>OZ026849.1:9574995-11974995 GCA_964023205.1 Lutraria lutraria
GTATTGGTTGTTGCAAAATTCTTGCTCGGACGGTGTTGCCCAATTCATGTCTACAGAAACTAAGGATTCAATTTCAAGAACCGCACTCAGCTCTTCTATTCTATTCTATGGCGTTTTGTCGAATGAAATCTCTCAAGCTTATTCGCTGAAACTAATTTGCATAAGGTATCTTCAAGTGGTCAGAATATGTCCCTTAAAGTGAAACTCGTAAGCTGGGAATTTTTGATGTACAAAATATCATTGATTAACATCGTTAACACGACATAAAACATATGATGGTGATGAAAACTGATGAAACTGCTGTTGTGGAAAGGTTGATGAAAGAAATGATGGGAATTAAGAATGATGATTTTGAAACAAATGAAGGAAATAAAGTTGGTGAAAGTTGTGATTTTGATAATGATAATGTTGAAAAAGTTGACTATGAAAGTGATGACAATGAAAGTAAATGTGATTAAATTGACGATGATGAAAATCACGAAGAAGGAATGAACGAAAGCTACACTTAGCTTAAGAAAATATTGTTTTGTTCATGTTGTTCATGCTAAGTAAACTAGTCATTTGAATGAGACAAAGTTACCACCTTGTTAAGGGAAGAAAAAACTCAATCGGGCTAAAGAGATGTGAAATAAAAATATTACAGCTTCCTAAGGAGATGTAATTATTTGCTAATTCTGGCCCGTTTAAAGGAATTAAAATAATGTAAGGCATATAAACAAAGACTCACTCACCAGGCGACAATAAGTTAAATATCTTTGTATATCCTTTTTTGGGAGTTTAAAGTCTTTCCATTTAAACCCCTGATTTTACTTGCACTGACCGGAAGGTCAAGGTAAGTAGATTAAACACTGTTCTCGTATATTTAGGACTAAAGGAAACACGATTTTTGGATTATTTAGCATTTTACTTTCCACTCAGCCCAACAACGGTGATATCGTAGTATTCATGCCGGCGTGAAAATTACATTTTTCAACACTCCGTCCTCCTGGCCTCTAGAGATTTGAATCCATAAATACATAATTAATTTGACACCAAAATATGTAAAGTCAACAAAACTGGGTGGAATACTCGTACAGAATTATCAAGTTTTGTCCCATTGAAAGACAGTACGTCTCGTCTGATATCTAAGGAGCATAAAATGGACATTTTAATATACAGCAGAACACGATTATAATGAATGTTTTGACATATAACATTTATTCAGAGGTCAGTTTGTTCTAAATATTCAATGGCATTTTTTTTAAAGTGATGGCTTTTATTAACAGGATGACCTTTATTCGGTCAGACTGTAGTTCACTGTATCAATATTTTCCTTTATTTTTGTTGCATTCGATGGACATGGTAGGAAAAATCAATGATAATAGGCCGGCCATGCCTTGCATGAAAATAATAAAAATGCCTATTTTTCTCCATATGTGGAGACATTGCCAGCTCGTTGTGGAAGGGTAAGTTAGTACTGGTTAGAATACAGTCCAGGAAAACTGGGCGAGTGAAATGACGGTTGAAAACGGCATTAACCCCTCGGTAATTAGTATAACAAACAAATTAAACTTCTTTATGTTGACACTCAGTGCATTAAGTCTTCAGTCTTATTTTAGTGGCCTCTGTTCAGGTTAGTCGTAAATTTATTGTTGTTTATCCACTTTTACACTTGTCCGTTTATAAAAAAAGTTTCAAAAGATAAACAAAAGAATGGAAGATAATCAAAAGAATGGAAGATAAACAACTCAAAATGTCGCTCTATAAAAAAACATGTCCGTCAGAATCGACAGCTCAACTTTTTGTTTTGCTAACTCAACAATACAGCACGTCTGTAAGGTAAGGAAGGCGTATTTTTAACTAAGAGATATTTCAGTCACTAAGGTACGCGATACAAGTGGTGGATTAATTTTAATAAGCCATCACATTATGGGGAATTCAGCGACTTATACCATCATGATATCTGTCAACACGAAGATAAATTGTTTACGGACTAAATTGATAACATTTTTGAAAAGTTAAAGGCCCATTAGCTTTTTGTATTTAGTAATACAAATCAATAAATAAAATTATTGTAAAATAAGTATAATATATATTTCATTTGTTCTAAAATAATATTTACATAATTCCTTTATTTAGCCATATCATGTGATCATGTTGCCAGGTGTGTTTTCCCAATATAGTTGAAAAAATACTATATTTCATGATTTAAAAAGAAAATTTCAGAATGCTTTTTTGCAAGTAAAAGTCAGTTTCACTCATTAGACATCTTTCTTGTAGTATGCATAATAAAACGTACACGCACTTTACTACGCTACTGAGGCTTTAAACGGCCGTAATGAACAAGATTGAAAGAAATTGATATACAAGTGTAGTATCGTACATAATTGTAATCTGCTTTCCCGATATGTATCCTATTCATGGGTCCCATTTTGTTTTAGAAATTCCACTTTTTTAACGAATGCATGAACGTAGAAAAAAGCATAATTTACACATTCATTTCCCATTTAATAATTCCTTTAAAAATCGTGTATAAAACATTGTTTTCCGAAAGGTACCGCCTAGAAAAGGTATGTAGCAAAGATACAGGAAGGGGGTGGGGTGCGGGGGGGGGGGGGGGCGTGGCAACTAGATTTGAGGGTTCATGCTCACACTTAACTTTGGGGAAACATTAATACATACATTATAATTAGATAAATAAATAATTGCTAAATACAAGAAAAACACGCGACAGCGAATATAAATTACACGTTGATTACTTTCGTCAGCACTTATAACTATGACAACAGAATACTTATAAATTAATATCTTTATGTTTATGACCAACTGAGCGAAGTGCGGTGTGAATAATTCAAGAATTTGGGCAAAACAAATATTCTTGATAAATGTTTGATTTTTTACACAAATTAGATTTATAATTCAATGCAAATAAACTCGTTTTCCAACGAAGATAATAAATTGTAATCTTGACATGCGCTCATTTTATCGAATTAATCAAATCCCGCCCTGTTCAATGAATTTGTAAATTTTGAATTAACTTTATCCTCTGTTTGATAACTGTATTACGTTATCAACGCCACTAAATATACAACCGTGGAATTAAATCAAATCTATCTAAACAATTTACAAAAGTTTAATGTGTAGAGATAATGAATAATATAATAGACAATACTTCCTATCGAGTGTCCAATATTTTTTTCTTTATTTCTTAATTTTCAGTATAGTCTCGTTGTTGAGTTGTGTGCTGTTATATAATTTGACTTTAATAAGATTGACAATGTATAGGCCGGTTCGTTTGGTCAAACGGAAGAGGCAGGGCTCTTCCGAACAGTTAGATTAATCATCTTCTAATTTAGAAGCTCTTCTGCCTATTCCGCCCGATGGCTAGAAGAGGTGGAAGAGATATTAATTACGTTACCAAACAGCATGACAATACCGTTTGACAACATTTCTTTATTTAATCTAATACGATGTTCATTGTCTTCAAACAGCACGTCATTTACTATTGACAGTTCATATAACCACGGATAGCGTTCGATTGGGTTTCTCTTCTAAGCTCTTCTAGCCGGCGCTGTATGAAAATGATACCGCTACACACTGTTAGTAAAGAAATGTAGTTGATATAGCCATATCACTTGAAATGTAAATTTAATTGTATTTTTTGTATAAAAGGTGTGAAATGTTGAACATGTCTTATTGTTCAAATAAAATCAATCTACCTACGGAATTAAACAACCACTTTATAACAGTTTCATAATTATACAGTCATGTAGATATGAAGTTAGGTAAAACATAATTATACAGTCATGTAGATATGAAGTTAGGTAAAACATAATTATACAGTCATGTAGATATGAAGTTAGGTAAAACATAATTATACAGTCATGTAGATATGAAGTTAGGTAAAACATAATTATACAGTCATGTAGATATGAAGTTAGGTAAAACATAATTATACAGTCATGTAGATATGAAGTTAGGTAAAACATAATTATACAGTCATGTAGATATGAAGTTAGGTAAAACATAATTATATGGTTTCCGCAAATATCAATAAACATGTAACAACAATATTTATCACAAGCTATCACAAGCTAAAACAATCAAATACAATAACACATAATTGTTTGTTTTTAAACTATATAGAAAACTAAATGTTTCACAAAAAGGGTTTCATTGACTATCAACGTGGTAACCTCCGACGACCATAACGTCCCAAATAATACTTTGACTCCAAATATCTGTAGTATATCCATTTACATTTATACTTGCAGGCAGGAATGAAATTCCAAAGCATCCAAGATTTTTGTTTAGTTCCGCAAACGTGAGTTTCTGTAACTTCTACTGTCCCCTGTCGTGCCCCGATGGGTATGAGAAATCCCCTACCGGTTGTTACCTGTGTCAGTGTGTGCATATTGAGCAAACTTTAGCAAATGGTATGTATGACGTAGACTATGACGTCACTTATGGTGTAATACAGTCATGACGTTAGCATTACTTCATATGAAACGGAATGATGTGATTAATATCGAGCATTGCACATTACATATTGATTTGATATTCCTTTTGTTTAGATCTTAACACAAAAATATACCTGTATCTCAATATGATCCTGCTTTGAACAGTCTCAACTTGAATTTGTTAAACAATGATAATAGACCTTTTAATATCATGGATTTATTTAAAAAAAAAGATTTCATTCCATAGCGAATGGCTACTAGTATTTCTTCCCAGGTGAAATTCTCCATTTCTGACATATTTTCAGTTCAGTCTTCAACTTCGAGCGTATCAACACGGTTATCAACAACAACATCAGCAACAGAAATAACAACAGAAGCAACAACAACAGAAACAGCAACAACAACAGAAACAGCAACAACAACAGAAACAGCAACGACAACAGAAGCAGCGACAATAACAGAAGCAGCAACAACAACAGAAGCAGCAACAACAACAGAAGTAGCGACAACACCAACAGAAACAGCAACAACAACAGAAACAGCAACGATAACAGAAGTAGCGACAACAACAACAGAAACAGCAACAACATCAGAAACAGCAACAACAACAGAAACAGCAACAACAACAGAAGCAGTGACAACAACAGAAGCAGCAACAACAACAGAAACTGCAACAACAACAGAAGCAGCAACAACAACAGAAACTGCAACAACAACAGAAGCAGCAGCAGCAACAACAGAAACAGCAACCACAACAGAAACAGCAACAACAACAGCAGCAACAACAACAAGTTTATTGACTTCATTACTGACCACTATAAGATTAACAAACAATCCGCCTACTTTACAAACAACACTAATCCTAGATAAACACGTATCTAATTTTAATGATCCCTGCATACCCTCCCAAATAACCTGTGATAAGGACTGTAACGGAGATTATGTCAAAGGTAATGACTATTCACTGTAGATAAATTAACTATACAATTAAACACGGTTATAGTATACTCGGATGTATCAAAGAATCGGATAATGCAAAATATTTGTTTTTTCCCCGAAGTCTCCCCTTTATTTTTAAAATATTAATATTATTGCTAAAGTGTTACCGTGGATTCGAGCCCTGCTTCCGATCATTTATGTTAGAAAGTAGACAGTTGCTTAGAGAGGATGGGAGTCTAGTACTGGTTCCTCGCAGGAACGATGGTTAGGTGAACTCTCCGCCTCTGTATGACTCTGGCTGTTGAAAAGGGCGATGACACTCAAACAACCAAATATGAAAGTGAAACATGGACAAGTAATAATGAAGTAATGTTTGAATAGCCCAGGAATCCAATCTAACCATGCTTTACTGTAATCGTCTAGTTATTACTGGTCACAGTTTAATTCGGGATGGCGCCTTATGTATCCTTATGCTAAAAACTGTATAAAAAGTATAAACTATGGTGTCTGTGTTCCGACATCTCCACTTATAATGCATAATTATATATACATTCAAACCTGTGTAAGCGACAATCTCCCAATTCAGGCCACCAAGTAAATAAAGTCCATTCTTTCAAAATCAGTCAATGATTATTCATAAAAAATGAATGCAAATAAAAACCAACCGTCCATAAATGCCACATTATGTAGTTTTAAGTACTACATTATACTATGATTAAATAGGAGACGGAAGTTGCTTTTAAAAAAAATATTGCGTTTCCAAGAAATAAATGTTTGTGCCAAACACAGCCAAAACTCAGCAAAGTGACAAAACAAGTTCTTACATTATGCTATCGAGTAGCTGATATATATTTTTACAATGATTAAAAAATTCGTGGAATGGTCGCTAAAACTAATGATACAATGCTCCATTTATTTTTTTCAGGACCGGGTGGGTGTCAGTATTGTTTATGTGGTACACAAATCCCTCCAGAATTCAAGACCACGTTGCCTCCAGGTAAAACGAGGGTTGTTCAGACAAGTTTTAGGCCTAGGTGGATGACTGACATTTTGTCATACTAGTGGTTAAAATGACACTTCTTAAATCTATGGTGTCTGGGAATATTTTAACCGCCCATAATTACATACTCAGATGACGAATCATCTTTAAGAATCATTTCCACTACGTGTGAATAATGACTATTTCGTGGTTGATCGGTGGACGAATAGTGTCCCGCTAAAGTAACAAACGGTCGTATGTTCGACTCTCGGCTCTGTCATTCAATATTTCAGGGACGCTTGTTAAGTATCTTCATCCCAACTACCGAGCTCGAGTACTGTGTTCAGTAAATCACAGGAAACCAGTGAGTCATGTATCAGTGCTAACACCAGGCACGAGCAACTATTCGAAAAGGGTGGAGATATAAATACCCGGTTCTCCTGTATCTTATCTCCCTTCTCGGTGGAGCGGCTTTGAAATCACAATAGATGTCGATGTAGAAAGATGAAAAGATGACTGTTGTGTGGGTGTTTGATGATCGCAACATCGATTGTTCTAAACGCTAGGCGTCGTCCATCGTGTCTCAATATAACGTAATTTTGATAATTAATGATAATTCAACGTGTTCCCAAATCCACCTTTATGGCAGATTATTTGATTGATAGCACTTTTAAAATGGCAAAGATCGTGCCCCTATCCATAAATGCATTAAATAAATATTTATACATTTAAATCCATTTGCTTAAGCTTTGATTTTTTGTAAAAAATATTGCGTGGGAAATAATTTATTGAATATTTAAATATCTTTTTAACTGTTTGACATTTAAATAAAAATGACAGAATTTATTAATAAAAGTTTCATATAGCAAGATTTGTATTTTGCATATTTCATGATACGTTTTTATGCGTGGGTGGAGACAATTCATGATTCATGTATTAATAAATTCATTTTCCATTATCAGTTCATGTTCAATAACACTTGTCCTCAAACATATTCGTCACACTTGCAATATATATTGAAAGTTAAAAATGCAAAGTTTCAATCTGTTTCTAAAAGTATTTGGATATATTCAAAATATTCACACCTTGAACTCTAATCATTGGTTGCCAAGTTGTCTATAAACCAATGATGCTATAACCTGACATGCCACTTTGGTTAATTTTCCTCACGGGTACCCACTTATACATTTTGGAAGATAGTAGCAGTGTAAGATAAATGTCTTGCTCAATGAGGTTACGATTGTTTTGGGTGGATTAGAACCAATGTCACCTTGTTCCTAAACCCTTCAACCAATCACTGGACGATCGCTGTTAATTAAGCAGAATGTTGCAAATGCATACAGGAGGACAATTAAGTGAGCTCAGATGGTAGGAGACTGTACAGGTAATCGAGAGACTACATGTTCGAACCTAAAGTCTGTACATGATACTAATTACAAATTTAATGATTAAGACCTCGCTTGTTTAAAAAAAGTACCGACTCTTTAACCAATGGCCGCCATATTGAATTTGGTATGTTTAGAGTATAAAAAGTAAGGGTCAAGTTTTATCACGTTCATATCTTTTGCACGCAGATATCACTGACGGCTCATCTACACCCGTTCCGCATTACTTGGATTTAACCCCCACTTCAGAAGCATGTATAATGGCCAAGGTAAAGTAGATACTACATTTTAGAGCACCTGACTAATACTATTAATTAACCACACCAAGCATGCGGTGATATTTAATTCTCGTTAGGTAATGTATCTCTATATGGCACGCGCATGCGCTCTTGTGGCCGTTCAGAAATAATTTTAATATCATTATTTTGTGTGTGTTTTCAATAAAAAATGTATTTTTATGGCAAGAAATACTTGCATCAAATCGTTATATCATTAATATCACATGTAAAGAGTTTCTTGTAGAAAATATGAAAACACGAACTAATATTAATTATGATGTAATTAATTCTATTTTTTACAGTTAATATGCAACCAGAAATGCTCACTAGGCTTTGTAAACCATCCTGATGATTGTCTGTTATGTTCCTGTAAGACAACAAACTTAGGTAAACATGCGCCATGTTATATACGAATATTGTAACATCCGAAAATTTTCAGCTTTCAAGCCGATGTATTAAAATGGAATTTTTATGGAAAAATTACCAAATCTGAATTTATAATGTAGACCTTTGTTTTATCAATCTCAATTTTTGATAATATTAGTCAGGTTCAAGAGGCTGGTTTAAAACGTTGACAGCATAGCAACGGGTTATCCAGATTATACAGTTGTGCTAATGGTTATTGCTGGGCTGTTGTGTGGGTGTGGATAACCAATATGGAAGTTTAAATTAACGTCTTATGCCATTGCAAAGGTTATTGCTTGACTATCATGTGTTTATGGAGAGCCAATATAGAGGCATAAAGTAACGTCTTATGCCATTGCAATGGTTATTGTTAGATTGTTGTATGTTTATGGAGAGCCAATATAGAGGCATGAAGTAACGTCTTATGCCATTGCAATGGTTATTGTTAGATTGTTGTGTGTTTATGGAGAGCCAATATAGAGGCATACAGTAACGTCTTATGCCATTGCAATGGTTATTGTTAGATTGTTGTGTGTTTATGGAGAGCCAATATAGAGGCATAAAGTAACGTCTTATGCCATTGCAATGGTTATTGTTAGATTGTTGTGTGTTTATGGAGAGCCAATATAGAGGCATACAGTAACGTCTTATGCCATAGCAAAGGTTATTGTTTGACTGTTGTGTGTTTATGGAGAGCCAATATGGAGGCTTAAATTAACGTCTTATGCTATTGCTAAGGTTATTGTTAGACTATCATGTGTTTATGGAGAGCCAATATGGAGGCCTAAATTAACGTCTTATGCCATAGCAAAGGTTATTGTTAGACTGTTGTGTGTTTATGGAGAGCCAATATGGAGGCCTAAATTGACGTCTTATGCCATAGCTAAGGTTATTGTTAGACTGTTGTGTGTTTATGGAGAACCAATATGGAGGCCTAAATTAACGTCTTATGCTATTGCAAAGGTTATTGTTAGACTGTTGTGTGTTTATGGAGAGCCAATATGGAGGCCTAAATTAACGTCTTATGCTATTGCAAAGGTTATTGTTAGACTGTTGTGTGTTTATGGAGAGCCAATATGGAGGCCTAAATTAACGTCTTATGCCATTGCAATGGTTATTGTTAGATTGTTGTGTGTTTATGGAGAGCCAATATAGAGGCATAAAGTAACGTCTTATGCCATTGCAATGGTTATTGTTAGATTGTTGTGTGTTTATGGAGAGCCAATATAGAGGCATACAGTAACGTCTTATGCCATAGCAAAGGTTATTGTTTGACTGTTGTGTGTTTATGGAGAGCCAATATGGAGGCTTAAATTAACGTCTTATGCCATTGCAATGGTTATTGTTAGATTGTTGTGTGTTTATGGAGAGCCAATATAGAGGCATACAGTAACGTCTTATGCCATAGCAAAGGTTATTGTTTGACTGTTGTGTGTTTATGGAGAGCCAATATAGAGGCATACAGTAACGTCTTATGCCATAGCAAAGGTTATTGTTTGACTGTTGTGTGTTTATGGAGAGCCAATATAGAGGCATAAAGTAACGTCTTATGCCATTGCAATGGTTATTGTTAGATTGTTGTGTGTTTATGGAGAGCCAATATAGAGGCATACAGTAACGTCTTATGCCATAGCAAAGGTTATTGTTTGACTGTTGTGTGTTTATGGAGAGCCAATATGGAGGCTTAAATTAACGTCTTATGCTATTGCTAAGGTTATTGTTAGACTATCATGTGTTTATGGAGAGCCAATATGGAGGCCTAAATTAACGTCTTATGCCATAGCAAAGGTTATTGTTAGACTGTTGTGTGTTTATGGAGAGCCAATATGGAGGCCTAAATTGACGTCTTATGCCATAGCTAAGGTTATTGTTAGACTGTTGTGTGTTTATGGAGAACCAATATGGAGGCCTAAATTAACGTCTTATGCTATTGCAAAGGTTATTGTTAGACTGTTGTGTGTTTATGGAGAGCCAATATGGAGGCCTAAATTAACGTCTTATGCTATTGCAAAGGTTATTGTTAGACTGTTGTGTGTTTATGGAGAGCCAATATGGAGGCCTAAATTAACGTCTTATACCATAGCAAAGGTTATTGCTTGACTATCATGTGTTTATGGAGAGCCCATATGGAGGCCTAAATTAACGTCTTATGCCATTGCAAAGGTTATTGCTTGACTATCATGTGTTTATGAAGAGCCAATATGGAGGCCTAAATTAACGTCTTATGCCATTGCAAAGGTTATTGCTTGACTATCACGTGTTTATGAAGAGCCCATATGGAGGCCTAAATTAACGTCTTATGCCATTGCAAACGTTATTGTTAGACTGTTGTGTGTTGATGGAGAGCCAATATGGAGGCCTAAGTTAACGTCTTATGCCATTGCAAAGGTTATTGCTTGACTATCATGTGTTTATGAAGAGCCCATATGGAGGCCTAAATTAACGTCTTATGCCATAGCAAAGGTTATTGTTAGACTGTTGTGTGTTTATGGAGAGCCAATATGGAGGCCTAAATTAACGTCTTATGCCATAGCAAAGGTTATTGTTAGACTGTTGTGTGTTTATGGAGAGCCAATATGGAGGCCTAAATTAACGTCTTATGCCATAGCAAAGGTTATTGTTAGACTGTTGTGTGTTTATGGAGAGCCAATATGGAGGCTTAAATTAACGTCTTATGCCATAGCAAAGGTTATTGTTAGACTGTTGTGTGTTTATGGAGAGCCAATATGGAGGCCTAAATTAACGTCTTATGCCATTGCAAAGGTTATTGTTTGACTGTTGTGTGTTTATGGAGAGCCAATATGGAGGCCTTAATTAACGTCTTATGCCATTGCAAAGGTTATTGTTTGACTGTTGTGTGTTTATGGAGAGCCAATATAGAGGCCTAAAGTAACGTCTTATGCTATTGCAAAGGTTATTGTTAGATTGTTGTGTGTTTATGGAGAGCCAATATTCGCGTATGCCATACGCATATTGTATTGCATTTTTGTTTGTATTTTCAGATGGCTCTAACGATGAACCTGTGCTTGTAATTTTATCAAACCCATGTTTAGAGGGTCATCACGAATGTGGACTTACCTGCGACAATGACTATATATCCGGTCCACGTGACTGTGAATTTTGCTCGTGCCGATAATGTCACATGATTTTGTTCTATATATAGATCTGATATTGTTACCATGTTGTTTGTTTATAAGACGTAAAATAATTTCACACAAAAACAAGAAAAAAGATATTAATTTGTTTGAAACCGGACCACATGACTACGTCTGTTATCTAAACGGCTATGTATGGGTACACGTCTAAAGCATTTGTCCATACTCAGAACGATATCACTCAACTTCATGGAGATGTTTATACACTAAGCCTTCCACATTATGGGTGACGACAGACAACAATCAGAAGAACACGGTTATAGTGATTTCTCGGGGACCCTTTATATTATAATTTCATAATGTGTAGTGGTTCTGATTGAATAGGTAACAAAGCGGTTGTAATGAGTAATGGAAATTCTGTTCTTTTCAGCGATGTATGCAAGTCTGCATTAGTCAAGCTTTTATGTTTGTTCGAGTTTTACGCCCCTTTTCAACAGTAAGAGTCATATGAGGCGGACAGTTCACCTATCTATTATTCCTGGGAAGAACCAGTACTAGACCTCACATACTAGTATTCCATACACAACTGCCTACTTTCTCACATACATGGTCGGTAGATGGGCTCGAACCCACGATCCTCTATCACCGAGAGGTAACAGTGATTCGAAGTCAGCGACCGTAACCACTCGACCACAGAGGCGGATCTTTCAGGAATTGAATTCAGTCCATAATATTAATAATGGCAATTTTAAAGCGCACATTAATTAGTACAAAATATTTGGGACGAATCATACTGCAAACATACAAGATGTATTCTCACAAAAGGGAAGGTATATTATGAAGATAATGGACTTTTTCGACCCTTACCTGACCATATCTTTCTAGAGTAATAAACACTGTGATCTTCTACATACTGTCGAACCTGTGAACAAAGCCCACCATTGAGGAACACACAGTGTGACCTTTATTGACAGGTGGCTTTATTTGGAGGTCATTTAATCACTGACGGTGTCTGGAAGAATGGTATTTATTCACAGGTGGATATTATTCGGAGGTGGCCGCTTACACAGATTTGATTGTAAATGTCAAATTTAACTTACAAGCTCTGGTTGCCTGGTAAAAGTGGGCGAATGTGTTTATCTTATAGTCTCCTGAAACAACCATTTATTGAATGTGGCGATTTCATCATGTCGCTCAAAGAGGATTGTTTTGTTAGCAATTACTTCGGGTATGGTCCTATGTACTTGCATTGGATGGGTTTTTAGGAAGATATAATTTTTTGTATGTGTTATTGTATTGGAATCATTTTCTTATCGATATAAATCATTAATGAAAGAATAACAAAAGAACAAGTGCAATATCAGTTCCAAAGCTTTTATTAACGTTCTGATTACTGTGTTTCCATGGAAACGAAAAAAGTTCCATTATATGTTTATTTTGTTAAATATTTTTTTCAATTTTTTTTTGGTTTTACGTTTTTTTCTATTTTTTTACTATTTTTCAAATAAGCGTCTTTGATTACATAAAGTAAAGAAAAGAACTACCTTCGCACACAACAGTAAACAGCTTTTTGTTTCCTTAGAGTTAGCATAGTAGATTAAATATACAGCACATAATAGTATTTAAGAATTGGCTTGTAACTTGTGAACTTAAGTCGGTCATCACTTAGAGTTAGGGCACGGTTTGTAATATCTTGAATTGATTGTTTCGTCAATTTACTTTTTTTCTGTCTTCATTGCTTCGTTTTAGAAGATTTTTAACTCCAATAGCGTTCACTGTTGACACCGTTCTTTCTAAAAAACAATGGAACTGTTTTATATAGTCGGCGCCGCATATCAAAAACAGTTGGCGCCGCATTTTAAACATTTTCTATCCGTTGCATGCACAATATTGACAAGATCTTGGTCCGGTCCTGTATCCTGTAGCACAGAATATTCTGCACATGTCGAATCCTTGAATACATGGGTTACTTAAACGTATCATGGGTTGTCGTTCTTCCGGTATGAAGGCTGGAAGTGAAATCAAAGAACTTAAAGCACTTTTTGAAGCAACTGTTTGTATTGACACTCAAATCAAAGAACTGAAAGTATTGTTTGGTGCAGTCATACAAATTCAAGAAAAAAGAAACTGAAATGACTAGGATAATCAATAATAAATCATATCAATGAAATTGCACCAAAATTCAGCGTGCTGAATCAATCAAAAGCATTTGAAGACTTAGGTCAAGACCCATGATAAATATACAGTAAACACTCGATTATCCAAACTCTGATTATTCGAAAACCTGATGTTATCTGAAGTGAATTTTCGGTCCCGATTTTCCACTAGTATATATTTCAATGTATGAAATAACCCCGATTATCGGAATCGTATTATCCGAAAACATGGATTATTCGAAATAATAGTTCGGTCCTGTCGATTTCAGATAATCGATGTTTTACTGTATATGTTGCCCATTCATTTCGACACTCTATTCCATTTAAATCAGGATTCTATTCCATTTAAATCAGGATTGTATTCCATATAATCATAATTATGTAGTATAGTTCTTTTGACAATAAACCCCATTCATCATTACAAAGAAATAAAAATAAAAAAATAGAATAAACTCACGTGGGTAAATGTCATCTTTGCTTATACACATCATACACGAGTCATCGGTCATAAAACCAAATGGAAATTTGATTTGACATTCTGTGATTTTCATGATACATTCTCCAGGAGAGAGTGTGGTTGTTGGTGGTGATTGTGTCGTTGTTTCTAAAAAAAAGAAAAGTAAGTCTAACTATATGATACAGTTCAACCTCTCCAAAGCAACATCACCTTGGGAGATGCAAGATTGTAGTGTTGTTGAGAGGTTGTTGCCCTAGAGAGGTTAAATCAATAGTTAAATCGTGCAATGGGGAATCATGCTGTTGTTGAAGGGAGGTTGTTGCTCAAGAGAGGTTAAATCAATAGTTAAATCGTGCAATGGAAAGAAACCATGATCTTGCTGAAAGGACGTTGTTGCTCGAGAAAGGGCCGGTTTGGAGAGGTTGAACCGAACATGTACACTAATAGTTACAAAGCCCGGTCGTCATTTTGTCAATTGATTGAATGCAAATATATTAAATAGCATCATGGCATGATTGTGTTCATCTTTATCGCGTTAAATGTGGTCGTAAAATCTTTTTTTTAAGCAAATTATGTTTGGTACGTATGTACTCTACAAGTTACTTTCGTTCACTGTCACTAAAACTGCTCATAACGACCCTTCGTGTTACAGTCCAAAATACGATACCACAGTTTAGAGGCAAACATGGCTAAACTAACGCTTTGTATTTGAAACATGTTTTTGTCGGTTGCCCATAGTAGTGGTGTTTGTTTTTTAAATATACATTGCATAAAATCACTATTTCATCTACCAATAACTGATTTATTTAGTACCAACCTAGGAAGCTTTCGTCACAAACACATCTGTGGCACCCAGTTGTGGCGTCCGTCTGAAGGCCATGTGGGCATACTGCATCACAAGTTGGGGCAGCACCGGGGCATGGGTTGTAAGTGTTCAAGTTTGCTACAACAGATTTAAATGATTATCTTAAACAGTGTCCAATAGATTGAATATTTTTTAGTGTAGTTTCCTCCTCCGGTATCTGCGGGTATGAATGACGTTTCAATATCAAATTGTATTGAGTTGTAAATAGGATGCATACATTTTAAGCAAGCAAATTATATAATGCAATGCAAAGCATGTTAAACAAAGATGACCTTTTGCCAGTTTTAACTTTGAGTTCATTAATAAAACACCATGCATTTGTCAAATGGTTGATCAACTATTCGTTTGAATTTTTTGGTCGAATTACTGATTTCGTCGAAATTTCGATACTCACATTTCTAGCAAATGTTCGAATTACTAGTTCTAGAAGGTGAATGATTATTACTGTATTCATGGCGATAGGTCATCTTTTTAAACTAGGGTCCGTCTCATAGAAATATCTTAGCTAACTGAGCATTTTTTAAACTTAAACAATTTTGTTTTGAAACACACAAAGTTTACAGGTGTTTTGTCCAACCGACTGTTCAGTTCTTTTTTGCTGAAAGGTAGATGTTTTAAATGCATGTATGTATGCTTGTTTTTTAGTTTTACGCCCCTCTTCAACAGTCAACATATGAGGCGGACAGTATATCTAACCATCGCTCATGGGAAGAAAATAAAGAGACATGGTCGGAAGGGGGGCTCGAACCCACGACCTTCTATCAGTGAGAGGTTACAGTGATTTGAAGTCAGCGACCATAACCTCTCGACCACGGAGGCGGGTCCTGAAATGTTTACAATGAGTAGGGAATATAATCGAAAAACAAACTGCCTCGTTAGTTAAGATATGGCAATGAAACTGATCCGTCTAGCGTGGAGTATAGCTTAAGCATAGTTACATGTTGGCGAAGCGCAAATGCAAAACTGACATCCATTTGGTCCATTGATAAAGCCATGGTCGCATTTAAGTTTGCAGGAGGTGTCGTTAATGCATGATGAAGTGAACGCTGATGCAGCGGGTGGAGTGTCGTGGATTGCCCCGCCTTTAGACAAGAAAGCTCCGCCTTGATGTAAAGTATCTCCTTCCGGTTTCATTAGTTGTGCTAGAATATAAGGAAGCTATCCATTCTGCTCACAATTAACGATTACTTCCGGAAACTCTCGAATGTAAGCGAAATTAAGATTTGATTAATTTTGTTTTTAATTGATGGACCTGTACTTACCATGTTACCACCTGGTCACGGTCCCGATTCATAAGTTAAAATTTGTTACCCTGTTCCCTTTTTCAGAGCATATTATAATTATTAAGTACAAAAGAGTAAATATACAGCGAACTAAACGAACAGACGAAGCAACTAAGCTTGATTCAGCATTATAAGAGCATTAAAGTGACCACTGTAAAGAAGTTCAGTGATAAAGATTACTACACAAATCCAGCCCGGAAGAGCTTAGAACATTCAAGTTTGTTTAGAACAAAAAAGCGGGGTTCTGATTGGACGATTATTTAAAAACACGGAGAGATTGGCTGAGATTATTTGATTTGAACATAAAAAATGAGGGTAAATTGTCACTTAAATCCGTAATGTTGCACTTACAGATATTATTGTCGACACTACTTCCGGTTCCGGTTGGGTCTGTGCACTTGCATGTTTTACATCCGTTTGAATCTAACACATAGCCATTTGAACAATGTAGCGGGCACACGAACGTCGTGGGACATCCATTACTGTTAGGGTTCATAAACTGGGACGAAACCTGTACCAAACCTAGAAACAGATAAAAATGTTATATAAACGAGTTATCAGATCTGATCACTGATAGGGCTGAGTTTTGTTTTGCGGAAATGTTGACACAATCAACCAATGGAATCGATTGAATCAGTAGCTAGTATGCTGAGTTATGTTTTGGCGGAAGTTATGAAGTAATAAACAAATGATAATGTTCATAATCAAAGTCATTGTATATTCACACAAAAAAGAAAAGTTGCACTTTGATAGCGCGAATTTTTTTATACCTTATATTTTGCCAAAGAACAGTCATACAAATTTGATATGAAAATTTACAATATACAAAATTACACGATATTGAGTAAATAGGAGCAATGGGTGAAAGTATGTCCACTCATGATTCTATTACAAAAATGTTTTGTCCAATATAAAAGTGCATACCTAACCAGTCTTCGTGGACCTGTACACTCTTACTCTTTAACAAATCAGTATTCCTGGACTGTATTCTAACCAGTACTAACTTACCCTGGACTGTATTCTAACCAGTACTAACTTACCCTGGACTGTATTCTAACCAGTACTAACTTACCCTGGACTGTATTCTAACCAGTACTAACTTACCCTGGACTGTATTCTAACCAGTACTAACTTATCCTGGACTGTATTCTAACCAGTACTAACTTACCCTGGACTGTATTCTAACCAGTACTAACTTACCCTGGACTGTATTCTAACCAGTACTAACTTACCCTGGACTGTATTCTAACCAGTACTAACTTACCCTGGACTGTATTCTAACCAGTACTAACTTACCCTGGACTGTATTCTAACCAGTACTAACTTACCCTGGACTGTATTCTAACCAGTACTAACTTACCCTAGACTGTATTCTAACCAGTACTAACTTACCCTGTACTGTATTCTAACCAGTACTAACTTACCCTGGACTGTATTCTAACCAGTACTAACTTACCATGGACTGTATTCTAACCCGTACTAACTTACCCTGGACTGTATTCTAACCCGTACTAACTTACCCTGGACTGTATTCTAACCAGTACTAACTTACCCTGGACTGTATTCTAACCAGTACTAACTTACCCTGGACTGTATTCTAACCAGTACTAACTTACCCTGGACTGTATTCTAACCAGTACTAACTTACCCTGGACTGTATTCTAACCAGTACTAACTTACCCTGGACTGTATTCTAACCAGTACTAACTTACCCTGAACTGTATTCTAACCAGTACTAACTTACCCTGGACTGTATTCTAACCAGTACTAACTTACCCTGGACTGTATTCTAACCCGTACTAACTTACCCTGGACTGTATTCTAACCAGTACTAACTTACCCTGGACTGTATTCTAACCAGTACTAAGTTACCCTGGACTGTATTCTAACCAGTACTAACTTACCCTGGACTGTATTCTAACCAGTACTAACTTACCCTGGACTGTATTTTAACCAGTACTTACTTACCCTGGGCTGTATTCTAACCAGTACTAACTTACCCTGGACTGTATTCTAACCAGTACTAACTTACACTGGACTGTATTCTAACCAGTACTAACTTACACTGGACTGTATTCTAACCAGTACTAACTTACACTGGACTGTATTCTAACCAGTACTAACTTACACTGGACTGTATTCTAACCAGTACTAACTTACCCTGGACTGTATTCTAACCAGTACTAACTTACACTGGACTGTATTCTAACCAGTACTAACTTACACTGGACTGTATTCTAACCAGTACTAAGTAACCCTTCAACAAGAAGCCGCACATAGAAGAAATTCAACATTTTTTCCAATTTTCATAGAAGGGTATACATGCCGCGACCGCGATTCGAACTCCGCAAGGTTTCAAGTCCAGCGTACTTACTACTAGACCACGTCCCGGCTCCTTTTTTTCATTGATTAATCTATGCTAAAGTAAAGAGAAGTCGTTGTTGACATTATGACCTTAATTTACAGGTTTAACGGTATTACAGGTTTTTACGATGTTAACCGAATTTGTACATCGGGAAAATCAATACTGTTTGAGATATGAAAGTCGACCGATAAAGTGAACTTATTTTCATTTATATAATAAGTGAAGCATTCCGGCACGTATTTTAAATATTTGAAGTAATCACGTCGTATTTAAAGTGCAAAAGAAAAAAATTACCCAAAATCACCTAATACTGATTTTTTTCAACCTACTTCATTGGATTGGTTGATTTCGAATCAACGTGTTGACAGAGGATTGATTAGTCACGCAAACATGAGCTCGTGTTATAGACCTATATCAAAGCTTAAAACTGAAGTTCTTAAACTTAAACATCTTGCTACCCCCATATTTGTTCATAAAAAACTTTCTCTATTGCCAGATACACGAGGTAAATATCCGGAATAAGTAACAATAGGAAGAGTTATAAGTTTAAAAAGTTTTATCTTGTCTAAGATACGCCCATGAAGTGAGTCCCACATTCCTAGATTTCAATCTACTTCAGATCTAAAAGTACACCGGGCTTTATCTGGGACTTGAATTTGTATTTATATGAGATTGGTTCGCCTGCAATAGAACTACACAAACATAATTAAATCAGCTGATCTTTCAATGTGGACCTTCAGATATAAAAGTTAAGACGAGGGATTTCGATCATTATTCTGAATAAAATATGGCAGAGTTAAGATTTTTTCAATCATCTTCGGGTCGTCGACGGTATCCAAATAATTGCATCACAGACACGTGTTTAGAGCGACAGTTGTGAATGGGCATGGCTGTGTCTGTGATCGCATCATGTTCTTTCCGCCATTCTGACACGGTGTCGTCGTGACAATTACTGTTACTGTTAAACATATAAACAGAAATTTGTTGTGGCGTAGACAGTCCTAGACCGTTGTTACGAAACGAATACAGATAAAAACTGTTACAATGAAAATCTAAATGACAGTAAATTAATTACACACTGCTCCTATATTAAGATCAACTTACTGTCGGACCGTGTTTTAATGTTTCTTATATTTCAACTTTACAACGAAACCACCTCAAAGTTAAGACCTGAAATTTCGGAGGATGGTATTAATGTAAAGATATTATATATCATAGAAAGAATCACATTCAAGGGCAGATAAAGTTTAGATAAATTATATTGAACAGTTTTTATCCTGCCAATATATCTGAATGAAAACTCTAGCGATCATCTTTAAAAGTCCACGACATGTCAGTTTTACAGGTTTTGAGAAAACACGAGTTCAAGCCCACGATAATTGTAAATTATGATAAACTTTATCGAAGTCGATGATACGCATACATCCCCGCCCCTCCCCTCCCAAAAAACCCGAGCTTATAGTCACGCATGCGTAATCGTAAGTTTTCATGCAGTTCTACTTCCGAGCATTGTGTCACAACACGAACACAACAACGGAGCAATTTAATGGTCATTGTCCAGTATATTGTATGAATTTATAGCGCTGAACCACACGTATCTCACCGGAAGCTTTCTTGGGTGAAAACCACGAAGATCTGACAGACGAGCGTCAAACACACATACAATGTGTTTATATGTGGTTAGGGTTTATATAAACAAGTGACGGTGTGTCGTATACACATTCAACAAACATCCTATTTAACGCACTGTCTTGACTTTATGCGGCACACCTTGGGTATATAAACGTTCATCGAACTACTTTTAAGATAGCGAGTTACAGTAACGTCATCATTTTACATGTCTGTCAATCGTTTATTTTGTTCGCCATTTTTAATTCAACATGTCATTCTTGTTCAAATGTATTCAGTAATCTGCCATGAAAATTAACATGGCGATGTATAGAATCGGAAAGAATATTTCAAGAATTTACAAGAGCGAAAGAATAAAAATAGTTCGGATGAACATCATGTGATATTCTACATGATATCGTACCGCCGATAAACATCCGATGCTTGGTGCACGAAATTCACGAATTATTTCCGAAATACACTGAACAGCAAAAGAAACGCGTTGGTGAACCAGAGCGACCCTGTCTTAACCAACAACCTCCCTGTAACAACAGCACTATTTTCCCCACGATTTAACTATTAATATAATCTCTCCAGAACAACCACCTTTCAACAACAACATACTTGTCATAGTGCGTTCGACAGGTTGCACTGTAACTCAAACATATTTGTCATCTTTATTTTTCTTTTGAGACAATACATTTACATGTATTTAAATTCCCATAAACAAAATGCACCGTCAAAATAAATCAACTAACTAAATAAATTATTTTGTTCTATAGTGTTTGCAATACAATATTTCGATTCGCTTTTCACGCCTGCGATTTGTCCCACACATCCTGACTGTCCCTCCAGTAAGTTTGCCATTGAGGGGAGCAAAAGCGGCACCCTTCGGGAGGCTGTTTCGCCCCTACATTTCTGTATGACCCTTTATAATGGGTTAGATTTTGAACTGGGCAAATAGTTGGGAGGAGCCCATTATCCCGTGAGATTAAATGTGCACACTGCTTCAAGAAATACTGCATGTGATTTGTGATAATTAAATATTTGTATTTAATTTTAATCTTATCAAAGCTATACACATCATTACAAATACTTTCAATTCGAATATTTAGTAATCCATATTAAAAGCACGCCTTACCAAATGTAGAATGTCATTGTTTTATAGTACAAAATGTTAAATGTACAAAGATTATTTTGAGAAACAGTCACTTAACATGTGGTGTTGACGCTTGTAACGTTACACTTTTCTGACGTTGACGTCAGATTACTTTCCGAGTGCTCCACTGTCGCCGAGATGTGTTTATGTAAATTCCTGTATTTTAATAATGAATACAGCTATATATATGAATTTTTTGGCGTTTATTTATTATATTTTCTTTTAAGTTGTGTACAAATTTCGGCTAAATATCTTAAATAGCTCTGACACAATAAAAACAGTCCACGTAATTTTGGATAACCCCTTGTATATGATTATGAATGTCGTTTTCATTATATTTTAAAGATTTTTCAAGGACTTTAAATTTTAACCTGAATTTTTAAACATACATGTGTACATTATTTTATTAAATACATGTATATGTAAACAGGAAGAATTGATACAATCATCGTAAAATCATATATTAAACAATAGGAGTTATCAACAATCATCATACAAGTAATAATCATATGATTTTACAATCTTTACAATCATAAATATTAAATGCTTCTATGGCTTTTCTGAATTGTTTTATTGTATTATTTAACTAAAATTGTAAAACACTTAACATTAGTATACAATTATATAAAGAGTGTTATAAAAATGTGATTATAGAAATGTTTTTTAAAATTTTTTTTTTAGAAATTCTTTTGTTATCTATAACTAGAAATAACGGGAAAAATGACAAGATGACATTCTAGAATAGAGTGTTTGTTTCGCGGTTCAGTGTAAATTTGAAGTCGTGTTTGTTCGAATGGGTTGAGATTTGATGACTAGTTAACGACGTTTGGTCTATGATACCGTCACCGTATTAAGGGATTGTCTAAACCATGAAATACAGTCAAACTTGTGTCTGCAACCACCTCCCGGAATAAAGGCCATCCTTTGAATAAAGGTTTCATAAAAAGACTGTCATTGATTATTTAATACGAACGGACCTCCGAATAAAGGTCTCAGGTTGACTTTCCCAAGGATGGAATTTGTTCACAGGTTTAACTGTATGCCCCGTTTACCTGTCATAAAATATGTTTTCTTTTCCTTTAGACATTTCTCACAGAACCTGTTTTATTCTGTTCAGTTTTGAGTTTTTTATGACGCAATATTAGGCGAAAAGATGATTAAATTATGTAAGGCTATTTCGGGGAAAAAATACATTTAGTTTTACATGGTGCTAAGGTTTTTGTCAGGAAATGATTTTTTTTAAATTATCACCCCTTTGTGTACGATGCGTATAAATCCGAGGGTTAACAGGAGCCGAATAACCACTTCGTAACAATAGAAAATTTACTTCATTTCATCTAACAATATTTATAGCAAATGAAAGAATGATGCATTTTCGGAGACTTATACTTCTTTGTTTGTTATTCACTATACCGAGTTCTCTATAACAATGTTTTACTGTATCACTTATATTGGTTGAGAAATTATAATTGTAAAAATAAGATTTTTGTTAAAAGAAATAAATTATTGTTGAAATATATAAAGTTAGGCCTATTTTATTTAGAAAGAAGAACTTATTGTAGGGTGTTTAGTGCACACATTTTGATCAGATAAACAGGAAAAAATATTAATACATGTATACAGATTTTATAAATTAATTCATTTTTATAATCAAGTAGTTGATTTGCAATGTTCGGGGGTTGTGATTGATTTAAAATCTAAAATGAATAAATACATGCGAATTTGATAACCAAATTTGTCAAAATCTCGGCTTTTGTCTGACTAACGTAGTGCCTGATTTTTTACTCGTAACGGATAAAAAATAAGTTAGCAATTCACAACACATCGACTTTATACGAGAATTCTATTATATTAAATATCAGTAAATTATTTCACACATATTTTAAAATTTGAAATTCCTCGCAGTTTCCGCCGTTACACAGATAATAATCAAAACAAATAGAATTTAAAGAGGAAACGTCTATCCTAAATCTATATTATGCACAGTAGTGAGTAGTGTTAAACATCTTATTTCGCGATTTTCCGAGGCACAAATATCTAAGAAATTAATTACTCCAGAAAAGAAGTAAACGTCAAATTACTTTATACTTGTCGACGAAAAAAGATATAAATTCAAACCCCGAAAATATGATAGAAAATGATAAATTAGATTAAAAAAATGAACATTCATTTGAGTTATTTTCCCGTTCAATGCACATTGAAGACTAGTGGAGTTAAAATATAACAGTATTAATTTACTTATACATAATAGTATGGTCACCGTGTAACATCTACAGAAATTAATATTTTCCATTTTCCAAACGGGAAAATACTTTTGCAGAAGTTTAAAAATGTGCCGTAAAATAAATTAAGCTATCCTTGATAACTATTAAGAAATAATGATGATTGGGCAATACTATTTTTGTAATATTAGCCTTTTTGTGTAGCATTGAGCAAATACGCCAGGATGGTTCAGTATACGGGATATAATACCTTAATATCAGAGTTGACGTTGTCTGGGGCACAACTGTACCGCACGAGAAATATTGAAGAACAATCCCTTATTATACAAAAACTATCCACAAGTTTATCATCGTTCTGAAAGTTGACACGAGACTGATGGCGAGTCAATTTGACGGAACTTGTAATATAATAACGCGTAAAAGAAATATGCACTTTTACACCGGGCATAACTTTTAAAATATATAAAATATATATAAAATTTATAATTATGAATTTATCATCATAAGTGAAGAAAATAATTACCCGATGTTGTGTAGCAAATACATTTTTGCATATTTTGATACCAAAGTTGCCTATATTTCCCTAACCAAGTGCACACGTTCTTTTTCGTATGAGTAGACTTTGCTAATTTGCTCAATAAATTAGTAAGGAAAAAAATATAGAATAAATACTTACAGAAGCACGCTTGTACAGTCAGTAATCCAACCACCTTGTTTAGAGTCGCGTATGTCATTTTTAGTCTTGTTGTACAATTTAGGTAAAATAAATTAAATGCAAATAAATAAATTATTCAGTTAAGTTACTCAGTATCTTCTCCTTGTTGAAATGTGAGTTTATTTTAAAGAAGTGTTGAAAGTTAAAGTACGTTTAATTTTAAGTATTCAAGAAACTGTTGTAAATGTTTTTCTAATGTTGGGAGTGAAAGTTATTGCCTCACGAAGTGTCCGATAACGGTATATATGTATCGACTCGGTTCCGTAAACACAAGGTTACCGACCGCTTCAGTGAGTACGGTCATCCTTAACCGACCGGACCTTATCAATGTCCAACATACTGATAAAGTGTAATTTCTTTCAAACAGTGTCGTTCCGTATCAGTCGCATTCCTATCAACTTCTAGTTTCACACTTATTCTGGTCCCCAGCTTACTCTAAAAACGTAATATCAGGGGCAGGTAATCCAGTCTATTCAAAATCTTGATACCTTGTATATTTCAGTGTCTGTCAGATAACCAAAAGCATGTTTTGTTTCCTCTTAATGTGAAGTTGATGTAGTTTCCCGATCCCGTTCAAGTGCTCAATATGTTTGCATTCCAAACAATTGTAATTTGAATCTTCATTGCCGGAAATGAACAAACTTGTTCAGTAAATAAAGCAGTTTTCTTGTAAATAATACTATTTTTTACCTTAAATTCAATTGATAAAAAAGTCGTAAAGTTTGTAACTTTTAGTGCTTTATTTTCGTTTAGGAAAAATATTTTGTGTGAGAGGTAAGGAATGTCACAGGATAAAAGCCAACATCTAGTCGTCCGGGAGACCGTAATCTCTTCCGACGCTTTCAGGTATATCTGATTCCAGGTTGACACTAGACAAATGCAAAACTTGTAACCTCTTGAAACGAGGAACCAGCGAAATTGTTGTATTTTTACACAAAATGACCGAGGTGTCACGAACAACGGAAACGCGAAAACCGATAATAATACCCCGGTCATGATTCAGTATGGTGGATCGAATGTGCCATAATATCAGAGCATAACTATAGGGGTGATATTTATTATTAGCTGGAAATGGAATGTTTAACATGATGTATGAAGTAAAGTTCTATTATCAAATATTTTAATTAAGCCAGTTTAAATGGAATTGACCCGTTCTACGTAGAACGTAGTCAGTTTGCAAGACACAGCATTTTTTCCAAGCGAAATGACGTAAAACGTTTAAATATTCGGGTATTAAGAATTTTGTTAGGATTACTTTAGTTAATTCTAACAATAATAATCCCATTAAAATGCATACATTTAGTAACTGATATACAAACATGTCACTTTTGTCTTAACTCAAACATTTTAAATATCCCCATTTAAATATCGATGAATTAAAGTTAATTTGAACGATGCTTATATAAGATTAACATCTAGCGGATGACGTAGTTATCGGGTAGCAGCAAATCTTCGGATAAGTAGGGAAATTTTGCTTGAACATTTTTATACTTTTTTCCACAGTATCTGTCTAAACTGTAAAATATAAACAGCTTTTAAAAGTAGTCATTATCAATTACAAACTTCCAAGTTTTGAATAAACGTAACAATATTGTATTGGAGCCATGTAGTCTCTATTCAAAGGCGGTCTAGTGATTTGGAATTCATGAAGGCCATATAACTGCTTTATGAAGAATCACGTGATCTCGGGTCATGGGTCATCCTTAGCAAACTTTAAAGTTTAACGGTCTTCAATACAGGTTTAAATATATTCAGATTTACGTGGTCGGAATTAGTTAACACGTGATCTTTAGTCTACATCTTTAGTATAAATGTATTGGAAGTCACAAGATCTTTGCTAACTAATGATCTTAATAAGAAGTTCGGCTCTATATTAAAGCGAAAGATGGCAACATTGAAAGTAATTCACCTTCATACACAACTGTTGAATGATAAACGAGTGAGCGTTTGCGTTTAAAGATCATAATTCATAACGAAGATATGTTTTATGATTATCTAGAACATTTTATAAGCAAGATCAATTAGGTACAAACATTTACTAGCTCATCAGAAGATCCTTAATTTTAGATTAAATATTATTGTTTCAGTGAATGTAGAATAAAGAGCGCCCGTTTGTCTCATTTGTCTCAAAGTGTTGTTGTTTTGAATATATTGTTTACAGGCATTAAAAAAGTTCTAATTCTTTATTTAGATAGTTCGATATATCAGTAATTACTCAGACGTATAAATGCATTTGCAATAATCTACGTACTATGATGTATATGTTCTGTGCCCTTTTTAACATTATAAGTTTTAAAATATCGGTCCGTCAGCGTGTATATTAGCAATAGTTACATGGCCCCTCACCAGATAAGTCATCTTCCTACATTTTCTTTCAGAACTTTGATTGTCTGTAATTTATACTATGATTCTTTCGAGTGTAGTCTTTGACTGAGGTCTATAAGTTTTGCGTACTTTGCTGATCATCTGCAGCAGCATAAACATGGGCTTGTCAACTCCAGTTTGTCTAGTTCTTCATTGCCATATGATTGTTTGTTGTTTGCGATTCGAAAAAAAAGAAATTTCATTTTCTTAATTTTGCTTCTATCAAGATTGTTTTTGGATCGCGAACTGCGGTATAGAATGTACTAATTTGCAATAAAAAATGATTTCGTTTATTTTTTGGAGGGGGTGAACATTTTAGATGAAAATAAATTAAGATAAAAATGAATAAAATACAAATAATCCAGTTTTCAGCTTGAATGAGTAAAGGTTAAGGTGGCTATTGGGTGAGGGTTAGTATTAATTATGTCTATTGCAGTCACTTAAATTGTGTCCTAAAAGTGGATTTTTTGTGGCTAAATTTGGGTTTATGTGGCTGAGTTTTAATATTCAAAAGCCACTTAAGTATCCTTTCATTCGAACGTCCGTCCGAATTCTGGAACGCAGTTCGTATTTAAAAAAAAAGATTGTATTTTTTAAAATCCTTTATTTCATTTCACTAGACAGGTATATTTTTTGGTATCGCATACTGTGTTCTAGTACACACCCAACGTTTAAAGAAAATATTATGTATTTTTTATTTCATCATTTTTTTTTCTATTTTTGAATCGCAATGTAGTTCGCAATTTCTATTGCAGTCACCAAAAAAAGATTTTTAGACAGTGAGAATTAAATAAAAAAGAAACATGTATTTTTTAAATTGCAAACTACATTTTAAAAAGAATAATCATAAAAGGAAAAAAAACAAATCTTAAAGGAAAATGATATAAATTAAACCTATGAATAAAAAACACAAGAAAAAATCATTTTAGACAGAGCCTGCACATTTGTCAACATCCTGGAACGCAGTTGGCATTTACAAACGAATAAATCAGAGGATATTTCAATTGAAAATAGAAAATAAAATAAGTTAAAATAAATAAATGAATAAACAATGTAACAAATACAAATTTTAATCGCAAACTAGAATTTAGTTTACAGTCCGGCATTCTGGAGCGCAGGTCACAATAAAAAAAAATATATTACGTTTTTTCAAACTTTTATTTTTACATAATCTTAATCAGCCTTTATGGTAATGACATAGCCCGACATGTGCCAGTGCTTGGATCTAGGGCGCGTCTATATTATTTTCTTCCTGGTTGCCAGTTGAGATAGTGTGATTGTGTCGGCCAATTTATGTGAACTGCATGTCTAAAGGAAGAGTTCCCAAATGCTGTTTCAATTACCTATGCCGTGCTTCACCATCCGACTGACATTGATGTCCCCGAGGACCAATTGTTTGTTATATCTGGGGACGATTTTAGAAGGCAGTCAAGATCTTCATAAAACTTCCCTCTGGTCTTTTCAGAATTAGTGATTGTTGGGGCATATGAATTAATCATGGTAGCTTGCTAATTGTCTGAGAGGAAAATGTACGTTTAGGTAATATATACAAGGTTCTTAACTAGGCTAAACTTGATCAAAATTCACGGTCAGTTCTTCTCGTTTCTGCCATGCCAGAAGTATAGCCAGCACCTATTTCAGTGATTTGGCCTTCTTCATGCAGTCTGGTCGTCTCTGATAAAGCAGCAATATCAACAGTGTAGTGAGTTAGTTCTCTAGCAACCAGTGCAGTCCTTCTAGCAAGTCGAAAAAGCATTAGTAATGTCTATAAGAGTACGTTCAATCCATGAGGTGATTGTCCAACGTTTTTTTCAGCCGCTAATAAGGATCACCTCCAACTGCGGCATTCTGGCCCAGGTAGGTTGAAGCAGGTAATGTTAAGGACACCTTTTCAAGCTCCTTCCTCGTAATGAGAGATAAGCATTGCAGTTCATGAAGAGGGCTGCTCAGTCACTCAGCAAATGTTTGCATTATTCCGCTTCGTTTATTGGAAGACTATCAGTGCCCTTAGCCGCCTGTTTGCATGTTTGCGACTGTAGTTGCTAGTGTATTCACACCTACTACATCTACGTGGACATGTTAACTCCAATTTGTCTAGTTCTTCATTGCCATATGATTGTTTGTTGTTTGCGATTTAAAAAAAAAGAAATTTTATTTTCTTAATTTTGCTTCTATCAAGATTTTTTTTGGATCGCGAACTTCGGTCTACAATGTACTTTGCAATTAAAAAAGTGATTTCCTTTATTTTGTTGGGGTGAAAACTTTAGATGAAAATAAATTAAGATAAAAATGAATAAAATACAAAAAAAAATCCAGTTTTCAGCTCGAATAAGTAAAGGTTAAGGTGGCTATTGGGTGAAGGTTAGTATTAATTATTTCTATTGCAGTCACTTAAATTGTGTCCAAAAAGTGGATTTTTTGTGGCTAAATTTAGGTTTATGTGGCTGATTTTTACATTCAAAAGCCACTTAAGTATCCTTTCATTCGAACGTCCGTCCGAATTCTGGAACGCAGTTCGTATTTAAAAAAAAAGATTGTATTTTTTAAAATCCTTTATTTCATTTCACTAGACAGGTATAATTTTTGGTATCGCATACTGTGTTCTAGTACACACCCAACGTTTAAAGAAAATATTATGTATTTTTTATTTCATCATTTTTTTTTCTATTTTTGAATCGCAATGTAGTTCGCAATTAAAAAAAAATTACCATTAATTATTTCTATTGCAGTCACCAAAAAAAGATTTTTAGACAGTGAGAATTAAATAAAAAAGAAACATGTATTTTTTAAATTGCAAACTACATTTTAAAAAGAATAATCATAAAAGGAAAAAAAACAAATCTTAAAGGAAAATGATATAAATTAAACCTATGAATAAAAAACACAAGAAAAAATCATTTTAGACAGAGCCTGCACATTTGTCAACATCCTGGAACGCAGTTGGCATTTACAAACGAATAAATCAGAGGATATTTCAATTGAAAATAGAAAATAAAATAAGTTAAAATAAATAAATGAATAAACAATGTAACAAATACAAATTTTAATCGCAAACTAGAATTTAGTTTACAGTCCGGCATTCTGGAGCGCAGGTCACAATAAAAAAAAATATATTACGTTTTTTCAAACTTTTATTTTTACATAATCTTAATCAGCCTTTATGGTAATGACATAGCCCGACATGTGCCAGTGCTTGGATCTAGGGCGCGTCTATATTATTTTCTTCCTGGTTGCCAGTTGAGATAGTGTGATTGTGTCGGCCAATTTATGTGAACTGCATGTCTAAAGGAAGAGTTCCCAAATGCTGTTTCAATTACCTATGCCGTGCTTCACCATCCGACTGACATTGATGTCCCCGAGGACCAATTGTTTGTTATATCTGGGGACGATTTTAGAAGGCAGTCAAGATCTTCATAAAACTTCCCTCTGGTCTTTTCAGAATTAGTGATTGTTGGGGCATATGAATTAATCATGGTAGCTTGCTAATTGTCTGAGAGGAAAATGTACGTTTAGGTAATATATACAAGGTTCTTAACTAGGCTAAACTTGATCAAAATTCACGGTCAGTTCTTCTCGTTTCTGCCATGCCAGAAGTATAGCCAGCACCTATTTCAGTGATTTGGCCTTCTTCATGCAGTCTGGTCGTCTCTGATAAAGCAGCAATATCAACAGTGTAGTGAGTTAGTTCTCTAGCAACCAGTGCAGTCCTTCTAGCAAGTCGAAAAAGCATTAGTAATGTCTATAAGAGTACGTTCAATCCATGAGGTGATTGTCCAACGTTTTTTTCAGCCGCTAATAAGGATCACCTCCAACTGCGGCATTCTGGCCCAGGTAGGTTGAAGCAGGTAATGTTAAGGACACCTTTTCAAGCTCCTTCCTCGTAATGAGAGATAAGCATTGCAGTTCATGAAGAGGGCTGCTCAGTCACTCAGCAAATGTTTGCATTATTCCGCTTCGTTTATTGGAAGACTATCAGTGCCCTTAGCCGCCTGTTTGCATGTTTGCGACTGTAGTTGCTAGTGTATTCACACCTACTACATCTACGTGGACATGTTAACTCCAATTTGTCTAGTTCTTCATTGCCATATGATTGTTTGTTGTTTGCGATTTAAAAAAAAAGAAATTTTATTTTCTTAATTTTGCTTCTATCAAGATTTTTTTTGGATCGCGAACTTCGGTCTACAATGTACTTTGCAATTAAAAAAGTGATTTCCTTTATTTTGTTGGGGTGAAAACTTTAGATGAAAATAAATTAAGATAAAAATGAATAAAATACAAAAAAAAATCCAGTTTTCAGCTCGAATAAGTAAAGGTTAAGGTGGCTATTGGGTGAAGGTTAGTATTAATTATTTCTATTGCAGTCACTTAAATTGTGTCCAAAAAGTGGATTTTTTGTGGCTAAATTTAGGTTTATGTGGCTGATTTTTACATTCAAAAGCCACTTAAGTATCCTTTCATTCGAACGTCCGTCCGAATTCTGGAACGCAGTTCGTATTTAAAAAAAAAGATTGTATTTTTTAAAATCCTTTATTTCATTTCACTAGACAGGTATAATTTTTGGTATCGCATACTGTGTTCTAGTACACACCCAACGTTTAAAGAAAATATTATGTATTTTTTATTTCATCATTTTTTTTTCTATTTTTGAATCGCAATGTAGTTCGCAATTAAAAAAAAATTACCATTAATTATTTCTATTGCAGTCACCAAAAAAAGATTTTTAGACAGTGAGAATTAAATAAAAAAGAAACATGTATTTTTTAAATTGCAAACTACATTTTAAAAAGAATAATCATAAAAGGAAAAAAAACAAATCTTAAAGGAAAATGATATAAATTAAACCTATGAATAAAAAACACAAGAAAAAATCATTTTAGACAGAGCCTGCACATTTGTCAACATCCTGGAACGCAGTTGGCATTTACAAACGAATAAATCAGAGGATATTTCAATTGAAAATAGAAAATAAAATAAGTTAAAATAAATAAATGAATAAACAATGTAACAAATACAAATTTTAATCGCAAACTAGAATTTAGTTTACAGTCCGGCATTCTGGAGCGCAGGTCACAATAAAAAAAATATATATTACGTTTTTTCAAACTTTTATTTTTACATAATCTTAATCAGCCTTTATGGTAATGACATAGCCCGACATGTGCCAGTGCTTGGATCTAGGGCGCGTCTATATTATTTTCTTCCTGGTTGCCAGTTGAGATAGTGTGATTGTGTCGGCCAATTTATGTGAACTGCATGTCTAAAGGAAGAGTTCCCAAATGCTGTTTCAATTACCTATGCCGTGCTTCACCATCCGACTGGCATTGATGTCCCCGAGGACCAATTGTTTGTTATATCTGGGGACGATTTTAGAAGGCAGTCAAGATCTTCATAAAACTTCCCTCTGGTCTTTTCAGAATTAGTGATTGTTGGGGCATATGAATTAATCATGGTAGCTTGCTAATTGTCTGAGAGGACAATGTACGTTTAGGTAATATATACAAGGTTCTAAACTAGGCTAAACTTGATCAAAATTCACGGTCAGTTCTTCTCGTTTCTGCCATGTCAGAAGTATAGCCAGCACCTATTTCAGTGATTTGGTCTTCTTCATGCAGTCTGGTCGTCTCTGATAAAGCAGCAATATCAACAGTGTAGTGAGTTAGTTCTCTAGCAACCAGTGCAGTCCTTCTAGCAAGTCGAAAAAGCATTAGTAATGTCTATAAGAGTACGTTCAATCCATGAGGTGATTGTCCAACGTTTTTTTCAGCCGCTAATAAGGATCACCTCCAACTGCGGCATTCTGGCCCAGGTAGGTTGAAGCAGGTAATGTTAAGGACACCTTTTCAAGCTCCTTCCTCGTAATGAGAGATAAGCATTGCAGTTCATGAAGAGGGCTGCTCAGTCACTCAGCAAATGTTTGCATTATTCCGCTTCGTTTATTGGAAGACTATCAGTGCCCTTAGCCGCCTGTTTGCATGTTTGCGACTGTAGTTGCTAGTGTATTCACACCTACTACATCTACGTGGACATGTTAACTCCAATTTGTCTAGTTCTTCATTGCCATATGATTGTTTGTTGTTTGCGATTTAAAAAAAAAGAAATTTCATTTTCTTAATTTTGCTTCTATCAAGATTTTTTTTGGATCGCGAACTTCGGTCTACAATGTACTTTGCAATTAAAAAAGTGATTTCCTTTATTTTGTTGGGGTGAAAACTTTAGATGAAAATAAATTAAGATAAAAATGAATAAAATACAAAAAAAAATCCAGTTTTCAGCTCGAATAAGTAAAGGTTAAGGTGGCTATTGGGTGAAGGTTAGTATTAATTATTTCTATTGCAGTCACTTAAATTGTGTCCAAAAAGTGGATTTTTTGTGGCTAAATTTAGGTTTATGTGGCTGATTTTTACATTCAAAAGCCACTTAAGTATCCTTTCATTCGAACGTCCGTCCGAATTCTGGAACGCAGTTCGTATTTAAAAAAAAAGATTGTATTTTTTAAAATCCTTTATTTCATTTCACTAGACAGGTATAATTTTTGGTATCGCATACTGTGTTCTAGTACACACCCAACGTTTAAAGAAAATATTATGTATTTTTTATTTCATCATTTTTTTTTCTATTTTTGAATCGCAATGTAGTTCGCAATTAAAAAAAAATTACCATTAATTATTTCTATTGCAGTCACCAAAAAAAAATTTTTAGACAGTGAGAATTAAATAAAAAAGAAACATGTATTTTTTAAATTGCAAACTACATTTTAAAAAGAATAATCATAAAAGGAAAAAAAACAAATCTTAAAGGAAAATGATATAAATTAAACCTATGAATAAAAAACACAAGAAAAAATCATTTTAGACAGAGCCTGCACATTTGTCAACATCCTGGAACGCAGTTGGCATTTACAAACGAATAAATCAGAGGATATTTCAATTGAAAATAGAAAATAAAATAAATTAAAATGAATAAACAATGTAACAAATACAAATTTTAATCGCAAACTAAAACGGCATTCTGGAGCGCAGATCACAAAAAAAAATATTGCGTTTTTTTCAAACGTTTAATTTTACATAATCTTAATCAGCCTTTATGGTAATGACATAGCCCGACATGTGCCAGTGCTTGGATCTAGGGTGCGTCTATGTTGTTTTCTTCCTGGTTGCCAGTTGAGATAGTGTGATTGTGTCGGCCAATTTATGTGAACTGCATGTCTAAAGGAAGAGTTCCCCATTGCTGTTGCCATTACCTATGCTGTGCTTCACCATCCGACTGGCATTGATGTCCCCGAGAACCAATGGTTTGTTATATCAGGGGACGATTTTTGGAAGGCAGTCAAGATCGTCCCCAGATGTAACAAACTATTGGTTTCCTCTGGTCTCTTCAGAATTGGTGATTGTTGGGGCATATGAATTAATCATGGTGGCTTGCTATTTGTCTGAGAGGACAATGTAACAATATACAAGGTTCTTAACTAGGCTAGACTTGATCAAAATTCACGATCAGTTCTTCTCGTCTCTGCCATGCCAGAAGTATAGCCAGCACCTATTTCAGTGATTTGGCCTTCTTCATGCAGTCTGGTCGTCTCTGATAAAGCAGCAATATCAACAGTGTAGTGAGTTAGTTCTCTAGCAACCAGTGCAGTCCTTCTAGCAAGTCGAAAAAGCATTAGTAGTGTGTGTATAAGAGTACGTTCAATCCATGAGGTGATTGTCTAACGTTTTTTTCAGCCGCTTATAAGGATCACCACCAACTGCGGCATTCTGACCCAGGTAGGTTGAAGCAGGTAATATTAAGGACACCTTTTCAAGCTCCCTCCTCGTAATAGGGAGATAAGCATTGCAGTTCATGAAGAGGGCTGCTCAGTCATTCAGCAAATGTTTGCATTATTCCGCTTCGTTTATTGGAAGACTATCAGTGCCCTTAGCCGCCTGTGTGCATGTTTGCGACTGTAGTTGCTAGTGTATTGACACCTACTACGTCTACGCGCCCCAACCACATGGCATTTGTTTTAATTGGAACTTAACTGTGCATGTGAAGTCCTGACAATCGCTGAAGACTTTGTTTAGAATGTAGATAACTTCACACTCTCTCGTCCAGACTCACACGCCCTTGATTGACTATGAATATTGTACGGGGTGCATTAATTAATCGATGATTGCTTGAGACGATAATGATCTGACAGTCTCATTGTTAATTGCCCGCTTAAAAAATCAACAGTGGATGTCGTTGTTGACTAAAGATTGCCGTTTTGTTTGAAAATGAATGTCATTTGAAGCGGTTTTCGGTGTTTTGTTGCGGAAATGTGTGTTATGTAATAAGCTGCAGGGTTCTGGCTACTCAATTTCTTTAAAGTAAAAACTCCAATGAACAAATGACGTTGTCAAAAATCGGAGGAACGGATCTCTGTAGTTGACATTAAGTTAGTAATTTTAAGGATAGTTGTTGTAATATATTCCTATTTACAGTGTAGATATCGTTGTTCAAAAATATGTAAATTTGTTCCAATCACTTGCATTGGACCTTTTATAGTGGGTCTATTTAATAGCATAGTTATGAATTAGTTTAATCTATAAACTGGTGAAACTAGGTATTCTAGGGCTCAGCGCAACACTGTCGTAACTTGTTCTTATTTCAATATGAGTAACGACACTATTGCGTTGAACCCTCGTATTGTGAAACTGGTATGAAAGTGGTATGAAGCAGTCCTAAATGTATACGTATGGTTTAAGAGAGGTAACTGAGAACAATTCAGAATACGCGATTTAAAACACACCAAATTATCATTGTTACTTCATTTAACGAAATACTATAGCTTGACCATCTTTTTGAGCCGTGACGAAATTATTCAGAATAATCCACCAAGTCAAAAATTTGAAACAAATAGACTGAAACATATTGATAAACATAAATAATATAATTATAATATAAGTTAAGTATAACATGTTCAAGTACTATGCAAACCAACTTGATATAGTGTAGTCTTCCGTCACCGTTCAAAAAATCATAGTGTCTAATGATAAATAAAACGTTTGCGTAAATGTATCAAATACAGAATACAGTGTTTACATATTCTTTTTTCTCTCTAAAGGGTATTGTTTATATCACGTTATTTTTAACAACAGTGCACTTTATTGACCAAACAGTATGTAATATGTGTATCAAATTACATATTCTTCACCACACACTAGTAAACTACTCAATACACATATCATGTATTAATTAGTACATGGTCCTCTTCACTTTTATATTATATGACTGTTTATAAATAAGTGATTTTATATAGGCCCTTTTATTTGTCCGAAGGCAGTCATATTGGCCCAAGAACAAATAACAGGGCTATCAGGATATCAAATCACTTAATTATTGCCAATTTTATCAAATATCTATATCACTTTTTGGCCGTGCTCTAGCAGCCAATCAAATTGCTTAAAATGCGGGCTTTATATCTATATCACTTTTCAGCCCCGGGCCGTGAGGTGATATAGATATTTGACCGCTTATTGGAAATTCCACTGCATTTTTTATGCCAGGCAGTAAACAAGTTACAAGGCTGATAATAGATAGTTATTTAATAAATATGTATATTTATCGCTTTATATGTAACGCCATTGTAAAAATAACGACAAGCCTATTATATATAATATGATTGCAATTACAAATGTAATTAATGTAGATCTATTATAATGAAGCAAAAAAAAAAAGAATTGTTAGTTACTTAGTATTTGTGCATGCACGGAATATTATTACTTTTCCTTAATTGAACATTACTAACACATACAATTCATGTCTATGTATAATGCTGAAGTCAGAAATAGATAAAACACATTAAAAAAGTGGCAACGAATTATCAAGCCGATCAACATTCAAATCATTAATGTGACAATGCTAATTCAAGAATACTTTAAAATCTAGAAAAATAGGTTTAGGTTAGAGTGCATACTTGGGTGTTCTTCGTAAATAAGAAAGCTGAAAGGACGGTACCGAAGATTACCCAAATATGCATTCTATTCGTCTTAGTGTTCCACAAACGCATACCCCTTGTGAAGTAAGTCTTTCTTTGAAACTAAGAACACCGGTTTTGTATTCTATAAAAACAAGAAAGCAAGACAAGCATTAAAAATAATCGTTGTCACTGATTTGAGAAGAAAGTGGGCCAAGCACTAAATATACATGCACGTTTGAAGAACACGAGGACAAATTGTATTATTAATTATCCGTTTAATCAGTAATTATTTTAACGCAATATCATTTTATGACTTCAAGGTCATATTTCGATAGCTTTGTATGAAGATAAATACATAAATAAATATTCGAGCTCAAAATAATCTAAAGTTGATATTCCGATAATATGATATACAATTCAATACAATTAGTTTATTTGCAATATATCAGGCCTCCGGCTCATAATACAAGCATGATATTCGACAAATATGAACATACATACATTTGTTTTCTTCATTTGTGTCATTAACAAATATTCACAAAACAATACTATCAAGTTGTAAATTTGTATAGCAATTAGTCGTATCATCGCCACGAATCAGAATCATTTCGTTCGTTGAAATATAAACATTCATAACAAACATGTAAATTTCCTAATGTAATCATGCAGTATATACCATGTGTTTGGTTATTTACAAAAATACGCCTGTAACATTCATTCAACAGCAGTCTGAATAACAATCACTTGATATCGAGGAAATAAGATATTCTCTGGTATGCCAACTTTCACGTACGTACATACGCCTCTGTTATTCCCTTTGCTCGTAGTTGCATTTTTACTTTCCTGTTATACTCTTCTAATCTGTGTATGTAAAATATAACAGTAAGAGTTGTTCAGCCAGGCTTCACTATAATTATGATTAACATGATTTGTTTATACATTGGATCATCGGGTGTTTATTGCACATTTATTTCAACTGAATTAACAGTGATACAATACAGACCTGTCAATATGTATATAAAGAGACCGTGTTCTTTTTTGTTTGCTTGCGTTTTTTATGTGTACTAATGTGAAATATAAAAACATATCGTTCAACATGTAACAAAATATCATGCCAGCTTTATTTATAAAGATGTGATTTATATTATATGCAACAATAATAAACATTGTATGTTTTGTTTATTTGATTAATGTATACATTGTCCTTTTCAACAATCACTGGTTTGATGGAATGAAAAACAAAGTATTTGAACTTGTATGTGGTGAATGGCTTGCATTAAATTTTAGTCAATACAAATAAACTGCATCGATAGATACGTAGATATTTAAACAAATAAAACATCTATATAGTATAAAATACCAACAATGTATTACATTACCTGTCATACCTGAAATATATAAAGACTGTATTTAGTATTTCTATGTTCAATAAAAAGTGAATAACAACTAGTACAATTCAACGTTGATTCAGTAAACGCGGATTGATATTTTCTTATTTTATTAATTCCTCATTGTACACATCATATGACAATAGGTTTGTTGTTTAGCCTTTGAAAAGCTGACTAACCTAACAGCTTTTAGGCATGTACGTATATGTATGAACAGACACAAATTAACTTGAATCGATCTTTCGTCATTATGCGAAATATTATTACATTTATATTTATCTATACCATTACATATATCACTAACTTTGGCATTCATATCGTTTGTCACAATCAATATGTAAATTCAAATATACGTATATGAACATCCTCCTTATTATGCCTGGTATGGCTTTTACAACGATAACAAAACCGGAATCAGATCTGCCTAACAGTTTCGATGTTGTAAGCTTTTATTATCAAACTGCATTCGACTAAAGTCCGCTACAAATGGTTCGATTAAAGAAATAGAATTACATTCCGTGATAAATGTCAAAATAATATTTGCATATAATATAAATTCATACCCTCAAAATTTGTAATCTGTAGTAATAAATGCATAGCGCTGAACGTTTGTCGGTACCCGAATAAAAACACTGACAAATGAAATCCATATAGGTCGAGTGCATCCTAGAGTATCTTGTGTCTATTCAATGATAAGCGTTGTAAGGTACTTTGTTGAGTGATGTATCTGATTCAACACGAGACTGATCATATTATACATATTCTTAAAATTATCGTCTGGCTTAATGTGGACTTATTTTATGTCGACGCGTGATTTCTATAAAAGCTGCATGATGAAATATAATTGAAAATACATACCAAGGCCTCCTGAAAAGAAATATAAACTACTTTATAGGTGATAAATATTGAAGTTAATGCATGGAATAATATTGATGTATTGTACAAGGGTTACTAAATAGGACAATTAACGCAAATTTTCATAAAACTACGATGACCAAGTCAACTATATTGCGATGAACATTTGTCATTCACTGGACTTTCATGTGGAATGCATGCAGAGTGTGACTCGTTCCGATTACTCCCAAAAAAACTATGTACGAACGGTATTTTGTAGGCCAACGGTTCTGTTACTAATGCCATCATACATCATGTCTATCTTAATATGAACTTATTATCGTCTCCACTGATTTCTGTTGAAATTTGAAAGTTAAAATATAATTAACCCCTTTAGCTAAAAAGAAAATGTTTACGATTTACCAAAAAAAATTTGATGTTAGTATATTAAATAATTAAGACTGACAACATTTATACACAAAAAACATTGTAATATGCAAACGACAATTTGCAACATTTATTCAAGCATTTGCAATCTGAAACAAACGCTTAGATTTCCAATAATTGTTATTCAATAATGTTTTGAAAAGAAATTATTCATCTCAGTCCGGTATAAACACATCATGCTTTGTCCTTATTCCTCAAGTTATTATTTTTACTTTGTATGTGCTTTATAAAATATCAAATAAGTTTGTTAACGTTGAAACACTCAACTGTCGAACGCATTATCTAGCAAACTATTGAAACCCATTAGTCGCAGATATGTATAACTTACTTATGGCTAAGATATCTATGTATTAAAACCGCAATTGGATCAACCTTAACAGATGCCAGTTACCTCTATCCGTTTAATGATATCAAAATTACAAGTAAACTATGCATGTTGATCGGATTATTTTAGATCAGGATTCAAGAAAGCAATTCTGCAGCATAAATTATAGATGAGTCTTGGTAAAAGAGTTGAATGAAATTGCATCTTTTAATATAAATACACGTGAAATCATTCATAATATGAAGAAAATTCATAAATGTGTCTCATTTGTTGTCTCGAACAAACTGTGTTGAACCAGTATTTTACTGAGGTGTTATATTACCAATATTAACGAGACACAACCTATTTCATGAATTCCTAAAATCAAATATTGACTTGATACTTAATGTATCTGATGTCTATACAATCCAATATCAGTACAAGGACTGGAAAATGTATGGTCAAAATTAATATAAATAAAGAATACGTACCACTCGAAACTGAAAGGAAATTCAAATACGTTTATAAGAAGTAACCATTGATGTTAATGCATGTACATTGAAAATTGAATGTAGGAAATCAAGACAGAATGTGTGACTATAATGAACCATACCGTATGCACAAGTTCTTTTTCATCATTTAAGCCATTACATTTGAATTCTTTTCTTTACAAAGTATGCATTTAACGCAAATTTTTATGTGTGCATAAATTAGTTCATTAAGAGCGCGTTACACTAATTTTACCTGCTGTCAAATGCTTCTTTGTTTATACCGAGTTTTACGCCCCTTTTCAACAGTCAGAGTCATATGAGGCGACTATCGTTCCTGGGAAGAACCAGTACTAGTCTCCCATCCTCCGTAAGTAACTATCTACTTTCTCACACACAGAAACCCACAACCCTCTATCAGTGAGAGGTAACAGTGATTTGAAGTCAGCTACATTAACCACTCGTCCACGAAGGCGAGTCGTTGTCAAATTCATGAAATGATATACATGTATATACATATTTATCATGTATTAAGATTGAAGTTAACACGAGGTAAGATGAATAAAATTACTTACGTGCTCATCCTGCAATAGAATGAAAGAAACTTTGTTCAGTATAAATAAAATCAATAACTTGTTAAAATGTAAAGAATATTAATAAAAATTAACGTTAAGCCGTATGTATAGTAAATCAATAATCTAATGTTTATGCTTCAATGCATGAAAACAATTTATAGATATTTTGAAATTTAACGTGTTTAAGTCATCAATAAATTAAGCTATACGAATATAACAGGAGGTAAGATGAATGAAATTACTTACGTTCTCAACCTGCAGTAAAATGAAAGACACAGCGGTTAATCATTTATAAGTTATAGATGGTATCAATAACTTGTACAAATGTAAATGATAATCTATTAATATATGTTAAAACGTATATATACCAAACCAATATTCTCAAGTGTAAATATGGCGTAAGATATGATAAATTGCATACATAATACGTGTGAGATAAGTTAGATTAAACTTGTCTACAAAATGTTTAAACATTTAAATGTAACGCCGTTTTCGTAAAAAAGTTCACTGTTCCTATATTAATGAATACATTGTTGTGTTCTGTTTTATTGAAAATTTCATAGTCATATGCAGAAAAATTATGAATGTATGATTTATCATATCATAGTAAACTAGTGTCATGTTGATATAAATTGTTTTCGAAGTTAAATGTATAATTTACTCTTTGGTAATAACGTTTTATTGAAAAAGCACCGCACAGCAAAGTGTCAAATTTAATCATTTATTTATATCTATTGATATGTATTTTACGAAAATAATTATAAAGTATAATGGAAACAATTAGCATGGTTGGAAATAAATCAAAGTACGATTATGCTTAATTCATAGTATGCTCTTTAGACCTATTAATAATATGATTTTGACTGTCTTACATGTACAACATTACATGTATATTTATTGGAGATGAAACACGCATGTCTTACGTTAAACACTTATCTACACAACATCATAACCCCATACTCTAATATATATAACAACATTTCGCCAGTTATTCATTCCCATGTACTAGCATGTACATATGAATTGATAGTATACTCATAGATGCAATTGAATAATATTTTTTTATTCAGATTGAAATCAAATATAACGTTAAGAAATCACTCACTTTGGTTCTTTTTCACTGAAAATATACGAAGAAGAAACAATATCAATTGCTTATTTTACAAACAAAACAAGTCATGATAATTGACAAGGGTTAATGAAAAATCGCTCTAGCTTGTAGGCTGAATACGACACTGCTCTTATATGCCTAAGTAACTGTTCTAACAATACATAATTAATTGCCAAAACCGACGTTAATCACACAATTTATTCATACTACATCATAATTTAACACATTTATTGATAATGTATTATTATCATTATGGATATTTACTAGACACCGAGACATACCTATATGCCATGCATCTTGATATTATCTAAAATATACAATAAATACATGGTCGTCCTCGAAATTCTAACACATATTCATAATTCAAAATCATAAGCAAGCGACTATTTACCTTTGTTACGGTTACAAAAACGAAACCATGCTGTGTTAGTGTATGCCATTTTCCAAAAATTCAGATGCATACGTTTGAAGCAATGTTGTTCAACTTTGAACATTATACGAGTATCAATTATGTTGAAAAGCAAATACATCCATGCATTTCAGATTGACTGATGAAGAACAACTTGCCATTGGGCTCATGAAATTAATTGTTGTACATACTGAATAAATACTATTCATCGCAATGAAGGATACAACTAAAGATCAGAGTGGCGACATTCTGAGTGAAATGATTTTATATGATTGTTCGTTCTGTAGTTACTTGTTATCCTATCAAACCCGTAAACAATACGATACGTTTATTGGCACAGTCTGTCCAGCTCATGACTGTCCAAAGAGATCCAGCGCGTTTTTGGCATTATCTATAAATAAATGTTTGTATAAATTGGTTTCGATATCTTTACCGTAAAAGTGCCACTTTGTAGAACATGACATCCCGAAAACGTTAAGTTTCTATTATACAATCATACGCATGTATACTTATTTTTATGACCAACTTGAGCTTTATCTATGAATGAGTAGATATGTATTAATATATATCAACAACAACAAAAATGATAAAGGTTTTCTGAATATGGGAATTCAAATATTAAGCACGAGCAAACACATACGCCACTGGTATACAATATTCCGCTGTAAATATCATAGTGCATGTACATGTATAACTATTCAGTAAACAGCACATTTTTCTTTAAATATTGCTTTGTAGCCAATTAAGAAAAGCACTTACGTGAATATATCTATCTCGTTCGTTACAATTTGTCCATTTGCGTCGACTGTAAACAAAAGTTTCCGATCAAATGCCAGTTTAAGCATATTTAGTATACATCGTCCAATAGCATTGTTATATACAATTCCCGTTACTTCATTTCCTTCATAAGGTTTCCCGGGATTCAAATTCATTTTCTGAATATAATAATAACATAGACGTGTATAACGTGATCTAGAACATTGAAAATAATTTTAATGAAATTAACAGTAAAACATAACAATGCAACATGTTCTTCATAAAAACCATAAAAAGGTTAAAACTTGTTTTATGAATATTTGAACACATTTCCAGCTAGACAATGTGGATATGATTTTTTAAAAATTATATTTTTGATAATATAACAGCTTATATGGAAGGTAATATTAATATATTTCTTGTTCACTCGTTACTTTATGGTATTTAGACATTTCTTATTAAGAGTACATGATAATAAAAAGAACATACTACGACTTACAAATAGGTGTAAAATAACATACGAGTAATTAGAATGAAGAAGGAAACATTGCAGTTAAGAACAGATGGTTCGTGGACAAACAATAGCTCAGTGCATTTTTTTTTTACATTTAGAGTTTCAAATAATTGAAATAAGATTTTACCGATAGCGTTCCTTTGTCAAATTTAAATTTCAACTCTATGCGGTGTTTGTGTTCCTCTGTTCTGAATGTACCATTAGGCTGATCTGTTATCACACTAATAGGCTTAGCATGTGATCATAGTATAACAGAAATGCATAATCATAAAAATGGAAGACAGTTACATAATTATGATCATATTGATGGTTGTATGGTTACATTTCCTCCCACAGTTTTATGAGTATTTTGTCGTATATGAAATAATCATCGTCATAGAATTCAGCCATTGTGTACATAATGATTTTTGATAGATCGATTGAGTAAATACACATAATAATCATAAACTAAAATGGTTGATCGACAAATATATTACTTTATACAATGGTCTACTTTTCTGCATATTCATGTATAGGACAATAATAATTAAAAAGATATGTACGTACCACCAAAGATGATACCACACGTAGGACATTTGACTGTTCTGTTTGTATTCATTTGATCAACATCACATACATGTCCGCAGGCTAATCTGTACTAAATTACAAATAAATGATTGTTTAACTGCTCATAAATTACCAACTCATGATTACATACATTGTCTGACATGAGCGTGTTTTGCACAAAAATAAATACTGTATAAAATTTATCATCAATCGAACGCTTAGCAAAATATACGGTCTCGTAGTAATGTCGTTGTAATAATGCTCATAATAAGAAAATCACAATCATATTTGAAAACATGCATTACAAAAAGCATTTTATTTTTTATACAACGTCCACCTAAGATACCACTTACTTTATATATTTTTTGAATCAGTATTGGAATAAACATAACTATGAATACAATATACTAAATATCCTACTAATGTTTTGCAGACGAAAACACCACCATGTGATGCATTGTATATCTAAAAAATATATATTCTGCATGCTTCAGTGGAAATACTCTTTTTTTAGTATTAGTGCCATTAAGACGTTCGCTCATCGCAATACGTGCATTTATTTCTGAGCTAAATATGCATTAATATGTGTTTAAAGAGACAGTTGTTAAAGCTAGTGACTTAATACAATGTTTTCTTTGTTTTCTCGACGCTTGTATTAAATGTGCAACATAATTATGTATTTATGAACTGAACATGAACGGCATAAAAACTAGTATACAATTTAAACCTGGTTTTGCTGGTCTTTAGTGGACATTTGTTGTTTAAACGCCTTTTCTTGAGCAGACAGTTGTTCTTGAAGACGTTGGTTCTCCTGTTCCTTAGAGGACAATTGTTGAGTAAGCCTTTCATTCTCCTGTGTTTTAGTGGACAATTGTTGAGTAAGCCTTTCATTCTCCTGTGTTTTAGTGGACAATTGTTGAGTAAGCCTTTCATTCTCCTGTGTTTTAGTGGACAATTGTTGAGTAAGCCTTTCATTCTCCTGTGTTTTAGTGGACAATTGTTGAGTAAGCCTTTCATTCTCCTGTGTTTTAGTGGACAATTGTTGAGTTAGCCTTTCATTCTCCTGTGTTTTAGTGGACAATTGTTGAGTAAGCCTTTCATTCTCCTGTGTTTTAGTGGACACTTGTTGAGTTAGCCTTTCATTCTCCTGTGTTTTAGTGGACAATTGTTGTTTAAACTGTTGTTCTTGTGAATACAAATTTTGCTTTAACTGATGTTCTTGAGTAGACATTTGTTGTTTAAGACGATTGATGTCCTGTTCTTTTACAGACAGTTGTTGTTTAAGCCGCAAAATTTCCCGTGTTTGAGAGGACAATTGTTGCTTATGCTGCAGTTCCTTTGAAGAGATTTGTAGCTCAAGCCGTTTGATCTCTTCTTGTTTGGTTGACAGCTGTTGTTCAAGACGATTAATGTTCTTTTCTTGAAAAGACAGTTGCTGTTTAAACCGTTGTGTTTCCAAGCACTCGGCATTGTATTTACGTTCATAATCTTCCTCATCATCTGGAAGAACACATGTGATGAGTAATACGCATATAATTATGCAACTTAAACATTACTTCAACATACATTTGTTTATATCAGTTACAGTACATCTGAATTGTTTTATCGCCATTACGTAGATATTCTAGAATAACAGTACCAGTATTATTTGTTTATAATTATTGTGAAAATGTTTATATAATGAAGAAAATGAACAAAAATTACCTTCTTCGGATTGGGTATAGTCTGAAAGCTTGCCAATAGGACGTTTCTCTGAAAACTGACGCCGAAGCAATCTATTAGGATGGAATGTATAACTGTCAATGACCTCTTGGCAATCAATGGATGCCAAAGTGTCTCTAATCTCGGATAGTTTTGGTTTTGTTTCCATGGCTAGGATGAACCGTTTGTGACTATTATCTTCACTTCTGATTTTTGTACATATAGATGTGATGTCAGACCCAATTCTTTGGAGGTCATTCGACAACTTCTCTATTTTATTATCGTTTAAGGATTTCTTTGAACCTGCATTCTTGATTACACGTTTTTCTTCATCAGTTACATATGAAACTACTTCTTTCACGAATTTTTTCACGTCGTTTGTGGTAGTTTTATTAATATTATCGGAATGTTCTGATTGAGAGGCAATCGATTCAACGCAGTTTTCATGAATATTCTCTAAGTCTTGAATATCTTCAAGAAATCGAGCCATTTCTCCACTATCTTGGAAATCATTCGATGCTTCTGTTATATACTTGTATTTACAAGATTTATGATCGAATGCCATACACTCTCCACATCCAAAACATTTGTGATCAGTACAGTAAAGTCGTACTTCTTGTTGCGTGTGTTCTGTACAGGTTTTGAAATGAATTGTACAATTATCTTCTTTGATCTCAGGTTCAACTTGCAGCACGTGGTCCTTATATTTCCTTATTCCTACATGATTATCATAGCAAGCTTGACACATGTAGCATTCACATCCAGAACAGTAACCGGCCGACGATGTGCTTTTGCACATTTCACATATATCTCCGTGCTCTATAAAATGTGCACCATCTACTTCAAAATCTGTAATCCCCGATTCCGCCATGATCCTACAATATAACGCATTGTACAGTCAATATTTTAAACTAATGTTCGTTTTCAATAAAAACTGTTTTGTTGTTTGTTCTTTGAGAATTGCCATCTAGTTGCATCAATAAATCATATCTACTAGTATTTGAATCATTTTATTTCTGAGAATGAATGGTTCGCATACTTGTTTTACTTACTTGCATTGATCATGTATGATAATTACACCTTATCTTGAAGCATTTTTTATGTTTAATGCTCGACATAATCACAATTGAATAATTAAGTTTTGTACTTGTTTGGATGCAATATTGTATTGATTTAAACACGGATTAAAGTACATGCATTTTTATAAATCATTGATAAAGTAATGCATAGTTAAGAATTGCGTGTATATATCCTGTATCACTGACACAACTCGAGCTATGTATATTTATTATTATATATATTATGTATTTTGGGCCGGTGGCCTTTATTTACTTTACTTAAATAAACCTCGATACTTGAAGTATTCAATGTTTTCAATACGGAATCGCATATTACACCATATGACACTCATATATACAAACTTCAGTAAAACCTGTTACCGTATCATCTGTGAATAACGACTATTTTTAGCACAAGCTAAAAGCGGACAAAGCTCTGTTTAAAGGTATACTCAGTATCATTAATTTCCTACCACCGTATAAGTTCACAAGTTTGACTACCCACAAATGAACGATACCTGTTCAGTGCTGTAATTAATATAATTGACACATAACTGTGCACAAGGACCTTTTTGTGTGATCTTCCATTGAATACAGATATAATACAATTTATACCACGGTCTACAATGTTTAAAAGCATAATATTTTACGCGGTATAACCAATCAGTTGTGTAACATCATTAAATTTTGTTAGATTTTGAAATATCTATAAAATTATTTAAAACGTATACTGAGGTGTGATTTTTAAGATATTATGAAAACGACAAAATGTATTTAATAGCAAAATGTAACATGTTCTAACTTTAAATCGTACTTTCGGTTTCAAAACTATATAGCAATTCATTAGATTGTATCAGTTATGACTAGATACTGCATATATATACATTTTGGACGATCTTCAAAGATAGAAACACATCGGTTTAGTTGTCGTTTTCAGTCCAACGAGATATTTTATATGTATGGATTCATTGATTTAAATGATTTAAAAAAACATTAAAATGGAAAAAAATCTCATTAATAGATCCAAATGAAACTACATCAAATCAATTGAAAAAAGAACAACATTTGAAAACAAATAATATAAATCAATAAACTTACCACTTTCCACTTAACGACTTATAAGTGTCATCGATGTACAATGTCCGGTGTAAACAAATTGAAGTAAGATATGTTAAAATCCCGCCTATTCCGTAATTAGAGGTTAAACATTTTTGATATAATGTAGTAGAGTATAGATTACCTCCCCTAGATAAGATGTGTATAAATCTCACGGTCCCGTAATTAGAGGTTAAACATTGTTGATATAATATAGTAGAGTAGAGATTACCTCCCCTAAATAAGATGTGTATACATTTCGCGGTTCCGTAATTAGAGTTCAAACAACATTGATATAATAGAGTAGACATTATCTCCCGTAGATATGTGTATATATCCCGAGGTTCCTTAACTAGAGTTTATTAATAAACAATATAGATATAATACGTAGATAAGATGTGTCAAAATCAGAGTTTAAACAATACTGATATAATACCTAGTGTGGAATTATGTCCCGTAGATATGATGTTTACAAATATGGCGGTTCCGTAATAATTACAGATTAAACCATATTGATATAATAATAGAGTAGAAAGTGTTAAAATTACGCGGTTTCGCACTTCGAGTTCTAAATATATTGATACTGTATTTGACGAAAAAGTATAACGTGTCATCTCGATTAGTGTTATCGTTTTATTATTATCATTTCTTTTTCGTATCTTTAATTATTGTTATAATTGTCATCATCAACACCCTGTGTTATCCTAATAATGCTTGGTGAATTATTACAATTATTGTATGGATTATCGTTGAATTATCATAACCTGATTACTGTCGTATAAGTTCTAATATGGGACAAATGTAGATATTTTAACGTTGTTCATACAGACGGCTACACAGATAGATCAAGTTAGAGCAGTTAGTGAAAAATTATAGTTTTATGTATTAATTATAGTATATGCTTGCATGTCGATATTGTACGGTATCCTTTTCGTATAATGTATGTTGACTGGTATATTAAGCCAAATATGGTCACTCACACTTAATGCAAAATTTCGGTTCAATTGTAACTTTAGTTGTAGTCCCTTAGTACAGTTACGACAACAGAGTTAATATGCTTACATTACCCACGGTTTGATATCCTTTAACAACAATTCAAATGCAATGATTCATTATGTATATTGCATCTTTGTGAGGAGGATGTTTCAGATGACGATGATGCTGCAATGGTTAACTTTGTAGCAATATCTATAGAATGAATGCTCTGCGTTTATTTTGAAAGACGTTCTGTTGCATTCAACTTGACTCCGCCTAAACATCAGGAACGCCTATACCAATTCTTGACTATTGCTCTTTGTTATGTGCGGCGAAAACATGTTTTATACGGTGCTCCTCTGAAATATTCCCATATAAATAAACACTTTTGGATCTTTTAACAAACATTCTTAAACTATATCTTAATATTTTGTCTTACGAATATTATATGCTATTTTCATGAAACTGCTCAAAAGAGAATCTCAATACAATTTCCTATGATTTTAATATGCGTTCATTCTCTAATCACTCGTTCGTGTCACAAAGCTCTATTTGACTCAAACAAACAACACTTGCAGAAGTTACGTCTCTAAAGGTTAATGTTTACCTGGTTCTTTGTATTCGATGCAATATTTAAAACTGAAGAATGAGTTGTAGTTGTCGTAATGTCATAATAATTAGCACTTAAACATTCTTAAGTATTTTTTTGAAAAGACGTCATCGTAATTTTTTTTTCATGCGATAAAAACATTCGGAACTTGTTTGTGAACATGGATTCGGTCATGATCCGGTCCTACACTTACTCGTAAAACTAAACGACAGAATGTTGGCATTTGATGATATATCGTTCCGTATTGTAAGATCTCACTTTATTAAATTCACATGTTCAGCAAATCCTCAATCATGTGCAAAGCCGACCAATCTGATTTTGGGAATTATAAGCATGGTCTCAGCTATTGAAATATTTAATTCCTGACACAGAGTAACAACAGGGAAAGCAATAATATTCTCTATGTTTATAATGTGTTATAATTATAACATTTATATGCTGGAATGTGTAAACTATCTTTTCAGGACATGTAATATAGTTGTATAATGATGGTTCATAAAGAGAGAAGTTCAGGAAATTCAATTTACATGATTCACAATACGCTAAGTTACCAATTTAAACTTCTCCTAAGGTGTCATATAGGGTGTCATATATCACCACTATTGTTTGCACTTTATTTAAATGAAAAGGAGGTGTTTTAAATAAAAATACTTAGTTTACTTATAAAGATAAAAACATAGAAATTGTCAACAAGTTTACCTATTTAGGAATTGTATTTTCAACCGGTGGTTCTTTTAAACATGCTTTTGAGGCTTTAAGTGGTCAAGCTATGAAGGCTGTTTTTAAAATGAAGTCTTACATAAATAAATTTATTAACCTTACTGTCAGTCATAAATTGGAATTGTATGAAAAATTGATTGAGCCCATCTTATGTTATGGTAGCGAGGTATGGGGAACTTATTGTACAAATATTATTGAGAAGGTGCCCTTAAAATTTTTTAAACAATTATTAGGTGTAAAACGCCAAACACAGAATACTTTTATCTACGGTGAACTAGGGAAAATGCCCTTAAAGAATAATATTGAGTACAGAACAATTAAAAATTGGCTTGAAGTTTTATCTACAACTGATACAAAATTTATTAAACTTGTTTATATAATGATGTTGAATGATATGGAAATTTATCCAAACAAAACATCATGGGCAAGAAATGTTAAATGTACACTTGATTTACTTGGATTTAGTGATGTATGGCTGGCACAATCTGTAGGAAATGATACACTTTTCTTAAACATATAAAAAAGAATCAAAGATCAATATATACAAAACTGGAATAGTGATATAAATGAAACAAGTAGATCTAATACATATAAACTCATCAATGAATTTAGACTTCAACTATATTTAGACATTATTACAATTGAAAAATACAGAAAGGTATTAACACAATAAAGAGTATCATCTCACCGTTTAGAAATAGAAGTTGGTCGATGGGCTAAACCCAACCCAACTCCTGTGGTTAATAGAAAATGCTGTTACTGTAAGCAATTAGAAGATGAATTTCATTTTTTGTTTGAATGTAAATTATACGATAGTCTTAGAAATAAATATTTACCGCCCTATTATAAGAACAATGCTAATATATTGAAACTAAAGAGTTTATTACAATCGGAAAATGAAAATAACTTAAAAAAATTGTCAGTTTATGTATTTAAAAGCCTTAAATTAAGAGAGCAATACCTAGCGAATGTCTGATCCCCCACTTAACCAAACTAGCTATTATGTTAACTATACTTAAACTACTTTCTCCACACTATATATATGATCTTTCTTTACCGTAACTTTGTTAGAATTCTTCTTTTTTTATTGTAGTTAAAATATTGTTCATATCTAAGACTAAGGTAACATCATCGTATTTTGCATGTAACATTGTATGTATTTATATCATATTTGTAAATATGTTGTTCACTTATTCCTTAGTGCGTAATGAATAAGAAATAAAAAAACCGTGTATAGGGAAATATACTTTACCTGTCTAATGGGAAGCGTTTGTATACATATGTCGACATGAAGAATTGTATATTATATATTTTAGGTATGTCTCGTGTAAGTACTGCCCAATCAGTAAGCACACATTATTGTATTTACCAAACATAATGTGATTTGCATAAAGATATGCTAAAGCTTGAATTATATGATTTCCCTTTCTTTAGCACGCACTGTACATGCACAAAGTACTAATTTCATGTACATTATTTCATGTGCAAACTAGTACATCGACTCCTGCACTTGTCTAATATATCAGTAGTTTTGTCTTATTACTATAATTTACGACAGTGACAAAATAACGCAAACACATGCAATATGATTACTATTTATTGATGTATAATGATCTGTTTTGCGGAAAAACGGGTTAATTGTTAATGTATACACGGAATCTATTACTCATCCTTAATCACTTATTTTCATTGAACATAATGTATTCAATATATGCACATGATCACCCAGAGATATTACGTAAAATTACTGACGTGTGGATTAAACTTCATGTCATGGTACATAAAATGGAGTCAGGAATAGATGATATACATCAACACAGTGCAGACGAATTGTCAAACCAATCAACTATCAACTAATACATAAGGGTACGCAGATTCAAGAATATTTAAAAATTAAGAAATAAAACAATACAAAAATCAAATATAATGTAAACTTATACATATTTTGTGAATACATAAACAATTTGTGCTGCAACAATATATGTACATTCCGTTGATTTAGTAATGTACTGCATTCAAGCTCAAAATCATATAATGAATACAAGATTCATATTCCGGTAATATGATATGAACATAATATAAACTTGGTTTACAACATCCAGTCATACAATCTCAACGAACCGGAATAATTGCATACATTCAAATAATGTTAAGTTTACGTAAAACTATGGGAATGTCCAAAATAATCCAAATATAATCATGAAGTATATACATTGTGTATGGTTATTTATACACTATTACAACTATGTCTGTTTCTTTTTATACATTTCATTCAATTACAACAACCTGAATAACAATCCCATGTTATTGCGGAATCAGGGTATACAGTATATAATGATCACACTCAGACTGATTGCTTTCAGTTAGGAACATCATTCTCAGTTATTCCCTTTACTCGTAGTTGCTCTTTTACTTTCGCGCTGTATACATACCAACTGTAAACATTAAAATAAAGCAGAAAATGAAGTCAAGCATGGTTGCAGTATGAATCAGCATGACTTAATTATACACTTGAGCATGCATGTTGCTTATTTTGCACAAGGACACATTTTAATTGTTTAATCATAAATATCATACAGACGTGATAGTATATCTGTCAAAAAACGGTTCAAACTTGTTGATTGGTTTGATGAAATGAAAAAAACAGAACATTTGAAAAATCATGGTGTTGATCTAAGTTTTGAAATCCAACTTGGTCTCAGAAATGTAATGCCTAAAATTGAGACATTAAAACAATCCAAATAACTGAAACTATAGATACGTATAGATTTGAAAATAAAAAAGGATCGATCTAGTATAATTATGTAATACCATCAAATTTTTACATTACCTGCTGTACCTGAAAAAACATCAAAACAGTACTTTGTTATAAATGCAATAAATGTTATACAAAAATCGTTGAATTCGAGTCAATAACAAAATCGACTCTGTAAACGTGGACTGATATTTTTATATTGTATAAATTAGGATTTGTACACTTTATGACTATAGTTTGTCTTTGTTCATGCCTTTGAAAAGCTGACTGATCTAACAGCTTGTACGCATGTGCATATATATTTGTACAAGCATAAATTAACTTGATTCATTATGATAATTATACCAAATAGTAATACATTTAATTTATCTACACCATAATATATGTATTACCTTTTTTGGCAATCGTGTTCTGTAACTCAAACAATATGTTAGTTCAAATACATAAACAGTACCCCCTGTACGACACTTCCAAAATATCTAAACTATAATCATATTTGTTTAAAAGTTTTAGTCTTGCAAGATCTACGAGAAATGTATCAAATGCTAATTGTTTGATTGAACAATAAACTTGCATGCCTGAAGTCATGTCTACACGTTACGTGCAATTGATATAAATGCACACATTCGCAATTTCAAACCTATAGTAAATAATACATAGCGATACACTGACAAAGATAACATATTCATGTCGAGATTATCCAGAGTGTCTCGTTACTAGTCATCCTCAAACATTGTAAAGTACTTTGCTGAGTAATATCTATAATTCAACACAAAACACATCATATCATACATATTCTGAAATTTGTCGACTTATTTTACGGAATTTAATGACCGTGCGTGATTTCCATAAAAAGCTCGAGGATGAAATGTAATTGAAATACGTACCAACTAGACCTGGAAAGAAAATTCAATGCTTTATCAAAAGTTATTTATATGTCAGTGAAATTATAATAAAGATAAATTGTACAAGGGGTGTCCAAAAAGAAACGACAACAATAAACATTAATCTTCATAAAAGCTCAGATGTCCTTCACCAATTCGAAGAATGGTGTTTATTATGTCACATTTAGGACATCAACTGATATTTGCTACCAACAAAATCCACAAAATGTATGACGTCTGACACGACGTAATGTAACATATTAGTATATGATCATAGCAACGAACGACTACTCCGCCAGGAGATTGTGGTAAAACTGTATGTAAACAAATCTTGCTTTAGTGCGTAATGTTATATAAATCGAGTACGTTTCACTTATGTGTGTAAAAAGAATGACGTCAGGTAATTATACCGAGCAAACGGTAGTTATTAATGATGACAATAATTTGTCTTTGTTCATGCCTTTGGAAAGCTGACAAATCTTAAAGCTTGTAAGTATGTGCGTATATATTTGTGCAAACATAAATGTACTTGATCCATTTTGTGATAATACCTGATATTAATACATTTATATTTTATGAATACCATAGTACGTATTACCTACATTTGGCAATCGTATCCTTTATTGCAGGCATTACGTAAATTCAAATAAAGTTTCCTAAATATGTACAATTCCTACAACGATAACAACACCGGAATCAGATCTATGGATCTTATGATATTTTAATATTAAACTTCATTATACAAAAAAAAATCAACCACAAATGATTTAACAACAACAAAAAAACAACATTTATAGTACAATCCATGATTAATATATAAATGTTACTTGCATCTTAAGACATTGACCAGGAATGCGAGGCATGAGTCAGCAAGATCCCTAATTCCACAGTAGGAGATAATAAAAGACAGGGTCATTGATAGACTAGACTTTGTTTACATAATCATACTCTATGCTTATAAAACACCAGGAATTTAGACATAAACTTATTATCACCATGCATCAATCAAATTTATTACCCTACATTTTGACCAGGTGTCAAGTCTACAGACCGTGTCCAGACATGATTAATCTGATTAGGGGCAATAAAACAATTATGAGATTAGAACTCATGTTGATTTGGGGGTCACTTATGTAGTAGCTGTTCAATGTCTTTAAGAAAAATGCAAGTGATACACAATTTGAAATCTATTGCAATATATACATAGCGTGAGGCGGTTATCGGTACACGAACAAATGCACAGACAACGGAAATGTATACAGGCCGAGTGCATCCTTAGAGTGGCTCATTATAAGGTAAAATGCTGATTAATATTGTCTCAATATCAACGCAACATACATCAGTTCATAAACATTCCTAAACTTATTTGACAGGCTTGATATGGACTTATTTTCAGTACGCGCGTGATTTATTTAATAGGCTGCAGGATGAAATATATTTCAAAATACATACCATCGTTTCCTGAAAAGAAATTTAAATAAGTGCATCAAACAGATATATAGTTATCAGTGTATTTACTTATCAGGATGAGTTGCAAACGATTTGTGTCGTAAAAGAGGAATAATGTTCATAAAAACTGAAATGTTCTTGACATTTTCGAAGAATTGCGTTTATTATGTCTATTATGTCGCATTTCGGGTTGTAGATATTCATACTGTATAAATCCATGCGGAACATTGACGCTATTTTCCTATGAAAAGACAACTCCTGCCGTTATTGATTTTTTACCTGTGTGATAAACTAGTTGTTTCCCTTTACGCCAATTATTGATTCTTATCGAATATGGATTATTTAGCGTTAAACCGAGATCTATATCTCCTGGTCGTTTTTGTGCGATCCGAGTTCAGGGAATTTGAGAGTATTATTTTTCTCACGTGGGGGAAGGATCATGGTCTTCAACACAATAATTAAAAGAAAAATGTCATATTTTTGTTTTTTGAAATACATAATTCCATATTTTAATGTTGATCTTTAAATGAATAAATGAATATTGATGTGAATAACATTGACAAACCAGCAGTAAACTGATGTTGTTTGATTCCAATTTAATGACTTTATATAAGATCAAGGAAAGTACATATTAGATGAAATATTACAGCAGTAATATATTTTGATTTTTCGGAATCAAACACCTTACAGAACACAGTTCTATACGTGTATATATATTCATTTCACACAGGGATATAATATTATAGCATCCCTGTTTCTCACTACTAAAGGAAATAATTATATGAACGTATAATTAAAAAATTCAATCGTTCGGCAAAAAAATATGTTGAGTTTTTCCACGGGCACGGTTAATTTTTCAACTTTCACATTTCTAAAAAATGCATGTTTTAACACAGCTCGGGACAAGTCAAACTGACATTGAGATTCTTATTGCCCGACCAGATCCAACTCGATGTTGGGACACGATCTCTAATGACTGTGCTAAGTAAGGCAAACAAGATATTGGAAACCCTGAAAATATATTTTTTTTAATTATATCAGTATTCAATATAATTTGTTGTATGTGCTATGAAAACAACAAACGTTTTTCATAAACTAATTATCACTATAATTCTTTTAACCAGACACTAAGCTGACCGTGACCAGACATGATTAGACAGATAAGGGGCAATTAAACAATTAAGAAAATAGACCTCCTGTTGCTTTTGGGGTCACTTAAATAGGAGCTGTTCAATGTTTTTAAATTTAGATATTTATTGGTTACTGTCCTAGTAGAACTGTATTAGTAAAACTTTTGGGACATTTAAAAGTTAAAACGGCACGTTCAATAATAATATTGATAATAATAAATTGGCATTTAATTTGAAATGGCGTATATCAAACATTGCATGTCAATTTTAACACCCGGCCAATACTGCATGAATGAGCAATATCCCTTTAACAGGGCGATAAAATCAATAAATATTACGTAACATCCTGTTAATTGTATATCATCTGTCATAAAAGTGGTCAGAGGCTTTAGCCATAGCTGTATCATATAATAAAACGTATCCACACGAATGCATTTTCTTAATATTCTTTTCAATCAAAAAGTACATAATTATAGAAATATAGCACGGTATTTTTTCAATGAAATTGCAAAAAATAAGAAAAAGCATTTGACAACATTTTTACTAGATGATACTAAAACAGGCATTGTGTAAAATATTGTACATCGAAATTGGTTCGAAAAAAACATATTTCTTATATTTTATTATCAATTTATCTATTGTTTTGATTTACTACATTCAAAATCAATTGGGCTTTAAAGAATAATTGGAATATACTTCTGAGTTTATAAAATCACTTAATCTATGTTTCTGACCCAGCAAGCTCACGACTGGAAAAGTTTAAACATATCGTAGTTATATAAAGCGTGATAAATAACAAGGACTTATATACATGCATATTTTCTGAAGATAATCCTTTCTACAGAATATGTTTCCGGTAAAACATGCACGAGAAAATAATTTCATTTCACCTTCACCAGGTGTTTTCTCAATAAAACTGTCTGCCTTCATTTATTAATTTGTAATTGATATATTTATATTCACAGGGTGACCGAAAAGTAGCCATGGTTATATTTTGAGTTTTTAGACCCGCTTATATAAACCTGATTAAGAAAATAAATATGTATCGAGTTATTGAATTATCGAACAGTTTGCTAAAAAATAGCAGTTTTTTGTAACATGGTAAAAATATACGGACTTAAATTATACACCTGATAAAGCAATTTAACAATTAGTCACGTGGTAAATGTATGAAAGGTCATAATAACAACAACTAATTCGGTAGTTGCTACATCGACTACTGTACATGTACTTATTACAATATTGATACGAAAACGCGCGCCTGAACGCGAATATCTTCATTTTCAAACTAAATTGGAAGCAATTTCCACATTTTCAAATTTCTTAAAAAATATATTGTAATAAAGCTTGGACACCACAGAATACTTCACGAGGTTATAAAAAAATGTCATTTTAGTAAAAAACAACTTTATGGCCTGTCAAAAACGAGGTTTAAGAGTATTTTGACAGTTTTCATATAGAATTATGAACGAACGATAGTCACCAACTTCAAACGAAAATGGAAGCAATAAGTTCACATACCACATTAATAAAAAATATATTGAAATAAAGTGCAGAGAATGAAGATTACTTCACGAGGTTATAAAATTTTCTCATTTAATGTTATAAACAAGTTATTAGTGTTAAACCATACAGCTCCTATATAAATCTATAGTAAATCAGTTTATCGATAAACGATATCGGAGTGATCGATAAGACGTTTTCAAGGGAGACAATTTCGCCGATAAGACCGGCCAAGTTACAGAAATGTTCCGCATGATATAAGATTAAAGTTGATACCATGCTTTAAATATGGTCACGGATCACGACGAATTATAGAAATGCATTTCATGTCTCATGGCGTTTATTGGTCAAATTAAATCCAAAAATTCCGCCGAATAGGATCAAAAACTCGAATGACCTCTGCTATGACATAATATAGCATAGACCATAGCTGTGCATTAGTCAATGCGAACTTTCCGGCAAATCTAGCACGTTTTAGATGTTTACTCTGATTGTACTGAATATAATATCGAATAAGTTTGTAAATTTCGAAACACCCATGACTGAATTCTTGCCCAGCCGAACTCATGAGTATACCCATTAACTAGCAAAATACCGAAACCCATTTTTCGTTTGTGAAAAATACATATCTTACTCATTGTGTCATTCGTGATATTCACCGCGTTAATCAAGCTAACTGTGTTCGAACGGTATTTTACTGGGGATGTCATGTTCCTGATATTAATGAGACACAAAATATGATATAGATTCTTTGATATCTGGTTTCTACGCTATTAAATATCAATAGTACAAAGACGGAAAATGTACGATAAAATATTATTAAAAAATACGTACCTCTGGTAACTGGAAAAAAGTAATCAATGATTTAAGTACTTGAATGTCCAGCATCAATAGGGAAAGTTTCAATATAAAAGAACCATATCGATCCACAAAATATGTTTCACAATTACTAAATTACATTTGTATTTCTTCTTTGAAACGAATTCTTGTTTTTCTTAAATGTGAACAACATGAACCAGATATTGTATTGATTTATTTACTAAATGTTGCACTAAAAAATATTCATATAAAATATATTGTTATACTATGTAATATATTCGAGCTTAATATAATGCTGTAATAGAAATTCCAACATGTTATGTTAAATAACTTTCATATTGTCTTTGGAAGTTTTAATAATTTTCAAAGTTAAATGGCAAATGGTTGAGTAAACATTATCTTGCTTATCTAAGTAGTACATGCATTCCTCATCTAAAGAAGTATGTACAATATAAAACGAACGCCCGAAAAAATACACATGGTATATCAATAACTGGTAAGTATGAGATAAACGACATGGCGATACACAATTTACTTTATTATCGGGATTGGCCAAAATCGCTTAAATCAATTAATCGTGTCATTAACGTAAAATAATATTTTACGTTATTTACAATGATTAAATATGTTACTTTAATACCAAGCAGCAAAGAAATCTAACCGAACGCTCAAAAATTGTGTTTTATTGCAATAAATACTGCACCTCTTTATCGACTTACTTTACTAATCAGCGTTAAACATCTTTAACGTAATGTGCATTGTTTTGGTACGATATAATACAATTAATTCATTAAAGACATTGAACCAGGAATGCGAGGCATGTGACTAAGACACAGCAGTCATGTATATTCCACAGTAGGGAGTCCAATAAAACTGACAGGGTCATTGATAGACTAGCTTCTAATTACATAATCAGTCACTTAAATGTATGGCTAATAATATAGCTGCACATGTATAGATACTTAAATTGATTCAATGTTTAATTAAAAATATAAATTATAACTTTTTTTAAAGTATGTTTATATTAAATGAAAAATATTAAGAATAAGACAGCTCATTTAATATGATTAAAGAAATTAATTACTCAAATAAATGCTTCAAACACATTAGCAAATATATGCATCTCACACCAATTAGTTAGGTCTGGTTGATTTTGATAAATTAAACGTCCATTTTGTAAAATTAATACAAACGTATCCTAACACCTTTTATACCTGTTTAATATTTCTAACCAATATGTTGTCTCAATTTTTATTGTATAAACATAGTCAGATTATAATAGTTATCTTGAAAAAATAATTTCATGCATAAATAGAATTTTTTGACTTAGAAATAGAAGAAGTATATTCAGTTGCATTTTTCATGTATTAACTGTTCTTACATAATCTGTTAATTAAAGGACAACATTCATTAATTACATAAAATGCTTATAAAAAACAACAGGAAGTTATCCATAAACTAATTATCACTAACAATCAATAGAATTTATGACCCTCTTATATGCATGACTAGGTGTCAAGTCTACAGACACTTAGCTGACCGTGAAAAGACAGGATTAATCCCATTAGGGGCAATAAAACAATTAAGAGATTAGACATCATGTGGATTTGGGGGGGGGGGGTCACTTATATAGTAGCTGTTCAATGTCTTTAATGACAAAAAATGTTATAAAATCTCTTACTGGTCATAAAACCTGGGCGTGGTTTCAATTATTGAACCGTAAACATAAGCGATTTTGATTGGCTATCAAAATTGAATGGGATGTGTAAAATTTGTTGATTTCATAAGACGATAATGATCCGACACTTTAATTGTTAATTGCTCAGCTTACAAAACACAGTAGGTGTCATTTTCGAATTAACATTGCCGTCTTATTTGATGGCGGATTTCAAAGCGGCTTTCGACATTTTGTAGCAGCAATGTTAACCTAGGGAACCCTGCCTCAGACTGTTGATACTTGTTTTCATTTTTTATCAATGTCATATTACGTAATAAACATATATAATCGTACATATCACTTTGGTCATTGATACATTGAATCTTAAGTTACATGTAATACAGTATAATTCTATATAATTTAAAATAGACTGCAACGATACTGGATCACATGGTAATACAACAGCGTCATCCACGAGAAATAAAAAGAACAATTGCATAGCATCAATATTTACAATCCCATTTCTTGGTGTTTTTATATGATTTAAGTTGTCGTTAAGGCAAAATAAGAAATAAACTACTACTTAAAGGATCAACCTGCTTTACTCCTATTTTTGAATGTATTAGTTGAGTATCTAAATATGATAAATTGTCTGCAATGTAGGTGTGAGATAAGCAGTTGAAAATTATCAATATTGTTTACTTTAAAGATTTATGGAACACACTAATTGGTTAATATATAAGCGTTGTATACAAAGCACATACAAATATATGTTCTTTACTGTGTGTTTGTAAGACTGCATCATATTCCGTTTATCACACTAAATTTACCTATTGCTCAGTATGAGAACAAGAAATATAAAGTCTTTAACGTGTCTAAATTATCGTTCAAATGACATACATGAACATTACAGGAGGTGAGATGAATGAATATACTTACAAATCTACCCTGCAGTTAAATGAAAGAAGCGTTGATCAGTTATAGATAATATCAACAGCATGTTCAAATGTATATTATATTACAATATACAACGTATATTGGCATACATTACAATACACGTTATAGAACGTAACGGGTCAATATGAACTAGATGTTATTGTTGACATGACGTGAAAATAACAATGAAAGTGGATGTATACAGCGATGCATACTACATGCATAAGAGTACTCATGAAAAAGGAAACAAAATGAACAATGAAACGAATTTGTTCGACGGAGAAGGTGTTAACGTTTGGTTATATGGCTCAACACTAATTTGATCAATATACATTCGACATAAAACATAACAAACAATGAAACTATAAAGAAAAGAAGTATCAACATACTAATATAAAATAATAAAAAGGCAATTACTACATTTGCTTGTAATAAAATAAAGATAAATAAATTGCACAAATCACTATCATTTGCTAGTCGTGTGTTAAATTGTGGTAGTTTATAACATAGATTTGATTAAGCAGTGTATCTCGATTTTGAAAAGCTCTGATTTCTGAATCATTTTTACTGCGAAATAATTTTCGCGAATTTTGTGCATACTGGGTCGTTTCCATTATCATATTTGTGTTCATTTACACGTGAAATACATTTTTGTTGTTCGGTACAAACAATAAAGTTATTACCGTATTTCAGAAATCGCTCAGTTTTCATTGAAAACCTGCATACCGAACAGCTTCCATTAATTTAACCTACCGCCTACGAACATAGTTCCATTTTTTTCAGTTCAAAGGCATAAATACAAATTCAAATATTACGTGCATATAAGCCAACATCAGATGGCTATGCAATATCGTAAACGAGCAATACTAGACAGTCGTAAAAAATCTAAACACTCCTTTCCCTCGGATTACTACAATATTTACTATCAGTACACACATTTCAAGGAAGGATGACGTCATAATCCTCGTGCTTTATATGCTAATTTGTCTGGTTCCTAGCTTCTATTGTAAACGTATAGAAGTCATCATTGAATTCATGGACGATGCGATGATAACCGTGTGTCAACCAGATATTTAAAAAAGTGGTTCATCGGGCAATTGTAATCGATTGATTTAATGCTTATAACGTGTAACTTTTTCTGCGAGTGTGTCTTCATGTGTGAGATATTACATTCTGCAAAAGTTGAGTATACAAAGAGACAGGTAATGTAGACAATATGATATTATACTATTTGCTTAACTACTTTTTTTGATCAGATGGGAATCATAAATCAAAGTACTGAAAGCACATGGAACGGGAACAGCTTTAACAACTACATATCGGGTGTAGAAAAGCGTTAGTAGTACTTAAGTCTGCATCGAAATTCATGTGCGAATTATCGTTCGGATTCAAAAACTCACCCTACAAAGAAAATTCAACTTTTGACTGCTTTATAGTTCCGAACAACAGCAGTACCTTCAGAGCGTTGATTCATACATGCAATTATCGTCGGTATACAGGTACATAATTGAAAAAAAAATCTTTAATACAGATAGAAATTAAATATAACATTAAAGCGATCACTTACGGTGGTCTTTCGCTGAAATTATGAGAAGAAAAATGCATAATATTATTAGTTTTTTTAAGATGAGAAATCGATCAAGCAGACAGACTTGATACGACATTCCTGGTTTTTGCACACAACATGTTTATTGGCACAGTCGGCACAGCCTATGACTGTTCAAATAGATTAAGCGCGTTCAGAAATTGATTATGCCATTGGGTATATTTATAAATACTTCAATCATTAATTTAAACGATATGTAGAACTAACTGTATATGTAAAAATCGTCATGATATCTCAAAAGCTTACAGGTGACACTTTGAAGGACATGACACTCATTCGGTAGCTAAGAATGAGTAGGATGTATACTAATGTAATTATACCAATAGCGATGTTTCGTACAGTCTATATATAGTAATTAAATGTAAACATTAAAATTTGTTTAAATATGTGAAATTGAATGCTTAATATGAAGAATCACATAAATCATTGGCAAGCGATATTTCGTTTGAAATATCATATAAACACTTAATAAACGATACTTACGTGTATATATCTAATCCATACGTAACAATTTGTCGATTTTTGTTGATTGTAAACAAAAGTTTTCTTTCAAATGCCAGTTTAAGCATTGCAAGTATACGTCGTCCGTCCATATAATTATCTACAAATCCCGTTATTTCATTTCCTTCATAAGGTTTCCCAGGATTCAAATTCAACTTCTGAATATAAGAATTGCATTATCCACAACCTTTTATTGCGGTATCAAGAACTTTGCAGTATTTTATAGGAAATGAAATTAAAACAACGTGTACGTGTTGCATGTAATTCGTATAAAATTATAAAACTGTCAACATTGCTTTAATGAATTAAACACATTGCCTGATAAAAAAATCGGATATGGAATTGTCAGTAAATCATATTGTTGATCATGTTACAGCTTGTAAGATGATATAAATATTTGTTAATGAATTGTTTGGTTACTCAGTATTTTAAAGTCTACTGACATTTCTTATTAATATTACTTTTTATCTTGTATTATATATAAACTAATTGATATTCCATATCGCAACAGAAAATAGTTAAGTTTATTTGTTTCAAATGTCGTGTTTCAAACAAATTAATTAGAATCTTACCGATTGTGTCCCTTTTTCAAATTTGAATTTCAACTTGATGTAGCCTGCTTTTTCCTTTGTTTCAAATGTACCATTAGGTTGATCTGTTAATGAATACAATATTATACCAAATGCTATAGGCCCAACATGTTCACATACTATAATAACACTGTATCATTATAAAAGTGGAAGACAGAAACACATGTGATAATATATGTATTGACGGCTGTACAGTCGTCTTCGTCCTAAAGTTTTATTGAGTATATTATCTACGAATTCTGCTATTATTTCGATTTTTAAAGATTTGAAAGAAGTAACGAATAACGTTATGTATTGGCTATCGTCCAACAATTCAACGATGGTATAAAACCGTAAATCATGTTTACAAAATGGTTTTGATCGATCCATTGACTTAATGTACATCATACAAAATTAATGAAATGGTTGATCGACACATCAGTGCATTTGTCTACATTTTGTATATGTAGGGAAATAATGAATGCATCATGATACATGTACCTACCACCAAAGTTGATATCACAAATAGGACATTGGATTGTTCTGTTTGTATTGATCTGACCGACATCACATACATGTCCGCATGCAAGTATAAACTATAATACAAAGATATGCTGTACTTATACTTCAGCCTAAATTACATACGAAAAAAAACCCCACACGATAATGTACAGTAATATAATATAATTTGTCTGTCAGGTTTCTAATATCCAACATTTTGAACAAACAATATATACAACATAACAACTATCGGAAAAGAAAAAAAGGAAATGTATTGTATTAATATCGGTCGATTTAGAATTAAATTTTAATGCAGTACGTTCATAATACGAGAATACACATACTGATAATAATTTGGTCGCTACATGATGCAAATCATCTTATACAGTGTTCAAGATTAGCAAAGCTATATAATATTGAATAAATTGTTTGTATCACTGTTGGAATACTTAACTTTATCTTAATAATACTTTGTAAATTAAGCGATTTGTTGTGATACACGTTTGAAAGAAAAGAAACTAGATCTTACGCCATTTTTCTTCAGTTTTAATATTTGCAATGTCTGCCTCTGTAATAAAAAAACCAGACATTAATCAATGATAAGCCGTAGAGTATTAGTATTACTTATGGCAAAAAGTAAGCAACATTAAAAGCCATCCGTTTGCAAAATGTAGCGCACACTTCTCCTGTTTTTGTTATACAGTTGTTGTTCAAGCGTTTGAATAAGTAGACGGGCATCTTTGTACAGTCAATATTGTATTAAGTGACCGTTCAAGGGAAATACCAAAAGTGGTCTCTTAATACAACGGTCTCTTGATACAAAAACCTGAAGTTTCCGATAGTTGAACTATGACATATATTAAAGTAACAGTAGCATCGTTTCATATCCAGCTTTCATGCATGTACTGTTACAAGTATATGTTTGTTGCTGAAGGGCGTTATTATTGTGAGTAGGTGTTCAACTGTGTTACAAATAATAGCAATCATGATTGCAATGAAACAATCCAGATTGATTTAAATAATTTATTGTCATACTTTACCTTCTTGTTCGTGGAAAACATAGGCAGTACTTTATAGAAATATCACCAGTAATGAACACATTAGTGAAGAGGCAGAAAAGTAAGGAAATTGAACAGCAATGGTAAAATAAAGCATATAATTATAACCATTATATTGTACTATTTGAAATGAAATTCATCGTTGATGACGCATCAAATACTTTAAATGACTATAATATCCCATTACAGCACAGTATGTGCACACCTCATCGCACATTTTTTTACTCGTTTTTAATACGAATGTTTTTAAATCGAAAATCGTGTCTAAAAATCTATTGCATAGTGCAGTCAATTTTATCTATGAAAACAACAACAACAAAAAAAAGCCCTCCAAAAAACAACAACAGAAAAAACTGAATATATTTGTTACCGGAAAATAAAATTAAATTGTATTCCCGTTTCATGTCATCTCGTTTACCTTGTTTTGACTTCTACGCTTGCATAATGTATCATGAAACATATTTACGAACTTATATGAACTGTGTTATAATCATATGCGTATATAAGACACTTAACCTGATTGTGCAGCTCTTTAGTAGACAGTTCTTTTTGAAGTCTTGCATTGTTCTGTTCTTGAGTGGACAGTTGTTGTTGTAGTGTTGTTTTATTCTGTTCTTGAATAGATAGCTGTTGTTGGAGTATTTCATTACCCTGTTCTTGAATTGAAAGTTCACGTTGAAGTATTTTATTGTCCTCTTCTTGAGAAGACAGTTCTTGTTGAAGTATCATATTGTCTTGTTTTAGAGTGGACAGTTGTTGTTGCAGTATTTCATTGTCCTGTTCTAGAGTGGACAGTTGTTGTTGCAGTTTTTTATTTGCCTGTACATGAGTAGAGAGTTGTTGTTGCAGTATTTCATTGTCTTGTTCTAGAGTGGACAGTTGTTCTTGAAGTTTTATATTTGCCTGTGCATGAGTAGAGAGTTGTTGTTGCAGTATTTCATTGTCCTGTTCTAGAGTGGACAGTTGTTGTTGAAGTTGTTTATTTGCCTGTACATGAGTAGAGAGTTGTTGTTGCAGTATTTTATTGTCCTGTTCTAGAGTGGACAGTTGTTGTTGCAGTATTTCTTTGTTCTGTTCTAGAGTGGACAGTTGTTGTTGTGGTATTGTACTGTCCTGTTGTTGAGTAAACAGTTGTTGTTCAAGTCTAGTAATGCCTATTTCTTGAGATGACAGTTGTTGCTGGAGTTTTTTATTCAACTTTTCTTGAATAAACAGTTTTTGTTGAAGTCTGTTGTTGTCCTGTTTTTGAGCATACATTATTTTTTCTTGAGATGACAGCTGTTGCTGAAGTTGTTCATTTTTGGCAAATCGCTTTGTATTTACATTCATAATCTTTCTCGTCATCTGGAATAACACACGTGCTAGATTAAGCGCTTATCATTGTACGATATTTCAATAACAGAAACAAAGATTCAGTATAATACATCTTTATTAATGCCAGTCATTGTATATTTAGGAATACGAGGGCACTAGTAAAAGTTCGTGCTCAACGTTACTAATGGGTATAATAATAAACGTTTTACGCCAACAAATATTTACATGAAATATAACATATTAAAGGAGTACATGCCAAATATCAGAACGAAATATTGACACAAAGATCAAATGCTCATATTAGAACTACGTAGCAATTCAGCGTGCTTTATGTCGATTTCACGACGCTACACTCACACATAGTCACATTCATAATTGTGAATATGTTCATATAATTATCAAAATAAAGTTAATGTAGACAATACCTTGTTCTGAATTGGTGTTGTCACAAATCTTGCCAAGTGGATGTCTCTCCGAAAACTGCCGCTGGAGCAATCTGCTAGGATGGAATGTGTATCTGTCAATGGCCTCTTGGCAATCTATAGATATCAATGTGTCTCGAATCTGGGATAATTTTGGCTTTGCTTCCGTGGCCAGGATGAAAAGCTGATGCATCATACCAGCATCTTTGGCAGTTGCACTTATAGATGAAATGTCTGACCCAATCGTTTGGAGCTCATCTGATAACGTCTTTATTTTATCATTATTGACGGATTTCTTTGAGTCTGCAATATTGATTATGCGTTTTTCTTCATCAGTTACATATGATACCACATCTCTCACGAATTGTTGCACAGTTTGAGTAATTGTTTTATCAATGTTATCGGACAGTTCAGACACGGACGCCACCGATTCGACGCAGTTTTCATAAACAGTATCTAAGTCTTGAATACCTTCAAGAAACCGATCGAAATCTCCACTGTCTTGGAATTCCTTGGATGCTTCTGTTATACACTTGTATTTACACATTTTATGATTGAATGCCATACATTCGGCACATCCAAAACATTTGTGATAAGTACAGTAGAGTCGTACTTCTTGTTGTGTGTGTTCTGAACAGGTTTCAAAATAAATTGAACGGTCATCTTGACTGCTTTCTGCAGCTATTTGCAGCACATGGTGATGATTTTCCTTGACTTTAACGTGGCTATCAAAACATAATTGACATATGTAGCATTTACATTCAGAACAGTATCCTACTGATACCGTATCTTCACACATTTCACATATATCACCGTGCTCTAATCCATGTGCACCATCTACTTCAAAATTTGTGATCCCCGACTTATATGATGCCATGATTCTACAAAATGATACAGTCTACAATTAGTATGTAAAACATAATATTCGCGATTTTTTTTTGTTCGGTACGAACACAAAGTTACTACCATTTCTCAACAATCGCTCTGTTTTCAGTTTTCTGCATACCGAACAGCTTCCATTTACCTTTAGCCTATGAACATTTCCATTTTTTCAGTTCAGTGACATAAATACAAATTCAAGAAGTACGTGCATTTAAGTCAAAATCAGACGGCTATGCAATTTCGTAAACGAGCTATACAAAACAGTCGTTAAAAAATCTAAGCAATCCCTCGGATTACTACAATATTTGCTATCAGTACACTCATTTCAAGGAAGGATGACGTCATACTAATAATTATCGTACTGTATATGCTAATTAAATCTTGTTCCAAGCTTCTATTGTAAACGTGTAGAAGTCATAATTTAATTCATGGACGATGCGATGATAACTGTTAGTCAACCAGCTATTTAAAACAGTGGTTCATCGAGACATTTTAATCGATTACTTTAATGCTTATAACGTGTAACTCCTTCTTCGAGCATGTCTTCATGTATGAGATATTAGTATATTACATTCTGCATAAGTTGAGTATACAAAGGAGTAGGTAATGTACTATACAATATTATGCTAATTGCTGAAATACTTTTGGTGATTAGATAGGAAACATAAATCAAAGTACTGAAAGCAAATGGAACGGGAACAACTTTAATATCTGCATAGCGGGTGTAGAAAAGCGTTAGTAGTACTGTAGTCTGCATCAAAATTCATGTGCGAACTATCGTTCGGTTTCAAAACTCAGCCAGATACTTAACCCTACAAAGAAAATCAACTTTTGACTACATTGTAGTTCCGAACAACAGCAGAACCTTCAGCTCTTTGAATTTATTAATGATACCCGTTAGTCAAAACAGTAAATAATTAGATTAGTTGTATTCCTTATGAATACATGTACGCATACCTGAATCATGTACTTACATTACACATAATTATAATTCAATATCAAGAAAATATTCTGAGTTACGAAATTGAAATGTATTATCGGAATCGCGAAATTACAGCATATGCCACTTTTATACCTTCTGTCAAACCCATTACCGTATCATCTGTAAATAACGACTATTTTAGCAAAGTTTAATAATACACTGGAGCGGATAAAGCTCTGATTGATGGTTTAAATATCGGTCTCATTGTTGTACGTATAAGTTAACAACTTTGACTATCTACCAATGAACACCACTTGCTTAATGTAGTTTTGTTACATAATGTGCACATACTTATGCACAATCACTGAGTCTACTATTAAACAGGTCACAATATAATTGATAACACGGTCTCTAATGTATAAAAGCATTTTATCTTAGGTAGTTAAACCAATCAGTGTACGAAAAAGAAATTTTGAGATATTTTTAAATCGATGTAAAATGTGGGACAAGTTGACTGATATGATGTTTAAAATATGATGAAAACAATTAATACACACGCACACCACATAAATGGTAAAATGTATTTGATAGCAAAGTGTATCATAATCTAACATAAAATCGTACTTCCGGTTTCAATACTATTTAGCAATTCATTATAGTTGTATCAGTTATGACTAAACACTGCATATATAGACTTTGAACAATGGGCACAGATATAAAAAACATAGAGATTAACTTACGACTACGAATTCATCGAAAAAAACAACATATATCTATTCAGCTGGAAAATATACTTTTGAAAACTATTAATATATATTGTCAAACATAACGCTTTCAACCTATAATCTTTTTGCGTCATCCCGATGTAAACATAATGATTTAAAAGAGTAGAGTAAGAAATGTTTTCTGTAGGCAAGATGTAGTAAAATCCTACGGTTCCGTACTTTGGGTTTCAATAGTCTAGTATTGATACGGTTTTAATTGTATTCGACGAAATACTTATAACTAGCTTATTCGATTAGCACAATCATGTTTAAATTGATCCATATACTCGGGGATACATTTTACCTAAGTTTCTTTACCACATCTCAACTTTAGTCATAGTTTATTTGCCATCATCAACCCTTCTGCGTTATCATAATCATTAAAGTTGAAATTGGTACACTTGCTGTAATTGGAATAATTAATTATTGCTTTTGTGTAAGCTTTGTGTCTTACAGACAGACGCCTGTATAGATCGAGAGAATTCTTTTGAAATGGTAAGGAATTTCTGCTATTAGCGCATATGTTGATGTTTTTATCATTTTCGTTAAATGTATGTATGCCGTATACTAAATCAAATATGGTCTCTGGTGATTAACGCATAAGTTAGGTACTATTCGCAATGTTGTATTATTCTCTTAAAACATTTAAGACAATACTATGATAACTATACTCACTTTTTTATATTCTTTAAATTAACAAATATTATAAATGCATTGTTACTTAGCTCTCATAAATTGTAAACAACCGTACAAAAATTGTTCGTGACTATGCTGAAAGGGTACATAAAGGAAAACATTTAATGTAAACGAAGTTGAGTAGGTCTTGAAGGAAAAAGGAAGGCTCCCAATAATACAGTCAATGATACAAACATAATAGATACAGGAGAACACAGATAACGGAGTTACTTGACATGATCCATGGGTTAACAGTATATTATGTACGAGATTGATGAGGGGTCATGCGATGGTAAAAGATGCATTCACTGGAACTGAATGCACTGAAATGAGATAGTACTGAGGTAAGTACTCGTACACTTAGTTTATTTCGTGTTAACTAGCATTGTATAGAGCGTTCAGTAGGATGCACATACTGTGCTTGTGATTTTAAAACTGATCATTGCTTTGACTGTGCAGCGTCTTCTTTTGCGGATGTTGTATTCAAAATACTAGGGACCTCTCATGTGTGCACGTGTATCATGCTGAGAAATTGCAATGTTTAATTAGGTCATCATGCTTATGTTTGGTGGTTTTAATACTTATGTAATTATATGTGGTCAAATTGTTCTAGGCTCAATTTCATTTGATATGTGTTTGTGTTTGTTCTCTTGGTTGTCTGACATGTGTACTTGTAGCATGTTGATGGGTGACATTAAGTATCGTCCAATTGTTGTTCCCCCAAAAACCAACAACAATGTATTGTTCAGATCACTTTTGGTCGGCCTCTGTTCCTTTATTCATCTGAGAGCAAACCTGTTCTATTCCGCGATTCTTCAGTAGAGATGGTATTGGGTCAGAATATCTTGATAATAGGTCTAAGAGATTTTGTTTTTGAAGGCTTCGTTTGTTTTCCAATTGCAAAATACGTCTTCACTCATTCTAACCTAACCCATACAGAAGGACACTAAGGACGTTGCTATTGGAGATCCTGAACTTTGTCTTGGTGCTTAGTCTGTGGATCTCTAGACTGGTTTCAACATTGCAAACGGCTAATTTGCACTGCATATCCTGGTATTGATTTCTTTGTCGCAGTTGCCTGATGTGGGTAGTTTTTCACCAAGACACATTATATGTGAACCCTTCAACGTCCTATATTGGCTTTCTGTTATACATGACTGGGTGGTTACTGTGGTGTTGAATCTAAATACCCGTGTCTTGTTGGTGTTGACCTTCAATACGATGGTTTTAGCTGTGGCTCTGATGTGCTATGTCTCCTGCTGACTATCTTAGTGTCTGTTTTACATGAATCTAAGGTCATCAGCATACTCAAGGTCATCACGGACTGAGGTCTGTTTCCACTGTAAATCCCGTCTTTATCATTTTGTGACGTTCCTCATGACCCAGTCGATTTCCAGTCAGAAGAGAACGGGCAACATATTACACTGTAAAATGGTTTGGCTGAAGACCTTGCTGGTCAGGGAGAGAAGTGTAATTCAGTTTTAGCACATCTCCTGTTGCCTATTACCAACTGTCTTGTTCTTTCTAATCCAGGCCTTGGCTTTTTCTCAGCTTCAAAGTTATCTGAGATATGACACAGTTGTGATTACTACCAGCATCTGCATGAAACATGTTCAATACGTCCTATAAAGAGTGACTCCACTATTTGTTGACCATTATGTGATCCATCCGGCTTTTGGCGTTTCCATCTGGGGATGTCCAGGTTAATGCATGGATTGTTTTATGAGCAAAAAGAGTGCCACCTATGACAAAGTCTTTCTCTTCAAACTTGCGGATGTGCCTTTCACCATTGTCTGTGTAGGAGGTTGCACACTGCAGCTTAACCCATTACCTTTCGTGTGCTGTGGTTACTCTGTCCAACTCTTGCTTTGAAGTACACCATACCTTGGATTGTCGTCCAGAACTGCTTAAATTGAACTTTGCTTCAGCTTCTGCGGTGCATAATCAATCGCAATGGAGACCTTTGTAAACGGGTAGGTTCACTTAGGGCCTAAAATGGCTCTGTGTCAGATTTCCTTGATATTTTGATAGTATAGTAAATTGGATGATTCTTCATCAAAAACATGTTTCAAATTGTTCTGAAATGAAGATTGTTGCCACAGCAACGAAACTCTTTTTTTAATAAAAATGGAAAAAAACCCCGAAAACTTTCTGTTCCATGGCCTCAATGTTCTTTTTATTAAGTGTATATGATTGTGCATGTTGACTTAAGTGACAAGATATCTTTATTCCATGGTTGCTATGGAATCGTGGAAGTCACGTGACTGGGCATAATATGGCGGTGTTTCGTGTTTATATCGATGATATTTGAATTATTTTGACAAAATTTATAGAAAAGAAAAAATAATATACATATATCAAGAATTTGTGAAGAAATCATTTACGTGACGCTAAAGGTTTTTGTAATATGACGTAATTAGTGTGCCCCCCTACATAGTTACATCACTGATAATTTTATCAAATATCGAAAGGAAAAAAATCGTAAAAAGGTCTCTGTCGTTCAAAATTAACTGGCAATTAAATTTTCAACATCTATTTTCGCAATTATGCTAAAATATGCGGCTAGAAACATTTGATAGAACAATAATCGAATATGAAAGTACCACACCACACACTACGATCGGTCATCCTCGCCTAGTACTGTTCGAATAACTGGAAATTTAAATATGAAGTCCCACACCTGACACATTTATATTTTGCATATGTGTTGTTTACATTCTGACTGATAATTGTTCAAAGTTTCGTGGTGTCGGTTGGAGGACTTCATATTAAAATATCGAAACATGTAAGAGGGTGTCATATCAGTTTCCAGCAAAGTTGGTGGAAATAATTATATTGTTTTTGGATGAATACTGAACGATAGAGGACATGCAATTCAGAATTATTAATAATAATTAATAAAACTAGCCTTTACTAAATTTGTAAAGTTCTGTCAAATAAGAAAATCTCCGAAAAATCTCCGTCGAAGCCAAATAAACCGTTTATCCGATTAATGTATCAATATCCGAATCGCTATTAGTGTTAACAAAGGGAGACAAGTCGTTTGTTTACAGACGCAGCGTTCTTTGTACAGCGTCTCGTAATACGGTCGGTTCTTGAAGTAATAACTGCAGATAAATCGACAAATCAAGTAAGTATTTGATCTTCCTGATGTGGTATGTTCATGCATTCATGATACGAGGCTGTAGGTCAATATGTAAGGTTAAATAGCCTCGCTTTGTAGTTCATCATAATGCCGCGCTGAATACATTCCATTTTGATGGCGTATCAATACTTTGTGTCATGCTGTGCAGGGTCGTAGGAAGCGGGGAGGGAATGGGGCAATAAATTCGATTGTAACGATAATTAAAAGTTCAAAAGTGACTAACCCCCCCCTGTAAAACTATTTAAAGTCAAAATTACCCCCCCCCCCATTTGAAATTTCTTCTTATAGGCCTGTTGTGACCCAATGCTAGGTTCTATTAATGTATTAACGTTTTAATGCTTTAGCAAATATAATATTATTTTTTTATTATCTATTGCATTTTAGTTTTTATCATACATGTTTGCGAATTGTGTGCAGCTGAAACTAAAGTATAAATAATGAGTCGGCCTGTGATAAAATCCATGGTCTTCATTGGGGTTTGAACCCATGATCCCTAGCACTGTATAGGCACTTAACCAAGTTCTAATATTGTATGAAATTAATGTGGACTATTGATGCTGTAGTGAAGATGCAGAGGAATGTCTGATGTACTGTGCTGTAGTGAGATAGTGTTCATGTTGTTGTCACAGAGGACCATGATGTTTTAACGTCATTGTAATACAACATGTATATAATGCCAGTACTGTATGGATTACAAATATTTATAAACTCTATTATAATAGTATCTCAGCATAATTGAATTGCATATATTTGCTTCTTTCAGATCCACTCATTTCAGTGTTATGTGCCCTTGACAGTCAGCCTTGAACTTAGCCATGTAGTAATCTGTATACTATTGCATTCTTAGTGTCAAAGCGATGGTGGGGGTATATGTCACTGCTGTTACAAAGGCTTTGAGCGCTAGTTCAAAAGATGTTTAGTTTCTCAAGCGCTTCTTCAAAGACAAAAAACTGAAACATTTTTATGTTCTTTAAAACCATATTTTCCCATTTGTAATTGATTTTTATCTAAACTGAGAATTTGACTGAAATGTATATGAGGATGAATATTTAACTGGTAACTTATTTTGTACATCTCATGATATGTGTGCATAACATAAAAAATGAAATTATAGTGTTAATCAAATGCTATTTTTCAAAATCTCATTGAATAAATGTCTTGACTGGTAGATTGATGATTTATTTAATTTGTCTTTATATTATATTTTTAATATTTTACCGGTCAATTATTTCTCTTTCAGATTTTTGAGTCAAAACAAGTATTCACCACTGATCAGAGGAATTTCAATATACTGCTATGATGAAGCCATTAACATGCAATATATTGGTTATTACATGTGGTGAATGTGATGTTTTCATGAATGTGTCACTATGAACAGTATTTCCAGTAATGTACAAAATTGAAACAAATCAGATTAATAACATTAAAATTGTGTGCATTGTTGAAATATATATATATGAAATTTACACTAAAAATATTAAATTAATGCATATTAACTTTTGTACTGTGTATGTTCATTGGTAAAATCCTTTTGACATATTGTATGTATTGTTTGCATGTGAAATAAATGTAGATTGCTAAAATATACATCAGATATTTTTATTTACTTACACAATGATTATAGAGTAATTTTTGGGGGGTGAGAACTCAAACAATGAGTTTTTCACAATTCATACATAAAACTGATACAGGAAAAGATCAATACAATGTACTACATGTACATTAACATCAAATATACTGCAAGATTTCCATTTGAATGGTACATATGTTGAAACCAAGTAGAATGTTTTTAATGTCAAGCAAAAATATTCTGCTTTTTGGAGGAAAATCAATGCTTTCCATTGCACAAAATATCTGATTGCAATACAAAGTAATGCTGTACTATTTATTGCTAAATATATATGAACTATCATGAGAGAATTTGGCACATCCATTTTGTCATAAAAAACCTGCCCCTTAGTTGCAATGGTAACTGAATTGGAATTATTAATTTCAATAATGTTGGAAATGATATAACATTTACTACAAATAAATTGTTTGATGTCCAAATGATTGGAACATAAGGTGAAATACATTAAATCAGACAAAATATTACTTTGTTTAAACTGCTCATATAAAATAATTCAGTTACCATGGAAACAAAATATCTAAAAACATTGCTATACAATGTAATTTCATTAAATCATGTGGATTTATGAAAATGTGAGTGACTCAATTGCATTTTTGAAGAAAACTCAAAAATGAGATTTTAAAAAAATAATTTCAACAGGTTACCATGGCAACTAAAAGGATACATATATAAATATTGACCATGTCCCTGTCCCTGTCATATACAACAAAACTGATCACATTTCGTCCAATCATTATATGGAAAATAGTATTTTTTTTCAATTTCTAGCCATGGCAACGCTTTTTAAAGTGGAGCTTTAAAAATCATGTTTTCTTCAAATATGATGAATAGTGAACTTATAATGAGATTTTGGACAGAATCTGACACAGGGCCATTTTTGGCCCTAAGTGAACCTACCCCTTTGGTGTCTTATATAAAGCTAACATTGCATGACGGTGTTGTCAACCCCCGGGCTACCCCCTCATGATGGATGTTATCACTTTGTTCCGACCGCATGATGACTTCTCATGAATTCAGTATCTTTCCCTGTCCACCGGACCTCACTCCTGTCCAGATTGCGTCATCTCGTTCATTGCTTGTACTATTTACCGCCTTAGTACAACGACGGGACATTCCAGCGTCTAACTCACTTGTAGTGTTTCGGTGTCAGGAAATCTGCTATCTGGTCGTCACTAGTCAAGCTTTCTGGCCTGCTTCACTCCGTCTACCAGTTGAATTATTTTTCCTTGTCATCGTTTTCGTAGCGAGTGTGGGTTTTATGGGGTGTGGCAGCTAGCCACACGCCAAGCACTTTTCCTGTATCATCCGGGTGTGAGAACGGCCATGATGGAGTTAGATATTTATATAAAGATTATATTATTTTGCATATTTTTCGGACAAGCTTGAACACGCAGTATTTAGTGAAATAATTCAAGCTAAAAGCACTGACTACAACTAATTGCAATAATCGATAATGTACTTGATTAATGTGTTGTTATAGTTACGTGTCATTGTTTTCATACACTTGAACTATATATACATTAAAGGTCCATTAGCTTTTTGAATTTATAAATACAGAACAATGGATAAAATGGTAGTAAAATATAAGAAATATATTTCATTTGCTCTGTAACAAAATTTACACAATTTACATAAATAATAAATAAATAAATAAAATATGTTGTAAGATACTTTTTCTCTTTTTTTTGCAATATCATTGAAAAAATACTGTGCCACATTTCTATAATTATGTACTTAGTGATTAAAAAAGAAAATTTCGGGCAGTAAAGGTAGTTTCACTGATAAGACATCTTTCTAAGTAGAATAAGACCTACTTTAATGTTAACATCCATAGTGCTTTAAGTACACTAGTATGAACACAATGGACTTAAATTACACATTTCGTTAGCAAACGGTAAGCTCGAAATTATACGTGTAGTAAATGTTTATATTGTAATGTCCTGTATCATAGGAGGCTCACTTACATGTTTTTTAACGATCAGGAAGTTTTGAATTCACTTGAATTGGCTCGAATTACTTAGATATACAAACAAACTACTACACTAACATGACATTGAATATATTATGGTTGTGTTTCACTATTATTATTTTACATTTACATGTGTTTAACTTCGAAATAGTTTACTTTTTAAAATAATTTCTATGTGGATCCCAAACTATTCAGACTTCCATCGATTAAAAGTCATTATATAAAGATTACAACTGGTCACTGACAAACAAATCAAATTTGAAAGATATATCCCAGGAAGAATGAAAAAATACACTTACAAAATGTATATACATGTATAAATATCAAATTTCCGAGAGGGCGTTATTTAAGATTGTCAGCGCGAGAAAAATTTGGTTGACCGCGGCAGAAATGTGATATTTATTTATTCATACAGAAGATTTCATAGAAATTTAAAAAGAAAATTATGATGTCACAACATTTCAGTAAGCAATGACATTACATCGACTATCAAGTTTTTACTAACGCTTCAAACTCAGTAAACGAAATGTTGGACTAATTAAAATTATTTTCAAGTTGAATGTACAATCTAGAACATATTTTATAAAGAACAACTTGTCAAATAAATGGAAAATGTTTTAAATGTAAGGTCATCATTTTTGTGCATGTGTTATTACAATATGTTATTGACAATTAATGCCCGCAGAGGTATTGGCGATTTTACATTGGAAATGGGAGTGAGGTATAATAATATTCATTTTGTAATATGCATCAAATATTTTTCATATATTTGACAACTGGTCTAATATTGCTATCAAAACATTTATCTTTGTAACTGTAACATATCTAATGTCGTGTCATCAAGCAATATCAACTTAACCTGATTTCTGACACGGAAATAACTAATGTGATCAATACCAGTCAGCAGATCTGACACATATCCAGCTTTCCTCATTGTTTACGACATCCATGCAGCTATGTTTGGCCTTTGCTCACTATTGTTTCATTCCATACATGTAGGTCAAGTCGTTTGTACATACTGTAAATATTCACATAGCGACCAACATGATATTACGGCCACCTAGACTCATACTGGAAATCGGAGTGGACTAAACCGAGTAGTGTATAACACGATTCTACAAACACAAATTGCAATTGTACGACACTTTCAGAGTATGTACACTGTAAACAATACTGTACTTATTGTTTGCAATTGTATTTAAAGTCATGACTTCATTGTTCTAATTAAATAGTTAATTACGCACCCGTAAGCAAGCATATTCGGATATGAGTATTTTACACCTCGTGCATTATCGAAATTCAAATGCCGAAATGTCCGAAAGTTTAATATTTTTATAAAATATCACACAAATTTTTTTTAATGTCATTGACTTGGTATGGTGTACCATCAAATAAAACGAAAAACAACTCAGTTCTCTTACTTCAAGTCTATGCTATATAAGATTAATGACGCACCAGGTTATCACATTCATAACCGTGTCACATGTGAACAAATGAAAACCCAAAACTGTGATACATGCATAGACGGAAATTGCATTTATTATAATAAGCGTTCTTTTTTGGATTACGAAACAATGTGTCAATATGAACTTTATCAACAAATTATCAGGAATGTAAGACACCCATACTTTAATAATGATTAAAATGGATGCAGCTCCTGGACATATGCACATAATTTTAAATCAATTACCCCCGAAACAGGATGTCAAAAAATACAATTGCCTTTACTATAATAATGGCGACACCACATATTATTCATTATCGTGTCCAGGACATTATCTGTGTTCAACGCCGGGCATATACTCAAATTGTCAAGACGGTAATCATAACATGCAAAGTTAGTGTCTGGATTCATGTGGAGATAATTGTAAATCACGCGATAATAAATAAAACCTGTTAATCAAAGACGGGTTTTATATTGGACGGGAATGAAAATGCGACGCAATTTCTGATTGCTCACTATCTTCTAGGGGGATTGTACTAACCGTAATTCATACAATCAATGTACACATTATAAGAAAGTTGAATACAGAACAATTGCAGGCTCGAAAAGACGGGTGTTCAAAAATAAGAGAGGTTAGAAAAGAGATCAGACATTAAACTTGAATAACATGCTCTACATTTAGAGCATATTTTGTAATCTGGACTGTTTGTTATTCCAGCGGTATATATTGGCTCAGGTATCACCATAGATATAACAATCATGAATATAATTTGTGTGGTTATACATGATGAATATAATATCAACCCAAGAAGGTAGATACATTTATGCATACATTTATGTACATCGACTTGGTTTACAGAAGATGTGTTTTATAGATTCACTTTATCTGATTCTAGTGGCTTATGAAGCATACAATTTTAAATAATCATTTAAAGTAAATTTTGTTCAGGTACAACTGCATGTTATATACTGAATTAATTTATGAATTTTATATCAATAGTGAAACACTGCGTTGTATCCCACACTAAACCATTGCTTAAAATAAATCAGAAGGTCATGGTGGATCATCATTTGAAATATTATAGCTATAAAGTAAGACATTGCTAGAATTATCAGCTTTTCTGTTGTTCATGTGAAATTACAGAAATATTCATGTTAATATGAAAGATAAAAAAAATATTCTAAAACATCCTGATAATACCCAATTATCTTACTAGATAGGATTTTATACTCAAGGTAACAAATGTGATCAGTATAGGCCGAATATTGACACAATAACACCAAAATATTACAGTATCTTGACAATGGATTGAAGTTTTGCTGTATGGATATTCACAGTTGAACATTTTAACAAGTACATTATACTTATTAATAATATACATTATTTGCAACATACCTAGTATTGCAATCCAAACAAACAAACTCAAAGGAGACAATGTTTAAACATTTTCTTCCATGATGTTAACATTCCAATCAGTATTCTCACTCATGAAGTTATTGCATCTGAAAACAACTGTTTAGTTTGTAACTTCCTCGTGTCTCAATAACACAAATACAAATGCATTTAGGTTTTAATTTCATTGTCACGCGACAAATGTAAGCAAACACCTAGCAGCCATATTTAATGTTAAAATCATATTCTTCAATAACGACTAATATTGTTTGTCTCAGCTGGAGTAACTTCAAATACATTTAAGGGCATACGAAAGCAATGGTACGTAAACATTCAATAGTTAAAACGTGTTATTTTGAATAATTGCGATAATAGCACAACCAAATGTGTGCGCATATTACTTATAACCTCGGCCGGTTTCTTTTTGCCGCGCCGGTCTTTGGCAAATACAGCCCCCACTTTTACGCGCTTTTGAGAAACAAAAACATTATTAAATTGTAGTATTTAGTTATTCATTTAAAAAAATGTAAGTCCCATGTTTCTATCTTTACTAGATTTCTTGAAAAATGCCTGAATAACCTGAAAACAGAGGAGAGCCTTCCTTTATTATTCTGTATATGTCTGCTGTAATTAATTATAATCGTTTGCAGCATTGAGCGAAGCACACAATCATATAGCATATGTTGACCGATTAGTATACTGACCAATCATACACGATAAGCTTGTGTGCTCGCCATTCATTAATCCAAGTCTGTAAGTTTTTATTCTCTCAAGTTCCTAGTACTTCCACGGCCTAATCCGATAGCTTTATTAATTATCCTTGCTGTATGAATATTCCTCAATTATTCATTGATCTTTACACGTGAGTATGCACACTTGATTATGTTTGTTTAGCTTAAAATTACTGTTAATATGTAGATCTATAAACAGTGACAGTTCCAGAAGAAGCCACATTTTGGGTATCATGTGACTTACGTCGCTAGGAAACGAGCGAAGGTTTTGCACCTTAAGTATTTCAATGAACGTAAAGATGCATGTACAAACGCCTAACAAGAACTGTCAGGTTTAATTCTATGTCAGCAGGATGTTAGTCATAAACCTATCATCAGTACCAATCAATGGATTTTTACTGTAACATCTTAACATGCAGACATGATAAGACAGATAAGGCCAATAAACCTTTCAGAGATTCGACCTCCCGTAGCCCTACTAGCCATATATATAGTTACCCAGTACTGCTGTTCATGACTGTCGCAGATTTATAAGCCTTGTACTGCGATGTTAGGTAGACGTGTTCTTTTTACAAAGTGTTACTTTTTACTCCATTCTTTGAAAGTATTGATACCGTACATATCGTCAAAAAATCTAACAATTAAATTAGTTGTTATTACTAAAAATTATGAGAATTTTACCGTAATATTGTAACGGTATGATTGTGGTATGATTATGCATGTATTAACTGTCGAAATCTTGTTCCGATTCTGCAGTATTGTTTTATTTTAATTTATTATTACATTTTTAATATAGGTATTAATTAAGCTACAGTATGTTTGTTTCGCAACGAATACTTATTTATTTGTATGATCATCTGTAATATTATCTGTGTACAACTTGGTACACCAATGTATTATGTATACTACTTACCGCGTGTTCGATTAAACTAAATGTAATGACATTTATTATTAAAATAGCTGCGATTACGACTATTTAAATTACAGTTTGCATCCAATTTTAAATATAGTAGGTATTTGTTGCCAAAATTATGAAATTAACACTTAGATTTGAATCTACCCCTACTTGTCTTAGCAGGTGTAATGCTACGTAATCTCGGTGCGATTTCGCTGAATATTGACGCTCGGCTTTTTTTGTATATGAAATATGAAAATTATGTAAGGGTCTGACACATTGTATTTGATTGATTGTTGCAGTACCAGAAAATTATAAGTGAGAACTTTTATGTTATTTGTTACGATTTGTTAATTTCTTATATCTTTTTACAACTGAACGGTTTGATCTCACACATGATACTGTCGGTATCAGAATGTCGTTATCTGATTGGTCAACCGGCATGTCAATCAAATATCCAATGAAGGGTCAATTGCCGCGTCGCTATTAGATCGATAGTCAATAAACACCACGGGTGGTAAATGTATATACTGCAAATATGCATTTACAAGTTTGTGTATAATATATATATATCTTCATCGATAGTAAAATATATGTACCAGAGGAATTGCCCGAGTAGCGGGCAAGTAAAATACTAATAAATTAATGAAACAAATGTTATTTTACTAACTTGTCATATTTTGAAACGAAAAACAAATCGATTAAACGAGTATTTTTTATCGACTCGGGTGTTATTCGTGTTTTACAGCACGAATACTCGAAGATGTTTTTTTATGTAAAATCTAATACAAGACCTTCTAAATTCTAATTGAATATTACACCTGTTAATCGACAGATCAATGATACGTAAATTTGTATAAATACATTTTGTATTCAAGACAGAAACAATAATGAAAAATAATAATAATTTATGTAAAGTCTTTTACATTTTTTACATTTTCAAAGCTTTATGAATACAACAAAAAATAATGTGTTCTACAATATAATCTTTTCAAACTAAATACAAAATACGTGTTCTTTCATTAAAAAACACCTTCGTACTCATTTTAGAAAGGTTCTAATGAGATTATTAATTTATTTACTGACGCAAAAGAAATGGCCAATCATTAAAAGCGTTCCGTCTGCTGGATATATGGCTCTTATCGGGTGTCTGGTCGATTTTCAACTGGTTCCCTCTCCATGTTGCAGTGCACCAAAGGAACAAACAAGTCAACGGGAACCAGTTTAAGATTTGCACGCAGCCTATCGATTGTTACCCGGCCTCTACCTTATTCATAAACATGAAGTCAGCCATGCGTCAGAGACAAGATCTATTATCTCAACTAAAATCAGTATTACATTTAGCAAGTTATGATTCCAATTGACTTTCATATATTCCAGAGTGTGTGCGTATCTAGTGTGCCATGCACATGCACCAGGTCACAAGTCTTGTATTTCAAACGATTGAATTGATTTTCAATAATACCAAACTCGATTTGGAGTCCGATTTTATCACCCGGTTTAATACAACATGCGGTGACGGTAAATACAAGGAGTATAATCTACATATTTGATTTGTCTGTTACATCCGTAAACGGACGTTAATATCCGAGTTACCCAAACGATTGTTGAAATGATCTCAGACAATCTAAGGGATAGCTTTAAAATCATCCAAAGGATCGGAGAAGATATGCTTTGATTGTTTTCATACTTGACATAATGGATTCGATAGATAATATATTTCCAAAAAAACGAATTCAATCAGTACATTTTATCAGAGACATATATATTACATGTAATATAAGTCTCTGATTTGATGTCATTTTACAAACTAAAGCTATGATGCTGAAACCATTGAATATACGCCGAAAAATCTACCAAATTTATGCATTTTACTTTGAATATTGAAGGAATCTATAGGTTTCGTTTTCAAATACTGAAAGGTGAAGAGTCGGAGAAATCAACAATTTAAAACAGAGACATCTATAGATAATGCCTATGTAACGTGTTTTGAGTCGTACCGAGCGACTATGATCTAAAATATGAAAGAACGGCTTTTGAAACAGTTCATGGAATTTAAACAAAGACAATGTTCATGTAAACATCAATTTTCTTTAGGACATTTTTGTCCGCGTGATTGTTTAATACACAAATAACACATTTCTGAGAGGGCGTTATTAAAAATTGCCAGCACGAGAAAATTAATGTTGACCGATGCAGCACCAAGGTCTACATTACTTTTGCGAGGGCTGGCGATTGTTAATAACGCCCTCGCGGAAATGTGTTGTCTATTTTATTATACCGAAGATTGCATATTCTCGTGCTCATTTACCCATGTGAAATGTATACTTCACTAATAATATTGCTCGTGAATCCCGTGCATTCAATGAAAATATGACCAGCATATTGTTTAATCGGTACGGTTTTCTGTAAGCAATAATAAACACATTAAACATGGCAGGCATGTTCCTTTAATTAACGTTCAAACAACAGACTGACATTATTTTATGCATTCTGAAGTATTTTCTTGATTTGTTGTGAAGTTTATCCGTAGAAATATAGATTACGCTGTTACGCTGCTGGGCTGCCAACTTCACGCTGCTAGCAGCGGCTAATTTCACATTTGAAAAAAATACATGCAAATTATATATTTTCAGTTAATTAATGTTTAAACAACAGACTGACATTATTTTATGCATTCTGAAGTATTTTTCTTTATTTGTTGCGAAGTTTTTCTGTAGAAATAAATATTACGCTGTTACGCTGCTGGGCTGATAACTTTTCTACAGATAAACTTCACAACAAATCAAGAAAATACTTCAGAACGCATAAAATAATGTCAGTATGTTGTTTGAACGTTAATTAAAAAAAATATATGATTGTTTCAAAAAAAAAATGTGCGTGAAATTAGACGCTGCTAGCTGCCAACTTCACGATGCTAGCAGCGGCACATTGAAAAAAAAAAGAAAATTATATATTTCCAGTTAATTAATGTTTAAACAACAGACGGACATTATTTTATGCATTCTGAAGTATTTTTCTTGATTTGTTGTGAAGTTTATCCGTAGAAATATAGATTACGCTGTTACGCTGCTGGGCTGCCAACTTCACGCTGCTAGCAGCGGCTAATTCCACATTGAATAAAAAATGAAAATTAAAATTTTTTTTCAGTTAATTAATGTTTAAACAACAGACTGACATTATTTTATGCATTCTTAAGTATTTAGCTCGATTTGTTGTGAAGTTTATCTGTAGAAATATATATTACGCTGCTGCGCTGCCAACTTCACGCTGCTAGCAGCGGCTAATTTCACATTGAAAAAAAATATGAAAATTATATATTTTCTGTTAATTAATGTTTAAACAACAGACTGACATTATTTTATGCATTCTTAAGTATTTAGCTCGATTTGTTGTGAAGTTTATCTGTATAAATATAGATTACGCTGTTACGCTGCTGGGCTGCCAACTTCACAAAAAGAAACAAAAAATGAAAAAATGTGTAAGTTCTCATCTAATGAACGTTAAAGGAATAAAATCGAATTATATCATCGATTCGTAAGTGTTTAGCCGGATTTCTTGTGCATTTTATATGTTTGACTATAATAGTCCGCTATGCGGCCGCTACACTGCCAGATCCACAAAATCGATAAATATCGTATTTTTTTCTTCTAATAAACACGACAGCAACATAATGTTATTACTTCATGCGTTTTTAAGTTTTTGCATGATTTGTGGTGCAGTTTAACTGTAGAAATATATTAAGCTGCTGGGCTGCTAGGCTGCTGGGCTGCTAACTTCACGCTGCTGGGCTGCTGGGCTGCTAACTTCACGCTGCTGGGCTGCTAGGCTGCTGGGCTGCCAACTTCACGGACATGACCCGCTATCAGTGAGAAGTTACAGTGATTTGAAGTCAGCTACCACGGAGACGGGTTTCGCCGGATTGTGAATTTCGCTTATCATTTGTTTGAAAAAAAGTCTAATAAACAATGATTAATGAAGTTAAACATGATGTTTGACAATAGACTAAACTTGTAAGAAATATTTACACCTGGTCTGTAATGCAATGTGTGCTTGAACTCGCGTTTAATTTTCGAACAAAATACTTTATATTAGCAAAAATTTCGGTTATGATCTAATAAACCTTTTATTGAAACATAAAAAGTAATTAAAGGATTTGTCAAATTTGTTGTATACCGTTTTCTGAAAGTTTTAAACATGTGAAATCTGCTAGATATATATTTTCTCAGTTAATCTTTGCTATACCCACTAGAAAAGTAATCGTCCTGATAAAAATGGTACGAGTAAATATATATATTGAATGGCAACAGGAGTGTAATAAAGCTATCAGTCAAAATTGGTGTTTGTAAAATGTTTTCATAATAAGCTTTCAGAAAATTTAAAATTTACGCATGTGAAATCAGCAATTTTTGGGAAAAGTATATAATTGCCACAAACGCAGTTACACAGGCGATAGCTGGAACTTCTTATCTCTGTTATCTATGTCTCATCACCATACATCAGTAAAATGTATGACCTCCGGTGGGTTTTTAGTCGCTTACATAGGAGCTGTTCAATAAATTCCCACGGCTGACGTGAAATAAACCGATTTTCGGAATCTGTACAGCAATTCCAGTTGATGATAGATTATAAAGCAGTGTTTAAATGTACATTAAGGTTCTGTGTCGCTCTTGTGTCGCTTTTTAAATAGTGAGGCCGTCTTCGTATAATTTTAGTGACAGCACGTGTTCTTACTGAGGAACATAAATTGATATAAGTGTAATGTATTCATATGTGTATATCTAGTTAAAACATGAATGGTATCGATAAAATATGTAACGATACCCCCATATGGACTTTTTCTTCTTCTAAAAATGTTTGAATTACTCAACAATATTTTTACTTAAAAAGCGCTGTCCGTGTATTTTAGAATGGCGGCCGCGTAGTAACAGTCGCATAGTGCACTCAAGATGGCTGCTAGTTACTAATGTAAATTTAAAGTTCAGGAATAATATAAATTTGTGTTCACAGTGCACACCAATAAAGGGATTACCGGACAAAATCAGTTCTGAAAAATATAGTTTTGACATGCATAAAAACGACAAACTAGAGATATTGACCACATCAATAATATGCATTGTAGAACAGTATTCAAGTCGCGAAACTGAGGACATAAGGATGGGATTTTTAAGAATGAAGTAAAATAATGATAATCTCTGGCGTGACACACGTTGTCAATCCGTTGGGCTGTAAATTTAAAAGGGTTCAACGGCAAGATTCGTGTGGAACTGTCTGAATAATGCTACATAACTTCTAAACACTTAACAGGAATATTTACTTAGTGGTGGTAGATAACTTGTATTTGTAAGTGAATTTTACATCAACGTATCGATATAGGTTGAAATTGCTAAAATAACGTAAAATGATATTTTACGTTATTTACAAAGATTGAATATCATACTTTAACACCAAGCAACAAAATTGTTTAACCGAACGCAAAAAAATGTATTTTATTGTGATAAATACTGCACCCCTTTATCGACTTTTACTTATCAGCGTTAAAAATTAATAACGTAATGCCATTGTATTGGTACGATATGATACTATCAATTCATTAATGACAAAAAAACAACAGTTATACAATCTCTTACTAGACATCAAACATGGGCGTGATTTCAATTATTGAACCGTAAACATTAGCGATTTTGATTGCCTAATTCGTTGATTTCATGAGACGATAACGATCCGACACTTCAATTGCTTAAAACACAGTAGGTGTCATTTTCGAATTAATATTGCCGTCTTATTTGATGACGGATTTCAAAGCGGTTTTCGGTATTATGTAGCGGAAATGTTAATCAAGGGAACCATGCCTCAGAATGTTGATACTTTTTTCATTTTTTATCTATGGCGTATTACGTAATAAACAGCGGGGTTTTGGGTACGAAATTTCTTTAAAGTCAAGTATCTAACGAACCGAGGACATTATCAAAAAGCTGGGGCACCTTTCCCTGCATTATACGCTTATAGTGATTTTAAGGCTATTTGTTGTAAATTATTCATAAATACAGAGTAGTTATCGTTGTTCGAAAAATCGAAAATTACGTACTGTATTGGTTTATAGAAGACCAATCAAATGTAATATTTGTTTCAAACCACCTGCAATGCACTTTATACAGTGGGTTCATTTTAGTATATAATTATGGTTTAGTTTTTAAATCTATAAATTGGTAAAACTTGATTTGACCCCACATCCACGCCAAATACCATAATCTGTTGCACCCAGGGTGTTACAATTTTATAGTGCAGGACTGTTTTCACAGGTAGGAAAAGTGACATTTTCTTCAAATTTTGGAAAAAATAACTCATATATTTTGCAAAAGGGGAGAAAAATGGATGTAAACTAAATTTTAGGGGAAAACTGCATGATTTTGAAGGATTTTTCTGAGGGGAAGACGCCTGTTAAAAGCGCCTGTTATAGAAGGAATATAGCCCTGTAGAATGTCAATTATCTTTTTAAAAGTATTGTTATAATTGTTCTCAGCTAAGTTAACTTTATTTGTAACTTAAATATTAACTTATTTTAAGTTCATTAAAAAGGGATATTATATAGTCAGTACCCCATTTACCGGTGTTATCAAAATAACGACGCATCTTAAAATATCCGTTATATGTACACTCATCATGCATAACCTACCGTTGTCAACAGAGTTCAAACGTCATTTTGAGGATAAGTATGCATCAAAATTAATTTTGTAATAAAAAACATGAAATATAAATGATTCAATAAAAATATGTAGCTTTTCTCTGACAAACTAGATTTGTTTCACTTATTAAATGCAGGTGTTCGTTTTTTTACACTTCCGTTATAAAATAGTTCGGTGTTGAAATTATTGTTTAACCCAGCATAATAATATCACTGCTACATTATGACATCATGTGGGCTTGAGAGGTTTCTACTTGTACATTGTTATTTAGTACATTCAAGGAAAAAAATGGCGGCCGACTGCATTGTATTTATTAATTGTGGGCACTAGATTAGTATAGATTTTGAACATTCTAAATTTAACTTCACCGTTTTCTAGTACCACTACATATGTTTAAAGAGATATTTACCAAATCACCGGCAACAGCCAGGGCAGAAACAAAATTACCTTCTGCAGAAGTTGTAAAAGGTTTAGCTGCAGAGGGTACTAGATTCTATATTGGACATCATTAGATCCAATAACTGACACACACTACAGGGATCCTTCAAATATAGCTCCATGGAGAGCTGTATCTGCAAAAAGCTTTGTATACAGCTCCCTGCGAAACTCTATTCAATTCAAGTGTTTCTCCTGTTCTAAATTAGAAGCTGTATTCTGAGAAGCAGTTGCTCTTCCAGAATAAAAATCCCGAATTGTCTGATGCAGGATAAAATTAATTAATGTTTTATTCATGATATTTTTAAAAAAAATATAAGTACATGACAAGAAAATAATTATGCATGTATGGATCGATGCAATAGGCTATTCGCCAATGCCTGTGGGTTTGCTGGCCTGTTATTCATGTACACAGTGTTTAGAATGATTTCATTAAAGCAGCTGTTAATGGATTATTGAAAATACTAGTAGACAATTTACAATTAGCCGGAATACACAATTGTGTTAAAGTTTACTAGCTTAAATAGCCATTATCTGGGCTAGGGCTGTAACTGGGTTAACATAAAGACTGTGTACATGCCCAGATCATTTGACATTTTGAGGTTGTCTCTGTTCATATGGGGTTAAATGCTGTAGTCCGGGGAAAAGGAATATTGTTGGTTAAAATAATGAACAAACAAGTCACTTGTGCTGCTCGCAATAGTTCCCTGCTGGTTGGATCTTTAAAATGACTGGTTGGAGAAAACCTTAAATTTGGAATTGTCCAGGATTTCAGTCAGATAGAACTTCCCTGAAGGGTTATATTCGAAACATGTGACATAGCTAACAAAATGATAATATTACACTGTACACTAGCGGTTCAAGGGACGTGGGGAAGTAGCGTGCATGGCGGACGCCCCCTCAAAGTTCTCGTTCATATATAGACATAAAATACCACTCATTCATTCATTCATTCATTCAATGAAATAGCATTCAATTATTCACTTCCCAAATATTACGCCCCCTAGGTTGAAAACCCGGATCCGCCCCTTCTGCATATATGATACTTGCTAATAGGACTCATTGTTGGTATTACAATGCTGGTATTATCAGTGACATCCTGGCAAATTTGCAAATTTTAACACATATATTGCATGGTAAGGGGAATATAAAATGGTACTACGCTGAATTTTTGATTTATTTCTTAAATTCAAACACATGCATGGACGCGAACGTGATATAACACACTTCCTTTCTATTTTTAAGAAATATTAAACAAAAATTTAAGAGAAATGAAAAACCGGGAATTCTGTAGCAGCAACATATCTTAAAAACATTCTTTTTTAATTAAAATTATTAATTTTCTTTGATAAAATAAATGCATGCTTAAATATCACTCATCTTATGATAAGATTTTTTATTGTAAGAAAAAAATACGATGCCTCATAAATGCGAGCCCTGGTCTAAGCCAACTCGCAGCTGACTTGTCTCGTACAGAAATTAAGTTTCGCAATGTTGATTTTACTAAATGACTAATATGCCATGGCCATGGCAAAATTTAAAGTTTCATATTTATTGATTAAAACCATAATAATTTTGTTAATTATGATACCTACACACCCTTACATAGTGTTTCTTTAGATATTTAAAAAAGATTGCCATGGCAAAGACAGATTTTCTTTGCATTTTTCAAGAAACCTAGTAAAGATAGAAACATGGGACTTACATTTTTTAAAAATAAATAACTAAATGCTACAATTTAATAATGTTTTTGTTTCTCAATAGCGCGTAAAAGTGGGGGCTGTATTTTTCAAAGACCGGCGCAGCAAAAACAAACCGGCGTTATATCGTCATATCTTAATCTGTCTAATTACATGTTTAATACCGACTACATGAACATATTGTGTATTACAAAATTGCCAATAATTCAATCAATGCGATTTCAGAAAAATACTTACCTACATACCAACCTTTCGAAATCAGGGTCGGATCACTACAAACAAACACTTTTGTTATGATGGCCCAGAATTTCAAACTAGGGTGACGTAATACTTATGAATTGAACAGATGAATGCTATTTCATTGAATGAATGATATTATGTTTCTATCTATGATTTGGGAACCTTCAGTGGGCGCGCGTCCCACATAATCGCTAGTGTACAGTATTATATTGAAGACTTACACATCATTTTATTAGCTATGTCTCGAATACAGCCCTCCGGGTTAGCTCAATCTGACTGGTAGCCTGTACATTTCCAAATTCAAGGATTTCTTCAAACAGTAATTTTCAAGATCCAACCGGTAAGGAACTTCAGTTTTGCGAGCAGTACAAGTTACCTGTTTGTTTATAATGTTAACCAACATTACTATGTTCCCCACAGAACACAATTAACCCCTGAATGAACAGAAACAACCTTAAAATTCCATATCATCTAGGCATGTACACAGTCTTCACACTAACCCACTAGCTCACAGTCCGGTGTCAGTGAATTTCTATTCGGGCTAATAAACTTACACAAAACTGTCTATTCGGCTTGTGGTAAATATATTCTAGTATTTTCAATACAGGCCGAGAGACGGACGTGCAGTTTCGCTTCTGCTGGCTATTGCATCGTACTCGTACATGCACTTTGTCTGTCATTATGTCTTTGTATATATAGATAATTTATCATCATTAAACAATTAATTAATTTTATCCTGCATCAGATATTTGGGGATTTCTATTCTAGAATAAGAGGGCCATGATGGCCCTATGAATGCTCACCAGGAGAAAAGGTCAATTGGAGATTAACATCGAAGTTTTCTATACCAGTCCAAGTAAGATCAAGTGACCCATCTGGGCCGTTTTTTATCTCATGGCCACTATATGAACAGATTTAAAAGAGGTCCATTAGACAAAGCTAGATACCAAATATCGTAGCTCTGGGCCTTGTGGTTTCAGAGAAGAAGATTTAAAAAAAAAATCCTATATAAAATAGAATAAACCCCAGGGCATGGCTAATTTTGTCCCCGGGGCCATAATTTGAACAAACTTGGTAGAGGTCCACTAGACAATGCCACATACAAAGTATCTAAGCTCTAGGCCTTGCAGCTTCAGAGAAGTTTTTTCAAATTTTCCTATATAAGTCTATACAAATCAAGTGACCCCCGGGGCGGGGCCAATTTGACCATAGGGCAATGATTTGAACAAACTTGGTAGAGGTCCACTACTACATACCAAATATCTTAGCTCTTAAGGCCTTGTGGTTTCGGAGAAGAATATTTTTTTAATTTTCCTATATAAAATAGAATAAACCCCAGGGCAGGGCCAATTTTGATCTAGGGCAATAATTTGAACAAACTTGGTAGAGGTCCACTGGACAATGCTATATGCCAAATATCTTAACTCTAGGCCTTGTGGTTTTCAAATTTTCCTATATAAAATAGAATAAACCCCAGGGCAGGGCCAATTTGACTCTAGGGCAATGATTTGAACAAACTTGGTAGAGGTCCACTACTACATACCAAATATCTTAGCTCTTAAGGCCTTGTGGTTTCGGAGAAGAATATTTTTTTAATTTTCCTATATAAAATAGAATAAACCCCAGGGCAGGGCCAATTTTGATCTAGGGCAATAATTTGAACAAACTTGGTGGAGGTCCACTAGACAATGCTACATACAAAATATCTAAGCTCTAGGTCTTGTGGTTTCGGAGAAGAAGATATTTTTAATTTTCCTATATAAGTCTATATAAATCAAGTGACCCCCGGAGCGGGGTCAATTTCGACCCTAGGGCAATAATTTGAACAAACTTGGTAGAGGTCCACTGGACAATGCTATATGCCAAATATCTTAACTCTAGGCCTTGTGGTTTTCAAATTTTCCTAAATAAAATAGAATAAACCCCAGGGCAGGGCCAATTTGACTCTAGGGCAATGATTTGAACAAACTTGGTAGAGGTCCACTACTACATACCAAATATCTTAGCTCTTAAGGCCTTGTGGTTTCGGAGAAGAATATTTTTTTAATTTTCCTATATAAAATAGAATAAACCCCAGGGCAGGGCCAATTTTGATCTAGGGCAATAATTTGAACAAACTTGGTGGAGGTCCACTAGACAATGCTACATACAAAATATCTAAGCTCTAGGTCTTGTGGTTTCGGAGAAGAAGATTTTTTTAATTTTCCTATATAAGTCTATATAAATCAAGTGACCCCCGGAGCGGGGTCAATTTCGACCCTAGGGCAATAATTTGAACAAACTTGGTAGAGGTCCACTGGACAATGCTATATGCCAAATATCTTAACTCTAGGCCTTGTGGTTTTCAAATTTTCCTATATAAAATAGAATAAACCCCAGGGCAGAGGTAGAGGTCCACTAGACAATGCTACATACCAAATATCTAAGCTCTAGGCCTTGTGGTTTCGGAGGAGAAGATTTTTTAAATTTCCTATATAAGTCTATGTAAAATCAAGTTACCCCCGGGGCGGAGCCACTTTTGACCCCAGGGGAATAATTTGAACAAACTTTGTTCCATTAGACAAAGCTACATACCAAATATCTCAGCTCTAGGCCCCGTGGTTTCGGACGATTTTTTCAGTTTTTTTCTATTTGTTGCCATAGCAACCAGAGTTTTTAATGAAATTTAATTTTTTGAACAACTTTGAAAGGATCATTCCAGCAAAGGTTGGTTGCAATCGGCATAGAGGTGTAGGAGGAGATGTTGTTTTAAGTAAACATGGACGCCACGTAACGACGCACGACGCACGATGTACGCAGGGCGATCACAAAAGCTCACCCTGAGCAAATGTGTGCTCTGGTGAGCTAAAAAGCAACTACTACGCTGAATACAGCTTCTTATTTAGACTGGGAGATAAATTCAGTAAATAGAGTTTCGCTGGGAGCTATACCAAAAACATTTACGTGTACAATTCCCCGAAGAGCTATATTTGAAATGATCCCTATTGGATGTGCCAGTTATACAGTAGAGTCAAATATAGAATCTAGTTCCCTTTATAACTTAACTTCCTTACAAGTAGTTACAACTTCGGCTGAGAGTATTTGTGCTTCTGTCCAAGCTTTGCCGGTGATTCGGGTAACAAACTGTGCTTTAAGAAATTGCTTAAAACATTTAAGATAACTTTTTAGTGAACTTGAAATAAGTTGAGTTTCAAGTTAAAAAAAAGCTACGATCATTTACAAGACTTAAGTAAAACGGACCCTTCTTATGTTATAATGGGAGGTAATATTACTAGCCATCTCTCTTCCTTTTATATGAGAATATAGCATTTTTAATATCATGTTTACAGATTCCCATATTACGCAGTTCAGAAATGTTGTTGTGATTGATATTAAAATGATCCATCCGACATTTTCAATAAAAGATAAACACCAGTTTAATGGTTAGAAATGAATGCGTGAATTAGGGTCTGTAATGCTTCAGATATTTCTCAAATTTAAGTAAAAAATTAACAGATTTTAAGTCAGAATTTAAGAAAATCTTAAATCAAGAAGTTTCATTAAAATAAATACGGCCCAGGGGTCCATCTTAGGCCTTATGCAGTTGCTAACACGACCAGATCTTTGTTTTTGCCGCCGACACTCAACTATTTCACAATTTCTATCTCCATGGACATAATTTTTTAATGGGAATTTGAGTATACCATCACTGAGCTATGACTATTCCTAGAATAATGTTTTTATAAATATTTGCCTAGGCGTGATTCCTCGGTATTTATCGTTGAACTGACTACAACCCTGGTTTAAAAAAGTGAAAATCCAAAGATGGACAATAGAATGAGCGACTGATAATCTCTAGATTAGAACTTGTAACACCCTGGGTGCCACAGATTAATGCAAACTTTACTGACATTATTCTACCACCACTAAGTCTATTCCTGTTTGAGAAGTTATGTAACATTATTCTGACAGTTCCACATGAATCGTACCGTTAAACTCTTTTAAATTTACAGCCCGAAGGATTGACCACGTGTCTCACGCCACTCTTTTAAATTTACAGCCCGAAGGATTGACCACGTGTGTCACGCCAGAGAGTATCATTATTTGTTCGCGACTTTAATAATGTTCGAAGATGTATATCATTCATGTGCTAGGAAGAAGAAAAGGGAATGTTTAAAAACTGAAATAAATATTTTAGCATCTATTAGCTCAGCGGATTAGGCCGATTATGCATAAAAACGTTACTGCTTCACTGAAACTCTGTCAATCCTATTGTTTCCGCTGAAAATATACTTTTTTCTGCAACAGTCATTGTTTTGTCACCGATTTAATTAAGTACATTTGTTAAACAATCCTACTTACCAACCCTCAATTTTCGGGAGTTGGGGATAACAAGTTTACAATATTTACAATAAACATTTCATTAGTAAATACAACAAGAGATAAGCCCATGGATACACATTGTACGAGACAAAACATACATAATTATTCATACATATTTTATCATCTGATTATCAACAATGATGTAATACAAACTCATAATATGTATCAGTAGTACATAAGTGAATAAATATAACTGGTTTGCTAAGTGACGATCCATACACATACAAGTCAATAATTAACATTTTACATTTACATGCATGCGTAAGCGATAGCGAAACGAATTAATTTTGTACAAAAGGTTTATGAATATGCATTGATACATTTTCGATTGAATTTTCTGAAGTCACTAAGTGTCAGTGAATCATTAGACAATGAAAGTTCTAACAAGAAATATAATTCGTCTCCAAAATAATTAAAACACGATTTACATTTTCTTTCATGAATAGGCAATGCAATAGGTTTATGCCATCTATTAACTTCAATTTCTAACTTGTGAGCTAAAGCGTTAATTATTTTTGAAATACAGCTATTCAGGCTATTAAGTCAAATACGCGTTTTATGTATGCTATCTTTTGCAGTCATATATATATATTAAGTCATTAAATCCTGCTCAACACAGGCGTAAAAGATGATATTATAATTTTATTAATCAAGCGATTTCATTATTGGGTCAAGGTCTATCGTCCTCTTCGGCCTCTGGTCAATACGACAATTTACACCTATTGTTAGAGAAGCAAGCATAATATAGCATAATTGATTTACATGCTATTCATCCAAGTAAAACGACACACCATGAGATGCAAGAATAAATTGATAACAAACATATTAATATTTCTGCCTAAGACAATTAATGGTATAAGACAAATCTTGGACCAAATGTATATTGGTCTCAGGTATTATAAATGATAGCGATATAACTATAAAAATATACATTTAGTCAATTTCATCAATGTATTATCACACAAGAAAAAAGATGAACAAATTATTCTACAACTAACCTTAAACACATGGAACTATCTTTCCATTATTATATTCTTTCCTTTATGAGTACCCGAAATGGCTTTGGTGAGTACACAAGACCGGGTACAGACTCTAAGTCTACCGTTTCTCCTTCCGGTTCAAGGAAAGACATTTTCTGCATGATGTTTGCGAACAACATAAACATCTCCATCTTAGCCAAATGTTCCCCAACACAACGACGACGCCCAATACTAAATGGAATCACTCGGCAACATATCTTCAGATCGAGCTGATTATTTTCGTTTATAAAACGTTCAGGGCGGAAGGTCTCTGGGTCAACCCAGAATTCTTTGTCGTAAGCAGCAGAATGAAGGTTGAAATATACAACCGTACCTTTATTAATATCAAAGCCTTGTAATTGTGAGTCGTGCCTCGTACTCTTGGGAAGACCAAACGGTGAAATGCTAGCCATACGCATGGATTCTAGTATTATGGCTTCTGTGCAGACAAGGTGTCCTCTGTCCTTTAGCGTGACCTTCTCATTTCCTCCAATAGCATCATCAATTTCTCTTTGAACTTTTAATTGAGTATCTGGGTACTTACACATGTGTAATATTAGGAACTGTAAGGATTTGTTCGATGTCTCAAAACCAGCTGCTTGTAAGTCTGTAACCGTTCTAAGCAAGCGGGATCTTAAAGAAGTACAGTAAAAGCATACTTTAGGGATATTCCTGTATGTAATATATTTCGTTTATATCTGAAAAAACTGTTAAACAAGAGAGATTGTGTATTCAATTGTATTGACATGTGAAACAAACAGTCCTACAAATTGACCATAGTTCATACATCTCTGATAATCTGTACACAAAATACTGTTCATGAATTAATCAAAGTTTCGTTGTTAGCTTCTAAGGAGTGTTTAGGGCTAGAAGCCTAATGTTGATTGATAAATGTCGGCCAAAACGACTGTAGTTGGTTATAGAAAATGACACTGTTATAATATACTTCAAATGATCTTGCTGATTCAAGTATGTGCTCATTTACCGCTACTACGAATTGTACATCTTTTTGGGGGATATGTCTTTTAAACAATAACGTATATTGTGACAGATAACTATTAGGTAAAATCGGGGTTGAGATAGGGAGTTTGAATCAATTGTGATGATCAGTTACATCGATCATCTCACTGGTAATATACATATCAATATTGTATTGTATAGGCAAGGAGAGAAGAGAATCCCAAGTACGACGACCACCAGCGTATTCTTACACGTCGGCATACATTAGGCCAGTACGTTGCAGTATGACAACACCTTAACATAACTAAGTAGCACCACTGGAAGGACCTGTAAACGAATTCAGGGAATGACCGAATAATAGATAGAAGCAATAAGATATTCACCTCGTCAATCCAGTTTGACTTTTGATATCTTCTATATCCGTCGCTAGGAAACGGTCAATTATGCAACGCGGTTGTCCCTCTTTAGAGAATGTTTTAAAATGCTCATCAATCTTGACTTTAATGGAACATGCATTGTCCGTAAGCAATTTCTTGAAAAGTACCATTGGTTTTGGCTTGAAGTACAGTAACCATGGCATGGCATCAAAATAATTTCCATTTTCTGCGAACTTTATGAATGCTTCAGAGAATTCGATCATTTCTTCTAACTTTTCTGAAACATCTTCACCACGACCGTATAGTAACTGATATAAGAAACTACCTACGGCATGCTGGATATCATCCCTGATATCAACGGGACCACATTTGGTTTTATTCAGCAACAGTGATGAAAATAAATCCACCTCCTCATTCAGTAATTCCTCTGTAAAGGCACTATGTTTACCTGTGAAATGTCGCAAAACTGTTTCTGCCACCTTTCTGTGAGCAAGATAGGCACTATCAAATTGACCAAGTGAAATAGAAACGTCCCCATTACATTCTTGAAATAGTCTTTGAGTGGTAAACGCTGGTCTTGATGAAAAAGAATCATCTTGTTTTTCAGCAGCTTCTTTAATGGCTGCGTAACCGTTGACAACAACAGTGTTCCAGCTTCCCATCCGAATGAGGAACACGTTGCCGTACTATTGTCTCCATTTGGCAAACATTTTTATGGGTCTATCACCGAGGAATGGTAGATGACCAACAACAGGTAGTCCCCAGGGTCCAGGTGGAGTGTTTATGTTGTTCCATTTTTCGTATAACCTAAACAGAACGCAGTTAACTATAAAAGTTAAAAGTAAAACCGTTAACGTTGAAATTTCAAACATCTTGTCCGATATGAAAATGTGACGCGCATGTCATGCAGTAAATACGCTTTGATTTATTAACCTATTTTCGGAAAGGTAACTGATGAATCACATCTTACATTTGATGTATCTGCTCGTATTCACAAACATTCTTAGTTTTCCAAGTTAAGAATTTTCTTTATCTTAAATGTTGACTTTAGATATATCTATTTTCTTAGTGTTCATTTCAGATATATACTAAGCGTAAACTAAGTCGAAATTATTCTTAGTTTGACAAAACAATCTACGTTGTAAAATGTACCGTTGTCGGGGGGTTTTCCCCGGTATTCCCGTACGTCATAACTTATGACTGCGTTTAATTTGGGGATTAGTTACACCTATCATACATATTCTACAATTTTACGGATACATTTGGTCCCATGTGATAGAATTAAATATGTATTATAAAATTGACCATGAGCGGTATTATTAACAGTCAAATTAACTAATGTGTTTGACATTGTGTAATTTTATGAAGTATGTAGTAATTCGGAAAAGTATCCGTAACAGAAGTATGAAAAATACAAACAATTAACATTTGGGTGTCAGAACTGAGGCAGCAAATCGTAAAGGAAAAATGAATTTTGTTAATGTGATACATAGAGTAGCCTCTCTTTGGCTGGAACTCGGTAAATTCGAACATCCCGGAAAACTAGAAAACATTCTCCGGTCCTGATAGTTTAATTATATGTTCGATATAGTTCTACTCCGCATGGCTGGCACAACATAAACTCGAACGCTCGAACCAATGATTAGGTCCACCACTGCCTAATATTTACTCTGTTATTCACACATCTCGGTCGAACAAAACAATTTCAAGGCTACTGAAAATTCGCTAGTTAACACACGTTTGAAGATAAACTTATCGCAATAACATCTGTTTTTGCTGATTTGTTTACTAACTTAATTGTAATTAATTGTACATTAATAATTTTCATGTTCGTCTGTGAACATTTTGTGGTTATATTTAATGAATATGAGTGATTACTTTATAATTACTAGTGAAATAAATAAACACAATGATTACCTAATTACAAGATTGATGGTTCATGTACAAATACATTTTATTAAACTATGTTTTATTGCATGCATGTAGTAATGTTATATGATCACGATATTTCACTACAAACAACAACCTAGTAAAATATATACAATGGAAACAATTCTTTTGATGGAGTATCTAGAACTCCGGAAAACTGGAATTATTTTTTCAGTCAAAGCGAGTTCGAGCCGATGAGAGTCCACCTTACGTTGTTAGTGCAAGTCGTGTAAATTGAAATGTGTGACAGCAATAAGTACTATTATTTTACGATAGCTGCAATTTCAATATCATACACAAGTTATTACTTGTGTATTCAATATGGAGACACGTACTAATTATTTATCTTGACTTGCGTATACTTTTCAAAACCACCAGAATAGAAAGTTTGTTGTGGTTCTAGAACTTGCTTAGTTTCTTACACTTTTCGTGTCAGTGATTATCAAATATAAATGAATGTGTCCAGGAGGGCCTATCTGACCTTTATCTAGTGCAAACTAATTTTGACTATTTGTGACGATAAAACATTTCTTCAATTTGTCCCCTTCTGCCACAGTACAACAACAAACTGCATTTGTGTGCGCGGAAAATCCTCAATTTAAACCTGTTGGCCACTGAAATTTTATATTGTAGCGGTGTGGTATATCATATTTATAAATATGTTAAATTCACCAGCCCGATTCGACTCAGATGGTAGAGCATCTGGCTTCCAAGCAGGAGGTCACAGATTCCAGCATCACATTATTTTTCTCCTCCTTATTTGTTTCTTGCAATTGTTTAGAGAAGTGCAAAATTAACTACCATTCCGTAACTGATAGGATGAGTCCATTAACAAAACATCCACATGCACCAACTTCTGTTAAATTCATCATAACATGTTTTCGATCTGTGACTATCGGTGTGAAGTTCAATGATCCAGAAAACAGCATGCTGATAGCCCATACAGTAGACAATCTTCTTTAATTCACCAACCATAATGAACATACCCCTATAAATCTTGATAAAATTATACACGACTGGTAGCACTTCAAACTTAAATTTAGACCCATCATTATAAGCACTGATGAGTCCGATCCGAATTTCGTGAAATTATGAAATAAATGAGGCTGTGTCGTCTATAAATATACGTACTCATGTATTTATGAATCACTACAGTCAGTAAATGTCCTTTTGGAATTAGAACGTGTCCCTTTGCTCATCAAAATACTTGCGAAACATAATCATCATCGGTCTCGAAATCTGATAAATATTTGTTTACACGGGGAATCCCTAAGAATGACTTTATCACCACTTCACTTCATAATCTCGAACACTCGAACGCTCGTTATAAAGTAGCGATCAGATATCAAACATCTGAATGTCCAGGACGGTCCAAAGAAAAAAAGACTAGTAGACTGCATTAATGATTAACTGGTTTCCGTTCCATGTCGCAGTGCACCTTGTACATACATACAGAGTCAGCGGGAACCAGTTTATACATGGAAGCTCCCATTGCCCCAGTGACTACTGAGCAACTGTATCCCATAAGGACTCCGTGTTCCAGCGCGGTACCAATAAGCTGGGATTTATAAAATATCTGTTTATGACAAGGAATATTGTTGACAAATGATGGCTAAATTACAGTCAAAGGAAATTCAGTATACATGAATCAACAATACGCCAAATTACCAGACTGAGTTTTACTTCTCCTAAGTTGTCATAAAGTGAAGTGCACTTCCGGTCCGATGGTGAATGAAGTGTTTGTGTGCATGTGTCTAAATGCTGTATATTACGTGTATACATATTTTCTTTTGTTTTCAAAAGTATGTCTTGTGTTTTCATTAACAACTGTCGTCCAATCAGTAAGCACACACTATTGTATTTACCAAACAGTATGTGATATTCATACAGATATACTAGGCTGGACTTTCACATTTCTTTCTCTTTACCATACACTAGTTATATACATGTTTTAAGAACTTACGTACATATTTATACATGGTCCTCTTCACTAGTTTATAAAGTTACTATCATTTTGTCTTGTTACTATATACAACGTGATCGTAAAAATAACGCAAATACATGTAATCTGATTATTATTATTTTTTATTAATGTATACTTATTTAGCGAAAAAAGGTTAATTACTCTTTATTAGTGAATACATAATCTTATCACTTAATAACCTTTATCACATATTTTCATTGAACACTATGTATGCAATACATGAACCTTGTCACAAATAGATATATCGTCAAAATTCTTGCACTGCATGTAACAGGAATAGATAATATACATGTACATTAAAATATTGCAAATGAAGCATCACAACAATCAAATATCAATTAACAAATGTTGGTAGTAATATCTATACAGATCAAAAATATATTAACATTACGAAAATAGGATATTTAATGCAGTTAAATTATTTTGAATCGCCCCCTTAAATATGGGATAATTGGTAATACATGAGACTACCCCATGCTAGTCTATAATGCAGTTTCCGTAGAGTTAACTTCGACATAAAGTTTGGGGAATTTTTAATTTTGTAAGTTAATGAATACAAGGTTGTTATTCCGATAATATGATATAGATATGTTCACAACTTGTTCATCATACAGTCAAACAATCTCAACGCGTCAGAATAGTTTTTTAATTCAAATATGATCAGCATACGTAAAGCATGTGAATTTCCAAACTTAATCATGCAGTATAAACAACGCGTCAGAATAGTTTTGTTCATTCAAATGTGATCAGCATACGTAAAGCATGTGAATTTCCAAACTTAATCATGCAGTATAAACAACGCGTCAGAATAGTTTTGTTCATTCAAATGTGATCAGCATACGTAAAGCATGTGAATTTCCAAACTTAATCATGCAGTATAAACAACGCGTCAGAATAGTTTTGTTCATTCAAATGTGATCAGCATACGTAAAGCATGTGAATTTCCAAACTTAATCATGCAGTATAAACAACGCGTCAGAATAGTTTTGTTCATTCAAATGTGATCAGCATACGTAAAGCATGTGAATTTCCTCATCGTGCAGTTTAAACAATGCGCTTGGTTATTTACACATACCTAGGCCTTCTGTAATATTTCATTCAACAACAACTATCAGACTAACAATCACGTGATATCGATTAATTAAATCATGTAGTATATAACTATCACACCCAGACTGATTGCTTTTACTTAGGAACATCCGCCTCAGTAATTCCTTTTGCTCGTAGTTGCTTTTTTACTCTCTCACTGTACCCATGCCACCTGTAATCATAACATGTAACAGTAAATGTTGTTAAGAGAGGTTTCAATATAATTATAATTAATAGGAGTTATTTATACTTGGAAGATCGGAGTCTGATGTTTATTGCACATAAAGGACAACAATGATTAGATGGACTAAACAGTAATGCAATACAAACCTGTTATCAAATCTGAAAAAGACAATGCAAACATTTTCATTTGACAATGTGTGAATTAACGTGAACTTGTCAATTGATATCGTTCCACATGCAATACTTTGCCATAAATGTGCAAGCAGTTTTTATTAAACGCTTTACTTATACTGTAAACAACGATGCAATAAATACAAAAATGTATGCTTAATGCATTTGCTGTAATACTTTAATGCATATGCATTATAAAGTAATGCACAATAAATTAGTCATTGAATATTCATCTCTCATAGGTCTGTTGGGAAAGAAAAACAGAGTATTCGAAAACTGAACGTCGTGACTATTGGTTTGAAAGCCCTCTTCGCCTTACAATGAAATGGTTAAAATTGAATTGTTATGCCAATCAAAACAACAGCATTAACAGCTTTTTTACAGATTCGAGAAGTGCAAAACACATATCTAGTATACAATACCAACAACGTAATACCTCAGAAACCTGAAATAAATCAAAATAGCACTTTGTAATGTTGAGTTCTATTAAAAAATCGTTTACTTTAAGTCAATAACAGCTAATACACTTAACATCGACTCTCTCAACGCGAAAAGACATTTTCTAATCGCATAAAATCAGTCTGGTACACTATAATATGACAAGAGCTTGTTCTTGGTTTACACCTTTGAAAACTAATGTAACAACTTATATAAGCATAATGCATCATGTACTTATACAAGCATGAATAAACTTGATTTGAATTGCACCAAATGTACCAAATATCCATACACTTATATTCATATTTAACATACTTTTATTACTTACAAAAAGTCCTAAATCACTAGCAAGTATATATAAATTCACATACACAAATCTTCCCCAATACGCCCCGTACAACCCTTACAACGATATCATAACCGGAATGATATCGGTTCGAAAGTTTTCGTCTTGCAATATCTAAGTTAAACTTCATTAAGATTTCGACAAATATATAAACTAATAAAAGTTTACTAAAATAAGAAGCAAAGCTCCGATGGTTCTGTTGTTGTTCGGAACTAAAAAGCAGTAAAAATGAATTTCTTTGTAGGGTAAGGTTTTGGAAACTGACTGACGATAGTTCAGCTTCCCATAGCATTACTTGCTCGGCGCCCATGAATTTTGACGCAGACCAAAGTACTATGCTTTTTACACCCGTCTAGCAATTGTTAAATTCTATGTGTTTTCGGTACTTTGATTTATGTTTCCCCATATGATCACCAGATGTAGTTCAGCAATTAACATATGCAAAGCGCTGAACGTTTGTCAGGTTATGAATAAATGATAAAGGCAATCGATACAGGTCGAGTGCATCCTCAGCATGTCTCTTGTCTAGTCGTGATAAACATTGTCAAGGTACTTAGCTAAGTAATGTCTCTAATCTAAATGGAGACACATCATTTCATAAATATAATTAGATTCATCGTCAGGCTTAATATGTATTAATGTCGGTTCGCGCGAGGTTACGATGTACGGCAGCAGGATGAAATATGCTCGAAGATACTTACCAAGAATGTCTGAAAAGAAATGAAAATGGGTTTAACAAAAACAAAATATTGTCAGTGTACTCAATGATCAAGATGAATTTGGGGTATTCAAACAAAATACGACAATTAGGTTCGATAACGGCCAGATGTCAAATTGTTCTATTTCGGTCTTATGATCATTCACACCGTGTGCGTAATATAATTATGAATATATTTGCTGCCATGGAAACCCTGCTTTACGGTCACCTAGAACTAGGTATACAACAAAGAAATATCATTTATCATGTTTTAGCTCTGTGAATCAAATCATTAAATTTCTGTCAAAAAAGTCAACAGCGTGTACGAAACCTGTTATGACGTGATGCGACAAATAGATCAAACTGCATGTAAACAAAGCATCAGGGAAATCTAGAACGTTTTAACTGTAAAAGTAAAACTAATGACGTCCGACGACTATGCCGGGCATACACTAGTCAGTTGTAGCTTCACCAACCTTGGCAAATCACTGACAGGGAAAATTAATTTATTAGATATTCTATCATGAAACATAAAGCAATTTCTATAAGCGTTAGAGAGCATTTATAACCCCAATTGATTTTGATAGTGTGTGTGGAAGGAAGGAGATAATCAATGACACTGAATGTTGCTAATTCGTGGTAATATATGTTTCTATTGATACCTATTATGACTAATCGTTTGACAAATATGTGTTACTTACACATTGTATCATTTGGGTCCTTTATCGCTTTTATAAGTTATAACTTAAAATATCATTTAGTCTGTATGTCCATACAATTGTATTAAAAATGGAAACTAGTTAATTGAAAATTGATATTCTTACAACTTGAAGGATAGTCATAAAACCAAAACATTCAAACAAAGCCTACATATACATTTAATACTTTGATCAGATTACTTTAGATCAAACTGAAAAATAAAAATTACTGCAGCTTAAATATTATCATTACACGGTGCAACACACTTATTTGTCTAAACATTTATAGTTTGAAGCCAATGGAAACCCATCAATGTTAAATCAAAACATACAATGAATGTTTCGTGTATTTCAGTGAAAAATCCATTACAGAAGTCAATGTGAGAGTGAACTAAACCGTGGACTAATATTTCAGTTGATTTTCATCATATCTAATGGCCATGTTTATATATGTGAAAAGGAAATACAGTCTAAGATCCGCTTCTGGTGATGCGTGCATTCAGATGGGTGTGTCAAGACGCAGAACCATGCTTGCTGATAGGTGTGTCTCTGTTGTGGGACCAAAATGGTGGAATGCCCTCCCAAGAGACTTAAAGTGCTGTACATCAGTAACTACATTCAGAAAAAAAGTGATTTTGACATTGTCTAACATTGTAAAGCGCAACAGAATATGACTACATAAAGTGTTGCGCTATAAATATCCATGATTGATTGATTGAATGTTTCGTGTATAGTCACTGACAAACTGTGTGGGGATGGTGTTTTACTGATTTGTAATGTTCTAATATTAATGAGATACACAGCATAGCGAATCGATCCTTAAATTCTAATATAGACTTGATACCCGATTTCTAAACAGTTTTATATGACGGCTGTAAAGGCGGAAAACTGTTTAATCAAATATAATAAGAAAATACTTACAACTCTCGTCTGAAAGGAAATTGAAATACGTTAATGGTGCATTATATTGATAAATAACATTAAAGGGACGATTTTTTAACCATTGTAAAATGACTAGTTTATGTATCTAAGTAAATAATATTGAATATAACAATGTAAATTACTCTATCGTTATGACTAATCTACCTATAATATTCTACGATATATAACATTAGCGCTCAGTTGCATGTATTGTAGGATATGATGCCGCCCTGCACTCACTGTCCGTGACAGATTTGAATGAAGATATTGCGTCCTACGTTAACTTGTCCTCCACCTCTTAATTGTGTGGGGTAGCTTGCAGATAGATTGTTGTAAGTACTGGTTAAGGCCTACATGAAATCCAGGGAAACTGGCTATGATAACTGCCCAAGACGATATGATTGAAGTGGTGTTGAACAATGTGTTAAATCCGAAAAAGAAGAAGCAGAAATTAAAATAATTATTATACATACTGCATAAAACATGAATGTTCAACATATCGTTAGTTTTCATTACAAAGATATACTTGTATATCATTAGAGAATAATGAACAGGTAACGTTACGAAGTCTAGACCTAATTCCTCTAAAAGTACACAACATATACAGTCATGTTTTTCATTGTGTGCTTGTTAGGCTATATCATATGTCGTTCATTTTACTTTATTTACCTATTGTCAATTGCATGAAAACACCATCATATATATACGAATGCTTTTACATTCCATGTGTCTAAAATATCTATCAATAAAGATACATGAAATTTACAGGAGGTAAGACAAAATGAAAATACTTACTCGCCATTCCTGTAATTAAATGGAAAAATCGTTGATCAGTTATAAATAATATCAATAACATATAAAAATATACATTGCATTATATAAATGAGGGCTAACATGTATACATAGTAAAACGAATGTCTGAAATGTAACATGAATAAGTTAATGATACGTGCACTGTATCTATAAATAGTGTTAAACATTTTAATTATATATTAACAATACCACGAAAAAATATTATTTGGAGTAAATATCCGCTTACATGTTTTAATACTGTAAAACTATCATATCGCCATACGTCACTGATTAACGATTTATCTACACATCTTTGAATTATCACATTAGCGCTTATTCACACATTTTGCAGGATATGATACACACATACACACATGCATACGTTAACACATCTATTGGACACCATTTTAATTTTATAATCGCAATATTACTAGGTTAATTGTGTATGTAAGTAAATATTTACCTCGACAATAATTGTAGATATTCGTTGATAGTGATACCGCTATCATTAAAGCCATCTACAAATGGTTAACTCTATTTAAAGTATTGTCAAAATGGGATTAAATATGAATTTCTCATTGTGTGTTCTGTGTTTTTTTGTTTAATGTAGGTGTATACAAACATGCAAGAACATTATGAATTAGATTAAAAAATGACAATAATGTCTTATGTTACTTTTTAACACATGAATTAAAAGACAACATTTTGTTGCGTCTAATATCAGTAATTCATTTTTTATTCATTGATATTTACCAAGCGAAAACAATTATATATTTACTATTAACATGAAGTATGTTGCATATTATATCAATTAATTATAGGATTAAAGTTCACATATATACAGTATGCATATATGGTTTGAAATAAGATACGTTTAGTATGAATATACATAAATTATTATCATACTCTATGAATCATTACGACTTGATGATAATTACGATAATTTGAAATACTCATAATAATTGCGTGTGGGGGTAACTAGTTAAAAGTTCATCCATTTCTTGGCGAACTTGATACATGACGCTCTCATATACACACTGATAATCATACACATGGCATGATCTACACGAATCCATATAAATGAAAAATTATAATAAGTAATTCTTCAAAGTAGAATCATATTTAACACTATTTCTATAGAAACTTCTACGTACTTTATTGCAAGACATTTACGAATAATCAGTAACTATACTACCAAATCTGTATCGTTATGACCTTTTATCATATACATGTTTTGAAATTCAACCAAGGTGCAATTGATAGCACATTTCTAAAAACTTAAGATAAAGTGGCCTTTAATAGATGACTTTAACAACTAACTTGTAAAAAATAATGTATCACATTATGTTAACTGAACATGAAACACGCAAAATTTGATATTATTTTGAACACTCATCTAGTATACAAACTCACAACCCCTCCAAGTAATACATATCGCCGGTTATTCATTCCAGTCTGCTAACGCTTACACACCTATTGTAATAATACATATAATTAAACAACAGTTTGTTTATTCAGATAGAAATCTGATCTGTTGTAAAACGGTTAAAACATTATTGATTTTGGAGGTGTTACACAGAAAATATGAATAAAAATTGCATATCCATTGCCATTTTTTTTCTAACGGACACACATTCTTATACTTGACATAGGGTATGGTAAAGCCAATCTGGCTGGAAGACTTAATACTACACCACTAAACCATTAATACATAACTAACATTACCATTAGTTCGAAGAATTTCCTTTACCAGACAATTTGAAGGAATATGTACTACATCCTATTAGTATTCAAGTATCTAAGATGGACCGGTGAAGAATAAATTGCCAGAAAATATGATACAACCACATATCAAAGTGGAATGAAATTAAATATGACTTTATAAGATTAATAGTTTTGTAGTTACTTGTTACCATTTTAAACAATTATACACCATGAACATTCTTCCAACTCAATACAGCACAATTCTGTGTTCTGGCATTAACAGTATACATGTATTACAAAGTTGAAGAGCACATTTTTTAAAAGAGATAAACATCAAATATAACATTAAAGAGATAACTCACGAAGGTGGTGTTTCACTGAAAATATAAGAAGAAAAATACTTATTTTACAAATAAAATTATTTATAGCACGTGACAATGAATGTTGAAAATTTGAGAAAGCACACAGCCATAGAAAACATAGTACGAACAATACATGATTAGTTGTCAAAGGTATTGTCAATTACATGCTTCTGTTAGTTCTATCACAGAAGTTATAATATGACCTACGACTCGCACAATTTCATGGACCAGACTATTTAAAGTAATACGTATTGATAATGTATTATCATTATAGACGATCATTAAACAAACATGCATACACATTTGGAACGCAGCTCGAACACCCACAAAAACAAGGCAAATTATATGCGTGTGCAATACATTTCTGATACATATACACAAAACGTTTACTGACACAGTCGGTACAGCAAATATTAGTTGACATAGATGTGCGCTTTCAATTTAATGAATGGAATAATTTATGACTATTTCAATCAGTGTCTAAATGATGAATAGATATGTCTGTGCACGTAAAATAGCTTCGATATTTTAAGCATAAAATAGACATTGTTTATAACATGTCATCCGGAAAACGTTTACTTTCTTTTTGCATTCATTATCATGTTTTTTACGTCTAAACTGAGCTCAACGTTCATTTAAAATATTTTACTGTACACATTACTTTCGTTTCAATATAATTATAAAACTAAATAGTTGATAATAACGGACACTTTTATCATTGGCAAGCGATATTCAGCTTTTGATATTATATTAAAACCATTTAATGAGCCACCCGCTTCGCCTTTTATTTCATATTATGTTACAACCATTTAATAAACAAAACGAAACTCACGTGAATATATCTATCCCGTTCGTAATAATTTGTCCAGTAGTGTTGATTGTGAACAAAACTGCTCGATCAAATGCCAATTTAAGCATATTGAGAATAAGCTTCCCAAGTACATTATTCTGTACAAATCCCGTCACTTCATTGCCTTCATAGTGTTTCGCAGGATTCCAATCCAACGTCTGGAAGAATAACTCAGTCATTTATTACGTAGCCAAGGACTTAAAGAGTATTAAACAGGATTTGAATTTAAACAACACGTAACATGTTCTAAATCTATATTCCGTCAAACTGTTCAATCTTGTTTTGAGAATAAGTTAAAACATTTACAACTAGATAACGTTGTGTATGAAATAGATAATAAACGAAATTGTTGATTTTGTTCCAGCATTTATGGAAAATGATATAAATATTTGTTGATAGATTGTTTGGTTATTCAGTACTTAAAGTCTTTAGACATTAAATCGTCTTATTAAGACTACATTTAATATGTTGAACAATAGACTAATAAATGTACCACAATAAATTATTAACGGGCAAAATGAAATAAATCATGACTGCAGTCAAGAAAAGATGCTTCATGAACAGAACATAGTTTAGAGGATATGTGTATTTGATTTCAAATGTCGTGTTCCATACAAATGAAATAATATTTTACCGATTGCGTTTTCTTGTCAAATATAAATTTCAACTCGATGTAGTCTATGTTATCTATGTGTTCATCTGTTCTCAATGTACCATTAGGCTGATATGTTACAATGACTACAATATGATAACATAATAGTTATAACATGTGAACATACCATTATAAAACTGTATTGTAAAAGTATAAGACAATTACACGTGTACCACAATACAATAAACGTATGAATGGCCGTACGGTTTTCTTTATCCTACAGTTTTTATAATATCTCTTAATTCTGAATAAAGATTTAAAAGAAGCAACGCATAATGATATGTCAAATTATTCAACAATTAAATCGTTAAAAGTGTTTACACTGTGGTTTGGATAGATCCATTGACTTAATGTACATCAAATGAAATAAAATGACCGACACACACGAATTTGTAAATTTATCTACATTTGTTCGCAAATAAAATGTAGGAAAATAATACGTCACGAAATATGCACGTACCACCAAAGATGATGCCACACGTAGGACATGTGATTGTTCTGTTTGTATCCATCTGCTCAATGTCACATGTATGACCGCAAGCTAATCTATACTAAATTACCAAAAAAAAAAAAGTTTTACTTTTGTTATTTACAAAAACATATAATGTACATTGTCTTTACGGTAGCTATTTACCACGCACTATGTTTTAATTTACGTCTGCACGGTCTAATTGGAATAATGCAAATATTACGAAGCCAAACTAGAAGTAGAAAATCAGTCACTACATGAAGCATTATATGTTTAATACAGCGTCCTCTATTACCTTAGATATCATATAGATTATAATATTTTTAATCGATATTGGTATAAACATAAATATAAATACAACATAATAATTATCCTATTTTGTGTATGTCCGTATGATGCATGACATATCTAGAGACATATTGCCTGCAAGTTTGAATTAACAAAACAAAAATGTTTACGCCATTAATAACAACCTGTTAATTTTTCAATTTGAATATTGACGTCAGAATTAAATGAATTGAATATGAATGTGATAAAACTTTATGAGATTTTTACCGGATGATACTGTTCTTTAGGCGACATTTGTTGTTTAGACGCTTGTTCTTGAATATACAATTGTTGATTAAGCCGTTGATTCTCCTGTGTTTGAGCGGACAATTGGTGTTTAAACTGTTGTTCTTGTGATGACAGTTGTTGCTTAAATTGATGTTCTTGTGTGGACAGTTGCTGTTTAAGAAGATTGGTGTCATGTTCCCGAATAGCCAGCTGTTGTTTAAGCCGCTGATTCCCCAGTGTTTGAGTGGACACTGGTTGCTTGTGCTGCTGTTCTTGTGGGGAGAAATCTTGCTCAAGCCATTGGTTTTGTTCTTGTTTAGTGTTCTTTTCTTGAATAGAAATTTGTTGTTTAAACCTTTGGGTATCCATATACTCTGCTTTGTATTTACCTTCACTATCTCCCTCATCATCTGGAAGAACAGATGTGACAATTAGTATGCAAATGTGCAAGATCTCAATAACACGAACATTAATCCAATATAATGTCTTTATTAATATAGCTTACTGTATAATCTAAGTTGTTGTATCGTCTTTAGGGAGATATTCTAGAATTATTGCATTTCTTAATCATAAAAATATAATATATATATTGCAAAAAACGCAGAATTACCTTCTTCGGATTGGGTGTGGTCAGAAACCTTGCCAAGAGAACGTTTCTCTAACAATTGACGTTGGAGCAATCTATTTGGATAGAATTTGTATCTGTCAATAACCTCTTCGCAATCAATGGAGTCTAATTCGTCTCTAATCTGGGATAGTTTTGGCTTTGCTTCTACGACCAGGATGAAAAGCTTATGAATCTCGTTTTCACTTCTGATATTTGTACTTATAGAGGTAATGTCGGACCCATTTCGTTCCAGATCATCTGATAACTTCTCTATTCTATCATCATTTGCGGATTTCCTTAAATCTGCATTCTTGATTACGCGTTTTTCTTCATCAGTTATGTATGCTGCTACATCTTTTACGAATTGTTTCACGTCGTTCTTGGTTGTTTTCTCAATATTATCGGACAGTTGTGACTGAGAGGCAATCGATTTAACGCAGTTTTCATGAATATTCTCTAGGTCCTGAATATCTTCTAGAAACCGAGTTAACTCTCCACTGTCTCGGAATTCCTTGGATGCTTCTGTTATATACTTGTACTTACAATCTTTATGATTGAACAACATACATTCTCCACATCCAAAACAGTTGTGATCAGTACAGTAGAGGCGTACTTCTTGTTGTTTGTGATTTGTACACGTTTCAAAATAAATTTTACTCTCATCATCCTTGCTTTCAGGAGCAACCCGCAGCACGTGGTGACAATATTTCTTTATTTTCACATGGTGATCGAAACATAATTGACAAATGTAGCATTCACATCCAGTACAGTATCCTACTGAGGCCGAATCTTCACACATTTCACATATGTCTCCGCGCTCTATAGAATGTACACCATCTACTTCAAAACTTGTGATCCCCGACTCTGACATGATTCTACAAAATAACACATTCTACTATTGATGAGTATCTAATAACACGCTGTTTGTCATTCGTTCATTCATCATTGTCATTTCGTCGAATTAGTAAATAATACTTATTAGAATCGTTCATTACACCAGACGACACTAATATGAAAAACTTAAGTAAAACTTGTTATCATATCATCAGGAAAAAAGACGGATTTTAGCACAAATTTCCTGATAGATAATAGCAGACAAAGCTTTGAATAATGGATATTTTTTATTTATAATTCACACATACTTGTGCACAAGGACATTTTGTGTGAACATAGATAGGAAAATATACGTGGTATATCACGTGGTAAAACAGTCAGTTTGCGAATAGTTATTTATTAAGATTTTGAAATAATTCGTAGATTGATATATGAGTTTTTATTTTAATTTTGTAAAACAGTACAAATTAATGATCTCTAAGAAACGCCTGCCACGAGTTGTAAAATATATTTCGGCCTAGGGTAACAGTACTTTCCTCAGGCTGACATTTGTAAGTTGTTACCCACAAAGCTATGTGTAATTTATATCCGTGTACATGTACTATAAAAAATAATACATAGATAATAGTTTTTCACTAATCAATTCGGGAGTTAATTCCATGTAAAATGCCTGGATGTAAACATATTAATATAACTGGAATAAGCTGGTTCCCGTTGACCCCCTGTACAGGGATAATAAATATGAACGAACATATTTGTCTAGACATTAATTGGTCGACATCCAGCCATAATTCTGCTCGGGTGATCTCGTGACTGGTATTCGGAACAACTCGCATTTTTCGGTTCATGCATAATTTATCGCGGAATATCAAGAATATGTCGAAACCGGAAAATTGATTATTTTTTTATGTATTGGTTAACACATGTTAGGATTACAAATGCTTTTAGTTTCAGCCAAAAGCTGCGACACATTATTGATCGATACGATATTTACCGGTACTTATTTTTTTATGCGCATTAATTTGATATCCATTTAGACTATTGTGTAACTATCTACACATATGCAAAATACATTAACCGATAAACTTCTCTTGCATACGGTTTGACATTCATCAAATCAAGAAATTAATCTATACACGGCTGCATAAACGTAAATTTTATCAGTACTCAATGTGTGTTGTATCTTTGATTTGAGGGTAACAGGAATTGTTGTGTGAAAACTGTGACCACTGTGTCGACATGTAGATTAACATATCTTACATATTATTGTTATTGGATGCACAAATATGGTCAGAAGGGTGCATAGAAATTGCTTACGACGAATACGCCCCTATAATTAACGGATAACCCACACTCTAAACCTAAATATTCCTTTGACCTGGAACTGAATCTAGTGCAACATTTCACTAACCGGTAATGCAGGAATAACACTAAGCTGGTTCTAAGCATCTGTATTACAACGGATGGATACAAAAGTACGTCGATATGCGAACAAGTCAATGTTCTGGACAAAAAGATCGAAAAATACAAAATCAGTTGTTGTGGATCACGACAGTTTTGTCTCGATTCATTTTGTTTGTCCAAGCAAACTTTCATACCAGATATTCATATTAGACACTATGTGCATCAACGTGTCCAGAACATTGTGTAGCATATTGTTTGCTATAATAACAGACATTCAAAAGAAAAATGAAATCGGAGAAATTAGCTAAAAACTACATTTTTATCCAAGATGGTGGCTTTTTGTTTACCTTTTGGATGGTTCACCGCAGCGGGTTAACCGGCACTGATAAGCTCACCATGCAAATGAAATACTTAATATATTTTCTAGTTTACTCCTGCATGACGAATACAGTACCTGCTTTACACATGCCTTGAAATGGTGATATTTGCGCTAATAAAACTCAGGAGTTTACTTGTCTGTTTTGACAAATAAAATATAATATACAGTAAAACCCCGATTATCCGAACTCGGATTATCCGAAGAACTGGTCTTATCCGAAATGAAATTTCGGTCCCGAATTTTCCTCTGTATATTTCAATGTAAATAAACCTCGATTATCCGAATCGTCTAATCCGAATTCCATGGCTTATCCGAAGTGATAAACAGGTTCCCACAATCACCCGAATGCGTATTTTCACATCTATTATCCGAAGTCAACAATTAACTCTGATCGATCAGACAAGTTCATTGTAGGATTTCTTTAACGTGTCAAAAAGGTGTGAACAACAAATTATCAAACCACTGTGAACAAATGAGTGTTCGTTTGGATCAATGTTTGCAGTAATGGGAATAAACATAGCCTATAACAATACGGATTCGGTTAGATTATAGACCCTTTATTTTTCGCTTGATTTATGAAATGCTTCATAGTTTCATTTTAATACGCAACTAACATTACAAATGTTCATTTTATATTAGGAAGTTTATTAAAATTGACAAACAAGTGTTTGTGACTGTAGTAATAAAATGAAACTTCGCGATGTATTTTTTAATTTTATTTCTGTTTTTTTTTCTATTTATTTAAACAGTGTGCTTATTCTATATCTCGTATATATTTCATTTCACGATTTCATTTTATCGATTGATTTATGTGCTTTGTAACATGGCATGTGCTACCGTTTGGGTAGTCATTTGTATTCGTAATTTCCCTTTGGGATCCCCATGACTTTGACGAAAAAATAATGGTACAAACTACTCATACATTTGTTTTAATGGATTTGTTTTGTAATAAACTGAAATATAACACATTACTTGTATTGGTATTATATCTAACCGTGTACACCATATATCTATATGGGAGTTATCTCCCTTTATTTTCATACAATTGTCTAGATTTCCCTTACCCCGGATTATCCGAAACCCCGGATTATCCGAAGTAATGTTTTGATCCCGACGAGTTCAGATAATCGGATTTTTACTGTAATTGTCGTTGTACTGCAACATGAATTATTAAGTTGTATGAACATCGACCTTATACTATGTGTTCAAACTTGATTTTGAACGATTTAAAGTAGATGATAACTTGCTGATTAATGATATTCTATCCTCATTTGCCTGATGATAATGAGTGTTAACTATCTACTTCGATAAAAACGATATAGATAACACAAGTGCATAAATGTATGGTTAATGAAACTAGGTTTGCATAAGATCTTAAATGGTATCTACTTCATGAAATAGAGCCGGCGCGTACGTGTAAGGTACAAATGTATTATAAAGTCAGATAAAAATTGGCATAAAATAGAGAAGTAGTGTTGTGCGTTATCAGCCATTTTGATGAGCAGGTAATTTCTTCGAATATTACTCTTGTCATTCAGCACTGCATATGCGAACATTGCTCAAGTTGTCAAACCCATCATTCGATATAAAACGTGTAATCTGCAGAAATTATTTTTCATACAAGTGTTCGTGAGGTGTGCCGGGCGATTTACACACTTCAACGCGCATTCTACACCGATAACTGGCGTTAAGTGATGCAGACGTTTTACAACCAGTGCTTATGGCGCCATAGACGATAAATATGTGGCCATTAAAAAGCGCACCTGTCTCCGAGTGAATTGTGAATTACATAGGGTTCTGCACCAGTATGCTCCTTCACGTGAACGATGCGGCGTACAAGCCCCTGTGGTCAAGTTTAGAAACACAAGACGTATGACAAAAGTATAAATTAATATCTGGAAATAAGTTATGCTCAACATATACGTAACAATGGCATAATTGGATGAAAATGCCTTCGTTATTCTGGAATATCGGTAGAGGTGTTTGCTGACGCCAAGGCAATGCAATGGGAGGCACAACGTTACATAACTGGATACTGACCAGAGTCACACCCTTTCTTCTGTCAGCGAACACCTCTACCAGGAAGATGAGGAAGGTAACGTTGTCCTCGATTATATGCATAGCGGGTGTAGAAAAGCGTTAGTAGTACTGTAGTCTGCATCAAAATTCATGTGCGAACTATCGTTCGGTTTCAAAACTCAGCCAGATACTTAACCCTACAAAGAAAATCAACTTTTGACTACATTGTAGTTCCGAACAACAGCAGAACCTTCAGCTCTTTGAATTTATTAATGATACCCGTTAGTCAAATCAGTAAATAATTAGATTAGTTGTATTCCTTATGAATACATGTACGCATACCTGAATCATGTACTTACATTACACATAATTATAACTCAATATCAAGAAAATACTCTGAGTTACGAAATTGAAATGTATTATCGGAATCGCGAAATTACAGCATATGCCACTATTATACCTTCTGTCAAACCCATTACCGTATCATCTGTAAATAACGACTATTTTAGCAAAGTTTAATAATACACTGGAGCGGATAAAGCTTTGATTGATGGTTTAAATATCGGCCTCATTGTTCTACGTATAAGTTCACAACTTTGACTATCTACCAATGAACACCACTTGCTTAATGTAGTTTTGTTACATAATGTGCACATACTTGTGCACAATCACTGAGTCTACTATTAAACAGGTCACAATATAATTGATAACACGGTCTCTAATGTATAAAAGCATTTTATCTTAGGTAGTTAAACCAATCAGTGTACGAAAAGAAATTTTGAGATATTTTTAAATCGATGTAAAATGTGGGACAAGTTGACTAATATGATGTTTAAAATATGATAAAAACAATTAATACACACGCACACCACATAAATGGTAAAATGTATTTGATAGCAAAGTGTATCATAATCTAACATAAAATCGTACTTCCGGTTTCAATACTATTTAGCAATTCATTATAGTTGTATCAGTTATGACTAAACACTGCATATATAGACTTTGAACAATGGGCACATATATAAAAAACATAGAGATTAACTTATGACTACGAATTCATCGAAAAAAAAAACATATATCTATTCAGCTGGAAAATATACTTTTGAAAACTATTAATATATATTGTCAAACATAACGCTTTCAACCTATAATCTTTTTGCGTCATCCCGATGTAAACATGATGATTTAAAAGAGTAGAGTAAGAAATGTTTTCTGTAGGCAAGATGTGGTAAAATCCTACGGTTCCGTACTTTGGGTTTCAATAGTCTAGTATTGATACGGTTTTAATTGTATTCGACGAAATACTTATAACTAGCTTATTCGATTAGCACAATCATGTTTAAATTGATCCATATACTCGGGGATACATTTTACCTAAGTTTCTTTACCACATCTCAACTTTAGTCATAGTTTATTTGCCATCATCAACCCTTCTGCGTTATCATAATCATTAAAGTTGAAATTGGTACACTTGCTGTAATTGGAATAATTAATTATTGCTTTTGTGTAAGCTTTGTGTCTTACAGACAGACGCCTGTATAGATCGAGAGAATTCTTTTGAAATGGTAAGGAATTTCTGCTATTAGCGCATATGTTGATGTTTTTATCATTTTCGTTAAATGTATGTATGCCGTATACTAAATCAAATATGGTCTCTGGTGATTAACGCACAAGTTAGGTACTATTCGCAATGTTGTATTATTCTCTTAAGACATTTAAGACAATACATTGTACTATGATAACTATACTCACTTTTTTTATATTCTTTAAATTAACAAATATTATAAATGCATTGTTACTTAGCTCTCATAAATTGTAAACAACCGTACAAAAATTGTTCGTGACTATGCTGAAAGGGTACATAAAGGAAAACATTTAATGTAAACGAAGTTGAGTAGGTCTTGAAGGAAAAAGGAAGGCTCCCAATAATACAGTCAATGATACAAACATAATAAATACAGGAGAACACAGATAACGGAGTTACTTGACATGATCCATGGGTTAACAGTATATTGTGTACGAGATTGATGAGGGGTCATGCGATGGTAAAAGATGCATTCACTGGAACTGAATGCACTGAAATGAGATAGTACTGAGGTAAGTACTCGTACACTTAGTTTATTTCGTGTTAACTAGCATTGTATAGAGCGTTCAGTAGGATGCACATACTGTGCTTGTGATTTTAAAACTGATCATTGCTTTGACTGTGCAGCGTCTTCTTTTGCGGATGTTGTATTCAAAATACTAGGGACCTCTCATGTGTGCACGTGTATCATGCTGAGAAATTGCAATGTTTAATTAGGTCATCATGATTATGTTTGGTGGTTTTAATACTTATGTAATTATATGTGGTCAAATTGTTCTAGGCTCAATTTCATTTGATATGTGTTTGTGTTTGTTTTCTTGGTTGTCTGACATGTGTACTTGTAGCATGTTGATGGGTGACATTTAGTATCGTCCAATTGTTGTTCCCCCAAAAACCAACAATGTATTGTTCAGATCACTTTTGGTCGGCCTCTGTTCCCTTATTCATCTGAGAGCAAACCTGTTCTATTCCGCGATTCTTCAGTAGAGATGGTGTTGGGTCAGAATATCTTGATAATAGGTCTAAGAGATTTTGTTTTTGAAGGCTTCGTTTGTTTTCCAATTGCAAAATACGTCTTCACTCATTCTAACCTAACCCATACAGAAGGACACTAAGGACGTTGCTATTGGAGATCCTGAACTTTGTCTTGGTGCTTAGTCTGTGGATCTCTAGACTGGTTTCAACATTGCAAACGACTAATTTGCACTGCATATCCTGGTATTGATTTCTTTGTCGCAGTTGCCTGATGTGGGTAGTTTCTCACCAAGACACATTATATGTGAACCCCTCAACGTCCTATATTGGCTTTCTGCTATACATGACTGGGTGGTTACTGTGGTGTTGAATCTAAGTGCCCGTGTCTTGTTGGTGTTGACCTTCAATACGATGGTTTTAGCTGTGGCTCTGATGTGCTATGCTCCTGCTGACTATCTTAGTGTCTGTTTTACATGAATCTAAGGTCATCAGCATACTCAAGGTCATCATGGACTGAGGTCTGTTTCCACTGTAAATCCCGTCTTTATCATTCTGTGACGTTCCTCATGACCCAGTCGATTTCCAGTCAGAAGAGAACGGGCAACATATTACACTGTAAAATGGTTTGGCTGAAGACCTTGCTGGTCAGGGAGAGAAGTGTAATTCAGTTTTAGTACATCTCCTGTTGCCTATTACCTGATCGGTAGTGATAGCTTTCTCATCTTGGAGAATGTTGAATCAGTTCCAGAGCGTCATGTTCATTTGGGTCTTTGAGCTTGCTAACACCAACTGTCTTGTTCTTTCTAGTCCAGGCCTTGGCTTTTTCTCAGCTTCAAAGTTATCTGAGATATAACACAATTGTGATTACTACCAACATCTGCATGAAACATGTTCAATACGTCCTATAAAGAGTGACTCCACTATCTGTTGACCATTATGTGATACATCCGGCTTTTGGCGTTTCCATCTGGGGATGTCCAGGTTAATGCATGGATTGTTTTATGAGCAAAAAGAGTGCCGCCTATGACAATGTTTTTCTCTTCAAACATGCGGATGTGCCTTTCACCATAGTCTGTGTAGGAGGTTGCACACTGCAGCTTAACCCATTACCTTTCGTGTGCTGTGGTTACTCTGTCCAACTCTTGCTTTGAAGTACACCATACCTTGGATTGTCGTCCAGAACTGCTTAAATTGAACTTTGCTTCAGCTTCTGCGGTGCATAATCAATCGCAATGGAGACCTTTGTAAACGGGTAGGTTCACTTAGGGCCTAAAATGGCTCTGTGTCAGATTTCCTTGATATTTTGATAGTATAGTAAATTGGATGATTCTTCATCAAAAACATGTTTCAAATTGTTCTGAAATGAAGATTGTTGCCACAGCAACGAAACTCTTTTTTTAATAAAAATGGAAAAAAACCCCGAAAACTTTCTGTTCCATGGCCTCAATGTTCTTTTTATTAAGTGTATATGATTGTGCATGTTGACTTAAGTGACAAGATATCTTTATTCCATGGTTGCTATGGAATCGTGGAAGTCACGTGACTGGGCATAATATGGCGGTGTTTCGTGTTTATATCGATGATATTTGAATTATTTTGACAAAATTTATAGAAAAGAAAAAATAATATACATATATCAAGAATTTGTGAAGAAATCATTTACGTGACGCTAAAGGTTTTTGTAATATGACGTAATTAGTGTGCCCCCCTACATAGTTACATCACTGATAATTTTATCAAATATCGAAAGGAAAAAAATCGTAAAAAGGTCTCTGTCGTTCAAAATTAACTGGCAATTAAATTTTCAACATCTATTTTCGCAATTATGCTAAAATATGCGGCTAGAAACATTTGATAGAACAATAATCGAATATGAAAGTACCACACCACACACTACGATCGGTCATCCTCGCCTAGTACTGTTCGAATAACTGGAAATTTAAATATGAAGTCCCACACCTGACACATTTATATTTTGCATATGTGTTGTTTACATTCTGACTGATAATTGTTCAAAGTTTCGTGGTGTCGGTTGGAGGACTTCATATTAAAATATCGAAACATGTAAGAGGGTGTCATATCAGTTTCCAGCAAAGTTGGTGGAAATAATTATATTGTTTTTGGATGAATACTGAACGATAGAGGACATGCAATTCAGAATTATTAATAATAATTAATAAAACTAGCCTTTACTAAATTTGTAAAGTTCTGTCAAATAAGAAAATCTCCGAAAAATCTCCGTCGAAGCCAAATAAACCGTTTATCCGATTAATGTATCAATATCCGAATCGCTATTAGTGTTAACAAAGGGAGACAAGTCGTTTGTTTACAGACGCAGCGTTCTTTGTACAGCGTCTCGTAATACGGTCGGTTCTTGAAGTAATAACTGCAGATAAATCGACAAATCAAGTAAGTATTTGATCTTCCTGATGTGGTATGTTCATGCATTCATGATACGAGGCTGTAGGTCAATATGTAAGGTTAAATAGCCTCGCTTTGTAGTTCATCATAATGCCGCGCTGAATACATTCCATTTTGATGACGTATCAATACTTTGTGTCATGCTGTGCAGGGTCGTAGGAAGCGGGGAGGGAATGGGGCAATAAATTCGATTGTAACGATAATTAAAAGTTCAAAAGTGACTAACCCCCCCCCCTGTAAAACTATTTAAAGTCAAAATTACCCCCCCCCATTTGAAATTTCTTCTTATAGGCCTGTTGTGACCCAATGCTAGGTTCTATTAATGTATTAACGTTTTAATGCTTTAGCAAATATAATATTATTTTTTTATTATCTATTGCATTTTAGTTTTTATCATACATGTTTGCGAATTGTGTGCAGCTGAAACTAAAGTATAAATAATGAGTCGGCCTGTGATAAAATCCATGGTCTTCATTGGGGTTTGAACCCATGATCCCTAGCACTGTATAGGCACTTAACCAAGTTCTAATATTGTATGAAATTAATGTGGACTATTGATGCTGTAGTGAAGATGCAGAGGAATGTCTGATGTACTGTGCTGTAGTGAGATAGTGTTCATGTTGTTGTCACAGAGGACCATGATGTTTTAACGTCATTGTAATACAACATGTATATAATGCCAGTACTGTATGGATTACAAATATTTATAAACTCTATTATAATAGTATCTCAGCATAATTGAATTGCATATATTTGCTTCTTTCAGATCCACTCATTTCAGTGTTATGTGCCCTTGACAGTCAGCCTTGAACTTAGCCATGTAGTAATCTGTATACTATTGCATTCTTAGTGTCAAAGCGATGGTGGGGGTATATGTCACTGCTGTTACAAAGGCTTTGAGCGCTAGTTCAAAAGATGTTTAGTTTCTCAAGCGCTTCTTCAAAGACAAAAAACTGAAACATTTTTATGTTCTTTAAAACCATATTTTCCCATTTGTAATTGATTTTTATCTAAACTGAGAATTTGACTGAAATGTTTATGAGGATGAATATTTAACTGGTAACTTATTTTGTACATCTCATGATATGTGTGCATAACATAAAAAATGAAATTATAGTGTTAATCAAATGCTATTTTTCAAAATCTCATTGAATAAATGTCTTGACTGGTAGATTGATGATTTATTTAATTTGTCTTTATATTATATTTTTAATATTTTACCGGTCAATTATTTCTCTTTCAGATTTTTGAGTCAAAACAAGTATTCACCACTGATCAGAGGAATTTCAATATACTGCTATGATGAAGCCATTAACATGCAATATATTGGTTATTACATGTGGTGAATGTGATGTTTTCATGAATGTGTCACTATGAACAGTATTTCCAGTAATGTACAAAATTGAAACAAATCAGATTAATAACATTAAAATTGTGTGCATTGTTGAAATATATATATATGAAATTTACACTAAAAATATTAAATTAATGCATATTAACTTTTGTACTGTGTATGTTCATTGGTAAAATCCTTTTGACATATTGTATGTATTGTTTGCATGTGAAATAAATGTAGATTGCTAAAATATACATCAGATATTTTTATTTACTTACACAATGATTATAGAGTAATTTTTGGGGGGTGAGAACTCAAACAATGAGTTTTTCACAATTCATACATAAAACTGATACAGGAAAAGATCAATACAATGTACTACATGTACATTAACATCAAATATACTGCAAGATTTCCATTTGAATGGTACATATGTTGAAACCAAGTAGAATGTTTTTAATGTCAAGCAAAAATATTCTGCTTTTTGGAGGAAAATCAATGCTTTCCATTGCACAAAATATCTGATTGCAATACAAAGTAATGCTGTACTATTTATTGCTAAATATATATGAACTATCATGAGAGAATTTGGCACATCCATTTTGTCATAAAAAACCTGCCCCTTAGTTGCAATGGTAACTGAATTGGAATTATTAATTTCAATAATGTTGGAAATGATATAACATTTACTACAAATAAATTGTTTGATGTCCAAATGATTGGAACATAAGGTGAAATACATTAAATCAGACAAAATATTACTTTGTTTAAACTGCTCATATAAAATAATTCAGTTACCATGGAAACAAAATATCTAAAAACATTGCTATACAATGTAATTTCATTAAATCATGTGGATTTATGAAAATGTGAGTGACTCAATTGCATTTTTGAAGAAAACTCAAAAATGAGATTTTAAAAAAATAATTTCAACAGGTTACCATGGCAACTAAAAGGATACATATATAAATATTGACCATGTCCCTGTCCCTGTCATATACAACAAAACTGATCACATTTCGTCCAATCATTATATGGAAAATAGTATTTTTTTTCAATTTCTAGCCATGGCAACGCTTTTTAAAGTGGAGCTTTAAAAATCATGTTTTCTTCAAATATGATGAATAGTGAACTTATAATGAGATTTTGGACAGAATCTGACACAGGGCCATTTTTGGCCCTAAGTGAACCTACCCCTTTGGTGTCTTATATAAAGCTAACATTGCATGACGGTGTTGTCAACCCCCGGGCTACCCCCTCATGATGGATGTTATCACTTTGTTCCGACCGCATGATGACTTCTCATGAATTCAGTATCTTTCCCTGTCCACCGGACCTCACTCCTGTCCAGATTGCGTCATCTCGTTCATTGCTTGTACTATTTACCGCCTTAGTACAACGACGGGACATTCCAGCGTCTAACTCACTTGTAGTGTTTCGGTGTCAGGAAATCTGCTATCTGGTCGTCACTAGTCAAGCTTTCTGGCCTGCTTCACTCCGTCTACCAGTTGAATTATTTTTCCTTGTCATCGTTTTCGTAGCGAGTGTGGGTTTTATGGGGTGTGGCAGCTAGCCACACGCCAAGCACTTTTCCTGTATCATCCGGGTGTGAGAACGGCCATGATGGAGTTAGATATTTATATAAAGATTATATTATTTTGCATATTTTTCGGACAAGCTTGAACACGCAGTATTTAGTGAAATAATTCAAGCTAAAAGCACTGACTACAACTAATTGCAATAATCGATAATGTACTTGATTAATGTGTTGTTATAGTTACGTGTCATTGTTTTCATACACTTGAACTATATATACATTAAAGGTCCATTAGCTTTTTGAATTTATAAATACAGAACAATGGATAAAATGGTAGTAAAATATAAGAAATATATTTCATTTGCTCTGTAACAAAATTTACACAATTTACATAAATAATAAATAAATAAATAAAATATGTTGTAAGATACTTTTTCTCTTTTTTTTGCAATATCATTGAAAAAATACTGTGCCACATTTCTATAATTATGTACTTAGTGATTAAAAAAGAAAATTTCGGGCAGTAAAGGTAGTTTCACTGATAAGACATCTTTCTAAGTAGAATAAGACCTACTTTAATGTTAACATCCATAGTGCTTTAAGTACACTAGTATGAACACAATGGACTTAAATTACACATTTCGTTAGCAAACGGTAAGCTCGAAATTATACGTGTAGTAAATGTTTATATTGTAATGTCCTGTATCATAGGAGGCTCACTTACATGTTTTTTAACGATCAGGAAGTTTTGAATTCACTTGAATTGGCTCGAATTACTTAGATATACAAACAAACTACTACACTAACATGACATTGAATATATTATGGTTGTGTTTCACTATTATTATTTTACATTTACATGTGTTTAACTTCGAAATAGTTTACTTTTTAAAATAATTTCTATGTGGATCCCAAACTATTCAGACTTCCATCGATTAAAAGTCATTATATAAAGATTACAACTGGTCACTGACAAACAAATCAAATTTGAAAGATATATCCCAGGAAGAATGAAAAAATACACTTACAAAATGTATATACATGTATAAATATCAAATTTCCGAGAGGGCGTTATTTAAGATTGTCAGCGCGAGAAAAATTTGGTTGACCGCGGCAGAAATGTGATATTTATTTATTCATACAGAAGATTTCATAGAAATTTAAAAAGAAAATTATGATGTCACAACATTTCAGTAAGCAATGACATTACATCGACTATCAAGTTTTTACTAACGCTTCAAACTCAGTAAACGAAATGTTGGACTAATTAAAATTATTTTCAAGTTGAATGTACAATCTAGAACATATTTTATAAAGAACAACTTGTCAAATAAATGGAAAATGTTTTAAATGTAAGGTCATCATTTTTGTGCATGTGTTATTACAATATGTTATTGACAATTAATGCCCGCAGAGGTATTGGCGATTTTACATTGGAAATGGGAGTGAGGTATAATAATATTCATTTTGTAATATGCATCAAATATTTTTCATATATTTGACAACTGGTCTAATATTGCTATCAAAACATTTATCTTTGTAACTGTAACATATCTAATGTCGTGTCATCAAGCAATATCAACTTAACCTGATTTCTGACACGGAAATAACTAATGTGATCAATACCAGTCAGCAGATCTGACACATATCCAGCTTTCCTCATTGTTTACGACATCCATGCAGCTATGTTTGGCCTTTGCTCACTATTGTTTCATTCCATACATGTAGGTCAAGTCGTTTGTACATACTGTAAATATTCACATAGCGACCAACATGATATTACGGCCACCTAGACTCATACTGGAAATCGGAGTGGACTAAACCGAGTAGTGTATAACACGATTCTACAAACACAAATTGCAATTGTACGACACTTTCAGAGTATGTACACTGTAAACAATACTGTACTTATTGTTTGCAATTGTATTTAAAGTCATGACTTCATTGTTCTAATTAAATAGTTAATTACGCACCCGTAAGCAAGCATATTCGGATATGAGTATTTTACACCTCGTGCATTATCGAAATTCAAATGCCGAAATGTCCGAAAGTTTAATATTTTTATAAAATATCACACAAATTTTTTTTAATGTCATTGACTTGGTATGGTGTACCATCAAATAAAACGAAAAACAACTCAGTTCTCTTACTTCAAGTCTATGCTATATAAGATTAATGACGCACCAGGTTATCACATTCATAACCGTGTCACATGTGAACAAATGAAAACCCAAAACTGTGATACATGCATAGACGGAAATTGCATTTATTATAATAAGCGTTCTTTTTTGGATTACGAAACAATGTGTCAATATGAACTTTATCAACAAATTATCAGGAATGTAAGACACCCATACTTTAATAATGATTAAAATGGATGCAGCTCCTGGACATATGCACATAATTTTAAATCAATTACCCCCGAAACAGGATGTCAAAAAATACAATTGCCTTTACTATAATAATGGCGACACCACATATTATTCATTATCGTGTCCAGGACATTATCTGTGTTCAACGCCGGGCATATACTCAAATTGTCAAGACGGTAATCATAACATGCAAAGTTAGTGTCTGGATTCATGTGGAGATAATTGTAAATCACGCGATAATAAATAAAACCTGTTAATCAAAGACGGGTTTTATATTGGACGGGAATGAAAATGCGACGCAATTTCTGATTGCTCACTATCTTCTAGGGGGATTGTACTAACCGTAATTCATACAATCAATGTACACATTATAAGAAAGTTGAATACAGAACAATTGCAGGCTCGAAAAGACGGGTGTTCAAAAATAAGAGAGGTTAGAAAAGAGATCAGACATTAAACTTGAATAACATGCTCTACATTTAGAGCATATTTTGTAATCTGGACTGTTTGTTATTCCAGCGGTATATATTGGCTCAGGTATCACCATAGATATAACAATCATGAATATAATTTGTGTGGTTATACATGATGAATATAATATCAACCCAAGAAGGTAGATACATTTATGCATACATTTATGTACATCGACTTGGTTTACAGAAGATGTGTTTTATAGATTCACTTTATCTGATTCTAGTGGCTTATGAAGCATACAATTTTAAATAATCATTTAAAGTAAATTTTGTTCAGGTACAACTGCATGTTATATACTGAATTAATTTATGAATTTTATATCAATAGTGAAACACTGCGTTGTATCCCACACTAAACCATTGCTTAAAATAAATCAGAAGGTCATGGTGGATCATCATTTGAAATATTATAGCTATAAAGTAAGACATTGCTAGAATTATCAGCTTTTCTGTTGTTCATGTGAAATTACAGAAATATTCATGTTAATATGAAAGATAAAAAAAATATTCTAAAACATCCTGATAATACCCAATTATCTTACTAGATAGGATTTTATACTCAAGGTAACAAATGTGATCAGTATAGGCCGAATATTGACACAATAACACCAAAATATTACAGTATCTTGACAATGGATTGAAGTTTTGCTGTATGGATATTCACAGTTGAACATTTTAACAAGTACATTATACTTATTAATAATATACATTATTTGCAACATACCTAGTATTGCAATCCAAACAAACAAACTCAAAGGAGACAATGTTTAAACATTTTCTTCCATGATGTTAACATTCCAATCAGTATTCTCACTCATGAAGTTATTGCATCTGAAAACAACTGTTTAGTTTGTAACTTCCTCGTGTCTCAATAACACAAATACAAATGCATTTAGGTTTTAATTTCATTGTCACGCGACAAATGTAAGCAAACACCTAGCAGCCATATTTAATGTTAAAATCATATTCTTCAATAACGACTAATATTGTTTGTCTCAGCTGGAGTAACTTCAAATACATTTAAGGGCATACGAAAGCAATGGTACGTAAACATTCAATAGTTAAAACGTGTTATTTTGAATAATTGCGATAATAGCACAACCAAATGTGTGCGCATATTACTTATAACCTCGGCCGGTTTCTTTTTGCCGCGCCGGTCTTTGGCAAATACAGCCCCCACTTTTACGCGCTTTTGAGAAACAAAAACATTATTAAATTGTAGTATTTAGTTATTCATTTAAAAAAATGTAAGTCCCATGTTTCTATCTTTACTAGATTTCTTGAAAAATGCCTGAATAACCTGAAAACAGAGGAGAGCCTTCCTTTATTATTCTGTATATGTCTGCTGTAATTAATTATAATCGTTTGCAGCATTGAGCGAAGCACACAATCATATAGCATATGTTGACCGATTAGTATACTGACCAATCATACACGATAAGCTTGTGTGCTCGCCATTCATTAATCCAAGTCTGTAAGTTTTTATTCTCTCAAGTTCCTAGTACTTCCACGGCCTAATCCGATAGCTTTATTAATTATCCTTGCTGTATGAATATTCCTCTATTATTCATTGATCTTTACACGTGAGTATGCACACTTGATTATGTTTGTTTAGCTTAAAATTACTGTTAATATGTAGATCTATAAACAGTGACAGTTCCAGAAGAAGCCACATTTTGGGTATCATGTGACTTACGTCGCTAGGAAACGAGCGAAGGTTTTGCACCTTAAGTATTTCAATGAACGTAAAGATGCATGTACAAACGCCTAACAAGAACTGTCAGGTTTAATTCTATGTCAGCAGGATGTTAGTCATAAACCTATCATCAGTACCAATCAATGGATTTTTACTGTAACATCTTAACATGCAGACATGATAAGACAGATAAGGCCAATAAACCTTTCAGAGATTCGACCTCCCGTAGCCCTACTAGCCATATATATAGTTACCCAGTACTGCTGTTCATGACTGTCGCAGATTTATAAGCCTTGTACTGCGATGTTAGGTAGACGTGTTCTTTTTACAAAGTGTTACTTTTTACTCCATTCTTTGAAAGTATTGATACCGTACATATCGTCAAAAAATCTAACAATTAAATTAGTTGTTATTACTAAAAATTATGAGAATTTTACCGTAATATTGTAACGGTATGATTGTGGTATGATTATGCATGTATTAACTGTCGAAATCTTGTTCCGATTCTGCAGTATTGTTTTATTTTAATTTATTATTACATTTTTAATATAGGTATTAATTAAGCTACAGTATGTTTGTTTCGCAACGAATACTTATTTATTTGTATGATCATCTGTAATATTATCTGTGTACAACTTGGTACACCAATGTATTATGTATACTACTTACCGCGTGTTCGATTAAACTAAATGTAATGACATTTATTATTAAAATAGCTGCGATTACGACTATTTAAATTACAGTTTGCATCCAATTTTAAATATAGTAGGTATTTGTTGCCAAAATTATGAAATTAACACTTAGATTTGAATCTACCCCTACTTGTCTTAGCAGGTGTAATGCTACGTAATCTCGGTGCGATTTCGCTGAATATTGACGCTCGGCTTTTTTTGTATATGAAATATGAAAATTATGTAAGGGTCTGACACATTGTATTTGATTGATTGTTGCAGTACCAGAAAATTATAAGTGAGAACTTTTATGTTATTTGTTACGATTTGTTAATTTCTTATATCTTTTTACAACTGAACGGTTTGATCTCACACATGATACTGTCGGTATCAGAATGTCGTTATCTGATTGGTCAACCGGCATGTCAATCAAATATCCAATGAAGGGTCAATTGCCGCGTCGCTATTAGATCGATAGTCAATAAACACCACGGGTGGTAAATGTATATACTGCAAATATGCATTTACAAGTTTGTGTATAATATATATATATCTTCATCGATAGTAAAATATATGTACCAGAGGAATTGCCCGAGTAGCGGGCAAGTAAAATACTAATAAATTAATGAAACAAATGTTATTTTACTAACTTGTCATATTTTGAAACGAAAAACAAATCGATTAAACGAGTATTTTTTATCGACTCGGGTGTTATTCGTGTTTTACAGCACGAATACTCGAAGATGTTTTTTTATGTAAAATCTAATACAAGACCTTCTAAATTCTAATTGAATATTACACCTGTTAATCGACAGATCAATGATACGTAAATTTGTATAAATACATTTTGTATTCAAGACAGAAACAATAATGAAAAATAATAATAATTTATGTAAAGTCTTTTACATTTTTTACATTTTCAAAGCTTTATGAATACAACAAAAAATAATGTGTTCTACAATATAATCTTTTCAAACTAAATACAAAATACGTGTTCTTTCATTAAAAAACACCTTCGTACTCATTTTAGAAAGGTTCTAATGAGATTATTAATTTATTTACTGACGCAAAAGAAATGGCCAATCATTAAAAGCGTTCCGTCTGCTGGATATATGGCTCTTATCGGGTGTCTGGTCGATTTTCAACTGGTTCCCTCTCCATGTTGCAGTGCACCAAAGGAACAAACAAGTCAACGGGAACCAGTTTAAGATTTGCACGCAGCCTATCGATTGTTACCCGGCCTCTACCTTATTCATAAACATGAAGTCAGCCATGCGTCAGAGACAAGATCTATTATCTCAACTAAAATCAGTATTACATTTAGCAAGTTATGATTCCAATTGACTTTCATATATTCCAGAGTGTGTGCGTATCTAGTGTGCCATGCACATGCACCAGGTCACAAGTCTTGTATTTCAAACGATTGAATTGATTTTCAATAATACCAAACTCGATTTGGAGTCCGATTTTATCACCCGGTTTAATACAACATGCGGTGACGGTAAATACAAGGAGTATAATCTACATATTTGATTTGTCTGTTACATCCGTAAACGGACGTTAATATCCGAGTTACCCAAACGATTGTTGAAATGATCTCAGACAATCTAAGGGATAGCTTTAAAATCATCCAAAGGATCGGAGAAGATATGCTTTGATTGTTTTCATACTTGACATAATGGATTCGATAGATAATATATTTCCAAAAAAACGAATTCAATCAGTACATTTTATCAGAGACATATATATTACATGTAATATAAGTCTCTGATTTGATGTCATTTTACAAACTAAAGCTATGATGCTGAAACCATTGAATATACGCCGAAAAATCTACCAAATTTATGCATTTTACTTTGAATATTGAAGGAATCTATAGGTTTCGTTTTCAAATACTGAAAGGTGAAGAGTCGGAGAAATCAACAATTTAAAACAGAGACATCTATAGATAATGCCTATGTAACGTGTTTTGAGTCGTACCGAGCGACTATGATCTAAAATATGAAAGAACGGCTTTTGAAACAGTTCATGGAATTTAAACAAAGACAATGTTCATGTAAACATCAATTTTCTTTAGGACATTTTTGTCCGCGTGATTGTTTAATACACAAATAACACATTTCTGAGAGGGCGTTATTAAAAATTGCCAGCACGAGAAAATTAATGTTGACCGATGCAGCACCAAGGTCTACATTACTTTTGCGAGGGCTGGCGATTGTTAATAACGCCCTCGCGGAAATGTGTTGTCTATTTTATTATACCGAAGATTGCATATTCTCGTGCTCATTTACCCATGTGAAATGTATACTTCACTAATAATATTGCTCGTGAATCCCGTGCATTCAATGAAAATATGACCAGCATATTGTTTAATCGGTACGGTTTTCTGTAAGCAATAATAAACACATTAAACATGGCAGGCATGTTCCTTTAATTAACGTTCAAACAACAGACTGACATTATTTTATGCATTCTGAAGTATTTTCTTGATTTGTTGTGAAGTTTATCCGTAGAAATATAGATTACGCTGTTACGCTGCTGGGCTGCCAACTTCACGCTGCTAGCAGCGGCTAATTTCACATTTGAAAAAAATACATGCAAATTATATATTTTCAGTTAATTAATGTTTAAACAACAGACTGACATTATTTTATGCATTCTGAAGTATTTTTCTTTATTTGTTGCGAAGTTTTTCTGTAGAAATAAATATTACGCTGTTACGCTGCTGGGCTGATAACTTTTCTACAGATAAACTTCACAACAAATCAAGAAAATACTTCAGAACGCATAAAATAATGTCAGTATGTTGTTTGAACGTTAATTAAAAAAAATATATGATTGTTTCAAAAAAAAAAATGTGCGTGAAATTAGACGCTGCTAGCTGCCAACTTCACGATGCTAGCAGCGGCACATTGAAAAAAAAAAGAAAATTATATATTTCCAGTTAATTAATGTTTAAACAACAGACGGACATTATTTTATGCATTCTGAAGTATTTTTCTTAATTTGTTGTGAAGTTTATCCGTAGAAATATAGATTACGCTGTTACGCTGCTGGGCTGCCAACTTCACGCTGCTAGCAGCGGCTAATTCCACATTGAATAAAAAATGAAAATTAAATTTTTTTTTCAGTTAATTAATGTTTAAACAACAGACTGACATTATTTTATGCATTCTTAAGTATTTAGCTCGATTTGTTGTGAAGTTTATCTGTAGAAATATATATTACGCTGCTGCGCTGCCAACTTCACGCTGCTAGCAGCGGCTAATTTCACATTGAAAAAAAATATGAAAATTATATATTTTCTGTTAATTAATGTTTAAACAACAGACTGACATTATTTTATGCATTCTTAAGTATTTAGCTCGATTTGTTGTGAAGTTTATCTGTATAAATATAGATTACGCTGTTACGCTGCTGGGCTGCCAACTTCACAAAAAGAAACAAAAAATGAAAAAATGTGTAAGTTCTCATCTAATGAACGTTAAAGGAATAAAATCGAATTATATCATCGATTCGTAAGTGTTTAGCCGGATTTCTTGTGCATTTTATATGTTTGACTATAATAGTCCGCTATGCGGCCGCTACACTGCCAGATCCACAAAATCGATAAATATCGTATTTTTTTCTTCTAATAAACACGACAGCAACATAATGTTATTACTTCATGCGTTTTTAAGTTTTTGCATGATTTGTGGTGCAGTTTAACTGTAGAAATATATTAAGCTGCTGGGCTGCTAGGCTGCTGGGCTGCTAACTTCACGCTGCTGGGCTGCTGGGCTGCTAACTTCACGCTGCTGGGCTGCTAGGCTGCTGGGCTGCCAACTTCACGGACATGACCCGCTATCAGTGAGAAGTTACAGTGATTTGAAGTCAGCTACCACGGAGACGGGTTTCGCCGGATTGTGAATTTCGCTTATCATTTGTTTGAAAAAAAGTCTAATAAACAATGATTAATGAAGTTAAACATGATGTTTGACAATAGACTAAACTCGTAAGAAATATTTACACCTGGTCTGTAATGCAATGTGTGCTTGAACTCGCGTTTAATTTTCGAACAAAATACTTTATATTAGCAAAAATTTCGGTTATGATCTAATAAACCTTTTATTGAAACATAAAAAGTAATTAAAGGATTTGTCAAATTTGTTGTATACCGTTTTCTGAAAGTTTTAAACATGTGAAATCTGCTAGATATATATTTTCTCAGTTAATCTTTGCTATACCCACTAGAAAAGTAATCGTCCTGATAAAAATGGTACGAGTAAATATATATATTGAATGGCAACAGGAGTGTAATAAAGCTATCAGTCAAAATTGGTGTTTGTAAAATGTTTTCATAATAAGCTTTCAGAAAATTTAAAATTTACGCATGTGAAATCAGCAATTTTTGGGAAAAGTATATAATTGCCACACACGCAGTTACACAGGCGATAGCTGGAACTTCTTATCTCTGTTATCTATGTCTCATCACCATACATCAGTAAAATGTATGACCTCCGGTGGGTTTTTAGTCGCTTACATAGGAGCTGTTCAATAAATTCCCACGGCTGACGTGAAATAAACCGATTTTCGGAATCTGTACAGCAATTCCAGTTGATGATAGATTATAAAGCAGTGTTTAAATGTACATTAAGGTTCTGTGTCGCTCTTGTGTCGCTTTTTAAATAGTGAGGCCGTCTTCGTATAATTTTAGTGACAGCACGTGTTCTTACTGAGGAACATAAATTGATATAAGTGTAATGTATTCATATGTGTATATCTAGTTAAAACATGAATGGTATCGATAAAATATGTAACGATACCCCCATATGGACTTTTTCTTCTTCTAAAAATGTTTGAATTACTCAACAATATTTTTACTTAAAAAGCGCTGTCCGTGTATTTTAGAATGGCGGCCGCGTAGTAACAGTCGCATAGTGCACTCAAGATGGCTGCTAGTTACTAATGTAAATTTAAAGTTCAGGAATAATATAAATTTGTGTTCACAGTGCACACCAATAAAGGGATTACCGGACAAAATCAGTTCTGAAAAATATAGTTTTGACATGCATAAAAACGACAAACTAGAGATATTGACCACATCAATAATATGCATTGTAGAACAGTATTCAAGTCGCGAAACTGAGGACATAAGGATGGGATTTTTAAGAATGAAGTAAAATAATGATAATCTCTGGCGTGACACACGTTGTCAATCCGTTGGGCTGTAAATTTAAAAGGGTTCAACGGCAAGATTCGTGTGGAACTGTCTGAATAATGCTACATAACTTCTAAACACTTAACAGGAATATTTACTTAGTGGTGGTAGATAACTTGTATTTGTAAGTGAATTTTACATCAACGTATCGATATAGGTTGAAATTGCTAAAATAACGTAAAATGATATTTTACGTTATTTACAAAGATTGAATATCATACTTTAACACCAAGCAACAAAATTGTTTAACCGAACGCAAAAAAATGTATTTTATTGTGATAAATACTGCACCCCTTTATCGACTTTTACTTATCAGCGTTAAAAATTAATAACGTAATGCCATTGTATTGGTACGATATGATACTATCAATTCATTAATGACAAAAAAACAACAGTTATACAATCTCTTACTAGACATCAAACATGGGCGTGATTTCAATTATTGAACCGTAAACATTAGCGATTTTGATTGCCTAATTCGTTGATTTCATGAGACGATAACGATCCGACACTTCAATTGCTTAAAACACAGTAGGTGTCATTTTCGAATTAATATTGCCGTCTTATTTGATGACGGATTTCAAAGCGGTTTTCGGTATTATGTAGCGGAAATGTTAATCAAGGGAACCATGCCTCAGAATGTTGATACTTTTTTCATTTTTTATCTATGGCGTATTACGTAATAAACAGCGGGGTTTTGGGTACGAAATTTCTTTAAAGTCAAGTATCTAACAAACCGAGGACATTATCAAAAAGCTGGGGCACCTTTCCCTGCATTATACGCTTATAGTGATTTTAAGGCTATTTGTTGTAAATTATTCATAAATACAGAGTAGTTATCGTTGTTCGAAAAATCGAAAATTACGTACTGTATTGGTTTATAGAAGACCAATCAAATGTAATATTTGTTTCAAACCACCTGCAATGCACTTTATACAGTGGGTTCATTTTAGTATATAATTATGGTTTAGTTTTTAAATCTATAAATTGGTAAAACTTGATTTGACCCCACATCCACGCCAAATACCATAATCTGTTGCACCCAGGGTGTTACAATATTATAGTGCAGGACTGTTTTCACAGGTAGGAAAAGTGACATTTTCTTCAAATTTTGGAAAAAATAACTCATATATTTTGCAAAAGGGGAGAAAAATGGATGTAAACTAAATTTTAGGGGAAAACTGCATGATTTTGAAGGATTTTTCTGAGGGGAAGACGCCTGTTAAAAGCGCCTGTTATAGAAGGAATATAGCCCTGTAGAATGTCAATTATCTTTTTAAAAGTATTGTTATAATTGTTCTCAGCTAAGTTAACTTTATTTGTAACTTAAATATTAACTTATTTTAAGTTCATTAAAAAGGGATCTTATATAGTCAGTACCCCATTTACCGGTGTTATCAAAATAACGACGCATCTTAAAATATCCGTTATATGTACACTCATCATGCATAACCTACCGTTGTCAACAGAGTTCAAACGTCATTTTGAGGATAAGTATGCATCAAAATTAATTTTGTAATAAAAAACATGAAATATAAATGATTCAATAAAAATATGTAGCTTTTCTCTGACAAACTAGATTTGTTTCACTTATTAAATGCAGGTGTTCGTTTTTTTACACTTCCGTTATAAAATAGTTCGGTGTTGAAATTATTGTTTAACCCAGCATAATAATATCACTGCTACATTATGACATCATGTGGGCTTGAGAGGTTTCTACTTGTACATTGTTATTTAGTACATTCAAGGAAAAAAATGGCGGCCGACTGCATTGTATTTATTAATTGTGGGCACTAGATTAGTATAGATTTTGAACATTCTAAATTTAACTTCACCGTTTTCTAGTACCACCTACATATGTTTAAAGAGATATTTACCAAATCACCGGCAACAGCCAGGGCAGAAACAAAATTACCTTCTGCAGAAGTTGTAAAAGGTTTAGCTGCAGAGGATACTAGATTCTATATTGGACATCATTAGATCCAATAACTGACACACACTACAGGGATCCTTCAAATATAGCTCCATGGAGAGCTGTATCTGCAAAAAGCTTTGTATACAGCTCCCTGCGAAACTCTATTCAATTCAAGTGTTTCTCCTGTTCTAAATTAGAAGCTGTATTCTGAGAAGCAGTTGCTCTTCCAGAATAAAAATCCCGAATTGTCTGATGCAGGATAAAATTAATTAATGTTTTATTCATGATATTTTTAAAAAAAATATAAGTACATGACAAGAAAATAATTATGCATGTATGGATCGATGCAATAGGCTATTCGCCAATGCCTGTGGGTTTGCTGGCCTGTTATTCATGTACACAGTGTTTAGAATGATTTCATTAAAGCAGCTGTTAATGGATTATTGAAAATACTAGTAGACAATTTACAATTAGCCGGAATACACAATTGTGTTAAAGTTTACTAGCTTAAATAGCCATTATCTGGGCTAGGGCTGTAACTGGGTTAACATAAAGACTGTGTACATGCCCAGATCATTTGACATTTTGAGGTTGTCTCTGTTCATATGGGGTTAAATGCTGTAGTCCGGGGAAAAGGAATATTGTTGGTTAAAATAATGAACAAACAAGTCACTTGTGCTGCTCGCAATAGTTCCCTGCTGGTTGGATCTTTAAAATGACTGGTTGGAGAAAACCTTAAATTTGGAATTGTCCAGGATTTCAGTCAGATAGAACTTCCCTGAAGGGTTATATTCGAAACATGTGACATAGCTAACAAAATGATAATATTACACTGTACACTAGCGGTTCAAGGGACGTGGGGAAGTAGCGTGCATGGCGGACGCCCCCTCAAAGTTCTCGTTCATATATAGACATAAAATACCACTCATTCATTCATTCATTCATTCAATGAAATAGCATTCAATTATTCACTTCCCAAATATTACGCCCCCTAGGTTGAAAACCCGGATCCGCCCCTTCTGCATATATGATACTTGCTAATAGGACTCATTGTTGGTATTACAATGCTGGTATTATCAGTGACATCCTGGCAAATTTGCAAATTTTAACACATATATTGCATGGTAAGGGGAATATAAAATGGTACTACGCTGAATTTTTGATTTATTTCTTAAATTCAAACACATGCATGGACGCGAACGTGATATAACACACTTCCTTTCTATTTTTAAGAAATATTAAACAAAAATTTAAGAGAAATGAAAAACCGGGAATTCTGTAGCAGCAACATATCTTAAAAACATTCTTTTTTAATTAAAATTATTAATTTTCTTTGATAAAATAAATGCATGCTTAAATATCACTCATCTTATGATAAGATTTTTTATTGTAAGAAAAAAATACGATGCCTCATAAATGCGAGCCCTGGTCTAAGCCAACTCGCAGCTGACTTGTCTCGTACAGAAATTAAGTTTCGCAATGTTGATTTTACTAAATGACTAATATGCCATGGCCATGGCAAAATTTAAAGTTTCATATTTATTGATTAAAACCATAATAATTTTGTTAATTATGATACCTACACACCCTTACATAGTGTTTCTTTAGATATTTAAAAAAGATTGCCATGGCAAAGACAGATTTTCTTTGCATTTTTCAAGAAACCTAGTAAAGATAGAAACATGGGACTTACATTTTTTAAAAATAAATAACTAAATGCTACAATTTAATAATGTTTTTGTTTCTCAATAGCGCGTAAAAGTGGGGGCTGTATTTTTCAAAGACCGGCGCAGCAAAAACAAACCGGCGTTATATCGTCATATCTTAATCTGTCTAATTACATGTTTAATACCGACTACATGAACATATTGTGTATTACAAAATTGCCAATAATTCAATCAATGCGATTTCAGAAAAATACTTACCTACATACCAACCTTTCGAAATCAGGGTCGGATCACTACAAACAAACACTTTTGTTATGATGGCCCAGAATTTCAAACTAGGGTGACGTAATACTTATGAATTGAACAGATGAATGCTATTTCATTGAATGAATGATATTATGTTTCTATCTATGATTTGGGAACCTTCAGTGGGCGCGCGTCCCACATAATCGCTAGTGTACAGTATTATATTGAAGACTTACACATCATTTTATTAGCTATGTCTCGAATACAGCCCTCCGGGTTAGCTCAATCTGACTGGTAGCCTGTACATTTCCAAATTCAAGGATTTCTTCAAACAGTAATTTTCAAGATCCAACCGGTAAGGAACTTCAGTTTTGCGAGCAGTACAAGTTACCTGTTTGTTTATAATGTTAACCAACATTACTATGTTCCCCACAGAACACAATTAACCCCTGAATGAACAGAAACAACCTTAAAATTCCATATCATCTAGGCATGTACACAGTCTTCACACTAACCCACTAGCTCACAGTCCGGTGTCAGTGAATTTCTATTCGGGCTAATAAACTTACACAAAACTGTCTATTCGGCTTGTGGTAAATATATTCTAGTATTTTCAATACAGGCCGAGAGACGGACGTGCAGTTTCGCTTCTGCTGGCTATTGCATCGTACTCGTACATGCACTTTGTCTGTCATTATGTCTTTGTATATATAGATAATTTATCATCATTAAACAATTAATTAATTTTATCCTGCATCAGATATTTGGGGATTTCTATTCTAGAATAAGAGGGCCATGATGGCCCTATGAATGCTCACCAGGAGAAAAGGTCAATTGGAGATTAACATCGAAGTTTTCTATACCAGTCCAAGTAAGATCAAGTGACCCATCTGGGCCGTTTTTTATCTCATGGCCACTATATGAACAGATTTAAAAGAGGTCCATTAGACAAAGCTAGATACCAAATATCGTAGCTCTGGGCCTTGTGGTTTCAGAGAAGAAGATTTAAAAAAAAAATCCTATATAAAATAGAATAAACCCCAGGGCATGGCTAATTTTGTCCCCGGGGCCATAATTTGAACAAACTTGGTAGAGGTCCACTAGACAATGCCACATACAAAGTATCTAAGCTCTAGGCCTTGCAGCTTCAGAGAAGTTTTTTCAAATTTTCCTATATAAGTCTATACAAATCAAGTGACCCCCGGGGCGGGGCCAATTTGACCATAGGGCAATGATTTGAACAAACTTGGTAGAGGTCCACTACTACATACCAAATATCTTAGCTCTTAAGGCCTTGTGGTTTCGGAGAAGAATATTTTTTTAATTTTCCTATATAAAATAGAATAAACCCCAGGGCAGGGCCAATTTTGATCTAGGGCAATAATTTGAACAAACTTGGTAGAGGTCCACTGGACAATGCTATATGCCAAATATCTTAACTCTAGGCCTTGTGGTTTTCAAATTTTCCTATATAAAATAGAATAAACCCCAGGGCAGGGCCAATTTGACTCTAGGGCAATGATTTGAACAAACTTGGTAGAGGTCCACTACTACATACCAAATATCTTAGCTCTTAAGGCCTTGTGGTTTCGGAGAAGAATATTTTTTTAATTTTCCTATATAAAATAGAATAAACCCCAGGGCAGGGCCAATTTTGATCTAGGGCAATAATTTGAACAAACTTGGTGGAGGTCCACTAGACAATGCTACATACAAAATATCTAAGCTCTAGGTCTTGTGGTTTCGGAGAAGAAGATATTTTTAATTTTCCTATATAAGTCTATATAAATCAAGTGACCCCCGGAGCGGGGTCAATTTCGACCCTAGGGCAATAATTTGAACAAACTTGGTAGAGGTCCACTGGACAATGCTATATGCCAAATATCTTAACTCTAGGCCTTGTGGTTTTCAAATTTTCCTAAATAAAATAGAATAAACCCCAGGGCAGGGCCAATTTGACTCTAGGGCAATGATTTGAACAAACTTGGTAGAGGTCCACTACTACATACCAAATATCTTAGCTCTTAAGGCCTTGTGGTTTCGGAGAAGAATATTTTTTTAATTTTCCTATATAAAATAGAATAAACCCCAGGGCAGGGCCAATTTTGATCTAGGGCAATAATTTGAACAAACTTGGTGGAGGTCCACTAGACAATGCTACATACAAAATATCTAAGCTCTAGGTCTTGTGGTTTCGGAGAAGAAGATTTTTTTAATTTTCCTATATAAGTCTATATAAATCAAGTGACCCCCGGAGCGGGGTCAATTTCGACCCTAGGGCAATAATTTGAACAAACTTGGTAGAGGTCCACTGGACAATGCTATATGCCAAATATCTTAACTCTAGGCCTTGTGGTTTTCAAATTTTCCTATATAAAATAGAATAAACCCCAGGGCAGAGGTAGAGGTCCACTAGACAATGCTACATACAAAATATCTAAGCTCTAGGCCTTGTGGTTTCGGAGGAGAAGATTTTTTAAATTTCCTATATAAGTCTATGTAAAATCAAGTTACCCCCGGGGCGGAGCCACTTTTGACCCCAGGGGAATAATTTGAACAAACTTTGTTCCATTAGACAAAGCTACATACCAAATATCTCAGCTCTAGGCCCCGTGGTTTCGGACGATTTTTTCAGTTTTTTTCTATTTGTTGCCATAGCAACCAGAGTTTTTAATGAAATTTAATTTTTTGAACAACTTTGAAAGGATCATTCCAGCAAAGGTTGGTTGCAATCGGCATAGAGGTGTAGGAGGAGATGTTGTTTTAAGTAAACATGGACGCCACGTAACGACGCACGACGCACGATGTACGCAGAGCGATCACAAAAGCTCACCCTGAGCAAATGTGTGCTCTGGTGAGCTAAAAAGCAACTACTACGCTGAATACAGCTTCTTATTTAGACTGGGAGATAAATTCAGTAAATAGAGTTTCGCTGGGAGCTATACCAAAAACATTTACGTGTACAATTCCCCGAATAGCTATATTTGAAATGATCCCTATTGGATGTGCCAGTTATACAGTAGAGTCAAATATAGAATCTAGTTCCCTTTATAACTTAACTTCCTTACAAGTAGTTACAACTTCTGCTGAGAGTATTTGTGCTTCTGTCCAAGCTTTGCCGGTGATTCGGGTAACAAACTGTGCTTTAAGAAATTGCTTAAAACATTTAAGATAACTTTTTAGTGAACTTGAAATAAGTTGAGTTTCAAGTTAAAAAAAAGCTACGATCATTTACAAGACTTAAGTAAAACGGACCCTTCTTATGTTATAATGGGAGGTAATATTACTAGCCATCTCTCTTCCTTTTATATGAGAATATAGCATTTTTAATATCATGTTTACAGATTCCCATATTACGCAGTTCAGAAATGTTGTTGTGATTGATATTAAAATGATCCATCCGACATTTTCTATAAAAGATAAACACCAGTTTAATGGTTAGAAATGAATGCGTGAATTAGGGTCTGTAATGCTTCAGATATTTCTCAAATTTAAGTAAAAAATTAACAGATTTTAAGTCAGAATTTAAGAAAATCTTAAATCAAGAAGTTTCATTAAAATAAATACGGCCCAGGGGTCCATCTTAGGCCTTATGCAGTTGCTAACACGACCAGATCTTTGTTTTTGCCGCCGACACTCAACTATTTCACAATTTCTATCTCCATGGACATAATTTTTTAATGGGAATTTGAGTATACCATCACTGAGCTATGACTATTCCTAGAATAATGTTTTTATAAATATTTGCCTAGGCGTGATTCCTCGGTATTTATCGTTGAACTGACTACAACCCTGGTTTAAAAAAGTGAAAATCCAAAGATGGACAATAGAATGAGCGACTGATAATCTCTAGATTAGAACTTGTAACACCCTGGGTGCCACAGATTAATGCAAACTTTACTGACATTATTCTACCACCACTAAGTCTATTCCTGTTTGAGAAGTTATGTAACATTATTCTGACAGTTCCACATGAATCGTACCGTTAAACTCTTTTAAATTTACAGCCCGAAGGATTGACCACGTGTCTCACGCCACTCTTTTAAATTTACAGCCCGAAGGATTGACCACGTGTGTCACGCCAGAGAGTATCATTATTTGTTCGCGACTTTAATAATGTTCGAAGATGTATATCATTCATGTGCTAGGAAGAAGAAAAGGGAATGTTTAAAAACTGAAATAAATATTTTAGCATCTATTAGCTCAGCGGATTAGGCCGATTATGCATAAAAACGTTACTGCTTCACTGAAACTCTGTCAATCCTATTGTTTCCGCTGAAAATATACTTTTTTCTGCAACAGTCATTGTTTTGTCACCGATTTAATTAAGTACATTTGTTAAACAATCCTACTTACCAACCCTCAATTTTCGGGAGTTGGGGATAACAAGTTTACAATATTTACAATAAACATTTCATTAGTAAATACAACAAGAGATAAGCCCATGGATACACATTGTACGAGACAAAACATACATAATTATTCATACATATTTTATCATCTGATTATCAACAATGATGTAATACAAACTCATAATATGTATCAGTAGTACATAAGTGAATAAATATAACTGGTTTGCTAAGTGACGATCCATACACATACAAGTCAATAATTAACATTTTACATTTACATGCATGCGTAAGCGATAGCGAAACGAATTAATTTTGTACAAAAGGTTTATGAATATGCATTGATACATTTTCGATTGAATTTTCTGAAGTCACTAAGTGTCAGTGAATCATTAGACAATGAAAGTTCTAACAAGAAATATAATTCGTCTCCAAAATAATTAAAACACGATTTACATTTTCTTTCATGAATAGGCAATGCAATAGGTTTATGCCATCTATTAACTTCAATTTCTAACTTGTGAGCTAAAGCGTTAATTATTTTTGAAATACAGCTATTCAGGCTATTAAGTCAAATACGCGTTTTATGTATGCTATCTTTTGCAGTCATATATATATATTAAGTCATTAAATCCTGCTCAACACAGGCGTAAAAGATGATATTATAATTTTATTAATCAAGCGATTTCATTATTGGGTCAAGGTCTATCGTCCTCTTCGGCCTCTGGTCAATACGACAATTTACACCTATTGTTAGAGAAGCAAGCATAATATAGCATAATTGATTTACATGCTATTCATCCAAGTAAAACGACACACCATGAGATGCAAGAATAAATTGATAACAAACATATTAATATTTCTGCCTAAGACAATTAATGGTATAAGACAAATCTTGGACCAAATGTATATTGGTCTCAGGTATTATAAATGATAGCGATATAACTATAAAAATATACATTTAGTCAATTTCATCAATGTATTATCACACAAGAAAAAAGATGAACAAATTATTCTACAACTAACCTTAAACACATGGAACTATCTTTCCATTATTATATTCTTTCCTTTATGAGTACCCGAAATGGCTTTGGTGAGTACACAAGACCGGGTACAGACTCTAAGTCTACCGTTTCTCCTTCCGGTTCAAGGAAAGACATTTTCTGCATGATGTTTGCGAACAACATAAACATCTCCATCTTAGCCAAATGTTCCCCAACACAACGACGACGCCCAATACTAAATGGAATCACTCGGCAACATATCTTCAGATCGAGCTGATTATTTTCGTTTATAAAACGTTCAGGGCGGAAGGTCTCTGGGTCAACCCAGAATTCTTTGTCGTAAGCAGCAGAATGAAGGTTGAAATATACAACCGTACCTTTATTAATATCAAAGCCTTGTAATTGTGAGTCGTGCCTCGTACTCTTGGGAAGACCAAACGGTGAAATGCTAGCCATACGCATGGATTCTAGTATTATGGCTTCTGTGCAGACAAGGTGTCCTCTGTCCTTTAGCGTGACCTTCTCATTTCCTCCAATAGCATCATCAATTTCTCTTTGAACTTTTAATTGAGTATCTGGGTACTTACACATGTGTAATATTAGGAACTGTAAGGATTTGTTCGATGTCTCAAAACCAGCTGCTTGTAAGTCTGTAACCGTTCTAAGCAAGCGGGATCTTAAAGAAGTACAGTAAAAGCATACTTTAGGGATATTCCTGTATGTAATATATTTCGTTTATATCTGAAAAAACTGTTAAACAAGAGAGATTGTGTATTCAATTGTATTGACATGTGAAACAAACAGTCCTACAAATTGACCATAGTTCATACATCTCTGATAATCTGTACACAAAATACTGTTCATGAATTAATCAAAGTTTCGTTGTTAGCTTCTAAGGAGTGTTTAGGGCTAGAAGCCTAATGTTGATTGATAAATGTCGGCCAAAACGACTGTAGTTGGTTATAGAAAATGACACTGTTATAATATACTTCAAATGATCTTGCTGATTCAAGTATGTGCTCATTTACCGCTACTACGAATTGTACATCTTTTTGGGGGATATGTCTTTTAAACAATAACGTATATTGTGACAGATAACTATTAGGTAAAATCGGGGTTGAGATAGGGAGTTTGAATCAATTGTGATGATCAGTTACATCGATCATCTCACTGGTAATATACATATCAATATTGTATTGTATAGGCAAGGAGAGAAGAGAATCCCAAGTACGACGACCACCAGCGTATTCTTACACGTCGGCATACATTAGGCCAGTACGTTGCAGTATGACAACACCTTAACATAACTAAGTAGCACCACTGGAAGGACCTGTAAACGAATTCAGGGAATGACCGAATAATAGATAGAAGCAATAAGATATTCACCTCGTCAATCCAGTTTGACTTTTGATATCTTCTATATCCGTCGCTAGGAAACGGTCAATTATGCAACGCGGTTGTCCCTCTTTAGAGAATGTTTTAAAATGCTCATCAATCTTGACTTTAATGGAACATGCATTGTCCGTAAGCAATTTCTTGAAAAGTACCATTGGTTTTGGCTTGAAGTACAGTAACCATGGCATGGCATCAAAATAATTTCCATTTTCTGCGAACTTTATGAATGCTTCAGAGAATTCGATCATTTCTTCTAACTTTTCTGAAACATCTTCACCACGACCGTATAGTAACTGATATAAGAAACTACCTACGGCATGCTGGATATCATCCCTGATATCAACGGGACCACATTTGGTTTTATTCAGCAACAGTGATGAAAATAAATCCACCTCCTCATTCAGTAATTCCTCTGTAAAGGCACTATGTTTACCTGTGAAATGTCGCAAAACTGTTTCTGCCACCTTTCTGTGAGCAAGATAGGCACTATCAAATTGACCAAGTGAAATAGAAACGTCCCCATTACATTCTTGAAATAGTCTTTGAGTGGTAAACGCTGGTCTTGATGAAAAAGAATCATCTTGTTTTTCAGCAGCTTCTTTAATGGCTGCGTAACCGTTGACAACAACAGTGTTCCAGCTTCCCATCCGAATGAGGAACACGTTGCCGTACTATTGTCTCCATTTGGCAAACATTTTTATGGGTCTATCACCGAGGAATGGTAGATGACCAACAACAGGTAGTCCCCAGGGTCCAGGTGGAGTGTTTATGTTGTTCCATTTTTCGTATAACCTAAACAGAACGCAGTTAACTATAAAAGTTAAAAGTAAAACCGTTAACGTTGAAATTTCAAACATCTTGTCCGATATGAAAATGTGACGCGCATGTCATGCAGTAAATACGCTTTGATTTATTAACCTATTTTCGGAAAGGTAACTGATGAATCACATCTTACATTTGATGTATCTGCTCGTATTCACAAACATTCTTAGTTTTCCAAGTTAAGAATTTTCTTTATCTTAAATGTTGACTTTAGATATATCTATTTTCTTAGTGTTCATTTCAGATATATACTAAGCGTAAACTAAGTCGAAATTATTCTTAGTTTGACAAAACAATCTACGTTGTAAAATGTACCGTTGTCGGGGGGTTTTCCCCGGTATTCCCGTACGTCATAACTTATGACTGCGTTTAATTTGGGGATTAGTTACACCTATCATACATATTCTACAATTTTACGGATACATTTGGTCCCATGTGATAGAATTAAATATGTATTATAAAATTGACCATGAGCGGTATTATTAACAGTCAAATTAACTAATGTGTTTGACATTGTGTAATTTTATGAAGTATGTAGTAATTCGGAAAAGTATCCGTAACAGAAGTATGAAAAATACAAACAATTAACATTTGGGTGTCAGAACTGAGGCAGCAAATCGTAAAGGAAAAATGAATTTTGTTAATGTGATACATAGAGTAGCCTCTCTTTGGCTGGAACTCGGTAAATTCGAACATCCCGGAAAACTAGAAAACATTCTCCGGTCCTGATAGTTTAATTATATGTTCGATATAGTTCTACTCCGCATGGCTGGAACAACATAAACTCGAACGCTCGAACCAATGATTAGGTCCACCACTGCCTAATATTTACTCTGTTATTCACACATCTCGGTCGAACAAAACAATTTCAAGGCTACTGAAAATTCGCTAGTTAACACACGTTTGAAGATAAACTTATCGCAATAACATCTGTTTTTGCTGATTTGTTTACTAACTTAATTGTAATTAATTGTACATTAATAATTTTCATGTTCGTCTGTGAACATTTTGTGGTTATATTTAATGAATATGAGTGATTACTTTATAATTACTAGTGAAATAAATAAACACAATGATTACCTAATTACAAGATTGATGGTTCATGTACAAATACATTTTATTAAACTATGTTTTATTGCATGCATGTAGTAATGTTATATGATCACGATATTTCACTACAAACAACAACCTAGTAAAATATATACAATGGAAACAATTCTTTTGATGGAGTATCTAGAACTCCGGAAAACTGGAATTATTTTTTCAGTCAAAGCGAGTTCGAGCCGATGAGAGTCCACCTTACGTTGTTAGTGCAAGTCGTGTAAATTGAAATGTGTGACAGCAATAAGTACTATTATTTTACGATAGCTGCAATTTCAATATCATACACAAGTTATTACTTGTGTATTCAATATGGAGACACGTACTAATTATTTATCTTGACTTGCGTATACTTTTCAAAACCACCAGAATAGAAAGTTTGTTGTGGTTCTAGAACTTGCTTAGTTTCTTACACTTTTCGTGTCAGTGATTATCAAATATAAATGAATGTGTCCAGGAGGGCCTATCTGACCTTTATCTAGTGCAAACTAATTTTGACTATTTGTGACGATAAAACATTTCTTCAATTTGTCCCCTTCTGCCACAGTACAACAACAAACTGCATTTGTGTGCGCGGAAAATCCTCAATTTAAACCTGTTGGCCACTGAAATTTTATATTGTAGCGGTGTGGTATATCATATTTATAAATATGTTAAATTCACCAGCCCGATTCGACTCAGATGGTAGAGCATCTGGCTTCCAAGCAGGAGGTCACAGATTCCAGCATCACATTATTTTTCTCCTCCTTATTTGTTTCTTGCAATTGTTTAGAGAAGTGCAAAATTAACTACCATTCCGTAACTGATAGGATGAGTCCAATAACAAAACATCCACATGCACCAACTTCTGTTAAATTCATCATAACATGTTTTCGATCTGTGACTATCGGTGTGAAGTTCAATGATCCAGAAAACAGCATGCTGATAGCCCATACAGTAGACAATCTTCTTTAATTCACCAACCATAATGAACATACCCCTATAAATCTTGATAAAATTATACACGACTGGTAGCACTTCAAACTTAAATTTAGACCCATCATTATAAGCACTGATGAGTCCGATCCGAATTTCGTGAAATTATGAAATAAATGAGGCTGTGTCGTCTATAAATATACGTACTCATGTATTTATGAATCACTACAGTCAGTAAATGTCCTTTTGGAATTAGAACGTGTCCCTTTGCTCATCAAAATACTTGCGAAACATAATCATCATCGGTCTCGAAATCTGATAAATATTTGTTTACACGGGGAATCCCTAAGAATGACTTTATCACCACTTCACTTCATAATCTCGAACACTCGAACGCTCGTTATAAAGTAGCGATCAGATATCAAACATCTGAATGTCCAGGACGGTCCAAAGAAAAAAAGACTAGTAGACTGCATTAATGATTAACTGGTTTCCGTTCCATGTCGCAGTGCACCTTGTACATACATACAGAGTCAGCGGGAACCAGTTTATACATGGAAGCTCCCATTGCCCCAGTGACTACTGAGCAACTGTATCCCATAAGGACTCCGTGTTCCAGCGCGGTACCAATAAGCTGGGATTTATAAAATATCTGTTTATGACAAGGAATATTGTTGACAAATGATGGCTAAATTACAGTCAAAGGAAATTCAGTATACATGAATCAACAATACGCCAAATTACCAGACTGAGTTTTACTTCTCCTAAGTTGTCATAAAGTGAAGTGCACTTCCGGTCCGATGGTGAATGAAGTGTTTGTGTGCATGTGTCTAAATGCTGTATATTACGTGTATACATATTTTCTTTTGTTTTCAAAAGTATGTCTTGTGTTTTCATTAACAACTGTCGTCCAATCAGTAAGCACACACTATTGTATTTACCAAACAGTATGTGATATTCATACAGATATACTAGGCTGGACTTTCACATTTCTTTCTCTTTACCATACACTAGTTATATACATGTTTTAAGAACTTACGTACATATTTATACATGGTCCTCTTCACTAGTTTATAAAGTTACTATCATTTTGTCTTGTTACTATATACAACGTGATCGTAAAAATAACGCAAATACATGTAATCTGATTATTATTATTTTTTATTAATGTATACTTATTTAGCGAAAAAAGGTTAATTACTCTTTATTAGTGAATACATAATCTTATCACTTAATAACCTTTATCACATATTTTCATTGAACACTATGTATGCAATACATGAACCTTGTCACAAATAGATATATCGTCAAAATTCTTGCACTGCATGTAACAGGAATAGATAATATACATGTACATTAAAATATTGCAAATGAAGCATCACAACAATCAAATATCAATTAACAAATGTTGGTAGTAATATCTATACAGATCAAAAATATATTAACATTACGAAAATAGGATATTTAATGCAGTTAAATTATTTTGAATCGCCCCCTTAAATATGGGATAATTGGTAATACATGAGACTACCCCATGCTAGTCTATAATGCAGTTTCCGTAGAGTTAACTTCGACATAAAGTTTGGGGAATTTTTAATTTTGTAAGTTAATGAATACAAGGTTGTTATTCCGATAATATGATATAGATATGTTCACAACTTGTTCATCATACAGTCAAACAATCTCAACGCGTCAGAATAGTTTTTTAATTCAAATATGATCAGCATACGTAAAGCATGTGAATTTCCAAACTTAATCATGCAGTATAAACAACGCGTCAGAATAGTTTTGTTCATTCAAATGTGATCAGCATACGTAAAGCATGTGAATTTCCAAACTTAATCATGCAGTATAAACAACGCGTCAGAATAGTTTTGTTCATTCAAATGTGATCAGCATACGTAAAGCATGTGAATTTCCAAACTTAATCATGCAGTATAAACAACGCGTCAGAATAGTTTTGTTCATTCAAATGTGATCAGCATACGTAAAGCATGTGAATTTCCTCATCGTGCAGTTTAAACAATGCGCTTGGTTATTTACACATACCTAGGCCTTCTGTAATATTTCATTCAACAACAACTATCAGACTAACAATCACGTGATATCGATTAATTAAATCATGTAGTATATAACTATCACACCCAGACTGATTGCTTTTACTTAGGAACATCCGCCTCAGTAATTCCTTTTGCTCGTAGTTGCTTTTTTACTCTCTCACTGTACCCATGCCACCTGTAATCATAACATGTAACAGTAAATGTTGTTAAGAGAGGTTTCAATATAATTATAATTAATAGGAGTTATTTATACTTGGAAGATCGGAGTCTGATGTTTATTGCACATAAAGGACAACAATGATTAGATGGACTAAACAGTAATGCAATACAAACCTGTTATCAAATCTGAAAAAGACAATGCAAACATTTTCATTTGACAATGTGTGAATTAACGTGAACTTGTCAATTGATATCGTTCCACATGCAATACTTTGCCATAAATGTGCAAGCAGTTTTTATTAAACGCTTTACTTATACTGTAAACAACGATGCAATAAATACAAAAATGTATGCTTAATGCATTTGCTGTAATACTTTAATGCATATGCATTATAAAGTAATGCACAATAAATTAGTCATTGAATATTCATCTCTCATAGGTCTGTTGGGAAAGAAAAACAGAGTATTCGAAAACTGAACGTCGTGACTATTGGTTTGAAAGCCCTCTTCGCCTTACAATGAAATGGTTAAAATTGAATTGTTATGCCAATCAAAACAACAGCATTAACAGCTTTTTTACAGATTCGAGAAGTGCAAAACACATATCTAGTATACAATACCAACAACGTAATACCTCAGAAACCTGAAATAAATCAAAATAGCACTTTGTAATGTTGAGTTCTATTAAAAAATCGTTTACTTTAAGTCAATAACAGCTAATACACTTAACATCGACTCTCTCAACGCGAAAAGACATTTTCTAATCGCATAAAATCAGTCTGGTACACTATAATATGACAAGAGCTTGTTCTTGGTTTACACCTTTGAAAACTAATGTAACAACTTATATAAGCATAATGCATCATGTACTTATACAAGCATGAATAAACTTGATTTGAATTGCACCAAATGTACCAAATATCCATACACTTATATTCATATTTAACATACTTTTATTACTTACAAAAAGTCCTAAATCACTAGCAAGTATATATAAATTCACATACACAAATCTTCCCCAATACGCCCCGTACAACCCTTACAACGATATCATAACCGGAATGATATCGGTTCGAAAGTTTTCGTCTTGCAATATCTAAGTTAAACTTCATTAAGATTTCGACAAATATATAAACTAATAAAAGTTTACTAAAATAAGAAGCAAAGCTCCGATGGTTCTGTTGTTGTTCGGAACTAAAAAGCAGTAAAAATGAATTTCTTTGTAGGGTAAGGTTTTGGAAACTGACTGACGATAGTTCAGCTTCCCATAGCATTACTTGCTCGGCGCCCATGAATTTTGACGCAGACCAAAGTACTATGCTTTTTACACCCGTCTAGCAATTGTTAAATTCTATGTGTTTTCGGTACTTTGATTTATGTTTCCCCATATGATCACCAGATGTAGTTCAGCAATTAACATATGCAAAGCGCTGAACGTTTGTCAGGTTATGAATAAATGATAAAGGCAATCGATACAGGTCGAGTGCATCCTCAGCATGTCTCTTGTCTAGTCGTGATAAACATTGTCAAGGTACTTAGCTAAGTAATGTCTCTAATCTAAATGGAGACACATCATTTCATAAATATAATTAGATTCATCGTCAGGCTTAATATGTATTAATGTCGGTTCGCGCGAGGTTACGATGTACGGCAGCAGGATGAAATATGCTCGAAGATACTTACCAAGAATGTCTGAAAAGAAATGAAAATGGGTTTAACAAAAACAAAATATTGTCAGTGTACTCAATGATCAAGATGAATTTGGGGTATTCAAACAAAATACGACAATTAGGTTCGATAACGGCCAGATGTCAAATTGTTCTATTTCGGTCTTATGATCATTCACACCGTGTGCGTAATATAATTATGAATATATTTGCTGCCATGGAAACCCTGCTTTACGGTCACCTAGAACTAGGTATACAACAAAGAAATATCATTTATCATGTTTTAGCTCTGTGAATCAAATCATTAAATTTCTGTCAAAAAAGTCAACAGCGTGTACGAAACCTGTTATGACGTGATGCGACAAATAGATCAAACTGCATGTAAACAAAGCATCAGGGAAATCTAGAACGTTTTAACTGTAAAAGTAAAACTAATGACGTCCGACGACTATGCCGGGCATACACTAGTCAGTTGTAGCTTCACCAACCTTGGCAAATCACTGACAGGGAAAATTAATTTATTAGATATTCTATCATGAAACATAAAGCAATTTCTATAAGCGTTAGAGAGCATTTATAACCCCAATTGATTTTGATAGTGTGTGTGGAAGGAAGGAGATAATCAATGACACTGAATGTTGCTAATTCGTGGTAATATATGTTTCTATTGATACCTATTATGACTAATCGTTTGACAAATATGTGTTACTTACACATTGTATCATTTGGGTCCTTTATCGCTTTTATAAGTTATAACTTAAAATATCATTTAGTCTGTATGTCCATACAATTGTATTAAAAATGGAAACTAGTTAATTGAAAATTGATATTCTTACAACTTGAAGGATAGTCATAAAACCAAAACATTCAAACAAAGCCTACATATACATTTAATACTTTGATCAGATTACTTTAGATCAAACTGAAAAATAAAAATTACTGCAGCTTAAATATTATCATTACACGGTGCAACACACTTATTTGTCTAAACATTTATAGTTTGAAGCCAATGGAAACCCATCAATGTTAAATCAAAACATACAATGAATGTTTCGTGTATTTCAGTGAAAAATCCATTACAGAAGTCAATGTGAGAGTGAACTAAACCGTGGACTAATATTTCAGTTGATTTTCATCATATCTAATGGCCATGTTTATATATGTGAAAAGGAAATACAGTCTAAGATCCGCTTCTGGTGATGCGTGCATTCAGATGGGTGTGTCAAGACGCAGAACCATGCTTGCTGATAGGTGTGTCTCTGTTGTGGGACCAAAATGGTGGAATGCCCTCCCAAGAGACTTAAAGTGCTGTACATCAGTAACTACATTCAGAAAAAAAGTGATTTTGACATTGTCTAACATTGTAAAGCGCAACAGAATATGACTACATAAAGTGTTGCGCTATAAATATCCATGATTGATTGATTGAATGTTTCGTGTATAGTCACTGACAAACTGTGTGGGGATGGTGTTTTACTGATTTGTAATGTTCTAATATTAATGAGATACACAGCATAGCGAATCGATCCTTAAATTCTAATATAGACTTGATACCCGATTTCTAAACAGTTTTATATGACGGCTGTAAAGGCGGAAAACTGTTTAATCAAATATAATAAGAAAATACTTACAACTCTCGTCTGAAAGGAAATTGAAATACGTTAATGGTGCATTATATTGATAAATAACATTAAAGGGACGATTTTTTAACCATTGTAAAATGACTAGTTTATGTATCTAAGTAAATAATATTGAATATAACAATGTAAATTACTCTATCGTTATGACTAATCTACCTATAATATTCTACGATATATAACATTAGCGCTCAGTTGCATGTATTGTAGGATATGATGCCGCCCTGCACTCACTGTCCGTGACAGATTTGAATGAAGATATTGCGTCCTACGTTAACTTGTCCTCCACCTCTTAATTGTGTGGGGTAGCTTGCAGATAGATTGTTGTAAGTACTGGTTAAGGCCTACATGAAATCCAGGGAAACTGGCTATGATAACTGCCCAAGACGATATGATTGAAGTGGTGTTGAACAATGTGTTAAATCCGAAAAAGAAGAAGCAGAAATTAAAATAATTATTATACATACTGCATAAAACATGAATGTTCAACATATCGTTAGTTTTCATTACAAAGATATACTTGTATATCATTAGAGAATAATGAACAGGTAACGTTACGAAGTCTAGACCTAATTCCTCTAAAAGTACACAACATATACAGTCATGTTTTTCATTGTGTGCTTGTTAGGCTATATCATATGTCGTTCATTTTACTTTATTTACCTATTGTCAATTGCATGAAAACACCATCATATATATACGAATGCTTTTACATTCCATGTGTCTAAAATATCTATCAATAAAGATACATGAAATTTACAGGAGGTAAGACAAAATGAAAATACTTACTCGCCATTCCTGTAATTAAATGGAAAAATCGTTGATCAGTTATAAATAATATCAATAACATATAAAAATATACATTGCATTATATAAATGAGGGCTAACATGTATACATAGTAAAACGAATGTCTGAAATGTAACATGAATAAGTTAATGATACGTGCACTGTATCTATAAATAGTGTTAAACATTTTAATTATATATTAACAATACCACGAAAAAATATTATTTGGAGTAAATATCCGCTTACATGTTTTAATACTGTAAAACTATCATATCGCCATACGTCACTGATTAACGATTTATCTACACATCTTTGAATTATCACATTAGCGCTTATTCACACATTTTGCAGGATATGATACACACATACACACATGCATACGTTAACACATCTATTGGACACCATTTTAATTTTATAATCGCAATATTACTAGGTTAATTGTGTATGTAAGTAAATATTTACCTCGACAATAATTGTAGATATTCGTTGATAGTGATACCGCTATCATTAAAGCCATCTACAAATGGTTAACTCTATTTAAAGTATTGTCAAAATGGGATTAAATATGAATTTCTCATTGTGTGTTCTGTGTTTTTTTGTTTAATGTAGGTGTATACAAACATGCAAGAACATTATGAATTAGATTAAAAAATGACAATAATGTCTTATGTTACTTTTTAACACATGAATTAAAAGACAACATTTTGTTGCGTCTAATATCAGTAATTCATTTTTTATTCATTGATATTTACCAAGCGAAAACAATTATATATTTACTATTAACATGAAGTATGTTGCATATTATATCAATTAATTATAGGATTAAAGTTCACATATATACAGTATGCATATATGGTTTGAAATAAGATACGTTTAGTATGAATATACATAAATTATTATCATACTCTATGAATCATTACGACTTGATGATAATTACGATAATTTGAAATACTCATAATAATTGCGTGTGGGGGTAACTAGTTAAAAGTTCATCCATTTCTTGGCGAACTTGATACATGACGCTCTCATATACACACTGATAATCATACACATGGCATGATCTACACGAATCCATATAAATGAAAAATTATAATAAGTAATTCTTCAAAGTAGAATCATATTTAACACTATTTCTATAGAAACTTCTACGTACTTTATTGCAAGACATTTACGAATAATCAGTAACTATACTACCAAATCTGTATCGTTATGACCTTTTATCATATACATGTTTTGAAATTCAACCAAGGTGCAATTGATAGCACATTTCTAAAAACTTAAGATAAAGTGGCCTTTAATAGATGACTTTAACAACTAACTTGTAAAAAATAATGTATCACATTATGTTAACTGAACATGAAACACGCAAAATTTGATATTATTTTGAACACTCATCTAGTATACAAACTCACAACCCCTCCAAGTAATACATATCGCCGGTTATTCATTCCAGTCTGCTAACGCTTACACACCTATTGTAATAATACATATAATTAAACAACAGTTTGTTTATTCAGATAGAAATCTGATCTGTTGTAAAACGGTTAAAACATTATTGATTTTGGAGGTGTTACACAGAAAATATGAATAAAAATTGCATATCCATTGCCATTTTTTTTCTAACGGACACACATTCTTATACTTGACATAGGGTATGGTAAAGCCAATCTGGCTGGAAGACTTAATACTACACCACTAAACCATTAATACATAACTAACATTACCATTAGTTCGAAGAATTTCCTTTACCAGACAATTTGAAGGAATATGTACTACATCCTATTAGTATTCAAGTATCTAAGATGGACCGGTGAAGAATAAATTGCCAGAAAATATGATACAACCACATATCAAAGTGGAATGAAATTAAATATGACTTTATAAGATTAATAGTTTTGTAGTTACTTGTTACCATTTTAAACAATTATACACCATGAACATTCTTCCAACTCAATACAGCACAATTCTGTGTTCTGGCATTAACAGTATACATGTATTACAAAGTTGAAGAGCACATTTTTTAAAAGAGATAAACATCAAATATAACATTAAAGAGATAACTCACGAAGGTGGTGTTTCACTGAAAATATAAGAAGAAAAATACTTATTTTACAAATAAAATTATTTATAGCACGTGACAATGAATGTTGAAAATTTGAGAAAGCACACAGCCATAGAAAACATAGTACGAACAATACATGATTAGTTGTCAAAGGTATTGTCAATTACATGCTTCTGTTAGTTCTATCACAGAAGTTATAATATGACCTACGACTCGCACAATTTCATGGACCAGACTATTTAAAGTAATACGTATTGATAATGTATTATCATTATAGACGATCATTAAACAAACATGCATACACATTTGGAACGCAGCTCGAACACCCACAAAAACAAGGCAAATTATATGCGTGTGCAATACATTTCTGATACATATACACAAAACGTTTACTGACACAGTCGGTACAGCAAATATTAGTTGACATAGATGTGCGCTTTCAATTTAATGAATGGAATAATTTATGACTATTTCAATCAGTGTCTAAATGATGAATAGATATGTCTGTGCACGTAAAATAGCTTCGATATTTTAAGCATAAAATAGACATTGTTTATAACATGTCATCCGGAAAACGTTTACTTTCTTTTTGCATTCATTATCATGTTTTTTACGTCTAAACTGAGCTCAACGTTCATTTAAAATATTTTACTGTACACATTACTTTCGTTTCAATATAATTATAAAACTAAATAGTTGATAATAACGGACACTTTTATCATTGGCAAGCGATATTCAGCTTTTGATATTATATTAAAACCATTTAATGAGCCACCCGCTTCGCCTTTTATTTCATATTATGTTACAACCATTTAATAAACAAAACGAAACTCACGTGAATATATCTATCCCGTTCGTAATAATTTGTCCAGTAGTGTTGATTGTGAACAAAACTGCTCGATCAAATGCCAATTTAAGCATATTGAGAATAAGCTTCCCAAGTACATTATTCTGTACAAATCCCGTCACTTCATTGCCTTCATAGTGTTTCGCAGGATTCCAATCCAACGTCTGGAAGAATAACTCAGTCATTTATTACGTAGCCAAGGACTTAAAGAGTATTAAACAGGATTTGAATTTAAACAACACGTAACATGTTCTAAATCTATATTCCGTCAAACTGTTCAATCTTGTTTTGAGAATAAGTTAAAACATTTACAACTAGATAACGTTGTGTATGAAATAGATAATAAACGAAATTGTTGATTTTGTTCCAGCATTTATGGAAAATGATATAAATATTTGTTGATAGATTGTTTGGTTATTCAGTACTTAAAGTCTTTAGACATTAAATCGTCTTATTAAGACTACATTTAATATGTTGAACAATAGACTAATAAATGTACCACAATAAATTATTAACGGGCAAAATGAAATAAATCATGACTGCAGTCAAGAAAAGATGCTTCATGAACAGAACATAGTTTAGAGGATATGTGTATTTGATTTCAAATGTCGTGTTCCATACAAATGAAATAATATTTTACCGATTGCGTTTTCTTGTCAAATATAAATTTCAACTCGATGTAGTCTATGTTATCTATGTGTTCATCTGTTCTCAATGTACCATTAGGCTGATATGTTACAATGACTACAATATGATAACATAATAGTTATAACATGTGAACATACCATTATAAAACTGTATTGTAAAAGTATAAGACAATTACACGTGTACCACAATACAATAAACGTATGAATGGCCGTACGGTTTTCTTTATCCTACAGTTTTTATAATATCTCTTAATTCTGAATAAAGATTTAAAAGAAGCAACGCATAATGATATGTCAAATTATTCAACAATTAAATCGTTAAAAGTGTTTACACTGTGGTTTGGATAGATCCATTGACTTAATGTACATCAAATGAAATAAAATGACCGACACACACGAATTTGTAAATTTATCTACATTTGTTCGCAAATAAAATGTAGGAAAATAATACGTCACGAAATATGCACGTACCACCAAAGATGATGCCACACGTAGGACATGTGATTGTTCTGTTTGTATCCATCTGCTCAATGTCACATGTATGACCGCAAGCTAATCTATACTAAATTACCAAAAAAAAAAAAGTTTTACTTTTGTTATTTACAAAAACATATAATGTACATTGTCTTTACGGTAGCTATTTACCACGCACTATGTTTTAATTTACGTCTGCACGGTCTAATTGGAATAATGCAAATATTACGAAGCCAAACTAGAAGTAGAAAATCAGTCACTACATGAAGCATTATATGTTTAATACAGCGTCCTCTATTACTTTAGATATCATATAGATTAGAATATATAAATACAACATAATAATTATCCTATTTTGTGTATGTCCGTATGATGCATGACATATCTAGAGACATATTGCCTGCAAGTTTGAATTAACAAAACAAAAATGTTTACGCCATTAATAACAACCTGTTAATTTTTCAATTTGAATATTGACGTCAGAATTAAATGAATTGAATATGAATGTGATAAAACTTTATGAGATTTTTACCGGATGATACTGTTCTTTAGGCGACATTTGTTGTTTAGACGCTTGTTCTTGAATATACAATTGTTGATTAAGCCGTTGATTCTCCTGTGTTTGAGCGGACAATTGGTGTTTAAACTGTTGTTCTTGTGATGACAGTTGTTGCTTAAATTGATGTTCTTGTGTGGACAGTTGCTGTTTAAGAAGATTGGTGTCATGTTCCCGAATAGCCAGCTGTTGTTTAAGCCGCTGATTCCCCAGTGTTTGAGTGGACACTGGTTGCTTGTGCTGCTGTTCTTGTGGGGAGAAATCTTGCTCAAGCCATTGGTTTTGTTCTTGTTTAGTGTTCTTTTCTTGAATAGAAATTTGTTGTTTAAACCTTTGGGTATCCATATACTCTGCTTTGTATTTACCTTCACTATCTCCCTCATCATCTGGAAGAACAGATGTGACAATTAGTATGCAAATGTGCAAGATCTCAATAACACGAACATTAATCCAATATAATGTCTTTATTAATATAGCTTACTGTATAATCTAAGTTGTTGTATCGTCTTTAGGGAGATATTCTAGAATTATTGCATTTCTTAATCATAAAAATATAATATATATATTGCAAAAAACGCAGAATTACCTTCTTCGGATTGGGTGTGGTCAGAAACCTTGCCAAGAGAACGTTTCTCTAACAATTGACGTTGGAGCAATCTATTTGGATAGAATTTGTATCTGTCAATAACCTCTTCGCAATCAATGGAGTCTAATTCGTCTCTAATCTGGGATAGTTTTGGCTTTGCTTCTACGACCAGGATGAAAAGCTTATGAATCTCGTTTTCACTTCTGATATTTGTACTTATAGAGGTAATGTCGGACCCATTTCGTTCCAGATCATCTGATAACTTCTCTATTCTATCATCATTTGCGGATTTCCTTAAATCTGCATTCTTGATTACGCGTTTTTCTTCATCAGTTATGTATGCTGCTACATCTTTTACGAATTGTTTCACGTCGTTCTTGGTTGTTTTCTCAATATTATCGGACAGTTGTGACTGAGAGGCAATCGATTTAACGCAGTTTTCATGAATATTCTCTAGGTCCTGAATATCTTCTAGAAACCGAGTTAACTCTCCACTGTCTCGGAATTCCTTGGATGCTTCTGTTATATACTTGTACTTACAATCTTTATGATTGAACAACATACATTCTCCACATCCAAAACAGTTGTGATCAGTACAGTAGAGGCGTACTTCTTGTTGTTTGTGATTTGTACACGTTTCAAAATAAATTTTACTCTCATCATCCTTGCTTTCAGGAGCAACCCGCAGCACGTGGTGACAATATTTCTTTATTTTCACATGGTGATCGAAACATAATTGACAAATGTAGCATTCACATCCAGTACAGTATCCTACTGAGGCCGAATCTTCACACATTTCACATATGTCTCCGCGCTCTATAGAATGTACACCATCTACTTCAAAACTTGTGATCCCCGACTCTGACATGATTCTACAAAATAACACATTCTACTATTGATGAGTATCTAATAACACGCTGTTTGTCATTCGTTCATTCATCATTGTCATTTCGTCGAATTAGTAAATAATACTTATTAGAATCGTTCATTACACCAGACGACACTAATATGAAAAACTTAAGTAAAACTTGTTATCATATCATCAGGAAAAAAGACGGATTTTAGCACAAATTTCCTGATAGAAAATAGCAGACAAAGCTTTGAATAATGGATATTTTTTATTTATAATTCACACATACTTGTGCACAAGGACATTTTGTGTGAACATAGATAGGAAAATATACGTGGTATATCACGTGGTAAAACAGTCAGTTTGCGAATAGTTATTTATTAAGATTTTGAAATAATTCGTAGATTGATATATGAGTTTTTATTTTAATTTTGTAAAACAGTACAAATTAATGATCTCTAAGAAACGCCTGCCACGAGTTGTAAAATATATTTCGGCCTAGGGTAACAGTACTTTCCTCAGGCTGACATTTGTAAGTTGTTACCCACAAAGCTATGTGTAATTTATATCCGTGTACATGTACTATAAAAAATAATACATAGATAATAGTTTTTCACTAATCAATTCGGGAGTTAATTCCCTGTAAAATGCCTGGATGTAAACATATTAATATAACTGGAATAAGCTGGTTCCCGTTGACCCCCTGTACAGGGATAATAAATATGAACGAACATATTTGTCTAGACATTAATTGGTCGACATCCAGCCATAATTCTGCTCGGGTGATCTCGTGACTGGTATTCGGAACAACTCGCATTTTTCGGTTCATGCATAATTTATCGCGGAATATCAAGAATATGTCGAAACCGGAAAATTGATTATTTTTTTATGTATTGGTTAACACATGTTAGGATTACAAATGCTTTTAGTTTCAGCCAAAAGCTGCGACACATTATTGATCGATACGATATTTACCGGTACTTATTTTTTTATGCGCATTAATTTGATATCCATTTAGACTATTGTGTAACTATCTACACATATGCAAAATACATTAACCGATAAACTTCTCTTGCATACGGTTTGACATTCATCAAATCAAGAAATTAATCTATACACGGCTGCATAAACGTAAATTTTATCAGTACTCAATGTGTGTTGTATCTTTGATTTGAGGGTAACAGGAATTGTTGTGTGAAAACTGTGACCACTGTGTCGACATGTAGATTAACATATCTTACATATTATTGTTATTGGATGCACAAATATGGTCAGAAGGGTGCATAGAAATTGCTTACGACGAATACGCCCCTATAATTAACGGATAACCCACACTCTAAACCTAAATATTCCTTTGACCTGGAACTGAATCTAGTGCAACATTTCACTAACCGGTAATGCAGGAATAACACTAAGCTGGTTCTAAGCATCTGTATTACAACGGATGGATACAAAAGTACGTCGATATGCGAACAAGTCAATGTTCTGGACAAAAAGATCGAAAAATACAAAATCAGTTGTTGTGGATCACGACAGTTTTGTCTCGATTCATTTTGTTTGTCCAAGCAAACTTTCATACCAGATATTCATATTAGACACTATGTGCATCAACGTGTCCAGAACATTGTGTAGCATATTGTTTGCTATAATAACAGACATTCAAAAGAAAAATGAAATCGGAGAAATTAGCTAAAAACTACATTTTTATCCAAGATGGTGGCTTTTTGTTTACCTTTTGGATGGTTCACCGCAGCGGGTTAACCGGCACTGATAAGCTCACCATGCAAATGAAATACTTAATATATTTTCTAGTTTACTCCTGCATGACGAATACAGTACCTGCTTTACACATGCCTTGAAATGGTGATATTTGCGCTAATAAAACTCAGGAGTTTACTTGTCTGTTTTGACAAATAAAATATAATATACAGTAAAACCCCGATTATCCGAACTCGGATTATCCGAAGAACTGGTCTTATCCGAAATGAAATTTCGGTCCCGAATTTCCCTCTGTATATTTCAATGTAAATAAACCTCGATTATCCGAATCGTCTAATCCGAATTCCATGGCTTATCCGAAGTGATAAACAGGTTCCCACAATCACCCGAATGCGTATTTTCACATCTATTATCCGAAGTCAACAATTAACTCTGATCGATCAGACAAGTTCATTGTAGGATTTCTTTAACGTGTCAAAAAGGTGTGAACAACAAATTATCAAACCACTGTGAACAAATGAGTGTTCGTTTGGATCAATGTTTGCAGTAATGGGAATAAACATAGCCTATAACAATACGGATTCGGTTAGATTATAGACCCTTTATTTTTCGCTTGATTTATGAAATGCTTCATAGTTTCATTTTAATACGCAACTAACATTACAAATGTTCATTTTATATTAGGAAGTTTATTAAAATTGACAAACAAGTGTTTGTGACTGTAGTAATAAAATGAAACTTCGCGATGTATTTTTTAATTTTATTTCTGTTTTTTTTTTCTATTTATTTAAACAGTGTGCTTATTCTATATCTCGTATATATTTCATTTCACGATTTCATTTTATCGATTGATTTATGTGCTTTGTAACATGGCATGTGCTACCGTTTGGGTAGTCATTTGTATTCGTAATTTCCCTTTGGGATCCCCATGACTTTGACGAAAAAATAATGGTACAAACTACTCATACATTTGTTTTAATGGATTTGTTTTGTAATAAACTGAAATATAACACATTACTTGTATTGGTATTATATCTAACCGTGTACACCATATATCTATATGGGAGTTATCTCCCTTTATTTTCATACAATTGTCTAGATTTCCCTTACCCCGGATTATCCGAAACCCCGGATTATCCGAAGTAATGTTTTGATCCCGACGAGTTCAGATAATCGGATTTTTACTGTAATTGTCGTTGTACTGCAACATGAATTATTAAGTTGTATGAACATCGACCTTATACTATGTGTTCAAACTTGATTTTGAACGATTTAAAGTAGATGATAACTTGCTGATTAATGATATTCTATCCTCATTTGCCTGATGATAATGAGTGTTAACTATCTACTTCGATAAAAACGATATAGATAACACAAGTGCATAAATGTATGGTTAATGAAACTAGGTTTGCATAAGATCTTAAATGGTATCTACTTCATGAAATAGAGCCGGCGCGTACGTGTAAGGTACAAATGTATTATAAAGTCAGATAAAAATTGGCATAAAATAGAGAAGTAGTGTTGTGCGTTATCAGCCATTTTGATGAGCAGGTAATTTCTTCGAATATTACTCTTGTCATTCAGCACTGCATATGCGAACATTGCTCAAGTTGTCAAACCCATCATTCGATATAAAACGTGTAATCTGCAGAAATTATTTTTCATACAAGTGTTCGTGAGGTGTGCCGGGCGATTTACACACTTCAACGCGCATTCTACACCGATAACTGGCGTTAAGTGATGCAGACGTTTTACAACCAGTGCTTATGGTGCCATAGACGATAAATATGTGGCCATTAAAAAGCGCACCTGTCTCCGAGTGAATTGTGAATTACATAGGGTTCTGCACCAGTATGCTCCTTCACGTGAACGATGCGGCGTACAAGCCCCTGTGGTCAAGTTTAGAAACACAAGACGTATGACAAAAGTATAAATTAATATCTGGAAATAAGTTATGCTCAACATATACGTAACAATGGCATAATTGGATGAAAATGCCTTCGTTATTCTGGAATATCGGTAGAGGTGTTTGCTGACGCCAAGGCAATGCAATGGGAGGCACAACGTTACATAACTGGATACTGACCAGAGTCACACCCTTTCTTCTGTCAGCGAACACCTCTACCAGGAAGATGAGGAAGGTAACGTTGTCCTCGATTTCTGGTGTCAATGCCGGCAACTTATTGATTGACAGCAGTCCAATGGTCCCATCGTCACACATGAAGCAAAGATAACACAGAGGCATTATTCTGAGAAGCGGCAATTAATTGGATTCAGCAGAGTTTTATTAACGTTATATGAGCATCATTCGTTTGACAATTTCTGAATGTAAAGCTCTAACAAATACAAAATATGTTTGAACTTACGCTCTTCACGTATACAGCGTATTCCCTCACCTCTTGGTTGAGTTAAATGATTTAGTGATAGCGACACGCATAATCTTTATGCATATTTGTCCAATTTATTAATATTTGAGATTATCAAACGGGCATAATCCTTCATAAGTATACGATCAAATAACATAGATAGGCCACACTTTAATCCCAGATATAAATTATCTAATCGGACTACAAAGTTTACGTTAATTATCTACATACATAAGGTGTGTGAATAAATTATTGGAAATGAACTTTGTATCCTTGTTTTTTGTTTATTCTTATACCTAATGGAGCAGTGAGCGGATTACCTCGGCTATATCATGTCAGTATGCCGTGTGACTTTCTTTGTTTTCGTCAATTTGTACTCCTGCGCACATAACTTAGTTTCCGTCCGACCTTCGACGTTCCCTGTTCACGTCATGATTTAAACTTGTTTAGAAACTTTACGTTGAAGTTATGTTGGTGTTATTTCCGCATCGGTAGAGATATGACGCTGGAATTTTCAGGTTATGAGGTACACATTAAATGGGGCATGATCTGGTACTGCTATGCTTTGGTTTTCATACACCAAAAATGCGTTTATCACTTGAAAAAAACAAAAAAAAACAATTATTACCGAAAAGAAGAATGTGCTTTTTTTACATAATTGCGCCATACCCACCATTTTCATAACACGTCACTTTAGAACCTCATCAGATGTTTTGAGAAATGGGAAAATCATGGAACTATTGCACGGGCTTTCGATACAACCCTCAAAATATCAAAGAACACGATTATGTGAAGTAAAATCCCTCTTTATTTTTGACAGATATTGACAGGAGAATACATCACGTAATACTATGTTAGGTGTTGCACTTATCAGAAAAATGAAATATTATATTATATTGAAGAAGAGAGTCATGAATGTATTTTGGCAATGCATTTCAGTCAAACGTTAGAGGAGAAAGTAGTTGGCCACGGTTGTTTGACAGAATAACACCCTTTATCAGATGCTGTAGATTACCTGCGCTGCATTGATCAGCATAGACCGAAGCACGTTTGCCGAGTTATTTTAGCGGTTCATCCTGCACATCACCACGTCTGATACTAAGTAGTGGAGAACACCATTATCAATTATTTAAAGCTGCAATTCTGTATCGAAACAAATATGGGGTTCGCGTATACATGATACAAAATGATAATAAAATCTTTTGTTGATCAGGGACCGTGGTTCCATTGAAACCGAGTGATAGCATTTCGCTTTCTGGCCAACGGGTGGAATTCCAGGTTCTTACAGTACGCATCCAGGGTTCGGTACAACACAATCACATTCATTCTTCCGGAGGAACACACTTCGCCCTATCTTATTTCAATGGCGTGATGTTTGGCGTCCGGTACAACTTCAACAATGTCATAGACGGTAAACGGTCATCATCAAGAAAATGCGCCTGTCTAGAAGCAAATTATTCAAATACAAACATTCTACTCGTTTGTGTTCTGAGTGTTGCAAATGCGGAGTACACGTTCCTGTGGTCAATTGTGCGAAGCCATAGACCAGATTGTTTCTTTAATGTGTGAGTGTTCCCTATATATCTCGCTTGAAGACAACACCAAAGGTTTTCCTCAAGCCACGCCACCTATTCAAGATGATCACAACATTCCAAGATTCATACTGAGAGATGACGCTTTTACTGTCTATTCCAGGCTGATAAAATTGTACTCGGTGAGAGCGACGAGATATTGATAAAGAGTATCCAACTAAAGTCAAACAACAGGCAGACGAGTGGTTGTAAGAGCGTTCGGCATCTTCGTACATCGGTAAAGGTGTTTGCTAACGGCACTGCAACTTTAGTTTTACAACTAATGGCGTATCTTTCTTCTTTCCGAAGTTGACTAGGAGGACGAGAAAGGCAAAGTTCCCGGTGCTTGGCGTCAAGGCCAACAACTTCTTGGTGGGCAGCATTCCAATGCTCTTCTCGTGACACATGATACAAAAGGAATATCTATGTTCTTACATTAATAACCCTGTTGTTCCCTCGCTAGACCAAATTTTGTATATTTTGTTGAATAAGGTTATAAACATGATATACATTGGTATATCCATTGAGTAAGTGGTTGGGTAGTATGTCTTATGTTCTAACACCATTTCGGCAAACCAGGGAGTAGACTCGGGAAGTGCTGGAGAGACAGAGAAGGCAATATTGGCGACATAACTAAGGAACACCTTCATTTGTCATATCTTCTGTTTTCCTCAGTTATAATAGAAACAACTGCATCACTGCATCACTGAGGCTCTATTTGCTGTCATGAACAGTTTGTGATCTGAGTGGATCTAACTTTTATACCGGAGCACCGCCGCGCGACTACCGTGCTTTTTCGTTTGATTGTCGTACGTTTCACAGGATTCTTGTGGCATCCTTGTGACAAGATGCAAGATGGCTGCAGTGGTGTTCGTGTTGTCGTCGTACGGAATTTGTGAATCAAACACAATTATTGATTGAAAGTATATCTTCAGTCAGACACCGTGTAATATCGTACGTTAATTTTGCGGGTGTCACGAGGCTATCGATCAGTTGTCTTGCGAGCTCCGAAAATAGCACGAAGTTCGCTTAGAAAATATGCATGTCGTTAATCTAGTTTGATACGTTGCGACAATCCAACAGCTTTGCGAATTTGTAGGGTGTTCATTAGGGTGTCGAATGAAACCCATCGATTTTCTCATTAAGGTTGGTCGCAGATGGGTTTACGATAGCCGCAAGGCTGATGTGAACTGGGCATGTAAACAAAAATGGAGTAGCCATGTCTGTTTAAATTAGTATATTTGTCTCTTTAAAGTGATGTTCATTTGATTCTTTACGCGATTCTTTGCAATTATGAGCAATGTCTCAACCGGAATAATGAGTGGCAGTTGTAGTAAAATCACGACAGTTCCAAGCGCTTAGGACTTATTAACGACTTTCTGTAATCTTTTCTCGTTCTATAGTAATAGTTCGTAATTTGTTTGTGAATGTGGTTTCAAGAATGAATCAGCCGCTCATATGTAAGGAGCAAACGGAAGCGTGGTGTTTGATGTAACATCTTGTCGCATTTTAAGACCCACACATCAACAGTTTCTATATTAATCTCACATGTGAAGCAAAATCTCAATTATATGCAATGCCGACTAATCTAATTTGGGAATTATATGCATGCTACCAGCGATTTCACATCTTCGAGTTACACGAGGGACGCAATAATAAGACATCCTCTGTGTCGTTATTGTGGTATAGAATTGTTGTTCATAAGCTGCAATCTTTAATATATACTTTCTTGACACATATTGATCACTTATTTACGGTGAAGTAGAGATGCCTCTCGGCAAAACAAAACATTTTTTTCTTCTCTTAACGAAGTACTACTGGTCTAATGGTCACGAAGTGTTTGTGTGTAAATGTGTCGAAAAACATAAATACTATGTATAGCTATTCTATAATTTCGAAAGTATATATGTGTTGTCTTTTACAACTGTAACACGGATACAGTATTATATATATCATACATGAAATATATGTACAGACATGCTAAGGCTGGAGTTACTTATTTCTTTTTCTTAGCCAAGCACTAGTTGTATGCAAGATACACAAGCCATGTACGTGCATGGTCCTCTACGCTTTTTCTGTATATTTTTCTTCTCACTATATACGTCAAAAGTAACTGAAACACGTGTTACACTTAATCTGAGTATCATTTGTTATTGTATGAATATTAAGCAGTAACAATATGGTACTTATTCATAGTGTATAAAAAGGATCTAATTATCTGGCCTTAATAATACCTTTCATTGAACAATAATTTCTTCCGTACATAAACATAGTCCCTCAGATATATTTCGTCAACTTTCTAACACGTACATTTCATATGAAGTCAAGTAAAATATACATTAAAATAGAGCAAACGAATAATCTAACCAATCAGCTGTCAAAAAATTAATGTCGGTATACACACTACAAAAGAAGATGTATCTTAAACATCACGAAACAAAAACATAATACTACATGTAATAAAATATGATATGTATACACATTTCAGGAATATTAGAAAAGTTTGTGTCGAAACATATGAACTTTGTACATATCTCTGATGAAGTAATTGTTCAAACGTTACATCGTTTAATGAATACAAGATAAACATTACGATAGTTTGATATGAGCATACATAAATTGCTTTACTCCGTTTTTGTCATATCAAGATATTCACAAACGAATTAAGCTTTTAACTTACTAAGCATCCAGTATTACACTATCAGCGAAGCAGGACACTTTTGTTCATTCAAATATGATCAGGATGCGTAAAAGCATGTACATTTCCAAATGTAATAATGCAGTATATACAACGCGTTTGGCTATTTACACACAATTATATCTGTTACAATAATGTTATTCAATAACAACTCTCTGAATAACAATCACGTGATTTCGAGGAATAAAGGCACACAATATAAAATGATCACACATAGACTGGTTGGTTTTATTTAGAAACATCTGCCTCAGTAACTCCCTTTGCTTGTAGCTGTTATTTTACTCTCATGCTGTACTCATTCAATCTGAAAACGATATTGTTGTAAAGGGAGGCTTCAATACAATCATGGCTGACAGGATGAACATCTGATTTTTATTGCACAGGAATGACATATTTGTTAAAAATGATTAAACAATAATACATTAAAGACATGTTAGCATATCTGTAAAAACAGAGTGTAAACTTGTTCATCTATGGGTTTCAAAATGTTTATAAACCTATATATGCAGCATGCAACAAGATGTCATAAACGTGAAAGCAGTTTTCATTAACGTATGATTTATACTGTATTGAATGGTGGAAACCATTGTTTTGTGTATTTGCTGTAATATTTTCATATACATTGTATATGTATTATTTAGTACTTTACCATAAAATCTGTATCGCTAATTTGATTCATAAAATATATGCAATGCTCATCTATAATGGCATGATGGAATAAAAAACAGAATATTTGAAGATCAGCGTGGTGATCTTTTTGTTTGTTTTAAAATCCTACATGGTCTTAGAAATGCATTTGCTAAAATTAAAGTGTGATGTCAATCAAAATATATGCAATAACAGATACGTATATATTCGAAAAAAACTACGATCTAGCATATAATACTAGTGATGTTTTACATTACCTGTCATACCTGAAATAGATAAAAACAGTACTTTGTATTATCAAGTTATTTACATTAAATGAATGTTGCGTCAATAACAAGTCTCCAAACTAGGGTTTACATTGTCTAATTGTATGAATTCATTCTAGTTCACTTTATATGCTAATAGTTTGTCTTTGTTTGTGCCATTGGAAAGTTGACTGATCTGCCAGTTTGTAAGTTGATGCGTATATATTTGTACAAGCATAAATCAACCTGATTCTAATTGATCATTATAACAAATACTCAAATTGTACATATATTTACATTTCATAATTTGTATGGCCTACTTTCACGTTCGTGTCTTAAATCGCAAACAATATGTTAATTCAAATTCATAAGGTTTTCTCAATTCGCCCTGTAAGATATCAAAACCAGAATCATATACTTGCATTTGAAAACTTTTAATCTTCTAAGGTCTAATAGTTCATCTTCATTCGACAAATACAGAGTATTTAACCAAAAAAGTAAATACACATGCCATAACTTATGTCTTAATGTTACTTGAGTTTAATACGAAAGCTAAACTCATAACTTGAAATCTATAGTAATACAATACTATACATATTTGAATAAATATCGTGACAAAGGAAATCCATACAGGTCGACTGAATCCTGAAAATGTCAAATGTCAATTCTTGACAAAAATGCAAGGACGGTAATTTGGTAAGAAATGTTTCTAATTGAAATGTGATATCATATTGTAAATATTCTTAAACTTATTGATAGACTTGATATTGACCTATTTCTGTCCGCGTGTGACTCCTATTAAAAGATGCAGGATGAAATGTAATTGAAAATACATACCAACTTTCCCTGAAAAGAACATACATTGTTATCAGTATATTTACGAATCAGAATGCACTGTACAACGTGTGTCCAAAAACGAGAATTAATTGTCACAAACACTCAGATGTTCTTGAAACTTTGGGATTAAATTGGACCAGTATACGTAATAATCAAATTATACAATTAGTGTTAAAAAAAGAAACGAGGACAAAATTTTTCATATGAAACATGTCATTGAACATTTCGAAGAAGTGTGTTTATTATGTCACAATTCGGGTTTCTCAGATATTCACAGTGTATGACTCATATAAAATTATAAGTGCTACCGTGCATTTAATTCGGTCATGAATCATGAGGAATTACACGTACACATTGCATTTCTTATGGTATTTAATTGCCGATATCATTAACTTAAGTAAGCCGTGTGGATTCATTTTTTTTAAATTCATATACTTCAAATTTTCTTGTAAAAAAATTAAACTGAAGTTTTGAAATTAGAAAATATGCATGCTTTATGTTTGATTTAATGCATGTATTAAAAAATCAGGTAATGTTCATTAACTTATTATTTTCTTTATCTTTTGATACATTTCGGGTAGGCTTTTTTTTTTTGCTACTTAATGTGATACATTTTTCATTTTTACATATTAGACATTTATAAAACTTAATAAGTCGATAGTCAGATATATTCTCCATTCAAAATGAGAAAAAAATCATAAGTCACCATACTTGTTTTGGAATTGTCCTGACTCTAATCAAAGGTGGGGGGGGGGGGGGCGGGACAATTATGATAAACAATAATATTCATGTATATCTATAAATTATCACTTTATAAACTCAAGTGTTGGAACAGTCTTAAAAACAGAAAATCAGTTGATTATTTCATCAATTAAAACAAAAAGATATAAAAAACAAAATAAACTTGTACAAAAAAAAACAATTAACTACGTACGTGCATCTTTCCTATTAATACATGCATTATATACATTTTAAGCCATTTAACGTAACGTCAAATATTACATGACGTCACGTCCATTGTTTATAGTCGTGAAAATCGATATTTTAGCTGGTGTACAGGTAAATTTTGACCAGTGAAAATAAACTGCCGTGAAAGTCTTTTACGAATAACGTGGACACAAAAAGTAACTAGGCGTTTCATAAATCACGATGTTTGGGACGGATTGACGTTTTACATAAGACCGGTAGACTTTTGAAACTTTGGCGGCAAGCCAAGAAATCCAAGATGGCCGCTATTTCAGTAATATAGAGAAAACAAAATGAAAACATCCTGTAGAATGTTACGAAGAGGATATACTTAATACTACAGGCAAATAATATCCGCATAAGATGTACTTATTTCATCAGGTATATAAGCTCCTTCAGAAGGTCAACCTCAAGGTCACAAACTAGGTCAAAATGTCAAATTTATCTACAAATCATTGTGTCACCGCTAATTGTTTCCTAGTATGATAACAAATTACAGAATGGATAGGAATTGTTCATGTTTGATTGAATCATGGTTCAAATTTTAACAGTTAATTTTCGTCGTCCACTTAATTCTTCAACTACGCTCGTACGAAGACATTGATATAATACAGTTTATGTATATCATTTTACAACACTTGATCAAGTTTACAAGTATTTGTTCTGTGAAAAAGAGCTCTTTCTTTTATTGGAAGTATTTGTCAACCTGAATTAGGTAAAACATAATGATTTGGCCGTATGCTTTAGGCCACTATTTTGTATAGAAAAACAATAATGTTTGTATATCAAATAATCAATATAGACAGTATGAATGCAGAAAACTGTAGTATAAACGACAGTTGCAACATTTATTCAAGTATTTGCTCTGTGAAATGAACGGTTACATTCTAAATTATTGTGATTCAACAAAAAAAGCAATGGAATATAATTAAGATATACGTACCTATCGAAACTGAAAAGATATTTAAACACGTGTATGAGTAGTAAACAATGATGTAAGTATGTACTAAATCAAGACGAAATGGTTGAACCTAAAACTATTTTTATCATTTATTCAATTAAATTTGTATTTTGTCTTTGAAGGGAAAACAAGCTTTTCTTTAAAACAATATGATTGTTCACCCCTTATTAATTTAGGGTCATATATCAGTAAACATGAGACAAAAATTTGTCGTCATGTGCATTACAATAAGTTACAATGAGTTTAAGATATTCCCGTCAGTTTAGATCAGGCCGTTTCAGTCCGGAACGGACAATACTGTGGATAAAAAGGTTAATAAGATAGCTGGGACTAACATATGATTGATTACATTAAATAGATACTACTTAAAATTAATTTCTGAGAGGTTTTTGAAAACTTGCGATTACAAAGACGATACATTGGACACTTGTTTTTTTTCTATGTATAAGATGTATCAATTCATACATAATTGGATGTACGTTCGCTTTTTGAAAGTGCAATATTTTCAAATGTTCCATAGTATTAACACACATGGTATAAATATGGATTTTAATGTACTTACTATCCATGCACAGTGTGAAGAAAGAAAGTGTTGTGAGCAGCGACAGCCAGCGATTTGGGTCATAGACTTGTAAGTTTGCCAATGCTTTAGTCATTTTAGGTAAATCACTAAGCAAACAAACCCAGTATTATTTTTGTTGTTATTATCCTGTATACAATTTAACTAGTAACGAAAAATTGTGATGCACATTTACTTTGGATTGACATATACCTGATTTGATATGTGTAGTAATATAAGGGATCATGTATGTAGATAACGATTTGACCTGAGTTGTCCGGGAACCTTACTTCTTCGAGCTCAAATACAGAAATTTCACTATAATATGATAATTATTACTGCAATCATTCAATACACTTTAAATGATATACGAAATATAAACTATTTGAAATACTAGTTGTACATCCATTAGACTTACATTTAGCTCGCCGCGGTTCTGAAGACATTTATTGTTTGCTCTATGCTTATGAATCACGAGAGGACAATGATGACGCATGGGCAGAATGTTGTATTTGAATATATGTTAGTTACAGTTGTATTGATATAAATATATCATTATTATGTAATGCATTCAAACAAAGAAGATGTTGAAATAATAATTATGGTGTTTCGAAGTAGTTTCAATAATATTTAATGTTTAATATCCTATGGTTGAGTAAAACGTTATATTGTTTATTTAAAAAGTGCATGTATCAAAACGCATCAATCACAATATACATTTTATATATGAAATCACATTTAATGTATATAAGCCATCGATCTATCAAGATACATAGGAGGTAAGTTAAGTGAAAATACTTACAAGGAACCCCTGCAATTTAATGAAAGAATGGTTGATCAAATATAAATGTTATAATGTATTCTATAGATAAACGTTAATTCTCATGTCAACAACAAAAATATTTAAAGCTTAATAATAATAATTCATATCTACCCGATAAAATACATAGTGATGCAGGCATCACATAATACATAAATAGTGAAAAACAGTCTGATAATTAATATGAAGTTGTAATATTGCATATCGACTGTTTTGTTTTTAGACAATATTCGCTTACAGTAAATTTACTAAATTATATACCGCCGTAATCAAATTTTACAATAATGCAACAAAATTAGGCGACCTTAAGCATGAGTCTTACATATAGTCTATGGTATGATACAAACATGCATAATACATTTTAGACAAGATGTTGATAATATCGATATTTCAAATTTATAAAGATAATACGGGTACATCCTAATGGATTTATGTATGAATGATCGTCTTACACAAGACTGTTTGACAAAAAAGCACGTGGCATTGCGTGGCACTTTTTATGGTGTGTTTGTTAGACTTCTTTATATTCTGTTTAGCATACTTATTTTAATCACTGTCAGTAAAGACACACGAACCTTACAGGAGGTAAGATAATAGAAAAGATACTTACAAAACTTTCCTGAATTTAAATAAAAGAAACGTTGATCTCTTATATGTTATAATAATGACATGTTTAATTGTATATCCTATTATATAAATCAAAGCTAAGACTCAGTTATAGAATCACACAAAAAGTAATCTGACGTTGATAATGCAAAATTGTTTCTCTATAATCTATGTAATGACATTTTCTGAGACTAATTTAATTTCAAATTCGTAAGGCCGCATGCCTATACAAACATAAATCAAACTAAGATAGACATGAATTACAACATACGACATAGAAGGCAACTGTTAATGTATCTGGCTTCGATGTCAAGTCAAATCAAGTTTCTCCAATGTATAGATCAAAAACTGAACCATAATTATATACTAAATACACCAAATGTGTGAAGTGTATTGCAAGTATTTCAGTGAGTTTAACCAAGCCACATACATTGAACAATGACTATAGACCATTTTTGAAGCCGTTAATGTATGTGGCTTGGTTAAAATCGCTAAAATAACGTTAATACGTTATTTACAAATATTAAATATCATACTTTGATACCAAGCAACAAATAATTCTAACCGAACGCTCAAAAATGGTGTTTTATTGCGATAAATACTGCATCCCCTTATCGACATTTCCTTATCAGCGTTAAAGATCTCTAACGTAATGTGCATTGTATTGGTACGATATGATACTGTTAATTTATTAACGACAAAAACTGTTATAAAATCTCTTCTAGACATCAAACCTAGGCGTGGGTTTCAATTATTGAACCGTAAACATATGCGATTTTGATTGGCTATCAAAATTGAATGAGGTGCGTCAAATCCGTTGACTTTCATGAGACGATAATGATCCGACACTTAAATGTTAATTGCTCAGCTTAAAAAACACAGTAGGTGTCATTTTCGAATTAACATTTCCGTCTTAGTTGATCACGGATTTCAAAAGTGGTTTTCGGTATTTTGTAGCGGAAATGTTAATCTAGGGAATGTGCCTCAGAATTTTGAAACTTGGTTTCATTTTTTATCTATGGTGTATTATGTAATAAACAGCGGAGTTCTGGGTACGGAATTTCTTTAAAGTTAAGTTAGTAAAGAACGGAGGACTTTTTATAAAAAAATGAGGCACGGTTCCCTGCTTTATACATTTATAGAAATGTTAAGGCTACTGGTTGTAATATATTCCTATAAACATAGTAGTTATCGTTGTTCAAATTGAGTAAATTACGTGCGATATTGGTTTATAGAAGACCAATCAAATGTAATATTTGTTTAAAATTACTTGCAATGCACATTATACATTGGGATTATTTTAGTATATAATTATGGTTTAGTTTTTAAATCTATAAATTGGTGAAACTTGATTTCACCTGACATCCAAGCCAGATACCTTAAGCAATATCAATACATTCTTATAACGGCACATATAGAAAAAGACAAATTGTTCAAATGAAAACAATAAAATATGTATTTAAACGTTTAACGTATCTAAATTATCGATCAATAAGACACATGAATTTACAGGAGGTAAGGTAAATGAACATACTTACGTTGTTACCCTGTAATTAAATGATAGAAACGTTGATAAGTATGAGTAATACTAATGTCGTGATTAAATTTATAATAAATTACATGATAGTTTTTTTACAACGTATACTGATAAATATAAACTGGTCATTATTGACTCATGGCGACTATGATAAGCATCACTGCTAAAATATAGCATAAAATGGAACTGCAAAGCAAAGAAGCATCAACATGCTTTTATAAAGGACCTTAAATGCAATCACTATATTTGCTAGTAATATATTAGTAAAAATAAACTGCACAAATAAAGATATATGACAACAATTGCTAAACGTGTTAAATTGTGATAGTTTACAATATAAATTTAACTAAGCAGTGTATCTCGATTTTGAAAAGCTTATAAAATATAAAAATATACACCTAAGCGTATTATCACTGAATCATTTTCGCTGTGAAGTAATTGTCGAATTCTGTGCACTTAGTGATCGTGTCCAGCGATACATTTATATATATGTATATATGCGTTACGCTAACCACGAATAATTTTGTTGTTACTTAATTATTTGTTTGAGAAAACATTCGCCTACATACAGTGATAGTGTAAATTATGGTACCGCTATAACCAGCTTACCTACAAAATTGGTTGTCATTAGTGCTCAGTAACATGGTTATAGTGTAAGATATGAGCATGCATAACACGTCTTGATAATGGATATCATTATAAGTGCAAACTATGATACCGGTATGATTAAACTTATCTGCAGTTTAGACTGTTAAACATAATGCCAGTTTGGAATACAATATAAATGTATCGTGTACTTAGTACTTTTGTTTTATGAAATTGTATATATAGTCACATGCTTATGAATGAATAATTCATTTTTTTATGACAATATCTAATGTATTTTTAACAGAAAACTAATAAAGCATATGCTGTTTGAGATATCAGACAATTTTATTAGTATGAACATAATGACAATCTGATGATGAAACGTTCACAAATATACATGTTTAGAAATAATATACTTCAATAATTATCATACTCTATGAATCATACTCCAATATACCGACTTTAAATGATTACTTGATTCATAATAATTCCATGTTGCGGAAATATCATAACGAACTAGAAAAATGGCACACTCATATAAACCCTAATAACTATACGCATGTCATCTTCGGTACGAATCCATGCAAATGAAACACCCATATAATTACTTATACCAAAAAGCCCCAAGATACATTTTTACATACTTTATTGTCATGATGTTTACGATGGAAGAATAGTCAGTAACTCTATTACCAATGGCAAGCGATATTGTTTTTACCCTTTATCATACCCGTCTTTCGAAATTCAACCAATGTGCAATTGAAACAGGTATGTTTAAATCGATAATGCACGTTCGGTTTTTTATTATGCGTATTATTGTAAACGGTATGGTTGCCACATTACAAAACAAGATATTTTACCAGACCAACTTACTCCAAAATGATATATTTGCATTAATCGAAGATGAAACATGCATGACACGCATTGAATATATTATAAATGTAATATATATACAAATTCACAACCTGTGCAATCAATGTTTATAATACATATAGAATTACATTTCATCACGGAACCATTCCCATGTACTGGTAATTATATATTTGATTATAGTTATAATACAGATATATATTTAAACAACATATTTTTTATATATATAGAAATCAAATATAACATTAAAGAGATCACTCACGGTGGTCTTTCACTGAAAATATGAGAAGAAAATGCATATTATTTGATTATTTTACAGAAAAAGACAGTTGTATTTCGTGAGCAAATTATTCTACACCTACAAAATCGTGGCAAGTCTATGCGTTCGCGTAAGACATCTACTTATGATTCAATTGAACACATTTGAATTTTCAGGTTTTGATAATATTTTGTTCAATTCGAAAGTCATACTACTGATAATGTGAAGAAACAATAAGATGTCATGTGATGCATAATTGATGGTGTACCAATATATACATACATACGTATTTATTGCCATGAGGTTGCACTTAAAATGTCCAGGAAAAAAGTAAAATATAGATGCTGTTTTAGAAATAGGAGTTCCCTTATTTACCCCGTAAACCATGATCACACATTCCTGGTTCATGTAAACAAAACGTTTATGGATGCAGTAGGCGAGGTACATGCCTGTTCAAGTTAAGAATTGTATAGTGGGTATTTTCTGAATGAATACATCGATAAGTGATCTAAACAATGTACACAGGCCGATAGGAATAAATTTCATATTGTAGGGGTTAATTGCTGGTTTTATGTCAGAACGGGGCTGTTATAGTCCCTTTTAAAAACCATCACAGCCACAAATGTTCCCCTATTAAGTTTCTACACATATGTGTGAAACCAAATGGTGAATATGAAGAAACGCATACACCATTGGCAAGCGAGATTTCACTTTAAATATCATAATACTTTATTAAACAGCACCAATTAATTAAAAACACCTACGTGAATATATCTATCCCATTCGTAACAATTTGTCCATTTGTGTTGATTGTAAACAAAAGTTTTCTATCAAAAGCTAGTTTAAGCATATTTAGTGTAATTGGTCCATCTCTATCATTTCGTACATATCCCGTTACTTCATTTCCTTCATAGGGTTTCCCAGGATTCAAATGCAACTTCTAAATAAAAGAAAAATATCTGTAATTACATAATAAATGTGTAGAGAACTTTACAGTAGTTAGAATGAAAACAACAAACAATATGTTATTCGTGTTAAACCGTAAAACTATCAACACTGGTTCTATGAATTATGGAACACATTTTCAGATAAATATTGCTGGATATGGAATCGGTAATGAATGGCATTGTTGATAATGTTGCAGCGTATATGGTTACTAACATTTGTTTATAATAATTTGATTTGTTACTCAGTACTTCAAGTATTTAGACGTTTCTAATGAGAATGACATTTTATCTGTAAACAAATGTGTCATATTGTATAAATGTGCAAAATAAGATAAAACCAGAATGAAGGGGGAATAACTGCAGCTAAGAGCATATGATTAGTGATCAGAACAACAGTTTACTGTATTTGCTTTCTAATTTCGTGTTTCAAACTATTGAAAACAGATTCTACCGATTGCATTCCTTTGTCAAATTTGAGTTTCAACTCGATGCAGTATTGCTTTTCCTCGGTTCTCAGAGTACCACTTGGCTGATCTGTTATTACAATATAATACAAAATGTAGTACATCCAATATGTATATATAATATTATCAAATGTCTCATAAGATTGGAAGACAGTTACCCGTGAAATCATACAGCAAAACTTTGTTATATCGGTGAGTCATTAGACCAGACTAAGCGCTCGAGATAAACCTGGCGCTCGTTATGACCGAGTTTTGTCTTTTGAATAAAAATATGTGTATGGTTTTATTCATCATACTGTTTTTGGTAAAAACTAAATAAAGTAATGAATAATAATAGTTATTGAACATCCATCGTCAATCATTTCAACGATTGTAAAAAACAACGTTCAAACGTTTACAAACACTTGTTTATAGATTCTTTGACTTAATGTTCATTATATCGACACACACGATTTTGTACATTATTCTACGTTTATTCGTACTTATATATAGGGAAATAATTAATAAAGCCATATGACTGTACGAACCACCAAAGATGATACCACACGTAGGACATTTGATTGTTCTGTTTGCATTCATCTGATCAACATCACATACATGTCCGCAGGCAAATCTGTACTAGATTACAAAAGAAACAATTGTTTGACTTCTGCTTAATTACAAACTCATGATAACATGGTCTGACAGGTGTCTGTATAATACAATACAAACATATGGATGCTAACGTTTTGCACAAATAATATAATTATACAGCAAAATACTTATTCATAATCGAATGTTTAAGGTATCTGGCTTGGATGTCAGGTGAAATCAAGTTTTACCAATTTATAGATTTAAACACTAAACCATAATTATATACTAAAATAAACCCACTGTATAAAGTGCATTGCGAGTAATTAGAAAGAAATATAACATTTTCTTCTATAAACCAATATCGCACGTAATTTACACATTTTTGAACAACGATAATTACTCTGTATATAAAGGAATATATTACAACAAGTAGCCTTAAAATGGCAATAAATGTATATGACTTTTGTATAAAGCAGGGAACCATGTCTCAGTTTTTTGATAAAGTCCTCCGTTCGTTAGATACTTAACTTTAAAAAAGTTCCGTACCCAGAACCCCGCTGTTTATTACGTAATACGCCATAGATAAAAAAATGAAAATAAGTATCAAAATCCTGAGGCACAATTCCCTAGATTAACATTTCCGCTACAAAATACCGAAAACCACTTTGAAATCTGTCATAAAAAAGACGGCAATGTTAATTCGAAAATGACACCTTCTGTGTTTTTTTAAGCTGAGCAATTAACAATTAAAGTGTCGGATCATTATCGTCTCATGAAATCAACGAATTTGACGCACCCCATTCAATTTTGATAGCCAATCAAAATCGCGTATGTTTACGGTTCAATAATTGAAACCATGCCCTGGTTTGATGTCTAGTAAGATATTCTAAAACAAATTATTGTCATTAATGAATTAATAATATCAAATCGTACCAATACAATGCACATTACGTTACGTTGATAAGGAAAAGTCGATAAAGGGGTGCAGTATTTATCGCTAATAAACACCATTTTTGAGCGTTCGGTTAGAATTTTCTGTTGCTTGGTATTAAAGTATGATATTTAATCTTTGTAAATAATGTAAAATATAATTTTACCTTATTTAAGCAATTATAACCAAGCCAGATACCTTAACCGAAAGTATTATGGGCTAATAATAATATGGTTCAATGTATTTTTGTACTACCCAGAATATAATTAAATGTACTATTAGAATAATGAACATAATCCGAAAATCATAATTCAATTTGAAAACAGGCACTACAAAAAGCATTTTATGTTTCAGACGACGTCTACGATTACATTATATATTGTATGAATTAGAATATTTTTCGAAAATAATGTTATAATCATAACAATACATACAGTATAATAAATAAGCTATTTATTGTTGTGATTGAGAACATTTCCTTCTGATGCATTGCATGCATGGAGTCATATTCCCTACATTTGAGAATGGAACCAGAAAATATGCCATTTCAGCAACAACAAGTACTAGATGATTTGTTTCAGTCTGATTGCTCCAGAGACGTCCCCTTACTATACATGTTTTTATTTGTAAGCTAACCAATAACATGTAAATACAATTTCTACTATTCTTGTTTAGATAATTCTTGTTAAAGTTCTCGTTTAATGTAATTTAGTTTATTTTCAGTTTTGATTTCGACCCATGTATTAAATGTGTTTATGAATTAAACATAAATGTGACATAACTATATATAACCTGGTTGTGGAGTTGTTTGAGCGCTAGTTCCTGAATTGACAGTTGTTCTTGAAGTCGTTTAACATTCTGTTGTTGAGCTGACAGTTGTTGATTTAGCCGTTGATTAGCCTGTGTTTGAGTGGACTGTTGTTCCTTAAACTGTTGTTCTTGTGTGGACAGTTGTTGTAGAAGTCGTTCATTGTCATGTTGTTGAGCTGACAGTTGTTGATTTAGCCATCGATTAGCTTGTGTTTGAGTAGCCAATTGCTGCTTAAAGTGTTGTTTTAGTGTGGACAGTTGTTGTTTATGTTTATCGTCCTGATGTTTAGTCGAAAGTGGTTGATTGAACTGGCGATTCTCTTGATGTTGAGTTGACAGTTGTTGTTCAAGAACATTATTGTTCTTTGTTTGAACAGAAAGTTCATAGTCTTCCTCAACATCTGGAAGAACACATCTGATACCTTATGCGCATATAATTGTGTGAGATCTACATATCATGAATATACAATGTCTTTGTTAATATTAATAACTGTATATCTGAATTGTTGTATCGCCTTTACATATATATTGTAAAATAGCATTCTTATTTCCTATTTATAATTGTGAATATAACAATTTGTGTATCTAGTTTATTGAAAACATACACATTTATTACCTTCTTCGGATTGGATGTGGTTGGAATCCTTACCAAGATCACGTTTCTTTGAAAGATGACACTTAACCAATCTGTTAGTATAAAATGTATATCCGGCAATGACCTCTTCAAAATCAATGGATGCTAATGAGTCGCGAAGCTGGGATAATTTTGGCATTGTATTCTTGTGTTATGTGCTTATATTTACATGATATACATGCTATATGATACATTTCTATACATTCAGCACATCCAAAAGATTTGTGTTCAGTACAGTAATGACGGACCTCTTGTTGCGTATGTTCTGTATACGTTTTAAAATGAATTGTACTGTCATCTTTCTTACTTTCAGTAGCTATTTGCAGCACATGGTGATAATTTTTCTTTATTCTCACGTGGTTATCAAAGCATAAATGGCATATGTAGCATTCACATTCAGGACAGTGACCTGCAGATGCTGTATGTTCACAAATTTCAAATATATCTACGTGTTCGATGAAAGTCGAACTAGTTGCAATAAAGTTAATATTCTTCGCTTAGAACTGCCATGTTTCTACAATATACACGCGTTCATAATCCGCATCTTAAACTAAACGTTATTTGTAGTGTATACAATGTTCAAATTGTTTAATCATGTTCGAATTTCGATGGGTTTGTAAATTATCATGATATAAAGAAGACAACATAAGTTGGATGAGATGATTGGATAGCTTTCAGGCAAGTACAATTATCGACTTAAACAGTAAACGCCACAGCAGTAATGTCTCAGCATTTCGTCTAAAAGGGAACATGGCAAAGGGGCACAAGGTAACACATAGTAAGCGATTGCATGTCCCATTGAAATCCAAACAACTTTTGCCGATGCTGCACACCATTCCACGCATCACGGTCTGATTACCCCACTCACCGACTGGGAGGTCCCGTCAGTAAAACGTTAGATCACGAGATACAATTATCGTTTGCCTATTGTACGTGTTTTATTCAGTTCGATTTTTTAAGGATTTGGTAGAATTATCTTCGCATGTAAAATTCTTATTTTTCAACCGATGCCAAATAAATGAATCCTTACCATACTTATATGTAAAGACAGCACGATGGAGAAGATAGAATCATGATGAATAGTAAAAATATATGTTTGGTGATAAGTTGGTACGCAGTGAATCTAAGAGGAACGTATAATACATCATACAGCCAAGACTAAGTTTGTTGAATATAATATGTTTATACGATACTATGCCACTGTATGTTTTAGTTTAAATCACAATTGTGTAATCGTCGTAAACTTGATAACAATAACAAAATATAGAAGATGATTATCGATTGATAATACTTCTTAAACCATGTTATATTGCAGTTATTTCAAAAACAATTTAAAGAAGACGTGCCCGTTTTGTTAGTCTACCAAACTTCAACTCACTTAGACTTTATGTGTACTTTCAAGTGTCATGGTTTAGGCCTTGTATAATACTACAAATGTTTTGATCAAAACCATAGTACTGAAAGTACTGAAGTGGCGATTGTCATTGGAAGTCAACTGTTTAGGTCATCGAACAATATCAGTTGAATATCATCTTATTACTACATATATTGACAGTATATGCCTTAATTACATAAGGTGGGTTACGATCATCAAGTGACTGACAACAATGGCAGTAATATATTAATGTTTTTTTTTTGTTTTTTTTAATAACTGCTTTTAAACATTGTCAGATGGAGGTGTGGTGATTACCAAAACATTTTGACTACTGTAAAGGGCATGCATTTAAGAGTTCCAATTATTACTCATGGTTGCATTTGGGTGTCGTTATGTAGAATCACAGTGAACAATGTTACAGTTATTTGCCAATATATATTAAGCACAAGTACCCAAGGCGACTTGACTGGCTCACAGGCACTTTCACATTCAACCCATTTAGAGAAGCGTTATTCACGTCATACTAACATAACTTATTATGGCACATATATGTATGCATTTATATGAGAATTAAGTATCGAAAGAGTTAGGTCAAAGAAGAACTAGCATGATCAGAGTCAAACACTGTCATATTCTCCGACTGTTAGAACTCAGTTTAGAGTACGTATATATACACAAATAAAATAGAAGCAATAAGTACTAATTAGTACAGTCCCTGAGGACCTCCCGTGTGCAAAAAAAGGTCCATGGATAAATTTTATATCAATGTGAAGCTGCATGTTTGAAGTTTTCAAAAATTTTGGGTAGACACGTGAAATCATGGTACGTTTTGAGAAATCCAAGATGGCGTCCAAGATGGCCGCCAAATAATTGAAAAATGACCTATTTTCATTCTACTGGACTAAATAAGTTGTTCTTCGTATGTTTTTCATCAAAAATGATGTAAACGTTCGCTTTCAGTTTGATCAATGTGAAAATAAGCATTATTATTAATTATTTTAACCTTTTCTGGATTTTTGAGATAAAATCTTCCAAAAAATGCTCGAAAATGTAGTAAATTTATGTCATGGGGCTGAAACCTTAACCTATCAGCGATGGTAAATTGGAGAAAATGATTATTTTTACAAACCAGTATATAGGCATAAACACCCTCTCGCCAATTGTGCCATTATCTCTGGCTTCGCGGTCGTTACTATGTAGACTCTGGTATTTTCAAAGTGGGTGGGGTAAATCCACATTATATCACAGTTTCTGTTGTAGCGTTTTGAAATGAATATTGAGACTTTTATTGTCACTAGACATTTTCATTTTGTGTGAATACTTTTACGATAATTGATTTTAAAAGTCAGGTTTATCTTTACAGTCTTGCCTCGATATGAGATGGTACTGTTGTCATGGCAACAAGGCGTCAAAATGAAAAATCACCTCTTAGTATTTCGTTTTTTACTTTTTCAGTTCCAAACAATTTTGAAATCGATGATTGAAAATTACCGAAATTAAAAACTAAAAGTCACGGAAAATATATACTGTTGCCATAGCAATGCAGTGAAAAATCTTCAGCAATTATATAGGAAATAATCATCCAAACAGTCAAAACAAATCATATAAGCCTCATCCCATATGCAGTACACGCCACCATGTAAACTAGCACTGCGTTCTTCTTTCTTGTGATACCGACATGATGGTTTTATGACTGCTATTTTATAAAGAGTTAAAGTCCTATCTACATGATACCTCCGTATCAAATTGCCGAAAGAAAACTACATTTGCGCGAAGTTATTTTAGCTTCCCATATATAGACATATAGAATTATGGCCAGTAAGATTGGTACAAATCTCGCATCCATAAAAGCTATGCGTGAATTGCATTTAGCTGATATTTGGTAGAGTCATGAAATATAGTATACTAGATAAAATGTAATTTTACAGACAGAAAAGTATCTTAAAACGACATGAAACTGAGTACAAACTGTGCAACAATGGATGGATTCAGATACTGTATGTACCATATAGGTAAAGCAATTAATCTGGTCGACCTGCCTCCAACCAGCACGTTTATTCGTAGCCACATCCACCGATGTTTGTATATTCCTTTTATTCATTCTAAAGAAAATAAAAGTCAATCCAACAGAGCTTGGTTTTGTAGAGACTAATTATCTTCTAATGCAGAGCTTTGTTATTCGCCTGTCACAGCCATTCTTGGTCAAATGTGTTACCATAGAACATGCTCTACGTAGAAATGCACTTGTATAAAAGCTGGAATACAAAGCTTCATTTATTGTGATTGCATAAGTGAAAGCTGCAATGGTAATGCTACAATTCACAGTTCATCACTGTAACATTATTCAAGTTTCTTGGGAACAGAGTTTACAACATAAATTGATTTAACATTGAAGCAGCAATCTCTGTCAATGTACCTTTTCAACATTGTTTACATACCACCTTTGTTTTTGTTTGCCTCTCACAAAGAAAAATCAGATCACTGACTTTTTTTCAAACAGTGAATAGAACAACATACCTAGCATGTAATAGCCTACCAAGGAATAGGCAAAAGGGCAAGGATTGTGGCGCCAGACCCAATACTTTTTTCTTCAGTTTTCTTATCATATTGTTCTTCGCCCTGTGTATGTTTGAGATTGGAACTTCACAAGCGGTTGTTAGCCTTTCTTGAAAATCAGAAACATAGTGAAGAAGATTAAATTGAAAATCATTTTCTACCAAGAATTTCTCTTTAAGAAGTTTCAATGGTCCTAGCACTGAATGCACACTCACTTAAAAGGGCTGAAGCATAGTACCTCTTGAACATATTCCATTACTGCAAATAACAGAATGTGTATGCCCTCAACCCAGTCCTTATCAGTATCAAAGCAATAGTGAACGTATCAAGTTCTTTAATGTCAGGTGAAGTCTTTCCGTAGGGAGATGACCTAAACTGTTTGATTCCCAACTCATGCATGACCTGTTGGAATACCAGATACTTATGAAGTTTGACATCTGATCGGACTGAACTGGTTTTGTGAGACCAACAAATGTGAGATAATTCGAAACAGCTTTGGCAGTTGTCTTGGTCTTTATATTCATTAAAGGAATTGCTTCTGAGAATCGTGTACAAACACACTTATCAAAAGGTATCTCAGTCACACCTTGTCCTTGTTTTTTGGTAAAGGACCAACATACCATGGTTATTCAAAAATGGGATAGGCTCCCAAATTATTGGAATAGTTTGATGTGGATTTCCAACAACAAGAATTGCAATACAATGTCCGGTCATCTGCTCTAGTCTTGTTGACACCAAGATGACCAGACATTTGAGTATCATGGGTATCTCTAGGCGATATGACCTTGGCAATACAATTTGGTGACTAACTGTCTCATCTTCGGCAGATACGTCAAGTGGTCGTCCCTTTCTAATGAAAATCCAGTGCTTTGTATAATAACATACCGGGAAGTGAAATTTCATTTTCATTCAAAGCCATATGAAGCAAGTTTGAAATCTCAGAATCATTTTGTTGTTCCTGAGTAAGCAGTGACTTAGTCATTTTGTCATGACCTTGGTATTTTGGGACCTAGTAGTGAAGATGTTCAATGTTGACAAGTCAATGTTTCAGGTGAACTAGGGGTAATGGTTTTGTTGACATGGTCATTAAATAACTGCCTTATAATAGTGTCAGATAAGTTAATATCAGTGTTTTTCATTAAAAATTACCTTCTTCTAGGTGCATCAGAGCAGTTTTACGTGCACGTCAAATTACTAGAAGTAAATTTATCCTAATCTTTGTCAATCTTTTTGGAAGAACACCACTTATCAAACAACTTATAGTTCCAATAAATTCTACATCAGTTTAACCAAGTTCATTCCTGCAAGTCCTTAAGGATAATGTGTTGTCAGCCTCAGGAACTTACTCATACCCATTCCAGATGGTCTCTTTTAAAATGTCATAACTAGAGTTATATGCAACACTTGAGTGTAATTATACCCCAGATATGAAATATATGGGGGCTATATTGGATTCACGCTTGACGGTCGGTCAGTATGTCAGTCGGTCTGTGTGTCTGTAGACAAAATTTGTCAAGACAATTTCTTAGTAACTACTTGCAGGAATTCATTGAAACTTCACAGAAGTAATAAGTATTAAGCCTAGTTGTGCATGAATTAAGCTGGTTGTTTGGATTAATTTTCAGCTATGACCCTTTGCTTTTTATATTTATAATAATCGATTAAATTTTGTCCGGACTATTTCTCAGCAACTACTTTCAAGAAATTCAATGAAACTTCACAGTAGTGATGAGTAGTAATCCAAGTTGGGTAGGTTCTCAGTAGGTTTTGTCCACGTCAATTTTTAATGAGTTATGACCCTTTGTTCCATTTTGTTATTGTATATTTAGAAATCGTTCAAGCTATTACTCTGCAACTATTTGCAGGTATTAAAAGAAAAAGCGACCGTCCTTATTTCTCTTTGTTAAATGTAACAATAACTGTGTCAAGGCGGCATCATGGGGGAATTCATCACCTTCAGTGATAACTCTAGTTTGCAATGGCATTGCCTATCAAACACCCAGCAAAAGGAGAGTCCAGTGCTATTTTGGCCATTTCAAAATTACAGCAACTTTTTCAAAATGCATGAAATATTTGTTCACTTCTTTTTCTTTGAAAGAAGGACCAAGCCTCATATGCCTAGTGACATCAAAGTTCGAAGAAGATCTTGTATCAGACCAATTTGCTGTTTCTAGCAGTTGTTATTGCCTATCTTTTTCTCTTTCCTCTCGCTCATTCTCGAATCTCGTATCTCTTTCCACTCATTCTAATTCCAACCGAAATTTCTCAAGTTCAAGTTGCTTTAATCGAAACTCGTATTCTTCAACAACAAGAGAGAGAATAATTCCTTCCAAAATTTCCTCATCAACAAGATATCTAAACAAAATATTTTTCCTTTCTGGGGTAGATACGGAAGACCAAACAATTTACATGTTTTATTGTTGTTGTTGAAAAATAACACTTTTATAGTACACAATGATTGCAAATAGTCTAATATAGATGCAAACATGTTTTCAAAATATCATAAGTTTCAAGTTTATCTAAGGTAGTTTAGGTAATTGTATAACATCATGCACTTTTCTATTGAATCTGTTGAAATAATCCTATTGTCTTTGATACCTTTAAGAGAACAGCAATATTTTCATACTGTTATCGTACTGTAGCTAATTAAAAAAGAACAATTAGCATAATTAAAATTTAGTTAAATCTCAAACAGTTTCAGTTTATAACAATGAAGTTTAAGTAAAGAAAGAGGTCAACAGTATATAAATATCACATTTCTGAGAGGGCGTTATTAAAAATTGTCAGCGCGAGAAAAATAATGTTGAACTTTCTGGTAACATACTAGGTAGGTGGGGGAATTGGGTTATTATATTATTGAGTTATATATCTGTATTATATTAAAACAAGAATTTTGCTGCAGAAGTGACTAATTCCCCCGCCGCCGCTTTAACACTAAAAATGCGATACATGTAGTACACTGGAATGTGTGGATCACTGGACATGGAAATTATGTCGTGCACATCTACACTTCATGGTGATGACATATTTCAAATTTCATTTCAATCGCTGAAGGGATGTAGAAGAAGTTCGCTCCACAAACTTGTGAAATAGTATGCAGATGGACCGACCAACCGACAGAGTGACTCTAAAATACCCCCTCTCAAACTTTGTTTGAGGGGGTATTAATACAGTACTGACCGAACATCTCTATGTCACCATAGTGATTTAATCTTCAATAGGGAGTGTGGCGAATACTTAAGATAATATCATTATATCGTTAACTGATTTCTGAACTCGATAAAACCTATTGTTCTTCTCTAAAACTGGGTTCACGCAGTAGAAGCACGTGTTAGTTATTTCGTATATTTTATGTACATGTCGTAATTCAAAGTTATTTTCAAGATAAAAACAATCAGATATATGATATAATCAGTAGATAACCATCCCCGTCATTCAGTTTTAACAATAACATAAATGACTACTGAGACTAAAACGGAAAAAGCTTGACAAAACAAAGGATGGTCTAATTAAGATCAAGAAAAGATTCCTGCGACAGCTAAATACACAATATTCCATATTAACCAAAAAACAACAAAAATGAAAATTACTGCTCGCCCTTATAATTTGTTATCCAATCAGTGACACATGATTTTTATACATAAAATACAAAAATACAAATTCAAGGGCAGATAACTCTAGAGAATTCAGCCTTTGACATAGTTAAAACCCTTTATGCAATACTTCATATACTGATAAACTTTTCTAAACAGTTCATAACTCTGATTAACCTATATGACCACCATCTTTCGAAATTTCGAAACATTTAAAACACATTTTACCATACACTCAGTCAACAGAGAAAATTAAATACACTAGGCCTACCCGTAATGAAGTTCTTAAAAGTCATTATGACAGTTTCCTTCTTAATTTTCAGTAATTCAAAAAACATATGAATTGAATTATAATGACGTTGAAATCAGCAAAAAATTTGAAACGGAAATCTAAAAAAGAGAGAAACTGGTGGTCTTTTTATATTTTGCCGCCTTGTTGCCATGGTAACAGTACCATCTCATATCGAAGCAAGACTGTAAAGATAAACCTGACTTTTAAAATCAATTATCGTAAAAGTATTCACACAAAATGAAAATGTCTAGTGACAATAAAAGTCTCAATATTCATTTCAAAACGCTACAACAGAAACTGTGATATAATGTGGATTTACCCCACCCACTTTGAAAATACCAGAGTCTACATAGTAACGACCGCGAAACCAGAGATAATGGCACAATTGGCGAGAGGGTGTTTATGCCTATATACTGGTTTGTAAAAATAATCATCTTCTCCAATTTACCATCGCTGATAGGTTAAGGTTTCAGCCCCATGACATAAATTTACTACATTTTCGAGCATTTTTTGGAAGATTTTATCTCAAAAATCCAGAAAAGGTTAAAATAATTAACAATAATGCTTATTTTCACATTGATCAAACTGAAAGCGAACGTTTACATCATTTTTGATGAAAAACATACGAAGAACAACTTATTCAGTCCAGTAAATAGAAAATAGGTCATTTTTCAATTATTTGGCGGCCATCTTGGACGCCATCTTGGATTTCTCAAAACGTACCATGATTTCACGTGTCTACCCAAAATTTTTGAAAACTTCAAACATGCAGCTTCACATTGATATAAAATTTATCCATGGACCTTTTTTGCACACGGGAGGTCCTCAGGGACTGTACTATAATACCAAAAGTAAGACGCGAATGTTGTTTACTTTTAAACCATGTTTGTATTTGAAGTGGGTTTCAATTTGATGAAAACTTATAACATTCCCAGCCAGCATCACTACGTCGGCCCGACATCAAGCCGATATTGCCATCAATGTTGGCCCTACATCGGCATCTTGGTCGTTCCGACATCGACCCGCCTCGAATTTGCAACGCGGCTCGATGTCGGCCCGACAGGATTTCCCCGACATTTATCCGATGTTCTGCCGATATTCCAGGAATCGCTTTAATGACCCCTAAAATACTGCTATAGACCTACTGCGAACAGAAGCTAGTAAGATAAATATTGTATAAACTCATACTTGTTCATACATGGATCATAGTCTGCTGTCATGTGAGGAAACAATCAAACTAGCCCGAGTGAGAGTGTTTGGTTACAAAGCTACTACAAGTTATTTCATATATTTGTTAATTTCTAACAGGTCATCTTTAATTAAGATAACAAAATAAATAGAGTATTTTCTATATTTATTTAATCAACATCATGGTGATCATGTACATCTTATGATCTTAATTATGGGACCGGGCTCCAGATTAGTATTCCAAATCCAGACACTCCTTCCATGAAATAGAAATAATTTCAAAGTAAAATTTAAGGTTTACAATTACAGGTAATACTAAGGATAGATTAATATTGCTCTCTTTCTTTAAAATAACAACAAGTGCTTAATTGTTAAATTATGGGGCAAAATATAACAGTAGAAAAATGATATACATGAGTCTTAATGTAGCTCTTGAAAGTTCATAAGGTATGAACTGGAATAGAGTCCCAGACCCATTATGATAAAAAATATATTCAAATTCTAGCTATGTTTCCACTATCTACTGTATTTCATGTTATGACAATTAAGCTAAAATGAAACCCAAATACATGAAGAATGAAAAATACAATAAGAAATCAATATATAACTTAGATTTTCATTACTTTGGAAATCCTATGTTTAAAATATGAATGTGGTCAGTGATATTGTACTATTTGGCACTTCTAAATTTAATTATTCACACAATTTATCATACTCATACATAAACAAATGCAAAATTACTAATGCTAAGTAACAAATTAAAAATACACTGTATATATCTTCCAAAAGTCTTAACCAAAAACTTAAAAACACTATAAAAGTTCATTTTGGTCATTCATGTAATTGTTTATAGTAGATTAATATTATTTTTCGCTTCTTTTTCCACTATCCCTCGTCACTGTTGGTACATACTACATAGGCACTGTCTCAACACCACCTTAACATCAGCTTCCTAAACACTTTGAATTGTCCTTTGTACAGCTTCAGCTACAATATAATTAATCAATAAATTGATAACACAGTATTTAAAAACACACAATAAGCACAATTCATTTCCTTTAACTAATGCAATTAGCCAAATAGTTTCCTATTTCATGTAGATAATTAGGTTCAAATTAAATCATACTGCTGTAATAGGAGGAAAATAATGTACCCAATGCGAGGACTCAAACCCGCCACCTTCTGCTTGCAAGTCAGATACTCTACCGACTGAGCTAATCGAGCTGGTGAATATCCCATCCAATTCATAAATACAATGTATTACTATTATGTATCACACCACCACATTGCTCCTTCCTTTTGATTAAAAAAAGGATTTCGAGGCTAGTCTCATACTAACGGCATCAAATGTAATAGGAAGAGGAAAATAATTTACCCAATGCATGGCTTGAACCCGCGATTTCTTGCTTGCAAGTCAGATGCTCTAGCAACTAAGCTGATCGGGCTGGTGAATATCCCAGCCAATTTACAAATTACAATATATCACACAGCAACTAAGAGTAAGAGTAATCAAGCTTAAAATTTTGAATATCTAATTGTTGTAACTTTATAAGATATATGTATATATATGATATGTGATAATAATTACATTCGTAACTTACAATGAATGTTACTAGTATATTGCCAACTTGCAACATAACCATTGTATAGTCCGACACACTCTCTGGCGACTAACTACTAAATACATGTGTATGCCATGCTGTGTCTTTGCTATCCTTCACTGATAGTTGACCTGTAAAATTTAAAATCAAATTCAAAAACAACATATTCATTGTATTTCAAACATGTACCTTATAACAATCTATGGTATCTAGTCATACTAAAAAGTTAACAACATTAACAGAACAATGACATGATTTATACTTGTATACTCCTATATAATAGAGTCTATAGGTAGATCTTATTAAGTTATTTCCATCAATATATACTATTTCAAAATTTTATTTATAATTAGAACTTTTTAGAATAATTATTTATGCATTCATTATTTATACAGAATAAATTAATATGAGCAGTTGAAAGTTCAATGTCTAATTGATATAAATTTACCATACCAGCCCCACATACCTGTCATTTAAGAAAAGTTGTAATTCCTTGAATCCTCTAAGTGCATAATTTTCTCCAATCAATCATGTTTAATATATTATTTAGCAACTTAGTGCACTTTCTGTACTTCAAAAACCAGTTCTGCTTCATCTTTTTTATACTGTATAGCTGTAAAAATCTGCTGGTCTGGAGCTAAAACAAGTGACAAATGGAAATAAGAGTAATTTTACACAAAGATTTAGAAATAATTTTTAATTTAATTATTAGACTGAGTACATACTGGTCATTGGTCTTTGGTGTAAATAAACCATTATGGTAAAACAATGAAATCAAATGAATAACATAAAATTCCTTGAATGTAGATATTCTGCATAAACATGAAATTAGTAACATGAGCAATTTTCTTTTGTTATAGACAGTCGCGAAAACATATGACAATAAAGCAACAAGCTAAAATAAGTTCCCAAGATAATTACTTTACAGTCAATATCCACCCGCTGTTGTTGATGTATGCCTTTTAAAGTAATTTTCCAAACTCACTGACATGTTTCTTGCAACGAAAACTTGTTATTTTCATGAAATCTATCCGACCTGCTGCTGACACTAGTTCAAGAAATTCAAATATGGCGGTCAGCACTAAATGACTAATGCAGGCGGTTGACCTAGAAAAGGCTATAGATACTTAAATCTTGTTACAAGTTATCTAAGATTTCAAAATGTAAATGAATACTTACATTATAATGCAAAATTAACGTTTTGCTTCTTCACTTCTTTCATTCGCCTCATTGATTATGTAAAAACAGTTAACTCATTAATGACAAAATACATTCGTCTACATCGGCCCTACATCAATCCGACATCTACTAGACATTGAGATTTGAACGAATGTAAAGAGTCAGATTCATCGTGTTTATCATTTATATTTTACATATTCATGTCTACAGAATAGGTTAGAACTTAAATAAGTTAACACTAAGTGTAATACACACTTTTTATAAAATCAACCTATGTCGGCCCTATGTCGGATTGACGTTGACAAATATTGTCGATATTCCGCTCTTTAGCCGCCGTCGGGCCAACATAGTGATGCTGGCTGGGTTAACCTAAAATAGTTACCATGGAATAGATATGAGTTATGAAATCAAAAACTATTCACGGAATACCAAATGACGTTGAAAAACTTCAGTCAACCAGTAGCCTAATTATTACTTAGTTTAACACAAGTTTATTGATAGAATAGAGCGAACAAAGATTTGTTCTCATTAATTGTCTATTACCGTATAGGTTCACCAGTTTGACTATTAAAAAATACAATATGCACATAATTCTGCACAAAGACCATTTTATGTGAACAATCATTGACTATAGACAGAACATTGATAACACGGTAAACTAGCATATATCATTGAATGTGGTATAACTTATTGTTTTAATTTGAATCAAAAATGTAAGATTTTTAAAATCGGTATTAGATTATGTAAAACATAGGCTAATATGAAAATTTAAGAATGATCACAACAATAAATAATCACATACTAGTAGACATTCGATTTCATTACAGGGTAACACTTCATTAGGTTTATGTCATGTTTATTCAATGAGGAATATAGTACATTTTTAACGAAAACCTAAGCAAAAACATACATACGGTTCATCCATAGAAGATACTTTAATTTTCAGCTCAGCGATATCTTCTTTTAACGCGAATTATTTCTTTGATTGAAAAGTCAATAAATCTAAAAAACGATCTCTAGTTGAAAACCCCTAATGAAAATAGATCAATTCATTTGAATACTGATAATAATACTCAAACAAACATTCCGATTTTCTCTTGACAAATAATCCGTCTAATCCCTGTAAAAATATATTAGGTTAGTCTATTTTCCGTCGTACTATGCTTCGTAATATCACGTAGTGTAAGGGGCAGGTAAATCAGACTAATCCTTATGTAAACATATTGCTACAATAGAGTAGTGTAAAAAGTATCACCCGTCCGTAACAAGTGTTTAATCCCGCGGTTCCGTACTAGGAGTTTCAAACGTAATTATATCGTTGTGATTGTCTTTTTATTTTGTAAAAGGTTTGGAAATATAAGAAAGTCTTACTTATCTAATTGGTACACATCTGATAGAGACTTGCCAAACTTTTATAAGTTAATGAATTCAACTTACAGAGAAATCATCTACACAACTGCTTTATATGTTAAAAAAATATTGAGACATTTTGATTTACCAATTGACGTTGAATAGTCTGTTTGAATTGATTAAGTATTATTATATATTGTAATTGTATATGAATGTTAACATAGATATATAATTGTCTATGTAAAATATTCTCATTAGGAAGTCAATGCATGTATGTAAAACATATTTTTGTTTAAAAAGATAAGCAGCTTACACAACTCTATATGTATATAACTTGTGATGTGTAAATGAATATGTATTTTTGGCCGGTGGCCTCTATTACTTAATACAAACTTTGAATCCTTGAATTCGAATCTTTGATATGCCAAATTATTATACTTATTTTATTAATTATCGTCGATTTGTCATAACCTGAAAGCATTGATTGTTTTTGTAAGTTTTGGTACTGGAACATATAGATAAAACTGGTCATACTGACATAATGCATGCATAGATTCAAAGCACTCAATACGAAATGAAAGCATACTTTGCTATCAGCGTATATGTCTGTGTTGTTTGGTATCATTTTCGTTAAATGTATATATGCTAGTATATTAAGCGAAATATGGTCATTCCTGATTAATGTAAATTCGATTCTATTCGTAATGTTGTTGTATTCCCTTATGATTTTTATGCCAATAGATATGCTTACATTATCCAAGGTGTGAGATCCTTTGATTTAGCATCAATTCAAATGCATTAGTTTATTTTGCATTTGCTCCCTAAAACACCTCACGTAGTTGTATAAATACAAAGATTGATTTATCTATATTTTTTATTTACTTTCTGCTTTTATGATACATCCATTTTCATTTGCAAATATAAAACTACGACTTTTTCCTACATTTATCAAATGTAAATTCCTTATATATAAATTAATGTAATATTTACCGGCCGTCCGTCTTTTTTTTTTGTTTGTTTTTGTTTCTATTTACCTCCCCATGTATAAAATGTAATACTTGTATTTACTTATTGCTCCATATGCACCTTATGCTATTTATACTTTGTTTTTATGTGTGTCGTTTAATGTATATATGTTTATGCTTTTCGTTACCAAAGGCAACCTTGTTTGCCGTTTGCAATTAAAGTTGTATGTTGTTACATTATTTATATAATATCGTAGGATGTGTCATAAGAATGGCGATCTATATTGTTCTCCTTATGTACTCTGCGTAACACTGTACGCTCCGAGGCTCAGCATCTCACTTACTAGTGTTATTCCTTGATTTAACTTAGAATATCTGCATGACACCAGTGATGGCAAATCCTAGGCTCTTGACACCGAATAACGAAGGGAAAGCAATAATAATATATCATCAGTGTTTACAATTAGATTTAGAGTGCTTGTATGTGTAAAATTTGCTACATAATGTGCAGCAGTATGATATATGACTGTAAAAATAAATTGGTAGTGGTATTCGCCGGCTCAATTAGCTCAATTAATAGACCATCTGACTTGCAAGCAGGAAGTCGCAGGTTCGATTGCTAAACGATGGCTTATTTATTGTAGAAAGAGAGATAATTCATGAAAATGCAAATCATTTATTCAGAGCATGCTAAATTGCCATGCTTACTTTTCTTGAGTGCGTGTATTACCAGTCTAATGATACATGGAGTATTTGTGTGCTTGTGTGGAAATGCAGCATTTAATGTATTGTGTTATCATGAACAAATTTGCAATCAGTAAGCATGCACTACTGTATATAGCAAATATTATGTGATATGCATACAGATATGCTAAGACTGGAATTGCATAGTTCTTCTTCTTTACCATGCACTTGTTATATATAAAGTACGCATGCATTTACGGATGAGTACATGGTCCTCTTCACTGTTTGGTATATTTCATAATATATGTCTTGTTACTAATTGCAACGTCATTGTACAAATAATGCAAACAGATGTAATCTGATAATCATTTAGTAATTTACACTTTCACAACGGAAAACTTGCAGCATATTGCAAACGAGTTACCAAACCAATCAACTATCAATTAACAAATGCCGGTAAGCAGATTAAGAAATATCTAAAAATTCCGAAAACAAAACATTACAAAAATGATATTTAATTTAATTTTTATCGCCCCCTTAAATTGGGGAAATTTGATTGTACATGAGACGCTCTCTCTCTCGCTGTACTCATACCTGATGCAAACATAAAACGTATCAGTAAATGTTGTTAAGTAAGGCGTCAATACAATTATGATTAGTAGGTGTTTATCATACTTTGACTATCTTATATTTACACACAAAGGACTTACACACAAAGGACAACTCTGTTTAACTTGATTAAATAGTAAAGCAATAAAAAAGGAGGTGTAAACTTATAAATCAATACTGTTACACATACAGCACGTGCAAACAGTTTTCTTAAATTATTTCACTTAATATACTGTGTTCAACGCGAATAAAAATATATGCTTAATCTATTTGCTATATTTTTTCATATACGTGTATAGTGCGATTTTATTAACCTGTCAAAGCTGAATAATTAGACGGTTGTTGGATTATTTTTAGCTTATAGATAGAAATCGAGCAGTGAGTCGTGACGAAAGGTCGAGGATTGTTCCATTCTTTAAAATAGGGATAAGTGATACCAATGACTTAAATACATATATATATATAAGTCATTGGTAATACAGTGACCAAGTACATTACTAAACATGACCTTACATTAAAATTTTGTAGGTCACTGTTGTAAGAGACATTCTTAGTTCTGAAATCAGTGCACCGCACTAGGAACATTATTTAACTGAACTGAGGCGTGTTCAACAATGCGAGCGCTCGAACTGCGATCGACCGAGCGCTCGCCGTACTCAATATTGGTATCGTGAACGGTTGCGAGCGCCCACTTCAATTTCAAGATGGCGTCCATAACGACGAAAGTTTACGGAAGTGAAAATACATAATTGTGTTTTATGAGATACCGAGCAGTCTCGACGATAACGACAGTGACAGGGTGCTAGAGATGGTTTCTGTTATACGCAAGAAAACAGTCATTCTACTTGATAGGGCGAAAACTGTGCCGACCAACAGTGATCCTGTGTTCAAGGCACTCTTTCGAGTTTCGCAGGCCAAGAAAATCATTTCGGGTGAATATTTTCGTAAATAGATATGTTTTATTTCAATACTTTCCTTGTTAGTATCCCGGTCCGTGAGTAGGAATTTTAGATTTGGAGCTTATTTTAGATATTCTCAGACAGTGGGGGGGGGAGGGGGTTATGGCCCCGTCTATATACCAGTACAAGTAGAGAGTATTGCTTTGTTATTATTAACTGATATACGTTTTCTGTTTGATAAAACAATATTACTGGAGATCTACAAAATTAAATAACTTGGTCTAGAATCGATGGTAAATAAATGAGCTTAAATTAATTATTGTACATGATCTTCTGATAAAGATGAATCTAATCAATGTAAATGGTCTTCATTTTTCAGTCACTATTGGAAATGGTTGGTCTACTCACTGTGGTGCAGTCAATCAGTCTGGAAAGACCTTATGCTGGCGAGTGATTCCTCTGCAATCAGATCTTTGGTGGTGTAGCTGATCAGTTTTGACTATGTAAATGTTCCCTACATTAATAACCTTGCTAACTTTTGTTGGGTAATGTGAGGGGAAAGTATTCTTCCCTCAATGATACGTTGGCCAGACTGGATTGTATATGAAGATATATACCCAATGGGTTTTCTCACAGAAGGTGCTTTCCTGGCTGATTCTGCTATAGATTGAAGCTACATACAGATTATTCCCATTACAGGACCTGCAGAATGTAGTGACTCATTATCATATAATATGCAGGAAAAGATACCATGTATTCTTTCTGCAGGGTGTGTGTGACAGCACATTGCAATTCAGAGATTTTTATGCATACCCTAGGTCAGTACATGATTCCATGGAATTAAGATACTGTCTGCTATATATTGCAATAATTTGAAAACTGAGTGCCATAATAATTACCACTTGTTAGGTGATTCTACCTACTGTCTGTTTAAATATTTGTTGGTTCCCTTTAGGATAATGGGCATCTCACTCCAAAGCAATTTTGTTCACTGTGAGTTCCACCAGAGTATGTACATATAGTAAGATACTTTGTGTTGTTGAAGCACACATTAGGAAAACTTTAGTTTTTGGATGTGTACAAAGTGTCTATCATTACACATTATCTTCACATGCTGTATTTTACATAATTACATGCTTGAATAACCAATTTTTAAGCACATTTAATATCACCACTTGATAATGAAAAATGCTATCTTAAGTTGTTGGCCTGTGATAAGATCACTGAATTAGCTGCATGATCATTTTGTCAAATAAATTATCTCATTTTTATCATTTACTCATGTTACCACTTTGGCTCAGACTTCCTAGTAAATACTATGTGTAGTACTTCAATGAACAAACTTAATCATACTAAACTGAAGCTTTGTTAGAAATTGCTTTGTAAATATTGATCTATTGTGAATTCTGCAAAATGTTTATTAACTGACAAATCAAATTACTTATTTTCTACTCTTCTAGACTCAAACTAAAAAATCCACAGATTATTGGAGGTCACAATTCAGTTGACTGCTGGTAGTACTTTGTAAATAGAACTAGTTTTACAACTATTTGGATTTTTATTTTTATGTATGTGCAAATTTTATTTTCAAATGCATTTATAACCTCCGCCGGTTTGTTTTTGCCGCGCCGGTCTTTGGCAAATACAGCCCCCACTTTTACGCGTTTTTGAGAAACAAAAACATTATTAAATTGTAGCATTTAGTTACTTATTAACAAATTGTAAGTCCCATGTTTCTATCTTTACTAGTTTTCTTGAAAAATGCAAAGAAAAACTGTCTTTACCATGGCAAACGGCGTTTTGCCATGGCAAATCGGTATTTTGCCATGGCAAAATGCCTTGCCATGACCGCCATGGCCTTGCCATGGCAAAAATATCAACACTTTTGCCATGGCAAATTTTTTTTTAATATCTAAAGAAACACTATGTAAGGGTGTGTAGGTATCATAATTAACACAATTATTATGGTTTTGATCAATAAATATGAATTTTTTAATTTTAATTTTTGCCATGGCAAAAGTTTGCCATGGCAAAATTTCCATGGCAAAATATTGCCATGGCAAAATTTCCATGGCAAAATATTACCATGGCAAAAAATTGCCATGGCAAATTAGTCATTTAGTAAAATTAACATTGTGAAAATTAATTTCTGTACGAGATACAAAGTCAGCTGTGATTTGGCTTAGACCAGGGCTCGCATTTATGAGGCATCATATTTTTTTCTTACAATAAAAAATCTTATCATAAGATTATTGATATTTAAGCATGCACTTATTTTATCAAAGAAAATTAATAATTTTTATTTTAAAAAAATGTTTTAAGATATGTTGTTGCTACAGAATTTCCGGTTTTTCATTTCTCTTTAATTCTTAAAAATAAAAAGGAAGTGTTTTCTATGACGTTTGCGTCCATGCATGTGTTTGAATTTAAGAAATAAATCAATAATTCAGCGTAATACCATTTTATATTCCCCTCACCATGCAATATATGTGTTAAAATTTGCAAATTTGCCATGATGTCACTTATAATGATAGCATTGTAATACCAACAATGAGTCCTATTAGTAATTATCATATATGCAGAAGGGGCGGATCCAGGTTTTCAAACTAGGGGGCGTAATATTTGGGAACTGAATAATTGAATGCTATTTCATTAAATGAATGAATTAATTAATGGTATTTTATGTCTATATATAATCGAGAACTTTGAGGGGGCGCCCGCCATGCAGGCTACCTTCCCCCGTCTTACAATAAAAAAATCTTATCATAAGATTATTGATATTTAAGCATGTACTTATTTTATCAAAGAAAATTAATAATTTTTATTTAAAAAAAATGTTTTTAAGATATGTTGTTGCTACAGAATTTCCGGTTTTTCATTTCTCTTAAATTCTTAAAAATAAAAAGAAAGTGTTTTCTATGACGTTCGCGCCCAGGCATGTGTTTGAATTTAAGAAATAAATCAATAATTCAGCGTAATACCATTTTATATTCCCCTCACCATGCAATATATGTGTTAAAATTTGCAAATTTGCCATGATGTCACTGATAATGATAGCATTGTAATACCAACAATGAGTCCTATTAGTAATTATCATATATGCAGAAGGGGCGGATCCAGGTTTTCAAACTAGGGGGCGTAATATTTGGGAACTGAATAATTGAATGCTATTTCATTAAATGAATGAATTGATTAATGGTATTTTATGTCTATATATGATCGAGAACTTTGAGGGGGCGCCCGCCATGCAGGCTACCTTCCCCCGTCTTACAATAAAAAAATCTTATCATAAGATTATTGATATTTATTATAAAGCATGCACTTATTTTATCAAAGAAAATTAATAATTTTTATTTAAAAAAAATGTTTTTAAGATATGTTGTTGCTACAGAATTTCCGGTTTTTCATTTCTCTTAAATTCTTAAAAATAAAAAGGAAGTGTTTTCTATGACGTTCGCGCCCAGGCATGTGTTTGAATTTAAGAAATAAATCAATAATTCAGCGTAATACCATTTTATATTCCCCTCACCATGCAATATATGTGTTAAAATTTGCAAATTTGCTATGATGTCACTGATAATGATAGCATTGTAATACCAACAATGAGTCCTGTTAGTAATTATCATGTATGCAGAAGGGGCGGATCCGGGTTTTCAAACTAGAGGGCGTAATATTTATGAACTGAATAATTGAATGCTATTTCATTGAATGAGTTAATTTTAAATGGTATTTTATGTCTATATATGATCGAGAACTTTGAGGGGGCGCACGCTATCTTCCCCCGTCCCTTGAACCGCTAGTGCACAGTGTTATATTATGGTTTTGTAAGCTATGTCACATGTTTCGAATATAATCCTTCAGGGAAGTTCTATCTGACTGATAGCCTGGACAATTCCAAATTTAAGGATTTCTCCAACCAGTTATTTTAAATATCCAACCAGTAGGGAACTATAGCGAGCAGCACAAGTGATTTGTTTGTTCATTATTTTAACCAACAATACTCCATTTCCTCGGAATACAGCATTTAACCCCACATGAACAGAGACAACATCAAAATGTCAAATGATCTGGGCATGTACACAGTCTTTTCGCTAACCCAGTTACAGCCGGAACCTTAGATAATGTCTATTTAAGCTAGTAAACTTTAACACAATTGTCTATTCCAGCTAATTGTAAATTGTCTATTGTAAATTTTCAATAATCCATTAACAGCTGCTTTAATGAAATCAGTCCAAACACTGTGTACATGAATGACAGGCCAACAAACCCACAGGCATTGGCGAATAGCCTATTGTTTCAATTCATACATGCATATTTTCTTGTCATGTCTTTATATTTAAAAAAAATTATCATGAATAAAAAATTAATTAACTTTATCCTGCATCAGACAATTTGGGATTTTTATTCTTGAAAAGCAACTGCTACTCAGAATACAGCATCTAATTTTAGAACAGGAGATACACTTGAATTGAATAGAGTTTCCCAGGGAGCTGTATACAAAAGCTTTTTGCAGATACAGCTCTCCAGGGAGCTATATTTGAAAGGATCCCTGTAGGGGATGTCAGTTATCAGATCTAATGAAGTCCAATATAGAATCTAGTTCCTTCTGCAGCTGAACTTTTTACAACTTATGCAGAAAGTAATTTTGTTTCTGCCCTAGCTGTTGCCAGTGATTTGGTAAATATGAGACTCTTTAAACATATATAAGTGGTACTAGATAACGGTGAAGCTAAATTTAGAATGTGAATTTAGAGTGTATATAACGGATATTTTAAGATACACCGTTATTTGGATAACATCGGTAAATGGGGTACTGACTATATAAGATCCCTCTTTAATGAACTTAAAATAAGTTAATATTTAAGTTACAAATAAAGTTAACTTACCTGAGACCAAATAACACAATTATAACAAGACTTTTAGAAGGATAAATGACATTCTACAGAGCTATTTTCCTTCTATAACAGGCGTCTTCCCCTCAGGATAATCCTTTAAAATCATGCAGTTTTCCCCTAAAATTTAGTTTACATCCAAGTTTTTTCTTCCCCTTTTGCAAAAAAATATGAGTTATTCTTTCCCAAATTTGAAGAAAATGTCACTTTTCCTACCTGTGAAAAAAGCCCTGCACTACAATATTGTAACACACTGAGTGCATTACAGATTAAAGACATTGAACAGCTACTATATAAGTGCCCCCCCCCTCCCAAATCCACATGAGGTCTAATCTCTTAATTGTTTTATTGCCCCTAATGGGATTAATCCTGTCTTTTCACAGTCAGCTAAGTGTATGTAGACTTGACACCTAGTCATAGAGGGTCATACATTTTATTGGTTTTTAAGGATAATTAGTTTATGGATAACTTCCTGTTGTTTTTGTAAGCATTTTATGTGATTAATTAATGGTGTCCTTTAATTACCAGATTATGTAAGAATAGTTAATGCATGAAAAATGCAACTGAATGCTTCTTCTATTTCTAAATCAAATCATTCTATTTACACATGAAATTATTTTTTACAAGATAAATATTATAATCTTAAAAATAACTTGCAAAGAAACTATGTTTATACAGGTACTGCTTGAGAAATTATATTGGTTAGAAATATTTAACAGGTATAAAGGTGTTAGGATACGTTAGTATTAAATTCCCAAAATGGATGTTTAATTTATCAAAATCATCCAGACCTAACTAATTGGTGTGAGATACATGTATATTTGCTAATGTGTTTGAAGTGTTGAGCATTTATTTGAGTAATTAATGTCTTTAATCATATAAAATTTCTTAATATTTTGCATTTAATATAAACATAATTAAATAAAGAATATATATATACTTTAAAAAAAAAGAAAATTATATCTATATTTTCAATTAAACATTGAATCAATTTAAGTATCTATACAGTAGCTATAATTTTTATTAGCCATAAATTTAAATGACTGATTATGTAATTAGAAGCTAGTCTATCAATGACCCTGTCAGTTTTATTGGACTCCCTACTGTGGAATATACAGGACTGCTGGGTCTTAGTCACATGCCTACGTCCCCGTGAGGGGTTCGACATTAAAGGAAGATAGATTCCTGGTTCAATGTCTTTAATGTAAAATTCACTTACAAGTCTACTCCTGTTTAATATTTAGAAGTTATGTAGAATTATTCTGACAGTTCCACACGAATCTTACCGTTGAACCCTTTTAAATTTACAGCCCAACGGATTGACTACGTGTGTCACGCCAGAGATTATCATTATTTTACTTCATTCTTAAAAATCCCATCCTTATGTCCTCAGTTTGCGACTTGAATACTGTTCGACAATGCATATTATTGATGTGGTCAATATCTCTAGTTTGTCGTTTTTATGCCTGTCAAAACTATCTTTTTCAGAACTGTTTTCGTCCGGTAATCCCTTTAATGGTGTGTACTGTCAACAGAAATTCACATTATTCCTCAACTTAATATTTACATTAGTAAACAGCAGCCATCTTGCGTGCACTATGCGACAGTTATTACGCGGCCGCCATTCTAAAATACACGGCCAGCGCTTTTTTAAGTAAAAATATTGTTGAGTAGGCCTAATTCAAACATTTTTAGAAGAAGAAAAGGTCTATATGAGGGTATCGTTATATATTTTATCGATACCATTCATGTTTTAATTAGAGATAATGAATACATTAAACTTACATCAATTCAAGTTTCTCAGTAAGAACACGTGCTGTCACAAACATTATACGAAGACGGCCTCACTATTTAAAGGATACATAAGATCGACACAGAGCCTTAATGTACATTTAAACACTGCTTTAAATTGCAGTTTAAATCAGTCAGTGATTAATATCATTTTACCATTGTCACACATTTCGGACACACACCACACACCTCCATTTCATTGACGCAGCGTCAATAAAAAAGGTTATAATATATTTGACATTTTCCTTTTGAAAATAGATGACAGATTTTGTATTCCGGAATAAAAATTAATAACTCTGACAACAACAGCACAAATTTAAGTATTAATAGCCTAATATTTGTATCGTGCTATTCCTGTCGCTCTTATTTCTGTTGTCTCGAAAAAAACACCTGATAACTGTTTTTAATTTAGAAAAAAATCTAACGTTACTTAACATGATAGATCATTTTTTGTAGTAAATAAAAAAAATCAGCATGATTCAGTCATTATTGTAAGTACACATAGGCCGAAGTGTACCTATAAAAGTGCGTACTCTCTCTCTCTCTCTCTCTCTCTCTATATATATATATACTTATTTATCCTGTAGTAAGTAGAATATATTTGTTGTCAAATTGATATAAAGTCGACGTCGACAGAAAGTCGAACCGAAACCTGTTCGACCTTATGTTTGAGGTAATATTTACAGAAAACTACTGATAGCAATTAATTAAAATTACAACAGGATAAAGCTCAGTGCATAATTAATCGATGTATCTTTTAATTTGTCAATTTAGGTAAGTATTTTTTCTTCAGTCGAACTCCAAAGTTCAGGGTGCTTATATCTGCGGTTAATTTTTATCAACATAAGGTCGAACCGACACTTTGATTTCGATTTTCTTTCTTATAAGCCGACAGATTTTGTTAAAATGTGGCCTGGTTGTAGAAAATTTAATTATGAATAAGTGTACTAACATATACATCGAGGTATATTTAACTCATTTTCCGCATTTGATCAGCAAACTTTTCTTCAAACATATTATACTCCTATAAAGCGACGAATTTAATGCTCCATCCTTATCACGGTTATTTTCCCGTGATCATTATATAATACATTGCCAGTTAGTTTCGACACGGTAATGCTTGAGACCATTATAACCGTTCCGTCCATTTTCATCTAGTAGTGAAAATAAGGCATTTAAAACTGCTAGGCAGGTTTCCACGTGTCGGTCATCCGGCTGTGTTATCCTTTTGTGACTGTTTTTTTTTTACAGTTTTTGTAATGTTATGACTTATTATGTTTTATAATTGACTTGCCAACTTGGTATTTTTTCTTATTTAATGCAATTCTATACAAAATATACATAGACATGCACCAATGATATCATTTTTTAGGGAAAGAGAGTTGGTCTGGCAAGATTTTTATATTAGCCAATATCTCGCATGTTGTTTACATAAAATGCCAGTTCTTTTTAGCTTTTTTAGTTATTTTGTTTGTTTGTTTTGTCGTCATATGATAGAGACATTAAATTGTTTCCAAAAATGTCGGAGACGTGACGCGCAACATGCATCACTATTTGATGAAGTCCTGAGGTAATGGCAAAATTGGTTTCAGATTACCAGGTATTCCGATTTAAATAGACAGGCCGGAACATTGCTTTTCCCCATATGTAACCTACCCATACGAAAAGGCTGTGTTTAAAATCATCCAGTTTTGAAGATTAAACCTTTCCTTGAAAATTACAGGAATTTACTATTGTAGACAATACAATACAATACACATACACATACGCAGCCAAGCATCGCGGCAGTACAGTCAAAATACGTAGACACCCGTTTATATAGACGCAAAATTCGTCAAATAAGATTAACTCATCTGAAATCATAGTGTGTGTTTTTCTATTTCATATACATATGAAAATGTTTAAAACACTGATTGCATTATGTTAACAAGGAACAAGTAAATTTTTAGACCATACCAGGTCCTGCAATACTAAGTATTAGCAATATTTATCAATTTGGTACTTTTTGTAATAGGCAAAAATCTTGATTGGGTATGGTTATTTTTTTTTCTGCAACATCTTGATTGTAATATATATACTATTGATTGTCTAAATGAGTTTAAACTTAGGTTTATACATATCCTTCAATTTAGTGTGTCATCTGTTAGAAAGGTGGGTCAATTTTCATGTTGGTGTCTTCATTGTTTTTAAGGTGCTCATGATTTTATGTTGAGGGGTAAGGGAATACAAATGGTCGTAACCCTTTCAACTGACGGTAAAATGTTTTTTTAAAGTCACCTGTAAATGCTTTAATGGATAGAGAGAGAATGACAAAAATACAATCATCAACGCTTCATATTAGGGACCTAATACCATGTACCTTAACTGTCGAACTGGAAAAAAATAATTCAGTCAACACAGATGAAATGAAGACTTTCTGAAGAGAATAGTGTAACGGATGAATGCATACCTATATCGACTACTTTAGAATAAAAATTGAAAACTACGTCAGAAAAAGAATCATGTGGCTCATAATGGTTATTATGGTTATTATGCTTATAAATCCGTTCGAAATGCAGTTGTTATAGGTTCAAAAATATGGTATAGATAGAAATCGAGCAGTGAGTCGTGACGGAAGGTCATGGACTGTTCCATTGTTTAAAATAGCGATAAGTAATACAATGACCAAGTACATTACTAAACACGACCTTACATTTGTAGGCCACTGTTGGCCTCTTACATTTGTAGACCACTGTAAAAGGCCTAGCTACGTGGTCCTGAAATCAGTGCACCGCATTAGTAACATTATTAAACTGAATTGTGTTTTTCGTGTCCTTAATATTGCCACTATTTTTTTCAAATAATGCATTGCTCGTGATTTCGGTGCATTTATGTTTTGAAAGGTATATATATCATATGCAATCAAAATCAAATTCTGTTCAAATAATGTTCCTAAGTATGTAAAGGATGTCATGTTATATAACTTAATATAATGAAGCAAATTATTAGATTCTGACAGTGGCTCAAGTACAGATACTGCTAATGAACGCAGTAATTGAAATTTCATGAAATTACCTGAAATGAAATTAAATGAAATACATATGAAATACATATGAAATTCATTCCAAATATTGAAATAAAATTTTGCAATAATAAAATGCCAAATATCAAATACAAATGGAAAGAAAAAACGTTCACATGTGTTTCGAACCCATAGCATCTTGACTACCAGGCTTCAAAAGTAAAATGGTTGGCGCCTTTACCGATCGCGCTACGCACTTAATCTCAGCTATGAAGGTCAAATAACTGATATTTATATATTACGGAAACCTACGAAACGTTCCGAAAAGCCACTTACCCTACAAAATGGACTTAGCTGATCTTTGATCATTCACAGGTCGTTGTCGGACTATAGCACAGAAGTGAAATGTGCCAGTGTTTTTACAGAGCCGTGGACTTGAGATAATTAAGTCCCTTCTTCAGCGATTATTTTGTCACATCTATGTTTGTTTTACTAGTTTTCATGACCAATCAGTGAATTATCATTGTGTTCATCAATAATAGCTCGGCTACAGCACATGTATCTTTTTAAATTGTGATTGCATGTTGATGGGGTTTTCTTTTAAATCATGGGCCGCAGAATATGGAGGGCAAAACAGCTTATTATCAATGTTGCTTATTCAAATAGCTATTTGAGTATTTTGAGTTACATTGACAAGTGCATATTACAGCCATGGTCGGCATTGGTTGCTATCATAAATCTCAAAATTCAAATGTTGACTAGGGTAGTAACGGTGGCATAAGGGTGATGCGATGGACTCCGAATCCGGACGTTGCTGGTTCGAATCCAGTAAGTGGCGGAATTTGACCGGAACCATCACAATCCCTTCTTTGGACGTGAGTACGGATCAGAATCCAGGAAGCTGTAAGAACTTGCTCTACAATCGATGTAAAACAAATAAGTTCAAATTAAACTAAAAGTTGGCAAAATCTATTTTGATACCTTTTTAAGATATCGTTTTTGACAACGTTATAAAGAGTTTGATCGCGCAATGTTTTTGAAAACAAAATGACGGTTTACGTGGCAGATAAACCTATAACCTCCTATACGGCTAAACTATGTGTATCATATATCAATAAATGATTATAATTTCATTATTTTAAATAAATTTGTACAGGAAATTACATTTACTGTTGTATTTTCCATAATTATAAATGTACTTAATAAAAGCAAGACATTCATACCTTGTAAGGTATACTGTTGTACAATACTGCTTAAAGCAACCACATGAACTAACTGAAAACCGAAGGGTATGTCACAAGAAAATTGTTCTGAAATTTATGTCAGCTGCAGATTGAAAGAGATAATGAATTCGGTATGATAAATTGTCATCTGATACTTTGTAAAAATGGTAGATTTCGTACATGGCTATGACAAATTCATTACGACATTTAAGATAATATCATAACCAACAGTATAGATATTGTTGAGCAACTATTACGTTTTAATTTACAAATTATATAATTTTCTACTAAAATCGACTTTGAATCTAATTTTACCAGAAAACGATAATGTAAATACCCAAACATAATAAAGAAAGTAAAATAATACAATCATTTATGATCTACACGAATGCATGGTTCTTGAAAATCGCAAATAAAATTTGCAAAGAAAATAATTGAAACAGTATATAGTCATTTATAACGTAAATGACAATACAATGAGGCAAATATCGACTTTATGTCTATTATTGTTTTTATTTAAATACTATTTTGAACACTTGATATTCTTAGGATAATAATTTTATGGATGGTTTCATACATGACTTGTCGTGTTCATGATTTTGACAAATAAGGCGAAATTAGCTGTAAAATAGAAAGACTTTATTTCGTAATATTGTATCATATTGTTGAGTACAACTATGCTTATTATTGTTCGATTAAACTATCAGGAATATAGCTAATCATAATCACAAATCTACTTTATGACTGTTACAGTTCGATCTGAATTATTAATGATCAAGGACACTGATAAGTTTTCATGCTGTATAACACCATTAAAACATTAAATAGTCGTACATCGATATTCGGATTTTAAAAAGTGACAATATCAATAAAATCATCAATATTTTTTCAATTACAGCATACACATCTTTTCTGACCCACTGCGCGAGCATTTTCTCTTATATAATATCAATATCAGATATTAAGTAGACGTCGCTAGAAAGTCGAACCGAAAACTGTTCGACCTTATGTTTGAGGTAATATTTACAGAAAACTACTAATAGCAGATAACTAAATTTACATCATGATGAAGCTCGATGCATGTTTTACCTTTTTTATTTAGGTAAGTTTGATTCTTCAATCGAAATCCAAAGATAAGGGTATGTATATCTGTGGTTTATTTTTATCAACATAAAGTCGAACCATGAGATGTAAAGGGACACAATCCAATAGTCGGTACCAGCTCAATTACCATGATCATCGAATGGATACAACTAATAGGCATTGTTCAAAATTGTAACATATGGGAACTGCATTATACGTTTTCTGTGATTTCTAGTAACAACCTTATGTACAACTCTAACAATCGTCATAAATTTGATAATAATTGTAATGAAAATTGCTGCTAGAAAAAAGGTTATCATGCTATAACTATAGTGATTAAAACAAAACAAAAGATTATCCAATATATTTATTTCATTCATTGATGTATCGTGTAAATACAGAGAAAAAATAGTATTTCATAAAACTATCAATGGAAATTGCTGCTTGCAAAAAGGTTATGCTATAATTATAGTGATAAAAACAATACAAACAGTTTAAAATATATTTATTTCCTTCATTAATCTGTCGTGTAAGCTCAGAAAAATCGTATTTCATAACTATTTACTATCAAAAAACTATATAAAAACGATCAAGTATCAGCGTACACATGTCAATATAGGCATAAATTTCATGTTCATGACTTAATTATAAGTGCAAGTACAATTTTAATTGTAAATCCTAGTGTTTTTTCTACTTGTCACTTCCAAACTTAAAATCCTTTTTTAAAAATGAGCCTGAGGGATTTGTATCTTTATCTGGAATAAAGTTTGATGTTTCACCTGTTGTTTTCATAAATAACAAGATAATCGATAGAGCCATTTTTTTATCAAAGCTTCACTACGTAGCGTTACCTAATAAAACGCCCATTCACATTCAAGAACGTTGGACGGATTGACTCTCGGTTTGTCCCGGATGAGTGACCTGGAGAAACCATGTCATACCCTTTGGGCACCGAAGTCATCCATGGCAGACCTGGATGGAGCTTGTTGATCCGACCCAATCAGGCGAAGAGTCCCGTATTTGATAAATATAATACATAATATAGCCAGGTGTTACTTGGAAAATATTCGAAATGTGAAATTTCGGGGCAGATCCGAGGCAGGTCCTGTGTTGTACCCATATATACAATGCATATAACTAAAACAATTCATTTAACCATTCAACTACACATCTCATTAATAACAGAAAAGTTATATACACATGCAAATCAACGAACTATGTTTTTATAAAAATGGAAAAAAATAGTCATAATTGTTTTCCATTTTAGTTCCCTAGAGTGGTAAAACTTTGCAAATTTACAAATTATCTGTATATGCATATGTAGACAAAATTAAGCACGCTAATATGATCACGCTGAGTGCTTATTGTTATCTAAAAATAATGGCAATGTGGTCAGGGTTACATACAGAAAATGTATCATTTAATTCCATCTAATCGTTGTAGATCATTGTGTACAGTAAGTAAAATAGAATGATAAAGTACGCGATATGTATCAAAACATGATATGTGATTGAAAAGCTGTAATCAGCCTTAGTACAAAAATAGATAGTTATGTAAAAATGCTTTAGTTTGTGTTCGTTGCGGGCGGACGATCCACGATACAGGTTTCTCTCCCGTTTGCTGAATTTAGTCCAAGGGCGCTTTTGTTGAAAATATCCGGTTTCAAGTTAGGTTATATGTATGGTTACACGTTGAACAATAAGCTAAAACTGGTTCTGATTTAAACTGAGTGATGAACAAGCATTTTACCTCCATGGCGACAGAAAAGAGCTTTACAATATGTTCTTGATATATTAACAGGAACACGCTCTTAAAAATAACAAAAACTAAAGTTATTATTTGTTTTGTTATTCCTTGATAAGAAGAATATTGTCTTTCAGTGGTAATCATGGTCACGTACACAACTCTAAGTCATGTTAATCAAGTGTTGACACTCGATCATAGCAGGGACACTGTAAACTATGTTAAAATTGTCCATTGATAATTATAAGGTAGAAATCTGACCATTGCTTATCAGATCATATAAGAACTTGTGTATTGAGTTTCAGTAATCGTCAGCATGGTTGGCCATTTTCCCGAGCTCAACTGCTTGTAATATCGGACGGATCAAACGGACCAAACCACCTCCGGGTGTAGTTATGAAGGTTTGACAATCCGGATCGTGATTTTGTACCCTTTGTTCGTTTTAAACCAGTTTTACTGAACAAATGGACAGTTTGACAAACCAGTTGGAAACCAACCTGGTTTGTTGCAAGCAAACGCGCCCTTAGAGATTAAGGATTAGAGCCTCCGGATTTCGGCATATGTAACATAAATGAGGTTTCTATATGAAATAATTATACTGGTTGCCTGAGGAAGTACATAACGAAACGCGTAGCAACTTTATTTGAGTTATATTTTCTTTTTTACCATAATAATTATATATTGTATAGAAATAACGACGTTTCTTTGATTAAGTGCGTGTCCGGCACTTTAGTCCGTTTACGTAACGACTAGATCCTCTTGATTGTAACATATGTACCATGACAGAGATTTCTATTCCCTATATTATAATTCCAGTACCGGGTCGTGGGCAACTCCATGCAGTGAAATACTTCAATCAACATTTTACAAACGTCTTTGTATCTATTGGATTTGTGTCGCGCGTTTCATTTTTGATTCATAAATTAATTATTGTGATTTTAATATAGTGCTTAGTTACGTTTAGTTATTTAATAAACAATCACATGGACAAAATAGTACTATGGAAAATTGATATATGTATATGAGAATTGTCTTTGGTCAATGTTTTAAATTCGTTACTGTTGAAAGCTGATAAAAAATATCATATCTTAGGACATAGTCGCCCGGTTCGTCTTAAATATGTTACACGACTTTCATCTAAGATAATATCATGAGCAACAAAATAGATACTGTTAGGCAGTATTTTACTTTTCAATTTACAAATTACAATGTATATAATTGTCAGCGAAATCGACCTTAAATCTGATTTTACTAAAACATGATGATGTAAAAGTATTAGGAAAGTTATATATACAAACAATTATAATCAACATGTACGCATGATTCTAGAAAATCGCATTAATTAGATTACAAAGAAAAGATTAGTACAACTGTATGCATGTATGTGTCTCATAATGTTCTGAGATGATATCACGTTAAACTGCTGATTTCACAAATCGATCTTATACCGATTATTTCTGAATTAATCAATTTACATTTATAAACATGACTAGCTTACTTACTATACCATTATACATCATATAATCATTTACTTGCATAAAAATGAGAACATTATATCTCTGTAGAGTATCCGGATGGATACAATATTATAAGAACTTCTCAGTATTATACTCCTTTTATTTCATTTTGGCTTTTGCATAATTATATAAAAAAACGGATAGTCTTAATCAACTACATAAATCAGTACATAAATATTCTTATGAAATGTTTTCTATGACGTCACATAATAAATACGCCAGAGTTGACGTTACAAAATAATGCGCCACAAGTACTCACAACGTCAATAGGTTGTGTAAATTAAGAGTGTTATATATATGGGATACATCAGACAGATTTGTCACCCAATCATGTGGAAATGAGGCGTAAACACACTCTGTCAACTTACTGATTGACAACCTTTGTCTAATCATCTATTTTAACAGAGTTCATACATACAACTTGGAGAAGGAAAATGTTCATCATCCATATTTTGTTTTCGGTGGAAAATGTTTATGATCCATATATAACGTTTTCGGTACAAGATCATTTAGGTATTGAGCTAGATCAAGCAACACTCTCAATAATATAAAATTAATATTATAGTGGGTTGTCTCTTCACATTAGAGACAATATTCGTACCATATAACTAATTTGTAGATGCCGTGAGGGTATTCAGGTGTGTTGGATGATTTCGAGTTGTGCGAGAATATTAGGTGTCACTGAATACCCTATACTATTGTGTACGATGATGCCTAAATGCTTTTTTATGGATTATTTTAGTAAACAGTAATTTCTCTGTACTTACACGATATATCAATAAAGGAATATATTGTATAATATTTTGTTTCGTTTTAATCACTATGATTATAGCATAATCATTTTTCTAGCAGCAATTGTCATTATCAATTATCATCAAGTATTATGAAGATTGTTAGAGTTGTACATAAGGTTGTTACTAGAAATCACAAACAACGAATATTGCGGTTCCCATATGGTTAAAGTTTGGACAATGTCTATAAGTAGTCTTCCTTCGATCATACTGATTAACTAGGTACCAACTATTGGATTGTATCCCTTTAGCTCATTTGATGGTTCTACTATATGTTGATAAAAAAACCACATATATACATATCCTAACCTTTGGAGTTCGATTGGAGAAAAAATACTTACCTAAACTAAAAAAATAATATAACCGACATCGATTAAACATGCATTGAGCTTCATCATGATGTAATTTTAATTATCTGATGTCTATAGTTTTCTGTAAAAATTACCTCAAAGGTAAGATCGAACAGGTTTCGGTTCGACTTTCTAGTGACGTCTACTTAATAGCTGATATTTATCTGTGTATGTATATCAATAGCATGATATATGACAGAAAAATTCCCCTGCAGTGAGCAAAAGATGTGAATGCATTTATTGAAAAAATATTGATATAATCCAAATGAAATTGTCACATTTTAAAATCCAGAAATCGGTTAACGAGTATTCAATGTTTTCATGGTGTTATACAGCATGAGAACTTATTTTCTTTTTTTCTAATGATACAAGTTCTCAAAAATGCATGCAATGTACAATATGATTTATTTGTCGCAATGGGTCGTTCATTGTGCCTAAAGCCTTAAAATGAGTAAAAAATCGATAAATTAATCTGTGTACGTCGTGTATGACTTTTAAATAGAAAGATACTCGAATTTTGATCCATCCAGAACTAGCATTTACACCTGCTGTGCAAACTAAAAAAAATAAACATAATCTAAATAGAACAAAATATGCAAACACAGCTTATGATCTAAAATATAATAAATACACAAGCAGTTAACTAAACAATAACTGTATAGATAACCATGGCGTTATATAAGATTTTTATGTTTTTTATGACAGTTGATATAATCATTAATTAAAGAAACGAACAATATATTTTTTAAAAATACTGAAATAATAATGTACATCCAGAAGAATTGTGAAAACTATTTCGATGATAATTGAATGAAGACAGCTGTCTTACTATTTCTTATTCAGCTTCCTGAATTTCAAATAATATATCACGTGTATTTCTCTGATAGTTAACATTTTGTCAATGTACATACGGACAGATAAATATTTTTTTTGTTTATTAAAGAAAATAAACGTATGAAGTGCTCAGAATAACAAATATGATTTAATCAAACTGTAACATGAAGTAGGTTTGTGAATTGATAAGTTATAATCCTGATAGTTTAATCAAACAATAACAAACATAAAGTTAATTTGTGAATTAGTCCAATTTACATGAACTAACATAATCATAATGATCTATGAGATAACGCTTACATATGAAATCTTTTATCAAACGTCTAATTTGGAATTAAACGTACTTTCTTTTCTATATGATGTCAGAGATAAAGTCGAATATATATTTGTACTCTTAACAATAATGATAAAATATTACAAAATAAAGTCTTAATATTTTACAGCTAATATTGTCTTATTTGTCAATATCAAGGTCAATACATGAGTTAAACCATCCATGACTTATTATCCTAGGCATGTCAAGTGTGTATTTTTCATGAACTGATGTTCATCAAAATAATTCATTAATACTTCATGAATTTAAATGTACCGAATTGTTCATCAACTGAACTCCATTGAACATCAACAGTTCGTGATCAATTCATGAAAGTTTCATGAAAATGCATCAAGTTTTGTCAAGATGATTCATCGATAGTTCATGAATCTATGTTTCACGGGCTGTTCATCAACTGGAGTTCATGAACTATGAGTAACTGTTCATCATAAGTAGCATCTGTTCATGAACTTCGTTGGGAAAAGTTCATGAACCAAGTGTTCAATTTGTATGTCATGAATATATTTATAGAATATTAAGGAATAAGCTCATGAACATTTTGTGAACTGTTCATTAAATTCTTGACTGATACAGGCCTTTATATTTCTATGGATGGTTTTATCTAACACATTTAAACTTCGTTCCTTATAGCAATCTCAGTGCTTTGGGTGTATTAAGTACTTCATTGTTAAACAATTTACACATTCATAAAACGGGTATCACACAATTTACTAATATGTACCAGTTGATGTGTTTTTTTCTTTCATAAATTTCAAGCAGGGAAAGTAGTTCAACATGGCACATAATGCATGTTCATATATTTAATTAACTTAGCAACATTTCCAGAAGTACTGAGAGAAAAATATAAGAAACAGAAACCAACATATGAAGTTTGATTATTATAGGTGTTTGATTTTATAGATCAAGTTTGGTACAAACAAACATACAGACAAACGAAAGTGACTAAAAACAATACGCCTCCGATCTATCGATACATGTGTATAAGAAACCATTTAAAATTGTACAAATAAGACAAAACTGCAAATCAACTATGCCTTTTTATACGAAATGGATAAATATAGTTTTTATTCACAGACGTTTTTGAAACAGAACAACTTCCACTCCTTTTCGTGTCATAGTTAACGCAACTGGCCCAATAACACAAATGTCTGCTAAATTAGATGAATCATCACAGGACACTGCATTTAAAAGCGTCTTATGGAACTCTGTAGCTGCATGAACATTTTAAGCAAAATCTTCACAATTATGTCGTGAATACATCACAAATTCATGTGCAACATAAATATACCCAGTTCAATATTCATTATACGATGACTAGTCGTCGTTATACAGCACGAATACTGGTATGTCATTGCATGATGCCAACAATTCACTTTACGAGTTTTATAGTCATTTTTATAACATTTAGTTGCGGTTTCAGTATGCATTGACCATTTCTCCTTATTTGATAACCGCATGTTTTAAGCTGTGTTCACTTGGCGTTATATGGTTTCAGTTTGCTGTCTTAAACATGGGCAAAACATTTATGTGCTGTGAATATGCAATAAATTATTGTGCAATATACGTCCTGTTCTTATGCAATACGTGTTTGTGATTGTATGTTATTGTGCCATTACATGATTCTTGTCTGTCTATATATATGCTGGTTGCTGTTATACGATGCTTATTCAGGTTTTATGCATAGGGGACAGACACACAAACAAATTTCGAAAAAAAGTGTTTAAACATATGTATAGAAACAAAGGTTTTTACTCCAAACTCAGCCTTCAGCTGACACACGCAACAAATTTGCCCATAATTTGTACAAATGTCATTGTATCAATAATTTTAGTGCCTATCGTATTGCCATACAATGTCAAACATAAAAAACATAATTTCCATCAATTCATATGAACGGTAATTATTTTATATACGTTTTCTTTTAGCAAAAAGCGTCTAAAATCCGATTCATTCACACGATCTCGAACAAACGCGCTACACCACCCGAAAGCAATGTTTACGAGTAAATAATTCGTGCATGAAGGGTGCGATTCGTTAGACTAACTTATTATTTATCTCTCGCCACCAGTTTTCTTTATCTGAATCGATGAACATAAAAGAAAATCAGCTCTATATCACTTTGCCGGCAATATTTCGTCGCAGTCAACCAAATCCCCAACCTAATGACACGTACATCATGAGGATTCTGATTGATCCTTAAACGTTGAACGGTCAGTGAGAACGTTCGTTGTGAAAAAGTTTCTTGGGTAGCAAAATGGTTGACTGCCGACGAAATACTGCCGGCAAGTTGATGTAGAGCTTATTTTTTTCCATTTGCGTAGATTCAGAAAAAAAACTTGGTCCCTTATAATACAAGTCCAGAATTTCTTAGGGTTATCATTTGTGCCAGATGTCCAGATCTTCCAGACTTTTACCATAATTGTTGAAGGCTTTCTTATATACTGAGCGGGTTTGTTGTTTGATCTTCTTATATCTGTTAATGTCGGATAATTTTCCAGACTTTTTGGCTTTATCATAGCTCTTTTTCTTCCTACGTGTTAGTCGTTTAATGTTGGTGTTGATCCATGGTTGGTTATATCTTGTAGAGGGGGTCTTCCATGGTACCATACAATTTTGAATGCCCAGGAGTGTCGACTTTATATCTTCCCACATCTGCTGAACAGATGGAGGAACTTTAGTCCCATACTTGTTCATGAATGTCTGCTAGAATTGTATAGAACTCGACTTCCTGCCTGCTATATCTGCCCTTTTCCACAAATAGATTCTCCTCTTTACTTTTTGCCGATCTGACGTTGGAGTCTATATGCACTATGTCATGGTCGACAAGGCATGGTATGGTGGTGCATCTATTTATCAATGATGGTCTGTTAGTTAGGAAAATGTCAAGAATTTTACCTTGTCTAGTTAGAAGATTGGCAGCTTGGTTCAGGTTACAGTATTCAATAGTACGTAGGTTGAACTATTGTCTTGTAAATACTGGCATCCATCTATGCCATGAGTATTCCAGTTGATGTCTGGGAGATTCAAATCACAACCCGCCCGTATCATCCCTTTCTTTTATTTGCTGTGGATTTTGTGGCTAGCAATACTGAGGTCCTATATATATATCTGTTGTTGCTGGTCGGTGGTCTGTACAGACTGCCAAGAACTCTTACGGATGATTGGTAACTGAATATTACGATAAACAGGGCTGTAACAAGACATTACTTTATCTAACGTTATAATATAAAAACAATTACATGGTAACTAGAAAATTTGCTTAACTTTCATACCTACAGGTTTTTAAAAAAGTAAAAAACAAATACTATTGCTACAAACGTATTAATATACAATTTGTGTTACTATGACTATCAAAAAAAATATAACCCTTTGTAAATCTGACCTGCCGCCGTGGTCGAGTGGTTAAGGTTGACTTCAAATCACTGCAGCCCTCACTGATTCTAGGATCGTGAGTTCAGGCCCCGCTACCGACTATGTATCTTTATGTGAGAAAGTAGGCAGTTGCTTACGGAGGATGGGAGTCTAGTACTGGTTCTTCCCAGGAGCGATGATTAAGTGAACTGTCAGCCTTATATGATTCTGACTGCTGAAAAGGGCCGTAAACAATAAGTCGATCTATTCCGGATTTTTAAACATAAACTCTCAGAACAATGACGTAATGATCTTTGTTTAAGCTTTCTCCCGTTTTAATATCGTGAACTGCTACTACCTAGCTGAGTAAAAAAGGCAAAACCCCTTATAGCTCTGTGAAACGAACGTTTGATAAGAAATAAGCACCAAAACTAAATTTTTCAATATTGTCGCCGGCTACAATGTTCGAGTTGAATTAAGTAGCTTTTCATAAGAAACAAGAAACACAGCTTATTTTCTTGCTTTTTCTGTGACATGTACGCTTCGTCGGTATAGCTTGGTAGAAGAACGACATATATTCTAAATGTGCACAAAAGTATGGCGCCTCAGGAGCATGTCGCCGGATTTTTAATTTCCGTAAAATCTGCGTTATCAACATTAACGCAAAAAGAAAAGATAGAAAAGAAAATGTTCATGCATAAAAGTAGGGCAGTTTTAAATTATTTAGTCAAGTGCCGAATAAAATCAATCCATTATTTAGCGATAATGGTGACACATAGAGAAAAATAGCATCATAAATAACATAACCCATGTAGAAAAGTAAATATTTGTTGCTATGGGATAAAAAAAGAACAGCATACATTTCACATTACTTTTGAAATTCGAATAAACTACTGCGACCATCATAAAAGGGGTACATTAAAATATTCGTTATCAAATCTTCGTTATCGGTATGATCTACTAAACTAAGCGATCACTCTTGACTTTAGCGTCATGGTATGGTTTAATGTAACCAGGAGATTTAAAACTTTTAAAACTGAAGGTTAGCGGTTTCTACTGGCTTTATTGTCTCAAGCGATGTTGACATATACAATGTGCCGCTTATCTTCTAATATTTTGTTATTGATTATACACATAGTCATTACATTTTTTCTTAAAAATGCAGTTATTGATTTATTAAAATATTTGCCGTGTCATTGCTGGGCTATTACCTCCCGCTGCCCTGTAAAATCTATCAAACATGAGAAAAATCTTCGTTATCAATTGATAACGAAGATTTTATTCTTAACACTTTTCAATTTCAAACAAAAGCATGACTTTTCTTGTTACATGCTCTAATAACTTGGGATATCCCAAGTACAAAATGCACATTACACAGTTCGAATATTTATGTCAAAATTGAATATAGTGAAGTAAAGAAGTGGATGCCATGTGGCAGATGAACATATTTTTTTCGCCCATAACTACCTTCATATACAATCAATGAAAATATTATATATGAAATTTTTGACAGCAATAACAAAATTATTTAGCGCTCACTTTATACGTTGATTTAATAAAATATTCGTTGCCATCAGTACAATGTTGTTATTTTAGCTTTCATGAGGGTGGAACACCTGCCAAATGTTATTTGTTTTATAACTCGTCGTGAAATGTAATTTGTATACATAATAAGCAGAAGACACACATCCGTATTTAAAAGTCTAGGTAAAATTAAATGAACACATTTTCAAAGTAATATTTAAATCTTGCTGAAATGGATTTTCTAGAAAATACGCATACGTCAACCCGATCTAATTTTCGTCAATGAATTGACGCTTTCAATAAGACTAAAACAATGATAAATGTAACCCCCAGATCCAGTGCGACCGTTTCAATGAAACATGCACAATTTTGCGATAGCACTTATAAAAGCCACAAGAGTGTTATTAACATTTGTTTGGCCAAATAATGAAAAGATTTATTTTTTATTAGTCAAATAGATCGACTTATTGAAAATTAGTGAAAACCCAATATAAACAAACAAGCAATCTTTGTAAGTCATTTTCTATAGTTATTTGTGTATGATTTGACATTAACAATCTCAAAAGTCAACTACATCATAAAAAATCATATACAACAATAAGACCCTTAAATAGTTACATTAACTTCATTAAGTAATGTATTAATAAATCTAGGTATATACCTGTAACTTTGTTGTCATTCTTGAAGACAATGCATATGAATCTAAGTAAAATTCGACTGCACATCAATGATTTCAAGGAAATCACATGGCCTCAATTATATATTGGTTAAATCACACCGTAATGTGACGTATTCTTTACCAGAGTTCATATTTTCACTAATGATATTTTTAATCATTATCTCCGCCAGCTTTTACCATTTTCGTTTCGTCTTTCTATACATTTTACCGACAGGTGTATGTAAAGCCATTTTAGTCAAGCTTAATCAATTAAGTGAATAAAAAAATATAGGCTAGAGAGGCAAGGTTTCCCCGTATTAAAATAATCGCACTGACAAGTCATGTTCACACTGACACTTACCCTACGATTATCATCAATACCAATCCATGTTTAAATCATGGATGAAACATGGTTTGTTCATGGTCAATGACCATGTTCTAAATCGATTTGGGCATAATATGGCCATGTTTCAAACATGGTTTGGCCAGGTTTTACAATTGGCTCACAACCAGAACAAGGTAAATTGAAACAATGAAACACTGTGTCTGAATCATCTGACAGTATGCAGAAAAAGGATTCAGATATCGTTCAGACATTTTAAAGAAAATATCTTTATTTTTTTTGTGAAAATATATAAGGCCACCGGCCCATACACATATATAATTATGTACATAACATTGTATTTTTACAAAGAAATAACAGAAATGATTACATATATACAACAACAGTGCAGACTGAGATGTAACTGATATGTCTATCAATAAAAAAATTCTATGCATCAAGACCAAGTAAAAAATCATTTCTTTTCTTAAAAGAATAAAATAAATACATTGCAAGATTTCTTATACCTTCTTCTTCATTTAATGACATTAGTTGACAAAATTGTATGTGTTGGTAAGGTCCAAAAATTTTTATTTATGTGTTTAGAGCGAATGTTGACATATAACGGACATACTAGAACAAAATGAAATTCATCTTCAAAACCTGTTTCACAATACACACAGACTCTATTTTCTCTGGAAATATTATAATTATATCTACCTTTTTCTATCTATTAGATTATGCGCTGAGAATCGAAAATTGCCAAACATGTTCGGAATTTTAAAACATCAATTGCTGATACATAGGGTTCCTTGCAAAAATTTAATTTGAAATCTTTGTAAAAATACAGTTTATTATTATTTGTAACTTCACTTCTCCAGTTCTGTAAAAATTGATCTTTAAGGCGATTTGTATAATTTAATAGAAATAGCTTAGAATTTACTACTGACTGGCTTGTCCAGATGTAACCAAAACCATTTTGTTGTAATTCAAGTCTTACATTTGTGACCCAATTTTCATAACACAGGTTATCATAATATAATAACATGTTATAGCATAATTTTACAAATCAACTATTTGGTAGGGAGAGTATACGTATCCAATATTTTAGAACACTTTTAGATGCCACTATGTACATGGGAAACCTACCAAGGTCCCCAATAACTGCATTATTACAACTTGTAATATTTACATTGAGAAATTTTTTACATGCAAAATTCCTTAAACCCCATAATTCTGATCCATATAACATGATAGAACTTATTTTGGAATCAAATATTTAAAAAAAGTTGAGTACGGTATATAACCTAATTCAAGCAATGAAGCAAAAATATACATAAACGCCTTTTCCCCTTTAACAGCCATGGCACTAGCCATTTTGTACAATGACAATCTATTTGTAAATAATACACCAACATAAGTAAAATTGCTGACAACAGCTATATATATGATCTGGTGGTTATTAAAGAACCACTTTTCATTACCTGCTAACTGGCCACCTCTTTTAAAAAATAGTTTTTTTTTTCAATATTTACTCTGCAAACATCAAAAGTAAAATTTCCACAATATCTGGAAATAATTGAATTCCTCTTATATCATTGTTTTTTAATGTTTCCTCCAATTCATTGATAAATAAAACAAACAATATTGGACTCATCTTACATCCTTGACGCAGACCAATAGGGTATGTATTATTGTCAGTTAAACCATCAGATGTTCGGACACAAGCTATAACAGAGTTATATACGGATTTAATAGCTGTCAAGAGTTAGCCAGTACACCGTTTTTACAAAGAATATTATATAACAATGGTCTATTGATAGAATCAAAGGCCTTTTGAAAATCAATAAAGGCGATGTAAATAGCTTTTCTTTTCAAACAAAAATATTTATTTACTACAAAATACAATACAAAAGCGTTATCAATAGTGCTATATCCTTCTCTGAAGCCAGCCTGTGATTCTGATATGTTTTGGTATACTTTTGTAAAGAAATTTATTCTGTTTGTTAAAATTGATAAATAAACTTTACCAAAGACATCTGAAAGAGAAATGCCACGATAGTTATTTGGGCAATTTGAATCCCCTTTTTTGAGGATCGGGACAATTTCCTGTTGAGCCCATGCTGTTGGAAACCATCCACTGTCAAAGAGTTTATTAAAGAACAATCGTACAAATCGTATATCAATACTATATTTTAAAGTTTAAAGAAAATATCAAAAAAGTATTCAGATATTATACATTGTATTCACTCAGATTTTTTTCATACATGTCAAACATGAAAAGTATATATCCTTCTAAACGCTTAAAACTCATGCACGATAGATCAGTAAATGATCATAATTTTTTGATATGCTCTTCAATGTTGAGGTAATGTGTAAGGCTTCCAATGTATTAAATCATCGATAAAACTTGGAAAATTACAGTCTGAACACATAATAATTATGATGGGGATTAGCTATAAATTGTGTATCAAAGTGACAAATTACAGACTCTGAGAAAAAAATGTCTTCATATAGTCATGTTCCATTACAACCCATCCATTTGTTTTCATCATGAGTATCTCTTAAATATGTATCTGTCACGTTTGGTTTTCAGTTCATTTAGTAATCAATTATCAGTACACTTTATTAACAACATTGTAGCAGTTTTTTTCCATTTTCATCATTGGCTTCAGGCTATACTGTATAGTGACCTTTAACACTTGGACTCATTACTGTTTAAACGTTCAATATGTCTAATTGTATATTGATCATTATAATATATATTCACATGAACAATTTTTGCATATACACCCACAATATCATAGGCTATGGGCTACTGGGCGAAACCCTCCCGCCGGAGGCATTTTTGTAGACATCGTTTTTTTGAAAGCTCAATAGCTTCTGATCATTTTCCCTGTGTCTACAGTCTGGGCGTTTGGGCGTTTGTGAGCTACAGCATGCTAATAACAGTTACCGAAAAATACATTTGACAATGATTTCTAATAAGTCTAATACAAGATATTTCAATAATTCATCAATTTGAACAATTGCTTTGACCATTACCAGCGGCGTTACTTGTCGATCAAATGCGTGTTCTTTACGTTATTACACTATATGTACTCTGTAATTCACGTTACCCTGTGTCACCCTAAAATGATAGGGAAGTGACAGTTGTTAATGTTCGATCAACACAAAAGCAGTCGTAAACAAAGTTTGTATTCATATTAGGCACATATTACCACATCTTCATGTTATTCTGTCATTGAATGCTCGTTTGTGTCCTCATTTTACGTAAAATACGTTACATATAAAATTATATGTGTTACATTGAAACCATTCAAATTACTGTGATGACATACTATGATCAAATAGGTATACATTGATAGGTAGTTATGATATATTCATTAATACCCATAACTAGCTACAAATGTGGAAAAGTTTGACTGGCATTGTAGTAGTTTACGTTACACAACGTTACCTTTTGTACGATAAGTACTTAACACGCTTTCCAATGCATAAAACATTGATTTAATATACATACTTGATTACTAGCAATACATATATGTAAATTAACATTCCAACTTTTCTAATTCATCAGATTGTGCTTTACATTGCATGGTTTTATTTATGTTACTTTTTTAAATGATTCATAAACGAGTAACGACATTAAATTTTCTATGAAACTTTTATAAAATCATCATCAAATGTATTCTAAGAATATGTATTTATAAAACAATAAATTTAAATTGACAAGGACAGTGCAAAAAACATTGTGTCATTGACATACACAAACATGTGTGTGTCATTTACGTTACCAATTGATACATGATATTTTATATGCATATATTTAAGTGCAATATTGTATGTTATGCATCATGTACGTCTGTCAGGTTCCCCATTAGCTGTACACATTATCATCAGGATGTTTGTCTTATTCTGATGACAAACGTTCACGAATTTCACTCATCCTCATCACTTTCTGTTTCATAGACAACATCGACCATACTAATTAGCCCAATGTCGTTTTTATCATCAATGTCTTCTGCATCACTTGACTTTGGCACAATATTATCCTCGTAGCAGTTATATTCCAGCATGTCGTCAGGACCGAATCTCCAACTACTTTCATCCACTTTTAGAAGATCAGGATTGCCCTTTTTGCATAGGTTCAAATACACACCTTGTAATTATCCGTTACGAGACCAGATCTACAGGGAGGGAGTAAACTTATGTCCATAACTTAAAGCGTTCAGAACACAACCATGACTTTGATACTTGTCATACATCGGTTTATTGATGTCGTTGTACTTTGGTTGACCATACAACACACATACAAATGTCTCAATGGCACAGTAAAGTTCATCCGAACAAACATGCGTGTAAAATGGCCAATATTGTCATGTAATCTTCATTTACAGGAGCGAAGTTCCTATAGTAATACATTACTTTTTCTAATTACAATTATGTGACGCCTCATACATCAGCTTTGAAAGATAATATAAGTATATATTGTAGACTTTGTAGATTTGATAAAAACTGGAGATACATGCATGATTCAGTTGGTTTCATTCGTTTCAGCATTAACTGTTGAGGTAACGAAATTCACTACGTGTAATTCCATTCAGAAAAGTAGCTCTGGAACACTATATTGTCTCTGAGAGAAGTGAGGTTACATAATGACACAAGGTCAGAAATTCAGCATACAGTAAAATAGATGGCTTGTATAAAATATTAACAGTATATAGATCACAGCGCTGAATGCACTGAAATTGTTTTGATTTTCCAAATGTGCAGCAGCTTGTAATTTCTCAATAGGTCTTTACTGTTAGCGTACTTCTTCCAGGCAATGTAGCTTTTCCTTGGTAATTGTGGTTAATTGATCAAATGGTGTAAATTGTGTACACATTATACATACTTCACATTCAAATTCTGATTCAAAATGATGATAACACAGGCCTTTAAATTGTTTAAGAATGGTTTTATCTAACACATTTGAACTTCGCTCCTGGCAGTAATCTCAGTGCTTTAATTCTCAATTAGTGTGACTGTGACGCCATCTCTACAAGACTTCTGCAGTATAATCTTGAAGCATATGGATTCGACTTCCACTGCTCAAAGATAAGCTTTATCGACTGTGTCTTATTGCCCCTCCGATTTCATGGAGTTACTGTTTTTTACCTGAGAGCATGAACGTTGGAGCTGCCCCACGTCATCTACGCTCATATGATTTAATAGACTGTTTGTTGTATGTGTCTGATATAAAGTCTACACGAGACGTTTTAGGCAATTGACATAAAATCGTCTCAGCTACTTGCTCGAATGTGTCCGGAACTGCTGTAAGACTCTGCAGTCACTCAATTAGGCATTACCTTTAACAACATAGGATACGCCGTCTGTAGAATGGCTAGTTGTTGGTTCTATTGGCGACTCAACATAAGGTACTCCAACTAGACGAAATGTCCAGGAAAAGGTTCAGGTATATTTCATGTTGAACTGAAAGGAGCACAAGCTGGCCAAATGCGTTATGCCCTGCTTGTATCTGAGTTATTATATCACACTGAAATACTCTCCGTGCAAGGGTGTGTTTCTTCAAAACGTTGCAGGGGTAATTGATCAATTGCTTTGACAAGGAGCTTGTGTTCGCAAAGGGCATGGTTTTAGTGTTTCCCTGACATCACTTTGCCAAGAGAACCACTGACACAATGTCGAATTTGATCATAAGTTCCGCGAGACCACCGTCGTTCATCACTTTACCTAGATGTACCGAAGATGAAGTTTAATTGTGTGATATACACACATTCTCGCTATGACATCAGTGTATAAATTTTGTCCGGAAACTGCCGAACCAATATGTGCGATTTCATGGCCACTGCTAGGTCACAGGTTACAAATGCATAATCATTAAAAAAAGAAACAAATCTATTTATTGCTATGAAATTGATATACTAAATTAAACGTTATTTAATTAATGAACATATTTATTTATTGACAATTGATTTATTTAATTTGATTGATTGATTTGAAAATTTGATAGCGAAATGGTTTTCATCTAAGCCTAAATGCCACTTTAGTTACCAAAATATAACTATGAACATAAGTACATGTACATGTATAACTATATCTGATGCAAAAAATATCAAGATATAGTTATACATGTACTTAGCGGAAATGAACGCAGTTGATAATATACCCATATTGTCTACATTATTGTGACCTTTTTGTCACCTTGTCTACCTAAAATATAATTGAGTATCATTTACTCATTAAATAGTGTTCTGCTGGATCCAGAAACAGTAAGTATGTGATGATAATCGAATATTTTAGAGTATATACTAGTGCGACATTATTTCAATGATAAAATATTGGTAACGTAAATTATATCACATTTGATGATGTGTTTAACACTTTTACACTCTTGTTTACATTCTCTTTGCATATAACTATGATTGCAAAGCCTTTAACACAACTTATTTTGATCTGTTTGTGGTATTATGTTAACTTTAAAATTTGAATTATGGTAACGCCCAAAAATGGCGAGTAAAGGCCTATCACACAGATGGTAGAAACTGGGATTTGGTAGGTCTTTCCGTACACTTTCAGAAAACATGCTGTAGAAAAATGCCTCCGGGAGAGGGAGGGGGTGGGGTATTGGTAAGTTAAAAATGGTTTAACTCAAGATCTCAAATACAAGTTACACGTCACTCAAAATAAGATTATAATGTTTGTTTTGGATTTAGATCAAATAACACATATTGGTAGAGATCATTTCAAAAGTATAAAAATTGCTTCCTATTGTACACAGGGTCAATCAAATAATTCTTTGTCATGTTTATAGGATACATTGATTTATCCTTTTTTGTGTTATCCATACTGTATAATGTTGATTGACATGACTTCTTTAATTCATACCTGCCTTTCATTGTCATGTATGTTTTAATGTACTTGCCATGTTTGTCTTAACATTTTACAGTGAAATCTATCTATCTATCTATCTATCTATCTATCTATCTATCAACATCCATCCATCCAGCCAGCCATCCAGCCAGCCAGCCAGCCCAGCCAGCCAGCCAGCCATCTATCTATCTAGGCCAGCAAGTGAAGTCGCTTAAACTTAGATATATAACAAAAGTCTTTTTAGACTTTGGCAGAGGTATATGGTCAACATATACCAGAAACTCTAAGGACGCGTTATTGTCGCGATTAGGACACCGTGTACATGCACAGATCGCAGAGAATATGTCTCCGGTGTGACAGGTGACCGAAGTAAAGATTTACTTTAGAAAATAAAAGAAATCATAGTACTCAATTTGACAGTTTAGGACGTGCCGGTGTGACGGGGGTATCAATAACAAGGCAAGACAAGGCATATTTATTTACAGATTGGTACGATAAGTACAAGATCTAGCATACAATATAGGCATAACAAATGATATATAGGTGATCATATTTATCATAATACTCACAATGTAAAGAGTGAAATTCACAATATATAATTCATACTACTATAATGATACAAGTAGATAAATAAATGGTTGTACATCAATACCTTTAAATTTCTGATATCTTAAGCATGAACATGGCAAGAATACTTAGAGTTAACAAGTCTACATATTGCATGAGTGTAATAGATTTGTAAACCGAAGGTCTAGGTCTAATATGTAAATATCATAGTAAGAAACGATATTTGATGAACAAATGCGAATGAAATGATAAACATATTCAATATCATGATTACCACAATGGAGACAGTAACGCAAATTTGTTTGTTTTGTTTTGTTTTGTTTTGTTTGTTTGTTTGCTTGCTTGCTTGCTTGTTTGTTTGTTTGTATTATAAATTGGATGGGATATTCATCAGCCCGATTAGCTCAGTTGGTAGAGCATCTGACTTGCAAGCAGGAGATCGCGGGTTAGAGCCCCGCATCGAGTACATTATTTTACCTCCTCCTATTACATTTGGTGCCGTGAGTGTGTGACTAGCCTTGGAATCCTAGAGCTAGGGTAAAGCAGATGTCTGGGTTAGTTCAAAGAGCCTGTGATTGTCGCGATTTATTTACTTGGAATAAAAAGGAAGGAGGAATGTACCAGTGTGGTATATTGTATTGCATATTGGCTGGGATATTCACAATCCCGATTAGTTCAGTCGGTAGAGCATCTGATTTGCAAGCAGGAGTTTGCGGGTTCGAGCCCCGCACCGCTACATTATTTTCCTCATCCTTTTACATTTATTTCGAGTGTTTCGCCCCTTTTTAACAGTCAGTGTCATATTAGGTGAACAGTTCATCTAGAAAGAACCAGTACTAGACTCAAATCCTCCGCAAGAAACTGCCTACTTTCTCACATAAAGATACATGTTCACTGTTCAGTGCGAGGCTCGAACCCATGACCCTCTAGGTAGCAGTGATTTGAAGTCAGCGACCACGGTAGCGTGTGAATACGTTTTCTACCGTAACGAGTTACTTGAACTCGTAAAGAATGAGTGTTTAATCTGAAACGAGTAACACACTATTTATGTGAATAGTAGCATATCTTGATATTTTTCGTATTCAAATGTATAATTAAATCGGGCATGCTCATAAAGTGCAGGTCTACAATAAATAGTACCATACCACTCTTGAATAAAATTGCCCATTACTCGTTTCTTAAACACATGTATAAAAAATAAACAACGCAATTTTGTTTTTAAAAATATATATGAAAGCCAGAAAAACCAAGAAGTGATTTAACATTAGAAAATGTTTATGTCCTAAATCTTCTAACGCTCTGCGATACAAAGTGAATAAAATGATATTGTCCGTTTTCTAAACTTTAAACCAAAACTAAATTATTATAACCTATGAATTTGATGCTGTCCTAGTTCCCCATATTCACCAAAATATGTACACTAAACTTTAAATGCACACGCTCAGTAACCTTGGATTTGGTTACAAATCAACATCAAACTTAATTACATGATGACAGGTTTACAATGAAACTCGAAACACGATATCATACATATCTGCTTTATATAATTGAAAACCAAATACGGTAAGCTGCGTTAGCGGCTTTACATACGTTTTGCATGAGAAATAAACTGATTGATGCAAAAGAGTCTAGTCATTAGATTTTCACTAATTTTCAGACAATTATTAAAAGCCGACTTAGCCTCACTTATATTCAACAATTTTAGCGATTGTAAGTTAATCTATATAAATATACACATTATCATACGAACACAGGTAACACTTGACAGCATGTTTATGGGAAGATTCCATGTTTGCCTTTCGTTTAATGAAATATTGCTGTAGCTAGGTTCGATATTATCAATATTTACTAGTATCTATCCTTAAATAATACGAGTATGGACAAGTCGTTCAAATCTCATGCTACACAATCGTGAATTTGCATTTTTGTTTTCTGAGTAATCACAACTCTGCCTGTAAAGTCGCCATGCAATGTGGTGTATATTACATTAGTTCATTAAACAGATAGCGTGTATTACAACTGCTAGAACTATTAGGAGCTCCAAATGGGTGATTAGGCAAAAGTTGAATGTTACAAACTTATCCTTACAGTAGTAGTGCTACACCCTTAATGTATATAAGTAGCATATTACTAGCATGACTGATTTAAGCGTCTGGTGTAAAAAAAAAATTTTGTTTGGGTAAGGAATGGATCAATAGCATCTCTTTATTCTGTTCTTAATTAAAAACATAAAAAAAAATAATGTTCGTAAAAGAAAATACTTTATAACACAAATTTGCTTTTCCTATATAACGACATAACATTATAAATAAAACCTGACAGCAAAAGTAAAAAAGGTCTTATTTAACATAATGTTGAAAATTCAATTCAATTATAATCTCGTGATATATGACACAAATATTATTATACAATCGCAGCCTAGTTTAGAATAATTTAATGATAAAAACTGGGGCGCTTACAATTACTTCCAAAATGGTTGAAGCTAATCTGTTGAAAATTCTTTGAGATTCAAAGTTAATTTCATGAAATAAGACACATTTTCATGACTATCGCAGTCTGGCTTAAAATGCGTTGTAGATGAAATATTGCCCTCTGGACTACTTTGAGACATTACTTACAAAGCGTGTCGTGTTTGCATTAGCCTTATTACAAAACGGGTTGAGAAAATAATGTTGAATATTCATACGTTTCAAAGTTAATCTCATAACATAGTCCCATTTCACTTTCGTAGCTTGGTTCAAAGTACTTTGATGATGAACTACTGGACTACTTTGAAAGAAACTATTTTAAAACGGGTTGTGTTTGCATAAGCCTTATTACAAAATGGGTTGAGAACATAATGTTGACAATTGTTGAGATTCAATATTAATCTCGTGAAATCTGACCTACTATACAATTGCAGCCGGGTTTAGAATAGTTTGATGATAAATTAGGGCGTTCACGCTTTCTTCCGTCCGTCCGTCCGCACATCAAGGAGCGACATTATGGGGTTTGGGTTAAGGGTTAGCATTATGGGGTTTCCGTTACGTCCAAACGGTCATTGTAGGGTTTAATTCCGTTTGTGTGCTTGAAAAAATACCTTTGTGGGGTTGAAAAATAGTAAAGGAAAATAAACACGCCGTAACGTCCGTCTCGCCCTTAAGAACGCCCCTCCCTCCTTCCCTCCCTCCCTCACTCACTCAATCACTCAATCAATCAATCAATCAATCACTGAAAAATAGTAAAGGAAAATAAACACGCCGTAACGTCCGTCTCGCCCTTAAGTACGCCCCTCCCTCACTCACTCACTCACTCACTCTTTGTCTTTACATCAACTATTATCTAAACTCAACCGTCGTTATTTTCTCATCATTTTTAATAAAACATGGAGATACAGCACATGGGTTTTGATGTGACGATTCTAATTTTGTTGACTGAGCCGCACTATACTTATATATCCTTTAAAATTTGAGCAATTTATATACACTTGTCTATCCTGAATTTTTTCCGATAATTGGTCTACTCAAATATCCTGTGTTTCGGCCTAAACTAATTTGAAACAGTCAAGTGATTATAAAGTTTTCTGTAGAATTGATATTTTATATACCATGGTTTAAAATAACAATGCTCAAATTATATAAACTGATGTTCTTTTAAATATCATCCAAAAATTGAAGAAAATGTATAAATGAAATATTATTTGAATGCATTGAACACATGCAAAAGTGATTTTTAGACATTACTTCTTTTATGCAATTTAACCGTCTATGCAGCATGTATATTTGTTTAATCTACGAGTATAGTTTCTTTTGTGGTCCAGATCAAGTTTGATAAGGGGTATAGAATTACATGAATTTGTAGCATGTATTTGCTGGTGCGTACTTGGGGGGGGATACCATCTTGGCAAGTTGGGGTTGACCTCATAAGTATCTTCAGCTTCTGTGACGATTTCACTTTGGATTACAATTGATATGCTCAGGTGAGTTATTGTAATCCTTGGATGTCCGTCGTCTGGTGTCTGTCAGTTCCGTTCTCAATTATTTTGAGAACATTCTAGATACAATATATTTCATCTAATCTTCATGAAATTTTCTAATCATTTTTGCCTTGATGTCTTCTATGCTGTTTTGTATATTTGTCATGTGGAGTCAAAACTAGGTCACCAGGTCTCGTAAATATAAACAAAAACATTGTGAACATTCCAGAGACCACATCTTTTATCTAATGTTCATGGAACTTTGTCACAATGCTCATCAGCATATGGGTTGTTTGGGGCCAAAGATAAGGTCACCCAGTCAAACTACACAAAAACCTTGTGAACCCTCAATCGCAAATTTAACCTGTTATCTATTAGGATCCACATACTTTAAGCCATCATAATCATGCTTAGATATGACGTGTATGGCCACAAGATCTTGGTTATGTAAGATTATGGGTCCAAATCGTCTGAAATGTCCAGAGTTATGTGCTCTTTAATTACAAAAAAGCTATATTCAACTTGTTATCACTCTAGTGCTTTCATTTTCAGCCATGGTACAGAATCTGTTGACCTCACGGTCTCGGTCAAATTCGATTTTGGGCTTAGTCAGCTTAGTATGTTGAGCGTAACGTGTCACTGAATTACAAAGAGCAGTACATTTCACCTTGTTACTACTCTAGTGCTTTCATTTCTTTTCCAATATTGATGGTTTTTATATAGAGTATGTATTAGCTTAATCGATTTGGTATGTCAAGAGTTATCTGTCCTTGAAATACAAAAAGCTATATTTCACATTGTTACCACAGTAGTGAATACATTTCTTGATCAGTATTGATTTTTATGCAGACTGTTTGACCATAAGATTTTCACCAAGTTGAATATATATACTATAATTAGCATCTGTTAGGGGGGGGGGGGGGGGTCATGTTTACACAGTATACTTATAACATATTTAAAGTGGTGAAAGATGAATTTGAACGTGTAACTTATCCGGATTCAACTTGATATTTTTTCATAATAGCGGTTACAAAATCAAGTAACCTGTGAAAAAAGATATCTCGCTTCTCTTTCGTTATAGACAGATAACAATGAGAAGTATTTGTTCATTCGCTTAATAGTATACTCGTTTGCAGGAGCAATGATTGTTTTTTTAACGTTTCCCATTCAAACCTATAATAATTACATGTTAATATAAGCATGTACTTCAACGATACAAATAGAATGTTCGCAAAACACGCATGTAGAAAAATGTTGTGAAAATAAACTCGAATTAAATTGTGACAAAACTAAAACTTCAGAAAAGCTCTCAACATGTGTTTTCCAGTAGATGAACATCTAATTTCCTTTGGAGTATCAAAATAATCAATATCAAAATAGAACAGTAACAGACATAAAGTAGATTTGTGAACTGATAAGCTCTAACACTAAAACCTACTTACAGTTCAATTTATATAAATAATCATAATTGTCTAGGCGGTAGCAACTTTTATATAACGTCTAATTTGGAAATTAAGCTATATATATATAATTAGAGCGAAATTCCTAATCTCACACAGAGTTGTCATTCCTTTCCAATAAGTACACATTGGTAACTTATTTATTTTGCAATTTATTGTACAACAATTGGATGCTTGTACATATATACAACTCGTCTCCGTGGTCGATTGGTTAATGTCTCTGCCTTCAAATCACTGTAACCTGTTACCGATGGAGGGTCCTGGGTTCGAGTCCCGCTTCCGACCATGTCTCTTTATGGGAGTCTTGTACTGGCTCTTCCCAGGAGCGATGCTTAGGAGAACTGTCCGCCTCATAAATGACTCGTAAAACTCGATATAAACGATATAAAAATGTACATATATACAATTACAAGTATAAGCATTTTTCTTATAAATGAGTATGCTTTCTTGTTGATGTATAACTATACATGTATGTGCCCGCCCGGTTATATCGGTGCCGGTTCACCTTACATGGGCTGTTATTTTAACCAGTATTAACATAGCCTAAAATATGGCGCCGGCAACTATTCCACTTATGGACAGAAATCAACACTTTTTGTCAAATGTTATGAGTACATCATTGTTTGTAGTTGGTCAAAGCTAGAAATTCCATTGGAAAATGTTAAATGTTGAATTCAAGACTTCTCATTCTGACACCATTATCCTTCTGAACAAACCACTAAATTCTATGTTTTGCAGCCAAAAATTGGGGTTACAATGATTTATGAAATTTATTGACTACGTAATGATCAGTTACTTCAATGCCACTAAACACAACCAATTGTATCTCAATCCGCTAAGGTTTCTACATGTATAACCATTCTGCAATGTTCTATTCCTGTGTAGTTCGATCACTGACCAACAGCCGATAATTATCCATGATTATGTTGGAAGAAGAATGTTATATCAACTGAGCAATCACAAAGCACGATATTGTTACTAGAACATTATTCCACTGAGTACAATATTGTACAGAGAAATGTGTCATTAAACTAATTATGTGCACTAGGTCAAAGTGTAACATCAATTTGTCTTAATTTTGTTCGAATTTATTTGGGTTTAATCTATGAACTTTTTCAACAATTTTCAGTTACATACAGCTTTCACTTCACTTTACCAGTTTTCTTGGATTTAACAACTAATATAAGCACTTGCCCGGCTTCAAAAAGCCAGTTTCTCCTCATTATGAGGACCAAAAGTTAAGGAAAATGTCATGGATGGATTTGTCCATGTAGCCTCGTGAACGGTATGAGCATTATAACATAAAAATATGACCTGTCACCACCTGGATCCATCCAAGGTGATCCGGGCGACATGCTCTAATTAATGAATCATGACCGCAACTAGTAGTGTTCTTTTAGTGCTGATCACAAAGAAAAATATAAACATTGGGTGAATTGTCTCTGTACATTTTCAAGAAATGAGGGGTGAACTGACCTGGGGCTGAATTGTCTGAACAAATAGCCAAGTGGTGAATCGTCTGGTGTGAATTGTCTGGAAGCCAGACGCCAAAAGAACGATAACCATTCTATTCACACACAGGCAATGCACCCCTCGAAAATCCAAGACAGCTCATCGCTCAAGACAATACACCCTTTACTTTATTAAGAAAGGGCCACTACAATACATTAACTATATTTACTGGGACCACAATGAAAACAGAGTTTACACGTTCGTGTGTTATCCCAACATATATGCGATAAACATGACTTTTCTTATATTATTCATATGCACCTTTGATGAATTGTTTTACGTATACGTATATAATAGCAAGAACGCTTCCACAATTTCTAAGTATTTCTGTCTTTTCGTATTAGTTATCATGCTCTAGAAGATGTCTAGTCGTGTTTAAATCATTTAAGAACTAACATCATTGGAATATCATGTCTCCGAATTAATATTTAAATAATACAAAATATTATTTGAATTATATGTGCTCTACCAATAAGACTTCTTAAAATTTCCATTTGTGCACATATACGAGTATGTGAAGACTTTCATGAAATGTCCAATTTTGAAATTAAGCATAACCTCATTTCTACATATTGTCAGACACAAAGTCGACTATGAAAAGTAATACAAATGTTTTATTATCAAGATTGTGCAAAAACACTACAGAACAATGCCTAATTATGCTTCTGGTAATGTCACATTCCTGTCACCTTGAACACACAAGTCTTGTGTATTTAAATATGAATTACTATCATGGGAGCATTATAAATTGAATATGATATCTTTATCGAAATAATAACATACATAAAGACGAGTATTGAACTAATAACATTCAACCCTATATCTAAATAGTAATAATAACTTAATTCATATAAATAATCATAAACATTTCTGCAGTAGCAGACAGGTTTACATTCGTGCGATAAGAGGTGTAAGTATTCACTAAAGGTTTCTTTGCGATCCAGCACAACCCCTTTTCAATGTTATTTTAGACAAATTCTCATTAATTTATAATGAAAGTTCAGGTAAAATGGCGATCCTTCATTCGCATATGTATGATACAACAATGCCTAATGATGATTCTGTTCATGTCACATTTTTGTCATCTTGAACACGTCAAGTCATGTATATAGTCTTGCATGAGTTACTATCAAGGGAAAATCATGTTTGGAAATAATATATTTTTCGATACAATTACATACATGAAGTCGATTGTTGAACCGTTTATCTAATAACAATTTAATTCACCTAAAAGATCATAATAATTCATGCGGTAGCATTTAGGTTGTCATTAATGCGCTAACAAGTGAAAGCATTAATAAACGGCTTAACTTAGAATTCAGCATTACTCATTTCTCTGTTATTTCAAAGACACAGTCGAACATAAAAATATGACACAATAATTGACCGCTCGGAAATTTCAAAAAGACTTAAAATCAATTTCGAACTATATTGCTCTAACTTATGGCCTTGTTTATCTTGATCTAGAACACGACATGTTTGAAGTCTTTTAAGAAGTACTATCATTTTATTATCATATTTTTAAATCAACATTCAAAAAACGTGCAAAAAGTCGATTTGTAAATTAAATAGTTCTAACTCTTCGTATTGAACATAGAATACTTAAATTATCGATGTAATACAAATTAGGCTTCATCAAATTTCCAATTTTGCACTTCTATGTGAAGACTTTCACTAATCGTCTAATTTTGAAATCTCGCATAATCTCATTTCAATATAATATCAGAGATAAAGTCGAATAAATATAGTAATATATATTTTTACTCGCATCACTCTAGTAAGACAACAAAGAACAATGCCTAATAATGCTTCAGGTTACGTCACATTCTTGTCATCTTTAGCACGTCAAGTCAAGTGTAAAGTCATGCATGAATTACTATCACCGGAATATCCTGTACTAGAAATGACATCTTTTTCGATACAATAACATACATAAAGTCGATTTTTGAAGTGATAAGCCTCAACCCTTTATCTATTAAAATATTAATTCACCTAAATAATCATAATTATTTATGCGGTAGCAGTCAGGTTGTCATTCATGAGGTATCAGGTGTGTGCGTTTTAACAAAACGTTACTTTGCGATCCAGAATAATCCCTTTTCTATGTTATTTTAAACATTTTCTTTTTACTGTATCATGAACATTCACGTAAAATGCCGACCCTTTGATAGCATTTTTGTTTATAAAATATCCTGCAACAATACTAACTATGTTACATTTAATGTCATACTTTTGTCATCTTGAACACGTCAAGTCAGGTGTATATTCATGCATGAAATACTATCATGGGAATATCATGCATTGAATTAATACATTCTGCGATACATTAACATACATAAAGTCGAGTTTTGAACCCATTATTTAAAAACAATTTAATTCACCTGAATATTCATGATGATTAATACGATAGCAATAAAGTTGTCATTCGTGTGCTTATAGGTGAAAGCTTTAATAAAGTGCCTAACTTAGAATTCAGCATTATCCCTTTTCTCTGTTAGTTCAGAGACATGAAAATGTTATATACATTTGACCGCTCGGAAATTTCAAAAATAATTAAATAATAATTTCTAACTTTTATTCTCTAACTTATGGCCTTGTTTATCTTCATCTAGAACACGTCAAGTCATTTTTGAAATCATTTTGAATTACAATCATTTTATTATCCTGTCTTCAAATTCATATTAAAAAAACAGGCATAAAGTCGATTTGTATATTAAATAGTTCTAACTCTACATCTTAGTACATTGTGTTGAACACAGAATACTTAAATTATCGATGCAAAACAAATTAGGCTTCATAAAATTTTCATTTTGCACTTCTATGTGAAGACTTTCACTAAACATCTAATTTTGAAATCTCGCATAATCTCATTTCAATACAATATCAGAGATAAAGTCGAATATATATAGTAATATATATTTTTACTCGCATCACTCTAGTAAGACAACAAAGAACAATGCCTAATTATGCTTCTGGTTAGGTCACATTCTTGTCATCTTTAGCACGTCAAGTCAAGTGTAAAGTCATGAATGAATTATTATCACCGGAATATCCTGTACTAGAAATGACATCTTTTTCGATACCATAACATACATAAAGTCGATTTTTTAATTAATAAGCCTCAACCCTTTATCTATTAAAATATTAATTCACCTATAGTAAATAATCATAATTATCTATGCGGTAGCAGTCAGGTTGTCATTCATGAGGTATCAAGTATGTGCGTTTTAACTAAACGTTACTTTGCGATCCAGAATAATCCATTTTCTGTGTTATTTTAACATTTTCTTTTTACTGTATCATGAACATTCACGCAAAATGCCGACCCTTCGATGGCATTTTTGTTTTATAAAACATCCTGCAACAATGCTAACTATGTTTCATTTAATGTCACATTTTTGTCATCTTGAACACGTCAAGTCAGGTGTATATTCATGCATGAAATACTATCATGGGAATATCATGCATTGAACTAATACATTCTGCGATACATTAACATACATAAAGTCGAGTTTTGAACCCATTATTTAAAAACAATTTAATTCACCTGAATATTCATGATGATTAATACGATAGCAATAAAGTTGTCATTCGTGTGCTTATAGGTGAAAGCTTTAATATAGTGCCTAACTTAGAATTCAGCATTATCCCTTTTCTCTGTTAGTTCAGAGACATGAAAATGTTATATACATTTGACCGCTCGAAAATTTCAAAAATAATTAAATAATAATTTCTAACTTTTATTCTCTAACTTATGGCCTTGTTTATCTTCATCTAGAACACGTCAAGACATTTTTGAACTCATTTTAGAATTACAATCATTTTATTATCCTGTCTTCAAATTCATATTTAAAAAACAGGCATAAAGTCGATTTGTATATTAAATAGTTCTAACTCTTCATCTTAGTACATTGTATTGAACATAGAAAAATTAAATTATCGATGCAAAACAAATAAGGCTTCATAAAATTTCCATTTTTGCACTTCTATGTGAAGACTTACACTAAACATCTAATTTTGAAATCTCGCATAATCTCATTTCAATATAATATCAGAGATGAAGTCGAATATATTATAGTAATATATATTTTTACTCGCATCACTGAAGTAAGACAACAAAGAACAATGCCTAATTATGCTTCTGGTTAGGTCACATTCTTGTCATCTTTAGCACGTCAAGTCAAGTGTAAAGTCATGCATGAATTACTATCACCGGAATATCCTGTACTAGAAATGACATCTTTTTCGATACAATAACATACATTAAGTCGATTTTTTAATTAATAAGCCTCAACCCTTTATCTATTAAAATAATAATTCACCTAAATAATCATAATTATTTATGCGGTAGCAGTCAGGTTGTCATTCATGAGGTATCAAGTATGTGCGTTTTAACAAAACGTTACTTTGCGATCCAGAATAAACCCTTTTCTACGTTATTTTAAACATTTATTTTTTACTGTATCATGAACATTCACGTAAAATGCCGACCCTTCTTTTTAAAACATCCTGCAACAATGCTAACTATGTTTCATTTAATGTCATATTTTTGTCATCTTGAACACGTCAAGTTAGGTGTATATTCATGCATGAAATACTATCATGGGAATATCATGCATTGAACTAATACATTCTGCGATACATTAACATACATGAAGTCGAGTTTTGAACCCATTATTTAAAAACAATTTAATTCACCTGAATAGTCATGATGATTAATACGATAGCAATAAAGTTGTCATTCGTGTGCTTATAGGTGAAAGCTTTAATAAAGTGCCTAACTTAGAATTCAGCATTATCCCTTTTCTCTGTTAGTTCAGAGACATGAAAATGTTATATACATTTGACCGCTCGGAAATTTCAAAAATAATTAAATAATAATTTCTAACTTTTATTCTCTAACTTATGGCCTTGTTTATCTTCATCTAGAACACGTCAAGTCATTTTTGAAATCATTTTGAATTACAATCATTTTATTATCCTGTCTTCAAATTCATATTTAAAAAACAGGCATAAAGTCGATTTGTATATTAAATAGTTCTAACTCTTCATCTTAGTACATTGTATTGAACATAGAATACTTAAATTATCGATGCAAAACAAATAAGGCTTCATAAAATTTCCATTTTTGCACTTCTATGTGAAGACTTACACTAAACATCTAATTTTGAAATCTCGCATAATCTCATTTCAATATAATATCAGAGATGAAGTCGAATATATTATAGTAATATATATTTTTACTCGCACCACTGAAGTAAGACAACAAAGAACAATGCCTAATTATGCTTCTGGTTAGGTCACATTCTTGTCATCTTTAGCACGTCAAGTCAAGTGTAAAGTCATGCATGAATTACTATCGCCGGAATATCCTGTACTAGAAATGACATCGTTTTCGATACAATAACATACATAAAGTCGATTTTTGAATTGATAAGCCACAACCCTTTATCTATTACAATATTAATTCATCTAAATAATCATAATTATTTATGCGGTAGCAGTCAGGTTGTCATTCATGAGGTATCAGGTATGTGCGTTTTAACTAAACGTTACTTTGCGATCCAGAATAATCCATTTTCTGTGTTATTTTAACATTTTCTTTTTACTGTATCATGAACATTCACGTAAAATGCCGACCCTTCGATGGCATTTTTGTTTTATAAAACATCCTGCAACAATGCTAACTATGTTTCATCTAATGTCACATTTTTGTCATCTTGAACACGTCAAGTCAGGTGTATATTCATGCATGAAATACTATCATGGGAATATCATGCATTGAACTAATACATTCTGCGATACATTAACATACATAAATTCGAGTTTTGAACCCATTATTTAAAAACAATTTAATTCACCTGAATATGATGATTAATACGATAGCAATAAAGTTGTCATTCGTGTGCTTATAGGTGAAAGCTTTAATAAAGTGCCTAACTTAGAATTCAGCATTTTCCCTTTTCTCTGTTAATTTAGTGACATGAAAATGTTATATACATTTGACCGCTCGGAAATTTCAAAAATAGTTAAATAATAATTTCTAACTTTTATTCTCTAACTTATGGCCTTGTTTATCTTCATCTAGAACACGTCAAGTCATTTTTGAAATCATTTTGAAGTACAATCATTTTATTATCCTGTCTTCAAATTCATATCTAAAAAACATGCATGAAGTCGATTTGTATATTAAATAGTTCTAACTCTTCATCTTAGTACATTGTATTGATCATTGAATACTTAAATTATCGATGCAAAACAAATAAGGCTTCATAAAATTTCCATTTTTGCACTTCTATGTGAAGACTTTCACTAAACATCTAATTTTGAAATCTCGCACAATCTCATTTCAATATAATATCAGAGATAAAGTCGATTATATATAGTAATATATATTTTACTAGCATCAATCTAGTAAGACAATAAAGAACAATGCCTAATTATGCTTCTGGTTACGTCACATTCTTGTCATCTTTAGCACGTCAAGTCACGTGTAAGTCATGCATGAATTACTATCACCGGAATATCCTGTACTAGAAATGAAATATTTTTCGTTTACAAAACTTAAGTAGTGTCAAGTCCGTTGCAGGTCTTTGTCTGATATCTGTTCTGGTCACAGCCGTAATGATCCGTCCAGATCATGTGATTTGAACAGCCGGTTGGCTAATTGCCTCGCCGGAATTCTAGTCAGCGAAAGCAAGGTCCTCCAAATAACGAGTCCTTCAACACATGTGCCAATGTTACTTCGGGAATTGAAGCTCGAAACATAAAATAATGACAATGGTGAACACCACGGCAGTTGAAATAAGGGCTATAAATAAATTCCCTGAGGATTATCAGACCTTTGTCGATATCCGTACAGTAACATGTTTCAGAAAATACGGGGAGTACATATGTACAAATGAATACCATTCTACGTTGTTGCAGTTAAACAAAATTCAAAGTTCTCCATACAAGGACATTGAACAAATACAACTTCACCTGTACATCACGTGTTAAGTACAAAGTCACTGCGATACGTCAATAAGATACGTCACTTATAAAAGATGTGAGGACAGGGAAATAAAGTAGGTCTTCCTTTGCTACTTCCTAAACATTATATATATATATATATATGCTTCACTATAATATTTATGTACAATTCATGTTATGCTCACTTTCAGGACTGAATATGGGTGTTGAACTAGATGTATATAGGAGCAGGGTGGGAATGTTTGTTCCCTGTCATGGTTCTGGCTCATCTATACCATTCTATGTCAACTTTAGTGTGTTGATAAAAATGATAGGGACAGTTTGTTTTGTAAGACTGTTGTTAATATTGGCTGGTATTGAACAAAATCCTGGCCCAGCAGGTAAGAGATTTCTCATAATAAATGAATAATTGGAAAATGATCTTTGTATCTAATTAACCAAACCATCTAGTTGAATTTCCTTTCAATACCTGTATGAAATATTTAAGTGAAATAAAAGGTGATTTAGAAATTATTTGAACAATATAGAACATGCATTTTTATTAGCTCACATGTCACAAAGTGACAAAGTAGGCTATTAGGATCTCTCCGTCCGGCGTCGTGCGGTGTGCGTGGTGCGTCGTCAAACTTTATGTTGTGACCACACTAGGGGGGCACAATTTTTTTCTCAATTTTTGCAAAACTGGGTCAGAACGTTAATATCAACAAAATCTCGGACGAGTTCGATATTGGGCCATTTTGGGTAAAAAACTAGGTCACCAGGGCCAAAAAGTGAAAACCTTGTGAACACTTTAGAAATCATTGTTTTGACTGGATCTTCATGAAACTTTGTCAGAATGTTTATTTTAATAATATGTAGGCCAAGTTTGATAATGGGTCATTTCCGGTGAAAAACTAGGTGACTAGGGCAAATTGCTGGAAAACATTGTGAACACTCTAGAAGTCACTGTTTTGATTGGATGATCATGAAACCTTGTCAGAATGTTTGTCTTCATAATATCTTGGACGATTTCGAACATGGGTCATCTAGGTCGCTATGTCAAATCTTATGAAAAACCATGTTAACACTGTAGATTTCACAGTTATTATTTGATCTTCACCAAACTTTGTCAAATCGTTTGTTTTAATGAAATAATATTCAAGTATAAATATGGGTCATCTGGGGTAGATAACTAGGTCACCAGGTCAAATCTTAGGAAAACTTTGTTAACACTGTAGATTTTACAGTTTAATTGGATCTTCACCAAACCTTTTCAGAATGTTTGCCTCAATGATATGTGGGTCAAGGTTGAACAAGGGTCAGCTGGGGTCAAAAACAGGGTCACCAGGTCAAATCTTAGGTAAAAATATTGTAAAAGCTCTAAATGTCATTGTTTTAATTGGATCTTGGCCAAACCTTGTCAGATTGTTTGTCTTAATGATATTAAGGTTCAAATATGGGTCACCTAGGGTCAAAACCCAGGTCACAATGTCAAATCTTAGGAAAACCTTATTAACACTGTAGATGTCAAATTTTGATCATATCTTCACCAAACCTAGTCAAAATGTTTGTCTTAATGATATGTAAGACAAATTCGAACATAGGTCGTCTGGGGTGAAAAAACTAGGTCACGAGGTCAAATCTTAGGAAAACTTTGTCTATGCTGTAATTTTCATGGTTTTGATTGGATCTTCACCAAATTTTGTCAGAATGTTTGTCTTATTTATATGTAGGACAAGTCCTAACATGGGTCATCTGGGGTCAAAAACTAGGTCACCGGTTCAAAACAATGTTTTAATGAGTGAACAGTGATTGTCATGTGAGCGATATAGGGCCATCTTGGCCCTCTTGTTGTTTAATTTAAAACTTTGAATTTGAAGGCTATATTTCTACTTCATACTTTGTACAGTATGCTTGCCACATCATCGTATAATGAACACAACAACAAAGGGATCAACCATATTGGTTGACTTAAAAAATAAATCAACGGTTGACATTCACAATTTATTTGGTTCACACTGTGTTTGCTTTGCTATATGACAATGGGGGACCGAGTGTATTATGATTTAATAAAAATAATGTAAATCTGTCAACCTACTTGTGGTGCGTTAAAAATGAAAGATGCAAAACCTTGTAGTATTAAAGTAATACATAAATTATGTAGTATATTGAATGACCAATTGGATTAAACATGCTCTGTAACAGAGTGACTATAATTGTGTTCCCGTTATGCACATTATTTAAATTGAACTCTGTTTGATTTCAGATATGTTTGTCTTCAGGTATCAATATTTATTAGTACAGATTGGTACAGATGTACTGAGGCAGGTATTGAATAGTATTGCTGCTAATGATGTGGTGAAATTCCTGACTGCTCACAATAATGACATTCAGAGTTTGATAACCAAGAAGGTTATAAACGCTGATCAGCAGAAGATACTACCACCAGTTAGTGGCAACCCGTGTCTATCAAATTTTGATATTTCATTATTGGCATGTCTTCTGAGGAACATATGTGGTTTAAAGTCATCAAAAGATCAAGTATGGAAAAATAATCCTGCACCATTAGATTACTCTTTAGAGGCTGATATCACTAGACTAAGGATGTGCAGAAATGATGTAAGCATTCTAATGTGATATGTTTTAAATTGAAATATTTACATTGTACAGCCTCTCCAGAGCGGCCCTATGTAGAGCAACAACCTCTCTATAACAACACCTTCAAAATTTCACTAAACTGATATTTACTATACATTTAACCTCTGCAAAGCAACAACCTCTAAACAACGGCCAATATTTGCAGCTCCCACAGGGTGTTGCTCTACAGAGGTTGTATAAAGAAGTATGTACACTGTCTATCATAAGCATTATCCTGCTTTATGGCTCACCAGAGCACAAAGTGTATGGGGTCAAAATTAGTCCTGGGCCGAGGATTTATTCTTTTATATGCTTACATAGAAAAAAACACAAAAAATGTCTTGTCAGAAATTGCAAGGCCTAAAGCTTAGATATTTATCCCTGTTACCCTGGGGTAAAAAATTGACCCGCCCCTGGTCACTTGATTTTTCACAGGCTGATGATGTTTTACTTTTTCTTGAGGGCGATATAGGGCAATCATAGCCCTCTTGTTGAGCTTATTATTGGATACACTTGGATGATGTATGGCTACCTTGTGAATGCAAGATGATAAAAATTGGATATAAATATATAAATTGATGATGAGAAAATAAACCTAATTAATTCTTTAGGATTTCATTCTCATAATGTCTGAAGTTGTTACCTCAAAGTGGAGCAAACTAACAGCAAAAGATGCACAAACACACTGACAGTATCATGCAGTATAAATTAATGAAAAGAAATGAGTCACTGTGCAATATCTTCAGAAATGTGGGTCTTTGTGTGCTGAATTCAACTACAGCAACAATTAACTATTTTAACATTTTAAGTAGTACTTAATTAGCAGCTATGTCAGTGATACAGTATAAATACATGTAATATGATAACTTATTCTATGTATTTATTTCTGTGAGTTCTAGGTGTTTCTTATTTCTATTCATTTGACGTTTCATATTTAAAGTGGTTAATTAATTAATCATTAAATATTGTATTTCAGCTGATGCATAGTGATAATTTGCGTTTACCTGAGGCTGACTCAGATGATAAATGGAAAACACTGAGTGCGGTAAATTTCTGTCACACTAGCTTCGTTATCATGAATGTAGAGTTGTTGACATATGTACACATTATTTATATAACAGAGTATTCAATTCTTGTTACAATTCTTTGTGCTTTTAGCTCACCAGAATCTGAGATAAAAATTGTGATCGTGTGTTGTCCGTGCGTGCGAGCGTCCGTAGTTGGTCCATCCGTCAGTGTTTCAATAAATTGCTTTAATAAACATCTCCTTTTTAAGCTGTTAGTCAATTTCAACAAAACAGGGATGTTTCTTGCATGAAGCTCTACCAAATTTGTTAAAAAGAACTGATAAAGCAACCAATAGGAAAAATCGTCTTTTCCAAAACCACAGGGACTAGAGCTTAGATATTTGGTGTGTAGCTTTGTTTAATGGAACTCTACCAAGTTTGTCCAAATTATGGCCCTGTGGTCAAAATTGGCTCCGCCCAATGGGTTACTTGATTTTACATTTATTTATATTAGACAGTTAAACAGTCTTCTTGTCAAAAAACTACAATGTCTAAAGTTTAGATATTTAGTGTGCAGCATTCTAAATTTCTTGTGGACCTCTACTAAGTTTGTTCAAATAATTGCCCTAGGGTCACTATTGGCCCCGCCCCGGGGTTCAATTGATTTATATAGGCTTATTTAGGATTTTTTTTTAAAATCTCCTCCGAAACAACTATGCCTAGAGCTATTAAAGATATTTTGTATGTGGCATTGTCTATTGGATCTCTACCATGTTTATTCAAAGTATGGGCCCCGGGGTTTAGTCTAATTTACAAACTTATTTGTCTGCAACTATGTGGCCTATCTAGAGCTTTAGCTATTTGTTATGGTTACGTAGCATTGTCTAGTGGACCTGTACTAAGTTTGTTGAATAGATGGCCTGTGGTCAAGATTGGCCCTGCCCGGTGGGTCGCTTGATTTATACAGGCTCATATATAGCAATGAGGTGAAAAATGTTCTTCTATAAAGTTCTTTTTTCTGGTGAGCGGGACAGGGCCATCGTGGCCCTCTTGTTATTTGCTACTAGCGTTTATATTCTTCTACATTACATTATGATTAATCATACACGTGTATGCACAATTTTTGTAAGTATTTTCATATTACAATTGTAGATTCTGACTAGACTCAATGCCAAAGCTGGTATTGCTAATTTACCATCATTAATCAATGATGCACAGCAAATGGATTTAGATGAAGATATGAGGAAAAGTTTTGATGAAACAATTAAAGCCTGGGAAGAACAGGATCGATTGCTTGATCAAAGACTCACCAATGTTGAACATGAATTGACTGGTGTTAAGAGAAAATTAGATGATATGGCGTCGAACACACAACAACCCAAGTGCCATCACTTGGATGAAATTACAGGTATAATTATTGCCAATTTGCTTTACATAGACTCTTTAAAATGATTGTATGTGTGAATGGTATGTTAGGTATTTACTAAATGATATTACTCTCAGAAGCTGTAGCTTAATGTATTTATTCATCTTTTGTTCTGTAAACAGTGTACTTGATGCGGGACTTGAACCTGCGACCTCCTGTGTGCAAGTCAAATGCTCTAACAATTGAGATAGTTTGTCTGGTTAAATCACTACCAGGTTATTTATACAAATACTATGTACAATACTGCTGCTTTTCTTTAATGTGAATTTTAGCTTCGTGATAATTGAATGCTAATTTTATGGGATTTCATCAGACATTGAACAATTCCGGAGGTGACGAATTTCAAATTGATCAGAGTTCTGAAAATGCGCAAAGCATTAGTTCCATGGCTCAAATATCACTACTCGTTGCAAGTGTCCGCTAGAAATAGAACCATTTAGTATTACTTAGTTCCCTCAGTGGTTAATTTCCCTGATCGTTAAGTAGCAAAGCATGGCGTAACCAGTGTGTCTGTATTACTGTTTTACAAGTGTCAAAATTAGCAACAGAAATGCTGAAGTATCTGAGTGAATCACTGCCAACACCAGTCATTTACTACCTGTCATAACTCAACCGATTTCTAATTAAATTTGATGTATTTCACATCATCTTAAAGCTTTTATGATTTGTATTTTTATAACATTAAATTACACTGCTCAAAATATTTAAAGTATCATACACATATTTCCGATTCTATTAATTTTAATTATGTTATTTTCTATCAGTCTATAAGTCCCTTACTAAACAAAATATGCAACATAATAGTATATTAATAGATAATGTATTTAGGAATGTCTTGACCTCTTTAAATATACTTGTAGGAACTCTTAGATATATTATTTACTGAGCATGCAGTCAGAATATATATTAGATTTTTTAAACCAAAGATCATGGGCATGAAGCTCATTCTACAACTATTTCAACAAAATACACATAACAATAACTATGATAATTATAACGTAATTGTTTTAGTTCAGTCTACCAAGCATTTTGAAGTTAAGGTTTTCGAAGTCTAATACGAAGTGTTAAGGATCGTATTTTAGATATTATCATTCTTTTGCATATCCATTAAGACATATACAGGTGAATTTTTAAAAACTTTTACCGTCAGTTAAGAGAGTTACAACCATTTGTGTTCCTCTACCCCTAACGTAAAATAGTACCTCAAAATCAAATGAAGTCACCTTTATAAAAAAATGGCCTATCTCTCAAACAATAAATGCAAGAATGTGTGTAAGTCTAAGGGTAACCAATGTTTAGTCAATTCAAATCGTTTATACGATGTTTGGAATTACTGTTTTTCAGAAAAAATGAAACAGGTAATCCATTTAGTCAAGATTTTAGCCTTTTACCAAAAAGTAACAAATTGATAAAATATCATTAAAATAAAAACTAAAGCAGGGCAACATCTCTTATTTTTTTCAAATTAATTGCTGTGTGTGTATAATGTCTACACCAAAGTTTTAAAAGTTTCACCATCCAGTTTTGAAAAAAAATGTGTCAGAAATCGATAGTTACTTGATTATCGTTAATTAACCATGCATAAATTCTAATAAACTAGACAAAAAAAAATTGGAATAAATATTTTCTTCCATATTACTGTATAAATTCATGTTCTTAATACGAAACATTACCTGAAAATTAAAAGAAAAAAGTATGGTTCCAGTGGGGTTTGAACCCATGCCCCTCATGAATATGTCAGTAAAATTCAAGTAATTGAGTACTCTTCAAAATGGAGGTTTCGAATTAGAGATTGAAATCCTTAATTTCTCCAGTACATGTATCATATTTATAAAAAGTAATTTTCTAATATATTCTTATTTTCATTCGCAATTTTCTAATTTCAGATATTCAGACAGTGCTCACAGATTTCTACCAGCGACATTTTAAGACCTTGCCAGTGTTGCCGGTGCTTGAAAAAAAAGATACAGATCTTCTACTCCTATATGAATCTCCTGCAATGAATAGCATTGTTAAAGGAAAGAAGGAAGCTAAAGAAATTGAATGTTTTGAAGAAATATTTTACAAAGAGGATAAGGCCTACAATGAAATCTACATCACTGGAGATGCAGGTGTTGGCAAAACATCTTTCTGTCGACATCTGTGTTTCTTGTGGTGTAATGTTAAGTGTGGCCAAATGATAGATAAAGAATACGAATATGTGTCTAAGTTTGATTGTGTGTTTTATATAAATCTACGTGATACTGAACATTATCATGTTGTAGATATGATCAAAGAATGTTATTTTGATCACCATGACCCTATCACTATACGAAATATTTTAAGACAATATAATTGTCTCATTATTTTTGACGGCCTTGATGAGTGGAATCCGAAGAAAGTTGGGAAAAAGACACATGAACTGCCAAAAAGAGAGCACTGTAAAAATTGCATCTATCTCACCACGTCCAGACCATATCGAATAGAACTTGCAGGTCTGTCGAGTAAATATGTTGATCATCAAATTGAAATTTCTGGAATTCATGGGAAATCATTAGACTGTTACATTGAAAAGATCATAAATTATATGAATAAGTTACTTTCTGCAGAAAGAAAGCCATCTGCTTTCAAATCTGACATTGTGAAATGTGGTCTATCTGATGAAATATGCATCCCTATAATTGCATCTCAATTGGTAGTCTTATGGTATGAAAAGAAACTTGACAGCATGACCAGAACTCTTATATATCTTAGAGATGTTTTTAGTAGACAACAGTTACAATCTAAACCATATTGTTTTACAATTGAAGAAATCGATTTTTTATGTAAAATTGGTCTCATGTGCACAAATGAAGTTTTTGAATGTTTTTCTGTCAAAAACTTGAAGATCAGTTTTATTCATGAAAGTTACCTAGAATTTTTCGCAGCATTGTTTATATCATCATTTGACTCCAGTAATTTATTTAGGGATGTAACTAAAACATGGAAATGTTTAAATGATGTTGTTCAATATAAAAAATTCTTTCACTTACTTGCTGGATTTTCTTATGATAGAATTAAAAGTATGTTTGACAATATTTACTTACAATTATCAGATGATTTAACTTCATGCAGGAAAAATGCTTTATTTCACTATAACAATACTTCTTACAGTAATTCTTATCTAAATCAACTCAAGTCATTACAGAATATTGTTGTTAATTGTTTCAAGGAAGTCAGTAGATCTAATGATAAAACTGTTGAATTAAGAATGGAAGATTTTCTTTTTGATGAATATTCCAAAAATGTTGATATTTTGAGAACACTTTTATTGCTAAATACAACAAATGTGAAATATTTACATTGTGGTAGAAGGGAATATTTTGATCAGTTTGATCAGATAAAAAATCTGCAGTGTATAAATATTGTTAGAGTGTCATCTGCTGATTATGTAAAGTTCACTCAATGCATGTTACAGAATAAATCAACACTGCACACTGTTTGTATTGATGGTGGTATTCTAAGTACAGATAAACCATTGATACCAGAATTACCTGTGAGAAGTCTCCATCATCTGACATCATTGTCTCTGTGTTATGTTAAAATAGAACATAACAGTTTACATTATCTGGTGAAATTTCTGTCTGACAATGTTCTCATTGAAAATATAAATTTGTCTCGTGTGTCTTGTGTTAATCACCAACGTGATGATAACGACTGTACATTGACTCTAAATCTTCCACAACATACAAAACTCACTTCATTATATCTGTGGGATGTTAATATTTTATGTGACATTTATATATCATAATTCTATAGGAAATATTTGTATTTTATATCCGTATAGTACTATAACTCAATTCTAAATGACACATTAATTTGTTCATTCATGCATGTTATTTTATTTTATATAATATATATTCCGCCCTTTAACGTAACGTCAAATATTACATGACGTCAGGTCCGTTGTTTGTTCTTATGTATTATTCTGACGAAGGCTAAATGCCGAAACGTTAAGAAACATAAAAAGAAATTTTTAACACGTGTTGTTGTTGTTTTAACTGTATTGTAATTTTACCACTCATTCAACAACATGGCATCATCCGATCCACGTGTGCGAAATTTAGAACAACTAGCGGAAAAACAGATGAAGAGCCAGCTCCATGCAAAATTCTTAGACAACTGTAGAGCTGAGGATGTGATTCCGAAAGGACTTCGTCTTAAACTTACGGTGAACGTCGGTCGCGACGCATCAGACCTACAACGCTCTGTAGATAAACTTCTATGGAAAGTCAGCGCAGACATTTGCGAGCGAATTCGTGAAGACCACCTACGGAGATCCAATGAATACGGTCGCCTGTTAGAAGAAGCAAGGAAAGAAATTGGACATGAGAAGACGAATGAAGATATGTTTAATATTGATGCAGACATACATGAAAGAACAGAAAAGAAGAAGGATGTTGTCCTTCTACGACACGAAAAAAAACCTCAGTATTTTAAAAAAGTGTTATAATGAACAGTCGGATGTCAGTATCATCACGGACATTGATAAAAACATTGCGACCAAAAATACTACTAGACGTCAAAAAAGACATCTGAAGAAAAGAAAACATTACAATCAACAAGTCGCACCAACAAGACAACAGTCTGTTGATAAACCGGAAACAACGAACGTTACCAGCAGTGAACAAAACCCAGTTCATACGTCGAATACACATCCGATACAGGAAGAATTCTTGGATTCGATAACTTCAAATAATCATCCAAAAAACGTCCAAGCCCCGGGCACAAAGAAAACTTACGCAAAAGCCGTGAAGAACGGGGCAAATCACTCAGCGAACATTCAAACCCTCAATCAGACTCTTCAAATCCTGATGAAGACCATAACGGATCTTCAAGCGGCCACAACGACAAGAGTTGTAGAAGGCGCCAAGCGGTTCATCCGAGTACGAGACAAGAAGACATGGAGAAAAACCAAGCGGAGGCTACGAAAGATACAGGCAGGAAAGAAGACAGTTCTAAACCTCTCTTCAGTTCAGTTAAGTGACGATGATTACATTCTCTTAGGGAAGGGTTTAAAGTTTTGCCCAAAATCTAAATCACATGACAAAATTAAACTCGCAGAAGATATTTTTAAATTTACCCGCAGACTAAGACTTAAAGAGTTCTTTAGTAATCATTCAGAAAATGACGTTAATGACTCTGAAACAAATGACAGTTTTCATGACCTCCCGTTTTTCAATAAATCTAAATCGTCATTTACCCCTCCCGCTGGCCGAGATGTTTACTTGGATTTTTACATTAATGCCGTTACTGAAGAAATTTTGCAGTCTGATAAGAAAAGAAAAGGATATTATAGTAATATCACTAAAGCTGAATTAGACTCGCTTAAGAAATTATTTAAAAATAGAAATATTGTGATAAAAAAAGCAGACAAATCCAATACGATTGTAATCATGAACACTGATGATTATAAAAATGAAGTAATGAGACAATTGAACAATGATCAATATTATGAAAAATGCAACGACGATCCTTCTGACGTTGTTAAACATGATATCTTACGATGCTTGGAAGATATGAATACTGAAAATGAATTCGATATTTTCCCTTCAAACATACGGACTCCATGTTTTTATATATTACCGAAGACCCACAAACCACCGGATAATAATCTACCATTAAAATATCCCGGGAGACCGATTGTATCAGCTTGTAATTCACCAACTGAAAATATTTCCAAATACATTGACTATGTTTTGAAACCATATATGTTAAATCTACCATCATATGTTAAAGATACTACTGGCTTTATAAATAAAGTGAAAGATATGAAGTTAAGAAAAAACACGTATTTAGTAACACTAGACGTATCTTCACTCTACACTAATATTCCAAACAATGATGGAATTAACGCTTGTAAATCGTTTTTAGAAAAAAATGGTCTACATGGAAGTAACTTATCGATTGAAGAAATTACACGTCTTATTGGTATTGTTCTAGAAAATAATTATTTTAAATTTGGAAAAGAGTTCTATTTACAAAAAATGGGTACAGCAATGGGTAGTTCAATGGCCCCTACATATGCATCACTATTTATGGGAAAACTAGAGGAAGACTTTATTAATTTAAGAAACGCCAAACCATATTACATTTCAATCTTCGCTTGACGAACTACGTGAATTTTTCATAGACAGAAACTTCCCGATGTCCGTGATAGACAATTCCTTTACAAAAGTTTCACAGACGTCACAAACAGATGCATTATCATCTACAATCTCAGAGAAAAAACGCATCATTCCATTTACTGTGGAATTCAATCCATCTTTACCTGATATTGGTAGTACCATACATCGATACTGGGACCTCCTTCATATAACGATTGAAATGTATCGTCATCCGATATTATACGTCGGTATCTCTTAGCCTGGCTATACGGTATGCCATCTTTGCATTTCTTAGGGTGACACGATGTATAATCCAAGTATTGGTGGTTATTGGTTTCCTTTATATAGATATTTGTTTCAACATTCAGAGACTTATTTTTCGAAACTTGAACGTCCAAACTATTTTTTCAGCACGAGTTGTAATAAAAAACGATGTTCTCACTGTACCAGAATCAACTTCGGTTCAACATTTACGAGTTCCGTCACAAAAAGGACATTCGATTTAAAATATAATAGTAATTGTCAATCAAAAAATGTCATTTACTTAATAACGTGTAAAAAATGTCAAAAACAATATGTTGGCCAGACAATGCAACCGGTTTCACGACGTATGAATAATCATAAATTTTACTAATGATGGATTTTCTTCTCTTGTTGCTAGCCACTTTAATGAAGGCACTCATAATATGTCCGACTTTTCTTTTATGCCTGTTGATGTTATAAACAATAATATTAATCGATTATGCAAGGAAACTTTTTGGATACATAAGTTACAAACGCTTCATCCTAACGGTGTGAATTCAAAAACCTTGTTTACAGTATAAAATACATGTTAAATGTTTAATTTTTGTTTTAGTTAGGTACTATCACGTTTTTTCCTATTACCGGTTTTTATATATCATAATTCTATAGGAAATATTTGTATTTTATATCCGTATAGTACTATAACTCAATTCTAAATGACACATTAATTTGTTCATTCATGCATGTTATTTTATTTTATATAATATATATTCCGTCCTTTAACGTAACGTCAAATATTACATGACGTCACGTCCGTTGTTTGTTATTATGTATTATTCTGACGAAGGCTAAATGCCGAAACGTTAAGAAACATAAAGAATTTTTTAACACGTGTTGTTGTTGTTTTAACTGTATTGTAATGTAACAATGTAAACAATTCTAGTTTACAGTCCGTCACGTTTACATTATCTGATAGGATTGTTAGACTTTGTTATAGTGATTTATTTAACTGTTTGAATTATTCACAACTTGAACATCTTTGTATCATTGGTTCCTACAGGTTAGATAACAAAACAATGAAAACATTGACGTCTACAGTGAAATCTCTTCCATGTCTCAAGTCACTAGAACTGTGGTACATGAAGTTACTTGATGATGTTTCATTACAACTACATCCTCAGGTAACACAAGTGAAGATAAAGCTGGAGTTTGTCACAATGAGTCGTCAATGTTTTCATCGTTTTATTGAAAGTTGTGTAAATATTTCTGATATAAAAGTTGAGTTACATGGATGTCAGATTACATCAGTTGATGGAGAAACTCACAGTGTACTGTCAGTGGAGGAGATAGAGAAGTCATTGAAGGAGTCTGTGAAATACATGTCTGAACATCTTGAATCAATATCTACAATAAACATCACATGTAAACATGATGACAGGTTATACTTTGAAACAATAAGTTGCCAGTAAATGATTTTGTTGTGTTTTTGTAAACATTTCATGTAAAAAGTTGACTTTATAAGCAACTTTGATGAAGGCATCAACAAAATGAAAGAATTTCACGTGGACAAAAATGATCATAACTTTTTTATTCCTCAACGGAAACATGTCATGTGACCATTTATTTTCTTAATTAGATAATTTCCTCCAATATGAGACACATTTTATTGCAAAAATCGGAAAAAGGTTTCTTTGCATTTTTGGTGATCTTGTAAATATTTTCTGAATTTTTTTTTTTTTTTTTTTTTTAATTATAGAAGATTAAGTTTTGACTTCTTAGATATATTTACCTGTATATGGAGCTTTTATATTAAACATTTTTTTATTATTTGATTTGAAGAAAATAGATTTTAATGAAATGAAGGCCTACAGTTTGCCTACTGTATTTGTTCCTTTCAGAAGCGAATTGTTCAAACTTATTGTTTATTGAATTATTGACTTTTATTTATGGATATATATTTCTTTTTTTTTTCAATTGTTTTTCAGTTGTCCTGGCTTTATCAGATTTTTTTTTCATTTTTAAATGTCTGCATGTGCTTGAAGTATATTTAGTTATATCATAGAGTAAATTAATTTGGATTATACAACAAAAAACACAAATATACGAACTAATATTATTACTTTATTTGTCTACGTTTCGGCGCAACCGCCTTTACTCAAGACATAACAATAAAATAAAAAAATAACGGAAGTTACGTCATAATGATTATCATATTAAACGTAACGTAAAAGGGCGGGAATGCGTGCAGTACAATAACAAAATGTAATTAGTGTTACGCTTTCGGATTTAAGAAATACAAATATATCCTATATTTAAATATAGAGAAACCGACTTGTTGGTTTCGTTTCTTAGATGATATATTTTTAATATGGGATCACACTTTGAAAGACCTTCAATAATTTATAGACCAGATAAACGGATTGCATCCTACAATTAAATTCACCCACAGCATATCAAAAGAAAATGTGTCCTTCTTGGATGTATCCGTATCGAAAGGAACTGATCTTAGTATAAAGACGGACATTCATATCAAAAGAACAGATAATCACCAATATTTACCGTACAGTTCATCGCATCCAAAACGCTGCAAAGACGGAATACCCTTTAGTCAAGCAAAACGTTATCGACGAATAATTTCGGATGATGAAATTTTCAGTAAATCATTGTGTGAATTACATCGTTATGTCAAGGACAGGGATTACCCGGACTCCGTCATCAAAGATGCATTTGAAAAAGTTTCACGGATGTCGCAAGAGGATGCTTTGCAGCAATCTTCACAAGAAAAGGCACGTGGTATACCGTTCACAATGACATACAATCCGTCGCTTCCTGACATTGGTGCAACAATCAATAAATATTGGGACCTTTTGAGTTTGTCATCGAGTTTTACTGTGAAAAATATTCATAAATTTTTTAAACGTATATTAGCTTTCAGACGACCTAAAAGCCTTCATGACTATTTAACAAGTAACCTCCGCCGGTTTGTTTTTGCCGCGCCGGTCTTTGTCAAATACAGCCCCCACTTTTACGCGTTTTTGAGAAACAAAAACATTATTAAATTGTAGGACTTAGTTACTTATTAAAATATTGTAAGTCCCATGTTTCTATATTTACTAGTTTTCTTGAAAAATACAAAAAAAAAACTGTCTTTGCCATGGCAAACGGCGTTTTGCCATGGCAAATCGGTATTTTGCCATGGCAAAATGCCTTGCCATGGCCGCCATGGCCTTGCCATGGCAAAAAAATCAGCACTTTTGCCATGGCAAAATTTTTTTTAATATCCAAAGAAACACTATGTAAGGGTGTGTAGTAGGTATCATAATTAACACAATTTTTATGGTTTTTATCAATAAATATGAATTTTTAAATTTTAATTTTTGCCATGGCAAAAGTTTGCCATGGCAAAATTTCCATGGCAAATATTACCATGGCAACATTTCCATGGCAATTTTTTGCCATGGCAAATTAGTCATTTAGTAAAATTAACATTGCGAAAATTAATTTCTGTACGAGATACAAAGTCAGCTGTGAGTTGGCTTAGACCAGGGCTCGCATTTATGAGGCATCATATTTTTTTCCTACAATAAAAAATCTTATCATAAGATGATTGATATTTAAGCATGCACTTATTTTATCAAAGAAAAAAATTTTATTTAAAAAAATGTTTTTAAGATATGTTGTTGCTACAGAATTTCCGGTTTTTCATTTCTCTTAAATTCTTAAAAATAAAAAGGAAGTGTTTTCTATGACGTTCGCGTCCATGCATGTGTTTGAATTTAAGAAATAAATCAATAATTCAGCGTAATACCATTTTATATTCCCCTCACCATGCAATATATGTGTTAAAATTTGCAAATTTGCCATGATGTCACTGATAATGATAGCATTGTAATACCAACAATGAGTCCTATTAGTAATTATCATATATGCAGAAGGGGCGGATCCAGGTTTTCAAACTAGGGGGCGTAATATTTGGGAACTGAATAATTGAATGCTATTTCATTAAACGAATGAATTAATTAATCGTATTTTAATTATGTCTTTATATGATCGAGAACTTTGAGGGGGTGCCCGCCATGCACACTACCTTCCCCCGTCTTACAATAAAAAATCTTATCATAAGATTATATTGATATTTATGCATGCACTTATTTTATCAAAGAAAATTAATAATTTGAATTCAAAAAAATGTTTTTAAGATAATTTAGTACAAATATTTCTAAAACGGACCAAAACATTTACTCGTCTGGAAGTTGTGGTAGTACTAGATGTACTCACTGCAAATCTATCAACAATAGTTCGGATTTTTCTAGTTCAGTCACAGGCGAAACCTTTCAATTACGTGTTGATACTAACTGTAAAACTAAGAACGTTATATATTTGATTACCTGTAAAAGATGTAAAAACAATATGTTGGTCAGACTACACAAAACGTTTCTAAACGTATGAATAATCATAGCTATGATATTTGTAACTTTACAGCTTTCCTGCTTTTTCCTCTTTGGTTGCAACACATTTTAATGACACTTCTCATATATTGGCAGATTTTTCTTTTATGCCTATTGATATCGTTAAAAATCGCCTTTGTGAAGAAACCTTTAGGATTTATAAACTCAAAACTCTTTATCCTAATGGTTTAAATTCGAAAGTTTTTTTAATGCTAAAGAATAACTATGTAGTTAAGTTTCGCTTTCGTTGTGTCCTATTTTTATATCATAGAAACTTATGTATGAAAGAATTTTGATATAATGTTCTTGACAAAATTTTCATATTTCTACTGAAATGCTTGACTTGATTGTTTTATGAATTTGTTATTTAGTTAATCACTTGTAGTACATGTATTGCTTTGTTATAAATGTCTTAACAAGTATATGGTTAAAAATAATTGTGCATGCTTAATTGCTCAGTGTTTACCCAACACCATAATACAACATATACACATGTTACCCAACATCACAATACAACATAAACACATGATACCCAACACCATAATACAACACGTTCACATGATACCCAACATCATAATACAACACATACACAAGATACCCAACACCATAATACAAAACATACACATGATACCCAGCATAATAATACAACACATACACATGATACCCAACACCATAATACAACACATGGTACCCAACATAATAATACAACACATACACAAGATACCCAACACCATAATACAAAACATACACATGATACCCAGCATAATAATACAACACATACACATTATACCCAACACCATAATACAACACATGGTACCCAACATAATAATACAACACATAGACATTATACCCAACACCATAATACAACACATGATATTCAACATGATAATACAACACATACACATTATACCCAACACCTTAATACAACACATACACGTGATATCCAACACCATAATACAACACATACACATGATACCCAAAACCATAATACAACACATACACATGATCATGATACCCAACATAATGATACAACATATACACATTATACCCAACACCACAATACAACATATACACATGATACCCAACACCATAATACAACACATACACATGATCATGATACCCAACATAATAATAAAACACATACACATTATACCCAACACCATAATACAACACATGATACCCAACATAATAATACAACACATACACATTATACCCAACACCATAATACAACACATACACATGATACCCAACACCATAATACAACACATGATACCCAACATAATAATACAACACATACACATGATACCCAACATCATAATATAACACATACACATAATACCCAAGACCATAATACAACATATACACTTGCTACCCAACATAATAATACAACATATACATATTATACCCAACACCATAATACAACACATACACATGATACCCAAAACCATAATACAACACATACACATGATCATGATACCCAACATAATGATACAACATATACACATTATACCCAACACCACAATACAACATATACACATGATACCCAACACCATAATACAACACATACACATGATCATGATACCCAACATAATAATAAAACACATACACATTATACCCAACACCATAATACAACACATGATACCCAACATAATAATACAACACATACACATTATACCCAACACCATAATACAACACATACACATGATACCCAACACCATAATACAACACATGATACCCAACATAATAATACAACACATACACATTATACCCAACACCATAATACAACACATACACATGATACCCAACACCATAATACAACACATGTTACCCAACACTATAATACAACATATACACATGTTACCCAACATAATAATACAGCACATACACATGATATCCAACATAATTATACAGCACATACACATGATACCCAACATCATAATACAACACATGATACCCAACATAATAATACAGTACATACACATTATACCCAACACCATAATACAACACATGATACCCAACATAATACTACAACACATACACATGATACCCAACATCATAATACAACACATGGTACCCAACATAATAATACAGCACATACACATGATACCCAACATCATAATACAACACATGATACCCAACATAATAATACAACACATACACATGATACCCAACATCATAATACAGCACATACACATGATACCCAACATCATAATACAGCACATACACATGATATCCAACATAATTATACAGCACATACACATGAGATCCAACATAATAATACAACACATGATACCCAACATAATACTACAACACATACACATGATACCCAACATCATAATACAACACATGATACCCAACACTATAATACAACATATACACATGTTACCCAACATAATAATACAGCACATACACATGATATCCAACATAATTATACAGCACATACACATGAGATCCAACATAATAATACAACACATGATACCCAACATAATACTACAACACATACACATGATACCCAACATCATAATACAACACATGATACCCAACATAATAATACAGTACATACACATGATACCCAACACCATAATACAACACATGATACCCAACATAATAATACAGCACATACACATGATACCCAACATCATAATACAACACATGATACCCAACATAATAATACAGTACATACACATTATACCCAACACCATAATACAACACATACACATGATACCCAACATAATAATACAACACATACACATTATACCCAACACCATAATACAACATATACACATGATACCCAACACCATACTACAACACATGATACCCAACATAATAATACAACACATACACATGATACCCAAAACCATAATACAACATATACACATGATACCCAACACCATAATACGACACATACACATGTTACCCAACATCATAATACAACACATATACATGATACCCAACATCATAATACAACACATATACATGATACTCAACATCATAAAACAACACATATACATGATACCAAACATAATAATACAACACATACACATTATACCCAACACCATAATACAACACATACACATGATACCCAACACCATAATACCACACATATCCATGATACCCAACATAATAATACAACACATGATACCCAACATCATAATACAACACATATACATGATACCCAACATCATAATACAACACATATACATGATACCCAACATCATAATACAACACATATACATGATACCCAACATCATAATACAACACATACACATGTTACCCAACACATATACATGATATCAAAGACCATCATACAACACATATATATACATGATATATCAAACATCATAACACAGGGTGTCCCAAAAGAAAGGTAACACTTTCATGCATGTTTATTGTCCCTTTAAATTGCAGCTGAATACATAATTTTTGTATAGATATGTAGACCAAAGATGTAAGTTTTTGTGTCAGAGAACCTTGTAAATATCTTCATATTTTGCAATTTTATACAAATTTGAAAACAAAAGTGCATTTTTCACCCTTGATGTCATTTTAGTAATTTATGTCGTTTCTGATGTGACAATCTTTGATCCTCTTTACTTACCATACACACACGATGAAATCTATGCCACTTTAACACTTCATAGCATTTCTTTGATTAGTGGCTTAGGACTACAGACTTTTGACTTAAAGAATGTCCTCAAAGAAAAAAGTTGCATGGGCTGAGGTCAAGACTATGCGTGGGTCAAGATATTCCGCAATATTTTACCCCCAGATATCGTCTGAATATTACTCAATCACCAAACATATTGTGTATAAAGTATAGTACAATGCTTGATATGTATATATAGTACCACCATCCTGTATGAACCATATATTTTGTAAGGTAGGAAACTTCTTTTTGAACACATTAACAAACTTGCTTTTCAAAAGCGACATAATTCTTATTTGGAGAGAACACTACACAGTGAGAAACTCGCGGTGTGCAATGTCGTTCCACGGTATAATTGGACTGTTCATTTTGAAGATACAGTGTCTTTCAGTGATTGAAACAAACCAAATGCAAGGTAAAGTAAGTCAAACAAAGACATGTGTATTTAAGTGATTGCACATTTCATCGTGCGTGTATGATAAGTAAAGAGGATGAAAAGTCGTCACATCAAAAACGTCATAAATTACTAAAACGACGTCAATGATGAAAAATGCACTTTTGTTCTCAAATTTGTATTAAATTGCAAATACTGAATATATTCATAAGGTTCTTTGACACAAAAAACTTACATATTTGTTCTACATATCTGTAAAATTTCATGTATTCATCTGCAATTTAAAGGGAAATTGTACACGTATGAAAGTGTTACCTTTCTTTTGGGACACCCTGTAGATGGCAATTTGGTTACATCTTCGTGGATATACTTCGTTTCAGAAGCGTCAGTGGAATTGAATATAGTGCATGCCACATTTCCGAAAATTGTTAAATATTTTCATTAGTAGAAATTACATTAATTTTAAAGTACTGTGGTGTACGATTTTCGGACAACAAATTTCGGATAACATAGTGAAACTATACATCATCTTACATGATTGTATGTGCGTTTAATAAAAATATTTTCTAATTGTGGTGTCTTATCTTTAATCCTTAATGATGTGACACATATTCAGGATGAATTCTCCATTTTTTAAAGACTCAGTGTAAATTTTGTGAAAATTATTATTCAGTTAAAACAGCTTCCATTACATTTTGATAATATTGCAGCAGTAAGATACAGTCTTAGCTTAAACATGTATGTGGCCAAAATGTACCATCTTTATTTGTGACTGAGATTGCTCTGCTTCACTGCCAAACAACACATCTAGCAAATAATTGAATGTAATAATATATTAATATGCTTTTGGATGTAGATTTGCTTCTTAGACAAAATTAAAGCCTAAATAGATTCAAAATAGTTTTCATACTAAATCATTTTGACCACATCTAGACTACATTACACAAAAAAACAGATTATGTAGTACAGAGATTAAGTTGACATTCAGCATTTGGATTGATATTGTTGTGGACAACCTAGATTTTCCAGGCTACTTGGCCGGCGATGAGTTGGTACTTGGGCTGTTGTTCAATTTTCACTTTTGTGCAGGCTAACACACGAAAGCTGTCATAGATCGTCGCAAAAATGTCTTTCCTATGCTTTCTTGAGAGCACTAGGAATAAATGAGAGGAACAGTTTACTTTGTTAATTGTTATATAATGTTTGTAATAGTCTCACTGCTATAGAAATATGTCATTTTAGTTCAGGCTAGTGAAATTGGAAAGCATCCCACATTAATTTATCGTAATACACCGGATAGACAATTAGACAAAACGTTTTCCAAATATTTAGACAGACAGACAGACGGACGGACGGACGGACGGACGGACAGATAGATTTTATTCAGTATTGAATGTACATACATGGATATATAAAACCAACATGTATAATAAAACAAGTTATACATACATGAATTTTTAAAACCCATGACAGGCACACCAACACTAAGGGTTACACAAAAAAGAGTTATCTCTTATTTCCATTGTGGTCCTTTAGTGTTGGTGGCATGACATAGCGAGGCATTATATGTGATTAAAGAACCATTGAAAATTGCACAATTATATTAAACATAAATGCATTAGAGTATTTTATCACAGTTACTTTGTATATATTATCAATATCACATATTAATTGGTATCAACAATCATATTCTATTAAAAAAGCATGTCTAAGTAAAGAAGTACCGATACTGAAATACACTATTATGAATAAGTTAATAACTAGATGAATAAATAAAAATAACAGATTACTCGGATATCAACTACCGGTAAATAAAAATAATGAATTACATAAATAACAAATAGTGGTAAGTAATAAATTACTTCAATATTAAATAGATAAATAGTTATTTTAATTCACTAAAAGTTCATACTAAATTGTCTAAAAAATATTTTTGTTTTAAAAACAGGCAATTTCTCAGACGGTGCTATACTAGCAGGCAATTTGTTCCATTGGCAAATATCTGAAAATAAGAAAGACTTTATGCCAAACCCTTTGACCTTAGGAACAGCAAACCCCCCTTGATCACTTAACCTGGTTTTATATAAGTGCACGGAATCTTGTGAAATGAAATTGTCTCCCATATATTCTGGGGCTAGGTTATTTTTTATTTTAAAGACATGGCACAGAATGATCTGGTCTACACGCTTATTGACAGGTAACCAATTAAGGAATTTAAAATGATCATTGCCTATATGCGACCTTGCATCTAGGTCAAGCACAAACCTTATTAACTGTTTTTGGGTAGTTTGGAGCTTGGATTTAAGTGACTGAGTGAGACCTTGACAAGGAGATTCTTGGTGTGTTGGGTAAGGTAACCTTTTTTACGATATAAATATTTTAACCTAGCATTAGCCTTTTTAAGTACTGAACGGGCCATGGAATCAAAAGATAGGGTCTGGTCAATGGTCAATGGTTGCACCAAGGTATTTTACAGCAGAAGTTTGTTCAATATATGTACCATTGCATGTAATTTCTAAGGAAGAGTTTGACCTTAGTCTATGTTTAGACCCAAATAATATGGACTCAGTTTTACCCAGGTGGAGTGATAACTTATTTTCAACTAACCACTGACTAACCAGGTGCAAGTCATCCTTCAAAAATGTTTCCACAGATGACTTGCATTTACCTGAAACAAGAATACCAGAATCATCTGCGTATAGCAAAAGCTGGTTTTTACCACTGCTGACATGTCATTTACATAAATTAAAAATAAAAGTGGACCAAGAATGGACCCCTGTGGAACTCCACATGTAATGGGGGCAGTGGCAGAGTGGGTACCAGAAACGTCTACTAATTGCTGTCTATCAGACAGATATGATTCAAACCATCTTAAAATATCATCACCTAGCCCTGCCGCTCTTAGTTTCATAAGAATAATGGAGTTGTCTACTGTGTCAAAAGCCTTTTGGAGGTCTAACAAAACCATGCCAATACATGACCTTTATCCATCTCCGTTCTAATAAAGTATGTAAGATGTATTAGACAGGTATCTGTTGAAAATCCTCTTCTAAAACCGGACTTGAATTTATACAATAATTTGTTTTCCCTAAAGTAGGTTCGACTTGATCATATACTACCTTTTCATAGATTTTTGACACAATACTAAGAATTGAAACAGGGCGGTAATTACCTACTTACCTACCCTGTTTTTTTCTAGCCCGTTTTCGGAAACAAGTAATTTTTTAGGCCTGATATAAAAAATATGACATTTCTGAGAGGGCGTTACTAAATATTGTCAGCTCGAGAAAAATAATGTTAACCGAGGCTGGTGATGTTTAATAATGCCCTCTCAGAAATGCGATATTTATTTCATAATACTATAATGCTAAATGCGTTTTTTTCTTTTATATTATACAACTGAACACTGCAGTATGAGAGAGTTTATATATACCATCATATTTGAAACAATTGAGAGACAGGTTCAAAACTTTTTTTGTTTTATCTAACAAATAGACAATAGATATTTACGTGCAGTTACGAGTATGTCGAACTTTATCGGACAATAGAAGCTTAAAATTTGACACATCAAAATATTTACTAAAAGTAAAAGTTAGCAACGTTCTCTTCATCACGTAGACCGGAAGTAAATTGATGGTTGATAATGAATGCAATACAAAATGAGTATATATAGAACGTTATCTTAAGTATTTCTTTCTCATCAAGTTTCTACAACAATAGCAGGTCAAGTATTCTACTCGACTCATTCATACAACACATAAACAGGAAAATATTGTTGTTTCTTCTTGTCAAGTCGTAATTAGAAATCTACATGTGAATCATATTTATGACTTTATCTAAGTCTTTATACTTAATACGACTCGCCTCCGTGGTTGAGTGGTTACGGTCGCTGTAATCACTGTAACTTATCACTGATAGAGAGTCGTGGCTTCGAGCCCCGCTACCGACCATGTCTCTTTATGTGAGAAAGTAGGCAGTTGCTTACGGAGGATGGGAGTCTAGTACTGGTTCTTTCCAGGAGCGATACTTAGGTGAACCGTCTGCCTCATATAACACTGACTGTTGAAAAGGGGCGTAAAAGTCGATATAAACAAACAAAACAAAATATACATAATATATATCTTTATACAAATGCACCAATAAAAGTACATCTACATGCTAGTATAGTTTTCAAACTTTGACAAACTTTAATCGAAGCAGAAGAAAATGTACGTGGAAGTCTTCGTAATTTTAAAAACATCCTTCAATGTATCAGTTGACAGTTTTATATTGTATTAAGAAGACCTACTAAATTATAGCTTCAACACCTGGTGAATGTACTTGCTGTGATGGTATACAACATGAGATTTTAGCCAATCAACATCTGGTGAAAGCACTGGCTGTGATGGTATATAACATGACATTTTAGCCAATCAACACCTGGTGAAAGCACTTGCTGTGATGGTATATAACATGAGATATTAGCCAATTAACACCTGGTGAAAGCACTTGCTGTGATGGTATATAACATGGGATTTTAGCCAATCAACACCTGGTGAAAGCACTTGCTGTGATGGTATATAACATGAAATTTTAGCCAATCAACACCTGGTGAAAGCACTTGCTGTGATGGTATATAACATGAGATTTTAGCCAATCAACACCTGGTAAAAGCACTTGCTGTGATGGTATATAACATGAGATTTTAGCCAATCAACACCTGGTGAATGTACTTGCTGTGATGGTATATAACATGAAAATTTAGCCAATCAACACCTGGTGAATGTACCTGCTGTGATGGTATATAACATGAGATTTTAGCCAATCAACCCCTGGTGAAAGCACTTGCTGTGATGGTATATAACACGAGATTTTAGCCAATTAACACCTGGTGAAAGCACTTGCTGTGATGGTATATAACATGAGATTTTAGACAATCAACACCTGGTGAAAGCACTTGCTGTGATGGTATATAACATGAGATTTTAGCCAATTAACACCTGGTGAAAGCTCTTGCTGTGATGGTATATAACATGAGATTTTAGCCAATCAACACCTGGTGAAAGCACTTGCTGTGATGGTATATAACATGAGATTTTAGCCAATCAACACCTGGTGAATGTACTTGCTGTGATGGTATATAACATGAGATTTTAGCCAATCAACACCTGGTGAATGTACTTGCTGTGATGGTATATAACATGACATTTTAGCCAATCAACACCTGGTGAAAGTACTTGCTGTGATGGTATATAACATGAGATTTTAGCCAATCAACACCTGGTGAAAGTACTTGCTGTGATGGTATATAACATGACATTTTAGCCAATCAACACCTGGTGAAAGTACTTGCTGTGATGGTATATAACATGAGATTTTAGTCAATCAACAACACTATCATAGGTTGTTTTATCTTGGGTGTTATTATATGCATCAAATGGAAATGGAGAACTAATATTCTGCTATTATGTTTATGTCTTCTGGTGCACATGTTGGATGTGCGAGATACTCACAAAAATATAGTAATGCATGTTTTTTTCTGAACATTCTTATTACCTTAGTTTAAAGCTATTAAAGAGTCAGTCCTGAGATTTGATCCTACATTTAAACCTGTTTAAGAATCATGGTGCGTCTACAGTTTGACTTAAGTGTTAAAGGTGTGCCGTAACGGATGGTTATTTGAAGAATTGTATGATAAAATTATTACATAAAATTTCGTCATACATCAATGAACTGACATCTGTATCCAAATTTAATAAATTGTAATATGAGTTCATACGGCAAGAAAATAGAAAACTAATTAAGTTGTAATCATACATTTTTTCATGTTTAACATGCAGTATGAAATACTTATTAAGAATGCTGAAATTAATCGGAAATTGTGGCCTATTTGCAAAGAATAATATTATACACTCAAGCATAGATCTAGGATCGTCAAGTGGTTAGGGTCTCCCTACTAGTCAGTATGATGGTCAAGTGGTTAGGGTCTCACTACTAGTCAGTAGGATGGTCAAGTGGTTAGGGTCTCACTACTAGTCAGTAGGATGGTCAAGTGGTTAGGGTCTCACTACTAGTCAGTAGGATGGTCAAGTGGTTAGGGTCTCACTACTAGTCAGTAGGATGGTCAAGTGGTTAGGGTCTCACTACTAGTCAGTAGGATGGTCAAGTGGTTAGGGTCTCACTACTAGTCAGTAGGATTGTCAAGTGGTTAGGGTCTCACTACTAGTCAGTAGGATTGTCAAGTGGTTATGGTCTCCCTACTAGTCAGTAGGATGGTCAAGTGGTTAGGGTCTCACTACTAGTCAGTAGGATGGTCAAGTGGTTAGGGTCTCACTACTAGTCAGTAGGATGGTCAAGTGGTTAGGGTCTCACTACTAGTCAGTAGGATGGTCAAGTGGTTATGGTCTCACTACTAGTCAGTAGGATCGTCAAGTGGTTAGGGTCCACTACTGTGAGTTTGAATCCCATTTCACTTGCCCGGTTAGCTTTCTGAAGGTCAGTGGTTCTACCAAAGTGAACGACTGTGGCCTTCCACTAACATTTTCCTTGCCCTGCTAGCTTTCTGAAGGTCAGTGGTTCTACCCAAGTGAACGACTGGGGTCTTCCACTAACACTGAAACTGGAAAGTTGCCAAATGACCCTGACCGTTGGTGCAATAATACCCCCCCCCCCCCCCCCTAAAAAAAAGACAATATATGTGACAGCTTTAAACCTGTATACCTTTATGTATCTAACAAACTTTATGAATGAACCTGTCTCAATCAGAAGTATGGATGTTAAATGACATAACAAATGAAAAGGAAAAAAGCTCACAAATACTGGAATGACATAGGTCATTGTTCACAGTGCTTTATATACAATGTTGTGTTCTTATCATTTCTATTAAATGGAAAACAATACCTGCAACCAACACTAAATTTGCTTCATATTTCTAGATAAGCAAACATAATGCAAAACATTCTGAGGACCCGAGTGCAGAACCTCGCAGTGTAGTGAAGTGCTCGAAGTATGCGTGCATTTAAGTTCAGGTCCACTGTGAGCAAACAATAAAATGCATACTGAGAAATTACATAAAGGCTTCATACAAATCTAGAGATAACAATTTTCATAATTTTGGCAATAGATCAACAGTTACAGGTCACCTACATATGTGTGCATATAACAAGAATCAGTATAACAAATCCAAGTCAGCTTACTCCAAGTCAAAGCTAATGCTGTATATTCTAAACGTTTTACAAGAAAACCAATGATTGATTTAACTGTATGTACAATACATTGCCAATGTCTCAATATTGATATTTTAGCTTAAATAATTCAGTAACAACTAAAATAAATAAGTGTCTTTGAACATAATATCCAGTCAAATGAAAAGAGTTTGAATAACAGAAAGATAAAAATGTAAGTGCACGATAACCCAGGAATAATGTCATATATAGTTACATCTGATAATGCAATGAAATACATCTCACTACAGGAATCAAAAAGTGTTAGATCACCAATAAAAATAGCATGGATACATTTATAGCTGATAGCGGATATTGTTTTTTCAAGAATTACTTGTGTTTGTATATTCAAATATATCTAACCAAACCCAGAGAGAGTACAGTACCAGTAAATGTATACTGTTTTGAGGATTAATACTGTTTTTTTTCATAGGTTATAGACATTAATTGCAAGCTGAAGTTGATTAACGTATCATAAGTAATAATTTATACAAAAACTTGAAGGTATTTACCTTGTGATGATACATTATTTTCAGGTAATACATAAAAAACGAAGACCACGTGTCCAAATTCTAATAATTAGTGTATACAGATTGCAAACTTACAAAACAGTGAAGAAGATATTTGGAAAATCGTGAACTTTGTTTAGTCCAACGTGACCACGCAATACAAAATCGGCCTGAATTACCATGCATATGATACATGTGTTTTCATCCGTGTTGCCATTTTAGGCCTTAATAACCATAATACACGCTCCCTGCAACTTGCTAGCCTCTATTTATATTACATTAACATTTAGGCCCTTTGTGTCTAAGAAAGTATATGTACATGGTTTTATCTTTTAATAGTTTACCTAAGCAAAGGTATTTCAAATTCTATTTGAGTGATTATACACATGTTTAGAGCTTTGTGATATGACATTATGGAAATAAATTCCGTATGAAATGTCATCTAGACATTTTAAGCAATTGGTGTATATGAACATAATATTAGTTAGCAATGCATGATGAAAAACATGCATAGTCACATGGTATCATGTTGATCTAATTTTTGTTTAGCAGATCTCGTGAAAAACAAATATTTCTTGTTCTTAATTCGTGCAGCATTTAAACAATAAAGAAACATACAAACATGCCAGCACTTCAACAGATCAACAAGACCACTGTAATGGAGTGCTACTTTAAACATTAGTCACCCTGTTCTATGTTTGAATTTGTATTAACATACCTGCCTGCAATGTACTTAATACAGCTTAGGCAGGTTGCTGCCACAAAAAGAACATGTATTGTTATTGAATGCCATTAACATTAAAATCTTAAAAACAATCATAACAAACTAGTGGATTGTTAATTATTGTCAAACATCAAATATTGAGCTGCTCATTATTGACGTATGCACATGTTTATCAAATCAATAATATATTGCTACGAATATTGTTGATCATATATTATCAATCATAATTTATCATTATTATAATAAAAATCCTTTCAGTACATCAGCATGTTGTGTGAGGGTATCTTTATCAGGTCAGTGCATCTACATATTGTCTAAGAGTATCATCATTTCAACATACCAGATAACTGAATTTTCATTTAATACTCGGAACATTGACATCTAAGATTTGAGTATTTAGTAATTATTGAATCTGGGCCTAGTTGTTAATAGAAGGTAATAAAACAAAAACTATCAGGAATTTGACTGTACAATTTAGATTGTTTACATTCTCAGCAGCAGACACAAAGTACTATCAGACCTCAATCAACTAGTAGAATGTTTAGATTGTTTACATTTCCAGCAGCAGACACAAAGTACTCTCAGTAATCAGTCCACTAGTAGAATGTTTAGATTGTTTACATTCTCAGCAGCAGACATAAAGTACTCTCAGATATCAGTCCCTCGTATATTGTTTAGATTGTTTACATTCTCAGCAGCAGACACAAAGTACTCTCAGACCTCAGTCCACTAGTAGAATGTTTAGATTGTTTATATTCTCAGCAGCAGACACAAATTATTCGCAGACCTCAGTCCACTTAGTCTAGTATAATGTTTAGATTGTTTACATGCTCAGCAGCAGAAACAAAGTACTCTCAGAAATCAGTCCACTAGTAGAATGTTTAGATTGTTTACATTCTCAGCAGCAGAAACAAAGTACTCTCAGAAACCAGTCCACTAGTAGAATGTTTAGATTGTTTACATTCTCAGCAGCAGAAACAAAGTATTCTCATAAATCAGTCCACTAGTATAATGTTTAGATTGTTTATATTCTCAGCAGCAGACACAAATTATTCGCAGACCTCAGTCCACTTAGTCTAGTATAATGTTTAGATTGTTCACATGCTCAGCAGCAGAAACAAAGTACTCCCAGACCTCAGTCCACTAGTAGAATGTTTAGATTGTTTATATTCTCAGCAGCAGACACAAATTATTCGCAGACCTCAGTCCACTTAGTCTAGTATAATGTTTAGATTGTTTACATGCTCAGCAGCAGAAACAAAGTACTCTCAGAAATCAGTCCACTAGTAAAATGTTTGAAACTTTGTTGTTTTGTAAAAGAACCAGTCATTCCTTTTTTTAATAATAATCCTTGATTTTTAAGGAAGCATACAAAAACAAATACCCTTTTTTAACTAAAACGTTGTGTATTTGTTTAACTTTTTCACAAATTTACCTCACTCTTCTTATTCTGGAACATATCAGTACTTCGTTTTTGTCCCGTCAGCAATTGGCAACATGTCTCTAATTTGTTTTATTTATGTGCCGTCGAAAATACCACTGAATCTTACCAAATATTAACAAAACGTGGTGTCTTAAATTGCAAGAAGAAACAATGCTAGCTACTATTTTTAAATCTCTAAAACTAGACAAATATATTGGATGTGCGGACCCGTTCATACTGGAGTAAACACCATTCGAATTTCAAAATTCAACGCAAAAATGTACTTGATAATAAATTCAGTTTTATTTAAACCTACAGCTTATTCGGGTTGACAATCCCTTTTATATTGTTATTCTTAATTACTTAATTTATAATTTTCATTTTTTTATAAAGTTACATGTGTATGTGTTATGTATGTGAATGTATGTAGTACAGTTTACCATACAGTTTAAATAATGCATGTATATGTTGTATGTGACACTAAATCGGTAAGATGTCATCAAGGAACATAATATAAACTCGACAATATATCAACAGTGGAGTTCCGTTATACCACTTATTCCATTACTGCGCGTTCTATACAAACGGAAATATCTCATTCGGTATACTTAATATTAGCATATACTTAATGTTGACTTAATGCTCTCATGTATAATGAAAACTGTCCAATCTGTTCAGAAATACAGAGGTTATTTACCAATTCAAAAGTTGTATACATACGTAAATATTATGTGAAAATATTGTAACAGCAGGACTCGGCTTTTCTCAGTAAAACACCGTGTCTACGAATTTCTGGATCAGCCCTCGTATGATCAATAATTCAATAAGGTGTTATCTCTTTATCAGTTGAATAATCTTTAAAGGTAATATTTACAATAAGTTAAGTAAGATAAAGCAACATTGTCCAATGCTTCGTCATTTCATGTCTTCGTACATGTATGCAAAAAATAAAGGTATATTATAGAGCGGTACAAGTAATTGCTACAGAACCAGCACACGTTAGACCACTTTGCAATCCAGAATAATCCCTTTTCTATTTTATTTTAAACATTTTCTTTTTACTGTATCATGAACATTCACGTAAAATGCCGACCCTTCGATAGCATTTTTGTTTATAAAACATACTGCAACAATGCTAATTATGTTTCATTTAATGTCATACTTTTGTCATCTTGAACACGTCAAGTCAGGTGTATATTCATGCATGAAATACTATCATGGGAATATCATGCATTGAACTAATACATTTTGCTATACATTAACGTACATAAATTCGAGTTTTGAACCCATTATTTAAAAACAATTTAATTCACCTGAATATTTATGATGATTATTACGATAGCAATAAAGTTGTCATTCGTGTGCTTATAGGTGAAAGCTTTAATAAAGTGCCTAACTTAGAATTCAGCATTATCCCTTTTCTCTGTTAGTTCAGAGACATGAAAATGTTATATACATTTGACCGCTCGAAAATTTCAAAAATAATTAAATAATAATTTCTAACTTTTATTCTCTAACTTATGGCCTTGTTTATCTTCATCCAGAACACGTCAAGTCATTTTTGAAATCATTTTAGAGTTACCATTACCATCATTTTATTATCCTGTCTTCAAATTTATATTTAAAAAAAAACATGCATAAAGTCGATTTGTATAATTATTAAATAGTTCTAACTCTTCATCTTAGTACATTGTATTGAACATAGAATACTTAAGTTATCGATGCAAAACAAATTAGGCTTCATAAAATTTCCATTTTTGCACTTCTATGTGAAGACTTTCACTAAACATCTAATTTTGAAATCTCGCATAATCTCATTTCAATATAATATCAGAGATAAAGTCGAATATATAATTACAGTAATATATATCTTTGCTCGCATCACTGAAGTAAGACAACAAAGAACAATGCCTAATTATGCTTCTGGTTAGGTCACATTCTTGTCATCTTTAGCACGTCAAGTCACGTGTAAAGTCATGCATGAATTACTATCGCCAGAATATCCTGTACTAGAAATGACATCTTTTTCGATACAATAACATACATAAAGTCGATTTTTGAATTGATAAGCCTCAACCCTTTATCTATTAAAATATTAATTCACCTAAATAATCATAAGTATTTATGCGGTAGCAGTCAGGTTGTCATTCGTGAGGTATCAGGTGTGTGCGTTTTAACTAAACGTTACTTTGCGATCCAGAATAATCCCTTTTCTATGTTATTTTAAACATTTTCTTTTTACTGTATCATGAAAATTTACGTAAAATGCCGACCCTTCGATGGCATTTTTGTTTATAAAACGTCCTGCAACAATGCTAACTGTGTTTCATTTAATGTCCTATTTTTGTCATCTTGAACACGTCAAGTCAGGTGTATATTCATGCATGAAATACTATCATGGGAATATCATGCATTGAACTAATATATTCTGCGATACATTCACATACATAAAGTCGAGTTTTGAACCCATTATTTAAAAACAATTTAATTCACCTGAATATTCATGATGATTAATACGATAGCAATAAAGTTGTCATTCGTGTGCTTATAGGTGAAAGCTTTAATAAAGTGCCTAACTTAGAATTCAGCATTATCCCTTTTCTCTGTTAGTTCAGAGACATGAAAATGTTATATACATTTGACCGCTCGAAAATTTCAAAAATAATTAAATAATAATTTATAACTTTTATTCTCTAACTTATGGCCTTGTATATCTTCATCCAGAACACGTCAAGTCATTTTTGAAATCATTTTAGAGTTACCATTACCATCATTTTATTATCCTGTCTTCAAATTTATATTTAAAAAAAAACATGCATAAAGTCGATTTGTATAATTATTAAATAGTTCTAACTCTTCATCTTAGTACATTGTATTGAACATAGAATACTTAAGTTATCGATGCAAAACAAATTAGGCTTCATAAAATTTCCATTTTTGCACTTCTATGTGAAGACTTTCACTAAACATCTAATTTTGAAATCTCGCATAATCTCATTTCAATATAATATCAGAGATAAAGTCGAATATATAATTATAGTAATATATATCTTTGCTCGCATCACTGAAGTAAGACAACAAAGAACAATGCCTAATTATGCTTCTGGTTAGGTCACATTCTTGTCATCTTTAGCACGTCAAGTCACGTGTAAAGTCATGCATGAATTACTATCGCCAGAATATCCTGTACTAGAAATGACATCTTTTTCGATACAATAACATACATAAAGTCGATTTTTGAATTGATAAGCCTCAACCCTATATCTATTAAAATATTAATTCACCTAAATAATCATAAGTATTTATGCGGTAGCAGTCAGGTTGTCATTCGTGAGGTATCAGGTGTGTGCGTTTTAACTAAACGTTACTTTGCGATCCAGAATAATCCCTTTTCTATGTTATTTTAAACATTTTCTTTTTACTGTATCATGAAAATTCACGTAAAATGCCGACCCTTCGATGGCATTTTTGTTTATAAAACGTCCTGCAACAATGCTAACTGTGTTTCATTTAATGTCATATTTTTGTCATCTTGAACACGTCAAGTCAGGTGTATATTCATGCATGAAATACTATCATGGGAATATCATGCATTGAACTAATACATTCTGCGATACATTAACATACATAAAGTCGAGTTTTGAACCCATTATTTAAAAACAATTTAATTCACCTGAATATTCATGATGATTAATACGATAGCAATAAAGTTGTCATTCGTGTGCTTATAGGTGAAAGCTTTAATAAAGTGCCTAACTTAGAATTCAGCATTATCCCTTTTCTCTGTTAGTTCAGAGACATGAAAATGTTATATACATTTGACCGCTCGGAAATTTCAAAAATAATTAAATAATAATTTCTAACTTTTATTCTCTAACTTATGGCCTTGTTTATCTTGATCCAGAACACGTCAAGTCATTTTTGAAATCATTTAGAATGACAATCATTTAATAATCCTGTCTTCAAATTCATATTTAAAAAAACAAGCATTAAGTCGATTTGTATATTAAATAGTTCTAACTCTTCATCTTAGTACATTGAATTGAACATAGAATACTTAAATTATCGATGCAAAACAAATTAGGCTTCATACATTTTTCATTTTTGCACTTTTATGTGAAGACTCTCACTAAACATCTAATTTTAAAATCTCGCATAATCTCATTTCAATATAATATCAGAGATAAAGTCGAATATATATAGTAATATATATTTTACTCGCATCACTGTAGTAAGACAACAAAGAACAATGCCTAATTATGCTTCTGGTTAGGTCACATTCTTGTCATCTTTAGCACGTCAAGTCACGTGTAAAGTCATGCATGAATTACTATCGCCAGAATATCCTGTACTAGAAATGACATCTTTTTCGATACAATAACATACATGATGTCGTTTTTTTTTTTTTGTAATTATTTATTTCCACATTCAATTTTCACACCATAAAAGAACACAAGTATATATATATATATAGGTACAAATATAGTGTAAATATAGTTGTTAGTTATTTTACAGGCAAAAAACAAAATACATTGTATTTGATAATCTCATTTTTTCAATTTATATACCAATATCTAATAATTATTTGTAATTTATCGTTTTTTCAAAAATCAATAGAGCGAAGAATAGAAGAAATCTAATGGTTCTAATTTAAAGTTTCCAAACTATCCTTGGTAAAATTATATATATCAAAATCATGTGTATTTATATCACCAAGTTAATCCACAACAAAAGAACACTTACTGTATTAGTCTAATGATGAATAGTGCTTAAAGTACGAACTAGACCACAATTTGCCTTATTAATTCTTAACAGGAGCACATTAATTTTCATATGCAGAAATAGAAAAAGAAAAGAAAAATGAATTGCCTAACTAAATCATAAATAATAAATAAGATGAACATTTGTTGAATGAATGAATACATGTGTACAAGCAAATATAATAATAGAAAATTCAAGAGTTTGTGTTATTTTATAATGCGACAAATGAATAGGGTTAGTTTTTATTAGAAAGACATTATCCTACCAAATATTTTTCAAGTTACAGCTATAAAAAAACAGAAAAAAAAATAAGAAGGTAAGGTTTCATAATGGCGTAAGTGTTTCAATTTTAAGTGAAGAAATCAAAAACAATTTCATTAGTTCACAAGAACTCTTACTGCTATATGATCCTAAGGTGCATTTATATGGTCATGTTTTCAAATATGAAATAACAGAATGATACAGTTGTTTGGACTATGGGGTTTCCTGCTGTAATACAGTCATGAAACAATGCCATTTTTTATTAAAACGGTCAATATTAAAAGAATTCCATGACATGAACTGTTCCGTCTTAAGATATGTAAGTAGGTACTTTTTAAAATTTGCAAGGGTAGGGAAAGTATCATTCATCTTACAATAATATATATACTTTTTTGCAATAATAATTACTTGATTAAAAATTTGATTTGCTAATGTTAATAAAAGTGGACTACCCAGTATCAGTTCTGTTTTTGTCCAGAGATTGGTTATTTCTGGTTTGATATTATTGACCCAGTCTTTGAGATGTTCCCAAAAAGAAGATACAAATTTGCAATTATAAAAAAGATGACATAAAGTTTCTGTTTCTTGGTGACAAAAAGTACAGAAAGAATCATTTCTTAATCCCATTTTAGTTAATAGATAGTTTGTACCTAAGATTCTATGATTAATCCTATATTGGAACCATTGTAAATTTGAGTCCTTAGAAATCTTAAAAGGGATTTTATAAATATATTTCCACTCAAATTGTTCAGGTAAATTTAAGTCAACTTCCCACTTTGTTGTTGCTTTTAAAATTGTATTATTTTTAGTTAGTAATTTGTCATAAATATTTCTACATCCCTTTTTAGACGAGGTGATGAGCTTAATTTGTGTAGGTTGGGAAATTAATTCTTTATCAAATGGTTTTGGCATTAATTCTATCTTATTGTAACTGGATCTTATTGACTGAATTATGCTATTATATTGTAAAAAATTTGTTTTTACATTAAATTTTTGTGAAAATGTTTCATATGAATAGAAATTCCCATCAGAGTTCATCAAGTCACAAACCAAATAAATTCCTTTTTCTAAAAATGCTTTATAGTAAAAGCTTGTACCTCCAATCTTAAAACTTCTATTATGCCAAATAGGTACATATAGTATTTCTTCCCAAGAAGTTATCTTATACCTGTCTATCAAATCATTGTAACTATTTAATACATCTTTCCAGAAACTATTTTCAGTATTATGAGATATTGATTTAATGAAATCATTACCAAAACTACTAAACTGATTAATATTTGGACATAGCTGTTCTACTAAATTAAAGTATTTTGAATTTATCATTAGGTATCTCCTAAGCCAAGTTATTTTTAAGGCTTTCATGAAATCAATAATATCTATTACTCTTAAACCCCCCTGATCAAAATCTTGTATGGTACATTTCCTCTTAATTTTGTCTTTTTTATCATTCCATAAGAAACTATATATTAAATTTTGTATCTGTTTAAGCATATTCTCATTTGGATTTGGTAAGCACAAAACAAGGTAATTTATTTTAGACAAAGCTAGGGTTTTAATTACTGTATTTCTTCCAATCGGAGTAAGATTTCTTTTTTTCCAGATTGCAAGCAGTTTTATAATTTCTTGAATCTTTGACTCATAGTTAGGTGAGACCATTTCATGTAAATCTTTTGAAAAAGTTATACCTAAAAGTTTAAAATGGTTCATTTCCCAATTAAGACCAAGCTCTGGACATATTATAGTATTTCTATTTTTAAAGATCCAATCCATACTGCTTTTGTCTTGTTAATATTCATATGTAGTCCTGAAATGTTTGCATAGAATTTTAAAACAGACATTGTAGTTCTTAGACTTAGTTCTGTACCATCTAGCATAAGGGTTGTGTCATCTGCATATTGTGAGATCAAGAATTCAGTTTGATTAATTTTTATTCCATTAATATTTTTATTTTGCCTGATTAAGATAGATAAAATTTCAGCACATATAATAAATAAATATGGGGATAAAGGGTCTCCCTGTCGACAGCCTCTATATAATGTGAACCAATCAGACAAGTGGCCATTTATTATAACACAAGAGCAAACATTTGTATAGAAAAGTTTAACCCAACTTATTAAGTGTGGACCAAAGTTGAAAAAAGCTAAAGATTTGTACATAAATTTCCAAGACAAAGAGTCAAAAGCTGTTGCAAAATCCAGCAACAGTAACATTCCTGGCTTTTTGTATTTTTCTAAGTAAAACATGATATCATATATAACTCTAATATTATCACCTATGTAACGGTCTGGTAAAAATCCACTTTGGTCTTCATTTATAATTTTTGGTAAAATGTTTTTCAATCTGGACGCAATTGCTGAAGAAGCGATTTTATACGAGATGTTTAGTAAAGAGATTGGTCTCCAGTTAGATAGTACTAGTTTATCCTTGTCTCCCTTAGGTATGCAGGTAATAATACCTTGTTTAAAAGTAATTGATAATTCTTTATTTATAAGGGCTTCATTAATAGATCTAGTTAAATAGTAACCAATATCTATCCAAAAAAATTTATAAAACGATGAAGTAAAGCCGCTGCTACCTGGGGATGTATTATTTTTCATTTTTTTAAGACTATTAAGCAGTTCCTCATATGACAGGTTGGTTTCCAACATTTGACTTTCTGCATCTGTTAATTTCCTTATATATTCACAATCCACAATATTATTAAGTTCAACATTTTCTGTTTCTTTATTAGAATAAAGTTGTTTGTAGTGACTTTTTACTTCAGATAAAATTTCGGATTGATCATTTAAAAGTGTTCCTGATTTTGAATATAATTTTGAGTTCTAACTCTTCATCTTAGTACATTGTATTGAACATAGAATACTTAAATTATCGATGCAAAACAAATTAGGCTTCATACATTTTTCATTTTTGCACTTTTATGTGAAGACTCTCACTAAACATCTAATTTTAAAATCTCGCATAATCTCATTTCAATATAATATCAGAGATAAAGTCGAATATATATAGTAATATATATTTTACTCGCATCACTGTAGTAAGACAACAAAGAACAATGCCTAATTATGCTTCTGGTTAGGTCACATTCTTGTCATCTTTAGCACGTCAAGTCACGTGTAAAGTCATGCATGAATTACTATCGCCAGAATATCCTGTACTAGAAATGACATCTTTTTCGATACAATAACATACATGATGTCGTTTTTTAATTGATAAGTCTTTTAAAATATTAATTCACCTAAATAATCATAATTAAGAGTAATGCAGGAGTAATGCAGGAGTAATGCAAAATAGAACCTACAAAAGCATCAAACAATTGACATAAAATCTTTGGTTTCATTTTAAACTGATTTTGTAATGTTAAATCTAAATGTTAAGACTGCAAATATATGTATACATTCGAACTTGTATCATATAAATATGAAGTAATTATTAATTCCAATATTTGTTTTTTTGTTTTGTTTTTTAATTGAAGTTTTCACTTGTTAGTGTATGCGTGCAAACCTTATGGAACAGTTTTTGGTTGGCCTTCCATATAAGTAATTGAAATAAATAACACTGTATTGAGTTTGTCACAGGGTTGACTTCGATTGAGCAGACGAACAACTTAGCAACTGCTATGTAAAACAAAATCAACACTTATAACAATATATATTTAATTACAAAATGTGAAGTATGGTAATGATGAAAGGAAGATGGTAAAAATATATGTAAAATGTGTGACGTATGCTCACAAAACACAAGGCAAAGTTCCTTCGCAAATTGGGTGCTCTTTCAAACTAAACAAGTAGTGTCAAGTCCGTTGCAGGTCTTTGGCTGATATCTGTTCTGGTCACAGCTGTAATGATCCTTCCAGATCATGTGATGTGGACAGCCGGTTGGCTAATTACCTCGCCGGAATTCTCGACAGCGAAAACAAGGTCCTCCAAATAACGAGTCCTTCAAAACATGTGCCAATGTTACTTCGGGAATTGAAGCTCGAAACATAAAATAATGACAATGGTGAACACCATGGCAGTTGAAATAAGGGCTATAAATAAATTCCCTGAGGATTATCAGACCTTTGTCGATATCCGTACAGTAACATGTTTCAGAAAATACGGGGAGTACATATGTACCAATGAATACCATTCTACGGTGTCGCAGTTAAACAAAAATCAAAGTTCTCCATACAAGGACATTGAACAAATACAACTTCACGTGTACATTACGTGTTAAGTACAAAGTTACTGCGATACGTCAATAAGATACGTCCCTTATAAAAGATGTGAGGACAGGGAAATAAAGTAGGTCTTCCTTTGCTACTTCCTAAACATTATGTGCTTAAATAATGAATAACTGAACATTCGACGTAAGCAGAAATATTAGTCAACCTATAAAAAACGATAAATGAATAACATTGCGTTGTAATACTTATTCCTTGTCTAATTTAAGAACACTTGTTTATAAAAAACTTCTTGTTTTCTTCTCTTTTGTGTGTAAATCGTTGTATGGTTCAAACAGTTAAGTCGAAATCACAAGACACTTCTGCTTTGTATCTTATTCAATGAAACTTTTTCGTTAGGTCGAACTTATATCTCAAGGAACAATAAGTCGAAGAAAATCGTGGACATTAGGTCGAATCTTTTTAATTAACACGATCATCAAAGAAATTTGCTTACTTTTAGGCACAAATCCATTTTTCCATGTTGAAAAAAAATCTTTTCACAGAAAAAATACAAAAATCAAAGACATATACCAGTTTTAAATTTTACGACTTTATGTACAGATTTAGCGTGCTTCGACTTTCATACGAAAAGATAAGTATATATATATTAAAAAGTATATCATTAGAAAATTAAAATAAAACTATACTGCAGAATCGGGACAGATTTCTACAGTTAATACATGCACAATCATACAACAAGTTTGCGGTAAAATTCTCATACTTTTTAGTAATAAAAACTAATTTAATTATTGGCTAGATTTTTTGACGTTATGCACGGTATCAATACTTTAAATAATTGAGTAAAAAGTAGCACTTAGTAAAATAACACGTCTAGATATACCTAACATAGCAGCACAAGGCTTATAAATTTGCGACAGTCATGGACAGCAGTACTGGGTAGCTATATAATATTATGTAGCTCCTAGATGTAAGTGACTCCAAAAGCTGCGGGAGGTCGTAGTAGGGCCACGGGAGGTCGAATCTCTGAATGGTTTTTTTGCCTTATCTGTCTTATCATGTGTGCATGTTAGATGTTGCAGTAGAAATCCATTGATTGGTACTGATAATAACTTTATGACTAATTAACATCCTGCTGATTTTATATGCCAACTGATATTAATATAAGCAGAAGCTACGACCCGGTCTGCTTTATTATCCAGTACTGCACTGTCCAGACTGCCTGGTCAATAAATCATATACCTCGCATTTGGACTGGTTAAATCCAGGAACATTGAAAAAATCAGTAGGCCTAGGTAATTAATGCATCTAAATATTCGTTAACGTAGGATTAAAGTAAACCTGACAGTTCTTGTCGGGTGTTTGTACACGTATCTTTCTGTTCATTGAAATACTTAGGATGCAAAACCTTCGCTCGTTTCCTAGCGACGTAAGGCACGTGATACCCAAAATGGCTTCTTCTGGAACTGTCACTGTTTAGAGGTCTACATATTAACAGTAATTTTAAGCTAAACAAACATAATCAAGTGTGCAACCTTCCGTGTAAAGATCAATGAATAATAGAGGAATATTCATACAGCAAGGATAATTAATAAAGCTAACGGATTAGGCCGTGAAAGTGCTAGGAACTTGAGAGAATAAAAACTTACTGTTACAGACTTGGATTAATGAATGGCGAGCACACAAGCTTATCGTGTATGATTGGTCAGTATACTAATCGGTCAACATATGCTTTATGATTTTGTGCTTCGCTCAATGCTGCAAACGATTAGAATTAATTACTACAGACATATGCAGAATAATAAAGCAAGGGTCTCCCCTGCTATCAGGTGATTACAATTTATTTTATATTTGCACCTTCTCTCAGCATAATTTAAAATTGATTGGTGAATTTTTAGATAGGCTTTGTTATTTGAATGTGTCCAGGAGGGCCTATCTGATAACTATTTAGTCTGAACTTATTTGTGGCAATAAGACACTTCCTCAATTTGGCCTGTCTGCCGCATTACAACAAAGAACAAAGTATCTTTGTGAACTCAAAATCCTCAGTAAAAAGCTGTTGGGCATGATAACTTACTTAATTTTACATTGTAGCAGTCTGGTATATTAATTATCGATCAACTGGGATATTTACCAGCCCGAATAACTCAGTAGACTGTAGAGCATCTGACTTGCAAGCAGGGGGTCACAGTTTTGAGCCCCACACCGGGTACTTTATCATAGAGCTAGGGTGAAGTAAAGGCTGGGTTAGTCGAGTCTGTTGTTGTCGCAGTGAGTTACTTAGAATAAAAAGGAAGGAGGATTGTAGCATCAATTTTTTGTCGTATATTATATTCATATAATATTCACATGAGCTTAGTTGGTAGGGCATCCGACTTGCAAGCAGATGCATTTCAGTTTACAACTGTTGTATAAATATAGGTGAAGATGTAGTTATTATACATGTATATCTATAAGTTATCATATTTCATCTATGCCTAAGTACACCATTATGTTTTGCTATTAAAAAGTAACCAACAAATAAACTTATGCTATTCAAAAGTTTATCTACATGCATGAATACTGCTGAATATTTTGTATTGAATATTGAGAAATTTCATTATGTTAATGTTCTATTCTGAGTGAGTATTCATAGATAATTTGTACATGTGTATGAATATTCCGGGGAATCCCACTATGTCTAAATGCACCTGAATGTTGCTAAAAAAGTTACAAACAATAAACCTTTTGCTGTCTTATTTAAATGTGTATACATATAAATAGAATACTGTTTTTGTGCTGAATGTCTGGAAAATCTCAAAATCATTATGTAAACATAGGATAATTTACTATTGATAAATAATTAATTTTTTTTTGGTCATTTGCGAATATCAAAACGCTGAATAGAGTTGGTAGCTTTTATCGGTTTATCATTATTGCGATATCAGCTAGACAATATCAATAACACAATATTTTTTCATCATACCAATATATTGGATTTAGCTTAAATAACTGGACTTTAAATAAGTCCAAATATAATTCATGTCTAAAAACTGGTCAAACTTGTATTATCAACTTTGCACATATACATTATAATACATGTATTAATTGTTTAGACACTGCTAAATAAGAACAAATTCTTTCTAAGTGTGGTTCCAGACAACACTATCACCAATAAACTGCATTATTACCCAACGCTGTATGTGAATGCTTATTCATTATTCTTTATTTAATGACAACTTGCAATATTTACTGCGATACATATCCTGATACAGCATGCACTATTGTGATATATCACAATATGTTTTTAAGGTGCGATACCTAGCTCTAACTCTTAGTATGCCTAAATGTGCTTTTGCTGCTAAAAAGAAACAGTTAGTTAGTCCATCTGCATTTTCCTTGTCCCTAATGATTAGACATATAATGTGAAAATAACTTAGTACAATTGATAAATACCATAAGATAGTGCGTAGTGTTCAAGACCCAGGTCTGTAGCTCCAAGGTCAAGGTCACACTCGGAGGTCAAGCATGAAAGAGTGTCATAGACCTTGTCCAGGCTGTATTTCCGTTATGCATTGACATATTTGAAAATAACAGGGTTAACTGTTAAATTCCATGAGGTGATATGCAGTGCACAAGACCCAGGTGCATACATGTAGTTCCAAGGCTAAGCTTCTTTATTTTGTGTATAAGCATTGTCTAGCGGACCTCTACCAAGTTTGTTAAAATTATGGTCCCATGGTAAAAATTGGCCCGCCCCATGTACGCTTGATTTATGTAGACTTATATAGACTTAAATCTTCATGTCCAAAACCACACAGCCTAGAGCTTAGTTATTTTGAGTCAGTGTAGTATTGTCCTGAGGACTTCTACCAAGTTTGTTCAAATTATGACCCCAGGGTTTAAGGCCACACCAGTTTGAAAATTGTTCATCGGATTTGCCGCTCACTTTTTATCAAAATTAGAAAAATGATATTATTTTTTGTTTTTTGCTTCCGACCGCTTGCTCGTGCCGACATCTTTTTAAAAAATCCGGAACGGTACGGTGTCTCGGATTTTATCACTACAATATTGTATTCTGCGGTGTTGCTCAATTATATATGCGGCTCTCTTTACGATACCGAGATAGTATAATATCGTAGCTGATTTTTTTAATGGAATTTATTCGGTAATTCCGAATATTTAAACCTAAGAAGAATGTTAACTGCACGCGATACCATAGACAATCAGAAACATGTCGATTATCATAGATAAGACCATAGAAAAAAAAGTAGCGAGGAGTAGGAATACGGGTGACGTTAGTTCCCAAGTTGATAGCGCTCGTGGCCTAATCAACTGTTTGTGACGGCGGGACTCTTTCGATTTTGCCCAGCCCTCAAACACTGAATATTTAATTTGTTGTGTGTGGAAAAATCACACATTAAAACCCGTTTTGAAAACGAAACTAGTGCAAGAATAACTGCCTGTGTCATGGTAAAAATCGCCTATTCTCGAAAATTCGCTTTTCAAATAATCTGAGTTTATACGACACGTCACCGAAACATTGACAAGTTAAACTTAAACCAACTTTCGTTAGCCCACGGTACCCATTGTAAAGAACGATTTAGAATAGCACTGTTCAGACGGTAGTTGTACACGGAGTCGCTAAAGTACGTTGACATCAGTTATCAGTAGTCAAATTAACATGCAAAGTAAAATTATATTAAAAATTTGACTTTGGCACAGAATTTTATGGCACATTCACACAGATTATTGTTATTTCTATTGATTTAAGTATACCAGTATACTGAAGATATCTTAGAATATTTTGGTGTGGGTCTATCCTTCACTCATGGTTCTAGTTTATATAGAATTAAAGGTAAATTCTTTTAAAAAATGTCTCCAAAATTAAACAGTTAAATCTTGTTTCCAAGTTGTGTACAGTGTCATTCCAGTGATAGATCCAGTATACAATATTATGTCGTTTTATTTTAGTAATTGTAACAAGAATATGGTATACATTGTATTGTTCTGTAAGTTTAATATATTTTGTGTGTGTTTCTTTTTGGTGATTTATCAATTTTCATATAAAAAGAGAATAGAATAAAGACATTAAAAGTGTTTTCACTGGTAAACCTAAGGGTTATTGAAACTAATAAAAATACAGAATCGTTATTTGCTTGATCACATGCTTGTTTGAAATAGAAAAGCTTTTTAGATTTTTTTTCGCTTGTTCGCTGGCTTGTTTGAAAGAAGGAAAATAAAAAATAAATTATTTTTTCGCTCGCTCGCTCGGTCAAATTGGAAAAGTAAAAAATAATATTAATAAAAATATTTCGCTTGCTCGCTTGCTCTTTTCAGAAAAAAAATCCGATGAACAAGTTATTAAATTGGTGTGGCCTAATGACTCTATTTTATATAGGAAAATTAAAAAAATCTTCTTTCTGAAACCTCAGGGCTTGGAGCTTAGATATTTCAGATGTAATATTTTGTAGTGAACCTCTTCCATGTTTGTTCAAATTATGGCCCTGGGGTTGAAATTGGCCCTGCCCACTCGGGTCTCCTGATTTACATAGGCTTATATATGTGAATTTTTTTAATCTTCTTGTCCAAAACCTCAAGGCATATAGACCTTAGATATTTTGTATGTAGCATTGTCTAGTGGTCCTGTACCAAGTTTGTTCAAATTATACCCCATGGGTCAAAGTTAGCTCAACCCGGAGTTTAATCTATTTTATATAGGCTTAACTAGGAAAATTAAAAAAAAATCTTTTGTCCAAAACCACATGGCCTAGATTTTAGCTATTTTGTAAGTAGCATTTTCTAGTGGTCCTCTGCCATGGGTGTTCAAATTATGGACCGTGGGTCAAATTAGTCCCGGCCAGGTTTACTCTTATCTTATATATGCTTAAATATAAAAATTACAAAAAAACGTCTTGTCAGAAACCCCAAGGTCCAAAGCTTAGATATTTTGGCCCTGGGGTTAAAATTGGCCTCGTCCCCTGGTGACTTGTTTTTACATAGGCTCATGGTTATTTTCTCTCGGGTCTTTTTTCTGGAAAGTGATAAAGGGCCATCATGGCCCTCTTTTTTAAAAATGAGGTGAGAGTACTATATTGTGCCTATAGTAAATAACTCATTGTCTAGAAATACAAAATTAGGAACAATTGTATGAAGTTAAATTCATGTGTGGGTTCGCATGTGATAGATATCATTTCGGTTTTATTTTCACAGAAATAAAACCCCTAGCTGGAATTCCATAGTAATGACATCTTAAGGCATTTGTTTCAAATTAAGAATTTTCTTTGCTAGACTATTTGTTAACATATACATTCTTAAATATCACTCATCTTATGACAACATTTTTTCCGATCTTAGTAAATTTTGAATGAGTATAAAAAAATAATTAAGATACTTAATAAATGCGAGACCTGGTCTAAGCCGATTCGCACCTAAATAACTTATCTATTACAGAAATTTACTTCTGTAATGGTAATTTAACTAAATTACTAATTTTTTAAACTTGCCATGGAAATTTTGCCATGGCAATGTTTTGCCATGGAAATTTTGCCATGGCAAAAATTAAAAATTAAAAATTCATATTTATTGAACAAAACCATAATAATTGTGTTAATTATGATACCTACACACCCTTACATAGTGTTTCTTTAGATATTAAAAAAAAATTTGCCATGGCAATTTTGCCATGGCAAAAGTGTTGATATTTTTGTCATGGCAAGGCATTTAATATGTTAAATAGTTATTTTATAGTATATTTTTAAAGCTCTTGGTATGGTCTAACAAGTATTGAGTTAGGTAAATACATGTATACAAATGTAGATAGATTTATTTCAATATACAATGTGTTAAAATGTTGTACATAAATAAAACATCTATATAACTAGAAACAACATGTATGCATTCATTAATAGCAAAATCAGACATTTTATATCAAAGATAACACACAAAAGAGTTAAAATAAACCCTTATTTCCATTGCAGTCAATTATAAGTTATACAAAGCTAATGTTTACTTATTTGTATACTGACTAGAAATGAATTCTGTATCTGTACATGTGGTCATTGAAAAAAACATTGTGTGATACAGAAAGATATTTAGATAACTTGTATAGTACATCCTCTCCAAAGCAACACCCACTGGGAGAATCAAAATTATGTTGTTGTTGAGAGGTTGTTGCTCTACAGAGGTTAATAGTAACAATGTACAGTGGGGAAATGCATGCTGTCATTGAAGGGAGGTAATGTTTCTAGTAGGTCGCACTGGAGAGGTTGTACTGTATAACACAAGTTACCAATCATATAAAATACATAGCATAATATTGAAAGACATTTTAAGACTAAGCAAATTATAGTTGAAGCTATGTATACATGTATATGTAATTTTCTAAGAAGTTGACTTATTTTGGTGTAAATGCAACATTCAATCATTTGTGTCAATCAGTCTATGTCAGTGTCAATGTAAATACTAAATTGTAAAATGTATTTTTGTGTATGAATTGTTCAATATTCTAGCTCTTCATGTTAATTATCACTTCATAATAAATGCAAAATTTCAGTCAATTTAATCAGTTGTACAAATGTTATATCTAGATACAAAAAAATGTAGTCCAAAATACAAGTAATGACTAATTAGTTTACCTCACTTCTATTTTTCAGAGTATTTAGATTTCATTAAGTCTCATTTTAACTGTGTGAAACATTGGAAGACATATAATTATATAGTTACAGGTAGTCATTTGTCATATTTCAATTAGTTATATTAATAAACCAACAGAGAATGACTATGCTATGTCTTTAACATTATAATTATGTATTTGTTTAATGAACACTTATTATGAATTAAGTTCATGCATGTTTTATAATTGTTAAAATTGAGACATGATTCAAATGACTGCTGAAATTACTGCTTTGTTAGTAAAACTATGTTTACAATTATCTAGAATTTGTTGTTTAAATAAATTTTAAAGAGGTGTATACACAAATAAACAGTATAATAAATAGACAAATGAAAAATGCCTTGATAGATTTATACAAACTTTGTATTCATTTAGTTTAGTTACATAAAACTTAAAAAAAAAGTGTGATTGTTTTTTATTTATCCTTTCATTGAAGTATGATGACTAGTCTTTGAAAGGTAGACACATGCCTTGTGTCTAAAGCTATTCTCACATTGTACACATTTGCCATAACAGACACTAAACTCTTAGATTATCGAATGTATGGTTTATAGAATATTATGAAAAAATCTTAAACAACAACAACATAAATTATAATAATACTCGTACAATGAAATTCAATCAATCAATATCTTTATTTCCGCTTATCAACAGGAGATATTTGAGCATATATAAAAACAAAGTGTGTACCTTGCTGCAATCATCAAGGTTGTATATTATATTCTTTGCCATGCAAATCTTTCACAAGTTCCCCCCAGGCTTGTTGCTAGGTGATGGCTAAGGTCATCTGTCAAGTAGCAATTAAATTGCTCATTGTGTCCATGTACAATTCCTAAGAAACAAAAATGAAAGAAATTACAATACTATGTACACTACTGTGCTACTGTGCTATAAACAGGATAATAGGAGTCCTCCTTTGAAAACATAAAATATGCATAACAATTGTTTGAACTATTCTCAAGTACAGTCAAACCTGTTATCAGCCACCTCAGAATAAAGGCCAACCTGTGAATATAGCCCATTATTTCAAAAACTCAAATCAATTATTTAGATCAAGATGACTCCAAATAAAGGCCACCAGTCGATAAAGACCACATTGTCTTTCCAAAGGATGGGCTTTATTCACAGGTTTGACTGCATATAAATAAAATTCTACACAATGGGGATATCTTAAACATCATTTCAACTTACGGAAGGTCACAATAAATGTCATCATAGGATAAAACTTACTCTGGATTCGACAGAAAAAAAGATAATTGCTTTATAATTTTACCTTGCTTTTCTTCACCGCCACCATTAATTTTGTATCTGCTTCTGTTGAGATGTTGTTGACATTGATAACTTTAGCTATGCTTGATGTCATTGTAAGTGGTGATGATTTTTCTGTAAAAAAGACAGGATGTTAATATAAGTTGCACCCTGGAAATAAGTCGACTGAATTTAATTATTTTTAATAAATTTAATATTTTTTTAAAAAAGATCACTTATTTCCAATCAGTGATTATGGTTCACAATAATTAAAAAAAATACTTTGTATAATTTATTATATTGTATAATGGTGTAACCAAAAAAAATCAATGAAAATGTTTTGTTAATCAGTCGGTAACAATATGAAGAACAAGATTTCAGATAATTAAACTAGATTTTCGATCTATATGTCATTTTAATGTAATTAGAAAAATACATACATATACTTATCGTTTTGACATCGATGATAAACACAATCTGTGACTATAATAACAAATGTCTGTCCCGTGTCTTGGTTTTTAAAATTCAGCTCGCTCAATTTCCATTCATCGGCCGCCATCTTGGAAATCATAGCGATTCACCAAAATAGGTGTATCGCGAGCGCTCGGAGTGCTCACCGAGCGCCCGTGTTTATAAACCGTTCAGAAGGCGGGCGATCGATTGCAGTTCGAGCGCTCGCATTGTTGAACACGCCTCTGTATTGGTTCGTATCCTTAATCGTGCCACTATTTTTTCAAATCATGCATTGCTCGTGAATTCGGTGCATTTATGTTAAGAAGGGTATATATTTGCAAACAAAATCAATGACATTCCTACGTATGCAGACGATGTCATGTTATAACGAAGCAAATTATAAGACTCTGACAATGGCTTCAGTACAGATACTGCTAAAGAAAAGGAGTAATTGAAATTACATGAAATGAAATACATATGAAATTCATTCCAAATATTGAAATAAAAATGTGCAATAACAAAATGCCTTTTTTTTAAATTAAAAATGGAAAGGAAAAGGCGTTCTTATGGGGTTCGAACTCGTAATATCTTGACTAACACGCTACATAAGCAAAAAAGTAGGCGCCTTTACGATTTGAGCTACGCTTTTAATCTCAACTAAAACGGGCAAATAATTGATATAATATGGAAATCAACGAAACGTTCCAAATGCCACTCACCCTACATAATGGACTTAGCTGATCTTTGATCATTCACAGGTCGTATAGTATCACAGTCGATAGCTTTCGTTTATTTTACAGTCATGGAATGTTCCAATCAATGTGTTGATATAACGGTAAAACGAAACTTATCGTATAACTTACGAAAGTAATCAAACCTCACCGAAGCTAAACAAAAAGACAATCATTGACCGTGTAATTATGCAGGTTTGACTGTTTAATAAAATCGCACTATATCATACAATAATGCACAATGCATTCTGCATCTCTAATTAGAATCCAAGTAATTGATTACTCATTTATCATAGCTTTGATGGAAGGAAAAACATGATATTCGAGCTCTGAACGTTATGATTATTGAATTAAATAATTATGTTGAAAGCACAATTCGTCTCTAAAAAGTCATGGTTAAAATTGAATTGTTACGTCAATCAAAATAACAACATTAACATATTTGTACTAATTCGAAAAGAACAAAATACAGATCCAGTATACAATACCAACAACGTGAAACCGGAAATAAATACAAATGGTACTTTAGATTGTTGAGCTACATTCAAAAATCGTTTACTTTGAGTCAATAACAAATAATTGCTAATACAACTAAACGTTGATTCTCTAAACACAGACATACATTTTCTCACTACATAAATTCAGTCTGGGACAATTTATATGACACTAGTTTGTTCTAGTTTATATCTTTCAAAACTTATATTCTAACAAAATATTCAAGCACGTATACTGCACCAAATGTATGAAATATTCATATACTTATATTTAACATAATTATTCCTAAATCTCTAACAATTATGTATAAATTCACATTCATAAATCCTCTCAATTATGCCCTGTACCACTCTTACAAAGACATCATAATCGGAATCATAGCGGTTTAAAAGTTTTAGTATTGCAATATCTAAAAATTAAACTCCATTCTATAAAACCCCGAAGGTTTTTGCTCTTGTTCGGAACTACAGAGGTTGAATCTCTTTATAGGGTGAAGATATTGGGCTGAGTTTTTGAAACTGACTGACGATAGTTCAGCTTTCCGTACCCTTACTCGCTTGGTGTGCATGCACTTTGATGCAGACTAAAGTACTACACCTTTCTACATCAACCTAGTTCGTTAATGTATGTTTCCCCATCTAATCATCAAAAGCAGTTCAGCAAATAATAATTATACACAGCACATGAAATGTGCGTACTGGTTGTAAATATTTCAGCATTCCGAGGCAGAGGATTGTTTAGATTTCTTACGAATTTGTTGCATTGCTCGTTTTGTATGGCCATCTGATTTTGACTTGAATGCACGTAATATTTGAATGTGTATATATGTCACTGAATTGAAAAGTGGACTTATTTTCGTAGGCGAAAAGTTAATGGAAGCTCCAAGGTATGTCGGAAATATATCTCGAACAACTGTGTAGAAATTGTCTTAACCTTTTGTTCGTACCGAACAACAACTATTGCATGCCTTTATTTATATTTAAATGTCATTTACATTTTATATAGATACATACACTCATAATATGAAACCTACAGTAATATATACAAAGTGCTGAACGTTTGTCAGAGTAAGAATAAATAAACTGACAAAGGAAGTCCATACAGGTCGAATGCATCCGCAGCATGTCTCGTGTCTATTCGTGACAAACATTGTTAGGCACTTTGTTAAGTAATGTCTCTAAAAGGAGACGCATCATATCGTAAATATTTTTAGATTTATCGACATGCTTAATATGGACTTGTTTCGGTTTGTGCGAGGTTTCTATGTAAGGCAGCTGGATGAAATATGGTTGAAGATACTAAAAATGTCTGAAAAGAAAAGCAAATGAGTTTATCAAAACAAGATAGTGTTGTCATTGCACTCAGTAATCAAGATAAATTTAGGGTGTTCAAACAAAAGAGGACAATTAGGTTAGAAAACGTTCTGATGTCAAATTTGTTATATATTTCGGGCTTAGGATAATTCACACCGTATGTAATATATGATTTTATTTGAAATCCTGCTCTACGGTCACGTAAGTATAAAACAAAGTTATGTTTCAATCATCTTGTTTTATTTCTGTGAATCAAATCATCAAATTTCCGCCAAAAACGTCAACAGTGTGTACAAGACGCCTGTTATGACGTGATGCAGCAAATTAGATCAAACTGCATGTAAACAAAGCATGCGTTATAGCATAATTTCAGGTTAATATAGTACCCCGGGCATACACTAGTCAATTGCAATTTATCAACCTAGGCAATTCACCGACAGAGAAAATTAAATTATTACATATTTCATTATGAAACATGAAGCAATTTTCGTTCGAGAGCATTTATAACCTAACTTGGTTATGATGTGGGTGTGGAAGTAAGGAGATAATCAATGATGACAATGATTAAATATAACGCTCAATGTTGCCAATTCATGGTAATATGTGTGTCTATCAATAGCTATTATCAATAATCGTTTGTCATATATACATGTTACTTACTCAGTGTATCATTTGGGTCCTTTATCGCGTTTAAATATGTTAACAGAAATATCATTTAGTCTGTAGGTCCATACAAATGTATTAAAAACGGATCAGATTACTTTTGATCAGAATTGAAGAATAACAATTTCTGCAGCTTAAAGTTTACCGATTTTAGGTGGATGAGTTTTGTGTAGAAATTGAATGAAATAATATTAGATGGTGTATCGTAATTATTTGTTTAAACATTTATAGTTTGAAGCCAATGGAAATCCATCAATGTTAAAAACATACAGAGAATGTTTCGTGTGTAGTCACTGATAAAGTGTGTAGGAATGCTGTTTTACTGATGTGTAATGTTCCTAATATTAATGAAGCACAACATTGAAAAAACTTTCCTTAAATTTTAATATTGACATGCTACCTGATTTCTAAATACTTCTATATGACGGATGTAACTTTAGACGAAAAACTGTGCGATCAAATATGATAAGAAATTACCTACAATTCTCGACTGAAACGAAACTTAGATACATGTACGTTTATGAGAAGTAGTCGATTAGGTAAGTTGTTGAATATGAAAGAAGTACCATTTTATTATGCACACGATATATTTCATCATTTATTCAAATGCGTTCGTATTTCTTCTGAGAAAATGATGATTTGTTAAGTATATCAGTATTTAGATTGCTTTACTCATCATTAGTTAAGGGTCCCATACAAACGTGTGCGTGTACAAATGTTTTTTTTCTTAAGAACTGTTTATGGTGGGGCCAGGTGCTTTATGTCCTCATCTTTGTGTGATATGTTTAGTTGCCATACATTGCATAAAATGCAGCTTTTTTCATTTGTTCACAAATAAATATGTAGACCGTAACGAAATAATGTACTCGTGCTGTTTACAGTGATTTAACTTATATTTGCTTACAAAAATACATACATGTTCGATGTTGTGTTTTAAGTCAAACTAATTTCCGTAATTATGAATATTATACAGTTATCGATTAGTGATCCATTCAATATGATGCAATATTCACCGACAGATTGCCCGAGGCGTAGCCAGTAACTGTTTTATTAAATCAAACGTTGAGGATCCTAACATAGATGTCCGAAAAAACTTCTTTTTTTTTGAAAAAAAAAGTCTAAGAATATACATAGATACAAGGGGATTACTCAAAATGCAGCATTAACCTGACTCATCAGACAAAAATTGCTCATAATTTGAACGATTGTCATTATATCGATATTTCTGTGTGCCGATTACCTTGTCAATCATTACAATTTATTATTTCAAGCAAAAATGTAACGCCATTTTTGAATTTGTTAATGTTCGAAAATTACACAAAAATATGGCATTAATGTTTGAATTGCATCTGCACCGATATCTTTTTTAAGATATAAGTTGTTAATCTCTGAAGCTAAATGAATATATTACATGGGCTGATCAGTTCTTGTAGGAAGAAATTCCATTCAAATTGCAAAATTTATAGAAAATTGCACTAAATTCACAGTTTAGTTAAACCTACTGCTTATTAGGATTAACATTACCTTTGTAATAGTTATTGTTAATTGCTTAATATAATTTGAATGTAAGTTTATAAAGTGACATTTGTTAAGGAAATTAAGTGGACGCGAAACAGGACGTTACATTTTCTTCTACAAGTTGAAGAGTATAACTATGTATATGTTGTGTATGAAACTAAGTTGGTAAGATTTCATCAAGGAACATAATATAAACTCAACGATATCATCAGTGAGTTTCCGTTATAACACGTAACCAATTGTTAAGCGGTACATATCAACGGAAACATCTAAATCGATATAGTCATATTGTTATAAAGCTCGTATGTATATTTAAAATGAAAACTGTCCAAATTATTTAGAAATAAACAAATATATTTAACGATTCAAATTTTTATTTATATGATCATTAAATGAATAATGCGTGATTTGTTTCACAATTTCCAATGAATCATCGGTTTGACCTACCATCTCCGAAGTAAATTAATTTTGTGTGTAAAATCGACGTTAGGATAATACAAAATAGAAATGCGACATTTGCAGCAAATAAGCATATTAAATATATATATATGTAACGCTTGTATTCTTTTGTCAGGATTAAAACATAGTGAACAACTCAAATCACAGGTTCATAAATGTATTATCCCTATTTGATAACATTGACAATTAGTAATACAATCAGTATTCCGCAACAAGACCCTAAAATGTAAGTCCTCACTGATGGTTCCGTAACAACTACTGCCCAAATTACTAAAGTCAAGCAATTATATACAATACAAGGATCCTACAGTTCCTTTAAATCCATAAGTCCATATAGTTCAATACATCCGGTAACTCCACTGAGTCCAAATGCGTTACACTGCCCCCTTCTTGGTAGGCAAGAACTTCCACTGTTCGTAAAATTTGTTACTTAACACTACAAAGTAGATAACACTTACTTAAGCTTAAAACAAAATGATAAATGATAAGCACGACTAAAAGAAAACAAACTACAAAACAATAAAAGTACACAACTCATTAATTATTGTCATGGATGTTCGAGGCATAATATCTAATATCTTCTCCAGTTTTCGTTGTATCTGATCTAACGCCCTCTTTGTATAATATATGTGTAAGAAAGTTTGCTTCCTTAAAAGAAATGATTTGTTTGTTTTCTATTTCATATGTTTGGATTAGAGAATCGGGCAAACATTTGCTTTCCGCTTCGGTAACACGGGACACAAAGTTCACTCCACACGAGCTATGATCAATGACTTCCTGTACTGGTTCAAATAATGCAATCACTGTTCCCTTTGAAACAGTGACAGGTGAATTACCAGGATTCAGCACTCTTGCGTGAAACTTTTGTCTACAATCAACCAACACTCTTGCTACTAAAAGACTATGCGTTTCAACAAATTTTGCATCTTGCACTAATATTCCTAGCTGTTCTTGAGTAGTGCCTTTGACATTTGATTTTACTAGTACTTCACAACCATATGGGACATCAAATGCTTCAGTCGCCACAACTTGTTGCGACAGCTTATATTCCTTGACCCGCGAATTCTCAATGAAATTGCCGTTTACATTGATGAGAAACTGTTTTGCCTTATGATCAAAATTGCATTGAAATCGTTCAATAAAGTCTTCTCCTAGGAGAGTTTCTGTCACACCACCAACAATAACGGGAAAGAATATTTCCGTGTCCGTGAAATTAAGAATTACGAATGCTTCTCCATCCGGTCGATCCTAGTGTTCCGAACGATCCCTTAGATCTTTATTCAATGATCCATTTCATCCTCGAATTCCAGCTGTTCCAATACCTCCTTCTTCCTCTAAAATGACCTCTCTAACTATCCGTTTGGAAAACACGACCACCCCTGTAGTCATCCTTATGTTTTTCACGTTCTGTTTGCCGTAAGCACTCTTCTTGAATTGCAGCTGTTATCGCATCTTGCAATGTCTTCGGCCTGGTTCTTTTCACGGACAGTATAAAATCAGCTGAATTATGACAGTTTTCAAGAAAAGTACTCAGTGATAATTCTCCAACTGTTTCTGCACAATCGAGATAAGCCTTCCTGAGAAGATCGTCAATAGATTGGCCAAACCCTCTGTATGTCTCAGTTTTCTGCTTTCTTCTCAATCTGGCATCAGCTACGTAGCTCTCCTTCATATTTATTATGCCAAATCTCTGCTCCATTCTGGAAAACAATAAGTCACAATCATTCTGCACATAAGATGGTAATCCATATGCAAAGTCTTCTGCCTGACAACGTGAACAACACAGAAAATTTCTCCTCGACTCTTCTTTGGATCAACTATTCAAAGTGGGCAGATTATCAAAGTACCGCCAAAACTCGTGCCACACATCATCTCCAGTTCCACTAAATGTTCTACGACACGGAAATCACGGGATTTCGACCTTGCAGTATACTGACTTTTTTCTTCAACACGACGCTCTAAAGGTATCCCGAGATCTGGTACTTCACGTCTCAAATTACTTGAGGAATATTCGGTGGTCAATGATGATTGCTGACTGAAATAACTATAGCAGACAAACACAAAAGACGATATCAGAAAGATACACACTAGCACAAAATACGGAAGAAACTCCTCAGTGTAAGGAACAATAATTTTTCTTGCTTGTGTTAACATCTCCATGACTTTATTTCCGGAATGATGAACAATCACAGCAACGAAGAATATAATGATCCACATAAACAGAAACGTCGTCCATCTCATCTTGGGTCTGCTGACGGAAAAACTGTCATTTTCATTCCAAATGGGAGATAAGGTCTTGTCAAAATCATCCGGGAAAAATACTTGTCTGATTCCAGTATCTGTAGATGAAGCAAATGGCTTCTGATCCTTGGTATCCGTACGATCCTCCATAGGAGTTGAACATGCTGTCGGAGTGTTCACACGTGGTTTCACAGTTACATCCTGTCCTAATTGTTTGAAAACACCTTGCTGTTTGTTGGACATTCTGAGAGTTCGTCAACTCGCCAAAAATTCACCTGTATCTCAACAATTGTCTTAAAGAATCCAAAACCGATAGTCCAAATGATACAATATTCATGAATAAATTGTATCCTACCGCTGCCACCAATGTAACGCTTGTATTCTTTTGTCATGATTAAAACACAGTGAACAACTCAAATCACAGGTTCATAAATGTATTATTCCTATTTGATAACATTGACAATTAGATATACAATCAGTATTCCACAACAAGACCCTATGATGTTACTCCTCACTGATGGTACCGTAACAACTACTGCCCAAATTACTAAAGTCAAGCACTTATATACAATACAAGGATTCTACTGTTCCTTTAAATCCATAAGTCCATACAGTTCAATACATCCGGTAACTCCACTGAGTCCAAATTCGTTACATAAATATATATATACATTGAAGTTATTAATGTGGTCTAATAAAGTGTTACATGTATATGTAAATACTCACTCTAATATCAAGATATCAAAAAATAATTATTTTATTGTGTAGCTGTACACTTGCTAATTCCTATTTTCAATTGTAATCTTGTAGTAGAACTAGATCGCAATTTAAGCAGTCAGGTTTTTTAATTAGGATACTACAAAAGTACTATTAAAAGAAATTTCTTGTTTTCGAAATTGCAAAAAGGGTAAATAATAACCACAAGAACACATTGCGAACATTACGCTTACCAGGCGCTTTTCACTATCTTGAAAATATATCGATTAATGTTGTTATACCAAAATTATCAGTAACACCATTCTTTGGCTTGTCTGAAGTAGAATAGTAATGGTCGAATATATATGAAGATCTATATTCAATAACGCGTTATAAACGACAATATTTGCACATCATATCATTTACGTTACTTAACTTGATTTGGCATATCGCATTTCATTAACAATTAGAATTATCTGAAGTGAGAAGAAGTATGATCTCAGGTATGATAACCATTTTGAAGTAATAAATAATAACATAATGGTTTGGTGGTCCTCAGTCAGATACAATATTTTTTTCAATGTGTAATTTGCTATTAATCTAATAGTATGTCAGTTGTCTTTCATGAGCTAGACAATAACTTTATTTACTTTCATTATGTTCTATGGTCGGTTAAAAAGCTCTACAGAGCTTTTGTTATATTGCTTTTATCTTGCCCGACTCAAAATAAAAATAATCTTAACTCAGTGTACATGCACCAGTTACGGGGTCATGTGTATTAACTTTGCAGAAAGGAAAAATCATGTCATTCATTTTAAACACGCGATCAACCGCGACTGTCGTCAATGGCCGAAGTTTATAATTGATTACGCAGATATGGGTAGTATGCAAACATTTATGTGGGAGTCCTCAATATTTAAATAATTCACAAATATATTTGTACTACCATGTATATCAAAAAAAAAGTCCATAACAACGGAAGTGCATGCATTTACTAAATGGATTTATGTGAGCATTCACAAACCTACATGTATTCGTTACATTGCACAATCTAACAAAATATCCCTTCATACTAGTAATATGATACTGTAAGTGTTGACGAATCTACATGTCATATTGTAAATTTAATGAGGTACATATCAATAGTACGTGTTGTGTATATGATACTGTAAACATTCACAAATCCTACATGTATTTGTTATATTATAAAATCCAACAAGTTATACCTTCATACGTGTATATGATACTGTAAACATTGACAAATATATCTTGAAATACCGTAAACATAAAACAAATATAGTTTGTGATGAGGAAGGTAAATGAAAACTACAAAGGCATTTTGAATTCCGTTCAGTTACACATAGTGCTGCTGATATTTGTTTTTCATATTTTGCTGTATAATTCAACAGTATAATTCTGATAAAACACGAGACCGTGAGTGAAAGGTCGAACACCCTCTATTTTTTCGTACGACACCCAGTCTATCTTTCCAGTACTATGATTTAAATATATTCACTAGTATTTCACTGCTTTAGAGTCGTAGTATAAAAATGCAGAATTCATCATCGTAAACGTTTCACCGGCAAAAAAATATTACCAATCCACCGTAGGGAAACCTTCCTGATATCATACATAAATGTAGCCGCACACGTAGCAGGACATAGTCTACCCGGAGCGGGTCCAAATTAGTTCACCTGTGTTTGATAGCAACTCCTTGTCTTCACTCTTAAACCGTTGATAACAAAATCATTTGGGCAGAGTGTGCATTAAACATTGCATTTATATTTCATTTTCAAAAATACGCTTTGTTATGACAAGATGAATAACAATGATCCCTCCGGGTGACATTTGTGATTGATAACAATAGTTCCATGCAAGTTTTATCAATATCCCTTGAGAAAAATTTCAAACAAAAGTATTTTTCTGGTAGAATAAAATAAGCAAGGGTCTTTCGTAATGTTCAACAAGTATGTGAACTTTTTGTCAAAACCCCTCAGAAATTTTGAATGAGTATCCTAGAAGGAATGTAGGAATTCTTTAAAACACAATGACCCAGTGACATATACCTGATGACTTTAAAAAAGGTGCAGGTCCTGTAGTGGTTGTCACGAGGAACCAACATTATACATTTTGATGACTGTAGGCGTTTTGATTTTATAAGAAAGGTTAATGTTTGGTACAAACAGACAGCAGACTGACCGGCAGACAATCAGATAAAATAGAAATACAGGCCGAAAACAATTATACACACGATCTATCGACACGGAGGCATACAAAATATTGAAATTCTTGAGACACTGTCCCTTTAAATATTACTTGAATTACAATGACTGAACATAGTTTCCGCAAACAATAAATAATACATGCAGCATGTTTATCTTAAATCTCAAAGTGTCTAGAGAGAATCTAAGTACAAACATGTGTAACTAATCATGCTGTTCAAATGCTCGTTACGTCCGGTCATGTGACGTCTAGCTGTTTTATATACAACATTCTTCATTCCTCATTTGATGTTGAAGGAGAGCAGTACTTTGTTAGTGGTGAGTAGATTATTAGCTTTGTTTAATGTTTCATATTGACATATTAACATTAAAGGGGCATGCCAAGAAACTGCTGATAATATGTTTGTTTTATGCAATACTGAAACCTGAGTCAATCTGTCAACGTTGAGAGAGACTGGAAACAAGGCGATCGAGTTTCACCGTATATACTGAAATATTGGCTATGACATTAAGACAATGTCATGATGTAACAGTTGTGATAATAGATGATGAGTAATATAAAATATCTCAATTTGCAGATGATGCATCACTTTTATTAGGCAGGTCTGAAAAATCACTTAATATTGTTCTAGAGTGATTACGCCAGTTTTCAGAGATTTCTGGATTAATGTCAGAACAAACAAGGCCACTTACTATATAATTTATGGGCTCCTTTAAAATAAACACTAGATCAATTAAGACAAAATGGAAAAATGATGCACATTTTAAATTGATAACATTGATAGTTGATGTTGATTTAAAAAAGATAGATTTAAGTGTCTAAGAAAAAACACTGAAAGTAAAGAATTTTTTATACAATTGGATTATAAAACCCTCCGTCCATTTTGTAACGGTAAATGACCAGTATCAACTGTTTTATAGAATAGTTTTACTGATAGGAAGACAAAATATTTATACCGCATTTAAAAAAAATATTTAACACGTGATTTGGTCAGCTTGAACGCTTAAGATTCAGCTGTTACAGTCATCTTACACTTCTTGATACGATATAGGAAAATCTAATTTTTCAAGTATGACCTGTATTTCATTATTTAAAAACATATCATTGAAATACATGATGTCCTCATCCGGTTGAAAGAATACAGACTCACTGTCATTTATATATTTAAAATAGTTAAAGAAATCTGAAGTTGATAGTTTTAATGAGTCATCATTGGTATTCATATTCTTTTACATCTTCCAATATACTTTAGCATTTTAAATTTTATTGCCTCTAACTTATTTATCTGAATCTTATCGTATTCTGCTTTTTTGTTCTAATAATTGTCTTGTATTGAGCTCCAGAATTTGTCATTAAAAATATCTATTTTATTCATTTTTCGACATTTCATTCTATTGATTATAAACACGTGTTCTAAATTCATAACATTCATGGTCTAACCTCCTTTTTTGCCTTGCACTGGGTATTCCAACTACTGCTACATTTACGCTTAAATAACGGATTGCACACATCTTCTATTAAATGATACAAATTTAATATATGTTTCATGTATTATCTAGCAATTATTCAGGTCACACTGCTATATCAAAATAAAGGGTAATTAATTACGTTTAATACTGGTGACTATTCTACATACTCCAATATTAATATAAACTGGATTAATGACAATGCAGTGCTATTAGTGTTGCAATACTGTCTTGTTCATTTTTTTACTTCAGTTAAATGTCGTTCTAGACTACGTATTTATTTACTAACTATACTGATCTATAACTAGTCATTATAAAGAATCAAAAGTTATTGCAACATCTTTCAAATCTATAATTTGTATGATATTTTAGATCAAACTGGCATAACATGACAATTTGCTTTAACTACATTCTTGATATTTTTGTCACTTGCCATTCTTCATATACTCCCCCGGGTTGGACCCTGGTATCTAAGACTGGATAACATATGCATAGACGGATGAATATTGGAAATGAAAGCAACAGCTTAAGATTATGAGGCAGCGATGGAAATTTAAAAACACTTCCAAACGTATATAAATTGCAACCATGTGACAAAATAATTGATACCAAGAAACACGTAGCTGTTTTCTGGAGTTTCAGCTCCAACAACCTTTAACACTACCGCAAAAGAAAGAAGCAAATAGAAAGCTAATTTTGTCCTCAGAAATAGTATAACCTTTTAGTATGAAGGCTTAATTTTGATAACATTTGTTTCGCCAATCTTTATGGTTATAATCAATATGTTTTATTACAACTTAATACCTGAGCATTTTACAAAACATATTCTTAACATCAGGCTAGTTTGTAGGACATTCGTTTGTAGCCAAAAGAGCTAGTCAGTCTTTGAATTATATTACACAGTGTAATACAATTGTAGTGTACTCGGATGTAGTGAAGAATCAGATGTACTGAAGTACTTATTTTTCGACGAACATTTTTTCATGTGATGGACAGAAAAGGTAAGGACGATTTTACTTTATGTAAATTACTTTATACTGAATACATACTAACAATCAATTATATGTAATTCAAACATGAATTTCAGATGCCGAATGAACTGAACACAACGTGAAATGTATTCTTAAAATTATTGAAAAACAATGTTAACTGTATTTGAGATCTGCCCCGATTTTATAAAAAATGTTATATCAGTTCCTATCTTAGCTAAGAATCCGAGCTCAGTGGAGATTCCAGCTGAGGCCGAAGTTATAAACAAGTCTAAATTCATTCTCTGCTGAGGTGGTATTTGAGCCGTGTTTATCTTGTTTAACAACTCTCAGCTCAGGCTAAGAAAAAAACTTGACATTACGAGTTCCGTAACCAACTGAGCGTTGAGCACGTTTATTAGTCTATTGGCGGGTCGTGCTAATGATTAAGGGTCATTAAGGGTCATTGTCAGATCAATTTTATGTCGATCTTCAAACGCGTCAGGGCTAAGTGTCACATACATTTACATATAATCATTGTGCATCAGTCAGCATAAATGGTCGTTAAGGGTTATAACCACACAATTTAATGCTGTTTTGTCCGAAATGCAATTCACTGTGATTTGCAGAGCGTTATGTCTCCGTTATGTCTCCGGAACACGAGTTCGTGAATTTGAATCCTGTATAAATGTATTTCACATGATTTCTATAACTGTGTGATAGACATTATCCCTAAAGTCATTCGTCCTTTACTGCTGAACAAGATTAGTACTGGTAAAGTACGGGGCCCGTTTTAGAGACATATCGTTGCTAAGACACCATTTTAAAACATAAACATTTACTAGGATCGTTCCTAGGGTCAAATTGAGTGTACGCATATGAGAATAAATTTACGTACATACATACGCCCCTGATTGCTGGAAGCATATATTTCAGTAATGCACATTAAAAGATGACAATAGATCAACGAATCAATCAATAGGATAAAACAAGTTTTAAGTACACATAAGATTTTTAAGCTTAAGAACTGCTGTCTTGTCCGAGATATTTCTATCAGACGGATACCAGGAACTTAGGAAAAGGTTAGGTGAACACCCCCATGTATATAACTGAAACTTTGTTGCTACTAACGTAACACACGAAACATTTATTTTCGATTTGTTCCCACAGCTGAAGGACGACATGAAAAAAATCGTTCCAATACAACGGGTAACTATATTTATATTTTGTGAGATATAACTTATACTGTTACCAATATACTGTGGGTGCCTTCTTGATAAAGAATTGTGTAGCTAGCTAATGGAAGGCCGGTGCTTCTATCCAGTTGTACGTCTATGGTCTTCTTCTAACGTTAAATGCTGGAGAAGTCATAATATGATCCCGAGAGATTTCCTGCAGAGAGGTTTAGATTTACTGTCGTACACCAAGATAAGTGCTGGTAAAGAATCCAGAAAATGTGGTTTTATATATTTCTGAGTTTTGTTACAACAAACCTAACATCTGAAACTTTATTATTATTGTTCTTAATATACAATGACATGATTCCATGACCACAAGTTCAAAACCCACCCGGGAGCACAAAAACAAAATATATATGAGGGAGTTCTCCAGCTAGCGTATGGAGTGTCAGTGGTTTTATACAGTTGCACGACCGGGGCTTCCTCTATGATTAAAGCTGGGAAAGTCACAAAATGACCCTGCCTGTAGGTGCGATCTTTAAACCGAACAAACTATTTTCTTAGGAAAACATATAATAGTATAGGTTTTAATCCATATTTATTTCACAAGCGATTCAGCCCTAGAAGAACTGAGACTACATTTTTGAATTCTGGCAGGTATAAGCAGTGCTCGTAGGGAAAATATATATGAACGAGCGATATACTTCATCAGTACTCTTTGTACTGTAATTTAGAATATTGGCTATTATATGTGTTCGTTCGTTGGTGGCTTTTTCTGCGAATTATGTTTTTGTGAATTATTCTGCTAAAATCCAATCGCATCATTTATTTTAACAGAATCAGAGAAAACATTGAATTGCATCTGATACATTTGGGAAATTCGTTATTTGTGATTTTTCCCCAAGTACGGCATTGAAAATTTACGTTTCGGCATTTTCCATGTTAGTGTATCGTATCGACTGTCAAATTGATAACACTAAAACTCGAACTATGAATAAAATGATTCAATTATATCAGTTCTTAGCTGAAAACACGATTACGTGTACGTATTAAGTGCATATTCTTTTTATGTTCGTTTATTTTAGATATCAGGTGTCTGAGAATATTATTGAGAGTATACTTCAGTGAAGCATTCGAATGGAAGAACCGAATATGTACGTTTAATTTCTTGTACATAGGAATTGCTGTTCTGCAAGTGATCAAACTAGGAGTCCTGACCTCTCAGGTACAAATATCTACATTTAGCAATGTTTTTCGTGCGCGTACAGTTTTGTTTTTTATAATCTTATGCTAAATTTGTTCTTATGAATTATATTTATCGACAGATCTGCGAAAAACACGATTTTGAAACACTGTATAAGTATATATGCATGCATACACTCTGAAACTCAACCTGCCGAACAGTTACACGAAGGTATTTAGGTTTTCTCACCATGATCGAGCCGATTAAATACTGAATTTCCAGATGAACATGTTTGCGCTTTGCCATTTGGCCATTCATTTAATTTTAGTAGTTAAACAGCTTATAATATTGTTTTTAAATTAATGAGTTCGACGTATGTTAAAAATTGCACATTATCTCAGATGCTTTATTATGGAGATGTCCGGTCCGAATTTATTACTGCTGTGCATCTTGGGCGTCTAACGATGAAGCATCTTCTACTTGAAAACTGGGATGCAAGTAAGTGAACGATATTGATACAATATGGTGGGAAAATATTGATACATGTCATAGTCCCTTTTTATTTTCACCTTTTACATATTATCAAATTTATATTAATGACAAGTACGCCTCGCCCATGTTCTGTTTTGTATTTACATTGACGCATTATAACGTTTATTGCTCAAACATAGTTTAATAATATCAATATCCAGACCGAATATGATAAAGACATCGTGCCTTTATATCAAAGTGTTAAACCGTTGGGATTTGTTGATTGGTCATATCAGTTTCACCAATTTAAATATTTTAAACTAAACCATGATTATATATTTAAATAAATCCAGTGAATAAAGTCCATTGCAAGTGATTTGAAATAAATATCTTAATTGGTTGGTCTTTTATATACTAATATAATAAGTCTTGAACAACGATGATCACTCTGTAATTAGGAATATATTGTAGCAATTACCCTTAAAATAACTATAATTAATAATGCAGAGAGCTGTGCCTCAGATTTTTTATATTGTCCTTCGTTCGTTATTTACTTGTACCCTGAACCCCGCTGTTACGTAATACGCTGCAGATACAACATTAAAACAAGTAACAAACTTCTGAGGTACAGTAGATAGATATTACCACTAGAACACACAAAAAACCGCTATGAAATTCATCATCAATTAAAGTGACTATTTTTATTCGAAAATGACAACTGCTGTTGATTTAGTATGCTTGAAATTAGCAATAAAACGGTCAAATCATTATCGGCTCATGTGATCAATTAATTCAGATTAATTAATGCATCCCATTTAATTTTGATAGACAATCAAAACGTGAATCTTTTACAGTACAATAATTTAAACCACACCTGGTTGTGATTTCTATTATGGGACTTAATAACGAATTGTTGTCATTAACGTAATAAATGGTATCGTACCGACATAATGCACAGCGTGTTAGAGATGGTTAATGCTGATAGAGTAGAGCAGATAAAAAGTACAGTGTTTGACGCAATAAAACACTGTTTTTGCGATTTTGGTTAGATTTGTTAGTTGCTTGGTATGAAATAATAATATTTTATCCTTGTAAATAACTTAAAATGTTATTTTACTAATTTACGTTTTTTACGTATTAAGCCAAAACCGATACATCTGTGGTCATGTATCACTTGTCGTATTTTGTCAGGGAAGGTTCTATAATATTAGTATGTAATTTGCATGTAATTTTAAATTACGTATTAGGTTGGGAGACATTACCATATCCGCCAGCTCATGGTGAATTTGCTGTGTATAGAATTGATGACATTGAGAGTGGTATTAACTACGCCGTGAGCAAGGTAAATGTTAATTACACCACAATTTTTACCCCCCCCCCCGTATCAACAGATCGGGAGTATGTTGTTTTGACCAGTCTGTCTGTCTGTCTGTCTGTCTGTCTGTCTGTCTGTCTGTCTGTCTGTCTGTCTGTCTGTCTGTCTGTCTGTCTGTCTGTCTGTCTGTCTGTCTGTCTGTCTGTCTGTCTGTCTGTCTGTCTGTCTGTCTGTCTGTCTGTCTGTCTGTCTGTCTGTCTGTCTGTCTGTCTGTCTGTCTGTCTGTCTGTCTGTCTGTCTGTCTGTCTGTCTGTCTGTCTGTCTGTCTGTCTGTACCAAACTTTAATCTTGCCTTTAAAATCAAAAAGCTTCCATCTACAACCACTAAACTTCATATGTTGGTTCCTTATGACAACCTCTAATAGACCTGGGCTTTAATGGTCAGTATGTCAAAGGTCAATATCGCCCCGAGGGGGCATTGTGCTTCAAAACACATCATGATTAAACTAGAAAAGCATATCCGTTTTTCGTAGTCTATAAGGCGTAGTGTGTTCATATTTGAATATAAAAACTGTATTAATATTCATTTTATCGTAATGCCCACCTTTGTTTTAGATTTTCGTGACTATTCAAATAACTGTAATGGAAACGAATGAAAAGACGAAAATCGATCTTCATAACTCCCCTGGTGGTATATAAATGATAATTTAGTTGAAAACTAGTCTATACATTATTTAGTATTCATTTTCAATTACAGTACTATAATGCTGAGCACGATGCCGCAGCTTTCTTTACGCGTCTTGAAAATGACACAATGGAAGTAATGATCAAATATTTCGATTTCAAAGATATGGAATACGACGGAAAACGTCGTACAGAAATGATCAAATCAGGTAAAGATATTCCTTTCCAATGACATCGTGTGTTAATGTAATACACACGCATTGATGATAATCAGAAAAGTAAAAACACATTTTCAAATAACACTGCTAAATAGACATAATGATCCGGATTATGTCTTAAGTGGTTGGTTATAATTTATGAAGCATCAATAGACGCCATTCATTAGTTATGTATGCACTCGTTTCTCCTGACAGAAGATATTACACTCAAGACACTTGTTACTCGCGCAGACGTCTACTTATTGAATGAGGAATTTTTGTGAGTTGTACCTGTAAGTAAACTAGTAGGACTGGAAAGATAAACCTGTTCTCTCGTTTCTTAATCGAAATTTTGCTGACGAACGTTAGCATTTAAATTAAATCAGACAAACACAGTAATTAATATAGATATAGCATTGTTGTAACATTTTTGTAGAGAAACGTTTCGCTGTCCATCATGGCTTGACAAACAGAACAAATGACAATAAAACGGAATACTCATACAGCATAGCGAAAGAGCTGGAAATCTTGAACATCTCAGAAGCGTTACAGCAGTGAGTACACAAATCAACACAAATTTAATATTTGGTGACCAGATTTATTTGTTCATGATTTTGACCCTGGAAATATGTCTATCGTTATCACTTCATTACACTAATGCCTATAGTGAGTTGTGTGAGTTGACAAAACCTATACATCCGTTTGAATCATGGTTGCTTCGTTAGACACCGTTATATGATAATTATAGGTACGCAATCTCACTGTATAATCGGCTTGTTTTAAATGAATGACATATTGCACTTTGGATGAGTTCAACACGCACAATGATGACACAAGACATATTGGAAACATTGAAATGGCATGAATGAAATTGGGGTTCATACATACAAGTATATCGTTTCGCTTTGAGTTTATTGCATTTCTCAATAATAGCAATTTTATCCTATCACTTTTACTATTTCAGGATGTTTGACACTACATTGGAATTTACATTACAATCAGTTAGACGTCAATACAAAACTGAGAAAGTACTTTGCCTTAACATAACAGGAAAAGTAAGTATTTCTTAATTAAATTCTGATTAGACATTTAAAAGCGTGCGTACAATTACTCTACTGAATTACTGCATTGACTGCCAATCTACATGTTTGCTGAAAATGATTCCATTGGTCGGTACGAATACAAGGTTAAGACTTTAAGACCAATTTTCAACAATCGATCAGGAATTCTTTCCTACATACCACAGAGTTCCATTAACATTCCACCTAAGAAAATAATTCCAATTTTACAATTCAATGGCACAATTCAAATATTATGTGCAATCACGTGAAATCAGATAGCTGTGCACAATTGAAATAGAGTAATACAAACCAGTCGTAAAACCCTTACCTCAGAATGCTACATTATTTACTATCAGTACGTATATTTCAAGAAATGATGACGTGAAAAAGTTTAAATAACGCCACAATTCACGCGATTGATGCTAATTACTGATCTACTTTTGGCGATCTCCAGCAGAAGTCGATGAGTGCTAAAAATAGTTACTAAACTACTTTCGGTGACCTAGATTTCGTTGTTTTTTCAAAGCCCAATACCTCACCATACAAAGAAATTCAACTTTCGACTGTTTTGTAATTCCAGTCAACGGCTGTGCCTTCAGAGCTTTGATTTTTGTTTTGGTTATTAAAAACTTCTTCTGCAATATATAAAAAGTCTAGCACGCTGTACGTAGATTTCTGCACTCCATTTCACTAGCAACGATTCCAGATTCTTACACCTAAAAATGGCCTCCCGATAATAATTATTGAAACACTATCATTGGTACATTTTTTTAGGTAGTTACTGTAATGTGTTTTATCCCTCACTAAGTTCTACACCCTCTCTCAAAAGGGTAAAATGTACCTACCATGTACCTATAAACATGAACACCACACATTTACAGAAACATTCATGAACATATTACAAGATTAATGTGGTTTAAAATGTTATTTTGTTCTAGTTTTAAGAAATGTATTGCTCTCGATTCAACACTTCAGGTTCACTATAATGATAAGAACAACAATGGGCAGCTTAAAGTGTATCTAACGACTGAAGCTCACTCGATTCCTTGTGTTAACTTGAATTTATCTGTTGAAGGTAGATATCATATTCATACATAGACGTATAAGGAAGTAGAATTACAAAACAATACTAATATGATCGGTAGAATTATGTTTGCATATTCACTGAAACGTTCATCCTAAATCGAGTCATCGAATGGGACATATTTTTTGGAAGGTTGCCTTTAACAACCTAACTTAAGTAACATTTGACGTAGACGATGGTGCAAGTTATGTTCATTCAAGAATGGCATTCACATAGGGATGGTATAGTATCCAAGAACCTGATTGCTTGGCCGATTTTCGAGTGTCAGAATTTGTATAGAACCGTGTCCATCTGTATAATGAGTTCATTTACTGTGTACTCATTCATATTTATTTTCATTTTTTCACAGCGTGCAAGTATTACATATAACATTCATTTATAAAACTATGAGCCAAATATTCTCGATAGACAAATTCATACGTCATGTTGTCTAAGATTAAGAGTAATATTAATTTTCCGTTCTTGCACGCATTCGAGTATATATTGCCTGGGCTATAAGTCTGACCGGTTCCTTACTGAAGTTGGGACACTAATGTTCATGGCGACGTTGGTCACGATTTTGTTAGTAGACTTGGTTATCTTCTTGTGCATAATTTATGATCAATCTTTAATTAGTAAAATACTTATTACTCTTATGTTTCTTTATTTTGTTTTGTTTTTAGACTTTGTATGGGAGAATCCGGCCGAATGGGGAATTACTATCGTTACGATAGTTTTTTGTGTTCTTTCTTGTCTTATGTCTATATTAATGATCGTGTATGGTATTGCTGCTATTTGTGTAAGTAAATATCGTTATCATATTCAACGTACCTTTGAATACGTGGGCTTACATTTATCCTTGCCCATCGTACAAATAGTCACAAGAGTGAACACGCCAAACATCCGTGCGGTTATGAAAATTAGACATTTGTATCGCATGTAACACGTATGTTTGCTAGCTTTCCATTGACGTCCTTCAAATTCATAAAACAGAAACAGTTATCAAATTGTCATTTGTCAAAGGGAATGACATTCACCGAGATTCATTCCTTATACGCTGGGCGTATCATGCTTTCCTTCGCTGAATAAGCTCAGTCATTTTCCCATTTACCATTAGAAAATATGTTAAATTTCGATGCAATTGTTTCACCATTTATTTCACTTCCATTACTTTTTGTATTTGCAGTGGTCAAGGACGTTGTTGAAAGAAATTTGTTTCGAATATCCACCATTCTTCCGTATAATGCTTTTGGATTCCATTCAGTTTGGATCAGATGCATGTTACCTTGTCGGTACAGGCTTATTATTCAAGGTGATTATGATCTGCAATTTAAAAGCACGACTCCTTACTAACTGCATCCCAAAAGTATGATTTCAAACGAGTGATATAAATAAGCGTATCACCAGTATTCATGTCCTGTTGAAATAATAAATTGTTAAGGTGGTCACCAATGATACGAGACTACCATTGTCATACAACATTAAGAACATATTTTTCTTACATTTTTAGGAATATGCGCTTGACGAATCGACGCTAGATGTAAACGTTATTTGGCTTGGTTTGGGCTGTTTTCTTGCGTGGCTTAGTTTCATCCGTTATCTGAAAATAACAGAATCATTTTCAGTGAGTTATTGTGGTGTTTTTTTGTTTGTTAACTTATTGTGCTATCACTATGATATACCTTGTATTATGAGATATTCGAAATGTATTTGTAAAATTGGAAGAGCAAACAACATTAAACGCTAAAAGGCCAAAGAAGACCCGTCTATATTGTTTTCATATACTTAGTAGGATTTCAAGCGTTATATGAAGAAACTGAAATCATTAGTATCTTATTTGATTACAAATATTGTATAAACGTAATATAACAATGTCTTGCAACAAATCGTTCGTAAAAAGAAAGTACGAAAATACGTTTTGCACTAATTTTAAGCAGTTATGTTCGAATTACATGCAAAACATCTTATGATATCATGAGCTTGTGTAATAGGCATTGTCTTTATTAGTATTATTCGGCCTTTAGTTCTTCATTTTCATTTGCACATTAAGTAAAATATCATTTGTAGCTAATGCGTTATGCCAGATATTTCAAATTTAAATATAAATGTACTTACTGACACTTCACACTATTTTCAGTTGCTGTTTGAGACAATATATCGTGCTAAATGGAATGTTTTGGCATATTTGGTTTGTGTAACGGTGTTGTTTTGTGGTTTCTTGTTTTGTGGATACGTAGTTTTGGGACCTTACCACGTCAAGGTTCGTGTATATTAGTGACTTCTGTTCGGTGCTAGCAATATACCATAAGTTGTCTGGTCAATGCAAGTGAGCTACCATCAAAATATAAAAATATAAGTATACATAACTTTTTTACAAAAGAAATATGTCAATCATGCCATATCCATGATTTAAGCATGCATTTCAACATTTCCCTTGAAATAATATATATGCATTCGTATAAGAGTACTATCATTTATCATTAACTTGTAATATGTAAAAAGCGTTGTTAAGTATAATCGTTTTGACATGTAGTTTTATTGTTTATCTATTCTAAATGTGTAAAGTATACATTTCAGTAACAGTTAACACTATGATTTACTTTCAGTTCAAGACCCTGACTGCCGCCACTGAGACGCTGTTTGCTCTTATTCATGGAGATGAGTTTTATGCCACATTCGCCATGTTTAAAGACGACATGTCTGGAAATTATAATGTTATTAGCTTCGGGCGTTTATATTTAGGAGCCTACATATTTCTTTTCACTATCGTTGCTATCAACTTGCTTATTGCTCTATTCAACAGTGCATACGATGCTATTCAAGTGAGTATTGCCTTCGTTCATTTATTCCTCCAGTATTATGTGATCATCCGCAGTGGGTGGAAATCTGACAAACATCAAAAGCGGATTGCATGCCGAAAAAGGATATTTTTACAAAAATATCTACCGAGTCTAAGTGTGTGCGAGGGCTTTATGTATTGTTGGGTCGTTCAAGTACAAGTAAAATTACATTAGGCCATCCGAAGGTATGCCTATGGAATCGTTCAAAATTTACTAAAATGGACCCTCCGTCAAGAACGTGAATTCCGTCCTCATGAAGCTTGATGAAATTACGCATAGGCATAATAGTTTACATGATTGTATTCATGTATTCGATAACTAGAAAATCAACCCAAGACACCTGAAATTCACTGCCCTTGATTTTATCTTTTGACATAAATAGGTTTGTATTTATTTAGTTGTACGATTATGGAAAAATGTCCAATTTCACGAAGTAAAAAGTACTACATTTATGTTTTGTGGCAATAAAACAATAAGGTGTGAACAATTAGGAATAACAGATTAATGATGTTAGTTTAACATGTACAGTGTAATCTTCCAAGAGTGGCCCTCTCTTGAGCAATAATCTCGATTCAACAACAGCATGATGTTTTCCCGTTGCACGCTTAAACTATTAATTGAACCTCTATAGAGCAACAACCACTCAGCAACAACATACTTTGTTTCTCCCAAATGGCTTTGGTGAAGTTGTACTGTATATTCATAAGCACGATGCTTTATGGTTTCATCGTATTTTCAACACAATAATGAAACTAATACATACAAATAACTTTTTCAGAATCGACATGACAAAAAAAAGAGGCAAGTGGAAAACGCTCTTGAAAAGGTATATAATCAGGAACAGCAGACAAATCTTAAACAGTCTTTGCACAACCTTGTTACTGAAAATGACCAAAACAATTCAAAGGAGGATACCGACCTTAAACAACTTCTACAAGCTTTAAAGTTTAATGAGCAAGGAGTAACACGTTACAATACATTTCAGTCTTTCCTCGATCGCCCAGAAGATAACACGCAGGAATGTACTTGTTGTAGGTGTCGTACTTTTCGTAAACTAACATTGCAGTGGTAGTTACACAGTGCACATAAAACAAATTTAAATATTGGTTAAAACTATTTAATACATCGGATATCTGCCAGCTAAAAAGTAATAAACATATTTTGCTTATATGAAATCGGAATTATATCTGGGTGCACTTTCCAAGGAACTGCTTGTAAATGGTTTGATAAACTTGATAAAATGAATGTCTTTGAATCTGTTTAACTCCAGATATATGTTTAAATTCATTAACAACTGGCTTTCAATTGACAAACATTATTGTAGAAGGTACAGTTCAATACTTGCAATTTCATGTTTTGTTCCCCGATAGTTCTTATGTATTTTTGTTTGAACTTTTCTCTGTCATACAACTATATTCTTAGTGACGTTTAAAAACATGTTCTTTTTTTAAATAATTTAAATAATAAGTAAGAACATATATTGAATGAAACAAATATGCATATGTGTAAATTATAATTTTACAGTGTAAAATTTCATTTTGTAAAAGTGTATGCTACTTAGTGTACTTCTATTAACATGTTGCCAAATTACTTGTTCATTCACATTTTACTACTATCACTTGTTCGTAGACATTTTACTACTATTACTTGTTCAAAGACATTTTACTACTATTACTTGTTCATAGACATTTTACTACTATTACTTGTTCATAGACATTTTACTACTATTACTTGTTCATAGACATTTTACTACTATTACTTGTTCATAGACATTTTGCTAAAATTACTTGTCCATAGACATTTTACTACTATTACTTGTTCATAGACATTTTACTACTATTACTTGCTTGCTCATTCACATTTTTACTATTATTACTTGTTACTTGACATTTTACTACTATTTATTGTTCATTCATTCAGATTTCTACTACTATTACTTGTTCATAGACATTTTTACTACTATTACTTGTTCATAGACATTTTACTACTATTTCTTGTTCATAGACATTTTGCTAAAATTACTTGTCCATAGACATTTTACTACTATTACTTGTTCATAGACATTTTACTACTATTACTTGCTTGCTCATTCACATTTTTACTATTATTACTTGTTACTTGACATTTTACTACTATTTATTGTTCATTCATTCAGATTTTTACTACTATTACTTGTTCATACGCATTTTACTACTATTACTTGTTCATAGACATTTTACTACTATTACTTGTTCATAGACATTTTACTACTATTACTTGTTCATAGATATTTTGCTAATATTACTTGCTCATTCACTTTTTTACTAATAGTACTTGTTCATAGACATTTTTGCTACTATTACTCGTTCATAGACATTTTTACTACTTTTACTTGCTCATTCATATTTTACTACTATTACTTGCTCATAGATATTTTTACTACTATTACTTGTTCATAGACATTTTTACTACTATTAATTGTTCATAGACGTTTTTACTACTATTACTTGTTCATAGCCATTTTTACTACTATTACTTGTTCATAGACATTTTTACTACTATTAATTGTTCATTCACATTTTACTACTATTACTTGCTCATAGACATTTTTACTACTATTACTTGTTCATAGACATTTTAACTACTATTACTCGATCATAGACATTTTTACTGCTATTAATTGTTCATTCCATAAGATTTCTACTGCTATTAATTGTTCATTCCATCAGATTTCTACTACTTTTACTTATTCATCGACATTTTACTACTATTACTTGTTCATTGACATTTTCACTACTATAACTTGTGCATAGACAGTTTATTTCTACATTTGTATTACTTGTTCATAGACATTTTACTACTATTACTTGCTCATTCACATTTTTACTACTATTACTTCTTCATAGACATTTTTACTACTATTACTTGTCCATAGACATTTTACTACTATTACTTGCTCATTCCCATTTTTACTACTATTACTTGTTCATAGACATTTTACTACTATTACTTGCTCATTCCCATTTTTACTACTATTACTTGTTCATAGACATTTTTACTAGTATTACTTGTTCATAGACATTTTTACTACTATTATTTGTTCATAGACATGTTTACTACTTTTACTTGTTCATAGACATTTTTACTACTATTACTTGTTCATAGACATTTTTACTACTATTACTTGTTCATAGACATTTTTACTGCTATTATTTGTTCATAGACATTTTTACTACTATTATTAATTTTGTTCATAGACATTTTACTAATATTACATGCTCTTTCCCAGTTTTACTACTATTACTTGTTCAAAGACATTTTACTAATATTAATTGCTCATTCCCATTTTTACTACTATTACTTGTTCATAGACATTTTTACTACTATTACTTGTTCATAGACATTTTTACTACTATTACTTGTTCATAGACATTTTTACTACTATTATTTGTTCATAGACATTTTACTAATATTACATGCTCATTCCCAGGTTTACTACTATTACTTGTTCATAGCCATTTTTTACTACTATTACTTGTTCATAGACATTTTACTACTATTACTTGTTCATTGACATTTTTACTACTATTACTTGTTCATAGACGTTTTTACTACTATTACTTGTTCATAGCCATTTTTACTACTATTACTTGTTCATAGACATTTTTACTACCATTACTTGTTCATAGACATTTTTACTACTATTACTTGTTCATAGACATTTTTACTACTATTACTTGTTCATTAACATTTTACTAATATTACTTGTTATATTGTACAGTTGCTTTATTATTCCTTTCTTTAACATTCTATTTTATATATGTACTTATATATTGGTGTACATGGTAGCAGAGCAAGGTATTCATGCCCCCATGTATCGATAGATCGGGGTTGTATTGTTTTTGGTCTTTCTGTTTGCGTGTTTGTCTGTCTCTTTGTACAAAACTTTATAATAAATAGCTAATAAAATCAAAACGCTTCAACCTATATACACCAAACGTCATATGATGATTCTTCGTGACCACTTCTAAATGCCCGTGAATTTTCAGGTCAGTAGGTCAAAGGTCAAGGTTACCCATAGGGGGCATAATTTGTGTTTCAAAAACATGTCTTAATGTGCTTGTGTTTAATTATATTGTGCAAATATAGATTTTGAACACCTGATCAAAGATTCCCATGTTCTACTGTTACTAATTACAATTTTAATGTATGCAATTAACTGAATATACAACGAAGCAGTTTCTGTGTTAGCTGATTTATTTTTACTTCAGATTCATAATATATCAGAATATTTTAAATCGTTATACAATTATAAACTAAGGTCGGTATGGATGATATACAATTCTAACTATACCTAATCTAAAATCTACCTTGTGAACGTCAGTGAGTCAACAATGAAATGGCCAATGCTATCTCCTTATGTATCCTTTTTGGAAGTGAAAGCATGAGAAATTCATGAAATGTTTTTTTTTCATGAAACAGGGGTACAATAAAGCTGGAACAGTATAATACATGGTGGTAACAAACAATGTGATTCTAAGTAATTAAGTCAGTTAAAATACCTTGTACATTACAATGACTATATAATGTAAACTATATCTTTGGATAATTGTTTGAATAAACATGTATAAAATGAAGATTACCCTTAGTTGGTTATATATGTCTTCTGATTATGTAAAGTTCACTCAGTGCATGCTACAGAATAACTCACTCTGCACACTGTTTGTATTAATGGTGGTTATTTTACATTGACAATATCTTTACGAGATGTATTGTATCTGAAGTTGTCTTTGTCTTAACTTGACTACAAATATTAATAATCATACAGCAGTATATTTGTGGTGGTACATGTATGCAATTGTCCGAATAATTTGATCACAAAGTTTCGCTTTAAACGCGTCAACCAAAAGAAAACTAGACGTATGAATAGATACCGTTTACATGAGATCAAGGTGGATAAAAAATTGTAAAATAACATAAGAATACATAGAAATGAATATTATTTTTGATGCCCCAACTGGGTAATCCCGTTTATTTCACCACGTAATAGGTATGAGGGGGTCGCGGTCATCCCACCTTCATACATTACATTCAATTTCGTAATAAATATCTACTATATAACAATCTTCTAATGAACATAAATATGGTTCTCTACGATCCATTAAGTGAAATAAAGTAAAGTAAATGGGTTATCTTATAATAGTAGATTAATAACAATAGTGTGTAGTTATTTAATCAGGTGTCTTACAATTGGCCATCTTTCTTTTTCAAATTCACTCATATTTGTATTTTATAAATGTCCCAAGCTAGTTTTAGACAACCTTTAAAAATGTATAAATGATGGCATTGAGGAGGAGCAGTGGTGTAGGAGTAGAGCGTCAATCACACACACATATGATAACAAACCACACACATATGATAACAAACCACACACATATGATAACAAACCACACACATATGATACCAAACCACACACTAATGATACCAAACCACACACAAATGATAACAAACCACACACATATGATAACAAACCACACACATATGATACCAAACCACACACATATGATACCAAACCACACACATATGATAACAAACCACACACATATGATAACAAACCACACACATATGATACCAAACCACACACAAATGATACCAAACCACACACATATGATACCAAACCACACACATATGATACCTAACTACACACATATGATACCAAACCACACACAAATGATACCAAACCACACACATATGATACCCAACCAAACACTCATGATACCTAACTACACACATATGATACCTAACTACACACATATGATACCTAACTACACACATATGATACCACACCACACCCAAATGATACCAAACAACACACAAATGATACCAAACCACACACAAATGATACCAAACCACACACATATGATACCAAACCACACACATATGATACCTAACTACACACATATGATACCAAACCACACACATATGATACCAAACCACACACAAATGATAACAAACTACACACATATGATACCAAACCACACACAAATGATACCAAACCACACACATATGATACCAAACCACACACAAATGATACCAAACCACACACAAATGATACCTAACTACATACATATGATACCAAACCACACACAAATGATACCAAACCACACACATATGATACCCAACCAAACACTCATGATACCTTTCTACACACATATGATACCTAACTACACACATATGATACCCAACCAAACACTCATGATACCTAACTACACACATATGATACCTAACTACACACATATGATACCTAACTACACACATATGATACCTAACTACCTCTTATGATACCTGACTACTAACACACGATACGCAACCACACATACATGATATGCAACCACATACGCATGATACACGAATACACATAAACAACCAAACGTATGATACCCAACCACACACACATAATACCCAACTACGCACAGATGATACCCAACTATACATACATGATACATAACTACACACACATGATACCCAACCACACATACACAATACGCAACCACACATACAATATACCCAACCACACACACATGCTACCCAACCAATCATACACAATACCCAACCATACATACATGATACATAACCACACAATCTGATTAAAATCATATCCTTAAACCCGCTACGCTATGAGGATCTGAAGACGACCTATAGAAGGTCACCTCAGGTGACCTTTTCCACTAGCCAATCAGCGCCTTACTTTCATAATTCTGAAAGTGATCTGATTCTATTTTTAACCGCAGTAGAAAGCAATATTTGACTTGTAGTTATCACGAACACCTATTCTTACGCAACTAAATGTAATGATAGCGCCCATGTGACATGCGTGTTTATTAAATTTTTTGTACAACTATGGCCGAATCGATCAGGATTACTAAAAAAACAAAAAGTGGTTGCAAACAAATATGTTAATACGCAATTTAATGTTTACTAACGTTTAAATAGCATCGTCAGGTAGAAAGTTCATTCGGCCAAAGTACCGATGGAACGAGTAATACGATTGGCTGAATTATAAATAGATATAAATAGTGATCATGGAAATTCACACTTTTGAAAATAGAAACTGGTATAGGCCGTCATCAGATCTTGCCGTCAGGAAGATCGAATACTTTAGTCAGATTGCATAACCACACACACATGATACCCAACCACACATACACAATACTCAACCACATATACACAATACCCAACCACACACACATGATACCCAATCAGACATACACAATACCCAACCATACACACTTGATACCCAACCACACATACACAATACCCAACCACACATACACAATACCCAACCACACATACATGAAACCCAACCACACACACATGATACACCACTCGACATACACAACTAAACACATGATACTATCTGAAAATGTAAAATACGATTGAATGTACGGAGTAATGTATCATTACGAAATAGTATTGCAATACAAAACGGTTATAAAATACAAATATTTCCTATATAAATACCACTAATTGGTACAAACGTAGAATTACCAAGCCACACATTTACATGTATTTTATACAGTGAATAAGTTTGTGCTGTTTCGGTTTTTGTAGAACTTTCACCCATGTTTGCGATGTATTGATGAATTTGACAATGTATAAATGATTGTTGTCTAGAAATTCTCAAAATATTTTAGACCTTAATGTAATATTGTCCTAATCTATAGTATAATAGGATTTTGCACTTTATTTGATTTGTGTTGCATTTCATGTCAGATATAACTTCGCTACAAATGTGAATGAAGGGGAAGTAACGTTCACATTTAATAGAAGTACTAGAAGCTTTGAGTTACCTGCCCTTAAATTGTGTCCTGGGAGAAAGCTAACAAAGCACATCGGGTAAACTGGAGTATGTTGTTAACTATTTGTTGAGTGAAATTATGTGACAGTTTATATTGGATTACTTTTCAATACACACACATGCCGTCCTGTTTAACTTAGTATAATCATTACATAGTTACACACTCTGACATGTGTTCCCACTGTTTTAAATTTGTTATTAGAAGAACAAGTGTATTAATGACGGAAATAGATATATACAAGTATATAATTCACTTGTGTAAATGTGATTTATTCCGTTTGTACATGGTATTTTATTGTAAAATAACTCTGTTTTAGTAAAAACAAATGACACTTTGAATGTTATGTATTCACTCCCAGGTGTATTTTATTGTAATATTTAAACATGTATATATGTTTTTTTTCGATGTTTTCTGCTCATTATGATACACATTTTTTACAATGATTTTTCGTCAAACTATATATAACTACATGTACATCGTACGACAAGATAATAATCTCCTTTGTAATTCAATTACATAAACATTCTTTTGTAACCTCAAATTCAGAACCTTTATAGTTCCTTTATATTGTTATTTGCATTTTTAATTTAAATGAAACAGATCCTGCTGAGTTGTTGTTCAAGTTAGGCCTGGTACGTAAAACACCCCAAATACTCGTACATGAAGGAGATATACAGGCATGTACATGTTCGTGTGACTTGTGAATATTGTCCAAATAATACAAGCCATGATTACCAAAATAAGACTCTGTCTGTTTGGTCATTCTTTTAGTAACGATAATGTTGTTTTGTTTCTGCATAGACGTATATAGACCTGTTTAATGAATGGTAATGTTTTATTTCTAAACAAAGGTGTAAATACCTTTTTAATGAATGATGAGTTCAATATCACTGGCTGTAATTACTTTCTCCATCTTTTACGCCAGATATAATTCCTATGTGAGCAGAACTTGCACAATGGCAATCATTTGTTATTATGAGGTATATAAAGCAGCTTAATGCTTGTCACAGACATAATTGGTCAACAGTGGTCTTCTTATATGAGGAGAGTTATTACATCAATTATGTCTCAGTTAATAGTCACAAAATTTGCACCTAAAACGAGACAGCAAATTAAACAATAACACTAAGGTTGTTTTTCAAAGGTTTTGTAATATTACATGCATACAAAATAAAATAAGTTCAAGGCTATCTTATAGATAAACATAACTCTTTTTCAACGAGCTTTGAATGGTTGATAAAGTGTTTACATATTGTCTGCACAGCATTACGTTAACCCGTGATCAAGTGTAGTATTTATAACGATCTTTTTAACTTCCTTATATTATGATATGTAACATGATTCACCCAGGGGTAGCACAAGGGAAAATTTGGTAACAGTTATTCTGACGTACACTGTCAGAATTTCTCAATTTGGCTATTCTACAATTTAGCTGTCACCATCCAAGTTAGACTTGGAAACTCTATAGGTGTAATAATACACATGATGCTATGTTGATGAATTTTGTGTCTTTCATTCAAACACATTCATACGATTAAATCCAAAGTTTCTAATAGTGCTTACAATAATTATTCAAATAATTGTAAGTACAAGTTGATACAAGTTATATATCACTTTCAATAGGATATACTGGAACAATGCTGTTAAACTCTCAAATTAAAAACTCCAAAAGACCCCTCAAAATCTCCCCAATTGCTTATATACCCTGTATTACGTAACATACCTGCAATTTCAGGTTCGTCAGAAATATGCAAATATACTTGAGTTTTTCGGGTTACTTAATTGATACCTGCAGATTTCAGGTTATAGTGAAATTCAGTCTATACGATAAGAAATCGAGTAATAATATTACTGACAAATTATTGTTGTACAAAGGACCTGAAATATCAGGACTATTTCTACGGGTTTTTGTTCACATCATCCGTGAAGTAATAAATCAAATGAAAATAAGATGCAGAATGGTATAACACTTTACAATATCTAACACACCTACCTTAAACAATTAGGATCACAGGATTTAATTAAAATAAAACCCAGTACATTATAAGCAAATTTGCAACATATATGATAATTCAAGTTTTCTGAATATATCATATAGCCGCTTTGTATAACTATAAACATTTACATGATGACTTTAATACAGACATGACTTCATTCCATACTATCATTTTTTATGATGATTGGCGCACTTTTACCAGTCCCAGATGATATCATATCCTGATTACAACGAATCTTTTTTTTCATCAACGTGTGCTTTATTCTCAGAAATCGTTATTTAGATTTCCCCTCAGTACTGTGATCTGTAAATGTCCGTGAAGTTGGCAGCCCAGCAGCCTAGCAGCCCAGCAGCGTGAAGTTGGCAGCCCAGCAGCCTAGCAGCGTGAAGTTGGCAGCCCAGCAGCCTAGCAGCCCAGCAGCGTGAAGTTAGCAGCCCAGCAGCCTAGCAGCCCAGCAGCGTGAAATTAGCAGCCCAGCAGCCTAGCAGCCCAGCAGCTTAATGTATTTCTACAGTTAAACTGCACCACAAATCATTCAAAAACTTAAAAACGCATGAAGTAATAACATTATGTTGCTGTCATGTTTATTAGAAGAAAAAAATACGATTTTTATCGATTTTGTGAATCTGGCAGTGTAGCGGCCGCATAGCGGACTATTATAGTCAAACATATAAAATGCACAAGAAATCTGGCTAAACACTTAAAATTGCATAAAATAATGTCAGTCTGTTATTTAAACATTAATTAACTGAAAATATATGATTTTCATATTATTTTTTTCAATGTGAAATTAGCCGCTGCTAGCAGCGTGAAGTTGGCAGCCCAGCAGCGTAACAGCGTAATCTATATTTCTACAGATAAACTTCACAACAAATCAAGAAAAATACTTCAGAATGCATAAAATAATGTCAGTCTGTTGTTTAAACATTAATTAACTGAAAATATATAATTTTCATATTATTTTTTTCAATGTGAAATTAGCCCCTGCTAGCAGCGTGAAGTTGGCAGCCCAGCAGCGTAACAGCGTAATCTATATTTCTACAGATAAACTTCACAACAAATCAAGAAAAATACTCCAGAATGCATAAAATAATGTCAGTCTGTTGTTTGGACATTAATTAACTGAAAATATATGATTTTCATTTTTTTTTTCAATGTGAAATTAGCCGCTGCTAGCAGCGTGAAGTTGGCAGCTAGCAGCGTCTAATTTCACGCACAAATTTCTTTTGAAAAATCATATATTTTCATTTAATTAACGTTCAAACAACATACTGACATTATTTTATTCATTCTGAAGTATTTTCTTGATTTGTTGTGAAGTTTATCTGTAGAAACATATATTACGCTGCTAGCAGCGTGAAGTTAGCAGCCCAGCAGCGTAACAGCGTAATATTTATTTCTACAGATAAACGTCACAACAAATCAAGAAAAATACTTCAGAATGCATAAAATAATGTCAGTTTGTTGTTTAAACATTAATTAACTGAAAATATATAATTTTCATATTTGTTTTCAATGTGAAATTAGCCGCTGCCAGCAGCGTGAAGTTGGCAGCCCAGCAGCGTAACAGCGTAATATCTATTTCTACAGATAAACTTCACAACAAATCAAGAAAAATACTCAAGAATGCATATATATAAAATAATGTCAGTATGTTGTTTGAACGTTAATTAAATGAAAATATATGATTTTTCAAAAAAAAATTGTGCCTGAAATTAGACGCTGCTAGCTGCCAACTTCACGCTGCTAGCAGCGGCTAATTTCACATTGAAAAAAATGAAAATCATATATTTTCAGTTAATTAATGTCCAAACAACAGACTGACATTATTTTATGCATTCTGAAGTATTTTTCTTGATTTGTTGTGTAGTTTATCCGTAGAAATATAGATTACGCTGTTACACTGCTGGGCTGCCAACTTCACGCTGCCAGCAGCGGGTAATTCCACATTGAAAAAAAAATGAAAATCATATATTTTCAGTTAATTAATGTTTAAACAACAGACTGACATTATTTTATGTATTCTTAAGTATTTAACTCGATTTGTTGTGAAGTTTATCTGTATAAATATATATTACGCTGTTACGCTGCTGGGCTGCCAACTTCACAAAAAGAAACAAAAAATGAAAAAATGTGTAAGTTCTCATCTAATGAACGTTAAAGGAATAAAATCGAATTATATCATCGATTCGTAAGTGTTTAGCCGGATTTCTTGTGCATTTTATATGTTTGACTATAATAGTCCGCTATGCGGCCGCTACACTGCCAGATTCACAAAATCGATAAAAATCGTATTTTTTTCTTCTAATAAACATGACAGCAACATAATGTTATTACTTCATGCGTTTTTAAGTTTTTGCATGATTTGTGATGCAGTTTAACTGTAGAAATATATTAAGCTGCTAGGCTGCTGGGCTGCTAACTTCACGCTGCTGGGCTGCTAGGCTGCTGGGCTGCTAACTTCACGCTGCTGGGCTGCTAGGCTGCTGGGCTGCCAACTTCACGCTGCTAGGCTGCTGGGCTGCAAACTTCACGGACATGATCTGTAAATTATTTAAGTTGTTAGACTTGTAATACAAAGGCGCTGACGGCGTTTTGTGATGGTACAATCTGTTTTGTCTCATACAAATACATACTATACCATCATCCGCATATAGTAATAGGAGCAGGAATATAACGTACCAAATGCTGGGCTCGAACCTGCAACCTCCTGCTTGAAAGTCAGATACTCCACCAACTGAGTTAGTCGGGCTGGTGAATATCCCAGCCAATTTATAAATCAAATACATCACATCGTTACATAACTACTATATAATGTGTCTTTCATTGATACACATAATTGGTTACCATAGTAAACAACTCAGATTTTGCTATATTTCTACCTATTCAACCCCGACCTAAAATCAATATTTGTCAGCTGAGTAAACTAAATTAATGTATCATGTATGGTTTGCAATTGATTTAGTGAGCGTCAGTTACACAGCAATAACAAGTAAGGTCGATACAAGCGAGGTAATACGCTTGAACACATTTCTTCTGCAAAAATCAATCATAACAAGTTTTACATTGTTTCGTTGTTTTGTTTGTTTTGTTCCGAATAAAAGCCATTTTCTCTGTTTGATAGAAATAGTTGAAGTTGTGGTTTTAATATCCTCTATCTATACAGGATGAAAATTGGGAAGCTCGTAAAGTATATTTTAGTTACTATGTCTTTTGCTCAATCACCACCATACAAATATGAAGCATATTCAAGAACATTGGTATTACTTTTGTGTTTGTTATGTCAATTTGTATTATTGTCAGTAAGTGCATATCACATCGACAGCACGCATGTATATCAACGTTGTGTAAGATCGTTTTAAAATGACAACATCGTGTCAGTCAAGTAGTTGTCTAGTGTGATTAAAATCTACGAGTGGTTCACAAACATATGCATTATGCATATTTTTTCAAGCGTGATCGCCTTTGTAAAGACACCAGTGTTGTATGTTTAATAAAATATTTTCAAGTGAAGAATTAGTTTTGTTTTGTGACATTGTTACGATAGCTCAATCAAATCATGACACTGACTGTCTATACTGATATCAATCATGACACTGACTGCCTATACTTATATTAAATCATTACAATGGCCGTCTATATCTATATTATACAATGACACTGACCGTCTTTACTTATATCAATTCATGACATTGACTGTCTGCACTAATATCAAATCACAACACTGACTGTCTATACCTATATTATATCATGACACTGACTGTGTTTACTTATATTAAATCGTGACAATGGCCGTCTATATCTATATTATATCATGACACTGACCGTCTATACCTATATTATATCATGACACTGACTGTCTATATCTATATTATATCATGACACTGACCGTATATACCTATATTATATCATGACACTGATTGTCTACACTAATATCAAACCACAGCACTGACTGTATATACCTATATTATATCATGACACTGATTGTCTACACTAATATCAAACCACAGCACTGACTGTATATACTTATATAAATCATGACACTGACCGTCTATACCTATATTATATCATGACACTGATTGTCTACACTAATATCAAACCACAGCACTGACTGTATATACCTATATTATATCATGACACTGACTGTCTGCACTAATATCAAACCACAGCACTGACTGTATATACTTATATAAATCATGACACTGATTGTCTACACTAATATCAAACCACAGCACTGACTGTATATACTTATATAAATCATGACACTGATTGTCTACACTAATATCAAACCACAGCACTGACTGTATATACTTATATAAATCATGACACTGACTGTCTACACTAATATCAAACCACAGCACTGACTGTATATACTTATATAAATCATGACACTGACTGTTTACACTAATATCAAACCACAGCACTGACCGTCTATACTTATATAAATCATGACACTGACTGTCTACACTAATATCAAACCACAGCACTGACTGTATATACCTATATTATATCATGACACTGATTGTCTACACTAATATCAAACCACAGCACTGACCGTCTATACCTATATTATATCATGACACTGACCGTCAATACTTATATAAATCATGACACTGATTGTCTTTCTGACATGACATTATCAAAATACTAAATTGAAGGCGAACTCTCCATCACACATAATCAAGTATTTGTTCTTCATTGGAATAATTATTTTAAATATTGGAGATTAAGAGTGTTCTTATAGTGTTGATACCATAGTTACACTCCTGAATTTTCATTATATATCGTACGTAATTTACAATTTTTGAACAACGATAACTACTCTGTATATAGGAATATATTTCAACGAATCACTTTCAAATAACTATAAATGTGTAATGCATGGTTCCAAGTGTGCCTCTGATCTTTTATAACGTCCTCCGTTCGTTAGATAATTGACTTTAAAGAAATTCTGTACCCTGAACCCCATTGTTTATTACGTAATACGCTATAAATGAAAATCAAAATTCCGAGGCATGGTTCCCTAGATTAACATTTCCCCTGTGCGTGCGTGCGTGCGTGCGATCAGTATCGTCTCATGAAATCAACGAATTTCTATTAATTGATGCATCGCCTTCATCAAATCAAAGTCGCAAATGTTTAGGGTTCAATAATTAAAACCACGCCCAGGTTTTATGTCTAGTAAGAGATTTAATAACGAATTATTGTCATTAACGAGTTAATAGTATCATATCGTACCCATACAATGCACAACACGTTTGAGATGGTTAACGCTGATATAGTAAAGTCGTTAAAGGGGAACAGTGTTTATCGCAATAAAAACTATTTTTGCGCATTCGGTCAGGAATTTTGTTGACTGCTATCAGTGATGATATCTGATCTGTGTAAATTACTTAAATTATTAATTTACATTTTTTAACGTATTAAACCAGCGCCGATGTCTTAAAAGAAAACATAGACTTTGCTGCATATAATGTTCAAACTTAACTAATCCCCGACTTGTTTTTCAGTTGCTACGAGACATCATATTCAAAGTATGATAGAAGGCTTTAAAACGCTTAAACTTTGTACCTTATACTGCAGTGAACATGCCAAAAACATTATATTAAACAGTAAATCACATTCCTCATGTTTATCAGCAGTATTTATTAAGACGGCGCAAAATTGGCCCCGCCTCTCCCTTTGCCGTTTACAAATACAAATTGTCTGACCTACGCCGCTTGTTACACTTAACTGTTTCCCTGAATATCATGCGGCAACAGTTGATGAATGATTAGTGTCTTCGATTTTATTGTATTCTGATTATTAATATAAGCAAAAACAAATTTCAGGTGAGTCACTTATTCTATTCATAGCGTAGATGTTAATATGATATTACATATTCTATTAATCAGTTTGATTGCATTAAACATATACTACACTGAAAGTACAATTGGATAACAATGAAAGCGTGTTCAATGAGGAATGTAAATTAAGTTCAAACATGCAGAATGTTCCATCATTTGATACAAGTAGTTACCATATTATTGAATTAATGCTTATAACTACATTTGTAAGTGAAAAGTGAAAAATTCGAAACCGACCGTAGGAAGAGCAAATTTAAATTTACAATGTAGAAGACAAGCATTTTGTTAAGAGTTTAATGAAATATGTCAAGATTTAATTAATACGAGTTTTACAATTATACATAACGGCATTGTTTAATATTCTGTAAGAAGGTATTTTTGTTATATTAGTACATAATCTGACCGAAATACATTGGTGAAACATTTTGTTATGCTATTTTCGGAAATTGAGGTAGGATTATGTTATGAGAGGTTCTTATCTGAATGAAGGTTATACATGTGATCGATACTGAGCTGTCTACGTGAATAAGTTTATAATTGTTTATATGGGAAGTGACAAAGCGCACGTAAGTAAATCATTATAACGTATGGTATTTTTGTTTTATTTTTGTTAACTGTCACGTGTGCATAAAAATGCAAACTCTCACAAACATCGTATCTCAAATCAGTGTACACAAAGATCATTTATCCGACTGGTGTAATCTATATCATATATAATGTGACGTCATTTTATGCATAATCAGAGTGAAGTGGGTGTTTTTTCAATGATTATTTTGTTAAGATAATTTTAGAAATACAGATGGGATATCTAGAAATATTTCTAAAATATTGATACCACTTAAATACAGGTCGTATAAGTGATCATAAGTTTGTGAAATCGATGAGATATTCGTCCTTAGTAGTACTTATAGGCGTCGGTTTTGAGGCAAACAAACAGGCGCCATCTTGAATAATATTTATAGCAACTTATTTGCATATTAACGTTTACATGATTGTGCACTAGTCTAGTATTCATGTACACACACATCATGAACAAAAGTTAAAATTCAATGTATTGACTACCCTCGCTGTCAGTTGATTAGATTGAACTATTCATATAGCAACAACCCCAGGAGTGAACTATTGCTAAGCATTCATTGTTTAGCTTTTGTTAAAATAAACAAGAACATTGGAACTTTTTGTACTGCAATTTAAATATCCAGCAAGTACCACTGTGTGGTAGCACTGTACGCAAAAAATCAACGGTGTTTACAAGATGGCGGACGGATAAATGTTGTGAGGTAGGTGTCGTTTGTTTTTGGTTCAAACTTTTTAAATACGACGTCCTCTACACAATAGTATACATCAAATGAAAGAACTTTAAAACGGCAATCGGCGGCTGTTAATCGTTTTTTATCAAACAAAGCCGTTTTCACAAAATCAGTGTCTGAACATCACGTGTTGAGTTTTTTGAAAAACGAAGCGAGGAAACTGAACAAAACCGACGATTATTCCGTTAAAATGAATGAATCGACAAAAATACTTGTCCACGTGTATGGAGAATGTAAAGCTCCTCACGTATATCCATTATTTCCTCATCAAAATCCCTTGTAGTAGATGTTTTAAAGCTTTTAAATTTTACATACTGTACGCAGCGGTGCTAAGTGTAAACATTGTACTGTACGCAACGGAGAAAACAATTTCTGTACGCAACGGAGCAATAATTTTAGTCAAAAATCTGTACGCAACGGAGCAGTCAATGAATAGCTTGTTTCTGTGTGTTTAAAAACGTGTCTTCTATACTTTGATTTCAATTTTAAGTGCATTGTTAAAAAAGAATGCACGTTTCGGGTTCAAAAGCGCAGTAATATGGTTACTAACGCAGACAAGCCTGAGTGAATAATTACAATCTTTCGAACGATAAAACGTGCATTATATTACTACAATGCTGGACAAAATGAGATATTTTTTCTCCGTTCTAACATGCTAAAAAAGTGAATTGATTAAACTATGATAATTACAATGAGCGGATAAGTAATTTTCATGATTTTGATGTCATTTGGTCAATTGACGTTTCTGACGTCAAGGGGCAAATAAACATTCCTTTTTTACAGTGAATATCGTAGACCTCGTTAGGTCTTCAGTGAGTATATAGCGTTTGATGTTTAAGTATAAACTCGCATTATATGTGTTCAACTTTCCATAAAAAAAAATTAAACAATATCTTCATTAGTTAGTTTTTTTTACGTTAGATTTTATCAAATTTCAGAATCTATATGAAAATAACTAATGAAAAATATTAATAGTATTCAGCGGAAAACCTATGCTAATATCTTGTCTTTGCTCCGTATATCTTTAAAATATCATTTTAATTTAGAAAAATACACGCATCACCTGAGATTCGAACCTACCTGTCACCATCCGACATCCGTTTAAAGTCATTGCTAATAGACTGCTCGACCAGCGAAGAAGACTTATTTAACCTAATTTACAATGGCAATGTTGAATTGACAAATACAAATTTAGCCGAATTGTTATGGACAACTAATTCTGAAATCGTAATCGACAAAAAGCCATTCACTTAGTAAATTCATGAAAAAATGTCAAGAGATAATACTGAGCCAAAACTGGTATCGTTATTGATGTTTGTGCGTGCATTCTTCTATAACAATGTATAGAAGACATGTTTTTAAACACACAGAAACAAGCTATTCATTGACTGCTCCGTTGCGTACAGATTTGTGACCACAATTGTTGCTCCGTTGCGTACAGAAATTGTTTTCTCCGTGGCGTACAGTACAATGTTTACACTTAGCACCGTGGCGTACAGTATGTAAAATTTAAAAGCTTTAAAACATCTACTACAAGGGATTTTGATGAGGAAATAATGGATATATGCGAGGAGCTTTACATTCTCCATACACGTGGACAAGTATTTTTGTCGATTCATTCATTTTAACGGAATAATCGTCGGTTTTGTTCAGTTTCCTCGCTTCGTTTTTCAAAAAACTCAACACGAGATGTTCAGACACTGATTTTGTGAAAACGGCGTGGTTTGATAAAAAACGATTATTAGCCGCCGATTGCCGTTTTAAAGTTCTTTCATTTGATGTATAATATTGTGTAGAGGACGTCGTATTTAAAAAGTTTGAACCAAAAACAAACGACACCTACCTCACAACATTTATCCGTCCGCCATCTTGTAAACACCGTTGATTTTTTGCGTACAGTGCTACCACACAGTGAGTACATCATACATTTAACAATAGACGACTAGCGCCTAAGGAGAAATAAACATGATAATGAAGTAATCGCTATATAAAGCCGGTATATAGCGTATACATATTTAACATTATTACTCAAAAGGGATGTAAACTATAAAATATATCTAGCATTAAAAGTTGATACAATTAAGCCGATAAAACATACTGCTGTAATAAAAATTATTTGCGTAGAATATAAGATACGAGTTAATGTAGATACAAGTACTATATATTATGAATAATTTTGCACTGCATACAATTAAGTCATTTTTAACACGATGAAAACTTTAGGATTCAAAAGTTACCATGGCGATATTTTCTATTCCAATATTTGTACAAGTTAAATGTTTGTACGGCGCAAAATCGCATCCGGCAATTCAATACTAGAATGTGGTCTATGTAACATTTTTGAAGTTTCAGATCAAACGAATTTGTTATTTTGACTTAACTGATCCCGAAACTAAAGTGATCATCTACTCCATCAAAAATACAAGCCGTTGATGTTTCATGAATCTCATGAATCTGGTCATATGGTTCTACAGTTCACGAGGTACTCTATATGTAGTCCCTGTTTCCACCCTAAAATTAATAACAGGGGAAACTATCACCTCGATGTATCAGACGTTGCAATATCTGCTGGAATGCATTTAAAATATTTAAATAAAGTCTCCAAAAATAATATACTCCGTTGTCTGAGGGTACGTTGTCGTAAAAAACTGGTATAACGGTCCCAAACATAGATTTTCAACTGTAAAGTGATCATCTATATCGAACCATAAAGTGACCGTCTATGTCGAACCAATTAAGTCATCATTTCTCACCTGATCGGACATTTTTTGTATTGAGCCCCGAAATCGATATTTAATTAGTGACAATTGCGTAAACAAGTCAGTGTCCACGCTCGCGATTATGAAATTAGTCTGTGTGAATATGTTTATAATGTTTTGTTTATTTGCGACATGTTGCTAAAATAAATACATCGAAACGTATAAATACCGTGTTCCGTATCTTATAACACGATTAAATGATTATTACAACACACCGACGATCGCTCCAAACTGTAATAAACACAGCTAATTTCTCTAATAAGTTATACATCGAAGTTCATTTAGATCGAACAATTTTTCCTAAGCCCATATAAATACTAAACTAGTTCTCGTTGTAGCGCACCAGGCAGAGTCAAATTCTCAGTCAACTGAAACCACTTTTATTGAAATATTGACACGTTTCTAGTAATTTATAGGTGATTGACATTAACGAGACGACAACGATATGAAACAGCTACTAGTATTCGGTGAATGTCACGTGATCATTGAGACTATTAGCCAGTCCGATTAACAACTTGAATAATACACAGTCTGTATGTACACATGAACACCACTTAAACAGAAGTTTTGCTTTATCCTCAGTAATATAACACAATGCTTGATAGTGTACTAAATTCAACGCCATGTTTGTTTACTATAGTAGGATTGGATTCGGTTCGTTTATTGACAGATGGGCAGATTCATTCCCGTCGTTGTTTATCGAGCTCGCTCCATTCTTAGACTATAAATAGCGACTGCGTCATCAAGCTAACACTAGTTGGTGTAAGTAACACGTGACCTCGCTCTATTTCTGTTTTGTTTATATCACGTGATGACCATTGCGGATATTTCGGGCACTGTCAGTAATCTGATTCGGTGCAAGAAGTTGCGATTTTGCATTGCCACTTAAAAATAAGCATTCCAGAGTGTACGGCGACCTCCGTCGCCGTACAATAAATGTTTCATTTCAAATTGTTGTAAAACGCTATCAGCCAAGGACAACTATTACAGCGTACAACAGGAGAGTTAAGGTTAATTGAATTATGTCCGTTACAGGGATAGAATTTGAATAACTAGATTTTCGTTAATAATTTTACTATAAAACCCCTAAAATATTGTAACATTCTGAGGCATGAAATTCGATCCATGGAATACATGCTCTTATAAAATTAATGTAAAGTATGTCAACTTCCGTGGAACTTTGAACTAAACCGACGTCTTTCTTAATTTTTTCATCTTCTTTCTGTCTATCTTTCTGTTCTCTCTGCTCCATCCTTTTCTGTTTCTTCTGTTGTCTTTCTTCAATATCCCTTCCCTTCTGTTCCTTTCTCATTTCTTTCAGTTTCAGTATTTCTTCTTTTGCCTTATCCAACTTTTTAGCCGATATATACCCATAAATTTCTATCAGCAGTGTTGATTAAAAATTTAGTTTATTTTCAAATTGTCATTAAGTTACGTACAGTCGGGTGATTTTCCAAACTGTATAACTAGGTACCTGCATGTCTCGATCTCTATAAGAATCCGAGAATAAGGAGCCAGTTAAGTACGATAGTGGAAAGTATTAAATGAGGTAAGTAGGAAGGCGTTGAGTACTAAACGCTACTATGGGGACAATTAAAGGCAATTGTTAAATAAAATTTACATACTGATGTATATGACTTTATTAGCATATGTATGTAAGAAAACTACACATATACGTGTATCAACAATTGATATCAACATTTTGCTTAATGTATTAAAATTGATTAACTATTCATTATTCATTAGAACAGAATTGAATTACATACTTTCAACTGTTTGAGTATTTTGTCGCCACTGATAACATGCCACTCTCCCTTTTGCCTGATCCATTTTCTTTTCATAATTGCGGGGCGGGATTAAAACTTATGTCATAGAGGGGGGAATGAGTCCTCGGTCTATCAATGGGTTAATGAGAAATGACCCACACGACTCGAATGTTCGTACATTTGTACTCTCAGTTATTCCAGCTGAAAGTATTAATTTGAATAGTTTGATGATTCAGTAGGAACACTTTAAACATAAAGCATTAAAATTACATAGATTCAGATACAAGGGGTACAATACAATGTTAATAATATTTCGCTTTACAGTAGTGTTCATTTGTGGGGTGTATGGTATTGTTCATTTGTGGAGTTTACAGTATTGTTCATTTGTGGAGTGTATGGTATTGTTCATTTGTGGAGTTTACAGTAGTGTTCATTTGTGGGGTGTATGGTATTGTTCATTTGTGGAGTTTACAGTATTGTTCATTTGTGGAGTGTATGGTATTGTTCATTTGTGGAGTTTACAGTATTGTTCATTTGTGAAGTGTATGGTATTGTTCATTTGTGGAGTTTACAGTATTGTTCATTTGTGAAGTGTATGGTATTGTTCATTTGTGGAGTTTACAGTATTGTTCATTTGTGGAGTGTATGGTATTGTTCATTTGTGGAGTTTACAGTATTGTTCATTTGTGAAGTGTATGGTATTGTTCATTTGTGGAGTTTACAGTATTGTTCATTTGTGGAGTGTATGGTATTGTTCATTTGTGGAGTTTACAGTATTGTTCATTTGTTGAGAATTTAAATAGCACAAAAAAGTGCACTTATTTTTTTCATTTATTTGGACGAATGTAGGAGGTATCAGTTGACTGTTATCAATGGCATTCGGGTCGAATCGGATTATCCCAGTGACCCGGAATGCCTCCCGAACAGATGAGGGTGTAGTTTGTTCAAGAGCATGTCTAAGAGCCACGGGAATGTTTCCCTTGCTGATGGTTATGTTTGGATTAGCAAATCCAAGGTTCGTGGCTAAGGAACCGAACCTTCTCTTGCGTGGTACATTAAACTGTTATTGATTTATTTATTGATTGATTGATTGATTGATTGATTGATTGATTTATTGATCGATTGATCGATTTATTGATTTATTTTTTTATTTGTTATTAGTTATAGCTAAACATTTAATCACTTAACAAATTGCATTATTATTGAGAATCAGAACTGAATTGAAATAATAAACGTGGTATGTGCTACATTTTCAACACTACTGATATTAAGAAAATACAGATTATTATGTTGTGTGATTTTCATATGTAGTTTGCTTTTTGTACAAACCTTCACATCTAATGGTTGCAATATATGCATTGTGTGGGCAGCATTCCAAGTAATATGACAATATTGGCACAAGCTGTTTCTACCAATGACAAGGTCACTTGAGAATCATGGTTATCAAGGACTAAAGGAACGGGCCTTTCTCTTTCTCTTTTGAACTGCGACAGAAAACTTTCTCCGTCCATATATCCTGTCTGAGATATTCCAAAAGCCAGGAATCCGGAACACCTTCTGTAAATTTGCGGTGCGGGTAAGACTCCTATTCAAAGTAAGAAACAAATATATATGAAGGTAAATGCTAACTGAATTATTCGATGACAAAAGCTAAAGCTATTAGAAAAGTAAGGTGGCATCTATATATTTACCAAATAATATTAATGTCGTTTTTACAGACATGTACATGACAGAAGTAAGCAAATGAATATTTATATATTTACTTTATGAATTATCATTTGAGGGAGTATTTTCCCATACCCCTATACAGGATCGTTCATTATGTTTTTATGTTTTTAGTTTGCAAACACATGCCCTTTCTTTGACCCGATCACTTTTGTATGGGATCTCTCCTTCTTCGACCAATCAGTTTCATCTACATTGAAAATCTGAAAGATTGACATCTTTTAAGATAGCTTTAAACGTATTCTTATATATTGATAATTAAGGTGTAAGGTGCTTTTTGGTCCTCCATACTCTCTTGCAGACCTAACTTTCTGCTTCCTCTGCTTTACAGCTGAAATTGCCTTCTGTAGACTTTCAGAAGAATACTTTCGGGCTTGCATGATTACAACTGTGATAGAAAATTGACAACATAACTTTGAGCCGGTTTCAAACATTTCTTACAATATGTTATAATGAACACATAGTACGAGTTACCTCCCTTTGGTAAAAAAAAACGTGACCCATTTAGTAAGTTTTATTTTGATTTGATAACATGGATAAAATTCAACGTATATCATAATATGATGGTTAATTATTATATGGCATGTTTATCTATGATTTTGCGCAGAAATATCACTTTTGGAAATGTTCGTCTGCTTCATATGTTATAATACTTGACCCTTTTCACTTTTTCGGGCCTCGTTGAAATACTTGCGCATGCGCAGTGCACTGTATTCGACTTCTCCCGCGCACACATATGTAAACAACTGGCGGACAAAGGTAAATATTGTATTTCTATCAAAAATACTTACATGTCATAAAGTGTTTTATCTAAAGCTCTTGATTGTTAGACAACGAATGATCAAAGCGAACGCCGAATTAAAGCGTTTAAGCGGGTGTCCGGATTGGATGGTCGTCCGAAATTGTAGGACGCCAACCAATAAATATTCTCTATCATTTTACAATATTGACTTATTAAAGAAAAGAACTTGGAATCAATTTTAACCAAAAAAATATTACCATATAATAAATAACCGTAACGATGTTTTTTTAGTTTAAACGTTCATACTACGTGGTTCTTGTTCAACATTCTTTTAAACTTTAAATAACGTGTACTGAAGCGAATCCATATCGACTGTTAATATTACCATATGTAAATCATAGATAAACCTACAATGCGTCAAAGGAGATAACCTGAATAAACAATATACTGTACCAACAAGAGTTTAAAAGTTCATTCCCTTAATACTGAATCAAAGTACTGAAAGTACTGACGGATGGTGATTTTTCCATACATTTTCTTTTTTACATAAATCAAATTTTATTTATCCGTGTATTAGACAAGACAACAACAACAACCAACAACAACAACTACAAACGACAACAACAACCGACAACAACAACCAACAACCAACAACAACTAAAAACGACAACAACAACCAACAACCGACAACAACAACCAACAACCGACAACAACAACCAACAACAACAACCGACAACGACTGACAACGACAACCCCAACAACAGCCCACAACATATTAAAGAAGCTTAGCGACGTGTTAGACGACATGTGCGAGTGTTACAAATAATGGGTTGGAATGTACAATTAAGATGTATGGATGTCCAAACCATATCCACTTCATTCCAAGTAGAAGGACCCCTAGACATGTACCGGATACTAATGAGGAAGCTACGAACCAGATCGATTCCCAGTCGCCATGTTTGTTAAAAATTATATTCATTTTACATATTTTCATTCCGGTACCATGATTCTCAGGACTGGATTCAAGAGAGAAAAACAGTTGTGTGATACGTGTCTGCCTGTACTTATTGAATTATCTTTATTGTAAAGTGCTCTAGGGGACCGCCCTAATCCCCGAAGTACTATATTGAGCGGGGTTACAATAAAAATGTGTCAACTGTACTTGAAGTTGATATTCTATTTCATATACAAAAACTAACCATGCTATTTTATACAATTTTAATTTTTCTTTCAAACAATGTACATAGTGGTAAAAAGATGGATTCACAAGTCGTAGTCTACAGCACAATAACATGAGTCATAATAACAAATTATCCGATGTATCGCAATAAAAGAAATTGTCCACAGATATATTTTCCGTAATGACGGAGACGTATTGGATTATATCTTTGTTTTTTGTTTATTAATACACGTTTAATTGTCAGTAAATGTCCCATTGGGTCTTCTTTGGAGTTGGTAACTTGTCCGACGGCTCTGTCAGTTCGTACCTCAGTCGGTAGGTCAATTGTGTCGAATTCATGTTTTTTTCTAGTCGCGGTATCCCGGTGGGCCGGTGTAATATCGATGTCTTTTAATTCGATTCTTCATTTTTTGGCGGTGCATCGCGTAATGTCGGACCCTGTCTATCCGATCTTTAGCGTTTCAGTTCCAATTGGACAATCTCCATCGCGACTAGAAAATCACTGAATGGCATTAATGTTTCTTAGTTCAATGTCTACTGCAGAATGTACATCAACTGATATCTGCTGTTATAGAAAAACGTTCATGACTTAATTCATTTCAACTTCAGTCGTTTAAAAGTATAACAATTGATCACCGTGGAGCTTCATTATAAACATTTTGCCATAGCATGTGCATGAAACTTGTATAGCATAGATCAACATGACATGAGTTTTAAAAGAAGTAGATGTTTGAAGCAATATGTTTATCGTTGTTTATCAATGATTACGAGCTTAATACTATGTAAAGCAAAACACTTCTTGCACATAATACCTTCCTTTGAATGTGTTTGCACTAGTTGGCCCGTCCATCCGTAATCAAAATTTGTCCGGTTTATAAGTCCTCATATCAGGTTGGAGGGTTAGTTATCACATGTAAATGACTCTTGTTGATTTTGGGGTACGTCAAAGGCCAATGTCACCGTCACAGTGGCTTTCAACACAAACATCTTGTCTGACCAGAACGATAAGGGGCAAGACCCATAGCTTTGGTTGGGAGTTGGACATTACATGTTGATAATCCCTCTTAATTTTGAGGTCAGTCAGTCGATGGTCAAGATAACAGTCACAGTGACATTCAAGACAAAAACCTTGTCCGACTAATAAGCCGCAGTGACCTTCATATACAAACCAGGACTACGATCTTCAAACTTTGTTGTGATATTGGTTATCACATGTAAGTGACCCTATTAATGCTGAGTTAATGTTTAAGGTCACATTTACACTAAAAAAAACGTTTGCCCGCCAATTACTAGATAGCATTTTTGTCTACTTCTCAGATCAATAACAGGAAAATAATATCCAGTTTGCGTTTTGTGGATTATTATTATTGAGGATTTCAATGCATGGATCCGATTGCAGAATCAATATACCGAAGTGGTTGGACTAGGCAGGGGGTACTGTAACGGCTAATTTACCGTAACTAATGGTGGGTTCATAAAAATTGCATTTGTTCAAAAAAAATGATTATTTCGTGTAATAATACATTGACAAAAACATAAACTTTCCGACTGTGATGCTCTTAAGTTAGATATCTACTATATCAATTTATATCTGCTGCAACTATAGAAAGCTGTTCATGTTACAATTCAGTTACAATTTTGATCGTTTTGAAGTAATAAGGGGAATAACTGATTGTTTTAAAACAGCATTATGGGTATTCTAACTATCCGTTCATGGGCTGTTGACTTGTTTTAATGTTGTAAACATCAATAAACGTATTGTTGTAAATAAAAAGAAGTTTGATACTGTAAATGTCTAACCCTGATTAATGCAGTTTGAGTCAAACATTGATATGTTTCAAATTACCTCCCTTTGAATTAAAATAAGAGCATATTTACTGTTGCATTTTTGGTCAACTGTTTGCATAAACTGTTAATTTCTTGAACGAATTGTGTCGGCTGTAGTCCACTGCATATCATACCACTAATTTTATCAATGCACGGGACCTTTAGGTGATGCACAGTCAACTAAAGTTGCGTCAATGGAAATCTTACCTAAAATATGTAAAGTTTCTTTTTTGTTGAGTATAGTAAGTAAAGCAATATTCATAAAGCGTATAATTTACGCTGTACATTTTACCGTTCTCATTGCATTATATGTACTAGATGACATGTGAATTATCTTGTAGGATTCTGGCATTCTGTTCTAGTATCTGATATTTAGATTAAATACATTTTTATACATCTGTAGAATACGTTGACTTGATGTATATTATGTTCAGAAATGCATCTTAATCCATTTCACTATGCTATTCAAATATTTATTAAAAAAATGTTATGTTTTAGTCCGTTACACTCACACTATGTCTGCCATATTGCTTTTTAATCGATGAAACTCACTGGCGAATCGGTAGATGTACATTTAACGAATCTTTAGCACATGCGTGATAATTTATATAATTATTTTGTATGTTTCAGCATCTTTCCGCTATAAAATTTAACATCACTGACGTGATGGCTGAGCCAGAACCCTCAGAAAGTCAAGCACATGGTAACAGGAAGAAAGCAAAACAAGTGCAATGTGAAATGTGTAAAGAGAATCAATCAGTAGGGTACTGCTCAAAATGTGAAGGATACGTATGTCAATCGTGTTTTGATCGACACCTGAATATGAAAAAATACAGAAATCATGTTCTTCTAGATGAACCAGATTCAACAGGAAATTCGGATTACTACGATACATGCACTGAGCACGACCATCAACCAATCTAGTTATATTGTCCGAAACACAAATTCTTCGGGTGTGCAGAATGCATTTATGTTGGACATAGGCAATGCGATAGTGAATACATTTCAGAGGCAACAAGGACATTTGAAGAACATGGCGGACTTACTCGGTTGTTAGAACTAATCCAAAGTTTAGAAAAGAGCCATCAAGAATGTAAAGATGCCATTGATGAGCAGACAAAAGCTATGTTGTTGATTACGCAATCTGCTGAAGATGATATTATATCATTTACAGAATCGCTGATTAAATATATAACCAAAGCGAAGAAGATTGCCCTGGAAGAAGTCGAAAGGAAAATAATAGCAAACAAGCAGCATATTGATAAACTAAAGCGTGATGTAGAAGTTATTGGATCACAGCTGGATGAGGTAACTGCAGCCTCCCAAAATGAAGAACAGCTCATTCAGCTCTTTATCTTGGCCATGCAATCAGAACAGAAATTGGCTTCATCACGGAATACCTTATCAGCTATTGAACGTCATGTCATTACAGAATTTACCTTCCAACCTAACAAGCTACTGAAAGATTTTTCTACACAGGTTCGACCTCTTGGTAGATTTACAGATTGCAATGAAGGTGAATGCCTGTATAACTATATATGGGATATAATTGAAACATAATAGTATATGTTTTATCAAGCAAATACATAAACTGAAATGCACCGTGCATTTTGCTTATCACGTAACTATATGATCGATAGTTTTCTCATAAGAGTAACTACAAGTTACAAAATGTCACACATGAAACCAAATATCATTCGCAGTCCATATTAAGAGGTTTAATATATTTCTGCCTATTTCATATAATGTGTTCGATTCAACATTTTTTCTCATTCAATTTGTAAAATGTAATTGTAAACTTACAGATGAGGAACACGATTTAGAAACTAGCCTCAAGAAGGAACAAGAGCGAACTGATATGTTGTACCAGCAACTGGGATCTCAGAGAGAGGAAACAGAGGTAAAATGTGTACATGTAATAGTTTGTAACAGTGTGTGTGAAACTTAAAATTTATTATAAGAAATAACTATCGTTGTGTTATAAAATGTACAAATGTATGTGTTTCTTATGAAGATTGTCAAACATATATATTTATGAGACACTTGTTTATAGGTTACGGTTACAATGATGTTATCATTCAAAATTGTAGATGACAGTGTCTAAATACACAGCAGAAATGCACGAAATGAAACTAAAATATGAGGTAAATTGATACATATACAAAATGTACATAATATATCATTAGTGACTTCATTGAACTGAGTATGCTTTAATCTATATATTGTCTTCCAACATTGCTTGTTTCTAACTGTTTCATTAGTAAGTTTATCGTGTATTTCATCCATATCAATTGTTTATATAAATCAACGACTTTAACATTTATATTAGAATGACCGAATAAAATAACACCATATTTGCGTTTCCTTGATAACGCAGTTTATGTTACACAGATCACTACACTGATTGGTATTTCCTACACATGATGTCTACCCGGTCTATACGTTTTAACCATGTAATACACATATAAAACGTGTATGCAGTGAAAATACTATCAGTTACAAGATACAAAACATGAATTGAGATTACGTGGTTATCTATGACATATACATCTTATTCATGGCATAACGTTAGATAATCACATTTATGTACTAAGTAATATGTTGACTAACATAGACAACGTTATTGGGACAGGACAATGTTTGAAAACTATTGATCAATTGTATATGCTAAGATTAATAACAAAAATGAGTATTATCTAGGCGGATTGCAGCTAGTTGACGGTGATCAGAAAGATAAATAATACTTATTTGTAAATAATTCACGTCTTGACTCTTTGAAAGTTTTGAACAAAATGTTCATTCGTCATTATAATTGTCAGTTAATATGATTATTCAATCACATTTATGAATGTCAATACATTATTGCGATAATCTATTTAATGTACATGTGATGTTACAATACTGTATTATATGTTTTGCCGCCAAATGATGTTTTTGGGATGTCATTTCCCTTCAACTTGTTATTGTCTTTTTTTAATATCACTGATAAAGGCTTATAAGCCGAAATGTTTGTAACATAATAAAATATCAAACTGTGCGATATTATTATCATATGAACACTGATATAAACATAATTGTTTAAAACTAGTCAAAAGTGTAATAAGACACACAATAAACAGAAAGGGAATCATCATATATAACTGGCCACTCTTGTAAATATAATTTAAATTAGTTCATAAATTAAATAAAGTATTTGTTTATGTGTATATATGCTCTGTAAATTGTATTACAGACAGATATGACGAAGAAAGCAAAGACAATAGAAGATTTTGAATTGAAACTAGATGTAAGTAATTTCTATCATGTATTGAATATTAAAATCATAATATTATTATGTAATGCTTTATTTATTATAATAAGTGTTATTCTGTGTAAAAATACTTACTTTGGATAAAACATGATGAAGCATTTAGTTGCAAATTTAGACGAAAATTGTACAAATTGATTTATGGTCATTTTTTAAACGTTATACGAATTAATTAGTGTATGTAATATAATTATCATTTTACACAGGATATGAAAAATGAAATTAAAAAAAAACTGAATTAAATTTAAAATGAAAGCGTAAGTCATCTTTGACATATTATATAAAATTACATGTTTGTTATTTACGAATTAAACACATCACATTGTTATGATGAATGTAAATAATTAGGGAATGGCGTAAGGTTTAATAATATTCGTATAGTGTGGTCTGCTAAGGTACATACTGAGTATTAGGAGCGTGACTGTCTGCTTCATATTAGAATAGAACCATCAGTACAAGTCTTCAAATTCAGAGAATATATATTGTGGTTTGCATTTTTCACTACCATTCGATATATATATTATTGCTGATGTTTGGACAATGAACGAAATCTTTCACGTGATTTATAAGGCTTGTTCCTGTGAAATGGCTGCACATATTTTTTATGCCCCCGTATCGGTAGAATGGGGGCATATTTTTTTTAGTTTGTATGTCTGTCTGTCTGTTTGTACCAAACTTTAACCTTGCGTATAAAATCAAAATGCTTGCACTCACACTAATCAAACTTCATATGTGGGTTCCTCGTGACAAACATCTACATGACCTGTGTATTTTCAAGTCAGTAGGTCAAAGGTCGAGGTCACGGGGTCATTGTGTTAAAAAAGTCATAAATTTCTACTACTCCTACATTTCTCATGGGATTTTGGCGAAACCCTCACATACTTGTTGTTACAAGAACCCTTGCACATATATTCCGGGTTTTGTGATTCGATCATTTTTGACTGAATTATGGCAAATACTCTTGTTTGCTACTTTTCTCAAGGGATTTTGAAATAACTTTCATGGTATTATTGTCATCAAGATATCAAATGCATACTGTCAAGGTTTTATGAATCGGTCATTTTTGGAGGAATTATGGCACTATGTTTATTTTGTGCCGGTTTGTTTTGCCGTGCCGGTTTTGGCAAATACAGCCTCCATTTTTACGCGCTTTGGAAAAACAAAAACATTTATTTATCAAATTGTAGCATTTAGTTATTTATTCAAAAATTGCAAGTCTTACCTTTCTATCTTTACTAGATTTCTTGAAAAATTGCCAGGCATAGCAACGTGTTTTTTTAATATCTAAAGAAACACTATGTAAGTGTGTATAGGTGTGACACATACTTATGGTTTTGATCAATAAATATGAATTATAATGTTTTGTCATTATCAGCTTTATATAGATATAAAGAGTGTTTTCCGGTATTTATCGGTGTTTTCCGGTAATCAAGAGTTTTCTAGTATTTCCATGCTAAGTGCCGTAACACGATTTTTTACATTCGTTAGATTAAAGGTTATGTAAGCATGTTCTGACCTACATGTTCAATATAACCTTGTTATGTATGTCAGTTAGTTTTTTTTTTATCGAACTTGCACATTAGATATGTTAGCCGATAGTACCGATACGCGTTATGGATATAACGCCTTAACATTTACACATAATGTCAAAAAGTCATATATTAGATTCAAAGTCTATTATAAAGCATACAGCTTCTTATTTATCTGTATCTTTTTTATCTAGCAAAATGTAGATGAAAGTAACGTACAATATGATGTTCGTGGTGGTGCTTTCATATATGCAGGCTCGGGACGTAGTAGCACGTGTGGAACATCCGATTCGCCACAACAGAGGACGGACAAAATAAGTGCTCCAACCAACAGGTACGTGATAATGCGTGTATAACTGGGTCTGAATGATTAGGTGATTGATCTAATAAGAAAATAACCAGATTATTAATTTTGTTTTGGCAGAGTTTGTTTGTAATATGTTAAATTATCATAGTATGCACGAAATTGTACAACGCATTCAGAACATGTATAAGGCTACAAGTGACACGATATACAAAATACATTTCAAAAAAAGGCAAACATAATGTTGCTTTCATATAACTTGAGTTTTAACACAAACTGTCTCTGTTATCAAATGGATATGACTGTTTCAAGTTATCAGTATGAACTATTCCAGAACATTTTCTTTGTCAATGACCGTTTTCCGACGATACCAATTCAGCGGATTGTGTCGATGATTTCGTCCATGCTTAGTGGCATGCAATGACAAGCAATGGCATCTCAGGATTAAGACAATCTACTCCGATAAACTTCGGTAGCATTGAATACTTCTATGGACTTCCGTTTGTTTGTTTACGAATGGAATTATAATAATCGTCAGACTTTTCAACGATTGAATCAAAATACTCTTTAAGTAAAGTTCAATTTTGCAAATTAGGTTATTAAGTGTGATACCTAAAACGATGCAAATAATTGCCATTTTTGGAGCCGTCAGATATAGCGTTATGATATTTTAGATTAACAGAGTAGATATCATTAGTTGCTGCATCTTCATGAATTCTATTTCCAGATTTCCTTCTCGTTGTCATCCTCAAAAATCAGGAGAAAATGGTAGATATTATGCACGAAATGAGGGAAGAGGACCTGATGTTTTAACACGTCCACCGTCAGTTGGTAACGGACCCTCAATGGAATATGAGCCTGAAGGAGCCGTCGCTACTGCAAAGTATGTTTTAAGTTGATATTTGAATGGCGAGCTGTAATTCATGTATTATACAATATGCCTGAGTACAATGTTATTCCCTAAATTAAACCAATTCTCATTGGAAACGATTAACGCTTTTGTGCTAATTTTAAGCAACGTGCCAAGGTGAGCTATTGAGATTGTCCTGTGTCAGTCGTCCCTCGTGCGTCGTCAACAGTTTGCTTAAACAACATCTTCTCTGAAACCACTGTATTTAAACTTTACATCAGTCATCCTTGGGTGATCTTCTATCAGATTCATCAAAACCCTGTAGAACTCTGATTGCCATGGCTACCAAAAGAAAATACTTTGAAATTATTCTTAAGATAACTGAGAATACCAAGAGATAAGATTTTTAGCATATACCATTGCCTGGTGTACCTCAAATTCTTCAAATAATTACCCCCGTTTCAAAATTGGCCCCGCCCCAGGGGTCACTTTAATTTACATATGCTTATATAGGTAAAACTTTAAAAATCTTTTTCACTGAAACCACAGGGCCAGATGTATTGAAACTTTATAGCAGTAATCTAGGTATCGTCCTCTATCAGATTCCTTCAATTGTAATTCATCCATGAATAATTCTAGTTGCCAAGGCTTCCAAAATAAAAAAAACTTAAACAAATTTCATGAAATATTTGTGTACCCATCGTCAATGTTGGCCCCATCCCGGGGGTTTCTTGATTCAACAAAGGCCTACACAGGGGAAATTTGAAAAATAAAATCAACTGCTTGCCTGATTTCAATATAATATTTCAGAAATATTCCCTGGGTAGTACTAAACTGAATTGAAATGAATTTGGAAGTCTATGATTAAAAGTTCATAAAAAGGCAATGGCTGACCTGATTTGAAAGTAATTTCACAGGAATGGTCCTTGTGTAGTCCTCTGTTAAATTAATCAAGGAATTGAAAGCCATAGCAACCAACAGGAAAATATTCTTAAAATTTCTTGAAAACTCCACCGCTAGTCTAATTTAAATTGATTCTCATTTATTTTAGAAACCAGTAAATCTCCCTAGCAACAGTTGATTTCCTTAGCAACCCATAACCGGTACAGTGTGGATCTAGTTTTCCCCTTATCGCTGTTGGAGAATTTAAAACTGCTGACCCTATTTCAATATAAATATCACACAAGTAACCTCTATCAATGAAAATTAAAGTAGAACACAACCTGTACACATTGTCTATGTGAGCGATACAGTATCATCATGGCTGTTGTTTAATGAAAATGTAACTTTAAAATATGGTAGCGATGAGAGATATATATTGGGTTTCATTTATATATTTATGTTTGTAGTGAAGAGGTTACCAATCTCGTACACTGTATTTCATTCCAGAACAATTTGTTCAAGTCAATCTTTGGAAGGCAGACATCGTGAGAGAAGTAGAGAGACGGTTGAACAAACACCACGGCCACCTGCATGGTCTAAGACTGAGGTAAAGGGTGTTTCCTTAGATGAGAAGTTGAATGAACTTATCGTAGAAAAGAAGTATAAAAATGACATGCTATTTGAATGGATAGAAAACAATGTTGATGAACCTACAACAAGAAGTAAAATGTTCATCCGTGCTTTGATGACATCAGTTTGTACCAGTGCAATCAGAGGTTAGTGTCTTATTCATATCTTGTTTATGTATTTTGATTGCTTACCTCATTTGCTTGATAATAATATTAGTTCACAATTCTTTGGGCTTTGGCTGATATTGCCTTAATAATGAAACCCAATTTGGGATACGCTTGTTGAATATACTGTAATGATTTTGATGTTGTGAAGAGTTGATGATGTCCTACAGACTTTGCTGTTCGTATGTCAGTAATTGACAAATTAATTAAGTTTTAACCAGAATGTTTAAAATTTGATGATGTATTTGTTACTGGTCTCAATATGTGACAGCGAAATTAATCATAGGTGCATAAAAATAAACGAGTTTTCACCCCGTGTTCATGTAACCATTCTAACATTAGCATAGGTGCTTGCGTCGTTGATTGTTGTGTATGAATCATTGTTCAACATGGTGATACGATACAGTCCTGTTTAGATGTCCTATTTTGTTTGTTAGATTATTACCCATGATTAATTGTGGACATGCACTTATTTAGCCAGTTGGCTAGCATATATAGTTAAACAATAAGTTGCACACATCAAGTGTTACACATAAAAGCTCGTGTTTAGCTGTCAGCTATCTTGAATTATGTTTAACCACATTTCTTTAAAAAAAACTACAGGTGTTCATATTAGATGTTATTGTTAATTAATGTTCTAATAAAACTATAAATGTCTTGTCCTTATAGGTGATAGAGGTGAATACAAGTTAGAATATGGAGAAATCAGCGAACGGAATGATTTATTGGGGATATACCTCGATCATCAAGCTGAATCAGAATTGCAAGCTCTCTATGCAGTACAAGTTTTGGTAACTCGCTTACTTAGGACATCCTTCCGGTATGTGGCATTTATATGCATGACGTTAGTTTGATCATTTGTAATGTCAAACCGATTGAGTAAAAAACATTCTTCACTATGTACGTTTTACAAGGTTGACTTGACGTAACAAAACATGTTATACTTAAAAATGTTGGTTTGCAGTTGCATAAACCCATTTTATTAACCTCAAATAATGCAGAGTGATTTCCTTGTCCATCAGTATGGGTTTAAGACAAGATGCAATTTGGGGTATATGCATCTATAGAACGCAACATCAAAGTGAAAAGCTGGAATGAAGACAAAAAATAAATTTGTCAAACTGCTAAAAAATGGGGTTTATTGCTTTAATGGGTAAGAGGCTTATTTTGTAAACTGAATTTATCTATCTATCATACATGTCTGTTTGTGCGCCTGTGTCATTTGTTACTTCTAGACGTACTTACTGTCTCAGAACTGTAAGTACCATCGGAAGTTGCCGTAGACATGTTTTAGTATTGTGGCTTTGTTATTTTTTCAGGTTTACTAAAAGGAATATTCGACACTTTGTATGAGGAAGACATTGTGTCAGAAGATGCATTTTTCCAGGTTAGCTTGCGACTCTAGATGGCAACTTAACTATTAATAGATACACTTAAACATGTTAAAAATTAGTCACACTTTCAGATAATTGGAGTAATGTAAGCATTAAACGAACATGCATAGGATAAAAGAATACTTATTATAATGACTTTCCTGAACATATGATGGTACTTTCTTTTCCAGTGGGAGAAGTCCGATGACGAAGCATATGGTAAAGGTGCTTGTCTGAAACAAGCTGTTCAATTCTTTACATGGTTAAGAGAAGCTGAGGAGGATAGTGCCTAAGACAAGATTAGGCACTAATAACTGCGATAATCAATTGTTTAGTGGTGGTGAAAAGGCTTATTTCTACTTATGGAGAGTTACATCCCCTGGTAAATAACGTGAGTGAATTATACGATGTGTTTGAGTTGTCTAAACCTATTTATAGACAACTGCATTGTACAAGAATGTGGATCTATGTACAGAATTAGTGTGATATAAGCAATAGAAATGTAGTAAAATTGCTAAGTTAAATATAATGTGACATAAATTTGATAATGATTTGAGTGTGTGCAGTTGAGAATACTGAATCTATTGATTGTTAATTAAACAAATAGTATTTATTTGTTGAAACATTAAACAGGTGAAACCTATTATAAGAATGTTTGCTATATCAAGTGTATTTCTTTTAGACGTATTGTTCAAATTATCTAATTGCAGAATTCATGTATGTATCTTGCCATTTTGTGACTAAAAATGTACTTTATGTTATATAATATTATACGGTGTTTCGTTTTTTTATCAATTCGTTGATATATTAATAGCTGTATTTGTTTGTACAATCATTGAAGTCTGGAGTATTACAATATATTATATGTTGTCCTTCGTAGTGCTGTTAGACTGTGAAATGAATATTTAAGTGAAACGTCTTTGCAATATGTTTATTTTCATTATTGATGATTGGCTGCTCGAAAAGGCAAGCCGTTCTCACTATAACATACATTTTATTGTCCCTATTTACAATTAAGCATCTTTATTTCGAACCATTTGTTCTTTAATTATTATATGAAAAGCTGCATCTCTTTGCAAGCTTCACTTGCTGGCTATATTTGATAATTACTCACTTTTTTTTATTTACGGGGAAAACTTAAAATACATTTTGTGTATATATATACACTCAAACCAACTTATAAACCGCCAGTTCGTAAACTGAAATTTCTCGGAAAATATTCGGCAGAGATTTCTGAAATTTTGCATACAATAATTTCATTCAATTACCCGTAATTTTACACTATTTGATTGCATATTCTCTTGCACAGTTACCCATGCGAAACGTATACTTCGTTATCGATTATATTGCTCGTGAATCCCGTGCATTCAATGAAATTTAGGTCAGCATGTTTCAATCGATTCGGTTTTCTATACGCTATCATAAAAACATAAAACATGACCGACATTTCTGTAGAAGAAAGAGGCAGAGCAGTGAGAATGTTGGGAGTCCGGCGTTCCTTTGAGACAGGTACGTTCCTCCAAGTTTCGATTATGAATTTCGATTATCATTTGTTCGAAAAAAAAATGTCTAATTAACGATTACAAGCAAACAATAAACTTTCAATATCATTACAGAAATAAAAATAGTTTTTGCTTTATACTTTCAATAATCAACTCATATCCAATAATATTAGGTGGCGGTTTATAAGCTGGTTTGAGTGTATATACACAACCAATTATTGTACTATACATGTTCATCTTGTTTAAAAACTATAATTTAGTCATGTACATTTTTATTGTTTCTGCATATGATACTTTATGTGCTCTTGTTTAACAAGGTACTAAAAAGCAATAAGACAATGTGTAGTCTATTTTGTACTTCAAACACAATTCATCATTAGATTAATACAGTATGTGTATATTTGGTGATGAACTAAATATCATTACTAGTTGATGTAATTACAAATGATTATGATAAATATAATGTTACCAATGATAGTTTGGACAACTTTGAATTAAAACCACTAGATTTTTTTTATTTCACGCTTTTTTATTTTTGAAATACTCATTATTAAAAAATGATAAACTGCAAACAATCATTAGATATTGGTATATTAATTGAAAAAAAGGATATTACCTATTACAATGACTTTTTGTTTTTGCCTTTTAAAAGTTAACAGCTATCATTATGTACAATACATCTGTTTCTTATATTTGTGTTATTTTATAGTTTGAAAATTAATGCGATAATATTAACAATAAACAATAAATGAATTGTGAATGAACAGTGGAGTCATTAGATACAGATATACAAATTGAAGATTAGTCATCAGGTTTTAGGAAATTTTCTGTATGAAAGAACGTTTATACTTTTCGGATTACATGTATGCTTATTGTATGGAAATATTGTGTGAATATTTTGGAGCTTTAATTACTGATTGTGTGCATTTTCAACTAAATGTATGACTGTTGCACAGTAACTCATGATAAATAAGAATTTCTGTAAAAATTATGGTTGATGTTGACTTGACTGACAAAATGTTGATATAACATTACTTACATTTCGATTTGGATAAATTGTTACTTCACTTTATGTTTAAATCATAGTTTAAAAACAAGTAAATCAGTGATTAACTAGTATCGACCAGCAGGTTGTAGATGTCTTAATTCTGCCATTTTGTAAACAGTAGATGTAAACGAAGTTAGGGTTTTGTATAAGCACTTGCAATGTTTGCTCATTGTTCGCATAACTGTTGATACTTTCAGATGATATTGTTTATTGACATTTGACTTTTGTTTATAATATGTTTTTTATTCGCATTCTGCTAGCTTTATAATATTATTGTGTTCACTGCGTACGAAATAAACCAGGGGGAGGTGTGTTGACTGAACAAAGACAGAAGCAGCATATACGAGTATGTTGACAAAATGTTGATGAAATGGTTAGTTCACAATTTAGATATTATTTGCTATTACTGTTTCACGGAAAGAAATTGAGATTTGATCTAAACACTGTCCCGATCATTTATCTCTGAGGAAGAAATGTTAAGGGTCAAGAGCAGCAGAGGTGAAATTGATCAACACAAGTTAATGCCATTTTGACGGTCAACACGTGTTATTCGTTTACATTTGAATCTCGATGTCACATAATTTCATTTGATTGGTGGAATGGATACATAAATCCACTCTAGATGATGACGTGGGGTCGGTATGCGGTATAGGTCGATCATGTCAGTTCAGTTAACACTATATTTATATTCATTGATATATAATTACAAAATTTGACTCGAATAGTATTCATTGATTAAAAAGTAACATAAAAATTAATAGCGTATTGGCATTAATGCTAGAAACATCCACATTCATGTTCACATACGAGATGAACACACTTATAAAATAATAGCAGGAACTTTACATTACAGGGCAGTGAAACCCACAAGTCTAGATGAAAAGCAGTGCTGTCACCATTAGCATTCGCGTAGTAAAAACGAAAACAAAGAATCAGTTTAAAAGCATGTAAAAATCTGATTAAAATCCAAATTTTCCTTTGTTTTCTGATTGCTACACATCTAATTTGTGTTTTCATGTCGTTATATTTCATGAATGACTTTGTTTAAGCAGTTAATTTCGCTTTTGATTCTGACTCTATTCTACAATTTGTTATTGGCGGTTATGCTTGAAACTGAAATAAAAATCAATTGTCAATCTGTTCTAATTCTGATTATCCTTTTATCTATTGAGGGAAACACGTTTAAGTAGGATTTTCAACAGATATGCTATTGATATAACCATAAGTGTGGATATGTTAGATTCGTGGCATTAACCTGACTTAATTTAATTAGTTGATTTTGATAGATTTTCACTCTCCGTGACTAATTATATATCCAGAATAACACGTTTGGCCCCCGAAATTCTGTGAAAACAACGGGTGATACATATATATGCCACCCCTTACTTTTTTTCCGGTTAGATTATTTAATTTATTGCTATCAGTAGGAAAAAATATTTGGGTAAATGGTAGTAAATCCATTTCTGTAATGTCATGTAATAGTATAAAATTGCTATTTTTTATATTAGGAATAAATATTTACAAAACCAGAAAACCACAATAAATCACAAAGGTTAACTAATTCATTTATTATAAAATATTCATTTGTTCACTAAATAAGTGTGAGGAAGAATTCTCCTCAAGCGGTTAATCGATAGCCCTCATTTTATAATGCCCCCGCCATGAAATGGTGAACATAGTGTTTAGCCTATCCGTTGGTGTGTGCGTGTGTGTGTTTGTTTGTGTGTTTGTGTGTTTGTATGTATGGGCATTTTTGTGTCCGGCACATAACTTTGTCATGCATAGTTTGATTTTAAAATAAATTGGCACAAATGTTCAGCATATCAAGACGACGTGTCATGCAAAAAAATGTGTCACTTGCTCAAAGGTCAAGGTCACAATGGACACTTGAAGCATTATATGTATACGTTCGTGTCCGGCTCATAACTCTGTCATGCATGATTTGATTTTGAAACAAATTGGCACAAATGTTCATCCTATCAAGACAACGTGTCATAAGCAACAACTTTGTCACTTGCTCAAAGGTGAAGGTGACAGTGGACGTTCAAAGTTTGTGCATATTCATTATATGGATGTAGTGAAAGTATGTTCATGTCTATGGAAGGGAATATCCGCCAGTACATTCATGCTGTTAAATGACTATATTATGTTATTTACTTGCATATGCGTTCTTCTACTTGACAACTGCATTTTGGTTTCTTACAAGTGCTGTCTACGTTATTCATGTTTCATACTACTTGATGCTAAGTGGACACTGCCTTCATGTATATCTTTTATTCTTGCATGTAATTTACAACATTATGCCTTTTTTTTTCTTGAAATGTTTATTCACACTATTTCTAACTGCTGTTGCTACTGCTTTTTGGATGTAACATTATTCTTGTTGAAGCATGATAATACATTGTGACATTAAGTACGTGACTGGGAACCAATAAAATGTTTAGCTTCTTGCGCAAATTACTATACACGGGAGACAACTCCGGACATCAAATTTACAAGTTCGGAACTTTCCGTGGTGCGATAGTAAAAACTTCAATGTTTTTAATGAGATATCGAGCTGTCTCGTCGGTCTCGACGATAATGTCAGTGGCAGTGTGTTAGAAATGGTTTCTGTTACATCCAATAAACCATCCGAGATCGGCGATAACATAACATTTTGTTGAATGTTGAAGAAGCTGTGCTACGACGTGGCGGTACGGCAATGTTTTTCTGAACATCGTTTCAGGTGAATATTTTAGTAGATCTACATAAACATTATTTACTCCTATATTTACCGTGTTACTTCTCATTAACTCATGTCTGTCTAAAGCAAATTCAGGTTCGGGGCTTATTTCAGATTTTTTTAGACGGGGGGTGGGGGGGGGGGGTAACTTGTAGATCTGAATATTTGATTATAGACATCAGTAAAAGATCTGGTTCTTATTCATGAAGACTGTGTTTCGCATCTTTGAACCTGTATGTAACGGTCTGTTGACTTTGTTTGAATTGTAGGGGTGTGGTATATTGTTTAATTGGTGATGCATCTGACTTGCAAGCAGGAGGTCGTGGGTTCGAGCCCCGCATCAGGAACATTAAATTTCCTCCTATTACATTTGGTGCCGTGACTAGGATGAGACTAGCACCTTGGGTGAAGCAAAGGCTAGCTGAGTTAGTCAATAGAACCTATAGTTGTCGCAGTTAATTACTTTGAATAAAAAGGAAGGAGGAATGTACATAGCTGTGTGGTATATTGTATTAAATCTTATAAATTGGCTGAGATATTCACAGCCTGATTAGCTCCGAGTTAGTAGAGCATCTGACATGCAAGTAGGAGGTTGCGTGTTCGAGCCCCGCATTGAGTACTACATTATTTTCCTCCTCCCTATTACAGAAATAATTGCATATGTGAAAATATGTTTGGTATCAAGAATAATATTATGAGAATGATTAACTTTTCAATTACCTACAGCCTAACATACTTCTTTTAATGATATTTATAAATTAAACCTAATTAATGTCAATGGTCTTCAATTTTCAGTCAATATTGGAAATTTTTGGACTACTCACAGTGGTAAATGTACAGTCAATCAGCCTGGGCAGAAGACTTTTAGCTAGTGTGTGTTTTTGGTGGTGGAGCTAATCAGTTTATACTCAATGATATGTTGTCCAGACTGGTACACGAAGATATCGCAAATGGGTGGAAGTTAGTAATAAAACATAATAAACATTACATAGGTATTATATATACCGTATATGTAATATTAAGGTGGAAGTATATATATATTTATATGCAGAAGTTATATTCATATTATTCACATCACAGGACCTGCAGAATTTTGTGACTCAAAGAATATTTAGGAAAAGATACACATGCATTCCATCTATGTTAGTGACAGCACATTGCCATAATGACATACAAGTAACTGTTGTTGTTTTTTGTTTATAAAATATGTGTGCAATTGATAATATAATTTGCATAAATTATTAAATCTTATACTACTAAGCTCTACTATTAAGCTCTCGTTATGATGTAAAAAGTATTTAGTTAGATTTTTTCAATATACAAATTACAATGTGTTAATAAACTGGCATACAATTAAAGAAAATATACATATATTACAAGAAACATGTGTATAGCCATGTTAGACATATTATATAAAGGATAACACAAAAAAGGTTAAAATAAACCTTTATTTACATTTTACTCAACAGCTATACATAGCTAATGTTTAAATGAATAAATACATTTTGTATCCGTGATCCTTAGAATAAAGTAAAGAGTTACATCTAGGAAGTTATTTAATTTTCATGTGTATCAGAAGTTATAAATCACACTATTCACAGACAAACTGCATAGTGTAATATTGAAAGAAATTTTAGAACAGAGCAAATTTAAATTTGAAGCTATATTTTATGTTTTTTTCTAAGAAGTTGACTTATTTGATGTAAATGCAAATTCATGATAATAAGTAATACATCTGAATTAATTATTCATCATTTGTAAGCATCAGTCTATTAGTGTCAATGTAATTTCTAAATTGTTTGTAAAGATATTTTTGTATTTGAATTGATCAATATTCTAGGTTCTTCATGTTAATTATTAAACATAACATTATTAAACACAACATTATTCTGAAAATTTGCATTTATTATTAATAAATGCAAATTTTCAGTCAATATTGTCAATTGTACAAATGTTAAATATCTAGATACTGTCAAACCTCCGAATAAAGGTCACCTTGTGAATAAAGGTCATTCTTTCTAAACCGTCATTTATCATTTAGAATAAAATAACTCCAGAATAAGAGCCATCTGTCGATATAGGCCAATCTTTCTATTTCCCAAGGATGGCCTTAGTTCAAAGTCTTGACTGTAGTCCAAAATACATGTTCCTGTAATGACTAATTAATTCACCTCACTTCAATTTTTCTGAAGTATTTTAATTTCATTAAGTCTAATTTTTAACAGTGAAGCATTGGAAGACATGTACAAATATTATGGTTGTCAGTTATATTTCAATTAGTTGTACTGATTGACAATAATGAATAATTATTATGTTAATTATTAAAATTGAGACATGATTCAATTGGTTACTGAATTTACTGTTAACAGAAATACATAAATAAACAGTATAATAAACAGACAAATGAAAAAAGATAATTGTTGTATTTTATCTATCCTTTGATTCAAGTAGGATGACTAGTGTTTTCAAGGTAGACACACACCTTAATTGTATCCTAAGCTATCCTCATATTTTGCATATGTCTATGATCTTCTTGAAATATCTCAAACCATCTAGGAGTGTCATCATCAAAGCTATATGGGTGGTCCTTTCATTTAACTCAGGGGAAAAAGTATTGGCTGCTCATCCTTTAAAGCATCTTTCTCATTGATTTGAGAAGAATCAACAATGGAGCGGATACCCTTGGTGAAAGTGTGATAGAAGACACAACTGAGGTAGAAATAACTGTTGGATCACTAGCAAACATATCATCCATGCATCAAAATACCTCCATATCTGTCGCCTATCACCAGCTCGTTTTTTTTCTTTAATGCTTTATACCTGCAATAAAATAAACAGACACATTCAAATACCAACATTAATGTTTATCCATACTGTAATGGCACTGTTTGTGATTAGTGATATTTAGATCATTTGTGTGTGGTACAAAATGAAACACAATATTTAAATACAGGGAGCAATACAGAAACATGATGGGAATGTAATATACTATACAGTCACTTGTACCCAACTGTACTGATTTATGAATAACACAAATGAATGTTGATGCATATGAACAATTTAAAACTGTTCTTTTTAGAGTAGGTCTTTCATATTGAACATTATTTAAAAATGTGATTGATTGCTTAAAACAAAATGACATCTAAATTAATGACATGCACTTGGTAATTAACGCCAATTGTGTATTTTCCAAGGATAGCCTTTGTTCACAGGTTTAACTGTATATAAACAGGTATGCTATGTAACATTGTTATATAGATCCCTGGTAGAAATAAAATTCTCCTCACACAACAGCAATAACTAAAACATAATTTCACATGACAAAGTACACAATAACTGTTATTTTAGGATAAAACTTACTCTGGACTTACCTTGGTGGTTTTCTTCACCTCCACCAATGTAGTATCTGCTGCTTTTGAAACGATGTATTAACATCAATGAAGAATGGCTACAAATTCTACAGTAACAATTTTTTGTCCCGTTTCGCTCAACTTACACTAACTCGTCGAGCAGTTTTTTGTGTACGCACCGTGTATGGTTGACCTTTTTACGGAAACTGCCGAAAGAATCTGGTTCCCAGCATTGTATGAATTGATTATTACAAATGCGTTCGTTTAAGTTCATGCTAGCTGCTGCATAGTCCTAATTGGTTTCGCCTTGCTGAACTTGCAATCATTGATGTTAACATGCATGTGTCGGTATAATAATAATGAATAGAATGGATGCATTTGTCATTTACACGCAAGAATATATAATTTATATACATAGAGTAAGGATAGAATCAAGCCACGTGCTACTTACTGATGGAAAGAAGCATAAAGGCACACGGCAGTTGCAGTTAGTGTAAAACGATTGAAACAAGGCAAGATGCAATTGTCATTTAACAATATGCATGTAATAAGACAAGATGCAATTGTCAGTTAACAGCATGCATGTACTGGCGGATATTCCCTTCCATACATGTCCGGCTCATAAATCTGTCATGCATGATTGGATTTTGAAATAAATTGGCACAAATGTTCATCATATCATGACGATGTGCCATGCGTAAAAACTGTGTCACTTGCTCAAAGATCAAGGTCACAGTGGACACTTCAATTATTTCGTGCATTCCTTATATTGAAATAGTGAAAGTACATGCATGTTGTGTGTTAACCACCCTTAGGTGATGTTTACCTCCGTTTTTGGGCAGCAATCCCAAGCAACCTGCTCTATGTTGTTTTCACATATTTACCGCACAACACTCATTTCTGTGTCCAGTGTGAAATGGCCGGGGTATCCGTTTCCTACGGACACAGTTCTAGTTCTATATAGATATAAGAAGGAGCTGCATACATTAAAAGAACTAGACAAGCAATCGCTTAGGTGCACAAAGTTCAGTAATCTTTAATGTCTTACACATCATTTGATATTAATTTTATATAATTTCAATTAATATTTAGATCGTCATAATTGCAGTTACATGTCTATTACACCACTGTGAAAGTGATGTTTTCCTTCGTTGTCTATATCATCTGAACATATGATAAAACATAGGTATTTTTAATATAATAATAATTTTTAATATAAGTAAACCCTTAGGTTTCTTTACAGATATTAAAATGACCTTTTAAATGATATATATTTTATTATTTTGAACTGAAATTTGGAACGTCATAACTAAGGATATTTAAATATCTAGAAATGTGTAGGTCTTATCAGTTGTTGTTGTTGTTAAATTCGGCAGACTATCGATATCTGGCTTGTATATCGGTTATGTATACATGTGTATAATGGTGTCAGCGAGTACGTACTGTTTTATCTGTGGAAAGGATTGTATTGTCCGAAATAACTAGTATGATGTTGTTTCAAAATTGTACATTTGTCTTTGCAATAGAAAAAGGAAATGACAGAGTGAAGGTTGGAATGACTCGCAGCAAAAAAAGACACACAAAACAGAACATTTATGACTTTCATTTCAATGTTTGAACTTTAACAATTACCTTGTTTGTCCATATTTTACTGTTTTACAAAAACAATTGTTTTAATGTTACAGTACATATGCAATTTATACAAACGTTTGAGAGCCTATAACTCGTTGGTTTTATTTAAAATGGGCAACTTTCATGTGTTACTATCATCGTATATAAAACTATAATGGTTTAATATGATTCTAACATAGGCATAAACAGTATTTAATAATGACATTTAATAATGACATATGTAAAACAATATGTAATTTTTCAAAGAATATAACGTACTTCAAGCTAACCCACTAGCCCATAGTCCGTGGCTATTAACTCTCTAAACATTGAGTATTCGGGCTAGTGGTATATTGTCTATTTCCAATAGTCCACAAATAGTTCGGGTTAATGCTTTAAAAAGATAGTTCGCACACTAAAAAATCTTGTGAGTCGAGCATAAAAAACAACATATTAGAGACAATGTTGTTTTAAAGACATACAAAATACGTATACATAATTTTCATTATTTTTTTTTTTTTTTTTTTTGAAATATTTATATCATACGTTTTAAAAATGATGAAGTTTGATAAGAAATAACAATTCGAAAGAAATTATATCATTTATAAATTACATTAACTTTAATGATGTACATGGTAGAGATGTGCTTTTATGTATATATAAATATTATATAAGTTTATTTAGAATCAGTAAGGGCTGAGTCCCATGTGGAAATAAAATTACATACAAAAAATACAGATATTATATATGCTGACAATTTACTGCATCATCTATTGACACCATAGTGTTCACACATTTTTGATTCGCAACTTATAAAACGCATATCGAAAATTCAAATTATAAATCAAATACAGAGAGTCTAATATAAACGATAATCCAATATGGAACATCGCCGTCACGTCACGCGCACCGGTTATCAGTTTGTAAATATCGCTGATGGACAAACGAATCAATATCCAGTTCTATTGAATGATTCAGAGAAAACCCTTCTTACCATTGAGTGAAATCTAAAGACGTAGAAACATTAAGACCAATTCAACTTATAGCAAGTCTACAATTGTGTATTTCTTGTCGTTGTAAAATGTTTACAGTAAAAATGATGTTCGAAAATGTATTCATTTGAATAGATATACAGTAGATATGACTAAATGCGTAATTGATTTAGCTTAGTATACCTAATATTAACATTTTATGGCATGACCTAATTGGACAGCTATCTATTTGCACCATGATATAAGTGGTGTTCACATGTAACTATAACGGCAATTGAGGAATTTGATGAAAATCATACTTTTGGGTCAAACGGTGTAAATAACATCAAAGAATCTTTGCGACTGTTTTTCATCAAGACATTTCTTGATTCAAATTATGTTCTGCTTGCGGTTTCCGTGCATTTATGTTAAATATGTATTTGCCACCACGAAACAAAATCTGTTAATAATAATTGTGGCATTCCTACATATGCTGTCGAGGTCATGTTATAGCGAAGACGCTAAGCAAATTATCAGATTCTGACGGTAGGTCTAGTACAGAATACCATGCTTCTAACGAAGGCGAGAATGGATTGCAATTGCAATAAATTAAATACATACAATGTGTATTCCAAATATTGAAACAACAATTTGCAATGTTAAAATACAAGTCCTTTAGAAATACCACAAAGCCAGTTAGAAATAGGAGGACACAATTTTTTACATGGGATTCGAATCCGTTACATCTTGGCTGACAGGCTGGATAAGTAAAAATGTTGGTGTCTTTACCAGCTAAGCTACGCACTCGATCTGAGTTAAAACGGCTAAATAACTGTTATTTATACACCGTTTCAATTAAGTGCTGATGTGATATTCGCCTTCTGATGACGTCATACGAGGATATCGGCGGATAATTATCAACAGAAAATCAATATCATCAAAAACAACGACAAACAAAGGTATTTTGCTACGAAACTGGTGTTAAATAATATTAAGATATATGACAAGGTTATTGTAATGAACAATTGTTTCGTTTATATGTTTTATATAGAAAATTCGAGCCAATGCCATATGATTTTGCGATCTCACCTGTATGTTAGTATTTTTAACGTATTTATTTTGCAGGAACTGCAAACTTGTATCAATGTATATAATACAGTAGAAGTTATGGATTGGAAAACAGGAAATGCTTAATATACAAATATCTTTCCACTAACATGGGCGCTATTTTTTACATTTATTTCAATTCTTTATAATGTTCATGTAATCCTGACCATGTTTATATAGGCTTATGAAGTGAATTCTTGGGTTTTCCATACTGTATATTTTCTTCATAAATAAATCACGATTGTGTCTACATGGAAGTGATCTCCTACTGTCATGATGTCGCGCAAATAAATATATTATGGTAATTTCTCGAACGTAAGATTTTATTTAAATCGCGAAATTTGCCGTACGCGAAAAAAAACGATACATGGTAAATGTCGTAAAAAATAATGATATACGAGTATTTACGATCTAACTCTCTGTCTAATATATTAAATTTAGTGTAAACATATAAAAGGACTTGCATAAAAATCAACGAAATGAGTATTTGAACTGGTACAAATCATGTACTTTTATATTAATACTATATGCTCAGTTGAACCATTACTACTACTTAAGATGTTGTTATGACGTCCATTTCATCATCTACAAACCAAGCATACATTATTTTGTTTCATCCACGTAAACAGAACCAAGGTTAGTGATAATGAAATATATATTTATGTATAATGCTTTTTCTCAAATCTTGGTAAATAAAAAATCTATATTTCTTACTAATGGGTTTACAAAATTTGACAACTATGCCTTTATAGCCTTATTTTTTTTATTACAAAAAGCGACAAGATAGCACATTGGTTATTAACAATTGAAAATAAAGCAATTAGTGAGTGAGCGATCTCAATGGTTTGAAATGACTGAAAATGTTCTGTAATTATATTGAGTCACAATGATGCTACGAATTCAGTGGCCTTAGTATGCAACTTCACCATTGACCAGTACGCATGACAGAAACTACGAATGTCTAGGGACTAAGGGAGATAGATAATTATGTCAAAATTAAATCCAGAAAACCGGTCAATACTTTGTCATCCAAGCCCAAAATGTAAGTATGCTTAAGAATTGATACCTATCCTCGCAGTTTACATGCATTATACCATAGCACGGTATGTACCTCGCCTTATACATGCTATATTTATTGGTAAGGTATATAACCCACCTTGTACATATATTATAGCATAGTGTGATTCCTCGCTTTGTACTGTTGGAAGTACACCAACCCCGCCTTGTTCATGTATGTATGCATTATAGGTAGTATCGTACGGTACCTTCTACCTCCATGTACGTGCATTATATCATAGTAGGGTACCTATCTCCGTCCTGTACATGTCTTGTAGAATGGTGAACACCTATCCTCGCCTTGTACATGTATATATTAATGAATTGTGCATTCGCTCGCTTTGCATATATAATCTTACATTGATGGACACAGGTCTACCCTCATCTTGTACATGAATTATAACACATTGTGATTCCTCATCTTGTATCTGCATTAATCAATAGTAGTAGGGTTCCTACCCTCACCGTGTACATTCACAGACACTTGTCTAGAAATAATTACCCCACCCACCACGTTCGCTCTTATGACTATCAATACATATAAATACTAGAAGATAACAAGGTCCAAGCGAAAGTAGAACCTATCTTTTGGGTTTTTCAAAGAAACGAAAGCTAAACTTACATTGGAATCCTGTTTTGCTTATCTAAAACTGCTTTTCTTTATTAACTGACACGCTTTCCACTGTCTACTGAACTGAATATCGTAGAATTCCAACTTTTTCACGATTTGTACTGTGGGGGCTGTTGCGATCGAACATTTGTCACGGAAACGGTAAGCAGGCGACAATTATACTAGTAGGGCGCATCGCGGTTTGTCTGGTTCCCTGCATTTCGTAACTACGGTAATGCAGTGTAGGGGCTGATATTACCTGGACATACTGTTTTTTTCGGACTTTAATATATACATTTGTAAGTATTTGTTCTCCTTCTGTTATACATGGCTATAACGTGAGCCATTGTATTTAGCCATTGTATTTAGCATCAATAATTTAAATAGTAAATATAGACATGATATATAATAATATATAAACCGAACAAAAAAAGGAGCAAAAGCCTAATTACCGGTGTTGCATGATCTGGGTTGCCACATATCACAGGTACCACAAGATACACTGTGCTGCCTGGGACGCACAGTTTTTCCACTCTAAACTGGAATAAGACTTTGTTACACTGACTAATACAACACTGATTCGGAAATTCCACAAATGACCCATTGTCACACACACTAATAATATATAACAGTAAATTTATCCAGACACTTCAAAAACGTTGTATATACTCTCTTTATTTACATTTAAAGTTATATGAAGGTTCAAAATCATCATTAAAAGTTAGCCAAATGCGCTGGCCACCGAATCAAATATCCTTTAAACAATACATTAACTTTGTTATTTGTTTAGGATGGCGTCCCACAGTTTAGTAAATTTTGTCTAAACTTTTGAAAATCTTTTAACACCCGCGGGTCCTAAATACCTCTCCGAAACAAGCCGAAATACATCGTCGATTTCCGTAAATCAAGCTTTCACTCGATCACGTGATAAATTAGCATAACAGCAATGGCGGATACACACGGTAAACAGAGAGGGAGGCCAAGAATAACAGATAATGAAAGGAAGAGGCGTAAGGTTGTTCGTAAGAAGTCCTACGAACAATCAAGGATTACTTTAAGAAATGGAATTGCTCGGTGGAACGTGATAAAACACGATCATAACATACAGAGTGACCGTAACGGGGCGACATTCCGGATCGACAGGTACGATGATTTTTGTTTTGTCTGGTTAGATTTTTGACAGCGCATGCAGAGATCGATCGGTTTATTGTGTTTTTTTTCCGTTATTTTCTGTTGACGATGTTGATCAATCCTGGTGGAAAAACAGCTTTGGAACCGAAAAAGCTCAGGTTTCAAGAATATAGGCGAGACCGAAAAACCGCTGAACTGAAAGTGAAAGTAGCAAAAAGTAATATCCAGGGGCATAGCTGGAACTTACTCAAAAAGTAGTAAAGGTCTCTCCCCTCAGGTCTGTGGTATATATGGTCCAAAATATGGCTATATCTAAGCCATAAACGTATCTTTTTATCATTTTGGCCTGTTCTAGATTTGACAAAATAACAGCATACAATCCCAGAGTCTTAACCTTTTTACCAGTCTCCTGTGAAAACAGTGTTAAAGAAGGCTTGGAATCACACAGATTTTTTTTAAAAATAAATATGGAATAAAAACTGAAAGACTGACTGTACAATTAAAGATTTTGTAAACATGTTGTAGGTCTCTGTCTTGATTTTTAAGCTGACATCCCTGTGAGGGGTTAATTTGGCATTAAACTTAATTAAAGGAACATATAGATTATAAGCATTTTAACTTGGTCGTTTTAAAGTTCATTTTCATTTCAAATTAAATCCAAGGAGTTCAAGAATATAAAGTCCAGCTATGCGCCTTACATCACTTTGTGATATCTATCCAATTATTTTGATAATGCACAACAGATCTGACTTCTTCATTAAGGCGTTAAACCAATACAAATGTAATACAAACATTGAAGTTATTTGAACTGCACATTTAATCTTGTGCAATTCATGAAAAACACACAAAGATAATGATAGACAGAAAGGAAATCATCCATCTGGTTCAAGTCTAACATTGTAATGAGATTTGATTGAGAAGGCTGTTTTTATTTTAATACAAATTTGTAAATTTTATGCAATATAAATCTAAGCTATTTCATATTCTTTCCTCTGACTGTAATGTTCATATGTTTCTTCTAATTAGTCAATAGACTTGATGCTCCAAACCATTAATATTTTCTAAAGTTTTTTTTATTAATTTAAAAACATATAATTATGTTCATGTGCTGAAGAGTAATATTGTATGCATTATTTTAGGTACCAACATATTCTTGTTGCTGAGATACCTGGACCATCAAGACTGACCTCCACCCCTGACAGTTTGAGGGATGTTGTGAGCACCCATTCAGTATCTGGTGTGTCAGTTTTAGAGATGGAAATGCATGGTGGCAGGTACTGTTTTATCATTTAGTTTCTCTATTATTTTGTTCAGTATGCCATGGATGTGAAATAAATCCTACATAACTTCTAATAAAGAATTCAGGATGGTAAAGTGAAATGAATTTGATTTTCAGAAAATAATTGCATCTTTGCAAATGCTGGTCCCTATGTGATGAGACAAGCCTCTGGTCAGGTAAGGAGGCTGATCATCACATGTAGTCACTATGTACTATGATGTAGATGATCTCTAGTATGTCAGAGTCTCAGTGATGTTCAACAAAAACCCATGTCATACCAATAACCTACGATTTTGTCTATGTGGATGACCGCTATTGAAAGCGATTTCGATAGGTTAAAGGGCAAGATTACTCAATCCAATATTAAAGAGGAAATTAATATTCACTTTGCATTTTTAGTGGGTGTCATTGTTCTTTTTTCATTCCTTTGGTAAATTTAAATACTCCACAATTAACAATAATTTTTGTGACTAATAATTTTACAATCCACCCATCCATCATTTCGCTCACCTTTCAGTTGTGCAACACAGTATTTTAAAAGCTGTTCAAAGCAAAATAGTGAGTGGAACATAAATTTTAAAGCAAGATAGTGTTAATGACACGATGTGAAAATTCTTGTAACAATTAAGTTACAGTCTATGTTTAGGCTTGAATCCCTTGAGATGGCGTTTTAGTAGAAGGTGTTCATAAGAACAACAGTAAACAAAAAATAACAACACAAAATTTTTGCCTTGCAGACATGTACATCTTGATTTAACATCAGGATTGGAAGAAATGGACTCCTCTGGAGACAACAAAACTGAGTGAGTATGTCTACTTTGGTGATTTTTCATTGGCAAAAATAAATTGTAGTCACTGTGAAAGGATAGGAATAAGAACCTTATTGTACATTAGACGGCCTTCAAGATGTTTGTTTGCTGTAACCAGAAAACTTTTAGTTGGTAGGTAGGAAGGAATTTTTTTAACAATTTATTTTTTATACTTAACCCAAAGTACATGTCAGAATGCTGTTTTTGATTCCAAAACATCCTAAGAGGCCAAGAAAAGATTGTTATTGGCCTTTTTGGTCAATAGATAGTGTTATGGCAAACACATTTATTTGTCTGAACGGTCATATGTCAGCATACTTTCTGTTTTCGCATGGAAATTAACCAACTGACTTTCTGTTGAGTTGCTATGTTTTTGCACAAGTTGTATGAAGTATTGTGAATAATTTCGAGTATATATAAACATTTACTTATCTTGTGTGTTAGTTATCATGGCACTTTAGCCTTTCATATTTTAACTGAACTGTTTTTCCTCTTTCTCCAGAAAACAAGAATCCAGTAGAGAAGATGGAAAGACTTCCAGACCTCATTTGATGAAAAAACTATTATCATCCTTCATTGATCCTTCAGAGTAAGTTACTACAATAATATTATTTAAAACCTTATTATACTACATAGATTTTTGTAAAATAATTTTTAGCAGAATGTTTTATCTTGGTGAAAGGGAGATTCATTTGTTTCATGCACAGCCAGTGAAATTACAGAATCTGTAGTAAACAGTGTTGTAATCTGGGTCTTGGATTTGAAGTGACCACACATTAACTCACTGTGCTGTACTTGATGGAGTCAGCTAAATTGGTTTCAACCATAAATTCTTTAGAACTATTAGTTAGGATATTTTATCATCTAACTATGGTTAGTCTGTAAAGGCATATATTTAGTTTGATAATCACTGTGGTCATTTATATTTGTATGCATTGAAAAAAATTCTAAAGGATGTCTTTCTTCTTTTTGAAAAAAGCTACCTGGTATTTACTCTGCGTAAATAAATTATTCATGTACATATTACATTTACCCCGCCACCACCACCGAAACATGCACATATGTACGATTTGTATAATATATGTGTCTGTCTGCAACACTTGTACAGTCCATATCTGACAAAAAATTTGCTTCATTCCATATTTTACTTTACAAGTCAAATTTTGTATATTGTATTTATTGGTAGGTTTTGATGGAGTTTCGTTTCAATTGTTCCTTCAAAATTCCTTGATTATAATATTTGAATCAGATAGATATGACCACAGACACATTTTGTGTCTGAATGTGTACCTGAGAATGACTTGTACCTGTCACACACAATTTGTACTTATAACCTTCCCTGGTAGCTCAGTTTGTATAACGTTCACCTTTGGAGTTTGAGTTTGTGAGTATGATCATTGGCTGCGACATACCAAAATTGTTAAAATGATTCTGGTTAATCACCCTAAGATGGTGCTTGGCATATAAGGGTCATTCCAGGATTGCTTGGCCCAGTGTCAGGATATTGAAACTGGGTGTTGTATCACATCAGTGTTCGAGGCGTGATATACAGTGCAGAAACATGTTGGAAGTTGGAAACCGTCTCTGTATTCTGAAAGATTGTTGGTTGGATGTAAAAACAGATACATATTAATTGATTATTTGTATTGTAAATTGTCCTTTCAGGAAAAAACTATCCAATCAAAACATTCCTATGACATTTGGCATGCTGCTAAGAACCTTGGAAAGAAACTAACCAAGGTAAATTGCTATAACACCTACCTATATTGTTTGGATAAGAATTTAGAAAATTAATTGATTTTGAACATTCAAGTAGAACAGAATCATCTTTACTAAAATAAATTTTGCTAATAATGGCTGTGAGATAAATGTATGTTTTTCCTTCATTGTAGAACTCAAGTACTCATATGTTGTTCTTACTAGATTGCACAGCGAAAAGGCAAAAGCATTTTGCATCAATGGTGTAAAGATATTGTTAATCATTTCTAGTTCACATGCAAGGTAGGGGAAACATATGGTCAGTTTGTGGGAAGAAATACTTAAGCATTTGTTCATTGCTTTTAAATTGTTATCCACAAAAGACTAAGTTGTTATGAATCAGATGAATCAATTGGTTAGTACACAATATTGTGATGTCATCTCCTACAACATTTTGAATAAGGTTTGTTTAAACTTGGGCTATTGTATCTGACAGCCATGTATATGTTCCAGAAAGGTTTAAAATATGACAATTTTAATTATGTTACTTATTCATGACCTAGTCTAAATAAGTTGCTTTGTTTGTTGGATTCAATGCCATTATGAGAAGAAAATAAATCATTTGTTGTGATTTGACTGTGTTACATTACGCACCAACTGCCTGCTCATGCGTACTTAATGAATAAATGTTTAGAGGCAACAATAGCCTACACATCGCACCAACTGACTCAAAACCAGAAATATCCTGCTCTAGTGAATGTGTCATTAGGACAGGCAAATTGTTTTGGTTATCATGTCTTAATTCTGTATTAGAGAAAAAATTGTTGCTTTATTCCTCAGGGACTATGGAGAAGTGTCCTCCACCACATTGTGAATGTGCATGAGTGGATTCTGGCTCACGGGGATGATAGAATTTACCAGTGCTTGCATGGACCATTGTCTGAGGAAGACCAGACCAAATCTTGGATTTCTGTTTCTCAGCACAAGCAGGCCCTGAAGGATCTCGCTTGTGTTGTCTTAGATAAACAACTGCTGAAGAAAGTACATTACTTCCTAAATTTTAGGTAAACAATGAATACTTCTTGATAACACTAAAATGTATATTTTTTATAATCACATTAGCAAGAAAAGAAACAAAGCTATGTAAATGCACTGTCAGACTGTTAGTTCTATAAAAGTGGTCGATTTTGGTAAATTTTGAATGCTCTCATTGGAAAATGTTGATATTGCTTCTTCTGTCCCTCATTGCATGTGTATACTTATTTCTATGGAAATACTATCTGTAAATTTCCACATTTTACAACAAGTTTTACATAAACAACATATTCTCCATTTCTTAATGATTCTACCTGTTGGTATAACCAGTAAACTATCAGCTGAATCTTTTTGAGAATTACATATAAGAATAACTCATGTGCTAATTTTTAGCACATTCTTTTATGCTCGTGGCTGTAAAAGATACAAAAATATACTAATAATTCATATAGGAGTACAGCAAATCTTGAAGGATTTCACCAGCACATCCTGATGTATTGCGCCAAGAGTTTTTCAAACACACCTCCCATTTACTGAGTTAGAAAAACTCTTAGCAGCCTTGGACAATGACACGCATGCTGACAGAGCAAATGTGCTCAACAAGATGGGTCAATGAGGTACATATTTATGTCTGTATGAAAATTCGCTTGCTTTTTAGGGGGGGGGAATGCTCACTTAATGGCAATGTCTCCTGTTCAATTTCCAAAGACTGCATTCATATCCAGTAATAACCTTCAAACGAATATTTGGCAAATGAGATATTTGGTGTTTCTTAGAAATTGACTACTTCTTCTGGGGGACAAATATAAGATATGAACTCCTGGCTGTTATTAAAACTGACAGCATGCTGATGTTAATGCTATGATAGATGTTGTGGGCAACTTAGTACAGTCACCTAAAATATTGGCAACTCAGACAGTAATTTGAAATGAATTGGTGTTATAACTTTTTGTGACTATGGCCACCCAAAAATGTTTGAAAATGAACTTGTTTAAAATGTGTCACACGGCACCCATCAGTTACTGATTTGTAAAAATAGGCAGTATCACATACACCGTAGAAGGGATTTTTTACAATGATAAACATTTATTTTGTCTACAATACAGGGTTGGTAAGAGGGGGAAACCCTGTGGATAAAGTTTAGTTTAAATTGTGTTTCAGACTGTAGCGTGTGTGGAACAAGAAGAGTAGGAGGTGGTCTGTATACCCAGTGATGGAAACAAAGACATATAATGTGTTGAAAAATGCTCTGTGTGTGAGACTGGCAGATGGTGTTGGCATGTTCAAGCCCTAGCTAGAGGAAGGTGATCCTAGGAGGCTATAAAAGCATCTTGCTCTAATATTTCCTAAAGCAACACAGATGAAGAACAGAAATCTCGCTTTAAATAAATGGCCTAATCCGTACAAAACATTTTAATATTGAAAACATGTACACACTTTTTAATACTGTCAAACCTGAAACTGTCAATTATTTAAAGAAAGTAGGACTTTTATACACTTCATCTTATTTATGCTAACTGGTCTATTCAGTAAATTATTTTATCACCTTTCAGTTTTAAAACTGTTCATGTCAGTCACCCTTCGTTCTCATTTATGCATTATTATATTACATGAATTATGTCTATTGATTTCCATTTTTAGCTTACCTGGCACAGAGTGCCAAGAGAGTATTTAGGATTGAGTTATGTCCTTCATCGTCCGTCTGTTGTCAACAATTTCTTTAAACAACATCTCCTCCTAAACCACATGGTCAATTTCAACCAAACTTCACAGGTGTGTTCCTTGCATGAAGCTCTACCAAAAATGTGTAGCATTTCTAGTGGAGCTCTACCAAGTTTGTTCAAAATATTACCCTAGGGTCAAAATAGGCCCCGCCCCGGGGTCACTTGATTTATATATGCTTATATAGGAAAATGTTCTTCTCCAAAACCACAAGGTCTAGAGCTTAGGTATTTGTATGTAGCATTGTCTTGTGGACCTCTACCAGGTTTGTTCGAATTATGGCCCCGGGGTAAAAAATGGCCCCGCCCCTGGGTTTACTCTATGTTATATTAGAAAATTAAAAAATCTTCTTGTCCAAAATCACATGGCCTAGAGCTAAGATATTTGGTATGTAGCATTGTCTAGTGGATCTCTACTGAGTCTGTTCAAATTACGGATGCAGGGTCAAAATTGATTTACATAGGCTTTTATAGGAAAATTAAAAACCACAAGGCCTAGAGCTTAGATACTTTGTATGTAGCATTGTCTTGTAGATTTCTACAAATTACATGCAAATCATGGCCCCAGGGTCAATATTGGCCCTGCCCAGGGGGGTGATTTCAACAACTACTTGACAGTTGGGGTATATAACCTTTTACCATGACAAATAGCCTCCCTTGATCAAACAAGTTTACAGTCAGTATTGCATGCAAATCAAGTCCACTGCCAGCACACATTATTGGAATGTAAGCTTATGTTTATACAGCAGCATCTGCTAAGATTTTTTAATGATGATAATTTTGTCTATATGAGCGAGCCAGCTTAAGTTATCTTCCTAAAACCAAATTTCAGTCACCTAGATATTTGACCTATTGACACTAAGTGTAATCCCACTCTAGGCAATCCCCTAAGCTATCCATACACCAACTTTCATTGCAATCCATCACCCCTAACTGAAGTTATCATCCGGAAACTAATTTTCTATTTTTAGTAACAGTGACCTAGATATTTGACCAATTGACCCCAAGTGCAATATCACTCCAGGTAATCATCTAAGCTGTACATATACCAACTTTCAATGAAATCCATCTCCCCTAACTGAAGTTATCATCCCGAAAAAACTTCGGACAGACAGACGGACGGATGGACAGACTGACATCGACAAACACTAAAGTCCCCTCCGGTACCGCAGGAGACTAATTATCCCTTAGTGTTACGATACTCAGGTGAGCGATCCAGTTATTCATTTTTATGGCTTGCTATATTTCATTTCTTTTGACAATTTGTTGTTGATGCACCATAAAACTGAAATAAGAATAAACAAACTATAAGTCTTGCGGAAATCAGTCTGAGAGGTGGTAGTGTTATTGATTTGATATGTACAGAAACAATGTTCTTTTCCCGCTCCAAAACGTTGCATGTATTACCTCAGAACTATTACTCAATACAGTAAAAAAGATTCCTCATTGTCATGTTGTACATTATTACATTCATTTATGGTCAATTCAAATGACATATGCTGTCTCAGAGGATTGATTGTATGAAGTTTGTAACATAATCTGGGGCCGATTTCATAATAAGTTAAAACAACATAACTTTAATTTATCATTTTAATTTCTATCATTTGAATTCAATACAATTTTTTAAACCAGATTTATCTATGCCATAGACATTTGGCTTTGCAGATCACCTGCATTTTACACACTTCAAATCTAGCCCAATATATTTGGACTTAGCCTAAGTAATAAACATATTACGAAATAGGATCCCTGAAGGTCTCTTAGTCATTTTTTCATAAGTGGAGGCCATCTATTCTTCTTACACATTTTGATCACTTTTTTGTTTAAGAATACTGTTATAAGAATGTCACTGTATGTATTATAAATTCTAGTTGGTAGAAAAACAATTACAACTTATAAAATCACTGTCAGTGTATATTCTATTGGTCCATTATATCAATGCATGTGCTGTTTACACAAATAACCAATACATCTTCACACATTACACACATGCACATCATTACATGGTTATATTGGTTGACTCTTTCTACCTAGCCAATACTTGCCGGAATAAAACCTGGTATACTGTGCATTACTCCAGGGCTCATCTCGATCGGCTGACACAGTGTTTCCCGCTATTTTCCATGTCCATTCAGTGAACCTCATCCTGTGAATGCAATAAACATGATAAGTACTCAATATTACAAATATTCATACCAGTATAAACATTGTATACTGTGATTCAAATTATTGACCCAAAATGTCATTTATTTCAAATTGCCTATACAGGTCAACCTCTTCAGAGCATCAACTTCTCTTTTTTTCTTGATTATTCCTTTTTCATAATATCACTAATAATATGTACTAATTTAACCCCTCTAGAGCGACAACTTCTCAGTAACGACACACTTGATACTCCCAAAAGGTGTTGCTTTTGGGAGGTTGCACTGTAAAGTATATACAATTATGTATACAGGTATAAGTAGCTGGGCATACATGTATGTTATGTAACAATCAGTGGTTTGTGAATCAGTATGGATAATAAATAAGCACAGAAAATATCAATAAATGTACATGTATACACAAAATATGTTTTCATGAGATTGAGAATAGCAGTGAGAACACTGTCAATTCTTAGATGGCACAGATATATACCTGGATCATAATTAAATTTGGTCTATGCCTATGGTGGATCATTTACAGAAAGTATTAGTATAATTAAATGGTTGTTTTCTGCTGTTTCAGTAGAAAAAATGATAGAATAAATCAAATTTACAGACAGGAACCAGTAATTGAGAGAAGTCAGAAACACAAACCTTCATTTCTGTCCAGACTGCTTGGTCTTGTGGACCCTCGCCTATCCCTCTGGCCTCTCAAATGGACTAGATGACCGACTACTGTCATTGCTATCTTGTTAGAACTATGCTCTTTTAGTAACATGAAATGCACAAGGAATCAACATTCAGACATAATCACTTTTTATTGTTGTATAAATTTACATATGACTGAAGAAATTCATAGGCGCGGTTTATAATTACAAAGTACAGTGTAACATGGCTTTTTAATTGAAGTTGATCGAGTTGTCTTGACATGCTTATGTAAGGGAATATAATCTTTACAGACAATGGTGTCTGACTGACGTACGTTCACGTAAAGTAAAATCATGTCCTTCATTTTCGGCATGTTTTGTTGAGCGAAGCACCGATGCGTGGATTGACTGAAACCTCGTAAACACTTATAACATACATATTGCTTCAATATAAACAAATCAAACCTACACCGGTATTCACATACCAAAGTAAATTAACAGTTAGGTCTATAAAAACATAATTTGGGATATAAAAGCATCGAACTGCGCCTATTTCAACCGAGTCAAAATGTCCCATTTCAGCTCTCCGTCGACAAATAACCAGAATTAACTGGTACAACAATCGCAGACATGTATCGTACATTATGTAATAATCACGATCAAGCCTAAGCATTACCGAAATTTTAATAATATCAAGGACTTATATATAAGTCCTTGATAATATTGAGAAAAAATCACACTTACGGACGATGTGCTGGTCGTCGCAGACATTTTGGTTTGTTTTGATCGAACATTGGCTAAAAATAGCGCTCAATGACGTCACGCATTTATGCAAATCGCCGATCTTCCGACCAGTTACGGACGTACCCGAGTAATGGCCGAGATTCAAAGCAAACGAAAATGACAAGTTTTTTATCCGCTGTCATCCGCGTCACAAAGCATCGTAAGGGAGAAACGAAGTTGTTAATATGTTCTTCAGCAAGTTAATACCCCATTGATGTGAAAATTTTTACATTCACATAAAAATAATTATAATTCCGTCCTGAACAGTAATATACCTTTAATGATTTAAATGTAAAAAATATATTTTCGATGCATATATACTGTTAAGATAATTTATTTCAACCGATAGTTTTAGTACAAACCTTTTAGCAATAATTGAGAAACAAAAAGAACATATGAAAGGAAATAACTGCAAAAATAAAATTAATTGCAATCAATGACAATAAAAGATAACTGTCACACCAGCGATGACAGACTTTATAGTGGAACCTTAATTATTAACATATCCTCTAGCTAAGTAAAATTAATTGATGGTAAAACACTAAATTCTGAATTAAAGTGTTTTTTTCCTTAAATAAAATATGAACAAAACAATGTTTATATGTCACCAACCTTTTTAATATTATAACTTATATAACTCGTAATAAATATTTATTTGTACATTTGTATTTAAATTTGATAAGGTATAAAGAATTTTATAAAATACCAAGACGCACAATGCTTTGAATTCCACATTTTGCACAAAAGACTGTCCCAAACTGAAATTCGATTTGGGTACTAAACTGATGTGTATTTATATTGGACAGGAACGACAACTCTGTGCAGATATTGACCATTTACGTGACACAAGACCAGGCGGAAACGTTTTAAAATGTCTAAAAATAGCATTTTCTCGATCGCAGCAGCCCCCGATACTAAATTTATTGGAAATAGTCGGAATTTGCACTTGTATGTGCAAGTTGTGGTGTGAGAGCGGTGTCTCTAGAATAAAAAGGTATCTAATTGTGCATAGAAGCCAGAAATTATGACGCAAGTGCAATATTTGTTTGAAAACCCCTAAAAATATGTTCTACTTTCGCTTAGAGCTTGTTATCTTCTGGTTATTTATATGTATTGATAGTCATAAGAGCGAACGTGATGGGTGGGGTAATTTGTTTTAAACAAGTGTATGTGTGTACATTAATTACAGTATAGTAGAGTATCCTCGACTGATACACCTACATTATATCAAATTAGGGTACCAACCCTCGCTTTGTACATGCATATGTCTTTTTAGGATACTATCTTCGCCTTGTATATTTCTAATATGCATATGATGATACCTCTTCTCGCCGTTACAGGTAATATTTCATAGTAAGATAACATTCATCGCGTTGTCCAGGTATTATAACATAGTTTGATACATACCATCGCTCTTACACGTGTTATAGGAAAGTGGGGTACCTGTCCTCGGTTGTACATGTACTGTATCATGATAAGGTTCCTACCCGTGCAGTGTACATCACATATCATCGCATAATACATCACATTTCTGCATTCTGTGTTCTTCATTCACAGTGAAACAGCGAGTTCCAACGTATAACTCAGTTTAACAGCAGTTGTTTTAAATCATTTGTATGTACTAGGCGGAGTAAAATTAGCCCCGCCCCCCTCCAGTATTTTTTAATAATGTCATAACGATTGCTGACTCTAATTTAAATTGGTTTTGATTTAGGAAAATAAGAGAAATAAAGTTTCCTTTTAAAAAGGAAAGGCTTGGCTGGTTGTTGCTGATAAAAGTAAGTTCTGATACCATAACTAAATTGGTTCATTTTATTTCGTCTTGTTGACCATTTTAGTTATGGAATTGTCCTCTTTCAAAGTCAACAGGTAGTCTGAAACATCGGCATATTTTTCTATTTATAGATTTTCCTATAATTCATCGTACTGTACACAAGTTTTAAATTGCATCAGAGAAAGCGTTTCGCAAGTTAAATTATAGTAGGGGTGTATTTCATTAATTAATTAATCCTCCGCTTATTACCTTCAGCAATTATGCTGATAATAAAACAAAGAGCTAGTAAAGTAATAATAATTGAGACTGCGTTAATATATCTTATCTTTTCGTGCCTTAACGGTTGATGGAACATGCCGATTTATAGTGAAACACCCCGATTTTACAATGAAATCGCAAATGTGTACATCAAAATCACGTGACAAAATTATTGGCGGCAATAGCGTTCCGCAGGTTTCATTATAGAAGGGGCTTCCTTAAATTCTCTTGAACAATCCTCCGCTAATATGTCTTTCAGTAATGATTAAAATAATTGATTTAAATATATTGTACACAGTAACAGAAAAAATAGACAGTTTTAAAATGTGTACCTTTACGTGTAATTAATGTTAATAGAACAAACCGATCTTTAGTGAAACACCCTGATTTCATAATAGACTAGCACAGTGAAGTTGGTACACTCAAGTCATGTGATACCGATTCACACAGTAAGCGTAAACCAATCACCGGACTGTTAACATATAGCTGGCAACCAATCGCCGGACTCCTATCATTTTTGCGCACTTGTACCCAGCTTTCGCATTACAGCTACCAGCATCTAGGGAACAACTGCAACTGAAAACAATAATAGGGCTTGGAGCCGTAGCTCCAAGCCAAAAACAGTACACGGTGAGTGGAGTATATTAATTATAATGTTGTTGTAAATATGATATTGCACATTTTAATGTTAAAGTTCTGACATCAGTTTAATTGAATTTAAATATCGATATTAAACCGAAAGTACCATAGAAATATTAAAATAACAACTAAATCGTATTCAATGTCGTGTGTAAAATTACATGTTCCTTCAATTCGTTATAAGAAGATTCTAGGTCAGTTATAGCACTACTTAGTTATCGCCTAATAGCATACATTAATGTAATTGAACAGTGATAGTTATTTGTGATAGAAATCGAAAACGAAAGTAGGCATTATAATTTGACATTCTGAAGACATGTTAATTGTGTAATTGTTTCTAGATTGATCTAATACGAGTTATTAGTGAGTATTACATATATATCTACAGCGACCTGATGCTATGTAAAGCAGGTACTTCTGTAAAAGTTGTGCACATTTGGAATAATTATATAGGTCTAACATTTTGTGATGCTATTTTCTTAAAATCAGGGAAGATATTTTACAAACACGGTGAAATACAGATCATAGTGTTAATGTACGATATGCATTTGATTGACAGAGTACAGTCGACCTAATTAAGTTTATAATTTTTGAACAACAGGTAGGTTATTAAAAATATTATCAACTATCAACCATGCTTACTGTGTTCTAGTTTGTATATAAAACGTCAAGTCAACAACGATCAGAGTTAAACCGGTACAATGTAAATAAATGTGTGAATAGATACGATTGAAAATGATGCATTATACTTATAAGTACTTAACACTTAATAAATGCACACTTTCCGTTCAAAGATGTGTCTTTTAGTTTAGTAATGCTACTGCGTATTGACCAAAATGGCTAAACGAATTAAAATGTTTAGTATTAAATGAACTTCAATTTTCTGATAATCTCATTGTTGAATACGACATGTGTGTAAGTTTAATTTACTAAATGAAGCATGTTCGCGAATAAATTGCGGGTATAACACATTGTCACTGCGTAATTTTCGACATATCGCCATCATGAAATAAAATAATGCACTCAATACATATTCAGAGTGAACTAGAGTCAAACCTGTGAACAAATGCCACTCTTGACAAAAACATATTTTGCACTTTATTGATAAGTGGCCTTTATTTGGACATTATTTTGTTCTATATAATCAATGATGATTTTTTGATAATACCTTTTATTCACATAATGACCTGTATTCGGAGGTTTCTGTGAGCACAGGTTTGACTGTAATTGAGAAAAATGATTATTTTGCTCAGCTAATTTTAGAAAATCAGATAGGATATCTTGAAATATATGTAACATATTGATAACTTGTGAATGTAGGGCATATAAACATATACAGCTTATACTTATTCTCAGTGAAGTTAAATAGGATATCTTGGATTTTTTGTAAATATAGGCGGTGTAAGAGATTATGTTCGTAAAATTAATTAGGTATTCTTTGTTTGATTTTAAATCGTCCTGGTTACTATAGCAAACCAAGATATATGTTTATGTTTCACATATTACAAATTATTTCTAGCAAACCAAAGATATCAGATATGGCTTTGTTTCTCCCATCGTTCTATAACCGAATTGACCTAATAAGTGCACGAATGCCGTTCATTTGGAAATCGATGTCAATTTGTTAGGTTGTCAGAACAATTCGAAATTATATATTTATGATGCTGCGTACTCCAGAATATGTAATTAGTTGCATCGTTTAGGAATTTAAAAAAAAATGAAATAAAAAATGATGATGGAAATAAGAAGTTTCTATTAAACACTTGAAGTAAAAACGTTACTTCAATTTAATTAACCTCTTTAGAGCAACAACCTCCCTTCAACAACAGCATGATTTTTCCCTCTGCGGGATTTAACTATTAATTTAACCTCTTTAGAGCAACAACCTATCAACAATAACATACTTTTGCTTAGGAGAGGTTGTACTGTATAAAGGTTTCAAAAACATCAGTTGATTCAGTTTATGAGAAATTAGTTCAAGGGTATCTTATAAATAAACATGCTTTATTACATGTTTACTAATATTACATTGCATTATGGTTTCGAGTGATCAGCCGGACAAACTTCAATTAAGTTTGATATACATAACGATTTTATTTACAAAGTTATCTTTTTCTACAACTATTTGTTTACACATATTATATCATATAAACGCTGTGAACAATTACAAACCAACCAGGAAAATTAATACCGACACGACATCATTCAATGCGAGCATTCTTTCTGACGATTGATGTGTACAATTTCGGTCATTTATAATGTCCTGATAATATACTTAGTTCAGATGGATAGGAATAACTGATTATATTTTGCTGCATTATTGCGATAGCTGGTTTAACGTGTAACTGCCTGGTCCTGGCGCTGGTGTTTGAATCTCACGTTGTCTCATGAAAATACTTAATAAACCATACTAATACTAAACATTATATACGTTTATTCACTCTACTTTATAATAAGTTACAATGTGTATTTAGTATATATATGTAATTTGGAATGTGTCATTAATAAACTATAATTTCACCAATCCTTTCCGATCCAAGGCTGACATTTATATTTGTCGGATTATTCGTTTATACCTATCAGATCTCCCACTGACTACATGTAGTTGAATATTTCAAATAATTATACAAAATGAAATTGGTTGAAGGATATTGCACACATCCCCGTCTTATGTAACTTGATATGAAAGGATGGTCGACTATTTACTATCGTTCAAAGCATCTGTTACACGCGTGGTCATCACAATCAAGACTTCGTGCAAAATGTATAACGATCGTATTGATATCATATCTTTTATCATGTATGGTAATAATTTCCTGAGATGGAAAGATTATCTGAATGCCTATCAACATATGAAAGAATATAGAAATCTGCTCCCACTCTTCCAGACTGGGGGCACTTAGATCCACCAGTGTAAATACTTAAACACTAAATGATTATTGTAGAATTGATCTGATTTTAGATTTACATGAGTTTTTACTTACATGTGGTAGCTCATCTTAAATCATGAGTAGATGGCGTGAGGTCAAGGAGAGGCGGGTCATCAGCCGTGGACGTTCCATTACTGGACTGAAGTGTGCTGCCTATATATATCACACTTTTCTCTAAGGTTCTGGCTGAAATCCCAAATCAGGGGATATTAAATTGTTTATATTTTGACCTGCTTCTGATGAAGTGTCCGGTCAAAAAGGTGGAGTTCACGGTGTTATTTACCCTTATTAGTGTTCAGGCCAAATGTTGTACGGTATGGGCCGAATGCCTGATAGTAAGAGGAATCACATCAGACACAGTTTGTGCTTAGGGATGGAGATAAGCCCCCCAGAGCAATAATTAGGACTTTATTTTGCATTATTTCTAGTTTATTTAGTGACATCGTCGAAGCTTTTGTGGTAGCCCTGCGTCTGTCGTGCGCTGGATGCCGTGCATCGTTAAGTGGCCTCTATTGTTTCAAACAAGTTCATCACCTCCTAAATCAGTGGACCAATTGTAATCCAACTTTGCTAGGATAGTCCATGGGTGACCCCCTTTAAAATTTGATAAAACAAGTTCAGTTCAAAATTCTGTTTGACATGGCAATGAATTGGAAAAATCTAAAATAATTCTTATAAGAAACTAGAATGACTAGAGAATAGTTATTTGATGTGAAACATTTTCTGGTAGACCTTAACCAAGTTCGTTCAAAATATGTTACACGTAAATAATACCTAACAACAATGTGCCACAAATACATAATACCTAACAACATAGTGTATCACAAACATAATACATAACAACACATTGTAACACATGCTAGATACCCAACAACCTAGTTAACGCATACATGATATCCAACAAAACGGTTTTACACAGGCATAATACCAAAACAACACAGTGTAGTACATACTATATACCCAACAACACAGGTTAACCCATACATGATACCCAACAAAACAGTGTAACACATACCTGATACCTTACAACACAGTTTAACGTAAACATGATACCAAACAACACAGTTTAACACATACATGATAAACACATGCATTACACCCAAGAACATAGAGTAACACATACATGCTACCCACCGAACCAGTTAAAACATGCATGATCCCAACAACACACTTTAACACATACATGATACCCAACAACATAGTTTAACACATACATGATCCCAAGAACACTGTGTAACGCATATTAGTACATAATACCAAACAACACAGTTTAACACACGCATAATACCAAACAACACAGTTTAACACACGCATAATACCAAACAACACAGTTTAACACACGCATAATACCAAACAACACAGTTTAACACATACATAATACCTTACAACACAGTGTAACATAAGCATAATACCTTACAATACAGTTTAACACATGCATGATACCCAACAGCACAGTTTTACACATACAAGATACCAAACAACACAGTTTAACGCATAAATGATCCCAACAACACAATTCAACAAATAAATGATACCCAACAACACAGTTTAACACATACATGATACCCAACAACACAGTTTAACACATGAATGATCCCACCAACACAGTTTAACACATAAATGATACCCAACAACACAGTTTAACACAAAAAATGATACCCAACAACACAGTTTGACATAAAAATGATACCCAAAAATACAGCTTAACACATACATGATACCCAACAACACAGTTTAACACATAACTGATCCCAACAACACAGTTTAAAACATGCATGATACCAACAACTTTGTTTTACACATACTAGATACCCAATAACTCAGTTTAACGCATATATGATTCCCAACAACACAATTTATAGGTGTCATTCTCGAATAAGGATTGCCGCCTTATTTGATGATGGATTTCATAGCAGTTTTTGGTATGTTTAGTATAAGGTTAGAGGTAGGAAATCGTATGTCAGATTGTTTATATTTGATTTTGTTATTGAACTGTGGAGTATTGCTTAAATTTGGGCGCTTTTGAATGGCTAAAATACCTTTGAAGTCAAATAATTATCTCGAAAATGGGGATACTATCAATAGTTTGAGACACAATAGTTTGTTTCCCTCCAATGCATATCAATAAACATAATAAGACACATTATGCAATTTTTTATGGAAAAATGAACTACAAAATGCTGTTCAAATTTCGCAACTTACGTGCAGTATGGGTTCATATTAGAGCATCGAATAACTGAAATTCAGTATAAAAACTATTTTTACACAATTATTAAGAACCGTTATAAGTTATGTTAATATGACTAGACTAAAGTATCTCAGAATGGGCTAAATTTGAAAGTGCCTTGGATCCGATCAGGTCACCCTAAACCATTACACTGACTGTCTATACTTATATTAAATCATAACACTGACCGTCTATCTGACATTACATCAATAAAATACCAAATTGAAGTCCTTTATGCGAGCACTCCATCCCACATAATCAAGTATTTGTTTTTAATTAGAATAATTATTTATTTAAATTTCAAAGATTAGGAGTGTCATTAGAGTGTTGATACGAGAATCACACTCATGTAGTTTGATCCACAGTAACATGAAACATTGTTAAATGTTAGGCTTAAATGTTGACTGAAACAAAACGAGTCAAACCATAATGATTTTAATTATCATGATACTTTCAATTTGAAAGGCAAATGTAGTGTAGCCCAATATCTGCCAACACGTTTGTACTCAAAATCTTTATATATTATAAACAATATCCTGTGAATATAGACAAACAATCCATGAAAGATATTTGTTTTATTTTGAATAATTGTGTTTTATTTGACTGTGTATAATTTGTCGTAAAAAGTATGTAATGAGTGTATGTAAGATCATACGTAATTATCACTCTTGAAAAAGTATCTGTTGTATGTTTCATCGTTTGAAGATGCATTACAGATGAAACTTATGATAAGCTTGATGTATTGAGTTAAAAGAAACATTTAGACTTTGCTACATTTAATGTTTAAACACAATTTATACGTGACTCGTTCATTCAGTTGTTACGAGACAGCATATTTAAAGGGGCATGCCCAGGAACTGCTGTGTCTTTTTTTTCGTACACCAAAAATGCGTTTGTCAGTTGTAAAACCAATTATTACCGAAAAGTCAAAGAAGAATGTCCGCTCAAAAAATGACCCTATAACGCGCGCGTCGGTATTTGTATGTCGGTTTGAATAAAAGGCTTACAGCCTTTTATTGACGACAACGATATTTCCAATACGTCTGAGAGTTTAACTAAGCATGTGCGCTGCCTTTCAAGTGAACATAACATGAGAAATACTTACCATTTCAGTTTGTTGACATTTTTTCGCGATATTTTCGGTTTTGACAGATATCGAAAGGGTCGAGTTGTGAAAATGACGAATAATTTCTGAGGCCGAAATCGGCAGGTTTTGGAAATCTTGAAATGTGTATTTTGAGTAAACTAGTGGGATGTTTTGTAAATATTTTACAGGACTTTCATAAATTGATTTAGGCATTAAAATGATACCAATTTGATTGATATTTAAGACGCTTCAGTTCCAGGGCATGCCCTTTAAAACATAATAGAAGGCTTTAGAAAACACCAGTTTAATACACGTAAGGTAAAATAATTGAAACTTTGTTTGTAACTCATACTGATATTAGATGAACATGCACTCGTCTGTATAAACTTTGAAATGCAATATGCTTAACGACTTTATTTATTACGTTGATCATGAAAGAAGACAAGTTTTAAGGTACACTGGTAATATCATATAACCACTGTGCATAACTACAAACTTATCCTGAGAATAAAATACAGACACAACCTCATTATAATATTTTATGTCAACATTATTTTTTTATTCTGTATATTCTTACATGATTCTTGATTGTTTATTTATGTCCATCCCTCCCTATATATTCCTACTTGATATGCTCAGTCAGTTCTATCCTGCTTGTATACATTTTTATATGGAAATTATACACTGTATCAACAAGTCACTTCATAAAAGTTTCCAATGCATTTTTTTTTATTCTAGATGTCATAGATGGAACGACGTAAAAGTTACAGATTCTGTATTTATGACACTTACTGATCCAAAGTGTGGCTAATTTGTAGACATAAATACATTCGTTTAATAACAACACCACACGTTTAGATAATACTAACAATGAAAACAACTGCAATACCCAGTAAGAATGTTACTGCAATTTTACATATTAATAATGCCAGATAATGTGAATAGACAAACTGTCATAAATAAAATAATTCTAATAACAAAGTATCATATATATCAATGTAAAATGAACTTATCTGTTCCAAATATACAAATTTTTATATATAAAATCGAAAAACTCAACGCCATGAAAACATTTAGTTTTAAAAAAATTAAAAATGTTTGGGCTCCTTTGGCAGCACTCACCCATATATAGGAGGGTAATGTATACAACTTTAAACACATTCATAAATTAGTTAAAATGTATTTTTGCTCCCCTCATGTCTCTCTTTTATTTTTTCTTTCTATATAATAAAAAAATGATTACTTAAACCATGGCCCACTTGATGATTTTGGCCATTCTTTTGGCCTTCTGTTGTATTTAACCCATTTTTTCAGGACGTAAAGACATTCAGTAAGATAATGCGATCAACCTAAGAGTGTATATAATCATTCTTTAAGATTCGTTTAACTGTATTACAGGTTTCGTTTGCATCCCCATTATTAAGAAATATTCAATACTTTAATTTCATTCAACCACCTTAGGTAGCTTATTTATTTCATTTGTTCTTTTGCAGATGTGATAATTATGTACTCCTATGCAACTTAAGAAGATGTTAAACAAAACAAAATAACTTCTGAATTGAAAATAAATATGTCATATATATCAGGGTATAATTTATTTTATAAGGTTTAACTTTATCCACCTTTACCGTATCTACATCCACGTAGTTATCGTTTGTAAGAAGGAAATCTTTTGATGAAAACTGCATAATAATGTTTAACTTATAACACTGTTCATTATGGTTTATAAATATCCGCTATACCATTGTGTAATACTTCTTTAAAAATGAAATAGTATTAATTTATTTTTAGAAAAAGTAGAATAAGAAATATATTTTAGGTATATTTAGGTCATTCGTTCCTTTAGTATATTCTAAATCAAGTACTTACTCAAAAGTATGATTATTAATTGGTCACGTTGAGTTATTATTATACAGCTTTAAAACAAAATTCTCATTTCGAACTTCGACCCGTCATGTATTTTTCTATGATATTCGATCGTATAGGTTTACGATGATATGTAATTTCAGGCACTTTGTTATGATGATCTGAAAACGGTAACAACGACGTATTATTTTAATGTAATGTTTAAATAGGAGTACATTGTGAAATTCCATCGTTTGTGAAGTGTAAATGCAATGTCATACCTGTTGAATGTAAAAGCTTGACAGATATCCGCACTAGACACTCGTTGAATTAATTACTTGTATGTTGTGAATTAGTTATTATGCGTGAATTATTACAATTTTGAACTGATTGTTCTTGCAAACTGTTAGTTCTGAAAACAATATAGATTATTAATACACAAATTTGAACCGATGCGCTATAAATAGACACATATTACTTGTGTGTGCTTAGTTAGCAATCACGCTGAGCAGAAAAATAAAATACTAAAGTTGTTTTACAAATCAAATTGAAATATTTCCTCGATTAATCAAAGCACTGAAAGCACTGGGGTATTCGCTGCTGATTGAATGGTTTATGTGCGTGAATCCAACTCTTCATAACTTTAAAAATTGTGGATTATAAACCAAGTTTGATCAGATGTTTGTAGTACTATCAACAATCTATAGATATGACATATAAACAAGTACATATATTGTCATACCACCTGCTAATGGCTGGAATATCTTATCTTTGTGGAGAAAAGGAGCTAAATGTACACGTCAATAACAGAACTTTATTAACGAACAATGCTATGCAAACTTTATTGTACATGTAAATATTGTACAAATGCACATAGTTAGTTTTTAAAAATAAAATGTTTTATATGATCAAGTAAGTTAAGTTAAAGAAAGAATTAGAATCAAAGTACTGAAAGTACTGAAGTGACAATTGTTATTGAAAGTTACAGTAACTGTTAATGTCAGCAAGAAATAGCGGTTTATTATTATCTTATTACAAACTGTATTTGCAGTTTTGTATACGTCTTTTATTATATAGGTAGGTGAAGTTGACTATGCAACTGAAAACTATGGAAGAAATATGTTTATGTTCTGTTTTATTGAGTCTAACAATTGCTTTCAAACTGTATTCCTCAAGTAGAGATGTGGTGATTACCAAATCATTTGACTACTGAAATATGCATGCATTGAAGAAGTCAAACATGCAAGTAGTTTGAATCTTGTCCACTATTTAAAGAGTCCATGTACTAAATGAGCACAATAGCGTCAACTTGCATATGCAAAACCTCCACAGTTGCATCACACATCTGCAAATAAATAGAACAAATATTAATGGTCATAAAAGACATATAAGCGTAATACAAGCTATGTATCATACTGAATGAGAAGTAATTTCAATTAAGTGAGCCATTTGTTTCTAGTTATACTTAACGTAGGGCATAGCTTAAGCCGTGTTGTAGTATCTTGTGATTTGAAAGGTTATCCCAGACATTTTTTAGAAAAAATAATTTCATTTTACTAAGACTGAACATTTTTAACCAGTCATAACTTGACCTGTATGTTATGGCCTTAAGTATTGTTAAAAAATGATACTAAAATACGTTGCCCTTTTCATAGTTTTCAAATTGAAACAGCAACCTAATTCTTAACAATAGGGCTAAGTGGCCCTTTACCTCTGACTTTGTTCCTGCCTTTACTTGGAGACCTAATTGTTTAGCCTTTGTGACCAATATTTGAATGTGACCCACGGTTCAACAACCAAAACAGTTTTGTACATGTAGTTCAGTGCAAAAAGCCTCAGTTGCAAACAAAAGGTTTTCCGATTATTTGACAAGGTAATCTTGTTTTCCACTTCTGATATTTGTAGATTTGTTCCAGACAATTATTCTGACCAAGTATTATGAAAATACCATTTAACGCTGTCGGTATGGACATTGTATTTTCAAGTCATATCTATTATTAACTGGTCCATTTTTCTATAAAGAAAGGTTTCCAAGAACAATTTTAACTACTACAAATGAAGTAAGACATATGATTTATGGTATGAGAAATCAAGCGTAGTGTCAATTCGGCCAGTACAAGAACTGTTTAGGTTTAGCCACCATTTGCCTATTAATCTGGATACATACTGTTCGCAAAGCTATCTTGTTGATTTTCTCATACCGCAGCTGGAATTTACATACCTAAAATTTCGAATTAACTGTCAATAACAGTGACTGGCTTTGTAGATCCTGTTTTATTCAGTCTACACCAGACAGCAAGTACAAGACGCAAGGTTATTTGAAAGAGTGCTTGTAAATTCAGTAAAGAACAAGTTCAGTAAATTGATTTTATATTATAGTGTATCTATTGGAAGTTTCGGTAAATAATGACCTTGCTTATTCGTATCGGTAGACTGCAAATATTCATAATTGGATAATTCCTTATCAATCAAGTGTGTTTGTGTTAATGTTTACACAGTAATTCTGTTAGGTTAAATTATTATAATTAAGCATAAAACAAATCCATTTTGTATTAAAACAAGCTTAAAAAAGACAGTGTAATTGATAGTTTTTACTAGCCATCTATCAAAACTTTAAATGCTGATAAATATTTTAAACTTCATATAAGCCTTTTTCAAGATTATTTACTTTTACGAAAACATAATCATTATTAAGAACACCAAGACAAACGTTTGTCATTATTCAAAATGTTTGTAAAGATATCATGACTTAAGGATAGTTGGGAATGAAACGGATCGAAGTCTATGCAAGGAGACTGAATTAACAGTTTAGTATTTTCAGATCCAGATCCTTGAGTGACCAGGACCGGTCATAGCTTTCGGATCAATACGCACAAAATTAACAAAGATCATCATAGTCCTTATAAATAAAACAGCTTCTGTTGACATTTACCTTGTTGGGCTTTGAAATAAAAGTCTCTTCTATAATGTGCTGCTCTCAAACTTGTAGTGCACATTGAACCCACGAAATTAAGCGTAAGATATCACAATGATAACGAGTTAAAACGGTGTGATTTTATACTTTGATTAATTTGAACGTCTGCTATTGATTAACACCATTTAAATTGATTCAGTTATATTTATTGCAAAATGAGCTGAGAATTGTTAGGTTATTATTTGGATACGACAATTTTCGAGATGTAGATTTTCGGTAGTCTTCGGGTTTGTTCGGCTTTTTCCGTTTTGTTTATTATGCGGACACTGTATTCGGCTGCAAGCAACGAATACAAAAACCCGCAAGAGGATATTATACACAAAGCCTGTATCATATGTCTTAGTTTTTCCTTACGGTACAGTCTGCAGATAGTGTAAGATGTATAACAATCTTTTTAATGATTTTTTTTTGTAACAAACATTTAGATGCACAAATAATATCAAATTGTCACCATTTTAAACTTCACACAACTCATCCGGAAGATTGTATCTGACATGACAGTCTTACTTAGCTTTCCTTTACATTGTTGACGTGTTCAACACTCCCTGAATATCATATTCAAATATAAATATAATCCTTACACTCATTCGTTCGGCATGTACCGATGAATAAACAGTTTTGGTTATGCAACATTGTATCATTGCTCAAACGATAAAGTGATATGTAGCTACATGGAGATGTCGCCGTAACAGTAAGGGTTTAATCTTTACTTCATAATAAACCATGATTCATCTTGCAAAACATAATAAACACCCGTGAAGTGGGGTTTTAAGTATTATGTGTATTTACTGGTTGCAAACAACGATTGGATGCCATGGATGTTTTGAATAAAATAAAATTCTATGATAATGTCTTATCCTATCAAGCTCCGGCCTTACATTAACACCGATCCAGGTAAACTAGATATTGTTTTACAAATTGATTATATTGAGCAACAGTTCACAACATTAAAATTACAAGTCGACAAATATGAATGAATCATTTATCGTCTGTAATGAGACGATAAATACGAACAAGATAAAACTAGTTCAAGGTATTTTATAAATAAACATGCCTCCTGTTAGATGTGTTGTGCTAGTTAAGAATACAATGGATCATTGTATTGCATGAATATCTTCCAAGATTGATCTTATTTATGACGAGCATTCGGTGACACTGATTTAATCAGCTAACCGCTTTGTATTTATTTTTATGCAAAATTATCATATTACAAGTAGTCTATACTCTCTGATAGTTTATACATTCCATTTGATTACCTAATGCAAAGACACTTGATTGTTTTTATTATAACTTTGGAATTCTTTTTCGTGTACACAAAATGTACTATGTATTGACCGTATGTTTAAATAATTATATTGTATTTGGAATAACTTTTGACGTATATCAATGGCAATATTACCAATGCCATCGACCTGTATGTTCAAGTTTGTTTAAATCTGTAGTGTGAATATATGCAATATGTACTCATGGACTGTAAAGTCATATGTATTGAAAAATAAACATTATATATAACAATAATTATTATATTCGATATGACGCCCCGAACAAAATGAATACTGACATTATGAATATACATATCTCTGCAAGCATAAACTCTGGTGATTGTTGTGTTTTTATCACCCCCTATATAGTTCTTATACCTTGATCAGTATGGTCGTTTATCACCCCTATAAAGTCCTTATACCTTTATCAGTTTTGTCAGTTATCACATCCTATAAACATCTCATTCCTTGATCAGTGTGGACAGTTATCACACCCTATAAAGTCCTTATACGTTGATCAGTGTTGTCAGTTATCACTCCCTATATAGTCCTTATACGTTGATCAGTGTGGACAGTTATCACACCCTATATAGTCCTTATACGTTGATCAGTGTGGACAGTTATCACTCCCTATATAGTCCTTATATCTTGATCAGTGTGGACAGTTATCACACCCTATATAGTCCTTATACGTTGATCAGTGTGGACAGTTATCACTCCCTATATAGTCCTTATATCTTGATCAGTGTGGACAGTTATCACACCCTATATAGTCCTTATACGTTGATCAGTGTGGACAGTTATCACACCCTATATAGTCCTTATACGTTGATCAGTGTGGACAGTTATCACACCCTATATAGTCCTTATACGTTGATCAGTGTGGACAGTTATCACACCCTATATAGTCCTTATACGTTGATCAGTGTGGACAGTTATCACTCCCTATATAGTCCTTATATCTTGATCAGTGTGGACAGTTATCACACCCTATATAGTCCTTATACATTGATCAGTGTGGACAGTTATCACTCCCTATATAGTCCTTATATCTTGATCAGTGTGGACAGTTATCACACCCTATATAGTCCTTATACGTTGATCAGTGGGGACAGTTATCACTCCCTATATAGTCCTTATATCTTGATCAGTGTGGACAGTTATCACTCCCTATGTAGTCCTTATATCTTGATCAGTGTGGACAGTTATCACTCCCAATATAGTCCTTATATCTTGATCAGTTTGGTCAGTTATCACTCCCTATATAGTCCTTATATCTTGATCAGTTTGGGTAGTTATCACTCCCTTTATAGTCATTATATCTTGATCAGTTTGGTCAGTTATCACTCCCTATATAGTCCTTATATCTTGATCAGTTTGGTCAGTTATCAATCCCTATATAGTCCTTATATCTTGATCAGTTTGGACAGTTATCACTCCCTATATAGTCCTTATATCTTGATCAGTTTGGTCAGTTATCACTACCTATATAGTCCTTATATCTTGATCAGTTTGGTCAGTTATCACTCCCTATATAGTCCTTATATCTTGATCAGTGTGGACAGTTATCACTCCCTATATAGTCCTTATATCTTGATCAGTTTGGTCAGTTATCACTCCCTATATAGTCCTTATATCTTGATCAGTGTGGACAGTTATCACTCCCTATATAGTCCTTATATCTTGATCAGTTTGGTCAGTTATCACTCCCTATATAGTCCTTATATCTTGATCAGTTCGGTCAGTTATCACTCCCTATATAGTCCTTATATCTTGATCAGTTTGGTCAGTTATCACTCCCTATATAGTCCTTATATATTGATCAGTGTGGACAGTTATCACTCCCTATATAGTCCTTATATCTTGATCAGTTTGGTCAGTTATCACTCCCTATATAGTCCTTATATATTGATCAGTGTGGACAGTTATCACTCCCTATATAGTCCTTATATCTTGATCAGTTTGGTCAGTTATCACTCCCTATATAGTCCTTATATCTTGATGAGTTTGGTCAGTTATCACTCCCTATATAGTCCTTATATCTTGATCAGTTTGGTCAGTTATCAATCCCTATATAGTCCTTATATCTTGATCAGTTTGGACAGTTATCACTCCCTATATAGTCCTTATATCTTGATCAGTTTGGTCAGTTATCACTACCTATATAGATAGTCCTTATATCTTGATCAGTTTGGTCAGTTATCACTCCCTATATAGTCCTTATATCTTGATCAGTGTGGACAGTTATCACTCCCTATATAGTCCTTATATCTTGATCAGTTTAGTCAGTTATAACTCCCTATATAGTCCTGATATCTTGATCAGTGTGGACAGTTATCACTCCCTATATAGTCCTTATATCTTGATCAGTTTGGTCAGTTATCACTCCCTATATAGTCCTTATATCTTGATCAGTGTGGACAGTTATCACTCCCTATATAGTCCTTATATCTTGATCAGTTTGGACAGTTATCACTCCCTATATAGTCCTTATATCTTGATCAGTTTGGTCAGTTATCACTACCTATATAGATAGTCCTTATATCTTGATCAGTTTGGTCAGTTATCACTCCCTATATAGTCCTTATATCTTGATCAGTGTGGACAGTTATCACTCCCTATATAGTCCTTATATCTTGATCAGTTTAGTCAGTTATAACTCCCTATATAGTCCTGATATCTTGATCAGTGTGGACAGTTATCACTCCCTATATAGTCCTTATATCTTGATCAGTTTGGTCAGTTATCACTCCCTATATAGTCCTTATATCTTGATCAGTGTGGACAGTTATCACTCCCTATATAGTCATATACAATCATCTTTATATAAATTCCGTTAATGCGTTTAGAAAAAAGCACAAACCAATAAGCCATTCTGTCATATAAATTATAATGTTATTATGTTAATCCTAAATGTGCTTGTACTTTTATAATTATTGCAGCTTAGTCCGCCCAAAACATTTATTGATATACAAAATGTATACCATGTTCAATACAGTAAATGTCTGATTGTTTACTCATTATTTTGTATATAACGCATTATTGGTAATTGAATCTTGTTTAATTACATTTAGCGGCTAAAATATTAATTATATTGATATATTGATTTGAAACAAAACTCTCCGGTTCAGGTTTCTTGGTATAAATATTCAGTCTGTTTCAATTTATTTCCATTTTGTCAATTTTATCAATGTTTATTTACTAAAGAGTTAATTTTTAAGTGTATATCGATGGCTCAGCGCAAAACTATGCTAACTACACTTTTTTCCGGAAATGGTTTTATTAAAAATTCTGAACTGATTTTTGTCATTGCTTATCCTCTCAAAAGCATTTGACCATACTCCTAATGTTACCAAAGATATTAACTTTTTTTTAATTATGCTAAGTCAAACTGATTATTCTTCAAGTGCATAACTATGACTATGTAGAGATAGTCAAAGTTTTGCACTCACAATTTCATAATGTCTGCAGAAATAGTCTGTGCAAAACAATAACTAACTTATGACTTAGACATTGTTTTGCGCTGAGAAACAGTATAATGCATTCATTTTTTTCATTTTAAAAGTGATAAAATACTTAAATAGTGAGGGTTTTTTGGTAAAAAATCAATATTTACTTTCCATTGACATTGACTCAGACATTTTGGTGCTTTTTGCCCCTAAGTTAAAATTAAATCAAAGATCATTTATTAAGTGAGTACTTTTAAACTGTCATCTCATTAAGTTTTTTTATAATCATGTTTACAGTAAAATGTAGCTCCAACTGGAAAATAAAATGATATGTAAAAATTAAGTATAACATATTTTATCTTAAAATTAGATAACCAGACTAGGGATACAATTAAAATATCATAATAATCATTATGAACAAATAATCAATTCTAGATTTTAACTATTTCATCATCTTAAATTATAATGTATGTTGAAATAGCTAATATATTGCTTTATGAATATCATGTGCATGTATATATCTAAGTTGCTAGCACAGATAAACGAAAACCTGAATGGCCAGGGATGCAAAAACATATTTCTACAGTACTAATTATTAATAAATAGTATTTACAAATAAGTGTAGACATTGTTTTTGGTAAATGGTTTACTAGCCAAAATTTAAGGTGTGTTATTAATTACTGTTAAGTTTGATAATTTCTATTTAAATTGAAAATCAAAAGAGTTAACATTGGAAAGAAAAGATATTCAGATTGATGTTTACATTTATTCTTCTTTTGACTTATTATCATCTGTTATTGTTAGCTGTATATAATAGTTTGGAGTAATTCATTGGGGTCAAAGTTATAAGAGGATAAGATACAGAAGAACTGGACTTTTATATTCCTACTCTTTTCAAATAGATTTTCCTACTTCTTTATCATACCGGGTGTAAAGCACAGATACACACCTTGCCCCCTTTCCTGTGATTTTCTAGACACAGTACTTGGCTAGGTATTTAGGATGGGGACACTGAAAATAAAGGATGAAAATATAATTAAGATATTCGAAATTAAATTACTATTTAATGTTAATCTTCAAACGGTTTTCTTCAACTTTTTATGTAGCGGTATATTCATAAAACAATGGAAACTTCAAGTAGTATGCTATTATTTATATGTTCAATAAAAGCTTTATCATTTTATACTCATCCAATTAAATATATGATACTTATAAATTATGATTACGATACCTTTAGAATATTTAAGCTGAACCAACTTTACAAATAGAAAATTGAATGAAATTGTATCAGGTCTATAACAATTCATTATGTCATCAGTGTCATCCAATCATTAAGTATTTTGGAAAAAGAAAGCAGCGTGTCGCTAATTAACAGCTATGCATTATAAACACAAGAATTTACTCAAAATAATCCAGATAAGGTTTTGAAAGTTTGCTTGTACATTGTACATTGAACAATAAAAAAAAATGGAAGTATAAGTATAAAGAGGGCAAAAATAATTTGTATGAACAAAAAATAATGATAATATTGGTTACGAATGAAGTACAAGTATCCTGCATGGTAGAGTAACCTGATTAGTGTATCAGTTTACTGAAAAGTCTTATCTCCCTAATATACGCAACAATTGCTAATTCTGCAACAGGTTGATGACCACATTTATCTATCTGTAACCCAGTCAATTAGAATTTTAGGTACACATGCAATTAGTTGTGCATTGAACAGAATACATTTTAGGGTATACCATCTCTGATTGATCATGAATGACTAGTTCTGCATCTGGTGATCTTTACCTTTTCTAGATGACTGGATCTGTAAACAGGGAGCTATTTACCAAAAATTGACTTGACTGAGTGTAAGGAATCTTTATATTGGTAAGGTTAAAATTTAAAAGGATTTAGTAAATAAACATTCAATAAAAGCTTCTATGGATCCACTGAGACAAGAAATTCACTGGTCTGGACAACAACATGTTTGGTTTTATTTCCAAATTCAGCTACAGCTGCAACAGTATCACTGTCAATGGAACTATGAGTGTATATGGGTTTATATGGGTTTATGGGTTGGGTATTCTTCATTAATTTCATGGAATTCAGTTTTCAGTTTCTGACCTTTTATCACAGTAGAATAAAATAGAAGTTCTACTGATTCAAAGGTCGGAGTCGGATATATTGAACTTTGTTTTAATTCTGCTATTGATTATATATTCACATGAAGATCTTCAACAATTGGTGGAATTACATTTGAATTACGTTCAATCACATCTAAATAAGGAGTTAATAACAAGAACTTCCTAAGTTTCAAAATGCACTGAAGAAATAAAGGGTTTGTTTGGTTTTTTAGCCTTGATTAATATAAAAACTTTTTACAGGGAATGCTCTAAGTATTTAATAATATGATGATTATGAAGAGAATCCAGCATTTTCAGTATGACTTCCTAGCTGATCCATATAAAACATTTGTAATCTAGTTGTGAACCAATAACAGCAATAAGAGAATAAAAGGTATATAGGGACTTTTCTATCAACTCCCTAATCTGAGTATGGAAGAACTTTCTGAAGCTTGAGGGCCTATTTCTTTTTAATTGATATGTGGAAGAATTTAAAGTTACTATAAACTATCATGCCAATTAGCTGTTTGTTAGACGTTTGGTAAAAGCATATTTGAAGAAATATTTTCTATGGTGCTCAAGACACATTTTGATTATAATCGGAATTAAATTAGTAAAGTACGCATTTGTTGATTTTGTCCTTAATTTACATTATTTTGTTGAATAGTTCATGAACTTCAAGCATGAAAATATGTCTTACTTGACATAGTAACATAGTTTTGCACTAAGACCTTTTCAATAATTAATTAATTTTCAGTGCAAAACTATGGCTAACGCAAATAAATGATTTAAACACTTATTTAAGAATTTCACACAAACATTAGTATGATCTTTATTCTTCAAATATTAATTAGCAATACAAATAAAAGAATTATTGTAAAATCTCAAAACGGAAAAACAATAGACATTTTTTCCTCTCTCCTGAAAAATTTCTGAAAACAGAGTAAGCAAAGTTTTGCGCTGAGCCATCGATATGTTGGTACGGTGTATTTAAATATAGTTAAATTAGATATCGTAATTAGAATGGAAGGTTTTGTATATATCTCGTATAATATTGTTACGCAATGTCGTGGGTTTCAATTAAAATACAAAAAAGTTCGTTAAAAAAGCATTACAATACGTGTTGTCTATTAGCAAACTGATATTTAGTGCCCCTACGATAATTTAACTCCCGCCAAAAATTTCAGTTTAAGCCAATTCGAAGATGATAGGTATGTCAGTTAACTTGCAGTTTGCGGTACGAGGAGTGTATATGATAATACAACCACAAAACGTGTCTTACCTTTAGGATCGCGTACTTTCCACTTTTAAATAAGTATAATGATACAAAACTAATTTATTATCATGTATTAGACGATCGTATAAAACGGGTAAAAATGAAAAAAAGGAAAAGTTAGTTGGCTGATTCAAACCAGCGCGGTAACTTTCAAAACGTTTGTTAGCTGCCTACCTTACCGACTGTTCTATCAAGCTTATATGTTTGATGTTGACTACCCTATATTGTATATTGGAGCTATTTATAGCGTTGTTAGTTGACATCAAATTATCGTAGGAGAATAACATACCATGTACCTTGTAAACACAACAATAATACAAATGTATAAGGTAAGTTTAGAGAACTGCCTATGTTCCAAAAAGTTCATCATACAGATACAAGTGCAGAGGTTTGTATAAATAAAACGTGTGTGTGCTTTCTAATTACTTGTGACAGTTGGGTAAGGTAAATTAAAGGTGAATAAAGATTCCCTTAATGCAGTAAGACAACACATATTTGATCGCATTTTCCACCGTAAATGGTTATTATTAGAATATTTATAACATGATCCACGGTGCAGGAGTGAAGTAAGCACATTGGTTATCTTGCGTATTAAATGGGTCAATAATACAGAAAATTTAACTTCTGTTGATCAATATTCAAGTTTCAATTGACGTAAATCCAATAAGACCTTTTACCATATCAGATCTTGTTCTAAATGGTAAAGATTGTATATGTTTGAGAAAGAAGTGATGTGTTGCCTCTAGGTGGCGCATGTCGCTAGCGTTTATACCGTTCCATAAATCACATCCGAAAAATGCTATTGGTACAACTTTTGACATGCGTAGTCTCGCAGACGTTATTGTATTGATTACCGTTGCCCTTGTGCAGCGTGATAGTAAGACTTTCCTTGAATTGCTTGGGCACATGTTCATGTATTAAAATTTTATTAAAGAGCCGTGTCATACATTTGACTATGGATTCGCCTCCATTCTTCATATGTTCGTATGTCACATTGTCAAGTAAGGCACTCTTTCCATTTGACATGCTTTGAATAACTTTACGAACTTCTTCTGTTGACATTTTCTCAGTAATCTCGCGAGCTAGCGACTTTGAATGGTTTTCATTAGAGTATGACTTGACACAGGTTTCGACATGCTGTCTAAATTGGTCGTCGAACGTATATCGTATTGAAAACGCGTATAAATCAGTAAAAAAAATCATGCCAGCCAAGTAAGATTATATCAGTGTCTGTTATACTAGTGCCATTAAAATTAAGTTCTGAGCCGCCGTTTTGACCACTACTTTTCTTATTCTTTTCTGAATGTATCACTTTCCAAAAAGATGTTTGATTTTTTCAGCAAGTTCATCCATTTTCTAATATTCATTCCGTTCGTGCGTCTCAGAACACACCTGAATTTCCGTTTTTCTACTTTATAGTTTTTGAAGGAAAGCCATTATGGTTTCAGAAAGACGCTTCGTTTCAATTGCTATAATTTGAGTTATAATTGTTAACATGTTTGTTGCATTTAGTGTCTCTTAATTGTTGTTAGGTTCAATATAATAAATTGAATATCATATTCCACGGAAGGTGACGGAACGTAATACTCTATCACCCTCTGTGGGATGTGATATTCACAATTAATGTTAATATGATTTAATCCTAAATGTGTTTGTACTTTTGAAACTCGAGGTAATCATTGACGGTCCAAAATAATAATTGGTAGTTTTATTTGAAACTAAAATTGTCCGGTTAATATATATATATACTTTATTTGACAAAAATCGGCACTGATTGCCTATGGTCAATAAACATTTATAGCATTATATAAACGAATATGGTTTCACAGAAATATATACGAACATGTATAATGAAAAACAATTGTGAACATACATAATACAGACATGTAAAAAGAGAAAAACATCCTTACAGAAAAACAACATACACAGAACAAACTCAAGAAATAGTAACACAATTATTAGAACAAAATACATTAGTTAGGTTGAGATAAATGTTGTAGAAATGTTAAGAGATTACCATTATAAGTTTTCTAAAGATTCCTTCTTAGTATAAAAGCTTCTTGCAGAAATTTAGCAATTTTATAAAGATATTTTTTATTATTATTTGACATTATTGAAATGAATTTAATGACACTTGGCCAAGAAATTTTACCTTAATATTTTTTCCTAGTTACATTATATTTTGGACAACACATCATGCAATGGTATTCTGATTCGATTTGATTAGAATTGCGCAGTTTACATAGTCGATTTTCTCTAGCTACATTTCTAATTCTACCAGTTTCTATTTCAAGAGTATGAGAGCTTAGCCTAAATCAAGAAAGTTCACATCGTAGTTTATTATTTTCAAATTTATTAAAATATTCTGAGAGGTCAAAATTTAGTTTAAATTTATTGAAATAGTATTAATTTTGACATTCCATTATTTGTTGTACATCATTCTTGAATGAACTGGTCTTCTAGTTTAACTTTAAACTGTAAAAAATAATTGACATTTGGATTAAAATTATGATATGCATGTGTACAGCCTAAATTGTCAATAGTCTTATTCAGTTTGCAAGCCCATGAATTATTGTTATTTATATTACATTGACTTTGGTAAATTTCATACAATTGTGAATTTGGATTTTTCATAATTCTTAACCACAATTTTAAAGACCTTTTTTTAGCAATGACATACAAAGGAAACCTACCAAGTTCTCCAAGTACTGCGTAGGTCGGTGTATGTTTATGAACCCCAAGAATGCGCTTACAAAATTGTATATATAATTTATCTATTTCTTTATAATTATATACGCCCCATATTTCAGACACATACAAAAGAATAGGTACAACCAAAGTGCCAAACAGATAGAATTTAGTTTTTACAGTGAGATTAATTCTGCCTCAGTTTTTTTAGCTCACCAGAGCACGAATGTGCTCAGGGTGAGCTTTTGTGATCGCCCTGCGTCCATCGTGCGTCGTGCGTCGTTACTTAAAACAACATCTCCTCCTACACCGCTATGCCGATTGCAACCAAACTTTGCTGGAATGATCCTTGGGTGGTCCCCTTTCAAAGTTCTTCAAAAAATAAATTTCATTAAAAACTCTGGTTGCTATGGCAACAAATAAAAAACACTTAAAAAATCTTCTTGTCTAAAACCACAGGGCCTAGAGCTGAGATATTTGGTATGTAGCATTGTCTAATGGAACTCTGTAAAGTTTGTTCAAATTATTTCCCTGGGGTCAAAATTGGCTCCGCCCCGGGGGTAACTTGATTTTACATACACTTAAATAGGAAATTAAAAAAATCTTCTTGTCAAAAACTATCATGTCTAGAGCTTTGATATTTAGTGTGTAGCATAGTCTAGTGGACCTCTACCGAGTTTGTTCAAATTATTGCCCTAGGGTCAAAATTGGCCCCGTCCTGAGGTTTATTCTATTTTATATAGGAAAATTAAAAAAATCTTCTTCTCCGAAACCACAAGGCCTAGAGCTAAGATATTTGGTATGTAGCATTGTCTAGTAGACCTCTGCCATGTTTGTTCAAATTATTGCCCTAGGGTCAAAATTGGCCCCGCCCCGGGTGTCACTTGATTTATATAGACTTATATAAGAAAATTTAAAAAATCTTCTTCTCCGAAACCACAAGGCCTAGAGCTAAGATATTTGGTATGTAGCATTATCTAGTGGACCTCTACAAAGTTTGTTCAAATTATTGCCCTAGGGTCAAAATTGGCCCTGCCCTAGGGTTTATTTTTATTTTATATAGGAAAATTTAAAAAATCTTCTCCGAAACCACAAGGCCTAGAGCTAAGACATTTGGTATGTAGCATTGTCTAGTGGACCTCTACCAAGTTTGTTCAGATTATTGCCCTAGGGTCAAAATTGGCCCCGCCCCGGGGGTCACTTGATTTAAATAGACTTATATAGGAAAAATTAAAAAATCTTCTCCGAAACTACAAGGCCTAGAGCTAAGATATTTGGTATCTAGCTTTGTCTAATAGACCTCTACTAAATCTCTTCATATAATGGCCATGGGATAAAAAAAACGGCCCAGATGGGTCACTTGATCTTACTTGGACTCGTATAGAAAACTTCAAAAATGTTAATCACCAAATGACCTTTTCTCCTGGTGAGCATTTATAGGGCCATCATGGCCCTCTTGTTTTATAAATTTCTCCGTTCGTAAGATACTTGATTTTAAAGAAATTCCGTACCAAAAACCCCGCTGTTTATTACGTAATAGGCCATAGATAAAAAATGAAAAAAAAAGTATAAAAAATCAGAGGCACGGTTTCCTAGATTTACATTTCCGCTACAAAATACCGAAAACCGCTTTGACCTACTGTGTTTTTTAAGCTGAGCAATTAACAATTAAAGTGTCTGATCATTATCGTCTCATGGAATCAACGAATTTGAAGCACCCCATTCAATTTTGATAGCCAATCAAAATCGCTTATACATGTATTTATGGTTCAATAATTGAAACCACGCTCAGGTTTGATGTCTAGTATGAGATTTTATAACAAATTATTGTCATTAATGAATTTATATTATCATATCGTACCAATACAATGCACAATACGTTAGAGATGTTTAACGCTGATAAGGAAAAGTCGATAAAGGGGTGCAGTATTTATCGCAATAAATTTTTGAGCGTTCGGTTAGAATATTTTGTTGCTTGGTATTAATGTATGATATCTAATCTTTGTAAATAAAGTAAAATATAATTTTACCTTATTTAAGCGATACTAACCAAGCCAGATACGTTAAGACCCCATCGATTAGAATAATCAAAAATGTTATCAATTTGTGATTGTAGACTGTTAGGATTTGTGGTGAATAAGATGATATCATCAGTTAAAAGGATTAAATATCTTTCTCAGACAACGTGTTATAATCAATTACCCTGGTAATATCATTGATGAATAGAATAAACAATACTGGCGATAATGGTTCACCTTGTTTTAGTCCTAATGATACATTAAAAAAATCAGACATATTCATATGGTTAGAAAGTTTCACACATGATTTAACATAATTATAAATACTTTTCAATATATTTAACATTTTATAATTCAGACCCGAGTGCAATAATTTTGCCCATAAAACATCCCTAATAACTGTATCGAAAGCGCGTTCGTAATCAATAAAGACAAACCATAGTTTCTTATTTTTTTTAATACTTTTTGTATTACACTGTGTAAAATAAATATAGCATCAGATGTTGACCTGTTGTCACGAAATCCATATTGACAATCATTAAACATATTTGACCATTTGTTTTTTCTGTTACGTAAAAGTAGAGAAAATATTTTAGCTAAAACATTTATTATGGTAAATCCCCTGTAATTTGCAGGACATGTAGCATCACATTTTTTAAAAATCGGTATGATAGCTCCTTTAGACCATTGCTGTGGGTAAATACCAGAGTCAAAAATTCTGTTAAATAAAACACAAAGATACGGAGAAATAAAATCACTAGCGTCAATAAAAAATTCGGCGAAATAACCATCCAGATCGCAAGTTTTATTACGTTTTAAGTTCATTAAAGTTTTAATGATTTCATCCACTTTGCTAGGCGCATCTAATTAATTAATGAATAATGGATTTTCACGAAACTGTTTATAATTATCGCTATTGAACTCACAATGAGGCGTGTTATAAATAGTTTCAAAATGCTTAATAAAATCATCAATTCCGACATTGCTTGAACGAAAAGTATTGTTTTAAACTTATTGATATATTTCCAAAATTTTCTGGGAGAAGATTTACACAAAAAAGACAATTTTACTCCCTCTTTACAATAAAGAGATTACTTACATTTCCGCTTAGTTTTAGCAAACGATGCCCGTGCCTGAAGAAAAGATACTTTATTACAATTTGATGGGTCATTCTTTTAGCATCGAGGAATACTGATTTAGCCAATCTACAGTCATCATTAAACCAAACAGATTTCTTCTTTCTATGTGAAGATTATTTATTATTCTGAACATAAGTCTTACCAAATAATTTAAATGAGATATCATGTATTATACTAGAGAACTGTTGTATACATTGATTTATGTCAGATTCATTATTACACACAGCTAACTTATTTGAAATATCATCAAATATATGTATATTTTGTTCAAGACTAAAAATAAAGTCAGTTTTTCTACTACTATCCCATGTAATTTTATCAACATTACAACTACTGTCAGTATTTAAGTATGTTGAAAGCAAGACAATGTAAAAACAATAGGACAATGATCTGAAAATTCATTTATATCAAGTACACACATATTTGAAACATAATTAAAATATTTTTTCATTGAAATGAAATAGTCTACTGTACTGGCAATGTGTTTATTTATGTGCAAAGAATTAAAAGTAAAATGTCATTGTTCTAATATGCCATTTACAATACATAAATCATTACATTTACAAAGATTAAATAAATGTTGGCCAAACGGATTTATACACACATCATTATTTTTCCGTACAGGCAAAGTATACAATAATTCATCATCGGTAGGCAAGTCCACACAACGGTCTAACTGAATATTAGATACAAAGGTTAATGGTGTTGAATTTTAACCTCGTCTCTCTTTAATGTTTTGTGACTATTATTGTGTAACATTTACACGTTTATCACATACTCGTGTCGTTTTTGCCATGCCGTAAAAACGATATGGCACGGCCGTGCATGTTATATGTAAATGAGCCGATTCACATGGATTTATTCCTACGCTGTTTTTCTACAAAATTTATAACTTCACAGGAGTAATGTAAAATTGATTTTAACAATTTGAGTAACAAAATACACTATTTATATCGTTAGATTGATTCACACATTTATTATTTATGACGTTTCATAATGGGACTATTTTTGTGCTCCCGATTAAAAAGCCTTATTGCATTGCGCCTCAGCGCAACGCATGTTTGGGGTCATGAAACTGAAAGCCACTGGTGAGGCAGTAGTTAACAGTTTTGGTGGTAGTGAATAGATTTTTGTAACAATTAAAGTAATATAATGTTGACGTGAAATTATTGAATTATAGACAGGTAATACCATCTTGTCTTATGAATTGAAATGCTATTGCTAAACTTTATATCCCGTTTTTATTTTACATCTCTAATGGCAATTTTAAATTAAGAATCATTCCAGTGAACTTTTGCCTTATTCCGAATGACGTCATTAATTGTCAGTGGTGCATTTATGAAATAAGATGTCCTGGGTTCAATCCCCGGTCGGAACCTATTATTTTTTTTATTATTTTTTTCTTGATATAACATTTTTACTCAATTAACTAGCTAAGATTACAAAGGGAAAGTATGCTTGCACATTTTTAAATGAATATGCATACAAGACAGTTAAAAGCAATTTAAAAAACCTGATCATGCGCCTATATTCTCGTTTCGTGTCAAAGCATTCTGTGTCAAACCAAGAGTTTTCTCGGTTATTACGCCGTGTATTGCCTTTAAATGTGTTTTTAAAAAGTGGATCCGCTATTTTAAAAATTAAGTCCGAAAAATTATTTACCATATTGTCAATATTAGAAGTACTATTTTCTACATTGATAAACTCGGACAATTGGCCAATGCTTCTACGCCTAAATAGCTATTTGTGTTTGTCCCGCCACTTATAAAACACGTGTTCTGTATTTGAGTCGTTTCGAAAACAATCAGGCTTAAATCCATTTATAACAAAATACAATGGAGCATGGTCGCTAAATATATAAAATACACAAATGTGAAAATCACTTATTGCATTGAAATGACGTTCTTGTAATAAAATCAATGGTAGTATTTGCATTCCTAGAGTAATAAGTATATTCCCCTTTATCACAAACCCGTGCATATAATATGTAAATGCTTGATGAAGCATAGCCATTGATTGGAACATGTTTTTCAAAATTATAACTTCACAGGAGTAATGTTGTATTGATTTTAACAAGTTGAGTAAGAAAAGATACTGTTTACATCGGTAGATATGTTCACACATTATGATGTTTCATGATGTATTTTTTGTACTCCTGATTAAAAAGTCTTAAATTGTATGTGTCACTCATATGTTATCAGTAGCAATGTCAAACAGGTGTGTTGGGTTTCGCCGTATTTTCAGGGTATGTGATAAAAGAATATTAAATTCGTTTAGATTCCGTCTTGAATTCATTGAACCTGTTGAATAAAATAGTATGAAGCTCACCAGAGGCTCGCTTCATACTGTTTTATACAACTCGTTCAATAAATTCAATATGGAATCCGCACTTATTTGATATCCTCTATTGATTGTGATAAACGCCTAATCTACCATTGGCTATACGATTACCAGTTGATTTACACATATCCAAAAGCTTAACACCTCGTGCATTACACACCACATCAGAAGAGGCCCGTTCACATGAAATATCTGGATTATAATCCTCATGTTCTAGTTCTAAAATATTACGATCACAAACTATGAAATCTGATTTATTGCCCACACGGCAATTCCAGTCACCTGCTAACAAGACTACACCTAATTTATCATATTTATAGATATCTTGCTCTACAATCTTAAACAGGTCAGCAATAATAATACCTTCGGCAGGCGAGACATCTGACCACATATACACATTACATAGGTATACATCATTATCAAGATTAAAAAATGACATATCAAATCATAAAAGATAACGAATGCACAGAAAGGCATTCACATACTTAGAGAGTGGTGATAAAAATGATAAACTTTGACCAAACAATATGTATATATATTATCAAACAATAAACGCATGATGTTCTATTGCGTAAAAATTATGAATTAGTTTGTAACAATAAAAACTTGGTATGCAAATACGAATGCGGCGAACATTTAAATTATTTAACTAGTGGTGAAAAAAGTGATTATTATAGATACGACATTTCATGACAATATTTTTTTGTATTCAGTAAATTCATAAAGCCAAAAAAAATAATTGCTTTTTCAGTTTTGAAATATTTTACGACTATTCACGTTCATGTCAGCCTCAACGTTTCAATATACGCGGTTCTGAGTCGACATTTGGTTCTGGCTAAGTATGATGAATTCGAAAAAAGGCGATTGCAAATCAACGAACTAACTCAGGCTAAAAAACGATCAATGAATATATAGTAAATATGTGTTGTTTTAATACGATGTGTTGGTATGCCATATGTATGTTTGAAATAAGTCGCGCATTTATATATCAATGATAAAATCTGATTATATTTGTTTTGAACATTTAAATTATATACTTATTTTATTGGTAAGTTTCAACTAATCACATCATTTACCAATTACTTCTGTGTTTCTCATGTGGGTAACCAATCATCTGAATACAATCATCTTTATATAAATTCCGTTAATGCGTTTAGAAAAAAGCATAAACCAATAAGCCATTATGTCATATAAATTATAATGTTATTATGTTAATCCTAAATGTGCTTGTACTTTTATAATTATTGCAGCTTAGTCCGCCCAAAACATTTATTGATATACAACATGTATACCATGTTCAATACAGTAAATGTCTGATTGTTTACTCATTATTTTGTATATAACGCATTATTGGTAATTGAATCTTGTTTAATTACATTTAGTGGCTAAAATATTAATTATATTGATATATTGATTTGAAATTAAACTCTCCGGTTCAGGTTTCTTGGTATAAATATTCAGTTTGTTTTAATTTATTTCCATTTTGTTAATCGTCACCTTGGTATTGTGACATTACTGTATACTGCTATCAGCTTTGATAATGTCATTTTGTTACACGATAAATTTTGGAGATAGGACCATTCATCATTGATTCTTACAGTCTAGAATACCAATGAGTATGATTAGGACGCCTGAACACATTGTGATTTAAAACAGATCATACTTACATATTATGATATGTTCTTACATAGTTCGTCTTCTGAACATACTATCCGGTCCTCTGACAAATAAACGGACACAATACAATAAGCCGTTTCAAAAAGAAACATAGTGGACATTTTCTTTTATTTATATATATTTGGCGATCCGCGTGACAAGAAGAATACTGTGCATATGCATTTCGTGATGATTCTAACAAGAAGCGGTTAGCGTTAAACAATACATTTATTAATTAATAAGACTTACTACTAGTATAACATAACTGTAAATGCTTCAATGAGTAAATATACACGGCATTGTAATAAACTTTAGATTCACATGTGCTATGTGACTAACAACTATAACTACCTATACATTCCCGAGGTGTTGAATTGTAACGTCGTCTCTTTTTAATGTATTGTTACTATTATTATGTATTAGATACAAGTATACATATCTTAGAAGTTTTGATAAGAAAAAGTAAAACATTTGACAGTTTTAAGCGTCATGACATACCGTCATCACGTAGGATGTATTATATTTGGAAGGACGATATAGTAAAACGTAAATTTGGGTTGCTATTATATTGGATGCAGCAGGGAGATGGCTGTTGTTCGGAGGTGATCGGTCATGGAGCTTATACTGTAGTTGCAAACAACAGTCTATCAAATGCAATATAATTGATTGTTTTACCAAAAATATGATCAATATGCAATAATAAAATGTTGGGGACATAACTTCATACATTTCAAATATTTAATATTTCTATCAATATCAATGGATAATCAACGTTGTGCCTTCCGCAGAATGTAGATTATTTTCAATTGATTCCGATGAAAATGTGTATGCCTGCAACGTTTATTATTTATTATCTCATTTTCGTAAATGAACAATATATCTAAACAATGTTAAACCTAGAAAATAATGATGCACTGGAAAATAATTTATTTTCGGTGGTGATATAATTATTATATCAATGTTTATTTACTTGTTAGTTAATGTTTAAGTATATATGTTGGTACGGTGTATATAAATATAGTAAAATTAAATCTCGTAATTAGAATGGAAGGTTTTGTATATATATTTTTTACGCTATGTCGTGGGTTTACTCTTAAATACAAAAGGTTCGTTAAAAAGCATTACAATACGTCGAGGGGAGATTCGAAACTAGTGCAAGTGACATATTTGACAAAAATTACTTTTTTCAATAATCATTTGTATCAATATTATCTTTGAACTATCTTCATGTATCCATAAACTCACTTTGTTCAGTTGTTGTTACTTGGATTTAATGAGGTCAGATGAACATAGATATCAATATTTTACTCCAAATTGTTTTTATTCATCCTGCCGTTACTATTTTTTTTAATTACATTAAAAACATAATTTAAGGTATTCATGTAAGATAAACTTTGACTAGTTCAAAAGTTCTATTAAAATTTAACAATGCCCTTATAGTTTTTACTCATTCCACTTAATTTGTAACATGCTTATATTTAGTTCTAAGACGTAGAACAGAGTGATTTGTAAACATGTATATCTATATAGATATTTTACTTCAATCTGTACTTGTTCTTCTGTTACTGTTGTTAATTAGTACATTTACTAAAGCGAGAATACATTCTATATGTATGGCGTGTAATATTTATTTCATTCTGAACCAGTTTTATCTTCCATTGCTGTGCTGATATGCTTAGATTATGGTTAATATCTCTCTATATATATAAATGTTCAAAGTGATACTTCAATCAATGATTACAACAAACATTTGTATAGAATTGATAGACATACTAGTTTATTGTTCTGTGGTATTAATAATTTGAAGAAGTAATCTAGCCTAGATAGTTTAAATATATGTATATCATTTTCCCATGTTCACAATAAAATAATGCATTATCGTTGCTTTAGTTGCCCCATTACCATTTAATGTATACTTTTATTCATATCAACCGTTATTACGTCATTGTAAGCTGTGATGCACATGTGAATGCAATTAAATGGTTTTCGTCATTACGATTCTCGTTAGCGAATAAAAGTGTATTGTTTAATAGTTCCAACTCTTACAAATCTACGTATTTTGATTGGTCAGTGGAGGGAGTTTATACTTCGATAAACTCCTTTTCAATCGGAAACCTTTTGTTTCTGTACATCGTCGACCGACTACTTTTACCAGCTAAAGAGTTTTAGCGGTTCATGTCCGACATTTGTAAGAATTTAATAAAACAATTGAATTTGAAATAAAAGGATTAAACTTTCATTTCTGGTCGTTTATCGAAGTGTAAACTCCCTCAGACTTCCTTCGGGCTTTATTGAATGTGTTATGAGGTCTGAGGGAGTTTACACATCGAAAAAACGACCAGAAATGAAAGTTTAATCCTATAATATGCAACATCGCATTATAAGTAACTGAAACAATCAAATGCCATTTCAACATGCGTGTCCCGAATAATTATTATTTGCTTAATAAGGCCTGAGACAATCACAGCTAAAAGGGAGATTATTTGAATAGGTATATTGTACAGATATAACGTTAACACTTGCAATCTCCATGTGCGGTCATCGTCTATTGTTAAATGTATGATGTACTTGCTGGATGTTAAAATAATTGCATTGCAGAACAAAAGGTTCCCGTGTTCTTGATCTTTTTATTAAAACTAAACCATGAATGTTAAGCAATAATTCATTCCTTGGGGTGTTGCTATATGAATAGTTTAATCTAATCAACTGACCGGGATGGTAAGTCAATACGTTGAATATTATTTTTTGTTCATAATGTGTATGTACGTGTATACTAGGCATGCGCAATCATGCAAACGCTAATATATAATTAGTTGACGTAAATTACAGTGTAAAGATCGACCAGGATGTCTGATGCGGATATCCGGGTACATGATTCGGCCAATTGTGACATATAATTATAGTACAAACCAATTGAATGTGTTTACACTAAGAGCTTTCGACCTTAACTGAACAGGACTCGGGATGACTGAGTTACTATAAATAGAATCCACGATGGCGCCCGTTTGTTTGCCTCTAAACCGGCCCCTATAGTACTTATAACGAAAGTTATAACATAAATTGAAACGTAGCGTCTTTCTGACACCATGGTTACTTTTACTGTCAAATTCTCTTCTGCTGCACCGGATGTCAAATTACGATTAGACTAACGTGTCTAGACAAGACATGTAATCGATAAGGAATACGATGGCCTTATCATATGTTATTCTAAAATTCATAAACACAAACATTGTAGTGCAGACATATTAACTATTATGTACGTCATAATTATATTCATTGTAGGTAAATCTTATAAATTAAAATATTTTATGATTACCATACTTGATATGTTGTATTTATCTATCATTTCTATTTTCTAATATATACTAACTTTTGGTACCGCATGCATATATGACATGAGATAAATAAGAATAAGTTCATGTATCTAAATTTCTGATTTGTCTGATCTAATAGTTATGTTGGCTTAGTTACAAAATTTAACAGGTTGGCTGACTGCCACTTATATCACTTTCGAAATAAATCTTAGTGTCTCAATGGTTATATCACAGCTAACACAATAGTATTTTATCCTTTCAGGAACAATCCAAGGTAAGATTTTCATCAATTACAAGCCGTATAAAAGTCTCATGATTGAACAATATAATGTCATGGAATTATACAATCATTTTAGGCCAGACGCATGTAAATTGTTTCAATATGAATATTGAACAGCTTGATTATCAAGATTTCAGAACCGTTAATCTCGCGATCATGTTTCAATTTGCATGTTTGAATGTACATGTTCCATTGTGCATGTTTCATTTTGCCTGTTCCACTGTGCATGTTTCAATGTACATGTTCCAATGTGCATGTTTCATCTTGCCTGTTCCCCTGTGCATGTTTCAATGTACATGTTCCATTGTGCATGTTTCATTTTGCCTGTTCCACTGTGCATGTTTCATCATTGTACATGTTCCAATGTGCATGTTTCATTTTGCCTGTTCCATTGTACATGTGTCAATGGACATGTTCCACTGTGCATGTTCCATTGTGCATGTTCCAATGTGCATGTTTCATTTTGCCTGTTCCATTGTACATGAGTCAATGGACATGTTCCACTGTGTATGTTTCATTTTGCATGTTCCATTGTACATGTTTTACTCCACTGTGGTGTTTCTTTCATTTTTCATGTTCCATTGTACATGCTTCACTGTACATGTTTGATTGTGCATGCTCCACTGTACATGCTTCATTGTACATGTTCCACTGTGTATGTTTTATTTTTCATGTTTCGCCATACATGTTCCACTGTACATGTGATTGTGTAATCCTCGGTGCATGCTGCTTAGCATGACATACTTGGATCTTCCCTACACTTAAAGTCCTTAAAAACCACTGCCTGCTGAAGTGAGATTGTCTATTACAAAATATGATACATGTACTTTGATGCTATTGATGCTTGTTTTGATTTTACTCCAACCGACTCGAACAGCAACGACATATCAATTACTTTTTGTTTCCAAGAAATCTAGATAGCACACGTGTATGTTTAAATCGATTTAATAAGTTGACATTTAATATTTCAGGTATCTAGAATATGTAAAACGCTTGAGGAAACAGCTTGCTGCAGTTGGAATAACCGAGTAGGACGGAAACGTCTACAAAGTGAATGGAATATAACAGTTCGTAGAAGCCTATGAATACTGAATTTGTGATATATCAAGTGGGGCAGATGTGTTTCTGTTTCTTTGATGGTAGACCGACACTTGTTTTTTTATAATTTACGTCATGGTATTGATTATATTGCATATTTACTGTACACTGGACACTAGTTTCGTGTTATATTTTCTATAATTATATTGTTCATATCGCCCGTAGTAAATCATTGTCTGCATACATTTGTGATGTATATTTACTTGTTATTTACATTGAGGTACACGTTCTAAATATACATTTATGTACATTATATGTATTTGGGTCATGCGTGGTTTTTGTATAATGTTTGTTTTTGTATACAATTTTACCTTACTCTTTGTTTTCTTTCATCTGAGTCTTCATTTAGCATTATCCATAATTAGGAACAAGATAATAGTTTCCAATAAATTAATAATTTAATTCAGAGTCTCCGACTTCATCCTGGCAGGAACTAGGTGTGTAAAATGTATGGACTGTTATATGGATGACAGCAAGTTTTATAATGTAAAGCAAGTGTGCTATCAAAGCACATATTATTTGAGAATTACTCAAACGTACAATAAACTTTTACATACTTAAACTTGACCGATTGTCAAATTATATTCATTTTATCGTATCAGACGTTAACATAATTACTTTATGGCACATATTTATACATTTAGATTCTTTTAGATAGTTTAAACTTCAGTCAGAATTCGTAATATTTATGCCTCAGATTGAATTCGACAACACAACTGTATAACCATAATGTTTCATTATGTGAATATAAATACATCATATATCGGGCATCATTGTTTAGGTGTATAAAGCATTAAGGAATGTTCTGAACAGAACGTATATGACAAGAAGAGGTTATATTGTTGTATTGATAGGTACATGGTATATTTGATAACACTATACATCGTATAGTTACCACATAGTCATATTTTCTATGACCAGATGAAATTGTCGCGATACGGACGTCATTCCACGAGTCTTTTTTATAATAAGATAATTGTATAAACGCTTGTTTAGAATAAAGGACTTGAATTCGTATTATGTATATTTGAATGTTTACTCTGAAAAATAAATCATTTAATTAGCATTAATTCGTGTTCCTATTAGTGTTGTAAATTGGTCTTTTAAATTAAAGTAATAAATTCACTATCCTATTTATGGAATAGTGTTTTCCTTATACTGGATCATTCCATCAAACATGTTAAAGACATCACCCTTAAATACAGGCAATATCTCCACAGGCGACGCAGTAAATAACTATATGCATGTATCATACATTATATCATCATAAGAATTACTCATGTCTACACTCGTCTGTCTACAATATTAGTTTCAGATTGGATTAAACTTACAATTAATTGTTTGTGGACCGACATTTGCATGTTTTCAAAAAAAAAAAGCAGAACGCGGTCGTAAAATTGTGTCGATACATAGAAATTATGATGTATACATATGATTCATTTGAAAACAAAGAATCAGTTATTGACCATCGTTATGTCTTGACTCAACAGTAGACGACACATGCAATTATACGAATATGAACAATTTACATATACATAACATACTGTTGAAAGGTGTAATATAATGTTGAAATGCAAATCCAGATACAACGCCTATGAAGACATCTGAAATGACATAACTTCAGTCAAACATTCTAATTCATTGGCAGATAACTCAAACAAGAGGGCCACATTGGCCCTTTATCGCTCACCTGAGAACAAAGGCCAATAATCAATGACCAGGTAATATAGTTTCCATCTCGTAAAACTAATTTTTACATAGATTTTGAGATCAAAACCAACAATGAAGGTATAATACTGTTAAACAAGCTAAAATGTAGCAAATTTTCTAATTCAAGGGCCCATAACTCTTGAAGTTCTGGTCCGATTCCACCTATTACTAAACTTGTCCAAATCCATAAGGTAATACACATTCATTGTAAATATGATTAGGATCGGTGGATAAATGAAGGTGCCAGAGTGTAAACAAGCTAAAATATAGCAAATTTTCTAAGTCAAGGGCCCATAACTCTTGAAGATGTGGTCTGATTCCACCCATAATCGAACTTGTCCAAGATCTTTTAGTTATACACATTTACTGAAAATATTATTGGGATTAGTGAATAAATGAAGGCGCTAGAGTGTAAACAAGCTACATATAGTAAATTTTTTAATTCAAGGGCCCATAACTCTAGAAGTTATTGTCCGATTTTGCCCATAATCAAGCTTAGCCGAGACATTGTGGCCATATACATTGTGAGCAAGTTTAATTACGATTCGTTAAGAGCTGCGGTTGCTAGAGTGTAAACAAACTAATTGTGGGCGGACAACGTACGACGGACGCCGGAAATTCACCGAATCAGGTGAGCTAAAAAGAGTTCGTCAACGCCCAATTTATTTCGCTTAAAATGTTTCTCTTATCATATGCTATGATCATGCAAAGTCTAAAAAAATCATGAACGAGTTTAAATTTCCCTGTATATATATGTGAAAAAAAAAGGAAACTGTAGCAAATGTCTTTAAATATGTGACTGGTTTCATTTAAGTTTGTAAAGCTCCGTGTGACATCATGACGTGACGTCATGAATGAAAAGACTCTAAATGTAATTCATCCAACATTAAATAATGTCGTGATGATGATAATGTCAAAACGAACTAATCTTTGGTATAATATTTGAGAGCATTAACTAAATAGCAAGTTTTTTTAAATATCTGTTCCTGACTTGAAAACACATATTCAATATTCTCATCATCTGACTAAAATGCTACAAATTAAGTACGTATATCTGAAGTTGATTGGCATAAAAAAATTGATTTGAATTGATAAATTGGTAATGTACTTGTGTTCTTCTTTCATGTTATCAATTTACACCGATTGAATCCTCGTGTGATATCAAACCTACATCTTTAAACTTGTAACCTACTCGTACTTGTATACTTCAATACGTCATGCTCAATAACATTTATTTGTCATAATATCGTAAATCACACAAACGTCAATATATATGCGAAATACCTTGGTCTAAAATAAAGACAAGTACTCATTACACACTTCTTAGTCATATAATCTTCTTAATGAGTGAGTTATTTGTTTTATTTGAGTGTGATATTGACATAATTATATTATTTTTACTAAAGCTGTTTCTTTTCGAGCGTGTCGCTTTGGTCATACCAGAATTTTCTTTTCATATTTACTTGATTAAAGTTATCACTTGCAGATAACTGAAATATGAACTGGAAATAATACGGATAAAGCAAAATATGCTCCATATCGCACTGTTGAGATTTGTGGTAGATATGTCTTTGTAAAATGAAATGATACAGTGTTCGACAAACGGTACATATATCATACACGTATACATACTCATTATTCTTATGATATACGATTTTAGCATTAACACAGGAACATACATACATACTATAATGGGAAGAAATGTACAGTTCACTTCAGTGACACATACAAGCTTCCAAAATAAAGATATGTTTGTCCAAAAGGAATTATACATATGACTTACACACATTCAACTGAATAAAGAAAATAAATAATACATACAATAATTGTTCATTCCACGTCTCATTTCAATACTCATTAAGTTATTCGTTGTAAAATGTGTATCCATAGAAACATCATTATGCTATTGAAGCATTATAGAACAGAGTATATTTGAAATTTGATGTTTTATTGGTTGCATAAAGCATTCATGTAATGAGAACCACGAATCCATTCGTCACACTAAAGTTATTTCAGAATATTATGTAAATCACATTTTAATTATGTCATGTAAACTTTCACAAGCTTTTTGCATGTACACACAACTATTATGGCTGCAAAACTTAACTTTGCTTTCACAGGCTAATAACGAAACCCAGGTATGACTTCGTTGAATGAATGTTAAACTCAAAGATACTGCCTCCGTTTATATTGCATTGAACAGACAGATGATTTTTGTTTACGGGAATTCCGAACAGAAGTTGGGAATACGCACAATTCTAAAACGCTCACTTCGACAAAATTTCCATATACACCATCACCTTTAGAAATGAAAGAATTATCCATAATGCACATGGTGTCAGTCAAACACAGCTTTAACGTTCAATATGAATGCGGAATCAAGACAAACTTATTTCTAACACAAACACATAATACAAGAACGTGCGGTACTGAATATGGCCCAATTTATCAGAAACTGTAACATCGAAAATAAACAAAACCGTCCAAATTATTTAATTACTCTCCGTGCCAGCTAAACTGGCCATTAGTATGTTAATCATGTAAACCATAAAAATGTAGAACCTCCAGGTAACACTATTTACCAAACAAAATGCGTATTATGCAAGAGCTAATATCGTTCAATTATCATGTTGAATTATGTTTATCTTTGGACACAGTCGGTCCACCAAACTATGTTAAATCTTCACAAGTTCGCCTCTTTGCTGACGATACTGCTATCTATCTTGCATTAACTATTGCCTCACACTCAAACCTACTACATCAACTTGAAACATGGGAACAAAGGTGGGATATGAAATTTAACCTGTCAAAATGCCAAGTTATTCAAATCACCAAGCGCACATCAGTCATTCCAACTCATTATAACCTTCACAATACCATTCTCGAGTCAGTTCCATCAGCAAAATACCTTGGTGTCACAATTTCAAATGATCTCTCTTTTGGCAAGCATATTGACAACATCACAAAAAAGCAAATCAGACACTTGGATTTCTCAGGCGTAACATCTAAGTCAGATCAAAGAACCTAAAATCCACAGCATACAAGACACTGGTCAGGCCCTAGGTGGAGTACATTTCTACAGTATGGTCCCCGTATACTAGGGTTCGCATTGATCAACTTGAATCGGTGCAGCTGCTAGGTGGACCATGCATGATTTCTCACGAATGTCCAGTGTCACTGATATGTTGTCCATACTAAACTGAAGACGCCTTGACCTTCGCCGCATTGACCAGCACCTGGTTATGTTTCATAGCATCATACATAGTCAAGCTTCCATCCCCATTCCAGCTGATGTAAAACCACTCACCAGAACATGTAGACATTCTCATTCTCAAGCATTCCAGATAACGCCAACTTCAGTAGACTACCATAAGTATTTCTTCTATCCCCGTACCATTGTTCACTGGAATGCTCTCCCTCCAGGTATTGTCAACTTGCCAGATCATTAGTTCAGTCAGGCTGTAAACCAGATTGAACATGTCTCACCATAAAACCATCTGCCCTGTTTTTAACCTATTTTTAACCTTTTCTGATGTTCTTACTTTTATATCTCTTTACTTCCTTTCCAATTCTTACTAATTTTCTTGTTGGTCGACGCGTGCAAGATCTAAGTCCCCGCCAGGGGTTTCACCTCAATGGAAGACAGATAGATATATGTATCCGGTCTTTGTTCATGTATCTTTAACACTTAGTTTACACTTAGATACAGGTGAACAAGATGTGTAGATGCAGATAAACAAGGTGAGATGATACAGGTAAACAAGATGTGCAGATACAAGTAAACATAATGTGTAGATACAAGTAAACATAATGTGTAGATACAAGTAAAGAAGGTGAGTAGGTACCGGTAACGAGGTGTGTAGATACAGGTGAAGAAGGTGAGTAGATACTTGTAAACAAGGTATGTAGATACAGGTAATGCCGTAGGGCCTGAACAATTATTCGGATAATCCATGGTTTTGAATAATCCATTTCAGTATGATGTACTTGTTGGCAACGATAAATTCCGTACTGTCCGTATATTGCAAAGGAGTTAACTCTCGTATGCAAACATGACGTTACTTATTATTTATCATGAGTTAACAAATGAAACAAAAATTCTTGTTAAATAAATACCCGCGCATTTATGGATTATGCAGAACACAATCTTTAAAATATACAGAACACAATCCGACACAATAATATGTCATTCTCACTTCACTTGCTAACGATCGACTAGGCTCGCTATCGTCACATTCTAAAACAATAAAACAATCGAAGACGTAATGTTTTTATGTTTTGTACATTCTTTCAATATCCTGTATACTGAAACAACTTGTTTATCACATTGTAATAATGGGATGCCATTTATATTTACTTTTAATGTGAATGTATGTTAATAACATATACATGTAGCGTTTCATCAGGACGTCCTTGTTATATTTTATATTCTTACAATGTCATGCTTTTTATTTGATACTCACGTGATAATTTTTGAAGCTCGCATTCGATCGATAAATCTAGGGACGTATTTCTAGGTGTCATTCGCAAAGTGTTCTTCAACGTGGAAAGAAGTTAAGAATAATTACATCGTTAATAGAACTATTACATTTTAAATATCTTTGCATATTACGATATAGGACCAAGTGCTTTAGATATAATAAAGGTATGTACAATATTTATAAACGTTTAACAATGTAAATAATCTTATGGTTTTGATAGTCAAACTTGAAAATTGAAATATTGATACATTCCATGTTGTTGTATATAACAGAAGTAGGAAGCGATGTCCGTCACGTCCTGATATTCTAACATCATATAAGTAAAAAGACGAGCGTACAATCATTTCGTAATAACTGTAAGTAATGTGTGACGGGCACTGTACGTGACGTCGGACATAAGAAATGCTTAAGATATCGGGCTTGGGTCTGGTCATATCAAGTTTCACCAATTAATAGATTTAAAACTATACCATAATTACATACTGAAAAAAAACACTGAATGTAGTTCATTGCAAATAATTTAAAACAAATATTAAATTTGGTTGTTCTTCTATAAAACAATAGCGCACGTAACTTACAATTTTTTGACGAAAAATAACCTCTCTGTATATAGGAATATACAAGGGGTGATCCAGAAATTCGTAGACAGTATCTGTTAATCAAAAAGTAATATACGTAATAATGTTAAATTTCGTTTCCTACCTCACTGTACATTTATCAATAAATCTGGAAATAATTGTCGTAATTGGACAAGCAATAAAATTTATACACTATTTTAAGTTCATAAAGGTAATGAACCGCGGCGCATGTCACGACGTCAAACACGACGTTGACAAAATTAATGATAAATTACAACGTTTTTAGCACTTAGTCTCATAAGTTTTCAAAGTTTTCCCCATTTCAATGAATGCAGTTTTCGTGGTGGCGAACCAAGTCCCTGAATATAATGGCATACCACTCGCAACCAAAGGATGATAAAATTGATTGAGTGGCGCCTCTCAAGTTTTTCCTCGTTGATATTCGCCCGCACTTGTTCCACAGTCTTCATGTCCCTCACATCCACTGGACGTCCGAACCAGGCAACTTTACTTTGAAATTTGGTCGGCAGATTTAAAACATATTAGTAAATGTCATGTGCAGATTTTGTAACTGTAGAACTCGGCCGTTCTTAATAAAACGCCGTGTCTACGAACTTTTGGATCACCCCTCGTATTACAACGTATCATGCAGGGATCCGTGCCTCAGGTTTTGATAACGTCCTTCGTTCTTTAGATAGTTTACTTAAAAGAAACCCCATACCCTGAATCACTACATTTATTACGCAATACGCCATAGATGAAAAAGAAACAAGTATCAAAATATTTGAAACCACACCCTTGTTTGATGTCTAGTAAGAGATATAATAACAAATTACTGGTATTAACGAATTGATAGTATCATATCGTACCAATACAATGCATAACACGTTAGAGATGGTTAAGCAAGGTACAGTGTTTATGAATAGCAACAAAACACTTTTTTGCGCGTTCGGTTAGATTATTTGTTACTTAGTATTATTGTATAATATTTGTAAACAACTTAGAATATTATTTCACTTTTTTTAGTGTATTAAGTCAATACCGAAACCTTGGATAACCAGAAAAAAATTCTGAATACACTTTTCGTTTGTACAAGCACATTGTTATTACACAATGCAATATACGAGGGCTGTCCTGGAACATGACTATTTACAGGACTTTTGAATTGAAACTGTAAATAAAGAAAGGCACAACTAATATAAATAGAAACACAACTTATTTTTATACTTCATTCCTCGTTATAAAAAGCAAGACTTGATAGACACGGTAGACGAATGACAGTTAGTGTAATAGCAGAAATACTTGACATTTCGCGTGATATTGTTAGTCAAATATTAACAACCAACCTAGGAATGTCAAAAGTTAGCGCATGTTTGGCCCCTCGCTTGCTTAAGGAAGAAGAGAAGCAACGCCGAGTTGAATGCTCTACTAGGTTCCTGTGGCTTTATGATATGGAGGGAGAAGAGATTGCTATTAGCCCTAAGAAAGAAGCGCACAGACTTAGGCCCTGATCAAGTCATATATCATTAAGATAATGCACCGGCACACAGAGCGAGATCGACACTACTTGAAATTGATCTACCAGAGCTTAAACTGTTACCCTATCCACCATACAGTTCTGACCTGGCGCCAATGGATTTTACTTTATTCTTGAGGTCAAGAAAATGTTGCGCGGACAACACTTTGAATCAGATATGCGCACAGAAAGTTGTAGCGGGATTCAATAACAAATGGCATACTGATATTTTCATGAAGATGATTCATAGGCACCTTGAATGTCTACCAAAACGTGAAGATTACAACGAGAAGGTGAATCGTTCTCTTAAGTTTGATTACGTTTGAAGTGCTTTAACGTCGTATGACAACGTAAGACGCGACAACGTGCTCCGGATGACGGTCAGTGATGGTTTTATTTTTTATGCCCCGCCTTGAAATGGCGGATGGCATATAGTGTTTATCCTGTCCGTTTGTGTGTGTGTGTGGGGGGGGTTGCGGATTTTAGTGTCCGGCTCATAACTTTGTCATGCATGATTGGATTTTGAAATAATTTGGCACAAATGTTCAACATAACAAGACGATGTGTCATGCGCAACGACAGTGTCGCTTGCTCAAAGGTCAAGGTCACAGTTGACACTTAAAGCATTATATGTTTATGTTCGTGTCCGGCTTATAACTCTGTCATGCATGATTGGATTTTGAAATAATTGGTACAAATGTTCATCATAACATGAGGATGTGTCATGCTTAAAGACTGTGCCGCTTGCTCAAATGTCAAGGTCACAGTTGACACTTAAAATATTATATGTATAAGTTCGTGTCCGGCTTACAAATCTGTCATGCAGGATTGGTTTTTAAAATAAATTGGCACAAATGTTCATCATATTAAGACGACGTGTCCTGCGCATAACTGCGTCACTTGCTCAAAGGTCAAGGACACAGTGGACGTTAAAAGTGTGTGCATATTATTATGGATATAGTGAAAGTGTATGTTCGTGTCCGGCTTATAAGTTTGTCATGCATGATGGGTTTTTGAAATAAATTTGCACAAATGTTCATCATATTAAGACGACGTGTCATGCCCAAAATCTGTGTCGCTTACTCATTATTTAATACACTTTTGTGCAAATGCATTTATCACAGTAATATGAGCAGGGTTTATCTGTGCGTTCTATTGATGCTTGTAATATAATAATCGCGTGATATAGTTTTGTTGATGACATATTCGATCAATTAATCTTGGGACTTGCTTCAAGTCAAGGTGACATTACATTTAGTTCACCAACCAAGCCACTAGAAAATCAACCGGTACATTGAATGTGAAACCAGTTAAATAAGCAAAGAATAGGCCTCAGCTTTGACGGGAATTGTTTCCTAACATTTGTATGTTCTTATCAGTTGGATGGGATTAGGGTTAATGTTTTTTTTAAAAATGTAAATATTTTGGGGAAGGCTAGATTTACAAAGGGTTACGAAGTATCAATTAAAAAGGAACAAATTTGGTTTAAAACCGTCTGCTATACAGCGCGTAAAACTTTTCAAAAGGTCAGAAATATATACACAAACTAAAGTAACGAAAAAAAATCATTCCTTAGCGCCAAAAAGAATTATTGTCGGTAAAAAAGACTGAAAAAGCAAAAAATTCAAGCACTCCAAAAACAGAAAATTTCAGATATTGCTGCTAAAACCCCCTGGAAGTTTTAGTCAAATGTGAAATAACAATATAAAAAACACACATAAAGCTCAAAACTTACCAGTGAAGATCTATACATTCATTTCAAAGAATTATTTGGTTCAAGTGAAATCACCCCTCAAACCGAAAGTTTAAATGTAAATAAGTCCGATGAGTTTTTAGATAAGGACATAACACACGATGAATTAAAAAGGGCGACATTTTCGCAAAATAACAACAAAAGCGCGGGCCAGATGAAATCATTGCTGAAATATAAAAACACTCGTTTGAAAAACATCATCTTTTACTTTAAAATTATTTAATCGTTTATTTATCGATATACTGGAGAATATCCAACTACATGGGGAGGGCATTATTTCACCTATATTTAAGGGAGGTAATATCGAAGAACCTTAACACTACAGGGGAGTAACTCTCATTAATGTATTAGCGAAAATCTACTCAAAAGTTTTAATGAATAGACTTATAAATTGGACAAATGAAAAACATTAATGTTGAACAATCAGTTTGGATTTCAAAAAGAAAAATCCACCATGGATTGTATCTTCGTATTTCACTCAATAATTGCAAAAACGTTCAATTCGAAACAAAAACTCTACAGTACTTTCATAGACTTTGAGAAAAAGTTTTGACCTTATAGATACAAAATTATTGTGTCAAAAGATGTTAAGTCTCAAAATTAGAGCAAAATATATTACAGCTGTGTCATCAATGTATAAAATCGTTAGACAATTTATACGGTATAATGGTAAGATGCCCGAATTCTTTAGTTCGTTCATATGATTGAAACAAGCATCTCCGAGCTCAAGCTTGCTGTTATAGCTTTTCGTTCATGACGTAAGAATCAATATTGATGCTAATTTAGATGGTGTATTCACAATAAATGAACTCAAAGTGTTCCTTCTAATGCTCGCTGATGATGCAACATTATTTGGGCACTTACCAGAAGCGTTGCAGTCTAATGCTAAACAACCTCAACCAGTTCTGTTATACATGGAAATTAAAAATCAATACGAACAAAACTAGAGTTATGTTCAAACGCGGTTGTCATGCACAATGTAATATAGTTCTCAATTAAACAAAATTAGAAGTTGTACCATCATTTAGATACTTTGGGACACATCTTTTCAAAAATGGCTCTAAGCTTGGTACAGGTCGCAAATTATAATTTCAAAACATTCATATTTTGCGCTTCATTATTTTCTCATAGTTTTTAATCAGATCGAACAACAAATCAGAAAAAAATCGTTTTTTGACAGTTGGCCCGATATTAAAGCATGGGGTCATCATGATGCTAACCATATTGAACAAGTTTAATGTAAATTCTAACGAAACATATCATGTGTTAAACAGTCAACAAATGTGTACCGTTTATATGGAGAACTTGGGCGGTAACCCATGGAAATAACTAATACTTATAATACTTGATAAAAGTGTTAAATTCAAATAATGCCATAATTATTAAGGTTTAGGAAATTTATGGTTTCGTCTGAATCCCGAAGATATTAACTACCTTACAACCATGGTATAGTTCGATTAATAATTCTAGAAGGTTATCTCATTACTGTTTGTTCAAGCATGAATTTCATCCAGAAAAATGCTTGCAGTGCATTATGGACCTTAAATATAAAGCTACTATTACAATATTTTGATTATACGCCATTAATTTAGCTATTGAAACGGGACGATATAACGAAACAGACCGACAACGACGTTATCATTTTATAAGTAAAATCTTTAAAACCGTATTTTTGCAAAAGACCCTCCATCCAGACGTTTACCACCTAAATGCCTGCAAAATCGACAAAACTGACATATAATTTAGCTAGATACCTATATTCGGCCTTCAGAGAAAGGCATATACGCGAGATTTTTATTGTAAGTTTATCTGATTTTACTTGATAAACATATCACGATAAATATTTCATAACATCTAACCAACATTTTACAATTTAAATAATGTTCACATTATTACACATTATTCTGTTCTTCTTGTAAATTTTGTATGCACCACTCTGATCTATGATTTATATGTTTGGCTATAAATATGTATGTATTTAATGTCGAATAAATTCTGTTCTGTTCTGTATGTAATCAACACGCAACAAATACCTTCATTCAATCTATGTAATCAACACGCAACAAATACTTTCTAACTGTTTTTTAAAGTAATTTTTTTTACTTCTAATAAAGTAATAACTGAAAATATTATCGTTTGTATATTCAGTTATATAAATTCATTTATGCTAAATGAAACTAATCTAAAAGAGAATCAATATGATATTCTGCATTTTATGTTATCTTAATCAACTTGTGAGTTAAACGCGACGTTTTATCAAAATATAATCGTATAATGTTAAGACTTCAACGATTATTTTCAAACGCCGGTAATTGCCTCTTCGGCATAAGAGACATGAACATTAGTACCAACCTCTTTATTATAACGTTAAAAAGCTAAGGGCACATGCGGTATACAGTATTCTTCCATTATTTTTAACAAGTCGGTAGTGTTAATGAAGAAATACATACAAAATGTGTTATGTATTTTTTCAGTCTGTCATAAATGCAGAAATCATAAAGCTACTTTATTTCTAAAACAAGAATAATATGGTGAAGAACTAATAATGACATACGATATTAAAGTAAATGTGAAATAGGGTCTTCAAATGCGTAATCATCTAATACAAAAATTGATACGACGAAGGGAATAACATGACGTAGGGATTAAAAACTACTTGTTAAACTTAGCCATTGTTGAAAACTTACTGTAGTTTATTTGTTAAGAATTGTGCATAAATCGTTTATCAAGGAAATATGACAACAATATCAAAATATGATATATCTTAAAATGAAAGATAGCTCTATGCGCTCAAGATAAATGAGGTCATGAAATTTTGTAAATAGATATTTCTCGTCTGATACGATTTATATGGAGTCGGTTAAGTGTTTACTTATTTGACAGCTGAATTCGTATTTTGGGCTATTAATTTAAGATGGAGTAATCCGGAAATTTTCTTCACTGTTCTGTTTCTTCAAAATATAATACTAGTCGGTAAATACACTTAAATACACATAAAAGATCATGTTCGTCAACTCGGTACATCATCTGTTAGTATAAATAATAATACGGCTATATAGTTTTGCTAGGGTGCGGTTTTCGAAGACCATTTTTTTCTCGCTGCATCCAGTTACTCCGCAGTTAAACTACCAACAAATAAATAACGGTATTCTAAAATATGATAACGATGAGTTTCTTTCCTTTTTCTTAACTTAACAAACTGCATTTGAATTCAAAGCAGGACGTTAGATAATTATTGAAATGATACAATTTCATATACGTATAGACAACCAAGACTACATGTATGAATACTTATTATTATAATAATTAAGCTGAGTTGAACTACCGTGATGATCCCTTTGTCTTGGCCAGGTGATCATTTTGGATATAGTGCATTTTAATTTGCTTGGGGATGTGGTAATTTTGGAAAGGCGGGACTCACGTGTGTGTATGTTTTAACCATTTTCTTATCTATCTTAGATACGTATTTAATCTGACGTTTCTGAAAAATTAATAACAAATTATATAGTATGATTTAAACAAATATGAATGGCGATATATTTGATTTTAGAAAAAATAGAAAATGCATGCAAACGCAGATGTCCCATCGTGAATTAAAATGAAAAACATCTTATACAATATAGTTGTTTAATACTAATACTGTTATCAATACACTTTTTTTTCAATTCGAGAAACATTTTTGATACTATATCTGAACATAGAATTACCATTAAAAGTGTACTGTCATTGAATAAAAGGTACATTGTATACAAAGCTTGCATGTGATACAACATTAGATTTTCAAGTACTTCAATCAGAATTGCATTAGGTGTGTATTTATTGCATTATGATCAATGTATCTTTGTCAATAAAGATATCTAGATATGTTGTACAATATCATACTTCATGTCGATGTGTGAATGTAATGAAATTTTAAATAAACATATTGTAAAAACATATTAGTAAACGTGCGTGTATGCGATAATATTTCAATTCAAAGCAAATTAAATTCATGCATTGGCCATCGAAATATAGATACATTTGTAAAATCAGGAAATCTAGTGTGCTATTTAATTACTCTGTCAAAGCTGCATAATTTCACGGTCAATGCTTGTGTTTATTTTTAGCTTCGTTGAAATTCGATTGCATTTATAAGTTAAACGATAATTTTCGTTATATACCGGTTGTCGAATGTACAATTATGCATTTAACGATGCGCTACATAGTATTATTTAACATGCGGAATGCGACATTCCCTAACGGTAAAAAAAAACGAAAATTATCGATTGTGGTAAGAAGCTAAAATAATCTAATTCAGCGACCGTGTAATTATTCAGCTTTAACAGTTTAATAAAATCGCACAATAAGAACATTCATTAATTTCAGACAAGGTTTCCTTTAAGTGACTGATTTATTTTATATTTCTTACCTTATGATGCTGGTCAATTAATATATCCTGTTTAATTTACGTATTTATTTCATTTGTATTTAAAAATTCGTAAATGATCATCGGACTGTGACGTCACACTATTCGAAAATGAACTTCCATACATTTTGCAATGTTATGTGTATTACGACATGAACTCGTGTACGTATGCTATCAATATATAGGGCATCTTGGACGCAACAATAATTGAAAAAGTTTACTTTTAGAGCCTTCTGTGAGGTCAATCGACCCTGGGTATTTGATTTGTACAAACTTAGCAAAGGTGTCCCAAAGTATCTAAATAATGCTACAGGTCAAACATCTAAGCTCTATGTCGTCTGGTTTGATTTGAGTTTTGATTTAAAGATGTTCCTATTAACAATCAAATGACCTCAGGAACAAATTTGACCCAGGGAGCTATCGCTACATGTCAAATATCGAAGCTCTAAGTATTCTTGTCTTTTTTTAAACTTTGAAGAGTTTTATTTGCACAATGAAGTGACCTAGTTTGTCATAATTTGAACAAACTTGGAAGACGCCTACAAGGCTACACACCAAATAACTAAGCTCTCGGTTTTTGGTTTATGAGATGAAGCATTTTGAAGATTTACCGTAAAACGTCTATGTAAAATCAAGTGACCCCTTGGGCGGGGTCAATTTGATCTCAGTCTAATGATACCAAACGTGGTACACCAGATGATGCTTCATGCCAAATATCTAAGCTCTGGGCTTTACGGTTTATTTGAAGAATATTTCTTAAATGTTTTCCTTTTGCAATCAGAGTTCTGTATGTAGTGGAATAATCTGAACAAATTTGTTTGAATTTCAATCAATGAATCTAAATAAATTGTTGACGACGGATGATGGACAACGTACACAGCCCGATACTTAAACCAAGATCCCTTTAGATTGTATTAGCCTTCTCCTCTACTAACAATAAACTTCCCTTTTATAAAAAAAAAAATGAAACTGCAATATTCATTACTTAGATAAATCAACAAATTTCCCGTTTAGAAACAAATTAAATGACATTGCAATATTCATTAGTTAAACAAATCCACAAATATAGGCCTGACTGGAAGACTTGGTTGGCACACAACATGGCTAAGGCATTTATTGATATAAAGGAAACAGACAGTAATCTTATCAAACTACATCTTGAGGCAAAACACATTATGCAACAAAATAACAATAATGTATTTGGTGAAACACGGATGCCCTGTCGTGACTTGACCTTTGACGTACTGACCTTAAAATACAATAGCAATCATCTACATGTGATCACCAAATCTGAAGAGCTAAGGCCAAATCGTTCTCTAGGTATGTCGGACAAGGTTTTGTTACGGACGGACCGACGTACGGACCGACCGACCGACATTTGCAAAGCAATATACCCCTTTTTTCGAAAGGAACATATTACATGTACTTAGAAAAAAAGTACACTACACAACATGTGTAGTAGGAGACCTACTGGTGTCATATCCACTGTTAGCATTCTTCTGCAGCAAAAAAATAAACCAAGGAACAATGATATTGTGAACTCTCATTGGCTCTAACTCAACGGGAATTGCAAAATCAGTACGAGTTTTTAACCGTTCTAGCCGTCCAGAGTCCATTAAGTTCGAATTTTCCTTGTGTACTTGGTATTATGTTCATGTTGTTTGTAGTAATACATCTTGATCATATTGTGGCAGAATTGACTTTTTAGTAACTTTCCAACATCTATGATTATTATTATTACTTTAAGTCCATTTTGATCGTACTTGAATACATTTAGTCTAAGGGTATTTTTCCTTCTACACATGTTTATTCAAGCAATCGTTAAATGATATTGTTAAAATATCTAGTCATTTGGGTGTCCAAGGTCTATTTATTCACTTGATATACTTAAAATCACATTGTTTTAATTGTGACCATCGGTTTATGTGTTACACTGTACATGTTTTATTAAACCCCTGTGTCATTCAAAAAGAGTGTTTATTATAATCCGTAAAATTTGTTTCAGTTATAAACATTGTGACAACTTATAAATCAGTAGAAAGTAAAAGCATCAGTAGACCCAGAAACTGTGTCCTTATATATTTAGTTGTTAGTTAATTCAATTTAGTAACAGTAGGACCTGGGATTTTGATCCAGTGTTTCAACATTTATCACCAAACGTACATAAAATTGAACACAAGTCTTCAAACCTTGATCAATGATCAGGTAGTACATTAATATTCAAACAATAAAAGTTGAATTAGAAGAAAGGATCATAAAAACGAACCAAGACTGTTACATAGCATGTACATACAATAAGGGACTTAAAGTGTAAGACAATAAAAACCAATGATACCAAGATACTAGTGGGCTTATATTATGAGAGATAAATTTGTTCGTACATTACACTTCATTCATTCGAAATTAATGTCTCATTTGGACGCATTTTAGCTCATGAATAATAATGTGCAATCAATTACAGCTATGATGAAAAGAATAACTGAACGAATATTGAGAGAGGGAACTGCTTATTGAATTAAGCACCAGGTTCATCTTAACTTACCACATGATTAATCATAGATAGCCATTTTAGTCTTCAAAAACAATTTAACACTTAATCATTAAGTTTGCATTAATTGAGAAATATCTTTCATTATCCAAATTTTGACCTATGTGTAGGAAATATGCTTAGTGTGTCTTTTTTTGTACACCAAAAACGCGTTTGTCACTTGTAAAACCAATTATTACCGAAAAAAAAAGAAGAAGAATGTGCGTTTAAAAATGACCCTATAACACACAAGTCGGTATTTGTATGTCGGTTTGAATAAAAGACTTACAGCCTTTTATTGACGACAACGATATTTCCGATACGTCTGAGAGTTTAACTGAGCTTGTGCGCTGCCTTTCAAGTGAACATTACATGAGCAATACTTACCATTTCGGTTCGTTGACATTTTTTCAGCGATGTATTCGATTTATACAGTTCCTGAAAGGGTGGAGTTGTGAAAATGACGAATAATTTCTGAGGCCGAAATCGGCAGGTTTGGTAAATCTTGAAATGTGTATTTTGAGTAAACTAGCGGGCTATTTTGTAAATATTTTACAGGGCTTTCATTAATTGATGTAGGCATTAAAATGATACCAATTTGATTGCTATTCGAGACGCTTCAGTTCCAGGGCATGCCCCTTTAAAGGACTGAATGAAATGTAAGATTCATTAACATTTGAACAAGTATAAACCCTAACAGAACAAAGTCGAAACAATATTTTTAGAATTCACAAACGAGACATTAAGAACTTCAAGAAAGCCAGAAAAATAATTTTCTAAAAGGGACAATGTAAGCATCAAACAGATGGCGTACAATTTACTGGTGATATTTGATTTTACACACTTTATTTACTGTTATGATTATGTTGCCATAATTTCTGTTTTCTGGTGTAATGAAAACAGACGAAACATATAAATTCAAGTATACATTAGCAACGACTAAAGATAAAACAATTGTTTTTTTCATTTTCTAATGAAATTCTTTTTTTAGACAAATATGTTTTTATCGTAGTGAAGTCACGCATTATGTCATTCTTACTTGTTTTTTTACAATACCCCGATAATTCGGAACTTTTGACTTAGAAATATTTAAGTAGGTGCATTTTTTGTCTCTGTTGTTTTGTCGTGGAATGTAATGATGTATGTTTCTGCTTCACTTGTATACTACGACATGAACCATATAAAGACCAATAAATATACCAGACCATAACCAATCGTTTATATATCAAAGTATCTGCATTAAGTATGGATAATAAGATTCTCCAATACGTTGATATTAATGGTGATGGATTTCTGTTAACAAAATGGAAACACAGAGCAAGAGGAAAAATCAAATTAAAAATTCATTGACGCTGAATGATCCCCAATATATGCCTATATTGTTGTAGGACTTAGTAATCTTGAGATTTTTTGGGAAGGGTCACAAACGCATACTATTTAAATGTTCATTTTGTGTTCCTAACTGACATCCGGTCAATTGTCAGAAATAGCGGTTAGTTGTACAATTAAGTTCGATAATAGGAACATTTTTTCAATTTCAGCTAAAACGATCAAAATGATAACGTAAATAACTCACTCTCTGACGTATTCGATCAATAATACAGTTAAATGTAATCTGAACCACTGACAGCGTCGCATTAGTAAATCGAAGTACTGAAAGTTCTGTCAGAACTTATTTTTTTCCATCAGACGCAAAAAGAGAAATGTCTACCCACATCGTTCGTGCTCATACAAACATTTTTAACATTTACACTAACGGGCCGATTTTTCATTCATATTATAATGCAGGTCATATGCATGTATATGTAGGACAAACGCTATCGCTTTACTAGTGCCTAAGCTAAAATTTCAAAATGAAAAAAAAAGTTTAATGTTCAGCACATTAATTGAAGACAATCTAATTGCATTAAAACTCTTTGCTGTAAACTAGTGAACTACACACCAATAACAGTAAATATAAACATCGATAGCACAACAGAACATCGTCGCATTGAAAACCGTCAGGGTCACTCAAATAAAAAAGACCCTGACACAATAGAGTAGGGTCAATAGGGCCTGCACGAGATTCAGACGTGATCATGTTATTATAAATAATCTTGCATAAAAAGAACTCTATAACTGCCATTTTAAAAAGCACATAACCAGTATTTTACATCCGTATTTAGTTTACATTCTATAAATGGCGTCTGCGTCATCAAGTTAGCACTAATTGATGTGAATATCACAGAAATTAATACGATTAGGTGAGAATTCGCCCTTCAGTATTAAGATAATGTTAAAGTGGCACAAAACACAAACGCCGATGGTAGACTGTTGCAAATGCATGCATACCTCTGTAGAGACATTACTGAACCATCGAACGAAAACTGAAAGTATAACTACTTTAAATTTCGGAAACAGGATATGCAAAAGAGTCGCGATATTTTATTGGCTAACAATGGACGCGGTTTTAATTCTACGCATTTAAATATCTCACGTATTTACCGACAAACATTTATTTAGATACATGTCTCTTTACATTTGAAATATATATTTAGATCCGACACACTTAATTGAGGATATATACCAGATACATATATGTAATCACACCATTTTTAGTTGCGTACTATTTCCTATACGCAGCTTTCTTTTAACCAAGCTTTTATTGAGTCCAACGATGATAGATTGATCACAGATTACATAGGAACTTAATTGATCTTATTAAATTCCAAAAAAATGTTGAGAATAATAATTCATGTCTGGGTTATGATATATGAATTATCTCACTGTCGTCATTTAAGTGAGTAAACGGTCGACGTTATAGTTTATTAATATGAACATGTTTATAGTTTTAACCCGGGGTCAGTTGTTTCGATGACAATCGCATAAAACAAAGGAGCGTACTAAACTCAGTCCAAATTTATCTTTGCTACCCTCCTTTGACTTTGCGTAGGAATGATAACTCTGGATAGAATTAAATTATTTACAGATCGGGAAGCACACAACGGAAGTGACGTTTTGTCATCTCGAGATAGACTTCTTTTATTTTGTCATTCTATAAAGACTGTGCCTTCTATCCTCTACTAAACGCATAACTATTACATTTTGGATTTGGACTACTCGCCACAGTGCCGACACACAATACAAGGCGCACGGGAAAAGCCGAAAAAAACATAACGTATACATTTTTTCCCCAAGTCTTTGTAACACAGGAAGAAAGATTTATACTGCGCAATCAATAGGATAGTAAGTATCATCCAGATGAAAAGTATTGCCATTTTAAAGAAATGACGCCCCCCTGCCAACCCCAGCCACAGCAATCAGCTTCTCACAGTGTTTATAGTCAAGGTTGCTCACTTTATTAGGATAGTTTACGATTTTTAATTATTTTGTTTCCCACAATGCATGCACAGTTTTGATATAGGTCACACATGTTAAACATTTAGGTCACCAGGTTAAGACTGGAATAAAGCGAGTGTCATGGGGCCGCATGACCCATTTGTTAAGAATTACGTTTCCGTATTAGCTCGTAAACTATGGAAAGGGCAACGCATTAAAAATGTGTACAGTTGTTAAGGCCATAACATACAGGTCAGTTACTGACTGGTTAAAGCACTTCAAATATGAATTCATTTATCTCAGAAAACGTTTGGAACCTTTCAAACGATGCCATAACAATAAACACATATAAAATAATATATATTTTCTATGGAATGTGCGATTATTTGGTTATTTATAATTATCATGTTAATCACAAATAAAAATATTATAAACTGTAATTGGTGACAACGGTGTGAAAACTGTTAAAGTGCTTCTTTTTACAGGATCATGTTAAAATAACGTCTTTTCAGTAGAAAAATCATGTCATTTTAGAGAAACAAATAAAGAGTTTTTGGGAGGGGAAACTGCCCATTTAAGGCAGTAAATATAGCGAACAAATCACTGTCCACAGAGATTGTTGTGTTGATTACACTTTCTAAAAAATCAAGAAACTTGGGTTGTGCAGCTTTCAGAAATTTCTAGTCATTCACAAACTGCAATTATAGTTCATGGGAACATGCGTAAAAGGTCAGCTGTGGTCTTTAAGAGTTCAGTATTATAACAATATCCAAATAACTTTTATATGGATCTCTTTATGGATTTGCTGTCACCAATTTGACAGGATATTTGTTTGTTACCATTATTGATTTTTTCGGTACGATTATTATACATATGCACCAAACTTGTGTGTGATTATTGCAGTGATTTTTTTCCTTCAGTATGTTATTAAACCAATAAGGTAATTGTTTATTAGCAACATATAATACAATTTAAGGTCAAACATAGAGTAGCTAAGGTGCATGTACATAAAAGTAGGTGTATTATCAAGTTATTTGGTTAAAGTTCCGTTTATTAAACAATTATCATTATCTGGTATTGGGGAATTATAAATACTGGTACATCTTTATCTTTACTTCATGATTATATTTTAATCAGAGTTTTCGTCTGTATCCCTTAGTGTACTCTAATAGACTCTATATATTGGATAATTCAAGTCGGCCAATCATTTTCGTTCGATAGATCTATGCTCATGAAGACTGACGTTATTTTACGCTAATCATGTGACCTAATTTCTTTTCTTGACTGGCAGTGTTGAATCTTTTACAGGCTTGAGTTGAGATGTCAGGGTCTTAAACTTTACAAATTAATACCACTGATCAAATACAGACTTTTACCTGTTATAGTTCAAATTTTACTTTCCCTTGGTACATAATTTCTGCTAATTTTCGTAAAGTTTGAAAAATCGATGCCGTTGACAAAAATGCAGGCATTCGTTATAGTGAAATGTTTCCCTTCCCTGATTACATGAAATTTGCTGATTTTAGACTCAATGGTAATTTGTGAACATGATAATGAACTGAAATCATATATTATATCAAAATACCGTTGTCATTTCTTGTAGTGGGTTATAAATCAGGGTAATACATACGTTTTCATTTCATTGTACCTTGCTGCTGTACATTGGTGTATATGTACGTTTTCTTAAAAAAAAAAAAAAATCGTTCAGTCATTTTATTGTTCATTTTCTCACGAACAAAGTATTGTACATTGTTATTTTTCCTTACTGTTAAAGTATTACGATCATCATTGTATATCTGTTTAGTATGATAAGTGTTGATTGAACAAAGCGAGAAATCAAATGATCTTCTTTGTCTTATTAACAGCGCCTTTTGTTGCTTATATCAATGCGTTTCTTGTATTCATCTTGATTGTGTAGTTAGATAGATCATGGATAGTTGTGTAACTGTTGGCTCCGATGATAAAAACACATTCTGTTGAAGGATGTAAGGTGTAATTTCAGTCTGATTTCATTTCTCAATTTCATAAAATAACTTTTTTTGCTAATAAAGTATATGTATTATTTAGAAATACACACTGACATAGTTTCTTATTGATTTTTAATGGTGAAATTGTGAAATCGTGAAATTGTGATTTTTTTAAATCACGATTTCACAATTTCACGAGTTTTTAAAAAAAAAATCACGATTTCACATTTCACGATTTCACAATTTCGTGATTTCATCTTCATTATTTTCATGTTTTCTAATTATGAAATCTTGAAGTTGAAATGTCACCACCGGTCTTTCGAACTTGTTTGTGTATAACAAAGATTTCTTAATTCAATTTCATCAATTGTCTTAATTTAATGTGCTGTTAACCTTCCAATAATTCTTTTTTTAATGCTAACAGACCAGTAGAGCGTATGTCCTTCTTAAGTGTCAAACACATATACGCCCCGCATTATATATAAATGTTAAGTGAATATAAGTCGATCCGTTTGTGTGAGTGTTAAACATATTTGCATGGGTACGAATTATATCCATGGGTACATATTTCTTTTTTACTCGTGTGGAAAATCACGTTCCGACAGAACGTTCAGTACTTTGGTTTATCGTGAAGGCGAAAATAAGGAAGGAATATCAAATTGCTGTAAGCATTTTAGAGAAAGATAACTGCTAAGGACAAGTCTCTTACAAATATACCAAGAACTGAAACCATAATGTGTTTAAAATGGCGATTTTGTAAAAAAGGCTACAATTCAAGCATGGTATATATTAGCAAACTCTCCATGTTGTTTTTCAGGCTTCAAGAATGATGATGAGAATATCATTATGTTTAATGTGGGCATTGACAATCCACGCAGGTAACGTACATATACTTATTACTTTATGTTTTGATTTGCATACGTTCGTGTATTACTTACGTAATGTTTTCTTACAAGTATGTACTACTTGATATAAATTTGTTATTGTCACGATCCTCATGCAACCCATTAACTCAAAGTCTTTACAGGAAAAATTGTGATTTTCTTATTTATAAGTATTATAGTATTTAAACTGAAAAAAATGCAATTTGATATTATGCACCGCTTAATTAAGTAATAAGTATCAACAACAAAATGGACTTCTTTAATTAAATCCTAATGTATATCATCAACAAAAAATTGACAATCTTTACCAATTTACATGGCAATGCATTTTTATTGTATTTTCGTAAACAAACTTAGCAGAACAGTTTAGTCTTGACATGAAATGATGATTTTTCATCTTTAAATTATGTTTCCAGAAAAGATCACCATGGGTGTTTTGAGAAACTTTATGTTTATTATTAGTCTACCACACACATCGAACAATAAGTTCTCTGGAAAGATCCTTGATCTGTTTTCCAATATCTTTTAGATAAAAATGAACAAAATACGAAACTATTAGCTCATTAGCTGAATGTGTAAGTTTTAAGATAAATACTACATAAAATCATAGCAAAAATGTCAACTGAAAAATAACATTTTATCTCTTCATGATTCCTTTATGGATTTTATATTGTACCTCATTAAATAATGAACTGATACATAAACTAACAACCTGCATTAACTGAAATGAAGTTTATTTCACTGAGGTATGTAGGACAATATAAACAATAAATAGATATATTTTACAAAGATTTTTCTTTTCGAAATTAGGCTATACATATGAATACCACCTAAAATTAAATATATCTGTGCATATGTTATAAAGGTTTGGAGCAATTGGTGAACACAATGAGAAGTTGGCTGATTATGAAAACATTTGGCCACTATTTTGATAAAAATGGGTGAGGAAAATTGTACACATAAACATATTCTAATTTGACTTGTTTTCATTTCTAAACATAGCAAATGTGATTTATGTCAAATGTTTTAAGCACAGATTTAGTGTAATGCTTTTGCAAGGGATACTCTTGCTGTACAGAAGAAACAATGTATTAAGCAATATTGCACTGAAATATACCTGAATGCTTTCGAGTAAAAGAACAGTGGTATTTGAATATTGATATGAAACTTATAATTATTACTCTAATTCTTTCACATTTTCCGAAAACTTGCTAAAATAGGTAAGCTTCAAGTTTAATGTCTTTGGTTACTGAACGTTATAAATACTAAAAAACAATATAATGTAAAAATGTAACAATTATTGATGAAGTATCATAACATATTTAAAGACATGAATCACTATATGTACAGAAGTACTGCTATGCCAATTATAAAATTCCCCAATCTGCTATAGCTAGTATTTCTCAAAGGTATGAACTCTACAAAGCCAATCATTTATTATTTACACATATAAAGACCACTTTGGCATGGCCAATTTTGACCATGCACTAAATTAAACAATACTGACAGAGCTCAACTACACACTAAATTTCTAGGTAGTTGGCCATGCAGTTTCAATTTACAATTTTACATGTTTATTTCAATATTCTCAGTGCATACAACTATGAAAGCGTGCGTAATATGCCTTATACAAATGCCAGTGTATAAGGTTAGTAACATAATAACATATGTAGTTATAAAATTATAGTTGTGCACAAAACATATAATCATATTTTAGCAAACATAAAGCACACACATTATGTATTGTAAAATGCTAAATGTCGCAAAACCCCCTGACGCTATATGTCGCATCTGTAACGCTAAATGTCGCAACAAATAGCACTGACGCTATATGTCGCAACACCAACGCTAATAGCGGAAAAATAACTCTGTATTATAGAGGTTAATAAATGATTGCGACATTTAGCGTTGGTGTTGCTCTACCAGAGCTTATCGGATCCTGAGGTCAGTCGTGGCAATCGTGTTAATCGTAGATTTTTTAATCGGTTAAAAATGTATTATGATTAACACGATCAATTCGATCGGGATCATCGTATCAGATCGAACTGGATCGTCACAAACACTGCTCGAAAAAAACGCGTTTACGGAAGTTTAGTGAACAATTATATTTCTATAAACTTCACGTTTAAAATTTACTTAGAATATAATGACACGTAAACTCCAAATTTACATTTCTTCGTTTATTTGAAATTTACTTAGCGTTTAATGAAGAATTAAATTCGTGTAAACATCATGTTTAAAATTTACTTAGAATATAATGACACTTAAACTCCAAATTTACATTTCTTCGTTTATTTGAAATTAACTAAGCGTTTAATGAAGAATTAAATTCGTGTAAACATCATGTTTAAAATTTACTTAGAATATAATGACACTTAAACTTCAAATTTACATTTCTTCATTTATTTGAAATTTACTAACGTTTAATGAAGAATTAAATTCGTGTAAACATCACGTTTAAAACTTACTAAGAATATAATGACACTTAAACTTCAAATTTACATTTCTTCATTTATTTGAAATTTACTAGCGTTTAATGAAGAATTAAATTCGTGTAAACATCACGTTTAAAACTTGCTTAGAATATAATGACACTTGAATTTCAAATTTACATTTTTCTGTTGATTTGAAATTTACTAGCGTTTAATGAAGAATTAAATTCGTTTAAACATCACGTTTAAAACTTACTTAAGAATATAATAACACTTAAACTTCAAATTAACGTTTCTTCATTTATTTGAAATTTACTAGCGTTTAATGAAGAATTAAATTCGTGTAAACATCACGTTTAAAACTTACTTAGAATATAATGACACTTAAATTTCAAATTTTCATTTTTCTGTTGATTTGAAATTTACTAGCGTTTAATGAAGACTTAAATTTATGGAAACTTCATGTTTATAATTTACGTAAAGTTTACTTGGACGTAAAGTTTGAGTTTATAATTTTACTTAAATTTGATAATGAAGATACTTTGTTTTGACTCAGTATTTGTTGATATGCAATGTTAATTAATATTAACCCTATCATTTTGGTACCGATTTTTGAAAATTATGCAATTACAACCGAAACGAGTGCATTATTTTTATTAGGAAATGAAATTGAGAGTTGAATACCTAGTGACAGTCAAGAGAATGATTTTGAAGATTATGCATTATTTTGATTTTTGAATTGAGATGTTTGAATGATGTTTATATAACGAAGGTTTTTCATTATTTTCTATTATTCTAGATAGTTACCTTTTTAGTTGTAGAGGGTCTGGGGGTTGTGGCTAACTAGTACTACTGTTAGTCATGTTCCCCGTTTTCTGCTGTCCATTACTAGATGTATGCAATGTTGTATAAAAGGTATAAATCCACCACAAACGCTGAAAATTTTACTATCTGAGGTTAACACATGCAGTAATAATTGTTTACACAACCTGTATGCATTTGCGCACTGCATCAGCTAGTGGTAAGTTTTACAGAGTGTCTAATTTTAGAACAGATTATCAACACAGGAGAGTACACAGGAGTGTGCCAACGGATTTAGATTTAAACTTTGTCTTGGAGCGATATGTTACTTTCAATGAAGAACTGATACATTCGTTAACTTGTTGACTTGCAAAATGGATGATTATTATTATTCTGTGTATGGAACTGATGTCTTCTGATGAAGAGTAAAATAGGTATACATTTTAATATGTTTATGTCTCTTATGTTTAATATGTACTGTATACTTGATTTATATTGATAACCACCTATGATTTTATACCTCTACACATCATACTGTACGACGAATATACAATTAAATCAGCTTTATCATATTGAACAGCATTTTTATTACAGCACTTTTTGCATGAAACACAACATAGTCATATCATGCGTGGGCCATGGTAATACAAATGTATATAATATAGATCATACCTATGACAATGATGAGAAATGTCTATTAAGGCTTTTATATTTATATTATTTTTGTATATTTACAGCGACGGCGAGGAATGCATCATGATATTAAAAGCTTCTCAAGGAAATGGACAAGAAAGGTCAAAGTCAGAAAGGATAGCGACAGGAGCTCAAACGTAACCGATCTGCATCAACGAAAACTCCTAATCGAAAGATGGCGGAGGATTTCCGTCTTGGACTGTCAGTCAGGACAAAATTTAATGTTGTTCATGATAAGGAGTAATGTTATTCGATGTAATATTGATGAAAATAAAGCAATAGCTTTGAAAAGTTTTGTATTTTATTGTACGATACGAAATATCGTGCATTCTGTTTACTATATGTAATAAAGTGAGTCGTATTAAACAGCTAGGTTTAATTTACTGTACTTTGTGAAATTTACTGCAGGTTTTCGTAAAGCTAAAACACGAAATAATATGGGAATATAATGCATTATATACTGCACGTTTACATAAAGCTTAAACACGAAGTTTAATGAAATAACGTGTGAATATACTGCATTATATTGCAAGTTTACATGAATCTTAAGCACGAAGTTTAATGAAATAAAATGAGAATATACTACATTATATTGCAAGTTTACATGAATCTTAAACACGAAGTTTAATGAAATAAAATGGGAATATACTGCATTATATTGCAAGTTTACATGAATCTTAAACACGAAGTTTAATGAAATAAAATGGGAATATACTGCATTATATTGCAAGTTTACATGAATCTTAAACACGAAGTTTAATCAAATAAAATGGAAATATACTGCATTATAAACATCGAGTTTAACTACATTTAATATTAGTTTACGGGCGAAGGAAATTCCATGTTTACATCAAGTTTACGATGAACTTAAACTCCAGTAAACTCCGGAGTTTACGTCCTTGTAAACTTAAAGTAAACGCCATGTAAACTTCAAGTTTAATTACCAACTTAAATTCGAATAAACGCCATTAAACACTACATATAATGACATTTAATTTGAGTTTAAGTTAAAATTAAACGCGTTTTTTCGAGCAGTGAAAATGCAACACATCGTAGTCCATCGGACCGGATCGCATCGTAGCGCAACAAAATGTATCTGAATTATTTGCCCGCATTACCTCGTATCCAAACCTGTAATGTCCAAAGCATTCCACGATCAGATACTATATACCAATCGTGGGGTTCGGAGCAGATCGCACGATTAATAGTGTCATATGGTACCAATACAATGCGCAATACGTTAGAGATGGTAAACGTCGATAAAGTAAAGTCGATAATGGGACACATTATTTATCGCAATAATACACAAGTTCAACGCGTTCGCATCAAGATTTAAATCGTTGTCTTAATCGTGGACCAATCGTGTTGGTCCTATCAGAGCTTATTGATCTTGAGGTCAGTCGTGACAATCGTGTTAATCGTATACTTCTTTTAACGGTTCAACACTTGTCTACGATTGACACGATAAATTTTCAATCGAGATTATCGCATCAGATCGTCACAAAACGCAAAAGATCGTATTGTATCGTCACAAAATGCGACAGATCGTATTCAATCGGGTTTCCAAATCGTGATGATCGGTACAGATCTTGGTCATCATCTGTGATTATTAACTGTAAAAGTTGAAAAAAAAAACATCGGTGGACTCTATCGAAACAATCCTTTCGAAATGTAATTGACCGCATCTGAACGGGATACCAAACCGTAACATGTCGTGACACATGGAGTTGTCGAATCGTGACCGAATCGCATGGTAGCGCAACAAATCGTACCTGAATGTATCAACTCGCATTACCTCGTATCTAAACCTGTAATTTAAAATATATCCTACGATCAAATACGAAAGACCAGTCGTTAGAACCTAGCATTAGACGTTTTTGTTGCTAGGTATTAAAGTACTGTTTTACGTTTTTAAGCGAATAAAGCCAGGAACGATACCTTAATTTATAAAAAACCTGTAGATGCATTTAAAAATATCAATGTATACAGTCTTTTCTACATCAAACACTGTTCAACATATATTCAGATTACTCGACTTAGCAATTTATTACACCTTTTGCATTGATCTAAATTATCAGTAAGCACAACAAATGAGTATACCTATGTTTTCACTAATTTTTCCAAAACATATAGGGTCAGTAGGTTGGCAGATTTATTTCCTAATATATCTTTATAAATGTTAAATTTTGAAATGAGCATATCAGCAATTTAAATATATCACAGAGTCCAATAAATCCTCTGAATCCTGATTTATGACCCTTTAACTCAATATCCTGTCCCTTGCGTACACTTTTTGTCGATACTATGTTTAACAACATGACTTTTGTCAAAGCATTTTTTTTCACATTCATGTTTAGGTCTGACGAGCTTTGAGGGTTCTGTAAGAACTCAATAGGGAAACCATTCTCTTTCATTTCATGTACACCAATTATTCCACTCGCACTTTACATTGATCTCGCACTTCCTGAATTTGAAAAGATACATTTAATTTGCTAATTCCTTATTGTTTATAAGGACAGTTCTTACACCACTACTTACAGGTTCCACAGATTTCTCTCCATATGAGGAGTAGCTACAGGCATGTGCAAGGGAAAGCTAATACGTTATAAATAAAACAATCCAGAAAAACAGGTTATTTGAACAAGCCCCCGCCTCCTGTGATTAACTGAACTATTGAAAATAAATGGAGTTAAATCCACGGAAGAAAAGTAAAATGTTTACTAAAATGCACAGACAATATATGTATAAGTGATATATGTGTACATATACAAGCATTGAACTATTATGACATAAACAATACGTTACCTTTCTTCGTCCGGTTAGCTCAGTGGTTATAGCGTTGGTCTACTGATCAAGAGGTTGGGAGTCCAAACCCCAGGCGAGGCTCACATAGTGCGTGAACAATTTGATTGAATATATTACACCCTATGTTAAAGTGTCCCCCGCCTCCTGAAATGTGTAGGGTAACTTGATAACAGCTTGCGGGTAGTACTAGTATGTTGTTAATACTGGTTAAGGCCTAAATGAAGTCCATGGAAGCTGGTAAAGATAACTGCCCGCCACGATATAACTGAAATAATTTTTATAAAGGCGTTAAACCCGAAGAAATGATAGATAAATAAATAACGATAAGTTACCAATGGGATTCAACAATCTGGTGAAAGGAGCATGTCGAGTTAAGGCAGGCAGTGGTACCACTTCATCAACTGACCCTTACTCTATCACTAGATATTGTAATCTGCAGGTATCAGTATTGTACCAGTCAATATAGTGTTTATACAAAAATGGCAGACAACAATGTGATATAATTGGTTTCTGGTCAACTCGTACATTCGTCAACTCGTAACAATGTCAAATCGTACATAGATTTGTTCAACTCATACATTTACCCCTTAGTCAACACGTATCTTAATTCATACCTACTTTTTTGGTATAGAGTTTAAATATTTTTTGTTTTGTTTTAAAACTTACTATATTGATTATTTTATCGGCCGTGCCTACATCATTTCATGCAGAAATATAAAACTATGTAAGTAGATAAAAATGATGATAGTAAAATTTGCTATTTTTTTTTTCTAATATTTCGTACGTATTTACTTTCAGTTGTTTAATTGTTTTTTCTCATACATACTTTCTTCCAAAATACTTTCCGGAAAAAAAACATACTTTCTTCTTGGAATGATATTTTTTATATAGACAATAATGATTGTAAACAGTGTAAAATTGAAAACCTAAGTTTAATTATGAATTAAACGTTTAAGAAACAACAGTAAAACGTACGGAACGAGTTGACCAAATTCCATTTCGACCATAAAACACCACAATTCCGCGTTTATCACGAATGCGATCAACCATGTTTGGTTCGAAGACAAAACTACGACATAATTGGTTTACTAATAGTAATGTGACCGATCTGATCATTTTATTATATCATATTTTGCTAAGACGAATTTTGTTTTATGGTTCATACGATAATATTCATTTTATCGACTCTTAGCTTTTCAAAGAGACTGTATGTCGAAGAGTTCCGAAAAGATCCGGAATTTCACCAGTAATGATAACCTAAACTTAATGTTTTAACTAAGCATTGTATCTGACCTATTAAAATTGCATGAACTCACAGAGCATTGAGTTTTCTTCGTGGTTTGTTATATATTTCAGTTAGTCGTCCGCCCCATATCTATATACAGCCATCTAGTCGAGATGTCTACTACAAGCCTGGGGTGTCGGTTGAGCTGGCTTGCATCGCTGAAGGGGTACCTAAACCTCAGTGAGTGGCTGAATTAATATAATCGATGCCCTGTGTCACGTGCATAACTGACTGTACAACATGGCACTTTGAACAGACGTAGATGAAAACTTGTGTAAAAATACAATTCTGTTCAAATGTTGATATTAAAAATGTCCATACAAGAAGGAAAGTGTTGCATTTTATTAGCATATTAATTTCTCTACATAATGTTTATGCCCTGCACCTTGGTTGGAGTAAATGTTTCAAAATATATGACATTTAATTGCCAGACGATGTGTAAGATGATCTTTTGTGATGAGTCATTAACATAATGATTACTTTTACAGATACCTTTGGAGACGTAATGGGAAGGCATACAACCCTAGCGGTCAAGATGACCGTGTTGTTCAGTTACCTAATCAAGGTACCATAGTAATCAACAGTCCAGAGGGTAAAGATGAAGGTATCTTTTAATGTTTTGCAGACAACGGCTATGGTGTCTCTGCCTCTGTGAAGATTAATCTTCGAGAAGGAAAATTGAAACCATTTGCCCATGAACCAATATGGGTAACATAATTTTAATTATATCACTGACGGTGTATTAATTCCATTTTTAGATGAAATGTTGAATTATACTGGTAGTAATTGTCGTCATCCTCCTTATACTAAAATAAAAATACATCGAGATGTTCTAAGTCATTCCTACTTATTGAATAACTTTGTTATTATTGTTGCTTGCAGCATTTGTATTGGCAATAAGCTTTAAATACATGTTTTCGATTAATTATTCGTAAGCAAGATAATATAATACTATAAGGTCAATTAGATAAGACTTCCTAGCTACCGAATTACAAATGGCATAAATTTTCAATTAAAGCAGTTGGCCTAGTAACTTATTTGTGGTCAGAATAAGTTCTGCTATGCTATATAATACAAATGTAATTGCCATATACAGTAAAACCTCGTTATCTTGAGAAGTCATCGGACCAGAATTATTGTTCGAGGAAAACATACTGCTCGTAATAAATGGGTTTTGTTCGTTGAATGAAAAAAAATGTGTATCACAGCGCGTTAACGGGCGTATTTGCAGTAATAATACGAAATGCTTACGTCAAATGTACACCATAATGTATAAGATGAAACTATCAGTTCGTTGAATATATAAAATATACATTGATTGTTTAAATAAAGCTCTTTATCCATAATTATATTCGTGCGTTTTCAATTGTGCAATATCTTGTCCTAAAATCGTGTTATCGACATACGGTGCAACGTAATAGAGACACAACGTGAAAGTTACTTATGTCAATGCCATATATAAGTTACGTCTAAATAGAAAATGAGTCTTTCACTGGATTACTGATATTGTGTTTTGTGCGACATTTGTTTCCTGTTTATTGATAGCAGTAAGTAAATCAAAGATTTATCTGTGTGTATGTGTTGGTATCTGCTTTTTAATTTTGTTATGAAGTTCTCATAATTAAGATCTCGTAATTAAATTCTCACAATAAATCAACTTCTTGAACAGAACAGAACATATCATTTATTCAACCAATACATGTACAAAGAATGCAAATATGAGGTTTTTACAATAAAAAACAAATAAACGAGGCTGTAGAATTTGGACATACTGAAAAATATACATTTGTCAAAGCATATCGAAATAATAATTAACTATTTCAGAATAAAGAAGAGTTACAATCTCACTTTTTGGATTATACATTTTACAAATTTACATAACTTATTTAATTCTGACTTATTTCTTGTGCGCATTAGATTTTCCAGTTTAAACATATTTGGTCGACGGTAAAAGATAGGTTTCAAATATCGCTTTCTTTCATCATTAAATTTAGAACATTCGAATAAATAATGGAACTCGCTTCCTGTTTCTACTGGTAATCGATGGTTTCTGGTTTTAAATTTAATAAAATAGTACAGAAGTGGACTTTCTAAGTCTGTTAAGAAGGGCTCAGTACCAAATGGCCTTTTAAATACTCTGTTGAACATACTGTTACTTGAATTATCAATTTTGGAATACCAGTCATTAAGAAATATGTCTTTTAATTTTTGTTTTACAGCAAGTCTTAGCCATTTAAAATTTGTGAGTATATTGATATACCACACATTTACAAAACCGCATTTAATCAAAATAGATTTAACATTAAACATCCATGGAATATTCTATTTAAATGTGGCACCATTTAGTCCAGCTGTAGGAAGTGGTGTATGTTTATAAACAAGCGATGATATTTTGTTGGTAATTCCGTCGTTTGTGCAAAGTTTCGACCAAAACGATATAACTCTTTTCTTCGATATCAAGTGACAAAGGCATACAACCAGTTTCACCATATACGAAATAATTAAGAGTTGATCTCTTTAAGTTTAATGCATGTTTTTACATGTTTTAAAAATTGAAATTGTACACGTTCTAATATATCTAGATTGCCAAATACCCAAATGTCTGCTCCATAGAGTAAAATTGGTTTGATGGTTTTATTAAATAACTCGATTTGTAGATCAATTGGAAGGTTAAGACGATTTGAACTTTTTATAAGACTATACATTGCTCTGGTACCTTGGTTTGCTATATGTTTTTTACAGTTTAAAAATGAGCCACTTCTATTAAAATATATACCAAGGTATTTATACTCCTTTACTACATCAATAGGTTCATTTTTAAATGTGAAATTATACATGGGTAGCCTTCCTTTTGAAAAAAAGTACTATTTTTGTTCTGGGGGGTATTTACTTTCAGTTTCCAATTTACAAGGTATTGTTCATATGTATTTAATGCTTGTTGCAGATCGTTCGCTTTTTCAGCAAAGTTAACTGTATCGTCTGCATAAGGCAGTATAAATATTTGTAATACATTAAATAGTTCGTTTGTGTTCCGTTCACTTTCCATTATTATTCCTTGTACATTACTGTTGTTTTGAAAAAAAAGATTCCAAGTCGTTTAAAAATAAAGAAAACAACAACAGTCATAAGTTTTACCCTTGACGTACGCCAATATTACACGAGAAGAAGTTAGAAAAGTCTGAATTTACCTTGACGCAAGCTTTTATATTACTATACCTATGTTTGATAAACTTGTAGACATTTTCCATTTATATTCGAATTTATTACTTTCTCCAATAGACCATTTCACCAGACAGTATCAAATGGCTGTTTCAAATCGATAAAAGAAAACAAAATAACTTTGTATTGTTGTTATTGAGATATTGGATAATGTGTGTAATGCAAATAAATGGTCTGTTGTTGAGAATCCCTTTCTGAAGCACGCTTGTGTATTATTGAGTATATTGTTATATTGAACATAATCTGTTATTCTTTTATTTACAATACTGGTAAAAACCTTTCCTAAACACCTTAACAATGTTATTGGTCGATAGTTTTCAGGTTTAGTTATGTCCCCCTTATTTTTGTATATGGGGTTTATAATACCAATGGTCCATAGTTCTGGTATAATACCAATATCATAGATAAGATTAAAAAGCTTAACATATAATTTTTTCATCACAGGAAACGATGCTTTCATTTACTCATTTACTATTTTGTCATACCCACTAGCTTTTTTATTTTTCAATTTTTTAATTACATATTCTATTTCGTTTTCTGTTATAGGAATATTTATTTCTTCATTATTAATATTATTTCCATCGGCTAAGTTACATTTTATTATTATGTCATTAAGATTAGAGTTTCTTAAAAACATCAGTCTTTGATAATAAAAAAAATGACTGCAAACTTGCAACAAACAAATCAAGTGTCATTGTCATTTTAAGTCACGAGTGCATTGTCCAATTTTAAAGAAGTGTGGACAACAAAGTACTCGATTAAGATTTGTTCTTTTGTTGCCCAATCTGAACGACGTGTAGAAATCAAAGTACTGAGAGTACTGTCAGGAACGAAGTTAGAATGTGTTAGATGAATCCATCCCCAAAAAATTAAAGGCCTGTCCCTGTCGACAGGTTGATGAACAGTTCGCAAAATGTTCATTAGCTTATTCATTAATAGTTCATGAAATTTTTCACGGCCTACAAATTGTACATTTGGTTCATGAACTTTGTCTGATGAGTTAGGATGTTCATGAAAAGTCTGTGAAATTTAATGGATTGTTCACTGACTTCAGTTGATGAACAGGGGTGTTATCATCATTATGAATTAGAACTTGAGGGTCAAGTATATAGTCTCGAAAAAATGTACATCTTTCAGCCATTTAACCACAGTTATCAAGGAAAAGCTACACTGTAAAAGTGATGACATACAGTGAGAAATTACTAGCTGAAAACCAAAACAAATTCAGTACATTCAGCGCTTTGATTTGTATACACACATTGAACTGTATATAAACCGTCTGTACTGAACTTCTGACACAGTGTCATGATGTAATATCTCTTTACTGAGATTATGGCACTACTTTTGTGAATGAAACTATGTCCAGTATGTAGTAAATCGTGTTACCTGGACAGATTATGAATGAACGTGGTGTGGATGAATACTTAATTATCCTACTTGTTAGTTTTACAGTTTATTTCACATGCTTTCAAAATCAGCAGAATTATGCAATATATCTCCAACAATTATCAAAACTGAAAAGTCTGCAATGTATACTCATACAACAAATGGTACTATTTTTCAAGACGGATGAGAGGCGTCACTGTTTTGTTAATACAAAATGCGGTGTATACCTTTAGGAACTTCGTTCCTAAAAACGGCGTTCGCTGGTCAACATGCAGGTGTGAATGATATCCAGCATGACACTCCTCGAGATAATCATGGTAATTAATGCTAAAAAGGGACCGTGGTATGTACTTGACATATCGAGATAACGATGCTCGTAATAAACATGGACATTTATATACAAGAAAGAACAAGCAGTACCGGGACTTCAAGATCTCCTCGAGATAAGTCTAGTGCTCGCGATATCGATGCTCGTAATAACGAAGTTTTACTGTACATTGTCCAAAAACATCAGCCTATTCATATTCGGTATAAACTTAACATAAACAACAACTAAATCATTCATTTTTAGACCCATATGGTGACAGCTGGTAAAGATTTAACTCTGCCCTGTATCCCACCCCAGAGTTACCCTCCAGCTGATGTTTACTGGGTATATAAAAATCCTGATGGAAGCTGGCAAACTATTCACTTTGACAAAAGAGTTAGCATGGACACTGAAGGTATGTTGGATGACTTTGCGAATAATACCGAAAAGCCCATAATGAATACCCCTGTAATGTTACATCTTACAGTGATTTCACTTATTAATGAAGGAAAACAGGAATAGTTGTATGCATTTGTCTTGTATACTTCCTATTGTTTGCCTGTTCTACAGTTGCATGGTTATGAAATAATATTGAGCTAAAGTTAAGTAGCTTATTGCTATATCATTGTGTTATCTGTTTATGTACAAATAACTTAATGTAAAGGTTTTCTTACTGTATTCGTACAGACTGTTTGCTGTAATTTTCAGGAAGGTTAAGATTTACAAATGTGCGAAAATCTGATGAAAGAGGTGGCAATGCTTACTCCTGTGTAGCCGTCAACAAATTCACGAAAGAAAATGTTATTGGACCAAAACATGTTATAGATGTTCTAGGTAGTAAAACTGTTATTTTTGGTACTTGACTCCAGTAAATGAATATATCCGTAATTTGTGGTATCTGACTCCAGTAAATGAATACATCCGTAAATTGTGGTATCTGACTCCAGTAAATGAATATATCCGTAAATTGTGGTATCTGACTCCAGTAAATGAATACATCCGTAATTTGTGGTATCTGACTCCAGTAAATGAATACATCCGTAATTTGTGGTATCTAACTTCAGTAAATGAATATATCCGTAATTTGTGGTATCTGACTCCAGTGAATGAATACATCCGTAAATTGTGGTATCTGACTCCAGTAAATGAATATATCCGTAAATTGTGCTATCTGACTCAAGTAAATGAATACATCCGTAATTTGTGCTATCTGACTCCAGTAAATGAATATATCCGTAAATTGTGGTATCTTACTCCAGTAAATGAATACATCCGTAAATTGTGCTATCTGACTCCAGTAAATGAATACATCCGTAATTTGTGGTATCTTACTCCAGTAAATGAATACATCCGTAAATTGTGCTATCTGACTCCAGTAAATGAATATATCCGTAAATTGTGCTATCTGACTCAAGTAAATGAATACATCCGTAATTTGTGCTATCTGACTCCAGTAAATGAATATATCCGTAAATTGTGGTATCTTACTCCAGTAAATGAATACATCCGTAAATTGTGCTATCTGACTCCAGTAAATGAATATATCCGTAAATTGTGCTATCTGACTCCAGTAAATGAATACATCCGTAATTTGTGGTATCTGACTCCAGTAAATGAATACATCCGTAATTTGTGGTATCTTACTCCAGTAAATGAATACATCCGTAATTTGTGGTATCTGACTCCAGTAAATGAATACACCCGTAATTTGTGGTATCTGACTCCAGTAAATGAATACATCCGTAAATTGTGGTATCTGACTCCAGTAAATGAATACATCCGTAAATTGTGGTATCTGACTCCAGTAAATGAATACATCCGTAATTTGTGCTATCTGACTCCAGTAAATGAATACATCCGTAAATTGTGGTGTCTGACTCCAGTAACTGAATACATCCGTAATTTGTGCTTTCTGACTCCAGTAAGTGAATACATCTGTAAATTGTGCTATCTAACTCCAGTAAATGAATACATCCGTAAATTGTGCTATCCGACTCCAGTAAATGAATGTATCCGTAAATTGTGCTATCTGACTCCAGTAAATGAATACATCCGTAAATTGTGCTATCTGACTCCAGTAAATGAATGTATCCGTAAATTGTGCTATCTGACTCCAGTAAATGAATACATCCGTAATTTGTGCTATCTGACTCCAGTAAATGAATACATCCGTAATTTGTGGTATCTTACTCCAGTAAATGAATACATCCGTAATTTGTGGTATCTTACTCCAGTAAATGAATACATCCGTAAATTGTGGTATCTGACTCCAGTAAATGAATACATCCGTAAATTGTGCTATCTGACTCCAGTAAATGAATACATCCGTAATTTGTGGTATCTTACTCCAGTAAATGAATACATCCGTAAATTGTGGTGTCTGACTCCAGTAAATGAATACATCCGTAATTTGTGGTATCTTACTCCAGTAAATGAATACATCCGTAAATTGTGGTGTCTGACTCCAGTAAATGAATACATCCGTAAATTGTGCTATCTGACTCCAGTAAATGAATACATCCGTAAATTGTGGTATCTGACTCCAGTAAATGAATACATCCGTAATTTGTGCTATCTGACTCCAGTAAATGAATACATCCGTAATTTGTGGTATCTTACTCCAGTAAATGAATACATCCGTAATTTGTGGTATCTTACTCCAGTAAATGAATACATCCGTAATTTGTGGTATCTTACTCCAGTAAATGAAAACATCCGTAATTTGTGCTATCTGACTCCAGTAAATGAATACATCCGTAAATTGTGGTGTCTGACTCCAGTAAATGAATACATCCGTAAATTGTGCTATCTGACTCAAGTAAATGAATACATCCGTAATTTGTGGTATCTGACTCCAGTAAATGAATACATCCGTAAATTGTGCTATCTGACTCCAGTAAATGAATATATCCGTAAATTGTGGTATCTGACTCCAGTAAATGAATATATCCGTAAATTGTGCTATCTGACTCCAGTAAATGAATATATCCGTAAATTGTGCTATCTGACTCCAGTAAATGAATACATCCGAAAATTGTGGTATCTGACTCCAGTAAATGAATATATCCGTAAATTGTGCTATCTGACTCCAGTAAATGAATACATCCGTAAATTGTGCTATCTAACTCCAGTAAATGAATACATCCGTAAATTGTGGTATCTTACTCCAGTAAATGAATACATCCGTAAATTGTGCTATCTGACTCCAGTAAATGAATATATCCGTAAATTGTGCTATCTGACTTAAGTAAATGAATACATCCGTAATTTGTGCTATCTGACTCCAGTAAATGAATATATCCGTAAATTGTGGTATCTTACTCCAGTAAATGAATACATCCGTAAATTGTGCTATCTGACTCCAGTAAATGAATATATCCGTAAATTGTGCTATCTGACTCAAGTAAATGAATACATCCGTAATTTGTGCTATCTGACTCCAGTAAATGAATACATCCGTAATTTGTGGTATCTTACTCCAGTAAATGAATACATCCGTAATTTGTGGCATCTGTCTCCAGTAAATGAATACACCCGTAATTTGTGGTATCTGACTCAAGTAAATGAATACATCCGTAATTTGTGCTATCTAACTCCAGTAAATGAATACATTCGTAATGTGTCTGTCTTAAATTGGTGCCTGACTCCAGTGAATGAATATATCCATATTTTGTCTCTCTTTAATTGGTGCCTGGCTCCATTCTATCTTTGTACTTTTGAACTTAGTTTAAGCGTCGAAAAAATTACCTCCAAATACTAACGTAACCTACATCATCTGTCATTGTTGTGTTTAATTTCAGACTTTCTGAAAATTTTGATGACTGATGTTGCAGTGAATATATTATACTGTTTTGTTACACAATGCTCCTCTGTTCGATTTAATGGATAGCAAGTAAACGAACACTTGATTAGGGAAATAAATCCTTTATTAATTTGTATTTATTCTGTATTAAATTCATTTCCATTATAACTTCAGCCAATGAGCAGAAAGTACCAGTTCATGAACTGTGGACACCATCCAGTGATCAGTTGTTTCTAAAAGGTAGTCTGCTTAAACTGAAGTGTATCTTTGCTGGAAAGTAAGTATAGTTGTGATGATGTGTATGATTAATGAAAACATATTTGATACATTTTGCTCTACAGCATCTGTATTCTGAAGCACATTTGAACCAAGTACTGAACTTAAGGTGGATTGCGGGTTTGCTCCAAAAAATGATCATTTTTTTAGAAGTCAATGCACAATAAAGACATTTTACATGAACAATGACCATTTTTTGGAGGAAACCCGCGATCCACCTTAAGTGGTGAAATGTGTTCAAAATGTTGTGTTATAGAATTTACATAACCTAAAATAATAAGCTTTTAGTTTTGGAAAATTACGCATTATGACTTTTCCCAGTGTGACATCTTCAACTTGATAATGATTTTCATTTATTATGATTTTATCCATCGGTTGTTTTCAGTCCAACACCAGATATCTACTGGGAGAAAGTTGATGGGGTATTTCCAGATAGAGCCTTATTCACGAGTTTTGGTCAAGAGTTACACATTAAGTCTGTCCAGTTATCCGATGCTGGCCTATTTGAATGTATGGGTCTGAACACAGAATCCACTCAACGTGCAACCAAGGCGTTTAATGTCAGTATTGAATGTAAGGATTACGGAGGCAGTATTTTCCTAAGGTTTTGATACCTTTCCCTGTTTTCTGAAGTTAACACATTTTTTTTCTAGATTTCGGGACGGTTCAGGTGTTCGACAAATTGATTATGGGTTTAAATAGATCGATTATTTCTTCACTGATGTGTTATAAGATGTAAAAAGCAGTTTGACCCTGACGTTATTAAAGTATGTGTAAATGTGTCTTCTTATAACGTGCGCTGGTTTGTGTTCGTACGCTACAAGAAATAATTACTGTACATTTAAACAGCAGTAGACATATCAGACAGAGACTTCTACCCGAAATCATTTGTAACAGTTTATAACAAATAAACGATCTTCAATTAACTTAAGTGCCCTTGAATATCCCAACCCCCTGCCAAAAAAAAGGAAAACAAGTTTATAACTTTATAACTCACTTTGAATGAAACGTGGAATTTTTAAATGTTACCCCATAGATGTGGTTATTAGGCAATAATTGTTAATTCTTATTTAATTGTTTTCAGCCGCACCATACTGGGTTGACGAACCTGTGAGTGTAAATGCCAGTCCTGGTGAGAGTGCAACATTTATATGTCGAGCCAGCGGAGATCCTGAGCCTAACTATTCCTGGTTTATTAATGGTATTCCTCTTGAAGACAGTAAGTGTTTTTAATTAGCCATATAAATAATGCAGTGAGGTTGAATGAAAAAAAAGTTATTGCCTTGCTGTATGTAACAATTCAGTTTGTGCTATCAGCCGTTTTGATGCTTCAATATTTCTGCGAATGAGGTATTGCTTTGATGATAAACAATGAGGTAAATTGGTAGTACTACGACTTAATTATGGCTAATACGTCATCAGTGGTTTGCCATTATATGTAAATGCAAGTTTGTTTTCCACATGTTTCGGTATTTATTTCAGATTCTCATATTGATTCTGGGATTCTGCTGGTTCACATTTATGAAACTAACATACCAGACATTGTCACGCATTATCATTGAACTGTCCAAATCTGATGTCACAGCCTTGATATTGTGATTTAAATTCTAGCAATATTTTCAAATATAAAAATATTTATCTCGTGTGTAAGAATGAACCATTTGAAAATATAAAATGCAGAAAAATTATTTCTGTGTGCTTGTTTAAGTAAACATTTTTTAAGTAGAGTAGACCACCCGCACGTAAAATACAGTGTCACAACCTAGAAAACAACATTTTGGTCGTTACTGACATATCTTAGGCACAAATTATATGGGAAAGATTGTCTGTTATTGATAGCAATGATCATTATTAGTCACAAGAAGTACCATTTTAAGGAATATATGCATCCTGACAAGATGCATAAATTGACACAATGATGTCACAACCTGCACGAAGTTTACGTGACAGATTTTACAAAGGCAGCTGCTGACTCGAGATATACAGTTTGGGCATGTTGTAACCTTCCAAAATAATTGTTGGGTTATATGTTTAAAAATATATTGACTTTCAATAGCAGATATAATCGATGCACTCGCACAAATAACTTAAAGGTGGCTACTATCCATTGGGGATTTTTTGTCTGTATCTATACGTGACACGGCTATGTAGTTTATATTATTGATTACACCCATTTAAATGATTTGAATATAGTGGTTTGTAAGTTATTTCATAGTTTAGCGAAGTTATTGATAAAATCTATTCGTAGGGCCACAGAAGGTTGATACAGCCAAATGAATATGAATTTCTCTTGAAATACATGGAGACCAAAGCATTTCTATTTTGTAAAGGGTAAATGTACGAAATGCTTAATATTTCGTTGAAATCATGTCACCTAATAACGTAGAACGTAATAATGAATACACCAGGGCGGACTTAAAAATATTTTTGAATTCAGTTTGAAATCAATGCACGTGAACCAAGCAAACTCCTATTTTGAAAGTTCACGTAAAAAATCTGCATTGTCACGTAAAATTCAAATTTAGTAGTCCCTTTCTAACATTGTAATTTTTCATTTTTGCTATTGAATACATTAAATACACGAGTATTATTGAATGTCCATTGCATCTAGTACGTAATTTTAAGCTTTTGTTAGTTAACTGATACCGAACTTGCTTTCATTTAATCTTTTAAGCTGAGCTGATACCAAACATGCTTTCATTTAATCTTTTGAGCTGCGCAATTTATGCAAAATAAAATATATATGTTTTTCTTCAAATATGTCGACCATCATATATGAAAATCAATCTCTATTAATATCATTATTTCAGTAGAAAACATTTCAATCATTTCGTAGGTTAATTTACATGATCAGATGCTTGCTAAATTGCTTGCATAAGACAATGATGAAATGTCTTTTATAACAATGTTGCTTCCATTGATCGAGATTCTTTCTTTTGGTGGTATTTAGTAATAAAATGCAAGAAAGGGAAATATCAAGTTTGCAAATCTTTCCATATGGATATATATATAATTATATTTCCAGTCACATTTGCATTTATGCTGCAAATGAAAGCATTCTTCCGTTGAACATTCTTCACAGACGCATGTTGTATTTCTGCACACGATATGTTCCTCATCTAGCCTAGTGATGCTGTGGATCTTCATTGTCCTTTGTAGCATTTATTTATGTAACCGTAAAAACAGATACATGGTGCATAGAGAAATATAGATCCTTAATCATACAAGTAAGGTCTAGCGCTTTTACAAATTATCAAATGAAGATAAACTGAACTTTATATTTGGAATAATCAAAATACATGTATGTAGTTAATGTGACAATTACAATGTATTTGGATATTCTGAAGTACGCTGAAAATAATTCTTGTTGATATGATTACATTATAATTCCGTTAGTGTTATGACACAGTTATTTTTTATATTCTAACTGAATGAATATATCAAAAATATATCGCTCATATATAAACGCTAAATCGTTAACTAGTATACATAGTTTACGTGACTTTTGTCTTTCCAATATCTTCTCAAATAATGTTTTATTAATCACAAAATTGTGTCATAAATGATATATAAGTCAAAATAAAGTCATTTCAAGCGAACAATTATAATTATAGTTAATTTATTTCAATACCTTTCTTTATCTCATATAAAAATAGTTGGATTTCTCGTTTACGTGACAAAGATACCTATACCCATTACATTAACCCTGTGTTTTATAATACCAGTTATGGGTATGTAGTTGTTTTACTTTAAATGTTTCAGTAATAATATGTATGTTTGTACGTATTTTACAGCAAATGCAATTGCATGCTTTAAGGTGGATTGCGGGTTTCCTCCAGAACAATGGTATTTTTTGTAGACGTCAACGTCTTTAAGGTATCGGCTAACGAAGGAATGATATATTCAAATGATATTTCCATGGAAATAGGTCAAAAAGCACCATCTAGTGGAGTGATATGTTTTTCGTTGATTTTCGCGTTATTTCCTGTATTTCTTCGATAATTGTGTATATTAAGTTATGCGATTGACATTTACAAATCCAAAAAAGTCAAATATGTTACATTTTGCTGTCATTATATATTAAAAGACGTCGAGCGAACTCTGTAGGGGTGGCAATTTACAATGCCAAAAAATTAGACATTTTTCTCTCGGTCGCGTCAAAAGCGAAAAAAACGGTGGCCCTTTTGAGCGATTTCGATGGAAATATCATATGAGAATTCGTGTGTATATTTTCAGAACAAAATTTCAGAGACACCAGAATATATCATAACAACAGATTCTTCAAGCCAAATGAGAACAACATTACTTTGACCAATCTAACACATGAAAATCACATGAACATACAGTGTAACGCCAGTAACAAACATGTTTATGTATTCTCTGATGCTTATCTTAACGTCATTGGTAAGACCTATCTTCTCATTATCTGTTATATTTTGTAAGACTGGACTGGTATTTAGTAATTTTAGAATGTATTTTAAAGGTGTTGATATGTCCCATTGATATGCCATACACAATTGTTGCCATAATATCAATTACTTTTCTTATAGCAAAATTCAAGGTGACCACTTTAAAGCCTTGTTCCTTATCATTTTTGTAAGCTGTGAATTGTCCATGATTATCAGACTTAGGTCCTAAAGATGGTATGATTACAGGTTTTTATGTCTATTAAAAAGACATAATCAAAACTGAGATACCGGACCGCTGATGTAATTGGGTGTTATTGAAATATTACTTACAATCATTTTTTACAAATATGTGTTGTATTTGTACTAATCTACAACTATGCCTACCTGTTCGAGTATGTTGTCATGTGAATATCAACATACTTACTTTCGTAGTAGTCCTTTGAGGTATTGTATAATTCTTGTCGCATTGTGGATTTTGTTGTTTTACAAATACTTTAAGGCATCGAAACTACCTTAATACACTAAAAAGTATTAAAACAATTTTAGTTTTTTTTTTATATAGATTAAATATAATACTTTCATACCAAGCAACAAAAAATCTAATTGAAGGCTTACGATAGTAATATTATAAGATATGATTATTATTGTATGTCAGTCCCTGGAACTATGGTTTTGTCCGTTCCTGATTGAAACGGTCTGACCTGTACGGCTGGGAATTAGCTGAATCCCATCTTTATGCCATGATCTAGTTGTTCTCATGATTCTCCAAATATTGCGCGTCACCTGTTTTCCTCTGTGTAAAACCTTTTCCACCAATCCATCCGTGATTAGCTTATTTTACCAGTTTTTGATTAGTGGTTATAAATATAATTATTATGTAATTCTATGCTTGAAAATATCAGTTCTTTTGTTGCTTTACTTCAAGACGTTAACTTTAATATATTTAACATAATTATTGATATTAATTCAAATTAGAATGTTGTTTATCTGTTTTGAAATGCATGTTAGATATATCTATTATTAGATTTCATTAAGAGTTTTCGATGAATATATGTGTACGTGTGTAACATGCTTGAACCAAACCCGCGTATCCTGTATTATGAGGAAGAATTGTACCATGCTGCATAATAGCGGGCGCACATTTCCTTCCAAGTGTTTTTTTTGTGTGTGTATGACTCTCATTCCTGGGATAATTACTTGTGCACACTGCATATCAAACAAAGTTTGCAATTGTATGCAATATCCCCATCCGATGAAAATGATTAAATCTCATATAAAATCAGTAAAACGTTTGTAAAACAAATCCAAACAAGTGATAAGAAAACAAGAATTGATCTTACTATCAAAATATGTATACACAATTTCTGATGAATATCAAGTAAGAGGTCACTGACTCATTGCATAGTACAGACTAGATCAACCATACAATTGGTAAAAAAACAGAACAAATATATTACTACTAGTAATATATGACCAACATCATATTCAGTTATTGATCCATCATATTTACACGGATGTATTTATTATAGACATTTGATGATCATCTACCATAAATCAACATGTACTAACAAAAAGAAAACATGGTGAAATGAATTCATCATCTTAAGTAAATCTTTGCGACATCAGTCACACTTTGATATACACATAAACATAATGAAATGATATTACTATCAAGAGTAATGAGTCTTAGCTGCCCCAGTCAGTCAAAGATGAAACTTTAATAATGCATACACGAACCATAATAAATAAAACTATTATTATATAAATCGTAAAACACCTTAAATAAATAAATTTGTATACAAACTAAGCTCTGAAAGTTCTACTGTTGTTTGGAACTACAAAGCAGTCAAAAGTTGAATTTCTTTGTACGGTAAGGTATTGGGCTGAGTTTTGGAAATCGAACGATAGTTTGCGCATGCATTTTGATTCAGGCTAAAGTTCTACTAACGCTTTTCTACACCCGCTATGCAATTGTAAAAGTTGTTTCCGTTCCATGTGCTTTCAGTACTCTGATTCATTTTTCAAGTCTGATCACCAAATTAAAGAAATTCAGCAATTAGCATAATATCATGTAGTCTACAATACCTGCTCATTTGTATACTCAACTTATGCAGAATGTAATATCTCATACATGAATACTTGCTCGAAGAAGACGTTACACGTTATAAGCGTTAAATTAATCGATTAAAACTTCCCGATGAACCACTTTTTTAAATATATGGTTGACTCAAAGTTATCATCGCATCGTCCATGAATTAAATAATGACTTCTATACGTTTACAATAGAAGCTAGGAACCAGACTCAATTAGCATATACAGCACGAGAATTATGACGTCATCCTTCCTGGAAATGTGTGTACTGATAGTAAATATTGAAGTAATCCGACTGAGAGGATTGTTTAGATTTTTACGACAGTTTTGTATTGCTCGTTTACGATATTGCACAGCCATCTGATTTTGACTGATATGCACGTAATATTTGAATTTGTATCTAGCTATTGAATTGAAAAATTGGAAATTGTTCGCAGGCGGAAGATTAATGGAAGCTGTTCGGTATGTAGAAAAATGAAAACAGAGCGATTGTTGAAAAATGGTACCGAACAACAAAAATCAATATGAAATAATATCAGTTTCAAACGTTATAAGTCTTTGCTTCCTCAGTCAGCCAAAGATGAAACAATATAAACATGTCCAACGCCATGAAATGATATCAGTATCAAAAGCAATATATATATGCTGCCTCAGTCAGTAAAAGATGAAAAGTATAAACATGCAGCACCACAATGTAATATCAGTATAAAAGTAACATAACTGTGCTGCCTCGGTCACACAAAGCTGCACGTTTGATATATGCATAACACCATGATGTTATCTCAGTATCAAATTAATAATTGCATCAGTCAGTCAAATATCAAAATATATACATAAAAACCATAAACTGATATCAGAACCTTAACAAAAGTAATACAATTTTCATACATCAGTCGTTCAAAGATAAAAATATAATCAACACATCATAAAAATCAGTTTAAAAGAATTAAATCTTCACTGCCGCAGTAACTCAATGATAAACAGTATAAACATGAAACCCATTCGCTGCTATCAGTATCAAAAGTAATATCTCTTAGCAGCCCCGATCAGTCAAAGATATTATATAAGCATAATACACCATGAACTGATATCATTATTCAAAGTGAAAATAGTTGCTGTCTCACTCAGTCATAGATGGAATATTCATGAATAAAACACACTGAATTGTAAATAAAAAAGTAATACATCTGTGCTATCTGTCTTTTAGCACAGACAACACTCCCTATGTGACGGCAGGCATAACCTGTAAAAACATCAGACACTTGGATATTACTATGAGATGATTTAGTCTCTTTCTCTGAAGCATAACTGAAATGTATGAATACATCTAACTAAATAGTTTTGAAAATACTAATTTATAATTATATGAGATGTACAAAAAGGCCATATGTAGTAATTCTGCTAAATTACTATTATCATCATGATGAAGATACTGCAACCGTATTCTCCCCTGTGTAGCACAAGGGTAAATTTGGCAACAGTTATTCTGACGGACACTCTCAGAATTCCTCTCAATTTGGATATTCACCAATTTGGCTGCCACCATCCAAGTTACACTTGGAAACTCTATAGGTTCAATAATACACGAGATAGTATTTTGATGAATTTTATTTCTTTCATTCAAACACATTCATACGATTAAATCAAAAGTTTCAAATGATGTTGAAAGTAATAATTAAAACATAAGTAAAAGTTGATACAAGTAAGAAATCACTTTCAATAGCATATACTGGAACAATGCTACTAAACTCTCAAATTAAAAACTCGAAAAGAATTCCCAAAATAACTCCCCAATTGCTTATATACCTTTATTATCTAATAGACCTGAAATTTCAGGTTTACCTGAAATATGCAAATATACATGACTTTTCGGATTACTTAATTGATACCTGAAGTTTTCAGGTTATAGTAAATTACAGTATATTAAGATTTATACGAAAAATATGTACTTCTCAGGTTGGCCTGCATGCTAGTGTTAATTAATACAAGATAAGAAACTGCAGACATCCTACTACTGACAAATTATTGTTGTATAAAGGACCTTTTATCAGGTATATTTCTACGGTTGTTATGTACATTGTCCGTGAAGTGATTAATCAAAGAAAAGATGCAGAATGGTAAAGACAATTACCCGTTACCAGTGCGCATTGACTTACATCCATGGACTAAGAATAGTATCAAACATTTTTTTGTCTTCAGTACATGCAGATTCACCCTCCACACAGACATCGTGTCCAGTGGTTGAAGCGGTGATCGGGACTACTGGGGGTTTCGTGGTTATTGCTGTTGTTGTCCTCAGCATTTGGTTCGTTCACCGGCGGTAAGTGTTTTATTTCCAGACATATAGAGGCACATGCATTTTGTTAGTACAGGAACTATTGCTGAATTGGCTATCTGTATCGTGTAATTTCTAGTCCAAAACTGACTAAATATCTAATTTCTTTGCGAGATGAGAACCGGTTAAAGGTATGATGTCATTACGAATTGAGCACTGACTAAATGTGAATATTTTATGAGTAGAGAACTGGCAACATTTCATGATGAATTGTTTCATGTATTATATTATTCTAAATTAAGAACTGGTTAAATATCTGATGTCAATTTGACTTCAGATCAACCTTGCATTTTACGATGTTGTCTGAAGGTCATACAAACAGATTTTCTCAGGACCTATTCATGTTATTGGTAAATTACTTTTTTCGCACTCACAACAGAAAAAAACATATTTCAAAGTGTACGGTTTAAGTTGTAATGATTATATCGTGCAGTCTACATGTAGAGAACACAAGAAGTGCATAACAAACCGAAACAGAATATATCTAAATGTACTGCGAATACAGTCATTATGTGTGTCAATAGTACTGCTTTATTGTAGGAGATCTACAAAGACGAATAAACAAACATCATTACCGGTGTTTACTCCTGCTGTATCAACGGAGGGTGAAAATCAGCAAACATACCTGAATGAAGATATCATTACAAATGGTATGTACATGTAGCTTTCTTGTTACTTCAGCTTGTTTTTTTCTAAGAATAATACGTGCCATGAATACCTCTTAGTCACACGGTGTAATATCTCACTGACAATTCATGATGTTAAAGAGAATGTTCAAAAATATATTTCAGTTTTATTTATTAAGTACACTATTGATGTTTACACATCAATACATTATGATTTTATTGTAATGTGGCTCATTCATTAAGTGCTAACACGTGATAAGTAACGAGATGCATAAAGCAGATTCCCGTATCAAGTTGCATTGCAACTAAGAAACAGATGTGAACTAAATTGTCAATTCGTTTAAACTGCGTCATTGGCTGATATCCATCAATTAAACATCGCGAATCTATGCATATCTGTTGTATGAATGTTACTAATGCCTGAATACATAAGATTCAAAATTGCAATCTTTTTAATTATCATATTAATGTCGGACAATTTACGTATGTAATACCTAGTTGGATTTGCTCACCAGATGTAAGAAGCATATCATTAACTCTACATTAAGTATTTCATAGTTTATACAGCGTACACAATAACAACACATTCTATTAATTCGATTCCTTCTTTTGAATCTCTATTGGTATGGACTTATTACAAATACGATACAATAAATATGTTTAAAAAATCCTGTGATACATTGCATATCTAGTGTCATAATTTGCAAATACAAGAAAACTTAACAATAAGTCTTTTTCCAGTCGAAGTACTCTAACGTTCGATTGTTGCAATAGGTGTTGGCTTACTAACTAATTATCATGTTCTAACTAATAAATTTGTTTTCAAATCGATCACTGTTGCTAGAACCGTTGAATTATTACACTACAAATCTATGGTTTTAGATCTCATATTTCAGTACAGACATCGATACCTGTATGAAATGCACATCAAATTAAAAGACATACTAGTACATTTACTTAAATATAATGAACATTTAAACCAGATTAGTCAGTTTTTGAGTTGACAGATGTTGTTTAAGTCATTAACCGTCGTTTGTTTGAATAAACCAATGTTGCTCGAGCTGTTGTCTATAAATGAATAATTTTAACAACGGCAATATTAAAATATATTTTAAAGATTTATTCCTATATGCTACATCTTTCAGACACACTGGAATACGAAGAATTAAGTGAACGAAACCGAGCCGAATGCACGGACTATTACCAGTTGCAATAATCAATGATACAAAAGGACATTGGTTACATATTATTTTTCAATTACATGTATCTAGAACCGATGCAAACAAATATACTTTTATGTTTCATAAAATACTTTATATACAAACTAATGTAATGTAAGAATCAAGGCATATACCTTTAAACCTCATGGGAAAAACGGGGATTAACCTTTAACAAGTAACTTTCATAACGGTGTAGTGATCACGCTTCACCCTTTGAAAGGATTTAATTACGCAAAAACGAGCTCTTCGTTAATTGAACTTTTTATTACTTTTATATCGATTTTGTCAACCAATATTTGCGTAATACAATTGTTTAACTTGTGTTGAACACTTTTGTGGTATATTTCAAGGTTAGTAACGGACTATTTCCAAGTTATATTGGATATTTTAGGATAGCGTCGGTTAGGTACTTGTGACCTTGACATTGCTATACAGCGTGATCATCAGTTATCGTTATTAATTTTGACACTGATTGGATTTAATATTTATACTAGTCGGCCATGGAGGATCGCAATGGAAAAACTAAAGTGATTTTAATGGGTCATTCCTATATTCGTCGATTAAAGGAATACATGGACAGTGTACAAGGCAATAACAATCTTAGGCTTAACTCCTCCGAATTTGAGGTGTTGGTTAAATGTAAAGGAGGCCTGTGTATACCGGAGTTAGCTGTGTCTAGAGTTTTACTGGATTTCGATATTGTGAACCAACCCAGCATCTGTTTTTTGCAAATCGGTGGGAATGACTTGTGTTCCAGCACGAAATCAGTTGCTAGCATTGCCAGGGACATAGTCTCTTTTGCTAACTTCCTGATCACATCAAAGAATATTTCGACAGTGGTGATTGGACAGGTATTACGTCGTCATCCCCGAAAAGTGGGACATTTATACAATGGTAAAGTCTTAGAACTCAACACCAGTCTGATCAACTTATGTCAGGCTGCAGATAGTGTCAAGTTTTGGCATCATCGTGGTTTTTGGGACCCCGACATGAAGTATTTACATAGGGATGGGGTTCACATACATCGATCCAGATGCAACACTGTGTATATGAACAAATACCTTCAGAGTGTGAAAAGTGCAATCCTCCATGTCGCCAGACGTTTACCATCTTAGCTTGCATTTCATACATGTGATATGCAATAGGCTTATACTCAAGCTAAGTACTATGCTATTAATATAAGTATTATTTCTAATAATACTATGCCTTCGACTTGTCATGTTCTATGCATTTTAACAGATTATTGATGCCTTTCACCCATTATTGGTGAAATGCCATTCATCTTAGATGTTATTTCAATTTTGATTTATGATTTGTCGAGGTACCTGTAATTAAGTTTATAACTATTATCACCCACTATTGGTGATAGATTATAAATGCCATGTAATTTGTTTTACCTATTAGCAACCACTATTGTTGCTGTGGGGTTAAACTTATAATCACCCACTATTGGTGATTCACAAGTTGATTTTGGCTATCATCACCCACTATTGGTGATCTGTTTATAAGATATTATAGTCACAAATTTGATTAGGGCTATCATCACCCACTATTGGTGATAAGTTTATAATTATAGTCACAAATTTGATTTGGGCTATCATTACCCTTTATTGGCGATCAATACTGCCAGGCAAATGAACTCTGGCATAATTAATATTAATTATAAGTTATATATGATGCTCCTGTATATTTGCATATAATCATATCATTTCATTGAGTATAATATGTTAGATGCATTATGGTGAATCTAATTATTTTGAGTCAACAACTTTATCCATTTCCAGAATGGACCATAAGTTATTATGTTATGGTGCTGTGTTTAGCCCAGCTCACGGGTTTTATATTTGTTGTACAGGCAACATGCCAATATTTATGTAAACCAGCATCAGTATGTATTACCTTCAATGATTTATGGTAATTGTTGATTATAGATGCCGCCTAAACGGGGGAGCCAAAGGGCTCAACAAGTAGCATCCAAAAGAAAACGCAAGACAGGTGCAAGTTCTGGTGATACTGAACAACTTCAACAAGTGCAGATTGATTATGATAAACTAGCGTCTGCCATGTTAAGGCAACAAGCGAGTAATAGTGGTAACGAGGAACAGGAAGTAGTGCCTGTAACTATCCAACCATCCACCAGTCAGCAGGATGTAAGGGATCAACCCCAGGCAGACTGTGAGCCTGCAAGTAGTGGACTTTCTGGACCACCTGCCCAGTTCAGTGATTTCTTACAAAATCTGTTTGCAGGTGAGTCGGTGGCATCAAATATCCAGCCCCCTACACCAGTTTCCCTATCAGAGGGTATCCCATTGGGTACAAATTTACCAATAAGGTTAAAAACAAAAATTTGGGCAGATCAATTTGTAGAGATGAAATGTCTATTACCAAATTATAAGGATGACAATTTCTCTATACAAATCGCCAGTAACTCCATTCAGTTACAAAATGCAAGCCCATCTACAACTAAATTAACTTTGCATCAGTGGACATCTGCTTTTATAATTTTCATGTCCGTATATATAGAGAAATACCCTTCTGAGGCAGCCAATTTATTGAAGTATTGTGCTACGGTTAGGGATGTAGGTGCGTCCCATGGTGACGCCGCATGGCGTTACTATGACGATAATGTCAGGAAGTTGCGTCAGGCCAACAAAGTGCCATGGCAGCTGCCTGTCACAGAATTTATGGTTCGTGCTTGCACGTTACACCGTACTTTTCGTGCCCAACCAAATTCCACAAACGCTACATCAAATAGAGTGTGTTTCAACTACAATAATGGCTCAAAATGTAAATTCACGCCATGTCAATACAAACACATATGCCAAGTATGCAAAGAACCCCATCCCCGCCATACATGTCCCAAAAAAGATCACTCCAGACCTCAAAAAACAAATACCTATGCTGCATTTAATAAAAGTGCCAACTCCAATCAAAAGTGATATCCTTGAGGCAGAATTAATAGGCTATGATGAATCAATCAAGACTTACTTAGTTGAAGGTTTTAAAAATGGGTTTAAGATAGGCTGCTCTGATTTCTCTGCAGTGTCGACGGAACGAAACCATTTATCAGTTACCAAGAATCCAGATAAAGTTAATTCAAAAATTCAAAAAGAACTCCAATTAGAGCGTATCGCGGGCCCTTTTACTACGAAACCTTTCTCTAATTTTGTGTGTTCACCATTGGGCCTTATTCCTAAGAAAACAGAAGGTGAATTTAGGCTGATACATGATTTGTCCTTCCCTAGAGGTCAGTCGGTCAATGATCATATATCGCAAGATAATGTTACAGTTCAATATGAAACTGTGGAATATGTTATACAATTGATCCAAAAGTGTGGCCCTCACAGCCTAATGGCTAAGCTAGATATTGAAGATGGTTACCGAAATGTTCCTATTCACCCATCAGATTACCATTTCCTAGGTTTTATCTGGAATAACCAATACTACTTTGATAAATGTCTCCCGATGGGGGCTAGGTCTAGTTGTCAATTGTTTGAAAAATTAAGTACCGCATTACAGTGGCTTATGCTTAATAAATACCAAGCATATGGTATGTCTCATCTTCTTGATGATTTTTTCTTTATCGGTCCTGCAAATACTGGTAAATGTTTAATAGATGTACAACAATTTGAACAGCTATGTTATAGACTTGGTATTCCTTTAAAACAGTCAAAGACGGTGCTTCCGACTACCAAGATTACCATCTATGGTATCGAGATGGACTCGGTCAGTATGGAATGCAGATTACCGGATGAAAAACTCATTAACATACGTCAATTGCTAGCCACCATAGTATGCAAAAGAAAAATTACATTGCAAAATTTACAATCAGTGATAGGCTTGTTAAATTTTGCTTGTCTAGTAGTACCTCCCGGCCGGGCCTTTTTACGCAGACTAATTGACCTGACTTGCAATGTGCATAAACCTCATCATTTCATCCGATTAAATTGTGAGGCAAGAGCTGACTTAAAGGCGTGGCAATTATTCATTGACCATTTTAATGGAAAGTCCATTTTCTTGCAAACAGAATGGCAATCATCTAAAAAATTACACATGCATACAGATGCCTCTGGTAGCCTAGGCTATGCAGCGGTATTTGGTTCTAAATGGTTCGCCAAGCCATGGCTAGATATTCATGCACATTATCATATCACCGTTAAAGAATTTTTCCCAATAGTTCTGATGCTTGAAGTATGGGGTCCATCTTTCAAAAACCATAAAATATTATTCTTTTCGGATAATATGGCTGTCGTTGAAATCATTAACAAACAATCCAGCAAGGACAAGATTATTATGCGACTATTGCGTCGTTTAGTAATTGCAGCCATGCAAAACAATATCATGTTTAAGGCAAAACATGTCCCAGGGAAGCTTAATGTTATACCTGACAGTTTGTCTCGTTTTAAATTTCAGGAGGCCAAAAAACTAGCCCCATGGTTAGATACACAAGCAACAGAGATACCGTCCAGCATGATCTACATTTAACACAACCAACTTAGCAGTTGTTGCAATGTTCACTTTCTCCATCGTCCCGTAGAATGTACCTTAGAAGTTGGACATTATTGATAGATTTCTGTAAAGCTCATGCTATAGAATTCAAGTTTCCATGTTCATCCATACTTATCTGCAATTTCATTGGCCACCTATTCTCAACCAATTACAGTTCTAGTTCTATAACATCACATATATCTGCTATAAGCTATGTTCACAAATTATGTGAGGCTTGTGACCCTACTCATTCCTTTATTGTAAAGAAAATTCTGAAAGGCGCTCACAATCTTAGCAAAACATGTGACACTAGACTGCCAATTACAAAACCTATTCTCATGAAATTGATTTCAGCCATTCAACACACTGTGCCTTCAGCTAATGATAGAATTTTGCTTAAGGCAATATTTCTTCTAGCATTCCATGGCTTCATGCGTCTTGGTGAATTAGTGGTATGGTCTATGGACCAAACTGTTAAGGTCATACAAAGAACACATATTGCGTTTTTAGATGACTCATCTGTTCAAATTTCACTCCACCACTACAAACATATGAAGAACAGTCAACCTTTAATTATTACTCTCACTTCTAATGGGCATTCCCAGTTCTGTCCTGTTAAAGCTTTAAAACACTATGTGTCAATTTACAACCATAAATCGGGCCCTTTATTTACATTCATGTCTGGCCAACCAGTACCTCACAGTTTTGTTTCATCACATTTAACAGCAGCTATAAAGTTTATTGGTCTGAACCCAAAAGTTTACCTAGGCCATAGTTTTCGCATTGGCGCTGCTACAGAAGCGGCGAAAAACGGAATGTCTGAGAATGCTATTCAACAATTAGGCCGTTGGCAGTCTAATGCCATACAAAGATATATCAGAATCAATGCATTCAAATTTTAAACATCAATTTGGCTCCTTAATGGCCATATTGTGACCGCAAAAGCATTCTCTAAAACACCATTAAGGGTCAGCATTTGGCTGCCTTAAATGTTAGAGTTGCATACATTGTTAGTTACATAGGGGTCATACTTAATAGTTGCCACCGTCTCACTTGTCCTATTGCATAGAACTTTATACTGTTGATTTTGCATGATCATGTTATCAGCAAGGGTCAGCATATGGCTGCCTTGTAATTGTTAGTAATCATAGTTATGTAACATTTGTCTTGTGACATTGTATAGTTTAGTGCCAAACATAGGGTTCAGAATGTATACCATGATGTAATTGGTAATGCAAGGGTCAGCATTTGGCTGCCTACATATCCTGTCTCTTTGATGGTTATTGTCACATGTTATTAGTACATATGTTTTTGTAATTAATTCTCATGGTTGATGTTACCGTACACATGTTATTAGTGCATTACTGGTTCTTTGTGTAACTAACTAACTTACACTACTATAAATTTTTCAGTATTGCCGTTATCAATTCAGTATTGTCTGTATCATTGAGTTTCATGATAAAGAGTCATGTGTTTTTTGTTTACCAATGTATATGTTTAATAGTGTGTCAGTTTTTGTTTTACGTGCATCATCTCGAAATTGTTAGCATGGATGCAATTGCCGTTTCCTTGGGTGGTGCAGTATGTTTTATAAGATTGTGTAAAACATACTTGATGGCTATTATTGTTGCACCACCTTCTTCATGTACAGTTCATATGTTGTTTTATATATAGATGAAATTTTGTTATATGTTATCCAAGCAGTTCATATGTATGTTGTAAAGTTGTGATGTATTATGCGTCATTTATTATGTTTAAAATAAATGACAATTCCATCAACTACTTGGATCTTTGTCAAATTATTTCAACCTGTGTACATTCAGAACGAGCTATGTCAACGGCTTGATATAAGACATGCGATATATATCTATGTATAACCAGTAGTTGTGGAGATAAATATACTTTTATGTTTCATAAAATACTTTATATACAAACTAATGTAATGTAAGAATCAAGGCATATACCTTTAAACCTCATGGGAAAAACGGGGATTAACCTTTAACAAGTAACTTTCATAACGGTGTAGTTATCACGCTTCACCCTTTGAAAGGATTTAATTACGCAAAAACGAGCTCTTCGTTAATTGAACTTTTTATTGCGTAAATAAAAGTGCATGATGTTTGTATATTCTGCAAGGTTTTCGTCATACAGGTATTCTTTGTTTACTTTTGATTTATTGTGTTTTTAGTCACTGAGTTTCTTTAGTATCTTTATTATTTGGCGTAGCTGTGCTATTCTGCAAATTCTGCAGTAATTCCCCTACAAATAACGCATTGTTGTCCGCCGGTGTGTATTGCGTAATCTTTTATTCTGCCGTATTCCGCAAGTTTCTGCAGTCTTCTGGAAAGCGCTGGTGGAATACGGCAACACTAGAAATGACCATACTTATCATGATGGGCTATGATAACTTTGGTCCGTTGAATGAAATCGTATTTCTTTCATATTTAGATCTGTTTTGCCTTACAAACAATGCGATATCAGGTAAAGCGATATTATTTGGGTACGAGCGTCATTTTTTTCACGGGTGGGGGGAACGTTTTGTTTCTCATGACCCTAGGATAGAAGTATTTGGACGTGCTTCGCATTAGGTACTTCAACAAAAACATGAAAGTATTTTGGTTCGACCTACTTTTCCAACTTTCCCATGGTTTTTAGTTAAGTAACCCTGAACGTGGCTGTCGATGTTCTATCCTAACTGGACGAGCCTGGTGATGTATGACAAGTCAGTGGTAAAATGTACTAAACCCAACAGATTTAATGACTTTACGTTTAGAAAACAGATTGTCTTCTTATAGGCACATGTCTTTGGCAAGAAAAAAAGGAACTAACATCGTGGTATTGATTGTTTATAAAGTACACACTCGCATACATATTGTGCTATGTGTGCAAGATAAACAATTAAACATCCTATTATATATATACATGCAATTCTTTTAATTTAAAAGCGAAATTAATGCAAGGCTAAATAACGGGACACTAAGTGTAATTCTCCCCTTGAATGCATTCATTAATACATTAGATATGGTTCTCACATCATGGAAGGAATATAATTCAAACGGAAATATATTAAATGTACTGAAGACAATCAAAATAGTTTCAATTATATCTAATTTTTTCCTATAAAGATGAAGCACAGAAACAATAAAGCTCACAACAAATTATCGTTCTTGTGCCGTGTATTTTAAGTACTTTCTTTCAAATAAGTGACACACTAGAAAGGATACGTGCAGTACGACGCCTCTTGCATCACGGGTAGTCCAAAATGCAATGCTCCATCACAATAGTGAGATCATCAAATTCTAAAGACCATTGACAAACATACTGATAAAAAGAATGTAAGGCATAGTATGTTCAAATACCTCAAACGTTTCATGATATTAAGAAGAAATATAATTCTAGTCTCTAAGAATTATAGGAGTATCAACTATGCTCCACGAGTATTCAGAAAAAGACTTTGTAAATTCGGTTTCAAAATTTTTTGACGTATTGAATAACCACGCTGTTCCAATTGCCGAATAAGTAGGCAGGTTAATTAAGCAAGTAATTTGGGTGCATTCAACTTGACATCGCCCTTAAAGGCTGTAACTACCAATATTTACAATTATTGACCTTTGCCATGTTTTATGTTTGGCGAAACATATTCTAACTAACTCCACGATAATAATCCAATATCAATAACCTTTCACAAAAATTATTAAGTCATATCTTAATAATTTCCCGAACGAACGTTGAATGCTACTTCTTTGTCATTTTCACGAAACCACTCGCATAATAACAATTATGTCTGAAAACCAATGTCCATTGTTTAGTAGCCACGTTTGCTTTCCCTTACTTCTCTAGTGACTGATACTTAGGCGATTCTTTGCACTCCAAGGCGATATTTCACCCTGAAGAATGTATTGTAGTTGTCGTAAAGTCATAATCGTTTATCATTTAAGAGTTTCTGTGAAAAGGAACTTTATTTTAGGTGTCCATTGCGATATAATTCTATCGTAAGCTTAGTGAAAATCGCTACAGGTATGAAGCAGCCCCAAACACAAATTAGACCCGCACAGCAACACCGCACTGACTCGATTAATTTCCCCAATCAAGATACATATTAATTATTGGCTTTGCGAATTGTCAATTATCTGCACGTTATTTCTGTTAAAAAAATTCGATTCTTGCAACAAGCTTCCAACAAAGAAGCAATAATAAGATATTATCTGTGGTATTTCAAGAAATGGTTGATAAGCTAGGATGTTAGATATACAATTTCAAGCCCCGAGTGTTAATTGATCGTTTGTTAGCAGTAAAAGAGAGGTAACTCGGGATAATTCTCATTATATGATTCATTTCACGCAAATTTACCATTTTTACTTAAAGTTGTGAGTACGGTTATTCGTTATTTTCAAAAGTGTATCATTCTTTGTTACCATAACCATCAGAAACAAGGATGTTATATTGTATTTACCAAGTATTATGTATCAAGTATGTGTACAGATATGCTAAGGCTGGAGTTACTTTCATAGAGATTATGTCATACAATTTCTAACACGTGTATAATATGAAGTAAAGGTATATGGTTTGGTTAAAATCGCTAAAATAACGTAAACTTATATTTTACATTATTTACAAACTTAAGGTTAAATTTCATACTTAAATATCAAGCAACACAAAACTCTAACCGAACGCTAAAAATGGTGTTTTATTGCGATAAATACTGCACCCCTTTATCGACTTTTCATTATCAGCGTTAAATATCTCTAACGCAATGTGCATTGTATTGGTACGATATGATACTATTAATTCATTAATGACAAACATTTGTTAAAAGAGTTTTTATCTACGGCGTATTACGTAATAAACGGCGGGTTCTGGGTACGGAATTTCTTTAAAGTCATGTATCTAACGCGGTTCCCTGCTTTATACATTTATAGTCAATTTAACCTAAATTTGTAAATAACGTGCGATATTCGTTTATAAAAGACCAATAAAATGTAATATTTGTTTCAAATCACTTGAAATGCACTTTATACGGTAGGTCTATTTTAGTATATAATTATGGCTTAGTTTTTAAATCTATAAATTGGTGAAACTTGATTTGACCTGACATCTAAACCCTTTTACCTTGAGACTATGAAATGTACATTGGAATGGTGGAAACGAATAATCAAACTGATAGTTAATTCGGTGGTTGTATAAATGTGTCGAAATACACAAATATACAAATATACCATGTACATCTATAATATATAATGTATAATCTTTATTTTCAACAATTATATCAGTGTTATCATAATTAGCTGTAACAAGAATATATTACAGTACATTTTGGTATTTACCAAATATTATGTAATATGCATACAGATATGCCAAGGCTTGGGTTACTGATTCATTTCTCTTCAGCGTACACTGAATAATTATGAAAGATATTCATGTCATGTACATGTACGGTCCTCTGTACTTTTGTTATGTGTTTGTCTTCTATCAATATACGCCATTGTAAAAATAGCACCAACACATATTACATAACTTTGCTATCTGATTATTAATTATCATTGTATGCTCATTAAGCAGAAATATGGTAATTACATATTCATAATGTATAATAAGAATCGTGTCAGGGTACTATGGCATGTACAATCAAGTAACTATCGGGAGCGGGTCAATTTCATCTCGATGATCATAATATAAACCAGTTAGGATATAGTGTACTAGATAATGCTTCGTGTCAAATAGCTTAGGTATATGTCTTCTGGTTTATTTTTGTATTATTTTGCAAATTTAACAGTGAACAATCATGAGACCCCCTGGGAATGCCAACTTGACCCGGGGTTCATGATTTGAATAATCTTAGTAATGGTTTACTAGGCATTTATACACACTACGTATCAAAGCTCTCGGTCTTCTGATTTTTGAGAAGGAATATATCTAAAGATTTTCTTAAATAAATCTGCATTAAACCAAGTGCCTCGTGGGCGTGACAAATATTGATTCAATGCCATATTTTTAACAAACTTGGATGAAGTAGACCACGTTACATATCAAATATCTCGAGGCAAATATCTCTATCACCAAATAAGCTTCAGGCATTGTAGTTTTTGACAAGAATAATTTTTAACATTTTCACATATAAGCTGCCCCCGGGACCGGTTAATATTGACTCTGGGGACATGATTTGAATAACCTTAATGATGTTGTTACAAGCAATTGTTGGCGTACGGACGGAGGGCGTACATTACGTACATTGAGCACTTCGTGTATATACATTTAAGGAAAACGTGAACAATTTAGGTAGAAAAAATCAATTGATTTCGTTGAAACGGTAATTATTAAAAGTAAATATCATTTAATAAAAAGTACAAGGCCAATAATCCAATAAATTAAATACGACTTGAGCATAGATTAATAAGATGATATAACACATAGATATTTTATTACTTGCTGATATGTAAAACAATCATGAAACAAAATAAGCATAATTATATTACTAGTAACTTGCTTAGCATGATACTAGTACTCAACGAATGAGAATCATTTCGTACAATCAAATATGATTAGCATTAGTGAAATACATATCAACGTCCATGTGTAATCATGAAGAATAAAACATATGTATGATTATTTATGCAAACTAACATAAATATCTGTTTTAATATTTCATTCAATAACAAGAACCTGACTAACAATCACGTTATATCGAGGAATTTAGAAAATACAAGGTTGTCTGCCTTTACATATAAACATCCGCCTCTGTTATTCCCCTTGCAAGTAGTTGCTTTTTTACTTTTCTGATGTAGTCGTCTAACCTGTGAACATAAAATGTAAAAACAAGGTTTCAATACAACAAAATATAAATTATTTATATATTTGAACATAATTGGTGTTTATTGTACATACAAACGGTAATACAATACGTAATTGTTAGCATATATGTAAAATACGGTGTAAACTTGTTCACCTACGTGAATTTGTGTGAATTTATATTTCAAAACTGCTACACAATGTAACTAGTTGTCATGTGTTAGCACTTTGCATAAAACGTATGATTTATATGGTATACAACGAAAATTGCATGTACATGTATTTGAACAGCCAACGTAATGATTTTGGTTTGGACATTCCACTTGCTCCCTGAGATTCATTCAATAAAATCAAATTGTTAAACTTTCTACTTTTAAACTAGATAAAAATAAATTATCTATCTAACATTCAATATCAACACTGTATTACGTTACCTCTGTTCCCTGAAATAAATCAAAACGACATTTTGTATCATTAAGTATTATTCAAAAACTTATACATGGAGTCAATACTAGTAACACATATGACTATTAATTATCAATTCCGCAAACGCAGATTATTCAGAGTACACTTCATATGACATTAATTCAAGCTTGTTTATGCATTGGTAATGAAAACTAACCACCACCTAGCAGCTTTTAACATGAACGTGAATTAACTTGATTTGATTTGATCATTATACCACATATTCGTACATTGTCTCCTTTACTTTATCTTTATTGTGGTATGTAAGGCAACAGGCCCATAAAAAATAACACTATACAAAGACGTTGACATAGTGAGATGAGGTAATGAACATTTATGCATACAATGAAATATAAACATGCACATCTAATTTTACAGTTGGGTAAGTCAAAACAATATTTGTTTTACATCAGTTCAGTAATTCAATTGAAACCTTAAGTCAATACTAATAAAGTTTCTTTAATGAAGTGTATAAACATAGCCGCATTTCGAATGATATCAGTATCAGTACATGCTAATAATTATTCTGTAGATTGTTTTTACATCTGTATCAGTTGGATAAATTGGTAGTATGTATTTTACCCGTGTGCAGTAAACATAACATTAACACATTGATTTACCAGCAGCAGGTTTACATATAATCAGAAATACGTACCACAGCCTCCTGAAAAGAAATTCAAAGTTGATTATCTAAACACGTTATTGCTAGTATATTTATTAATCAAGAGAGATTGTACTTGGGGCGTACAAAAACACATTAAGCATAACTTTTCATCATAACTTTGAAAATAAATATTAATTCATTTTTGGGTGTGAATTATCCGTCCTGATACATGGTATGACATTAACTTCCTACCATGGAAGAAGACGTATCAAAGATCATATATATATACAATGTATATATATATATATCAGGTTTGTAGTTGTCTATAAAATGTACCCAAAAATCCGCCAAACATCTAGTATGACGTTTGTTATGACGTAATAGATCATACTGGTAAAATTGTATGTAAACTGTAGAAGCGTTATTGAGTAAGTTCAGATAAATCGAGTACAATGCACTTAAAGATTGAAATGTGCACTAACAGGAATGGCGCCGAGCATAGAGCGGTCATTAACTTCTCGTTATCCTGGTCAAACTGGCTTAGCAATTTAGTTGAAAGTCGAAAGTTTCTCGTACGTAGTCAATGAAAAATTGTATTTTATTCAATATTAAATTGCTACCTGATTTCTATAATCATAGTTCTGCATGACCCAATAAAAACAACAGGAAATTGTAACACAAAAAAATGATAAACATACGTACCGCTCCGGACTGAAAAGAAATTCAAAAACGTTTATGAGAAGTGATGAATGATGTTAGTATTTTGAATGTACCACATAAAGATAGATTGAGTATATGCATATAAAATAAGTTATAACCATATCGTTCGCACACGATAACTATAATTTAAATTGCATTAATTTGGCAGTTTAAATTTTATTGAATTTCGAATAGTTTCATGTGATAGTAGAAAGAAATACGATTGCTTGCATTGAATATAAATGTAAACATTCACATTTCGAAACTTTGGTTAACAAACATATAGCGAAGTACAATTGAAATCCAGACGCGTTTCTCGATCAAATAAAATACGCTTACCATAAGTAAAATGAGAATACTTACATTTTTGACCTGTAAAGAAATGAAATAAATGTTCATCAGTAATAGAAAATAACAATAGCCTAATAATTACATTCCTTTGACAGGCTATATAAATGAATAGTTCTATATAGTATGTATCATGTACATTTTCAATTCCAATCAAAATACGCGCAATAATGGATACATGTAGACACAGACATATAAAAGTATCCATCTAATATACGGTGAAAACACAGCACTACAAACTGTATGTATCATGGGAGAATAACACGTTGACATTATGGTGTATTAAGCCTAATTGAGTAAATAATTCCTGGACAATTATTTTGCACTAAATGAGTGCATTTTAGTGATATTTATGGTAAGCACGCGTCGTCATTCCTGTCCAGATATGAAGAAAACTTTACGCGTAATCATCAACATTAAAATCGGCACTTTAAAACAAAACTACAAAAATATGAAGAACCCAACAACTCCAAAGACGATGAAAGCATAGCGACAAGAAATAAAACAGGTAATAATATAAACAGCGAGGATTAACAACGACAAATAGTAAACAAAACAAAGATACTAGATCATTGAGACAAAATTAGTACACAACTACAAAGTAAAACAACACATCGCGCGGACAGTAACACCATAATTACTTTTTAGTAGATTACTACCAAAGCCTCCTTCATTTGAAGATGAATCAAACATTTCTTTTTAGATTGGCACAGAAGCATGGATCTACTTACTTAGCTGACAACAATGCTTTTCTAAATGATATGATTTTAGGGGTTACATTGTACTAAACCATGAAACGTTCACAAGCATACAATGCGTAATTTGGATAGTTTTACTTTGGATTTACCTAACTTATTGACAATGTATAATCTATGAACTGTACTAAATGCTGAAATACTCATACATTATTGCAATAATAGACGTATTATAATACTCGATCAAGAACGAATTTGGTTGCATTAGACATAACCTGCAATTTTAACTAATATCTAATATCAAAATTATACAAAACATTCTGTTAAATGAAGATGAAACACGCATGCCATACGTTAAACACGTATCTGTACACATCCACAAACTTTCCAATTAATACCAATTTATACAGAATTCCATTTCTTCCCAAGTACTAGCTTTATCATATTCAATAATCGTAAATATATATGTCCATAATTGAACACCACGCTGTTTATTCCAATAAATATTAAATTATAACGTTTAAAATTACTCACGATGATGGCGGACTTTCACTGAAAATATAAAATGGACAATTTATATCAACCGTTTATTTTATAATTAACACCAAACTATTACGTGAATGAAAATAATCAGCGAATTTTTATCTAGCAGGTAGATTCAATACAACAATGCATTAATCATTAAGGTTGGTGTGAAATGCACGTCGACATGTCGACCTAATTCTTCACCCGAAATTGACCTGACTCGAACTTGTTCAAGATTTTATCAATAAAATCATTCTGAGCTAGTTCTGAAAATATCAAACTTCATCGTGTTCATACGGCACACATACACGAAACACGGCGACCGACAATAACCGATCATAAAAGCTCAACATTAGCATAGAAAACGTCCATCATATAAAGTATTAAAATGAATATTCTATAATTTAATCGAATACAATGCTATGATACAATTTTCCCGAATGCTACCTGAAGGTATTGTATAAAATCTAGATTTGTACAGCTAAAAGGCATGCGTAAAAATTTATACTGTTTTCTATGCACTTTTCTATGCAGAGTTTGACATTATTACAGTATTACTGTAAATGAAGAATTCCAAATCGTGCTATTTAAATCCCAATTGATGCTTATTCCACTGATAGTTGTCAAATTCACTTACTTGAATTACATGAATTATCATGCTCACCATGCAAGCTGCTTTTGGCAACGTTTACCATGACATATTGTATGGTATATTAGAACTAATGGGAAACAGATGGTTCAAGTCTTATCATTTGATAGAAACAAGTAGTTAACATTGGGAAAATGCTGTCCAGTTCAAAAGATGTTAATACCTTGGGTCCCCTTTTATTTTTATGTTAATGATATGGTAACCAGCATAGATACCAATTGTAAACTAAACCTGCATGCTGATGATGGTACAATTGTATTAAGACACCGGAATCCAGAAATTATTTTAATGAAAGCATGGTCAGACACTAGAATATTGTTCTGCATGGTTTGTAGACAATAAATTGTCAGTTTACCTTGGCTAAACTGAATTCATACTGTTTGGACCAAAAAGAAAACTTTGTAAACAGGATCAGTCCTCTGTTGCAAGTAATTGTCATTCCATAAAACCCGTATATACTTGGGTTAACCTTTGACAATTTTTGTCAGGCGAAAATAATGTTCAAAATGTTGTATCAAAATTTAATGCCAAACTTATTGGTTTGCATAAACAGAGCAGATGTCTGAACTTTGACACAAGAAACAATTTTTGTTTTTGACACCCATACATTGCCATTTTGATTATTCGTGCTCATCCTGGTATGAAGGTTGAAGCAATTTATGTCTAAAACAGAAGGTGTAAATAACCTAAAGCAAGGTGATTCGCTTTATAAAAGGATATAGTCCTACATGTCGAGACTATTTTTATTTAAATAATTATGACAAATTTAATGCTGAAAACAGAGTAAGCACTTGTAAATAAGTCATATACATACAGCGTTTAATTATAATGCCATCATATTTTTGTGACAATTTTGTTCGTTGCTGTGATAATGTTACACACATAATTGTATATACAGAAGAAATCTAATGCTGTGAAAAAATATCATCCACTATTGTATGTAAGGTTCAAAATACAGCATTGTGAACAGATCAGCCTTATTTAAGTCTCTTGTAAACTACAAACACACCATACTAGGTAAAGTATATTCAATTTTAAAGTTTAATATGTGTAATATCTATTATATAGCTATATGTTTATACACAGCTGTAGAATAATTGAGCAGGTACTGTTGCGTAAGATATATAAAACAAGTCATATCAGCTTAAAATATCATTGGATAAGCATTTTTATTGCTTTTCACTGTTTCATACAATCCGCGGATATGGGTCATATTACTTTAAAATATGTCAGTTTGTCAGCCATTGACTACATCTTGTACGATGTATTATCAAAGAGAACGATTTGGCCTGTAGGCAAGGAGGTTGGTCACCACATGTATATAACTCCTATTGTTTTTTTTAGGTCAGATGTCATGAAAAAAACTTCGTTTGCCAATACTAGAATTTAAATATTGCACAATGATGGTGTACATGTAACAATATGAAGAACATTATTAAAAAAAACTTGCCATAAGGCGTATGATCATATAATTAATTGTCGCGCTGAAATACACATATTACTCGCATTGAAATAAACACATGCAAAACATCGGAGAACACTGAACAGACGCGATACGCGAGTGGCATCATTCACAGTAAAACTGATTTATATCATTGTTAGCTTCGTAGCTACTTGTTACACTATAATCCCCGTAAAACATCAACATACATTCATAATACATAATACATAAATAAATACATTGATAAGCACAGTCGGTAAAGCACGCACGTGCCAGTTCAAACCGACAATCGCGTTCGGAATTCCATTATGGGTATCATTATCTAATCAGAAATGAGTTTGAATGAGTCTTAAGCTTAAAAAGGGCATTGTGTAAAACGTGACATCTTCAGTACGTTTTGTTATGTCTAACTCAAGCTGTTTGATAGTTATAAATACATATTAAGAAACGGATGTTGTAAAATCAGCGTCTATATAAAACTATTTACCGACAATATTCTGTTTTTTGTGTGTGTGAATTTAAGCAGTTTATATGGATAAGCACATGCATAATTTGAAACGGACCGTTCGCTTTATATATCATATGATAATATAGCCGTTTAATGGACAACACTTACGTGAATATATCTATCCGGTTCGTAACAATTTTTCCATCTCCGTTGATCGTAAACAACAGTTTCCGATCAAATGCCAGTTTAAACATATTAAGTATGGCTGGTCCATCTCCATAATCATCTAAATATCCCGTTACTTCATGTCGTTCATAGGGCTTCCCAGGTTTCAAATTCAACTTCTGGATAAAAAAAATAAACCTTGTTTACGTTACCAATAATTTTGAAAAGTATTCAAAGGGATAGAAATAAAAGCTACACGCGTCATGTTTTTTGTATAAATCCCTTAAACTGTCAACACAGAAAGAATAATTGAAATTATTTCATGAAATACACTATTGAATGTGAAATTGTTAGTTACGACTATGTAAAATCTGCAGCTCCTAATAATGGAAGTTGATATAAATATGGTTAAGGTACTCAATACCATAAAGTGGCTGGCCAATTCCTATCTTGGGAGCACCTTTCTGATAAAACAAACACACCTTAAGCATACCTCACCGAATGGGTGAAATATAACCTGAATGAAATATATGCAACGGGGGAACACGGCAGTTAAGAACAGATGCTTCGTAAACAGAACATAATTTAACGTATTTCAGAATGTCGCGTTTCACACAAATAAAATGATTTTTTACCGATTGCACTCCTTCGTCAAACTTAAATTTCAATTCTATGAAGTATGACATTTCCTCTGTTTTCAATGTACCATGAGGCTGGTCTGTAAAACAATATTAGTATGCATGTTAAACGACAAACGCTTGTACAAAATATGATGAAACTGCATTATACAAGTTAAAGACAAAAGTACACTAAAATAAATGTAATACTATGGTATTATGTATACTTATTGATGGCGGTAATGTTTTCAACGTCATACTGTTTATGGTTGTATTAAGTAATTAAACGGTGTCATATTATGTCAAAAAGCAATTATAACATAAAACCGTTAAAGATCCATTAACTTAATGTACGTCATATGACTATATAATGGTTGATCGACACAAGTTAATGTTTATATTTATCTATCTTGGTCGTTTTATATACAATAAATAATGTCATGAAGTATATACTTACCACTAAAGATGGTACCACACGTAGGACACCTGATTGTTCTGTATTCATTCATCTGCTCAACATAACATATATGCCCGCATGCTAATCTGTACTATATTACAAACAACACATAATGTTTTGACTTCGGACTAAATTACGAACTGATGATAAGTTATACATGTAGTATATACATTGTCTCGAATATTTTGATATTTCATCATTGGTGAGTTTTGCACAAATAGTATAAGTACGCAGCATATCATAAATGCTAGTGCTTTAAAAGCAAGAAATGGTCTTATAATAAAAGCGCGGTCGATTTACTTCCAGCTATTTGCAGCTGGAATTATGCCCATGCTACGAAAATGATTATAGAAATAGAAACCAGACCTCCTTGCATAATATTATATGAATTCGAATATATCTATTGAATCACTATTGGTATCAGCATAATAATAAATATACTACTATGAGTACATTTGATAGATGTTTTGTGAACGAATACATTTCCATGTGATGCGTTGTATATCTAGATTAATAATTTCTACAGATTTGATCAAATAAAGACTTTACGGCGTTTCAGCAAGAATTAGTAAATTAGTAAACTGTCATCTTTGCATTATCATTATCTTGTTTTTTCTTTTCAATTGGATATCGAGCTTATATTAAATATGCAACATAAGCATGAACTGATAAGAACATAAATGTAATAAAAGCTATATATAAATTTTAAAACATGGTTGTCCTGTACCTGAGAAGACAGATGTAGTCTGAGACGCTGATACTCCTGCGTTTGTGTGGACAGTTGTTTTTTAAGCCGCTGATTATCCAAGCACTCTGCTTTGTATTTACGTTCATAGTCTTCATCGTCATCTGAAGAATGTGATAATTTTTGCGCATATCACTGTCCGAGATCTCAATGGATTAAATAAAGCACGTTATGCTTAATGCCATTATTGTATATCTGGATTGGTGCATTACCTTTATCAAGCTGCACTAAAAGTATTGCATTTCTTACTTATGATTGTAGATATGGCTTTTACCAAAACAAAGCACATGTATAAATTACCTTCTTCCGATTGGGTGTTGTCAGAAAGCTTGCCAAGAGGACGTTTCTCTGAAAGCAGACGCTTGAAAATTCCATTCGGATGGAATGTATATCTGTCAATGGCCTCCTGGCAATCAATGGATTCTAATTTGTCTCGAATCTGGGATAGTTTTGGCTTTGCTTCTACGGCCAGGATAAAAATATTATGAATCTCGTCTTCACTCTTGACATTTGTACTTACACACGTGATTTCGGACCCGATCCTTTGAAGGTCATCCGATAACTTCTCTATTTTATCATCATTTAATGATTTCTTCAGAACTATATCCTTGATTACACGTTTTTCTTCATCATTTACATATGATATTACATCTTTCACGATTTTTTGCACGTCGTTTATGGATGTTTTATCAATGTAATTAGACAGTTCTGATTGAGAGGCAATCGATTCAACGCAGTTTTCATGAATATTATCTAAACCTTGAATATCTTCAAGAAATAGAGTCAGCTCTCCATTATCTTGAAATTCCTTGGATGCTTCTGTTATGTACTTGTACTCACATGATCTATGATTGAACAACATGCATTCTGCACAACCAAAACATTTGTGATCAGTACAGTAGAGACATACTTCTTGTTGCGTGTGCTCTGTACATGTTTTAAAATGAATTTTAGGATCATCTTCCTTGCATTCTGGAGCTGTTTGCAACACATGGTAATGATTTTTCTTTACTTTAGCGTGGTTATTAAAACATGATTGACATATGTAACATTCACATCCTGAGCAATATCCCACTGATGCCGTATCTTCACACATTTCACATATATCTCCATGCTCTATTAAATGTGCACCATCTACTTCAGAATGTGTGATTCCCGACTCTGCCATGGTACTACAATATAACAGATTATACAGTCAGTATCTAAAACATAATGCTTGTTTTGCCAAATTACAAATCTTCTTTGTTGTTGGTCCATTCCTGATTGCCGGTTTTTTCGCATTAATGAACCATATCCATTTGAACCGTTTTATTCATAAGAATTAATGGTACCCATGCTTTCATTACTTATCTCCATTGATCATGTTTAATAATCACACATTATCACGGAAAGGGGTAGGTTAACTTAGGGCCAAAAATGGCCCTGTGTCAAATTCTGTCAAAAATCTCATTATATGTTCACTATTCATTGTATTTGAAGAAAACATGATTTTTAAAGCTCTATTATAGAAAGCGTTGCCATGGCAACGGAAATACTTTTTTGCTAGAAATTGAAAAAAACACTATTTTCCATATAATGATTGGGTGAAATGTGATCAGTTTTGTTGTACATTTTTTGTATATGAAAGGAAAAGGGATGTGGTCAATACTTATATATGTATTGTTTTAGTTGCCATGGTAACCTGTTGAAAATAATTTTTGAACAATCTAATTTTTGAGTTTTCTTCAAAAATGCAATTTAGTCACTCAAGTTTTCAAAAATGCATATGATTAAATGAAATTACATTGTATAGTAATGTTCTTAGATGTTTTGTTTCCATGGCAACTGAATTATTTTATATGAGCAGTTTAAAAAAGTAATATATTGTCTGATTTTATGTATTTCACCTTATGTTCCATTCATTTGGACACCATACAATTCATTTGTAGTAACTGTGATATCATTCCCAACATTATTGAAATGTATAATTCAAATTCAATAACCACTGCAACTGAGGGGCAGTTTTTTATACAAATGTCAGTGCCAAATTCTCTCATGATGGTTCATACATAGTTTTCATAGATGTTTAGTAATAAATAGTACAGCATTACTTGTATTGCATTCGGATATTTTTTTGTTTTGCAACGGAATACATTGATTTTCCTCCAAAAAGCAGATTATTTTTGCTTGACATTACAATATTCTGCTTTGATTCAACATATATACCATTCATATGGAGAACTTATTTAAGTATATGTTTTGCTAATATAGTACATTGTATTGATCTTTTCTTGTACCAGCTTTATGTATGAATTTAAAACTCATTGTTTGAGTTCTCACCTCTAGAAAAATACTGTATAATTATTGTGTAAGTAAATAAGCAATCTCTGTTGTGTATTTTAGCAATCTACATTTATTTCACATGCAAACAATACATACAAAAGGTCAAAAGTTTTTTACCAATGAACATACACAGTACAAAAGTCAATATGCATTAATTCAATATCTTCAATGTAAAGTTCATATATATATATATATAGTTCAACAATGCATATACTAGTAATTGAAACATATAAGCATAAATATGTTAACCAAACACAAATAGTATTAATCTGAACTGTTTTAAGTCTGTATTTTACTGAAATTACTGTTCATAGTGACACATTCATGAAAACATAGATGTCACCACATGTAATAGCCAGTATATTGCATGTTAATGGCTTCATCATAGCAGTATATCGAAATTCCTCTGTTCAGTGGTGAATACTTGTCATGACTCCAAAAAAACTGAAAGAGAAATAACTGACTAGTAAAATATTGAAAAGTAATATAAAGGCAAATTAAATAAACCATCAATCTAACAGTCAAGACATTTATTCAATGAGATTTTGAAAAACAAAATAGCATTTGATTAACATTATAATTTCACTTTTTATGTTATGCACTCATGAGATGCACAAAATAAGTATCAGTTAAACATTCATCCTCATATACATTTCAGACAAATTTTTAGATTTTAGATAAAAATCAAGTACAAATAGGGAAAAAAGGTTTAAAGAAGACAAAAATGTTCTGTGTTTTTTTGTCTTTTGAAGAAGCGCTTGGGAAACTAAACATCTTTTGAACTAGAGCTCATAGCATTTGTAATAGAAGTGAATAATACTCCAAAACGCCGCTTTGACACTAAGAATGCGATAGTACACGGATTACTATTTGGCTAAGTTAAAGGGCGCATAACTCAGGAATGAGTGGATCACTGGGCATGAACATTGTGTCTTGCACATCTACACTCCATGGACAGACCAACCAACTGCCTGACATACAGAGTGACTCCAATATACCCCCTGTCAAACTTGGTTTGCGGGGGTATAATGACCATAATTTATGCATACTTACTAGTTAACTATTCGGAAGGCCCACAACTGCTTACACTTCATACATCTGAACTAACATTATACGATTCTGAAAGAAGGTGAATATATGCAATTCAATTATGCTGATTATAACAGAGTTTATGAATAGTTGTAATCCATACACAGTACTGGCGATATACATTATTACAATGATGCTAAAACATCATGGACTGGTTCTCTGTGACACTGATCTCACTACATCTCTGACAAGCAGTAGACATTCATTTGTATCCCCACTACAGCATCAATAGTCCACATTTATTTCATACAATTTTAGAACGTGTAGGAATACTGGCCAATTGCAACATCCTTACTCTTGGGTTATCTATTTAGCGACATGGTTGAGTGCCTAAAGTGCTAGGGATCATGGGACCAGGGTTCAATCCCCAGTGAAGACCAAGGATTTAATCACTGAGTGACTTATTATTTACTAAATACACCTACAGGTACACAATTCACAAGCAAGTATCAATACATACATGTATGATAAAAACTAAAATAGATAGCTAGCTCTAGATAAACAAGAAATGTCTTTAAAAAGACAGTCGCAAAGTTTCTTTTATGTTATTTACACCATTGAAACCAAAGGTATATTTTTATGAAATTCCTAAATTGCCGTTAAAGTACCGTGTGAACACCACTTATTGCTAGTAGTCCAATTAGGTCGAGCCTTAAAATGGTAATGTTAGGTAAGCTAAATAAATTACGTATTTAATCATATCTGTACTGTATATTAATTCCAATAAATGTAAAATATTTGTCAAGAACGGTATATAACTGTATTTCGACCGCACAAGAATACATTTTCGTACATTTTTACTTTACAAATTTTACAACCACATTAAACACTTGCAGACTCGCTATAAGTTGGCGTGGTCTTAACTTTTCTACACTTTTAGATTTCACTCAGTGGAAGGGTTTCCTCTGAATCATCCAATAGAATGAGGAATTTCTTCTGAATAATTAATACGTCATGCCAAAAAAATATAGGTCAAAGGTGAGATTAGACACCTCCGCGAAAAAAGATTAGCTTAAGCATTAAAAACATTAATAACGTAGAGTCACAACTGGCCTGTAAGAAGCGAATTGGGGGGGGGGGTATTTTGACTTTAATAATTATAGTCTTACAATGGAGGGGGTGTAGTCACTTTTAATTACCATTACAGTCGAATTTATTGCCCCATCCCCACCCCGCTTCCTACGGCCCTGCGCAAATCACACAAACTTGATAAGATGTGTGTTATGATACGTCATCAAAATGGAATATCTTCAGCGCGGCATCATGATGAACTACGAAGTGATTTATCAAAACCTTACATATAGACCTACAGCCTCGTAACATGAACGCATGAACATATCACATAAGAAATACCAAATACTTACTTGATTCGTCGGTTTATCTGCAGTTGTTACTTCAGGAACCGTCCGCATTACGGGACGCTGTATAAAGAAAGCTGCGTCTGTAAACAAAACGACTTGCTCCCTTTGGTAATACTAACAGCGATTCGAATATTGATACATTAATTGGATAAACGGTTTATTTGGCTTCGATGGAGATTTTCTTATTTGACAGAACATTACTACTGTAGAAAAAGCTAGTTTTATTATTTATTCTGAAATGCGTGTCCTCCATCGTTCAGTATTCATTCAAAACCAATAGAATTATTTCGACCAACATTGCTGCGAACTGACAGGAAACTCTCGTACATTTTTAGATATTGTAATATGAAGTCCTCCAACCGACACCATGAAATTTTGAACAATTATCAGTCAGAATGTAAACAACACATATGCAAAATATAAATGTGTCGGGTGTGGGACTTCATATTTAAATTTCCAGTTCTTTTAACACTTCTATGCGAGGATGACGGATCGTAGTGTGTGGTATGATACTTTCATATTCGATTATTGTTCTATCAAAGTGTTTCGAGCCGTATGTTTTAGCGTAATTACGAAAATAGATGTTGAAAATTTAATAGCCGGTTAATTTTGAATGACTGAGACCTTTTTACCATTGTTTTTCCTTTCTATATTTGATAAAATTATTAGTGATGGAACTATGCAGGGGGCACACAAATTACGTCATAATATGACTCTGTCAGCAAAAATCAGTCCACTGGAGGTAAATTTGTCATTTTTATCTTTTTACATATTTTAAATCTACAACAATTCCTGGAGATAATTCGAAAATGTCAGCTCTCAATACGCGTTTGTTACATATTTAGAGCGGTTTCTATGTAAACACTACTACAGAAAAAATTGGTAACAAATTGTCCATTTTTGCATATGAAACAGAAAGTATTGACAACACAACAAACCATTTATGATGTTTCTATTTCAATTTATTTTATAATATTACATTTCAAAATATTACCAAATAAAAATAATTCAATATTTTTCTTATTTCCACAACATCGACTACATACGTATATACTTATGTTTCTAGCAACAGCAAAATGAAGTGAATTACATTTTTATCATCATTCTGTTGAGTTTTAATGCAATTTTTACGTCACTGGACATTCAATGCTTTTATAGCAGTCAAATGTTTGCATCACTGGAATGAAAATTCGTAGACATTTAACAATGATTGACAGCCATTTAAAACAGAATGTTTGTATTCTGTCTCTAAAAAATACATTTTGGCAAAATAACTTACATCTCATTACCTTATAATTTTGCATTATTCAAATGGAATAAAATTTAATAACTTCTTTTCAGATTGTAGGCATATGAATTAAGATAAACAGCAACTATCTAAGCACATATAATATTTGGTTGCTAAGCAACAACAGTACAAAAATCATAATTCGTACAAACCATCATATTAACAATACATACATGAACAAACCAGTTCTTTTAAACAAAAGTACTTAAAATAATATTTCACAAAATGTATGTAACAAATGAAAATGGTCAGCCATCATTATGATTATAAATCATGACAATGTATATTTCAAACACACTTTAACAGTTAACTATTCTAACTCACAGCAATGAACAACAAATTATCATTTAATTTCTAAATAGCAATCTAAAGTGAATAATTACATCACAAAATATGACTCTTTTACAAAAAATGTTTTATGTATCTCCAACACCCTATCCAAATCAGATAAAAGTACAGTTATAGTTTTATGTTGCTTAGCGACTGAATAACTTTGTTCTACTGTGCAATCAGTTAAAAAGGACTTACAATATTACACTTTTACTAACCTTTAAAAGCATGCACGGGAACATAAAAATAATGATATTTTGTATCTTCATTTCAATAATTTTTTATTTGACACTTGACAAATAAGGTTTTTTAATAATTGAGTAAATGATATGATATGCATGCTTCAAGTAAACTTCTATCACTGTCAACACACCTCTTTCACATCAAAACTTTTCATCATATAATGATGTCAAACATATAGTTCAGCACTAAGGTTTGAAAGTTGTTACTATTAAGTGTATACATGTCAAACTCTCTCCACAAATATAAAATCAAAATGATGGGAACAATATTAATGTTTATACTTTCTTGTTTTTGTAATCACAGCATACTCATAAAGATCAATAGCCCCTGACTCTAGTAGGGCCTTGCAATCTTTTGGGCAAGTTAAAGTCTTAGCCTTTAATTGTCTTTCACATGTTGAGACACATATTGACCTCAGTCCTGCCTTTGTTTAAAGAGCAACCATGTGGAGGAAACATTTTGTACAGTCTCAGTATTACCATGTCTGGAATTGAAAAGAATACATAACAGCTGATATTAATTGATCAAAGACAATCTGCATGCATGTTTTCAATAATGTATTTCTCTATAAATCATAATAAAATGAAAATGCACTTTGCAGTTTTTTTCCTGCATATTTCCCCTAGCCCAAAAAACTTATAATTTCCCCTAAACATGCTATATTTTCCTCAAAATGAGATTATATTTTTCACTGAAAAGAAATTAAATAAGTCTACAAACAGCAATTACAAAATAAATCACCAAAAATGGCTTTGAAATGCAAAATAATCCATTGATCTCAAAGCCTATGTCAAGAAATTGACAAAAAAACTAGAATGGTCTGTATTTCATATTTTCCCCTTTTCTGATTCATCGCAGTATATTTTCCCCTTCAGAAAGCCACAGGTAGTTTTTAAAAAATTCCAAAAAGGATCACTGCTTTGATATAGTCAAATAGACCTCTAAATAGAAAAAAAGTGAATTTAAATCAATTTCATTTTGATTTTCAAATGTCAGTCAGGTTCAAACTTTGTATACTAGAAATCAGTATGTTATATGTGGACCTTAAATGAATTTCAGAAGCATAAATGATATTTTAAAAGACTATGTAAAGATAATCACGACATTTTCTTATTTTAACAATTCTTACAACAATTGCAGTAACTGAACATCAAGAAAAATGCATTCTTACCAACAATAGCTCTACATTAAGCATATAACAATAAAACAAGTTTAGCATCAGCATCTTTCTATTATGAGAACTAAATATACCTATTAACTAATTATATCTTTGAAAAGAGTATTGAATTGAATTGTTTCTACCTGTGGCTTCACATCATTCTTCAAACACCTCACACTTCCTTGGTCAGTTGGTGTCTTCAAACATGGACCAACCTGGTAGCAAATAATTTAACATAGAAAAATCATTGTGTAAAGTTACCATGATTTAGAGTAATAATAGATCAGTAACCAAATATTTTCTAGATACCAGCTGAACTATAAAATGTAAACTCTAGCATTGTAAGTAAGCTTTAAGTAATAAAACAAATTAACCATTATTATTGTTTGTATTTTATGACTGTGATGAGAAAAGTAGATTGAGCATAGTCACATGATGATGAATAGTGAACCTTCCTAAAAAGACCATGCTGTTGAGCCTGTAATTGTTTTATACTTGAACCATTAATTTGATGAAATGAATATATGAATTTCACAAATTAGATACACATTGATCACCTTTCAACATTTAATGATTTATGTATAATGAAAAATATTGGTATCTTGCTAATTTTAATGGTCTTATACAGAGGCGGATCAAGGTTTTCAGACTGGAGTGTGATATTTAGGAGAGTAAGCTAACACATTGAATATTATTTCATTTCTATATATGGCCTGATGCGCCCCTTCGCCTGAATCGACCAGTGTAATAAACCTACTACTTTGTTGCTGTAAGATGCTGGAATATTTATTATTTTAAAAGTGTATAAACAATCAAAATAAGATAACAAAATCGGCATCATTTTTGGCTAATGTTTCTGAGACAGAAATTGGTACGCAATGGGTGTCTCGTATCAACATTATCATTTTGAAAATTAAGTTTTTTTTGCTCAATAACAACAGTGATTTCTTTAACAAACGATGGATCCTGTCCATAAGATAACTCAAAAGGTACAAGAACTTTCGGCAACATTGTCAAATTTACAAGTTTCCAAAACAAACTGAATACTTCCGGGTCATATTCAACATGGTCGCAAATAAAATACAATAGTTTACTATATTAAAACAATTGAGAAGAAACAAACTGTCCTACCTGTGTCTTGTTTTCAGAATAAAATATGTGCACTAAAATCTTCCGATGACAGCAGTCTTTTAAACCATAATCGTTATTTCAATTTGAACGTGTCAGACGTAAACATAATGCGCGCCATCTTTATCTGACCTCTGACATCCAAGGGAAATAAAGTTTCCTTTTAAAAAGGAAAGGCTTGGCTGGTTGTTGCTGATCAAAGTTAGTTCTGATACCATAACTAAATTGGTTCATTTTATTTCGTCTTGTTGACCATTTTAGTTATGGAATTGTCCTCTTTCAAAGTAACAGGTAGTCTGAAACATCGGTATATTTTTCTATTTTCCTATAATTCATCGTACTGTACACACGTTTTAAATTGCATCAGAGAAAGCGTTTCGCAAGTTAAATTATAGTAGGGGTGTATTTCATTAATTAATTAATCCTTCGCTTATTACCTTCAGCAATTATGTTGATAATTAAACAAAGAGCTAGTAAAGTAAAAATAATTGAGACTGCGTTAATATATCTTATCTTTTCGTGCCTTAACGGTTGATGGAACATGCCGATTTATAGTGAAACACCCCGATTTTACAATGAAATCGCAAATGTGTACATCAAGATCACGTGACAAAATTATTGGCGGCAATAGCGTTTCGCAGGTTTCATTATAGAAGGGGCTTCCTTAAATTCTCTTGAACAATCCTCCGCTAATATGTCTTTCAGTAATGATTAAAATAATTGATTTAAATATATTGTACATAGTAACAGAAAAAGTTTTAAAATGTGTACCTTAACGTGTAATTAATGTTAATAGAACAAACCGATCTTTAGTGAAACACCCTGATTTCATAATAGACTAGCACAGTGAAGTTGGTACACTCAAGTCATGTGATACCGATTCACACAATAAGCGTAAACCAATCACCGGACTGTTAACATATAGCTCTCAACCAATCGCCGGACTCTTAACATTTTTGTGCACTTGTACCCAGCTTTCGCATTGCATCTACCAGCATCTAGGGAACAAAAGTAACCGAAAACAATACATAGGCTTGGAGCCGTAGCTCCAAGCCAAAAACTGCGTAAACACCTTGATAGGCATCAGTGCAATAAATTACCATATGCCGCATACGCAATATATTTGGAAGTTGTTGTGTGTTAAATATCGGACAAACATCCGTACTCGTCGGTGATTAAACCGGATTTAAAGTCAAGCAATTGGAAATAGATTGTCATAATTTATGACGCCATATAACCGCGTATACTGAACGTTACGTCATGCCTTCAGTGGACTGATTTCTGCTGACGACGTCACATATTACGAAAACCTTTTGCGTCACTTAAATGATTTATGCACACATTCTTGTTATAAGTGAATTATTGTTTCTGCTATATACATTTTGTGAAAATAATTCGTATATTTTCTATATAAACACGAAATACCCCTATAGTACGCCCTCTCACGTGACTTCCACGTTTTCATAGCAACCATGGAATAAAAATATATTATCACTTTGCACATCATAAAACGAACATTGAGGCATGGAAAAAGAAATTTAGAGTTTTTTTCAAATTTTGATAAAGGAATTTGTCTCGTTGCTATGGCAACAATATTCATTTCAGAACAATTTCATACGGTTCAGATTTCTTAAACGCTACGTTTTATAAAAACTATTTTATTACAAACCTTCAAACTATTCCCCCTTTACCCAAACACATAATTGCCACCGTTTAACCCAATCTCTAAAAGCAGATAAACAATCTTCGTTCAGTATATACACAGGCTACCGGCGTGTGAAGGCTCCCCCACAGACCTACTACTACTTTTTTCACCATATATATATTATACAGTAAAGGTATACAATAAATGGGCTCAGAAATCACACCGGTCGTGTTCATCAAGGTCCTGTTGTAACAATTCTGAACCGATTCTTAAAAGCCTGGTTTTATTCGATGCAGAAGTAATCTCTCTTTAACTGCCATCCATTCTTATATCCATATATTGCTCTGAACTGGAGCAACAAGCCCTTCAACTTACAAAAAGTACCTCTCGCCATCGATGTGTCCTAAGTTTGTTTTCATTAGCTACAGAGTAAATTTCTTTATTACATCGTGATTTCATACCCACTCTGGTGTAAATCGAAAGAAAATCAAATTTGTTATCACTCACCACCGACGAATCCTTCAATGGATGGATACCAAAGGCATTACGATTCATTATTTGACGATTCAAGTGGCAATGACTACTAAAGGTGAGGTTGCCTCTCCTCCGATTTTGACAAATCGTTGAGACTTACCTTCCCGGAACGGCGCGAAAATGGTACAGCGTTATAACTGTGCGATCACGGCAACAAAGCATTTTTTTTATTTAGTTGTTATAAAACATGTTATAAACCTAATATTTGACAGTGTTTCAGAGTGCAAAAATAATTCCTGGGTGGTAAAGGGTCTCTGTGTGTGTGTGGGGGGGGGGGGGGGCTTCACACACCGGTAGCCTGATAGTACATGAAGAACCTGGTAAATTGCACTGCTAAGAGAATTATTGGACCTAAATTTATGTTTAGAAAACATGTTTATAAGCCTTGGGAATAAAATGAAACCACAGAGACATAGGTCAGGTAAATGAGGTGAATGGTTTTCAACAGACACCTTTTCAGAGGTCAGAAAATGCTTAACAATGTCAAACTTGTTAGAGGAATAAAATACAACTTCTGCTATCCTCCGTGTTCGAAGAAAGAGTATTTACAATTACAAAGACAAGTTGAATCAATATTATTACGGTATATACAAATATATGCGTTACAATAATTGACATAATATCACACAGATATAACATTCATTAAAGTATGCAATATAACTATGTTCGTAACACTTATAATAGTCAACTAAAGTGAACTAGGGGGTCACTTAATTATAACTCATATGTACGAAATGTCTAATATCATTCCAGTCAGAATATTTTCCATAGTAACAAAACGCAGAAAATGGAGTTCATACAAAAAGTCAAATTCATATTTGGCGGCCTTAAGCGAAATCGAAATTTAAGTTCGCCATACGATTTGTTGTACAATTCAAAGCAAAGTAGACACTATTACAAAGTCATAAATAGCTGTATATAAGTATATACCAACAAAAAGACTTCATCACATGTCAATACTTTGTTACAGGTATGTAAACCAAACCGATATAACTCAGAAAGTTTACACATGTGGCAATAATCTGATATCGCAGTTCATATTTGGCTTCTTAATCGAAAGCGAAATTTAAGTTCACCTAATATGGTTGTCATCAATGTACAAATGGATACAAATTAGGGAGTATCACAAAGTCTTCGCTGTAAATATAAAAAAATATGCAAATAGAAAAGCCTTGATTGACATTTCTCATTTTTGTCATAGGTTTGATCTATATAATATAATATATTACCAATACCCAGGCATGATATAACTATGTTGTGTTTCATACAAGAAGTGCTGTAATAAAAACGCTGTTCAATATGATAAAGCTGATTTAATTGTATATTCGTCGGACAGCATGTGTAAAGGCCTAAAAATCATAGGTGGTTATCAAAATGGCATAAATCATGTACACATATTAAACATAAGAGACATAAACATAAGATTTTTACCTATTTGCCTCTTCATCCGAAGACATCAGTTCCATACACAAAATAATAATAATCATCCATTTTACTTAAGTAAATCAACAATTTAACGAATGAAAGTTACATATGATTCCTAGACAAAGTTTATTCTAAATCCGTTGGCACTCTCCTGTGTACTCTCCTGTGTTGATGATCTGTTCTAAAATTAGACACTCTGTAAAACTGACCACTGATGCAGACAAGTTGTGTAAACAATAGTCACTGCATGTGTTAACCTCAGATAGTAATACAAATTTCAGCGTTTGTGGTGTAACACCTTTTATACACCATGCATACATCTAGTAATGGAAAGCAGAAAAAGGGAACATGACTAACAGTGATTCTAGATAGCCAGATCACATCCAGGACCAACCCTCGGACCCTCTACAATCCCCCAAAATAACTATCTAGAATAATAGAAAATAATGTAAAACCTTATAAACATCATTCAAATATCTCAATTCAAAAATCAAAATAATGCATAATCTAAAAATAATAATAATAATCAAAAATATTCTATTTATTATCATTAGGTATTCAACTCTCCGTTCATTTTCTAATAAAATTATGCACTCGTCTCGGTTGTAATTGCATAGTCAGAATTTTCAAAATATCGGTTACCGTACCAAATGATAGGGATAATAATAATTAACATTACATATCAACAAATACTGAGTCCAAACAAAGTATCTTCATTATCAAATTTAAGTAAAATTATAAACTCCAAGTAAACTGTACGTAAATTATAAACTTGAAGTTCACACGAATTTAAGTCTTCATTAAAAGCTAGTAAATATCAAATAAACGGAGAAATGTAAATTTAAATTTAAGTGTCATTACATTCTAAGTAAATTTTAAACGTGAAGTTTATAGAAATATAATTTTTCATTAAACTTCCGTTAACGCGTTTTTTCGAGCAGTGGTATATGCACTATAATCTACATATGAACAATCACAAGGTTACGCGTACAAGATTGTACACACGCCTGTGACCTTCATTAAAGTCTCATAGTAAACAAGTTTCCTATAAAAATATCAGACTAAGAGTATTCGTTTAACCCCAGATCTGATTACATTAACATATATGTAAGCTTGAACATTACATCTGTATTTGTAAGACCTTTGTCGTTATTCGATGTTGATAATTCTAGTAACTTCGTACATTGATTTCGTCCATCTAATTGTACAAATTGTATATAGCCTGGTAAACCAATGTTTGTAATAATCGTATGCCCGAGTCCGAGGCGATGCTTATGTAGCATGTGACAATAACAAATTCTGTGTACTACTATGTCTTCAGTAAGGAGTTTAAACTTAATACGGTGTCTAACGAACAGTTTGGATAACAATTTCGAGATTTCTTGGATCATAGTCACACAGGCGTTTTTCATACCATAAGTTTTACATCACGAGCAATGATCCAGAGTGTACAACATTTATAAGCGAACAATATATTCTTTGTGAGTTTGTCGCCGAGAATAACTGAAAGCTCATTCATCCCTGGAGTTCTCACTGTCGTAATAACACTTTTTTTGTAAGATCTGTTTCCACTGGTGCTTAGAATGAAACCACCATGTGCTAATACAAATGTCTAAATATTGTTTTAGATCGTACTTGTTGAAAAAGGGAAAATATCCGGAATAAAACCCCTTGACCGTTTGTCGCCATAATTAAAATGAATAAGGCGGTTCACAAACATTGCCTTGGCTTGGTATTGTCCGGGTAATCTACACAGTTGACCAAACAATTGTAGTTTTCTATAGTCTATCGTTACTTCTAGAGGAGAACAGTTCAACAAACACAGTGCGATACTAGTATCAGTATTAGTGTAAAAAGACTGATGTGTTTTATATAGAATATGTGAGCTTCTGCAACTCCATCATATCGTTTTTTGAGTAAAAACTCCGAGGTTCGCACCCGTAAAGTGCCTTGGGCATAACCACCGATTCATACGGAGTTTTAAGAGTCACAGGACTCGTCGAAGACGGGTGTACACCACAGTTTATAATGTTCAGGTAGGTTCCTCTGAGTTTAGTACCAGCGTTCTTCATAGATTGTGATGAAGATAAGTCTTCGTCCAAGTTAACCCCACGATGTACATACATAGATGAGTCATTTATAACATCATTGTTACTATTATATTTGTTTAACGACTGATTATTGAACGTTAAAATAGCACATTTCTGAGTATTGTACAAGTATCTCCATCTGCATCGTAAGAGAGGTCTTAGGCCCACCAGACCGGGTATCAATAGATAAGTTCCGAGATTTAAAAGCATAATGTGCGCATTGAAATGACCTGACGTCCATATATGCCTTACAATTCATCGAATATATGCTTTGAAGCTATATCAACCATAAAGCGGCATTTCATATAGTTACGAAAATCAGTATTTTCGTCCATTTTACCATGTGGCCAGTACACTGGTTATTGCATATTACTACACGTATTTCAATTCGAAATATCTCGGTCATTAGGAAAGCAATTTGCACGAAATAAACGGATATCGTTAGCTATCGTACACACCATTCAAATGCAGTGAAGACCCACTCTTATGCAGAATTGCCAATTAGTGTCGCCATGCTTTAACGATGTATTTCACATTAACAAAACAATTATATATGTATCTAATGTTTTTTTATCAGAAATAATGGTATTTTTTTATAAGAATATATGTTTTCTAATACTTTGACAAAAACCTTTACCACTTGAATAGCACAGGGGGACCAAATATTGCATGTCGCCAGTCAATTTTCAAATATGTATTGCATTTAATGGCTTGTTTAAATAAAACGACACAGATGTTTGTCTTTCTTGCTTTTTTAGGTTTTCTCTTACGCATATGTCCTGTTGCCAATTCGAGTATAATTTAAATCCAAACTTAAATCTCATACCCGAACTCGCAAATATAATTATATCAGTTGCAATTCGCCTTCTCTAGATCCGTTATTTGTCATACAAAGTGGAAAACATATCATTTATAAATGTTCGCTTCCATAGAGATATGAAAGATTTTACGATTCAGCTGACGCTGTTTCCATCGACTATCTAAGAGCAAGTGTTGTCTTTACAAGTTTTAACTGCTATATTTAAGTTTCTTTCACATAATACTTGTACCTAAACATTCTAATTTACGAGACCTAATTTACGGGACGAAACGCATCATATACCAATTATTAACATGTCATTTGATAGTTATAATGTTGCTTTTATCCCATATACTTATTTAATACACATACGCCATATCTGTAAACAAAAGTTGGAAAGAGGAAAAAAGTAAACCGGGTAGCTTTATCACATATGAATGTCAATTCATGTATTTTATGTACTTTTTTATACATGTTTGCTATCTTTAATAAGGATCATTCAATTCAATTGATCATGCATTATGTTATTATTATACTATTTGTTTAAATTTAATATGTGCATACATTTTATAGAAGTTTCTTTTCAATTATATATACCTTTGTATAAAACTAAATTGTGGAGATATTGTATGCATCTTGGTTGTGTTTGTATATACTATTTTTCGCTAATATATATCATAGATCCAAATATTGAATGATTACTATGTATGATATGATTGTTTACTTGTGATGATCATGTCTGACCGAAGATGATCTTGTGTTAGCATGGTATGCTCATTATACAATGTATACTTGTTTGTTTCTTTAATTATGTTGTTAAACAGTATTTCTTTTAATTAGTTTAGACAAATACATTACATGTTATTAGTGATTTTAAAAGCATCTTTCTATCGTTATACCGGACACTGCACAAGGTTGGTGACATTTTAAAGGTAGTCGATTTAACCTCAATTAAACTTTACTGTTTATTTCTTTAAATTATTAAAACTGCTACTCCAAATAGTAACCGATTTCAAATTCTATAATGTTGAAATATTTTTCTTATCTCCAAATGTGTACTTTTCTTATAACGACAGAGCATAAGCTATTATGTTTTGCAATGTTCTCTCTTTTATAGTATATTTCAGGTGTTGTATAAAGAGCATGAATCGAAAGATGTATGAAGTTGTCTGTGCGATGTTTGTGTTGCTGCTTGGCATATCGTTTTACTTGTCATTCATGCGGTGTGCTTTTATTGTAATGTTGCGTCTTAACTGCTATAATCTATGCTTTATATGTGTATGACTGTAAAGACATATTACTTTGTTTTGACATACGATGTACTGTTATTATATTTGTTTTATCTGTATTCTTATCAAACTCATATTTTGTGTCGGTAAATAGCTATTCATAGCTAATGTTTAACATAAAGTTTGAACTTGAACTTGAATATTAAGGTTTGTTTCTTATAATTATGACAAATAATACAACTTTTGCATCCATGAATGTACAAGGTATAGGGGACTCTTTTAAAAGAAAATATGTTTATAGATATTCAAGAGAACGAAAATTTAACATATATTTTATCCAAGACACACACTTTAAAGATTGTGATTATAAAATAATCAAAAGCCAGTGGGGGACTTTAATTTGATTTTAAATCCATCTATAGATTGTTTTAACTATAGGCAAGTGAATAACCCTAAACTAGCGACTGTGTTTAACAAATGATAGTTGAACTAGAGCTACTAGACTGTTGGAGAGAACAACATTTAGAAACATGGCAATATACTTGGTTTAAATATAATCCAGTCAAAAGAGCTCGACTTGATTTTTTTATAATTTCTAACTTTCTGTTCACTGAGGCTGTTGACGCAAAAATCCTCCTGGGTAAAGAACTGACCACTCTTTGATAGTTCTAGAAATTGATCAAAATAAATTTAAGAAAGGAAAATCTTACTGGAAATTTAATAATTCACTATTGAAAGATTTACAATATGTCACTGAAATAAATGAACTAATAAAAAAATATAAGAAATCAATACGCATCACAAAATCAAATATTAAACCTCCCAAACAGAACAAATACATGATGGATATATGGTTTTTAATGTAGATGACAAATTGTTCTTTGAAACTCTTTTAATGGAAATTCGAGGTAAAACAATTGCAAATTCTTCCTATAAAAAACGTCAAACAGACACCCGTGAGAAACAACTTGAGAAAAATATTGAATTGATCCAAAACTCTAATGATATTGACACCGATGTACTTAATGATAAACAATGAATTAATCAATATTCGAAAACATAAACTTGAGGGCTGTCTTTTGAAATCAAAATCTCAGTGAATGTTTGAAGGTGAAAAACCATCACGATATTTTTGTAATTTAGAGAACAGAAATTTTACATCAAAATTAATGAATTCCCTTTATTCTAAATCAGGCAAATTATTTCAGGATCAGGACAAGATTTTGAAGGAGACAGAACTACATTATAAGAATCTATACAGAATGTGATAACATAAATCTTAATAATCAGTTTGATAATACGATAATCAATAAATTAACTGAAAATGAGAAATCGTCGTTAGAGGGTAACTTAGAATACGATGAAATGCTGTGTGCACTTAAGAAAATGTCTGATAACTCCTCACCTGGTAATACAGGTTTTACTGCAGCATTTTATAAAGTTGTTTGGTCCCAAATTGGAAACTTTCTTGTCCGTTCGATTAACTATTATTTTTTAAGTGGAGAATTATCGGTGTCTCTAAAACATCGGGTAATAACCTGCATTCCGAAAGGAAATAAAAATGAATTATATCTAAAAAACTGCAGACCAATTTCTTTATTAAATATTTCATACAAAATTGCATCAGCATCAATAGCAAATCGCATAAAAGGAATACTTAAAAATTTAATCAATGAGGACCAAACTGGATGTATACCTGGTCGTTTCATGGGAGAAAACGTTAGAACAATTTATGATACAATGAACTATACTGAACAATTACTGATCCCATCAATGTTACTTCTAGTAGATTTTGCCACAGCATTTGATTCTTTATCTTGGAATTTTATGGAAAAGAGCCTTAATTTTTTTAACTTCGGATAAGGTCTTATTTCATGGATGAAACTGTTTTACAAAAGTATACAATCGTGTGTAATTGTTAATGGACATATGTCAGATTGGTTCTATATACATCGTGGATGCAGACAGGGAGATTCTTTATCCCCATATATTTTTATCATTTGTGCAGGAATTCTATCATTATAAATAAGGCAAAATAAGAATGTAAAAGGGGTTAACATAAATGGTCAATAATTTCTTATTTCACAATATGCCGATGATACTTCTTTGATTTTAGATGGTTCTGAAAGCTCTCTTTTGAATTCCATTAAAACGGTAAAATTATATGCCAAAATCTCTGGGTTACATATGAATATAGATAAAACAATGGCAGTTTGGATAGGTTCTATGAAATATAGTAATTTGGTGCTATGCCCTGAATTATGACTAAACTGGCAAAAGGAAAAATTTAACCTACTTGGTGTTACATTTACATTGAACTTAAGAGTAATCTCAAAAATAAATTACGAAAAGAAAATTGAAGATATAAAAAAGCTACTCAGTTGCTGGTCAAACAGATTATTAACCCCGATTGGAAAAAATACAATCATCAAAACGTTAGTCTTACCAAAGTTAAACCATCTGATTGTAGGACTACCAAATCCAAACAAAGAGATAATGAAAATAATTCAGAACTTGTTTTACAAATTTATCTGGAATAATGCACCAGATAAAATTCAACGAAAAGTAATTATCCAAAACTATGAAAAAGGTGATATAAAAGTTGTTAGTTTACAACATTTTACGCAAGCATTAAAACTTACATGGTTAAGACGTTGTTACAAAAGTAATGGGAAATACGGACATTTAGTTAGGTCTATTTGTCCTTTTTATGACAATTTTTGTCAACTTGGAGTTAATTATGTAAAACTCAAACTCAACAACATCCAAAATGCATTCTGGACATTTAGGACAGTTACATCTTTTTCGTAAATAATCATGTGGTTAACTCTTGGGATGAATTTCTAGATTAGCCTGTTTGGCATAGCAATAATTTTAAAATTGGAGGCAAATCATAAACTTCTTGGACAAAGGAATATTTTTGATTAACGACTTTATGAAATACAATGGTGATTTTTATTCCTTTGAAGAATTCCAACATAAATATTCTGTTTAAACTAACTTCCTTCTGTACTCTAATATATTTTCTTTTAGAAGGTACTTAGACCCATTATGTATAATACATAATGGAACAATTGAATCAAACCCAATTCTACCTGTAATAATAAGAAAAATCAATCAATCAGAGAAGGGTTGCAGGACTTTTTATGATATACTTACATCTGAAACAACTGTGATAAAATCAGAAGTCAAATTGCAAAGGGAGATAGTTGATAACATTGATTGGAAACATATTTATAAACTTCCTTTTAAAATAACTCAAGAATCAAAACTTCAATGGTTTCAGTATAAAATTAACCACAGCATTCTTGGTACTAACTCTCTCTCTTATTTAAAATGGGTTTGAGAGACAATGATCTATGTTCATTCTGCAACTCTTCCTCAGAAACTATTGCGCATATATTTTTTTACTGTAATACAACACAAGTCTTTTTTAAGAATATACAGAGTTGGATAAATACAAATTGTTCAAATTTGTTTGTAGAGTGGACAAAATATGATTTACTACTAGGAGGTAGAACCACACAAATTGTTCTTAATAAAGTAATACTTACTGCCAAATACTATATCTATAAAATAAGAAAAAAATGACCCCGGAGCCATCATTTGAACAAACTTGGTAGATGTCTGCTAGACAATGTTTCACACCAAATATCATAGCTCAAGGACTTGCTTCGGACAAGAAGATTTTAAACGATTTCATATATTTATGATTGTATGTAAAATCAAGTAACTCCCGTGACGGGGCCAATTTTTACCCCATGACCATAATTTGAATGAACCAGGTAGAGGTCTACTAGATAATGCTACATGTCTACCAAGTATCTATGCTGTAGATATTGTTGTTTATGACAAGTTAAGATTTATTCTAAAGATTTTCCTATTGGTTGCCACGAGTTCTGCATGGATTTTTTTATAACTTTGGTAGAACAATTATGTACAGCGCGCTACACACCTTTATTTTCAGTTGACACCGCTAACATACCCAACTTTCGCGGACATGCTGATTTGGAAAATCGATAAAAAATTTACATTAAACAAAAAAGGGGGTTTTCACTATAATCGTCATAACGTTTATTCTATTTAAAATACGAAATTTGTACTCATCACAAAAGTTTAATTAATCTTTTATCTTTCTAATGAATCAGATGTATTTTTTATTATTTTGAATTAATTCTTTCTTCGACCTTTTTGCGTTTGAAAAAGACACCTATCGGTTCCCTCTATATTCAATGTAAAAAGCGTAAAATTGGTAGATTTTTCAATGAGTGAAAAACATTCTTAGAAAAATTCTTAGATCGACGATTTTTATCTTAAAAGTTAAGTCAAGGTACGAGGTGTCTTAACTTAGATAAAAACAAAACGAAAATGGATGCTTCGTCGAACTCATTATTTTTCTATATCTATGAAGATTCCGGATTCTAATCGATTAATTTCTTGGATTATGAACGTTTAAACACTTTTCTGTCGTTAAACAATTTATGGTGACATTAGTAAAGACAGATATCAGTGATTAATGTGAACATTTAGACAGATAAACATTGCTTTAAATGAACACTTTTGGGTGTAAATATATTCAGCCACTGTTTTGCTGTATTAATGTTTGATATGAACATGAAATCCAAGGACAACTGTATAATCTTAAATCTTTATTACCTTGTATAAATTTTGTTGTGAGTGCCCATATTGTGATGTTTGTTCCAGCTGAAAGCGCATGCATGCAAGTACTTCTTTGTGAATTCAGTATAGCATCAATTATAACTTAATTAATCTTTTGTGCAGTGTGTTGAATAGAGTATAATACAGGTATAAGCTATTTTAAAACTACCAGTAAACATATGCAATTGTATCAGGCCTTGGCAATATGAATTCAGTGAAGTAAATGATATCAGTAAACTTTAAAATAAAATGCATTTGTATGAATTTGAAATAAATGCTGCACAACTGAAAGATGTTTTTGTTATTAACCATTAATGTTCAGTTATGGATGAAACATTATACAGCCATGTTTCAGTAGTGAGAATAAATGTATTGTAAGCTAATGTGTTTATAAGCAGAATAGAATCAAATTACTATTTGACTGTGCATACAATAACAAAATTATTACTAGGATTCTTGAATTTTGTCTTTTCATAATATTCGCATTTGCAAAATTAATTTTACTGATGAAACAAATGAATGTCAATATCATACGTTTCTGTCCATTTTAACGACGTACATAATAGTTGGGACATGCTCTTAAAAGTCTTATCAGAGATCCAAAAGTTATACAGTGAAATATCGATTTTTGGATCAATTAAGATAACATATTTTATCTGTTACGCGTGACTGACTTTATTACTTTATGACCCCTAATAAAGTCAGCATAACGCAAGCAAGGAGGGTAACAATAGGTAGACTGTATATAAACCCCTGAATTGTAGTTGTTTCCCTTGAAAATTAATCAGATACTCGATAAGGCCATGTTTCAGGACACGTGACGACGGTTGGTCACTCGACAAAGAATTGTGTAAATTTCGCCGAAAAGTCAGCGGCTGAAGAAGTTCAGTAAATCAAATTTTGCATTTAACTCAAAAGTCATCATTCAAAAATACGCCTTTTCCTGGTGTATGCGGTTTTGCGGACAGTCTAACACTGTACAGATAACAACGTCCAGAATTAGTAAACACACGAAGGAATGTTTCGTACAAAAATTGCTAAAAATGAATATATTATGCATTACGCAGTTTCTGATGCTCCAACATGAGAGGACTTTATTATGTTTGTCCTGGATGTTGAGAAAAATTACAGGTTTTCAGTGTGAAGGAAGTCGCTGTGAAGTTGCAAAAATATTTTTCGAAAAACTAAACTTGTCATCGGACGCAAAGCTTATTAAATAACTACATGTTGCGCTAAAATTACAGCGAGCGGAGGCTTACAATCAACCATATAAATCTGACATTAAGTCGTCATGGCATTGATTGGCCAATCCAAGATATCACGTGATACTTGTACCCTGTTAACTGTACGTGACTGAACGTGTTATATTTTGTATATCAACCGATTATCATGTATTGTAAAATACACATTACTTACAGTACAGCTTTTATTGAGGTGTGAAAAATGTATGTAAGGAATCAATACCGGTACTTTATATTATTGATAGTAAAAAAAATAGCATGATATGTTGTTATCTTCAAAATACAATGTATAAACAACAGAGTTAACATAGAAACGTTGTTGTTTTAATAATACGGTAGCATATCGACATTAATATCTTTATGACTGCATACATTACACTTACTAAAAGAAGATGATAGACTTGTCGGCAAAAGCATTTATTGACGACTAAAAAGTATATAACGTTCCTAACTTTAATTGTTGGAATTGTTAAAAGTCTACAAATATCTATTATGGAAACATAAAATTAACATGCGCTTACAATAAACCAAGTATAAAGCGCAAAAATGGCATAAATAATGACGTAAATACGCTGTTTTCATTTCAAGTTGTGCAGGAAACGTTACGATACTGAAAAAAGTAGCCGGAAATAACGTTCCCATATTGACGTTTTGACGTCGATTAATTTGTGACACGCCGGGCGGTCATAGATATTCAAAGCATTGGTGAAAACCATTCGGTAGACAACTGCATTCGCTCATTCGCAAAGTGCGAATTTTCAATCTATGACAATTTATAGCAAAGCTACAAAGGAAAAAGTACAACGAGTCGTTCACATAGCTGGTGCCGCTAGGTGGCGTTTTAACGTCGTTTAGTTGCTAGGTTACCAACGTCAAACTGTAAAAATAACTATATTTTCGTAATCGCTGCTACTTCAGGTACAATTCCTCCAAATTTCATGCCATTCTAACACACTTTCTTTTTTGCCGAGCAACACCGCGAACTACCTTAAATATCATTGTATTCAAACAATAATTTTTTAGATCTATATACATTAAGAACACAAGTATAAACATAACGGACTTAAATTACACACTTTGTTAGCAAACGGTAAATTCGATATTATGCATGTATTAACTGTTTGTATTATAATGTCAAGTAACATAAAAGGCGCACTCACATGGGTCGATAACGATCAAGAAATTTTAAGTCACTTAAGTTGGCTAGAATTACTAAGATATGCAAGCAACCTACTACACTATAACGACATTTAATATTTTCTGATTGCGTTTTACTATCATTATTTTACATGTGTTTATTTACAAAATAATTTACTTTCAAAATGATTTCCATGCGGATCCCAATCTATTAAGACTGCATCGATTAAAAGTAATTTGAAAATACATAAACATTACAACTGGTAATTAAGAAAAAAATCATATTTGAAATATGTATTCCAGGAATAATAAAAATAGACTGTTCATTATGTAATATGCATCATATCGTACGTTGTTATAGTGTTTATGTTTGTTTGAGAACTTGATCCAATATTACTATCAAAACACTGATCTGTGTAACTTCAATATATCCTAATGCCGTGTCATCAAATTAACCTGATTTCTGACACGTAAATAACGAACGTGCCGTAATCAATACCAGTCAGCAGATGTGACATATTATCAAGCTTTCCTCATTGTCTACGACATCCATGCAACTATGTTTGCCCTTTGCTCAACATTGTTTCATTATATAAACTTACGTTCAGTCTTTTAAAAAATACAGTAAAATTTCATCTAGCAACAAACTCGACATTACGACACCCTCATTGTCATGAATATAAACATAATACAGAATAAAGTCATCACTGGTACAATTATTTGGAGGCTCATAATGGAGGTCTTAATCGAGGTTTAATTCCATCATCAAGTTTATTATCAGTGTCTTATCAGAAATCCGCAAGTAGATGTATTCGATATTCAAGCAAGTTTTTAAACATCGCTCATCTGTAAACCCAGCATACTTACTCGTTTAGGTAACCGTATGGTTTAATTGATACATTTGTTACATGACATACACTTACTTGGGTCAGTCATTGAAACATTGAAATAACTGGATTGTTCACAAGTTTTCGATATACCTTAACTATATTGTCTCGGGAAATTATTCTGCATTTATAGACATAACGTTATATAGATGTTCATGTAACAGGCGAATACTTATTCAAACAATTATACGCTTACTGGAAATCGGAGTGGACTAAACCAAGGTCTATAATCACGTGGTATATTGTTTTCATACCACAGGGTCGAAAACAATGGCGGCGCCCAAGACAGCCGTATTGTTTGTTGAAAGTTTTTATGTTTAGAGTTTTTCATGTAGCCCACGTTCCAGCCAACAATTCTCCGAATCCATCGGTACCAAAATTAGCAAATGTGTTGGCTGGAACATGGACTGCATGAAAAACTCTACATATTTAAACTTTTGGCGAAAAATACGAGTTACCTTCAAACTCGTGGGCGCCACAATTTTTCTAGACCCTGTGGTTTCAATCATTATCAAAACAATTTATCACGTGATTATCAGCTGTGTAAACCGAATAGTGCCTGACATATTTGTCGAAAACACAAATTACAATGCACACGACACTATCAAATTGTGTATACTTTGTTACATATTGAGCTTATTGTTTACATTAATTTTGTGGTTAAACTCATGATTACATGGTTCTGATAAAATACTAAATTACGCACCCGCAAGCTAGCACATTCGTACTTGAGTTTATCACACACCGTGTATTATCGGAAGTCAAACGCAGAAATGTCTGTAAGTTCGATATCTATTTTTACAGATACATGTATATATATATATACAAAATAACTTTTATAATATTGACTTTTTATGGTGTAGCTATTAAATAAAGCGATAAACAAGTCAGTTCTCCTGCTTCAAGGTTATCACATTCATATCTGTGTCACTTGTGAACAAATAAAACTACATGCATAGACGGAAAGTACATTAGTTATAATATGCGTTTTGTGGATTGCCAAACAACGTGTAAAACATGCACTTTATCAGTAACGCAATAACCCATACGTCAATAGTGAGTCAAACATAATACAGTTGAATCTCGTTATCTCAAATTTCTAGGGACCGTGGAAATTAGTTTGAGATAACCGAAATTTGAGATAAACAAATACTGTATAATTATATATGATTTAAAGTATTTGTGTACACGCACGTACAGTAGCCTTTATTTAAGATTACAATACATACATGTATGATTATATGTAACATTTTGCTTGAATAAAATATGTGCATACGTAGAGAAGAAACAAAATAATTATGTTTCTATTCATAATAATTAATATCAACAATTAATGTCCCAACATAAAATACTTATGTACGAAATTTGTTCTAAGAATTCAACGGAGCGTCTAGCTTTACATATTTTCGGATGTATATGCATTCCGTACATAATGTAAGACGAATCCGTTAGTTGCCGCAACGTCGATCACGCTTTCGGAATTAATATTTTGTATCAAGCTAAGATCATTTTACTAAGATTGGAATCCGATACTGTCATAGGTGGCAAGTAATCGTACTCAATTTTCAAGTTAAACCTACGAGTATCCTAGTATTCGGATACTCACAGCAGCCGAAAATATACATGGTACGTACTTGTTTACCTTACCTACCATAATTTCAGTTAAGTCAAATACCAGGTCTGATTATCATGCTACACTAGACGTGTGCTTTCTGTGTGTCCCACGATTATAAATCCCTCGGAGCCTTTAAATTGTTCAATTAGCAAAATGTCATGATAGGTGTGAAAGCGTCCATTGTTCGCTGATCTGCTCCAACTTTGAGATAAACAACTCAAACTACATGCTAATTAAAGTCACGGGGACAAAAATTTAGTTTGACATAAACGAAATTTTGAGTTAAGTGAATTGGAGGTAAGCGGATGAATTTCATATAGAGAAAGAGCAAAAAAATCGGGACCCAACGAAACAGTTTGACATAACCGAAATTTTGATATAAGCGAGTTTGATATAACGAGATTTAACTGTATACCAATACATGTCTACCCGATTGTAAATCATTTACACCAGAAACACAATGTCGAGAATGCAATGCACACATTATAAGCAAGTTGAATATATGCCTTAAAACATATCATGTGGGATATTGCAATGCTTTTGTTCGTTTCCAATACGGGTTTACTGGATGTACATGTTCGGAATGACGGGTTTTCAAAAATGTGAAGACTTAATATAAATAAGACAAGTTTGAATAAAATGTTCTACAGTTTGAGCATATTTTGCAATCGGAATTGCTTTTATTATACCGACATCTAGCGGATCATGTGTCACAACTCCTTATGCTGCTCGTCTGCTAATACATGACAATCACGAATATAATTTGTGTGGTTATATATCTATCATCCGAAGAAGGTAGACACATTTACAGATACATTTATGTAAATCGATATGCTTTACAGAGGAAGGGTATTATGAAATTACTGTATATGTGTCTAGTGACCTACGAAGCATACTACTTTAAAATAATTATTTAAATGTTTTTTTTTTCAGGCACACCTGCATGTAATATGATAAGCCAATGTTTAAATATCATATAAATAGTGAAACACTTCATTGTATCCCACACTGAAACAATTACCTACAAGAAATCAGCTTAGAGCATGGTGAGATCATCCTTTGAAATATCATAGCTATCATATAAGAAAACATATATCTTGAATTATCCGCTTCTTTGCTGTATAGGTGCGCTAATAACAATATTCATGTTAATATGAAAGTTAAACAAGAATATCCCCAAATATCTTGTTAAATTCTAAATTAATTTACTTTACTTTGTGTGTAAAGAATAATAATTAACACACCAAAATATTCCAGTATCTTGTCAAAAATACATGATACTTGATATACATTATTTACGACATACCTTGTGTATTGAATTTTTAGTATCGCAATTCAATCAATCAAACAATCTCAAAGGAGACAATATCTAAACGTCTTCTTCAAAAATGAAAAACATCCATTTTGTTTCACACTATTAATTGGTTGCATCTGAAAAACAACTGTCTAGTTTAAAACTTCCCCGTGTCTCAATAATACAAATACCGATATATACTCCTTATTCACGCCTCGTTTTGAGATAATCCAAAACGAGGCGGATAACGCAAGGAATGTTTATAAACAAAGATGACGAAAGCGAAACCAAAAGGACTACGTGACCCAGGATGGACCAATAATTTGAGCACTGTCCCTGATATTTCAATGAGTGATGTGGTTAATATTATTCAGAAACACTCAAAAGTTCCCGGAAAACACCTTGATAAAGACTACAAATTTTTCCATGGCTCGTTCGTACACAATATTGAAGGTGAGTTCAAAAGGTCATATTTTTCAACCGTATCGTGGTTAAAAATAAACCGGCATAATAGTTTAAGCTATATTTAAATCGGATGACGTGACATCCTGTTGTGTATGTTATAAATATGTGTTGGGGAATAAGTGAGCGACAGCAGGTAATTTACGATTGTTAAATATTGTATTTGACTGGATTGACCCCTGGGCTGGTATTGTTCGCTTGTTTGTCTCATTCTTTCATTTGCTAAAGGCCATTATTACACAATTTCATTCAGTATTTGACAGCTAGGTTGTCGAAGTCGATTGCACACGGTTTAACTGTGTGGTTTATAAATTTGTCTGACATGAAAATTGTTTTCAGTGAAAGTGAATGAGAGAGGATGTTATGTCAGAGCTAAGTGTTACATATCCATGAAAAAGAATGAAGCACCATGGTCTCTCCATGTAAGTAAAACCACTATTTCTTTATATTTTCAATTAACATATTGCATGTTGCCATTTTATTTGCCTTATTATGAACCATCATAATGTCATTGTGTGGTGAAGAAATTCCAATTGGGAATTTATTTTAGTATTATTGCCCTGATGAGTCAATGACGAAACCGGTCGGCTATTAAGTAACATATAACATATTAAGTAATACCTATGTAATGTTAATTATTTTTTATTATTAATTTGCTTGACTCGGATATTTTTAACATTTTATATACATATATACTGTATACATATACAGTGTAGCTAGTACTTAGTAGTTGATTGAGTCTCGAACATCATCTACCCGAACCAATGTCTGCAAGGTGCTATACTTAGACTTTAAGTTTAATTAAGCTACTAAAGTCACATAGAACAGCTTTCATTGTGGTATGAATTATTAAGAGGAAGGAAACAGTAAAATATAAGTTTGTTTTTAATATCCGATTTGTAGCAGTGTGGTATAATACTTTATCTCCCTTAAATCTTATTCAGAAAGCAATTGTCTATTTTCAGATATCATTCCTGAATACAAAGGCCATCGAGAGTCAAACCTGTGGTTGTACTGCTGGGAAAGGTTCATATGCAGATGTCGCGGCTCTTGTGTACCAGCTTGCACACTACAAGACACTAAAAATGAAAGCGATTCCAGACATCGTGTCTAAAACTTCAAGTCCCCAGCAATGGCATGTACCACCGCGGACACATGGAATCGTTCCAAGGTCACTAACTGAAGTGAAATTTGTAAAACAAAAAGCAGCAAAAAATATGAAGTCTGAACAATGTGTTTGTAGTACTCTTTACAATCCTGTGAACACACAATTTCCTGACATTGAATTCATGACCAGCCTTCAACAGACTCTACCTTTAATTGATGAAAATATTCAACTTCTTCAAGTTCTGCCTGATGACTTTAGAAATGTGGAGACACAGTTAACTGCATTTGGTAGTGTTCTAATTGGTAGTAGTTTGGCTCATCAACTGCCAGAGCCAACGTCAGATGGTACAATAATATGTACTAATGATGGGGTTGAATTTCCAACACTACCATTGTCAACACGACTTATCGGGTAAATATCAAGTTGAAAATGAACTTCTATTCATGAATGGAATTAGTGTCAGCCAAGAACAATCAGTGGAAATTGAGCAGCTGACTAGAAAACAGTCAGACTGTCCAGAGTGGTATAAACTGAGACAAAAGACACTAACTTCATCTGTGTTCAAGGACATTGTAGTAAGAAGAAAGGACTTTGACACGCTGATTGATCGTTTCACATCCACACGCAAAGTGCAGACACAGGCAATGAAGCATGGCATTGACAATGAAGCAAATGCTGTACTGGAGTATGCAACACATAAAAACGTGAATGTGAAGCCGTGTGGGTTCATAGTGAATCCAGCAGCCCCTTATCTCGGAAGTTCCCCAGACCGGATTGTATATGACCCAAATGAAATCTGTCCGTTTGGCGTGCTAGAAGTGAAGTGCCCTGTGAGGGATACTTACAAAGGTGCTCAGTGTCTTAAAGAAAATTCCTACTATTTCCAGGTTATGGGACAGATGGCCATCAGTGGTCTGACCTGGGCAGACTTTTGTGTTTGGACAAGCAGTGACATGCATATTCAGAGAATTTACTTTGACAGTGAACTTTGGTCAAGTAACCATGAAAAGTTAAGCTTCTTCTACTTTGACAACTTTTTGAAGAAGTTTGTTTAAATCAACAAGATAATAAGGATATAAATATGTATCGGAATTCACAGTAATCAAAGAAATTGTGTGTAAGTGTCTGACAAAATGATATTAAGCAACCAAAAATAGTTCATTCCATTGTAAATGGAGACATGATTGTTCTATAATTGAAAATTGAGAAAATAATGAGGTATTGAAACAGTTTCTTCTTTAAATGTTATATTTCAAATCTGTATGAAATAAGTGTATATAAAATACTTTGGTATGCATTCATTTTGTCGTGGTGTGTCTTTTGTCTTATTTGAGCTAGGGCCAATATGTGTTTAAAACCTTTTAATAAATTAATGTATGTAATTTATTAAACTATTACCTTACTGTAAACTATTGGTTATTTTATATTTTAGCTCACCCGAGCTTGAAACATGTTGTAAGATCCCTGGTAGCTCAGTCAGTAGAGTGTGTTTATCAATCCAAGAGTTACAGGTTTGATCCCCCACAGGGGTAGAGTACTGGTTTCCAACCAGGAAAATCATAGTTACCAAACATATGGCCCCAATACTATACAGTCATCGTGTAATTAAAACTGTTGTATTCATAAAAAAACAACGACAAACAAATAAAAAATTTTGGGGGTCTAATGTATCCATGATTATTACAAATTAATACATTAGTGCAATTTACATCTCTATACAAGATCATGATACAAAATAAATTTGATTTCGGACTACATTTGATTTTAAATTTCAAAACAAAACTGCATCAGCTTATACTGTTATACATACATGCATATATCATATACATAAACTAATTTCTAAAGTGAGACTCAGAGTCATTGTCATATATTGACTGTCATATTGTGAAGTATGTTGATTTTATGCATACAGTACAACTTCTCCAGAGAGGCCCTCTGTAGAGCAACAACCTCTCAATAGCAACACCTTCAAATTTACCCTAAGCTGTTAATTGCTGTTAAAACCTCTAAACAATGGTAATTCCAAAGTAAGTTCAAATTTCAACTTAAAAAATGTACAAACTTATTAAAACAGTTAGCTATTTAACCAGTTCAAGACTACCACAACCTGTAGTTAAAAAAGTGGTCCACGAAACAGGGTCAGCAGGCAGCAAACAGTCCATAGCTGCAGAACCGAGTCAAAGATGTGGTATTCTTTTACCCGTCGGATAGCACGCTCTACATGTATTCGGGCACGTGCTATTTCATGTGTTTCTTCCACTTAGAACTTCCTTTGTGAACTGATCACGCTTCGTCAGAAATGGAGGAATATATTCAACTTAGCGCCCCGTTTTGCCAGCATGTCTTCAATGAGGAATCCCTTGTCCGCCATGACACTGTCACCATTTTCCAATAATGGTACAATACCACACTGACGCGTAATGTTTTGGTCTGAAATCGATCCAGCAAATAAACTTGAAACAAATGTCACACATCCTGATGGTGATATGCCTATAAGGCATTTAAATGTTGTTGTGCCCTTATAATATGAATAAAACTTAGAGTTCAGACTCAGGGCTGAAGGTGTTTGGATTTTAATCTCTGTACAATCCAATATTAAACGGGTTGAGGGATAAAGTTCCTTAAAGCACTCGGACATGAATTTATCAATCTTTTCGCGAGAAGGCCAGATTGGCATAGAGCCTAGCTGAAAGTACAGGTAATTAGCCAAGGTTATCACAATTCAACTGACTGTAGACTGAGAAACGTTGAATCTGCAGCCTAGGTCTTGCTGGAACAGTCCAAGTCTAATCTTCACCAGAAACATAAAACATTGGTCAACTAGCGGCAGTGATTCTGGTCTAAATGACATAAATGATATAATTCTAGAAGCTTGGAGTCATTGGCAATCCGGTGAAGCCCAAACCTACTTATTGTCAGTTTATCGACCAACTGCTTCAGCTTATCAATGTGTTTAGATGCCTCAGTAATTTTCTCTTCAGCGGTCAGTTGGCGTTCTGGCATAAGGTAGTCATGGAACTCGGGCCGTGGTGTCACTATCGCTTCTTCCACCTGCATGTCATCTTCAGAGTCACTGTAAATTTACAAGACAAAAATGTATTTATACAAACATATGCTTAGTATTTTTTAAAACTGACAGACTAATTGATTGATCTATAGTATATATCCATACATTTGTGTATACAAATACATTTTATAATAGCACTTAAAAATGCCGGTCAGCTTTCTTGAACTGTAAGCAAATCACCTACATACAGATTCATTTGAACACATCTGGATCCATATTACATTTAAGTGTTTACTAGATGTCTGCATACAAACTTCAAGTATTGTTACAATCATATTGTAATATAGTGTGTCAAGCTGTCACAGAGTATTACTGGTCAAACCTCAGTAAATAATAGTATATAGTTTTACATCTCTTACACCAGATTTTATATTTGTGATTCTCAAGTCGGTTATCATACCACAAAGTTCTCCTCACAGTGATAGGAGCTAGCCAACTAAAATAATTACTATTAGTTGCAATGTTTGAACTATACAGTATACTACCTCAGTAATCTCTTGCGCTTTGAAGGATTCAATCTAGGAGTTGGTTGTTTTCTAGCTGGTGTACTACTGCTCCACTCAAAAACAGATGGGCATGCTTCTTTTGTAAGACATCTAAATCCAGTCAGCGTCTTGGTGAAGTCACTGGGTATGAAGTGGTCTGAACAGACTTTAGTGTGTGCTTTAGTGTGTGCCAAAATAAAACAGTGCATTAACATCAATTACATTTACAATAAGCATACCAAAATACATATTAAACACTACGAATTAGTAGTCACAAATAAGCTAATTAAACATTGAAACTTGATGTACTGTTCGCCAAATAACAGCCGTCAGTAATATATCCGAATTATATGTCGAGTCCGAAATGATGTAAGATAAATCAAATAAAAGCGTCTAACTTTATAATTACCTTGAAACGATGACCTTCATCTCGCCTAATCTTAATCAACCATAACTTTCTTCAGTTAGGATCGGTCGGAATGCTGTGGAATGATAAAGTCTTTGTATATCGTGAATCATTTGTACGTTTCGGTACGCAACAGTGATATGAAGCCATTTTTCGTTGTTTGCGTTATCAGCCTCGTTTTGAATTCAAAATGGCCGACGCGTGATATAGGACTATTCAGGTTTTAATTTCATTTTCTCTAGATGAATGTGAGCAAACACCTAGCAGATATATATTAATTGTTAAAACCATTATCTTCAATAAAGAAAATATTCAGATTTTGGTTCACACGTGTGCATGTGTTGCACAATGTAGAATAAATTTATTTCAATTTGTGCAGATTTATTCAACTGTAAAATACGTTTGAATTTTAACATTCTCAATTCATTTTTTCATGTGATCAAGTTTCCACGAACAAACCAGAAATAGCATCATAATATTCACCGTTACAGCGATTAAACAATAATTCAATTTGAATCGAAATTTGAAAAGGGTACAAGCCTTGTTTCCTATCATGCACAGAAAATATGTGTATTGTATATAGTTCAATGTAATGCATTCAATAGACTGAGTATAAACATATAGTCACCTCATATTTTTAGTTTGTTTTGGATGTTGTATTTATATAAATGAGCGCACAGTGTATTTGTATTTTTTTCATTTATCCTCAAACCATAATTTAATTGTTTATTTCACACACATTTAATTTTGGCAGAACTCGCGAGAAATGTTCGTGTAACATTGCCTGTTAAATAATTGAAAAACTCCTAGTACGTAACCACTGCCTGAGGATAGTTTTCTCAATGTGTGTAGGATGCCATCAACAAAACTGGTGATATGATGAACGAAAAAGCTCAATTTCTTTTTCACTGAAATTTTCCAATGTTAACAATTGATTTACATAGCCGCATGTTCATTGAAATATATGTGTTTGTTCAATGTGTATTTCTTTCAAAAAGCTCCCCTTTTCTAGATGTCTGTCAAATAGTATTGTTAGTCTTTATTTTTCTAAAATGAATGTGTGCATGTTGTTATATTATTCAATAGGAAAATACATAAATTAACTAAGGTATAACACTCATATGTGTATATCATTATTGTGTTTTCCGATGACGGCGTTTGATTCCTTTATCTTAATGATTATTGACTTGAAAAATAGTCTTCATTAAATTGTGCATGTTTTTATCCGACATTTCTATGAGACGATTGAGAATCAACACTTGAAAACAGGAATTTAGGGATTAAACTATATCATAATTGATGAATTGAAATAAGTTGAAGTCGAAAGATGCATGAAGTTTATCAAGGAAATAGGACTACAACTCCTATTGTATATGATGTATACATTCGCCCAGTGCTACACAAAATTGTTCATGTCAAACAATAGTATTGTCCGATTGTCATTAATTGTTTGATAGATACCTCGGATACCATAATTAATTATACGGCAAAGTTTTGAAAAATCGTACGAGTTGTTGCCATTGTTGAAAAAAATACAATATACATATATTTAGATAATGCATGGCGCCTTATATTTGTCCTTATTAAATAACATTGATATCGTCTAGTTACCTCATTTGACCGTGCTTTTTCATTGAAATGGATGCTCTATAGTCTTTAATATTTTTATAATTGCCTACTCCCATAAACGTCGATGCACATTTAAAAGGAAACTAACTAAAAGATATGTCATTGTTTTGAAAAATCTCATGGCAAACCATTTTTTATCATGGAAACCTAGATCTATAATGTGGCCGGGTGCTATCGGTTCCTTATTTATCTGTAGTCCCCGATAATCCGTAGGGTTCGTGGGTAAAGGATGTTGTCACCTGTACACGTGGGTTGTCTCAACAGAAGAAAGCGATTGTATATAATTTGATCACTATTTATTTATGTTACAAATCTGTATCCATCTATATATCTATAAAGTTCTATATCTCAATCTCCATATCTCTATCTATATCTCTATCTTTGTCTCTATCTCTCTATCTCACACTCTGAAAACAAGGATAACAGATATTAAGTATACGGTTATATAATATACATGAATGAGCAATACATACTACAAAAACACAAATATTATCGCAAGCACCGTATACTCAAATACAGAATATATTAACAAACGCGTCTAGTGGCCTATTAAAACGTGACTAACTTATTTGTTCTCAAACACATAAAGTACAAAACAATATACAGCACATAACAACAATACATTACACAAGACTTACCAACTAAGGGTTGAATGCCTTGACTGAGGCTCACACTGGTACACTGAAACTCTCACTCGTGACTGTTACTGTAACTGTAATGTTAAAAATTAATTGTGAATAAAGAGTGACTGAAAGAATTCAAGTGCCATTCTGAAACTCACTTAAATAATTACTCAAATTGCAATAATTACAGTAAGTACATCAAAACTGAATCAATTACAAATATAGTAAAGATAATATGCCTTGTACTAAATACAGATAAATAAGCAAATACCAACCCCTGGACAATCAACCAAACTTCAACCAAAAATATTCATCCTTACAACTCAATGCAAAGTGTCTGACTGCCAGTGTGCACTTTTTTCAAACTAAGAAGTCATATGACTGAAAACCGGCCAAGCATAAAAAAACAACATATGAAAGGTAATTTAATTAATCCTAAAACAAGCCAGGCTAAGCCTAAAAGAGTTGCCTTCCTTAAAAGTATGAACCACAGGTTATAACAAAACAGGTTATTTCCCTTAGACCTTAGGATTTGTCAAAACCAACCCCGTTACATGCTTCCCTGCTCCGAAAAATGACGTCCCGTCATTTGTCCCGTCTGTCTTAAGTCAATAACTACCAAAGTCTCTACACCTACTAACTACACATTACAACTAACCATCGATCTGAACATTGATATGTAGACTTATAAACTCCTATACTTATGCTGAAAATATAGAATTTTCAGTTGCTTCTCAATCTCACTTCTCTGCAACTCTAATTATTTTAACACTGCTCCCCTTGGCTTACATACGACCTCGTATTAAAATATAAAATTCTGTTTATTTTCAAATAATAAAAGCAAAGTTAAAAACATTCTATTACATTTCTAAACAAACTTGTTACTTCATCACGGCTTCTAACATTCTGTGTGCCACATCTGTATCTACTTCATCAAGAACTCCAGATCTCATCAAGACGTTTATAGCTTTAATCTTTGGGTCATATGGTCGAGGTACCATAGAGTTCATCATGTAATCTTGATACCTAACCGGTGCCTTCTTTTCCCTACCAGAACGTCTTGGTGTAGGTTTAGGAGGTGGCTTTGGGTCTGGTTGTTCTTTTGTGGCTTCTTCAAATGTTTCACCAGTATATGCAATGTCTTTTCTTGTTGTTAATTCAGAGGGAATATTTTCACCTACATTTGGATCTGTATCCTCACACACATGATTGTCTGTATGACTATCAACTTCTGTGTTATTCTCATCTGTACCCAACCATTCAGCAGTTGGTGTTGTTTCTTCCCCTGTTTCATCACCATGACCGTCTATGAGACTTTCTGTAGTGTCTTTCTCTTCTGCTGGACTATTATCAAATGTTGTCTCTTCTTCTAATTCAGTTGCTAGATCAACATTTCTCTCTTCTTTGTCTGAGATTTCTACTTCTCTTTCTGTGCTGTCTGCAGGTTTTTCTTTCTCTTCAACTAGTTCGGAAGGAATATGGGCGTCCCCAATATCATTTGTATGTATTACAAATATATCTTTCTCATCCGAATCCTCATCTGTTCCTTCTATTATGTTAGTGTTTATCTGACTTTCTCTAAGACCATTGGATGCATCCTTCTGTACTTCTTTATCTTGTGCTACAGAATTGTTTGTCGATTCTGCGTCTACTGTCTCCTCTAATTCTACTCTGTATCTAACCGGGTGCAGATGATTTCTATGTAACATTTTCTCTCTCTTTGTCTACACAGATCTCAGTTTGAAAACAGGTATATCCAGTCTTTGTTGTTCTATGACTTCGTATATCTCTTCTTCAAATTTATCAGCGATCTTGTGTTTTCCTTCATTCATCATTCTCTTCACTAGGACTTGATCTCCTACTTTTATCTGTGCTGCTTTTGCCTTGATATCATAGTACTTCTTCTGTTTTTTCCTTGCTTTGTCATTATGCTCTTTTACAATATCTCTAGTCTTCTCCATTCGAAATCTCAGGTCTTCTAGATATTCTTTTGTCGTTTTCTTAGTAACATCATCTTCTGTTGCTTCTTGAAACACACTGTCTATGTGAAGCTTTGCTTTCCGTCCAAACATAAGTTCAAACGGGGCTACATCTGTCGATTTATGTGGTGTGCCATTATATGCGTATACTAGTGATGGCACATATTTCTTCCAATCTCTTTTCTGATCTGTTTCAAGGGTACCTATCATATTGAGAAGGCTCCTATTGAATCGTTCCGGAGTAGCGTTGCCTATAGTATGGTAAATGGTTGTATGGCTTTTCTTGACATTAAGTAATTGGCACAACTCTTTTATAATTTCTGACTCGAAGTTTGCTCCCTGGTCGGAGTGTAGCCTTGTCGGGATTCCATAGTGAATGATGAAGTTGTTATATAGTGTTTCGGCTGTTGTTTTTGCAGTTTGGTTTTTTGTTGGAATTGCTAAGGCGTATTTCGTAAAATGGTCTGTAATCACCAAAATGTTTGAAATCCCTCCTTTTGATTCTTCTAGTGTCAAGAAATCCATGCAAACGAGTTCTTATGGGTATGACGTACTAACATTTACCAATGGTGCTCTGTTGTTAATGTTGCTTTTCCTTTTCATACATCTGTCACAGGAGCCGACATATCTGTCAACATCTGCTGACATTCCAGGCCAAAAGTAGTGTTCACGTAACAGTCGTAAGGTTCTGTTTCTACCTGGATGTCCAATATCTGTGTGAAGACCATTAAGTATGTCAATTCTGTATCGCGGTGGTATAACTAGTTGTTCTATGTTTGTTTCCCCATGTAGTATCTTTCTATACAGTATTCCTCCTTTCATGATGAAGTTATTGAAGTATCTTTTCATAATGACATCTTCTTTTGTTAAGTGCTTGGTAGGAATCTTTTGGTCGATTACTGCTCGCCGCCATCTTTCTATTATTGTATCCTGTCGTTGACTTTGTCTTATTTGTCTTAATTCAAGCTGTGACATGGGTTGACTTGGGTCTTCTGTTGCATCAATAATGTCAATGTTCTCATGTGGTAGAATTTCAATGAATGCTGGTATTGTTATGCTGCTACAAATAGCTCGAACTGTTTCATTTGCTAGTTTTACTGTACTTTCACAACTGTTGTTGTTGGTTTCTTTTTCAAAAGGGTATCTACTGAGGCTATCTGCATCTGCGTTCTTAGCTCCTGCACGGTAAATTATATCAAAATCAAATTCCCCCAATGCTGAAGCCCATCGTTGTCCGCTGACATCTAATTTAGCTGATATAAGAACGTAGGTTAATGGGTTATTATCTGTAAGTACGGTGAAATGATTACACTGAAGATAGTCCGAATTTTTTTTCTGTAACTGCCCACTTAAGTGCCAGGAACTCTAATTTGTATGTACTGTAATTCTTTTCCGATTTGTTAACTGATCTTCTTGCATAAGCAAGGTATTTCCTTCTGCTTGGTATAAGACAGCACCAAGACCTTTCGTGGATGCGTCTGTATGTAATTCGAATGGCTTGGTATAATCTGGGTATGCAAGTATGGGGGTTCTGATAGTGTCTTCTTCAGATTTTCAAATATGTGTTGTTCAGTTTCTGTCCAGTTCCAGTCTTTAAAGTATTTTCTTGATCTTTTCTTTGTAACAGTTGGTGGTAGTAAGTCTGCCAAGGGTCTGGTGATTTTGCTGAAGTCACGAATGAAACGACGGTAATACTGCAAATGCTAGAAATGACCTAAGCTCATCTGGGTTGGAAGGTGTTGGCCAATCTCTTACTTTCTGAATCTTTTCCGGATCTGTTTCGATACCTTGTTCCGAAACTTACAATTTTTAAATAAATAACTAAATGCTACAATTTAATAATGTTTTTGTTTCTTAAAAGCGCGTAAAAGTGGGGGCTGTATTTGCCAAAGACCGGCGCGGCAAAAACAAACCGGCGGAGGTTAATTATGAAATCTGGAAGCTGAAATGTCACCACCGGCCTTTCGTAGTATAGTCTTAAAAATATCCTTTATTTTTGGAGTTGAGTAAATAACTGATATGTCAGTTTCTTAAACGTGAAAACAGTGTAAGTGACATGTCATGCTAATATCTTATATTATTCCCCAAAAACGCTTTGGAGGACCAAACGTATATGAATAAAGCAATAAGTAATGGAAACTGTGATTTTATAATAATAAATGACTGCACATATACACTTTTCACATTTCTTCTTTTACAATTTTCTTGTTTTTTAAGTGTGAAACTGTTCTAAGTGACGTTAATACTAGTGTCTTGTTTATGGTGGTGTAATTTAAAGATCTGAACTATATGGTTGTGAATATAGCAATTGTTCACCTATAATAAAAAAGAAGTAATTATGACATGATATGGTAACAATAAAAATGGAAAGTTTTTTCCTTCTCCTGAAGAAATATTGAAAATGCACTTGCACTGGTTTCGCTTTCAACCCTCGATGTGTTGTTTAAAAGACGGCAACTGCTTGACTTTTTCGACTGATACAGTATTTGAAAGGTGTTCCGATGGTTCCTTTGGCGGTAAATGCAACAATGAATGTCCTAGTTATTGTAAAATTGTGTCAGGCCACCTGCGCTGTTAGAGAAAATGTGGAATTTGCTCACAATGTGAAGATTGTTTCATGGTGACTTTTGTGATCCGGTTTGTAGTAATCAGTGTTTAAACACTCGATGTAACAAATAAAATGGGCATTGTTCAGACGGGTGTTTGAATGGATATGCAGGTCCTACATATTTTGATGGTATGACATGTTTAACAGTTATAAATACGTTCGCAACGCAAATTGCAATAAAAATTTGAAATCACCCAAAGTATTTTTATGCCAGAATCTGGGACACATTTAAGTCATATGGTTTGATGACGACAAGTTCGATTCTTAACGCAATTGCAATATACATTTAAAATCGTCAAAACCGATTTATTTGTACTATAATCGATTTTATATTGAGGTTGAAATACTAAAAGTATAATTATGTGCGACACATATATCTCATATAATGTGTAATTGCAGCAAGTTCCATACCCAACGCAGTTTGCAATAAAAATTGCCCATTTCTGATAAATATAACAATAGTTTATGTATGTTCCTTACACACTTGTATAATATGTGTTTAAATACATGTTGTTCTTTGAAATATTTCTGTTGAAATACCAGTTTAATATAATTTCTTCAACATTTGCAAAATTAAACCCTATTTACACGTTGTCAACATTTACAAAGGACGCGTGCCATCAACACTCTCATCCCAGCTATTCATCGATTGAAAGGTCATATATCACACTGATATTCAGCTAATATCTAAAATGAAGAAGATGTTCTTAATTTATCCTAAGTATTTCATCCGTATTAACCTATTAGATTAACATTGCATGTCACAGACCCAAATATGCTGTCTGGAGTTGTAAATCAGAGCATGCAGAGAGGTGTTGACATCTTAGATAATATTATGCCTCATGTGTATACCTACATAAGCGCAAGACAAACGAGTCCAAAATATATACCATTAAGTGCATATTTATTCTAATATACTCCTGCACGAAGAACATAGAACATGCTTGACACATGCCTTCAAATGGCGATAAGGTTGCTGATAGTTTCTTTGATTATATTTGACAAAAATAGTGATTATAATTGTTGCTGCACTGCAGCATGAATTATTCAAAGTATTCTAAGTGATCGACCTTGGACTCCACGTATGAACTTAATTTTGAACCATTTATGGTTGATAATCCCTTACTGATTAATGATACCCTATATTAATTTGTCTGGTGATAATGAGTGCTTTCTAGTACATGTCTACTTCAACAGGAACAATGCATATCTTAAATGTATATAAATGTCAAAGCGAATATAATCAGATTCAAGGCATACGTTTGTACTTTTTGTCTGGGACTTTTAGCAGTATTTTTATGAACAGAGCGGATGTTTCCAAATAAAGTAACATTAACACTATACATTGCATTGTAACACTGTAATGGGTTATCAGCCATTTCGATAAACACGCACGCAAAATGAATATTATTCACGCAAATCGGGACAATATAACTTGAACACTTTTAACAGTAACAACGTTTTGTGTTAAAGTTTATGTGTGATGTTGTCGACTTTTCTGATCGTTCTGTTTCGATACTGTTATCTTATCCATGCAGCTGACCATCTGACTAAGTTCCTTTACTGGGTAGTCAGAAGTAAAAACAAATATAGTATACACAGTATAGTGTGTTTTATAAAGTAAATAATGCTATGTATATACATAGCTTGAAGTCTCAGAGGACGGCTTAAAATCAATATAGCTGATTTTTTAAATAAATGTATGCACATTGCGTAATTTACTGGTGAAAATATGAATACAAAATTATATACATAAATACATAGTTATACGGCGCAAAATTGATCCAGCATCGTCGGGAAAGATGACATAAGAAAAAGAGTCAACAAATCACCTCGAAATGTTGAAGCAGCTAGATCATATACAATACAGTCATTTAGATTCAGCAAAATATGTTAGCGCATGCATCAAAACTTCACAGATTTACGTAAAATGGCTCCAGAATGTAATAGATACAAAAAAAACTTATGCTCATCACTGAGTGCTCTGTATGAAACGTGCTCCCTCAGCAAGAAATTACGGTCTCACCACTTGTCTTGGTAGAGTAAGGTGATTTTATGATAGCAGAATGTGTAATCTTTTTGAATACCAGCCGTGTTTTACACAGATTTTAAATATATCATATATTATTAGACCTCATAATTTCAGATTATACGCTCGTACAACCTGGATATGTCACTGTTTAATATTAGATGCAAATGATCTAATCAGAGTAAACTTATGTAAACTATTTACGTACACAAAACGAGTAAATTAATATATATAATATTAATATTATCTATAAAGGCTGTAAATTGTATACATACTTACACAAATAGATTGTTATGTTATGTTCGGCCAAAAAAACATGCTCAATTCAGTGCACTTTCACAAAACATATTAAGTTCTGTCTTAATAATTTGACTTAAGAACATCGAATGCTATTTTTAGGTCATATTCACAAAGCAACTCGTAAAAGAAAAAACGGAATCTTCAGACAAACTTTTGTGACTACAATTTTCGCTCCACCACTTTACCTTCGTTCTCGACTAAAGCTTGATATTACTCCAACAAAGCAACAAACTTAATGCAGCAGACAATATTTGTCTCGAAAAAATGGTACTTGATTGTTTTGTACTTATGAAACAATTTTCTAACGGAGTAATTTTGGATTTTCAGTCCTGACTAGTAAGTCCTAAACAGAACAATATTAATTATATACGAATTGTTTTTATCCTATATTACCTATAAACAATACCAACCAATTAGAAGTCACGTGATATTTCCAATACACGATGCTGTGCTAGCTATATTAACTTATACGGTATTTTAGATTAAAGAACAGAAAGTAAGTATTAGATTTGCTTTGTGTTTAATATTATTGTGTTTTTGAAGTGGTTAATGAAGTGGAATATTTTTAAGACACACGAGTGCTAGATGATGACTTAATTATATTAAAAGAGACATACACGAGGAATATTCAGAATGTACTATTCATAACTTGCTAAATTACCATTCTTAATTCGCATAACCAAGTACTGTCAGTTTAATGGTCAATGAAATGTTTTCTTCATTGTACACCCGTTTTATAGAATATACATTTTCATGGACATGCATGGTCTTCTGCACTTTTGTCTTGCCCTCATATCCAACGTAATTGTAAACATAACGCAACGCATATTACATAATATATCATTTATCAGAATAATATGAAGGTTACAGTAATTGCGTATCCGTGGTGTACACACACCATCTAATCACTTAACAAAAATCAAATATTTTATCGATCATTTTTTTATTCAATACATGGACATAGACACTCAATGATACAGCATACAATGTCTAACGTGTACATGCTATGTCTGTGTACATAGACGGAGTCAGGATTATATTGTTTACATGAAAATGGTGGAAGCGAATTATCAATATAAAAGTCGAACTATGATGTACGTGTTAATACACATTTCTTGAGTAGATCTATGTGGACAATACATTTAAAATTTGTACATTTTGAATTTATTAAAGCTCAAAATGTTTTAGTGAATACAAGGTTAGTGTTCCTGTTAAAGATATTCACAAAACAATATATTAGTATATATTAAATAACTAAGTAGTGATGTTTGCTGGCTGGACATATCAAGTTTCACCAATTTATAGATTTAAAAAGCAAAACCACACATATATACTTAAATTAACCCAGTGTATAAAGTTCATTGCCAGTGGTCTGAAACAAACAGCATATTTGGTTGGTCTTCTAAAAACCACTACAGCACGTCATTTACAACTTTTTGAAAAACGATAACTACTCTAAATTTTCGAATATATTAATGTACACCAATTAGCTTTAAAATTACTATAAATGAATAATGCAGGGAACGGGTTTCTCTAGATAAATTCTTCAGCTACAAAATACTGAAAACCGCCATGAACTTCATTATTAAATAAGGCGGCAATCTTTATTCGAAAATGACACCTACTGAGTGTTTTAAGTAACAATTGATAAATAACAGTGTCGGATCAGTGTCGCCTGATGAAGTCAACGAATTTCGATTAATTAATGCATCTCATCTAATTTTGATAGACAATAAAAATGTAAACCGTTAAGGTCAAATAATTGAAAACACGCCATGTCTGATGTCTCGTAAGAGATTTAATAAGGAAGTTCAATTATTGTCATTAACGAGTTAAATGGTATCGTATCGTACCAAATGAAGGTACAGCACGTTAGAAATGGTTAACTCTGATGAAATAAGTCACACTTTTTTAGCGATCGGTAAGTTTTTTATGGTGCTTCGTATGAATATATACATGTAGTCGAAACATACCTGTCTATGCGTTGAAAATTATGGCATAGAGGAAAACGGTCACGTCTATGTAGCGACACGCCTATACTTGTGTAGGATCAAGTCGTACAATCTCAATGAATCAGAATAGTTTCAAACATTCAAATCTATTTAGCTTAAATGTGAATTTACAAATGCATTCATGCATTATAAATACCGTTTTCTTTTTAAATCACACAAAATACATAAATGTAGTATTCCATTCAACTACAAGAACAAGAATAACTATCAAATAATTAAGAGTCACACTACAAACTGGTCACACCCAGACAGTGTATTTATCTAGACACACACTTCTCAGTAATTCCCTTTTCTCGGAGTTGATGTTCTACTCTCATCTTGTAAACGTCGAAACTGTAAACATAATATATAACATTAAAAGTAAACAAGGTTTCGATATGAGCTAGTAGGTTTTAAGTATACATTTGAACATAATTTATGATTATCGTACATTAGGGACACAGTTATTTAAATTGAATAATCAATGTATATGTGTTGGCATATCGTTCCAAAGGCGGTGAAAACTTGTTCACTAAATGTGAGTTTAATATGTGAATTTATGAATGCATATCTTTCCACGTGCAACATTATAGGCTACGTATTATTTGTGTTGTTTGAAACTAGAATACAATTGCATTATTTGTGTTTTTCTGTAATACATTCATACACTCATTTTACTAGTATATAGTAATATATTATATTTCATATTGAATACAAAATATTTGCACTATTCATCTATGAAATGTTTGAAGCAACGAAAAACATAGTACAATTAAACACGGTCAATGTGGTAATGTTTGTTATGAAATGACATTTCGTTTAGAAAACTATTGGATGAAATCAGGCGCTTAAACAGGCATGTGCAAACTGCATAAAAATAAGATGTTAACTTATTACACAATACCAAATATTGAATACTTTACCGCTGCCTCCTAAAATAAACAAAATAAGTTTTATATATATCAACATCAACTTGGTCAACTGACAAAATCTAAATAGTATTACGCGCTTTAATCGATGAGTCGTATTGCTGTAACTAGCAGTAATTATATACTATATAATATAAATTTAATCAAGCTTATAAATGGTGGTGTTCTAGCACCGAGCTGGCTAGTTCAATCTGGATAGCACGTCAACATAAACCGCTACTGATAGTTGTATTATATTTCTTAAGTCGACTCTGAGTATGCTTCACATGACATTAGTTCATGTTCGTTTATGCTTTTGAAAAGTGCTGGTAAGCAAATAGTACGTACATGTTTGTGTGCGCATATACCAATATAATTCGATCTGATCATTATTCTAAATATTGATGCATTTGTATTGTTATAATATGTTTTACCTACTTCGATATTCGTGTTTCTTATAACAAACGTATCAACCCTAGATTCAGATATATTTAACTGTGTTAATAGTGTAATATCTTAATTATTATATCTTCACTTGAGAATATATATACGACTAAAAAAACAAGTCGCCTGGTGCAGTTTGATAGTATTTCACTTCCTTCATAATGTTTAATTACATGCTACCTGTATTTGATGCAAATGCACTATAAATCGCAATCAAAATTTGTAATAAATACGTTTCTCGGCAATGTAAAAGTACAATGCATTGACATAGGAAATCCCTACGCATAGACTTACTCCTGAGATAGTCCCGTGTCTAGTGAACAATAAATCTATGGATGGTAAATTGATGAGTCATGTTTAAAACTTAAGCAAAACAGATCATATAACAGTCTTATATTCATCGACTGGCTTGATATGGATCTATTTTTTGTCCGCGAATGATTTCTATGACAAACTATAGGATGGAATATAATTGAACGTACGTACCAGGCTCTCCTGAAAAAGAGATGTATGTAAAATGGAATATTGTAGTTAGTATATTGAATAAAGAAGATGAAAGGGATATAAAAAAGACGGGGAAAATTAGCATAGATCTTTGTAAAAGTGCCGATGGTCGTGAACATTTCTAGATTTGTTATACGTCATCTATTGGGGTTTCAATTATCCATATACTAGTATAAAACAATTCTACTAACTACCATTGAACGCATGTCTTCCGGTCACGGAGAATAATGTTTTATAGATTACATTAAAGTCCCCGACCATATAATTATAGAAATGAAATATCATTCAATGGCATAATATTCAACAATTCAAGTGCCTACTTTCCTAGATATTATGCGTTCCACGCCCCTATTGTGCTATTCTCGGAAACCATAATTTACTGTAACGGATCACTATGTATAATCAAGAAATTATTTTAATTATCATGTTGTTAGTGTCATTAATTCCACAAAATTCACGTCATCATCTGCACGACGTCTGTCATCACGCTTAGCTGAATGAATAAAGTGTATGCAATAATGCGTAAGGCCAGGTCAATGGAGTGCTTTTGAACCACTGGCACATGTAGATTGCGCTAAGTGATTGTACTCGTTAATACTCGTTATCTGCGAATCACAGACCGATACTAAAACATATATTCAGTATTCTAACATGAAACTTCATCCAGTATACAAAACTGCAATTTAAAATGACAAAATCAAAGCTGTTTAGAGAAGGTATTTGCAGGTAAATCCCCGCTTGAAGGTATCATTAGACATGAACGAAAGAAGATTATCAATGATTTACCTGGATGACAATGTTAAGGTATCTGGCTTGGATGTCAGGTCAAATCAAGTTTCACCAATGTATAGAATTAAAAACTAAACCATAATTATATACTAAAATAAACCCACTGTATAAAGTGCATTGCCAGTAATTTAAAAAAAAAAATATTACATTTGATTGGTATTCTATAAACCAATATCGCACGTAATTTATATAGGAATATATTACGACAAGTAGACTTAAATTGACTATAAATGTATAAAGCAGGGAACTATGCCTCAGTTTTTTGATAACGCCTTCCATTCGTTAGATATTTGACTTTAAAGAAATTCCGTACCCAGAACTCCGCTGTTTATTACGTAATACTCCATAGATAAAAAATGAAACCAAGTATCAAAATTATGAGGCACTGTTCCTTAGATTAACATTTCCGCTACAAAATACCGAAAGCCGCTTTGAAATCCGTCATCAAATAAGACGGCAATGTTAATTCGAAAATGACACATACTGTGTTTTTTTAAGCTGAGCAATTAACAATTAAAGTGTCGGATCATTATCGTCTCATCAAATCAACGAATTCAACACGCCCCAGTTAATTTTGTTAGCCAATTAAAATCATTTATGTTTACGGTTCAATTATTGAAACCACGCCCAGGTATGATGTGTAGTAAGATATTTTATAACAATTTTTTGTCATTAATGAATTAATAGTATCATATCGTACCAATACAATGCACATTGCGTTAGAGATGTTTAACGCTGACAAGGAAAAGTCGATAAAGGGGTGCATTTTTTATCGCAATAAAACACCATTTTTGAGCGTTCGGTTAAAATCGTTTGTTGCTTGGTAATAAAGTGTGATATTTAATATTTGTAAATAACGTAAAATATCATTCACATATTTATACCAAGCATATGGTGATGAAAGCCTCTCATTTACCTCATTAATTTATTGACAATGCCAATCCATAAAAGAGAGTGTCTCGATTGCATTCACTGACAAATTATGTTGGAATAGTATTGTAATAAGTAAAGTTCCTGATTCTTTATGACCAATACAAAGAAGGGAAAATGCAGAATGAACCATCATAAACATACGTACCACCGGCGACTGAAATGAGATTTAAGAAGTAATCAATGATGTCGGAAAACTGATGTTATATATATTTATAAACCATAATAAACAATTATATTATTATTTGAATAAATTCAGTTTATAAAGTCCATATCCAGTGATTGGAAATACATGTCATATTTGGTTGGAATTCTATAAATTAATACCGCACGTAATTTACACATTTTACAGGAATACATTACAACAATTATCCTTGAAATAATTATAAATGAAAATTGCAGGTAACAGTGCCTCAGATTTTAATATTGTCCTTCCTACGTAGGATACTAGACATTGAAGAAATCGCATACCCTGAACCCCGTTTATCACGTAATACTATATTCATTAAGCAAGATGAAACCAATTATATAAACAGTTTTAGGCGCGATTCCCTATATAAACATCCCCACTACAAAATACTAAATGTGGCAATCTTTGTTCGAAAATGATACCTACTGTTTTTTAAACGAGCAATAAACTGTAAAATGTCAAATTGCTGTCGTTTCATAAAATCAACGAGTTTCGATTACTTGAAACCACGCCCAGATTTGATGTTTAGTGAGGAGTTTAGTAACGAAGTATTGTCATTAACGAATAAAGTTGGTGTCATATAGTACCAACACAATGCACAGCACGTTAGAGATTTTTAATGTTGATAAAGTAAAGTCGATAAAGGGGTACAGTGTTTATCGCAACAAAACAATAATTTCACACGTTCGGTTATATTCTTCGTTGCATGGTACGAAAGTGTAAATATTTGTAAATAGCTTAAAATAGCAATTTTCGTTTTGTTAGCGTATTAAGCCAATTCCCGATGACTAAACAAACAGCGTTTGCCCAATTCAATCACGCCATGCTCGCATTCACAACAAAATTATAAAGCACAATATCGGTTTTACCTTGATATGAAGGAACACTTAGCCTGATTAAACATCGAAAATGATTGATTATGTTGATTTTCAAGTTATCTCACTTCCTTCTATTTTCATGGTTGCTTGTTAAAATCTACAAATGTCCTCCGAAATGCATTATCTAAATTTATTAATAGGTACTTGGGCATACAATTATTCTGCCAATATTAGGACTGGCGTGTATAGCTTTACACACTTTACATGACTGCTAACATATTGACATAGTAATATAAAATATGATACGTTTGTAACAAGTGAGATGAGCAACGTGAAGGTTTATTATCATTATTGATATATGCTCCACTAAAACACCAAATGTTTTAATGCGAAACACAAACAGTTAAAATCCATTGCCTATAGCTGTTTTAATTTGTGCACACATAGATATGAATATGTTGCTAAAGTAATGGACAAGTAATCATTGAATTTAGAATAAATATGTAATGAAACATATAGTTAATACCTGCGTAAAGGTTTATACCACGCCAGTAACGTATATTGTAATTAAATATCGCGTAATAATACACTATTCTTATTATATTGTATTAATGTAAGAAACACTTTTTACCATTTATCAAACATATAACGTGCGTTAAATTTGCGTCCTGAAGACCAGCAGTTACTGTCGGTATCAATTACAAACGCATGCATTACAATCAACCTTTTCAAATAATTTTGGGACTATACATATAATTTTATGATATCAGTTTTCGAAGGTTCACTTGTGTTGTATCAATTCTAGAGCTTGCATTCATCACATGTAGATTCAACAGCTATATTAGGTAAAATAGAAATTGTTATTGACACATATCGTATTGTTTTGACTTGTCCAGTTTATGCAAACATAAGGGAAAGGTGAACGTTTTTATTTCTCCATAGTTTATATGTATTTGTACAATGTGTTTCAATAGTCTTTAAAGAGAGATGAACAACTTGCCATATTAAATAAACTATGCTTTCACAGTGATATGGTTAGTTCAACTACATAATCTAACCCAATTTACACTTAGTCTAGCGGCTGTGTATATTTTTTTTATCAAACAAACGACACACTAAATCAAAGCTATGTATGCATGCATTTTCTGAAAAAAGCCTACTAAGTATTACTTTCTAAATAATATGAAACTATGATGCTTCTTTAATTACGTCATCTACAAAACTGAACAACATTAAACAACATTCGGATTAATGTACAGAATAGTATATGATACATTTATGAATACCAAGTGTTCGATAAACAACGAAAACGCTCATCTATCGGATTCAAAGACTACTGTGAACAAATTCCGTACATACACTTAACAATGATTTTGTATACAATTAATATTTACTCAGTCAATCAGGTCATTATATGAAACTTATGTTCATAAACAGTTTAAAATACGACCATGATATTATCGTAAAATAACTTACATGCGTGTACTTGTATACATGATCGTTTGCAAGTTCCTGCAAAGCAAATTATGTTCCCGCTATGATTAATCTACCCCCTAAAATAGATTTATTATATTAAGCGTAATACCTATGTGTATTGAATGATGAATATATTGTTTGAATTAGTCTCATGTCATTTATATCGGTTTTTCATGTTTAATTTGCTTATATGTTAAGGCCTCACTGCATCCATATTTTTTATCTTAGGCAAGTGTCTCCGTTACGGTAAAAGAAAGGCCCTCAAAAGTGTTCTTAAGAAGAGAAACATGCATTCATGACATAGTTTTTTAGATTTCAGATTGTCAACAAGTTATAACAAGTGCGTAACGTTGATTTGAAAAGTGAAAAATATAAATATGGCCAAAACTGTCATCTATTTCGATCGTTAGTTTTAAGTATAATAATCGTTAACAAAGGTGCTTTAAAATATATGCATTGTTATATGATCATGTTGTACTTACTTAAGCTTGTGTAGATTAATTATCATATAAATACAAACTCAAAGTTCACATTTTAGTTGTAATGTTAAAACAAATTTCGGACCCTAGCGTAACCTTGTGTGCATAATGTTCATTCAAAGCTGGCTAAGCACTCCAACATAAAACTGAGTTCTTTTCATCATTTTCAAATATCTAGTCCATCGCACTCAACAACCTTAAAATTAAAGACTGTCTGATTATATTAAAGGCAGCCGCCACGTTTTATTATATTTTCGAACGACCATGAGCTATCGTAAATTTAAGAAATAATCGTTTCTAAACTTAAGAATTCGTAGCCAAGAACTTATTGATGAAATACATTTTAACGCTGAGATGGGAGATAAGACGCTTCTTACTTAAGAAGTGACCTAAGATGTTTGATGAAACCGGGCATAAGTATCTATGGTCATATGCAGATATATTATAGATGTATACTTTACCATATAATGATAGTGTCTTACTGATGCATATTGTTTTAAAAGTTGGATTAAAGCATGTATAGTGTCAAATAAATATCACACAATTTTAGTTGATATTAACTTGATTAAACGATGTTTTTTTTCTATTTACAAATGACCTGAAGTTTAATGGAAACAATTACTAATCCATTTGATAATGAAACGATCTCAAACATTAAATGTGCACACATAGCAGGAAATAAGACACATTTAAAATGAATATACCCATCATGTTATATGTACTATTGATTAAACGCGATGGTTATTTTACTGCAAAGTTTAGTCAAGCGAAGCAGTTACAGCAATGCATGTGGAAGGAACTAAGAGAAAATCTATTCCATATCATGCCATGCTTTATGAATAACGAACCGATATAAACACTTTTAACTCAACTTGTCTCCTGGACTAATTGGTATGTGCTATAAGCATTTAGCATTATCAGTATGTATTATTATTTTTTAAAACTCAACCAAGAAGCACATGTATGGCCGTTTTCTCAAAACGTATTGGGTAAGACCAATCCTGAGCATTTACCAGACCAACTGATATCAAAATAAATTATTTACAATAGACATACAAGAAACGCACATGACATAACGTAAACATGTCTCCATACGAATTATCAACCTCCATAATTAATACTCTTCGAATTCATTAAAATACATACTTACATGTTCGTCAATTATTTATTGTTATGTACTAGCGTTTACATTTTAATTATCGTTATCATGCGTACACAACACTGTATAAATAGAAATCAAATATATGTAGCAAACTACTCACTATGGTAGTCTTTCACTGAAAACAAAAGAAAGAAATATACACATCAGATGCTTATTTACAAATACAACTCATTTACAATATCCACAAATCGATATAGCAGATGCATTCATGCTAATTTCACCTGTTTAATAGTGTTATTCTGAAAGTTTAATATGACCCATATAACTCGTTTACAAGAACATTTATGATATTAGAAAATATTTTGTACACACAATTATAATCTAAAACATTTAATTACTATGGGTTATTATAATTATGGATTATAATTATTAATGAAGGAAACGAATTTTATATAATAATGAATATATATACACATACAATACAACTACTCTGGATTTCGGTATATTTATGATACATTAGAATCGTACACAGATAACTATAAGAACTATATTACTTTTTAGTCAGACATTTGTGTATATTTGCCTGCACAGTAGTACATGGTTATGATATAGTGTTCATGCTTTTGCACTATTTTTTTTGCAATCTTTAAATACATAATATAAACATGTATCAATGTTGAATTGATTCTGAATAACTTGTTATATGGTGTAATGCATTTTATTAGATAATCAATAGTTCCCATATTATAAACATATTCCTAGCAATAAAAGTGACGCATGTAATATATCAGAGAGAAAAAAGGCACACATGATACATATGATGAAAGTCATATAAACAACTGACTGACGTAAGACCAACCAACAATCATGTCTGTTGGCATGCAGGGCTTAATCCGTGTCTCGCAAAATGTGTCGTTACTTTACTGACTCCAGTGCTACCAAACGTCTTCATCTAAGGGATATACTCGAAAATTGTCACCAGGCTTACGGTAGACCGAAGATTAAGGAGGCTACTGTGTAAAGTAGGCATTGAAAGCTGATAATGCAAATCTGACATGGCTGACTTAAAACTCTTTTTCTCTCATTTATATGAATTTCAAATTTCAATTAACATAAAAGTAGCAGTCCATGTAATATTTTCCTAAATGTTCTGTAAATATCCAAGAGATGAACGACTGGCAATTATATGACTTTTTATGACTGCAGGACAAAGGTTTAAGTATTAGATTCACAGAGAGGTCACGCGAAAGTTTAATTTTACTGCACATAAAAAACAAAACGCGTTTCTTCTGAGCGCTTTGGTATTTACTAAGACAGTACATAATTATGTGAAGATGTAATTCTGATATCCAAAATAATGTATGCTATAATGAAACGGCCTTGTCACATTTATCACTAATATTTTTTTTCTTAAATCAATGACAAGAAATAGGTCGTTAAATTATATTGATAATGATAAATTGTCGTGCATTGAATTGTGTGAATTATGTGAATTCTTCTTGTTTAATTTTTCTTGATTGTGCATTATAACTGTATATTAACAATGTGTACATTGTAGTATGGAATTTATTATATGCTTTCCGTGTTTGGAGGAAATTAAGATACATATACAAATATTCTTTTTAAACCTTGAGAAGGTATGTGGCATTATATAATAAAAGTGTTTAATGTTATTGTATCATGCACACTTGTCTTATTAAACATATTTTCATTTTATTAATACAGACTTTAGCAAATACAAAACAATGTCTTTATTGGAATATGTTCGGCAACCTAATACAGGAAGATATACAAACAAAATACTTCAAGAATATGTTCAGAGTCACGTGATCAAATGATGATCAATGATTGGTTCAAAAGTATAAGACATTGGTAATCGGTAATCATTTTAAGAAATTGGATGCCAAAATGAACCTTTAAAAAAGAAACTTACCAATTATAATGATCTTTTTGCTAAGGCGTCTGACTTGGTATATGTCTGTTATTACGACTTCAAATGAATAAATATATACCATAGTTATATATAAGTAAAGGCAGAATCGAAAACTTTTTAAATCGAAATGAAACAATATGCATAATAATGAATATACGTGATTCTGGCCCATGCACCCCACAATACTTAGGGCTCCAAAAAGAGACAGGACAATCTGTTGTCCTCGATTATTGTTCATACCCTAAAGTAGCGATATTGAACTGTGTTGTGTGAAAAAATATGGATGTATTTTTTTTCGTAAAATATTCTTCATATGTTTACCGATGTCCTTTATTATAAACGAAATCCTTTGTTACCGACATACCACAATCTGCAGACAAAACTATGATAAAAACGTGGGCATAAAGCACAAAACAACTACAAGCTAATGGCTTAAAGGATAGAACATAATATCTAATTCAATGCTGCCTTTCTCTGATTTTTATCGGAAATGGAGACAGGGCATCTTAAGATTTAGGCTACTAAATAACTGTCATTGATCGAAACGATGCATACAACTGAATGCGTATGTACAATCATGACAACTTGAAAACATTTAGTTTCAATATGCAACCATCAACACGCATGTTTCATGCCTCCGTATCGATAGAGCGGGAGCATATGGATTTTGGTCTGTCTGTTTGTGTGTTTGTTTGTATGTACCAAACGTTAACTACGTTTATAAAATGAAAACGCTTCCACCTACAATCATCATATTCCATATGTTGGTTCCTCATGACAACATCTACAGGTGCATTTTTAGCTGGGCAGATTAAGTAGAAAATATCTCAAAATCGTTCAGTTGGTGATACAAAGCACCAAAATTGGCACAGATGTAGTTCAATGTGTCCTTTTCCAAAAAAGCACGTTTGTCATTTGAATTTTCAAAATGGCGGCCATTTTCAAGATTGCGGCCATTTTCATGTAGGAATTCATTTCTTTTTACTGCAATAGCATTGAAAATATTGTATTCGTTAAGCTCTCACACTTCGAAGTGTAAGTGATTTCTTATAGTTTTGAGGTCAGTAGGTCACACTTTGAGGTCACGGTGACCTACAACATAAAAATCTGACCTACGTTCATCCGTCACAGAGACATACAACACGAAGACGATGTCTGCCAATAACTAGAGAGTAATTTTGCCTAAGGTCCTCAGATTAGGAAGGGAGGCTGATCATTACAAGATGATCCTAATTGATTACGAGATCGGAAGGTTAACGGTCAAGTCCTTGACCGATTAAAAATCGGAAATTACTATCCAGGTGGCGTTTAGCAGGCACATGTGTTTGAAATACACCTCTTGTTTAACATAAGTTGAATGGAATTGCACGCAATACGTTTTAAGTTGACTGTTTGTTATGCTGAAGCCTAAACAAACCAATTCTACTGCTTTTTAATTAAAAAAAGGTAATGTCAAAACACGTTGATTTCATCATTATCGTGAAACTTGGCATGGGAACCATTTTTAGCTAAATGTTTATTGTCCATGTTAAGCATTTCTAATGCTATCCTGCTAGCACAGTACACGATTACTTTAATTGTGCGTCACTGTAATCAATAGGTAGACAGGATGTACCTGTGCGGGAGTGTATTACCTGGATGATGTTCATATAGCAGGGGAATTAAAATTTTATGTCATATAAATGAAGTGACTCGAAGGTGAAAGTTCACAACAATCAGTGATGAGTGCTGCTGCCATTTGCCTCTACTACAACATATTGGCATCTACTATATTAACGCTGTATTTTTTTAATGGCAACCAACACCTTCACTACCCGCGCCTTGTTGTTGATGAGTTAGCTGTACACTAGACATCTGTATTAATCCCATTGATGTTCAACTTGTCCAAGATCTGTCGAAGACGCCCGCCAAGGCAGAACTTAAACAACGTGTTGGCACAGGAAGCAGATGATACTTTGACTGAATGTGGTCTAGCAATGTGGTCTTGAAGAAAGGGTACAGCGATCGATTTTAATACCTAGTCAATGTCTATCTAAGTCGTAAGACTGTCAGCTACTAGCCAAGGTGGCTTTTATTACCATGATATGCCCGACCATACTAATACATCAAATATTATTATTGGATGAAAACATCCTATGTAATGTTCATCTCGATGACGCCATACCTTACGCATTCCATCCATCAACTTATGCGAAAATCTGGATACATCAGTTGACAGTACAAACTTGCGTTGACATGTGGTAGCTGATGCATAGCTGTTGATACCCACGTGTTTCCTTGGTAGTCTAAGTTTGAATCAGATCTTGGAGGTATTTGAGGAAAATAAGGGAGTAATCAGGTCTGAACCGGAGCCGTTTGATTTCTCTATCTATTCTTAGAGCATGCTATCAGACAGAAACCGTTGTACACTGGGGGCAACAGCGTATTATGACCCTGTTACCTTACTGACAGTTTTGTGGTGTTGAGCATCATTAAAGTTCCCCCATAATGTAACTAACATTTTTATAAATAAACAGGATTTCACGGTTACATAGGATAAGCAAATAATTATATCTTGTCTAGTTTCAGAAAATACCAAAGATAGTACATGTATACTTGTAATCACATATTATAACCTTTTTTGATTTCTCACTGAGAAACATGTTGCACTATGTCGAACCAATACCTCTTAAGTAACATGAAGGTTTATAGCTGCGAACAGGCAGTCTTTAGGGGCTTAATATGTCATATAACTATGAAGACGCTAAGACTTATATCATCGTACATGGCTATACCAGTATCAAGGTAAAAGTTAATGATTGTGTTCGTCCTATGACAGCCGTCAATGTTTTCTCTGATCTGCCTAATTTCTAGAAAAACTTTGGGTAGGATTTGTGCATGGTCAAAATCGCAGATGAAGTGTGATACATGACATTTATTTCTATGCAGGCTAAGCAATGACAAGTGAATTTCGTTTCATTTTCTAGTTTTGATTTTGACTCAGCAGACACTGGAAGTTTGTCCAAACTCCAGTATTAGTAAAGCTAGATTAGGAACCGGTGAATATAGATTATTATGAACAGAGTATTAGATAAATTGGTTATAATTTTGTATGATAGGAATAGTCCCACAGCAAATATCTATCATGCAAGACTCGATTAGTTTGCTGTAAAACTGTGATCATTCAAAGGGACCACCGTGGTTAAGTGATTATGGTCGGTCTCTGACCAGTAATCATTTGCCTCACCCAAGACCAGAAAAAATCACAAGTGAGGAAATTGTCCGACTTAATTATGGAAGGTCATTACTTCTACCTACATCTGCCTCAGGTAGGAGGAAAATGACCACTTCTGTTTGTGCAACGTGTTAGAGAAAAAGATGTCATACGAATCTTCCTCAAACTTGTGCTCCTCTACTTGAACGTATAATACCGCTGCTTATTTAGCATGCTGTATTTGGGGTCAGGCTACAATTTATCAGATGGAAATGTCCAAGTGACAGAGGGTTGAAGAAACAAGAGTATCTTTTGTTGATTTTAACTGAACTTCATCCCAATGTACAGAGCTGTAAAATTTGACAAAATGTGGTTGCAAAAGTGGATGTCGTGGTAGATATAAATGCAGTCGATTTAGTATGGCCTATAGCTCTATATGAAACAGCAGTTTTGATACATAGCTTCATGTGTCAGTCTCATAATAAGTAAAGCAATAAAAAAAAGCAAATAGAAAATAAAAGAAACACGATAAAAAGGCAGGAGAGCTACAGACAGCTGAAAATGGGTATTTGATAGCAATTTGGAAGAGAGGAGATAAAAAGACACATAACATCACATTTAAAATCGTTTTACTTGCACTTATAATTAAGTCATGAATATCAAATTAATACCTATGTGTAGGTAATTTTATTTTCCGCTATTAAATGTTTATTTCATTAAATATCTACATAAATTGATAGAGCGACAGGTATTTTCAGAGAGGCACTATAAATACCGTACAAAGACCGTTTTGACGTCGAAAACGACGTCATTTCAATCGTTTGATTCCAACTTAATTCGAATTTTTAAGCCGTTCACAGCTTTTTAACACACTTCTATCAATTTCAAACACATATGAATACGGTCTAGTCCGTTTTTATGATTAATTTTACCATCGAGTGAAATAAGCAATATTGAAATAACCATGGCGGCCATTTTGGAAAATATGGCGGCCATTTTGAAAAATTTAAGTGGCTAACGTGCTTTTTTCAAAGAGTTGGCCTTGCTGAACATTCATGTCAAATTTGGTGCTTGTATCAAAGAGTGAAAGATTTTTTCAGTTATCGGCCCAGCTATTTCAGGTGATTAGGTCAAAGGTCGAAGTTACCTGCAGGGGGCATTGTGGTTTAAAAAACACATCTTGTTTATGTATCACACGAGCACTGGCTCAGAATAAGTTGAATATTAAAATGCAATACATACATAACGCTTAATACATTTTAAAACACTGTTCTGTGAAGTCTATACACTATCATTAACCGAATTCATTTTTACTCCATGAATTTGAATGTTAGTATGAACAAACACGTCATTTGCAAACGACAATCAGCTTCAAATATCACTATATAACCATTTAATAAACAACACTTACGTGAAAATATCTATTTCGTTGATAACGATTTGTCCATTTTGGTTGATCGTAAATACAAGCTTTCGATAAAATGCCATTCTAAGCATATTTAGTATAAGTCGACCATCATCATCATTTGGTACATATCCTGTAACTATATTTCCCTCATAGGGTTCCCCAGGATTCAAATTCAACTTCTGAATACAAAGCACATGACTCTTTATTAGTACATAATCATAAACTTTGAAGAGTATATACTGAACTTAATATTTTAACAACACATATGCTACATATACATGGGAGATGATATAATACGGTTAATTACTCAGTACTTCATAGTCATTTTTATCTTACCAACTGAAATATAACTAGATGGAAATGCTTCATGAAAATAAAAAAAACACATAAATATCTTTTTCATGCTAATATTTTACCGATTGCTCTCCTTTGTCAAACTCAAATGTCACCTCGATGAAGCCTTTGTGTTCCACTGTGTGTAATGCACCATAAGGCTGATCTGTAACAATATTATAGTTCTGACTTCATATATTTTTAAAGTGGACGAGATTAAACATGTTTTAAGTTTGTATTCGCTATGCAGTTTTATAATCATACTGTCGTATAATTGTTATAGTTTAGCTTAAGTTAAAATAGTTGATTAATTTACATCATATGAATGAAATGGTTGATCAAGATAAATTCGCTCACAAGTACATTTACCTGCATTTGTTTGTGTTTGGGAAAGAATAAGTCACAAGTGTACATACCACCAAAGATGATATCACATGTAGGACATTTTATTGTTCTGTGTTCATTCATCTGATCAGCATCACATACATGTCCGCATGCAAAGATAAACTAAATTACAAAGATATGTCTATTTTCAAACATGCCACTATGTACAGAAACAGACACGTTCTACGAAACAACAATTGTTCACACACTTTATTTAGCATATGATTATCATGAAGGACTTATCTACACACATGAATTCGCAACTCCTGTATTTACAGGCATAAGGAGACAAATCCCGCGGAAGCGCAGAGAACAAACGAGATTTCAAGAAAAAACCTACAATTGTTCCAGTGCGCATGCTCATGTTTACAACAGCGAAAATATGCGTGATTATCCAAATGTTCAGTTCAGGAGAATTTTCCAAAGCAGACACGAACTCACTAAATGTCCACTATAATGAAAGTAGACATATTTACTTATTTGAAACGCTCTATTGATGCCTTATTATGTGTATTTCAGTGTATATTTGGAAACTGAACGATAGTTCAGCCTACCATAGCCGTCACTCGCAATGAGTTATTGGATTATATCGGCATTGCTTGCGAATCTATATGTCTTTATAAGTCATTGATAACATCAATCAAGAACTAAAACACACACACACACACACACACACAAACACACACAGGTCTTATTTTAATATTGGTCATCTTACTGTCTAGTACAGACCTATAAGGCATATAATACGAAAATGCACATGATAGACAGTAATAACGGACTCTACAGGATGCAGTTTAGCTTTTAAAGTGAGTCCACGAGCGTCCTAGATATACCAGACTGAATCAATTGTTTTTATCACTATCTGTATAAACAAAAAAAAAAGGAAATAACGTTGAAGTATTCTAATGAAACTGTAAACCAAAACATTTCTTCATAATACGCTGCACACAGTTGAAGGTTCAAAACAAAATATCTTACGCCATTTTTCTTCACCAGTTCTTCAATATCTGCCTCAAGTTTTATCATCTGCAATGTCTGCCTCTGTAGTAGAAATACATGAATAATGATAACGAGTCGGAAGTCACAAAGAAAGCAAGCTAGGACATAACTCATTTGAAGTAGAAATAAAGAACATGCTGACAGATTAAGGAATTGCAGGATATAATTTTCCTGCCCCTGAAATATTTTCTTCAAGCTTTTTAATTATTTCATTGTTACAGTTTGGACATCGACGCCTGAACTAAATGCGCAACATATTAATGACGTAATATGAACAAAATGTAAACTATATATAAACACATAACCATGTTGTGCTGTTCTTGAGTATACAACAATTGTTCTTGAGTGGATAGATGTTGTCTAAGCCGTTGAGTTTTCTTGCACTCTGCTTTGTATTTACATTCATACACTACCTCGTCATCTGGAACAACACATAATTGTATATAGCTGATATTTTGTTGCACATGATCAGCGTGTGAGATCTGTGTGATGCAAACAGAGATTCAATATTACACATATTTGACATTAAATGCTAAATAAATATATCTGAATAGTTAAAATACATTGAAGAAACTCCACTCAATTACTACAGTTCTTAATGATTTATTATTGTAAATATGACTATGTATCTAAACAAACCACACTTAGAAATTACCTTCTACAGTTTGAGCGTCAGAAAGCTCGCCAATATGGCATTTGTGACGCTGGAGCAATCTATCGGGATGAAATGTGTTTCTGACAATGACAACTTGGCAATCAATGGATGCTAATGCGTCTCTTATCTCGGATAATTTTGGCTTTGCTTCCATGGCTAGGATAAAAAGCTTATGAATATTGTCTTCACTCTTGACATTTGTACTTATAGACGTGATTTCGGACCCAATCCTTTGAAGATCATCCGATATCTTCTCTATTTCATCATCATTTACGGATTTCTCTAAATCCGCATTCTTGATAACGCGTTTTTCTTCTTCAGTTGCATATGACACTATATGTTTAATAAATTGATGCACGTCGTTTGTGGATGTTTTATCAATCTTAGCAGACAATTCTGACTGAGAGGCAATCGATTCCACGCAGTTGTCATGAATATTGTTTATGTCCTGAATATCTTCAAGAAACTGATTAAGCTCTCCACTGTCTTGGAACTCCTTGGACGCTTCTATGATGTACATGATTTATGACTGAATGCCATACATTCTCCACATCCAAAACATTTGTGATCAGTACAGTAGAGTCGTTCTTCTTGGTGAGTGTGTTTTCTGCACATTTTGAAAACAACCTTACGGTCATCTTCCTTGCTATCTGGAGCTAATTGCAGCAGGTGGGCCTGATATTTCTTTACTTTAATATGGTTATCAAAACACGATCGGCATATGTAGCATTCACATTCAGAACAGTATCCTACAGATGCTGCATTTTCACACATTTCGCATATATCTCCGTGTTCTATAAAAGTCATACCATCTACTTGGAACTTTGATTCCTCAGCCTCGGCCATTTTACTGAAAAAATAACACTGTCTACCGTGAGTTTCTTAAACAGAATTTTTCTTAAACTTAATGCTATTGATAAAATTGTTTATACCTTTTGCAATTTTATACGTTTTATGTATGCATTTAATGTATCATTTCGATTCCCGGTCGTGGAAGGTCATACCCTCTCAATGACATTTTGACAAACATGTTGATTTTTTCCATGCGTAGATATTGCGGACACATTCTGGAAGGGTAGGTTAGCACTGGTCAGAATATAGTCCAGGTGAACCTGCCGCCGAATATTACTGAAATTTCGTTGAAAAAGTTATGTGCTTGTTCGGAACATTGGTTTACATATTTTAAACAAGGACATGATAATGCCAGGTTAGTATTGAATGTTTGTAAAAGTATTGGTTTGAGAACTACAAATGGACGCATATGGGATGATCGATTTCTTTGTGATTTTGCTTTAACAGAAACACGGACATGACAATGGCAGGTTAGAATTGAATGTTTGTAAAAGTTTTGGTTTGGGAACTACAGATGGACGCATATGGGATGATCGATTTCTTTGTGATTGAACTTTAACAGAAAACTGGTTCTTGTATTGCTGACTATTTTTTTAGTTCGTCTGTGTCATCCTGAGTTGTACGTATTAACATTTTACATTGTTTTTGATCCACTAACTAAATATTGTGTCCGATCATTGTATTGTTTCGCTTTCGTTGAAATGTTCTCTTTCGTTAAAATGTAATGCTTTCAATTATAGTATGTCATCAGACAATGATAATGGTTATGATAAAATACTATATCGCATGTATGGAAAACTCGTTCTAAAGAATGATATCTACATGCATTATAAGTTATAATGATTCGTTTCAATCAAACCTTGATTTATTAAACTAATATAAATTGTATAGATTCTAGTGACAACTTGCATGAACATGTATTAAAGTTTTAAAGTATGTTTAGCGATGTATGTATTAGTTATCGTTCATATTTTGAATTTTATGGGATATATCACAAGCGACGCGAAGCGGAGCGCAGTGATATGTCGCATAAAATTCATAATATGAACGATAACTGATTTACAGTTTGTCCTAATTTCTGTCACGTATGCATGTTTTGTCTCGACGAAAACTGTCAATCATCAGTATATATGTAATTTGACGCCGCCCACAAAGTACCTCCGTTCAGAGGGAAATTAAAAAGAAAGCGGGGGCATTCAGTGTGCTTTATATGCGCTAATAAGAGATACGAGCAAAAAATTTACCTGTAACAATGGATTTTCACTTAGCTTACGACGAATTCTAGATCTATGGTTGTTTTGTTTCGTACTGTTTGACCATTCTTTCAATTTGGTCCATTATGCCTAGATGCAGCGTTATTTACAGTTTTCGGTCGTTCTGTTTCTTGCCAAACTTCTAGCTTCTTGGATTCTTGCACATGTTTAAGTTCGAGTTCGGCTTAGATCGGAAAACCTTGCAAGTGTGGTGTCTAGCACCGGCCCGACTGCACGCTTATATTTGACTGAAATTCTGTTGTAAACGGGCATTAAATTCAACAAAAGAATAGCGAAAACCATGGAAAATTCGTATGCTATACGACCTGGTTCGAATGACGCAATCTCCCACGAAGTCTATGAGTAGTTTAAACTCCGCCTACTTTATTGCACGGTTAAGGATGACGTAATAAAACTGATGCAACTTGCACCGCCCTATTCTGCGCTTGGTCACGTAGCACACAAATTCGACTTATTTTCTCCATATCAGGGTTTTGGCAAATTTTATGCGATATATTTTTCAAATTTCAAATGAAATGCGGACATTTCATTGGACGAGAAATTAGGACAAACTGTAAGTGATAATTGTTAATTGTACGTGCAACAAGCAAAATGTTGGTGTTACAAAAAAAGAGAAAATATTGGTTTAACGAAGAATGTTCGAATGGTTGAAATATTTACTATGAGCATTTAAGTATATACTGGCATTGCGAAAGGGACGAAAACAGAAAAGTGCTATGCCAGTAACGATCGAAATACAAACAATTAATTCGGAAAAAGAAACTTGGATGTGATGAGTAAAACACAAGAAAATTAATATCACTAAAATGAAAAACGTAAAATAATATTAGAATTTATTGAAATCAGCGTACGTCAAAACTGATTGTAAAATAAATTTATCACAAGTTGAAACTTTTTTTAAAGCAATTAACGATCCAGAATCAGGCTTTTCCGAGTCAGACAATGAAAAAGTATATTTTAAAAGAATAATGCAAAATGAAATACAAATCATGTTTGATGAGTTAAATGTACCTTTCAGTGATCAATAAATTAAGACCGTATGAAAACAAATTAGTAATGACAGATCCGGGGGATCAGATTTTATGTTGAATAACATGTTAAAAAAATATTGGAAACTATATACGTACACTTTTTAATAAGTTATTTCAAATGAGTCATTCCTCGCCCGCCTGGACCAAAGGCTATATTGTTCCTCTTTTTAAGTATGGTGATCAAAACTTCTCTGAAAAAATCGAAATATTACGATATAAAGTATGTTTGGTAAACTTTTTATTAGAGTTTTAGATAATAGATTAACACAATGGACCGAAAACTACGACATTTATCAGAAAAGATATGAGCACGGTTGATAATATATTTGTTTTAGAAGGATTGATATATCAAATTATAAATAAAATAAAAATCTCTCTATGCATGTACCATCGATTTTACAAAGGCTTTCGATTATCTCGTGCGTGAAAATATTTTTTTTAGAAGCTGATACACTCGGGGGTCTCGGGAAATTATTACTTTGAACATTATCAAATCATTTTGACGATGGTTAGCCGACTCGGGTTTTCCATCAAATCAGCGTCCCCGGACTATTTATGATCGAGCAAAGGACTTTTACAGATTAATTTCTTAAAAACATTGGACACAAATCCTGATTCAGACAGATTTAGGCTTACTTTTCTATACCACGGAACTTTTACATGTCTATTCTGCTCATACATTAAAATCATTAACTATTACTAATAAATGTGTTTCTTACACCAAGAAAAAATCTGAAGTTCCTCCATAAAAGCGAAAGATGCATCAACATTTACCTTAAATAACTATGAGTATATTCTTTTCAGACTTCGTGCATGTTTAAGTCGTTAAAATATGTGTATAGTACAATGCCGAGGTGTTTAACTCAAAAGTACATCTTTCAAATATCAAATGAGTTTCATGTTTCATTGAATTTTCTGGCAACGGACTAATTTTGATAAAAAAAGCACGGAACTTCTATTGATTTTATGCGTGTGTGTTTTTTTCTCTTCGTTTTCTGATGAAGAAAGAATGAAATCCACCCCTGTCGTTACACTGACCAAAGAAGCGTAGTTTTTTTCCTAAAACAAGCAGTATCAATTGTGCAGTTCCATCGTTGAACACTCAATAAAGTACTTTGTTTCATTTTCTCATTGATTAATGGAGACTTCATACCACTACAACTTTGTCTCATGTATAATACCGACCACATAATTATGGAGATTACATGTGGATATGTGTTAACCCTTTCTCCTTGACTATTTAATGTCATGGTTTCCTTACCCTAATATACATAATAATATGGTTATTAATGATAATAGGCATACTGCATTTTGGTAAATAGGATTTCAAATTTGGTTATAAACTTATACAGATGGTATAGTATGTAATCTGTTTTGTAGATCTGTATAAAAGTTCAAAATAAGTTACTTAGAGATAACACTTTGCCCACTTAGTTTGAATATCATCATTGTCGCCATTGTAAAATTCAAGGCTATATGGGTCTAAGAGAATTATGACTCTATGTCACTGCTAACTTTGATCTGAATATCAGTAGGGGTCATCTAAAAGCCAAGTACAATATCCCACCCCCAAGATTCAGTAAAAATGGTTACCCCTTCTCAAGTTATTGATCGGGCAGGGATAACAGTACATACCTACAGACGGATGGAGGACCCCATTACAGGATGCTCTCCACTTTCTGAAATTTGTGCATACAAATTACCTTTCAGTTACGTTAAATTTTAATTATTTTAACAAAAGTGCAACAAACTAACTCTTTCGATAAGAGTTTGTTGAACTTATTAAAGTTTACATTCTGACATTTTATGTGCATAAATTCTATATGGTATGAAGTCACCATGAAGGTATAAGTGATACAAAAATACTATGGTATGAGGTACAAGGCTTCCAAACTTATTTCCTTCAATGAACAATATTTTGTATTAGCATTGCTGATAACTAGTGCTCGCATCCAGGGTCATTCGAATAAAATACTAGAGCTATTTTAAAGTCAATAGTTTCCTCATCACAGGAGTCGGGATAAATGAATCCACATGCGATAAAGTACTTCATATTGGATGTTATATTACATAGCATTGTACTGGAAAGAGTTTGGGATAAAAGAATCCTGTATAATATTCAAGTAGTATTCTTTTGATACCTGAGAAAGAAATGTGTCTGTCTTTCTGATTATCTAAAGCTGCAAATACTCTTTGCATGGTCCATACACACAATAAACTGACTAGTAGAACAAATGAAGTTACATAAAGTTGCAACAATACTGATAATAATTAGTCTGGTTACATTGTCACTAGAAGTCCTTCGCTGCTAAATTTGATGTTTTCTCTTTAACAACAATAAACTGAATTTTGACTAGACAAATATCCGATAAATAACCTTTGACAAATTGTTATTATTCAGTCCAGTAACGATATCGATTGAAAAAACATAACAACTTTGTAGAAATTGACATTTTATTCCGTCACTCGACAGTTCCGCCCGAATCATGTGAAGGCAAATGCAATTTGATTACATTTGATTGTGCATAGGCTCTGTTCTATGTGATGTTGGTTTAACATTATTTTGCTCTTCCATCGCACATTTATAGTTAAAATGAAAAAAAACATATATGATATCAAATATTGTGTACACAAATGTCAAGACATTTAACTGGATATTCAGTAAAAGTCCTTTGCTCGATCATCAATAGTCCAGGACTCTGATTTGATAAAAGTCGGTTAACCACCGTTACTTTACTCGAATGTTAAGTCGAAGGTTAAACTTCATAATGAACTATGTAATAGATTTGATTGTTGTTTGGGCATGTAGCAGGGTGATTGTTTGAGCCTGTTTTTATTCTCTATGTATGTAAACGATCTGGAGGATTATTTGTCATTGAATGGTTTTAATGGAATCAATATTGGTTTGTTGAAAATATTTTACTAATTTATACGGTCTGAGATGATGTTGTATTTTATTCAGATAATGAAAATTGACTCCAGCAAGGATTAAATATTTAATCAGACTATTGTAATGGGTGGAAATTAGCTGGCAATGTCAATAAAAATAAAAAAGTTTTTTTATAAAAGGTAGAAAGGAACTGAGAAATAATAATTTATTCAGGTATAATAATGATATTGTTGAAATCGTTAGTCAATTTACCTACATTGGTATTGTTTTTACTACAAATGGTTCATTTAAGAAAACGTTTGAAGGTTTAAGTGGACAAGCATTAAATCTATCTAGAAACTTATAACGTATCAGGACAAATATAATTAATTAAATGTAAGTCACTCATTAGAATGTTTTGATAAATAGATTTTACCTATTCTTAATTACGTCTTAGACTTGTGATTTTTTCAATGCGGAAATTTAAAAACTATTCATTTGCGTTGTTGTTAAAAGAACAAACCCAGAATAATTTTGCATATGGTTAATTATGGAGAATGCCATTGAAAAGAAAAGATTACTTGATATTATTCGTTTCTGGCTATAAGTTACTCGCGTAGAAAATTATAAACTTACTAAACATACATACAATCGCATGCTTAATGACATTAACAGAAATCCAAACATTGTTAACTGGGTAACACAAGTAAGGCTATACTCGATAGCACGCTTTTTATCAGATTTGGATAAAACGAGGCGTTGAACATTGTAGATAATTCATTAATATATTTTCACAAAGAAAAACAAATTATAATCAGCAATGGGACGTACAAATAAATGAATCATATTGATCTAGTACATACTGTTTATTCAGAAATGTTGGTTTCAACCCCTATCTTAAAATAATTAATATACAAACATTCAGATATGCTTTGTCGAAATTAATAATGTCAATTCATCGTTTAGAAATTGAAAGTGGAAGATGGAATAAACCTAATAAAACACATAGAAATAAGAGGAAATGTACATTTTGCAAATCTCTTGAAGATGTATTTCACTTTGTGTTAAAATGTCAATTATATTCAATTATTCGAATAAACCAAACATACCAAAATTGATCTCATCTGAACAAATCTCATCTGAAAATTGAAACAATAATTAAGCATGTTTCGGTATATATTCATGAATCTTTTAAATTACGTGACGACGCCCTGTATATATCATCCTGTTTTCCAAAACATTTTTAATCCTTTGCTCTACAATTCGTTGCAGTATGGATAAATGTTTATTTTCTTGTGCCATGACATCTCATTATAGTTTATTATTATTTATATTTGTAGAAATCCATACTATGTTTTGTTTAATGTATAAAGTAATGTAAATTATGCATGAATTGTTAAATGTTGGGCTTTATGCCCTATGTTTAACGAAAATATAATTTGAATCATGATTAATGTTAGACGACAGAATTTATCTCGTAAATGGTTTACTGCTTTTTGTGAATGTCTATCTTTTTTATTCAATGGTCATTGAATGCGTATCTATCTTTGCATTCAAGGTTCAATATAATTTTATCTGCAGAAAAAAACTTCGAACAATAGTTAATTATGTTCGGTAAAGCATTGATACAAACAAAACCCAATACTACTGATAACATTGTTTATAGTGTGAACAAACATAACACCTTAGTTAATGTTATAAAACGGACTACAAGGTCATTTGCCAGACTTCGAAATCGCTTATGCATTCATACAACCAGAAATGTAGCAACCTATTTCTTCCATTCAATCACTGTGTATAAACACATACCACATAAATTTGCATGAAAATGATACATGAAAAAACAAGAGGGCCAAAATGGCCATATATTGCTAACATGAGCACCAGAGTTACCATGCACAAACAAGTGACCACTAGGGCAGTGTCAATATTCGACCCCGAACAACTTTCGTAGAGGTGGTCCAATAGACCATGCAGTACGCCCTAAATAATTTATGCTCTAGGCCTTGTGTTTTATTTTCAAAATATGTTTTAGATATGTTCTCATGTACAATCCGGGGTCAGGGTAAATTGGAACCAGGGCGTCGGAAGTTGGACAAACTTAGTAGAGGTCCTTAATGCTACACAAAAAAATATCTAAGCTTTAATAAGTATTTTTTTTAGAATAATTATTTACTTTGAAGATTTTCCAATAGAAACCTATGCAAAATGAAGTGACTCTTTGGACGGGGTCATGTTTGACCCAGATGTAATTATTTGAATAGACTTGGTAGAGGGTCACTAGGCATTGCTACACACCAAATATCTAAGCTCTTGGTCATCTGGTTTTGGGGAGTTTTTTTTTGTGAAAAGATTTTTCAAGACCTTCCCTATGTAAAATCACGTAACCCTTGGTGCGGGGTCAATTTTGATCAAGGGGTAAATATTTGAATAACCTTCGTCCATTTGGCAGTACTATGCACCAAAATATCTAAGCACGTACTCTTCTGTTTTTCTGAGATGACGATTTTTTATCTTGCTATAAAAGCGTACTATGTAAAATCAAGTGTACCCTGGGGACGAGGTCAAATTTGACCCAAAGGTTATGATTTGAACAATTTTGTTAAAGGTCACTAGGCAATGCTACAAAGCAACTATCTAAGTTCACGGTCATCTGTTGTTTGTGTTTTTAGAAGAAGGTGTTAAAACATTTTCCTATTGATTGTCAGAGTATACAAGTATGGCAAAATGTACTTAACAAGGACAATATTATATTGATTACTTGAAAGTGTAGTTTCGGTTTAGATACTATTTAGAAAATAACTCGATTTTATCAGTTTTGATAAAATAGTGTTTATTATGCAGGTTTTAGCATTACTTTATCTTGAAAAAAAACATAGGTTTTACTCATACGTGCTACTTTCGTTTTCAATTCTACATGATATTTTTGTAATTATATGTAGTTGATTGAAATGCCATTAAATTAAGAGAACGAACCCTTATTGAAACTAAATGAATTCAGTTGGAAAAAAGGCTGTTGAAAACCAATAATAATACATTAACAAACATACCGCAGTTAACTTAACATGCATGAATGTAATCCCAGTAAAATGCTCGTATGTAAACCTTTTGATAAAAGTATAGTACGAATTATCTCCCGTCTATAAGGTGTGTGTATATTCAGCCTTTCCGGACCTGGGTTTTCAAAAATGTCGATGCCGTTGTTATCGTATCGGACGAACTACTTATTGATACTCGTAGACATCTCAATTAGTGTAATCGTTTAAATATTTCAGTAAACTCGCATGTCCAGACAATATGGAAACATCGTCGGGAAGTGTTACCACGTGTAGTAAATATTTGCGCGGGTCTTGTGTCCCTGAAAAAAACACATCGATTTCATTCTGTAAATGTGACTTGATATACAAAAAGATATGCATGTACTCCAATCTAATTCATTTTCATTATAAATGTGAGACGACCCATTTTATTTAATCCGAAGTACGATGTTCGTCACCGTCACCGTTTTAAATCGCAAATGTCTAATATCAGAGTCAGAGCCAGGACTTTTGTATTATTCGTCTGTTTATAACAATGAAAATGTACTTAAAATTGATAATAAATATTTTATAACAGGATATTTCAACATTGTCATTGACCTGCAGAAACATCATTTAAATCATATCAACGCACTAATCAATCCAAAGGCTAGAGATTGTGTTCTTGAAATGACTTAGATCTTACAGATTATTGACGTGATGATCTTACGGAAGAGAAAATTCACTTGAAGTAATAAAAATCATGTAAAACAGGCAAGATTATTTGTTTCTCTTAGCTTTAGCACCTTACACAATGATCTTGCTCCGTCAACTTTAGAATCAGATTATAGAGCTGATCATACAATTGTATATATAATGATTTAGTTATGAGCTATTCAACAAGGGATTGTTATAAGTCGAATTACTATGTACTTAAAAAAGGGCTGAACAGTGAACATGTACCAAAATCATGGATTACAAATGTTAAATAACATGCTACTTTGAAACTAGACAACATACCTGCTAATGAAATTGACCTTTCTATTAGCTATAGATTATTTTACTGATGGAAATTCGAGGAAATTCTATATCCTACTTATTTCACTAAAAAAACAGGACGAAAATGTACAAAAATGGCATTTTTCAAGAAAACTAGTAAAGATAGAAACATGGGACTTACAATATTTTAATAAGTAACTAAATGCTACAATTTAATAATGTTTTTGTTTCTCAAAAACGCGTAAAAGTGGGGGCTGTATTTGCCAAAGACCGGCGCGGCAAAAACAAACCGGCGGAGGTTATATATCATCCTGTTTTCCAAAACATTTTTAATCCTTTGCTCTACAATTCGTTGCAGTATGGATAAATGTTTATTTTCTTGTGCCATGACATCTCATTATAGTTTATTATTATTTATATTTGTAGAAATCCATACTATGTTTTGTTTAATGTATAAAGTAATGTAAATTATGCATGAATTGTTAAATGTTGGGCTTTATGCCCTATGTTTAACGAAAATATAATTTGAATCATGATTAATGTTAGACGACAGAATTTATCTCGTAAATGGTTTACTGCTTTTTGTGAATGTCTATCTTTTTTATTCAATGGTCATTGAATGCGTATCTATCTTTGCATTCAAGGTTCAATATAATTTTATCTGCAGAAAAAAACTTCGAACAATAGTTAATTATGTGCGGTAAAGCATTGATACAAACAAAACCCAATACTACTGATAACATTGTTTATAGTGTGAACAAACATAACACCTTAGTTAATGTTATAAAACGGACTACAAGGTCATTTGCCAGACTTCGAAATCGCTTATGCATTCATACAACCAGAAATGTAGCAACCTATTTCTTCCATTCAATCACTGTGTATAAACACATACCACATAAATTTGCATGAAAATGATACATGAAAAAACAAGAGGGCCAAAATGGCCATATATTGCTAACATGAGCACCAGAGTTACCATGCACAAACAAGTGACCACTAGGGCAGTGTCAATATTCGACCCCGAACAACTTTCGTAGAGGTGGTCCAATAGACCATGCAGTACGCCCTAAATAATTTATGCTCTAGGCCTTGTGTTTTATTTTCAAAATATGTTTTAGATATGTTCTCATGTACAATCCGGGGTCAGGGTAAATTGGAACCAGGGCGTCGGAAGTTGGACAAACTTAGTAGAGGTCCTTAATGCTACACAAAAAAATATCTAAGCTTTAATAAGTATTTTTTTTAGAATAATTATTTACTTTGAAGATTTTCCAATAGAAACCTATGCAAAATGAAGTGACTCTTTGGACGGGGTCATGTTTGACCCAGATGTAATTATTTGAATAGACTTGGTAGAGGGTCACTAGGCATTGCTACACACCAAATATCTAAGCTCTTGGTCATCTGGTTTTGGGGAGTTTTTTTTTGTGAAAAGATTTTTCAAGACCTTCCCTATGTAAAATCACGTAACCCTTGGTGCGGGGTCAATTTTGATCAAGGGGTAAATATTTGAATAACCTTCGTCCATTTGGCAGTACTATGCACCAAAATATCTAAGCACGTACTCTTCTGTTTTTCTGAGATGAAGATTTTTTATCTTGCTATAAAAGCGTACTATGTAAAATCAAGTGTACCCTGGGGACGAGGTCAAATTTGACCCAAAGGTTATGATTTGAACAATTTTGTTAAAGGTCACTAGGCAATGCTACAAAGCAACTATCTAAGTTCACGGTCATCTGTTGTTTGTGTTTTTAGAAGAAGGTGTTAAAACATTTTCCTATTGATTGTCAGAGTATACAAGTATGGCAAAATGTACTTAACAAGGACAATATTATATTGATTACTTGAAAGTGTAGTTTCGGTTTAGATACTATTTAGAAAATAACTCGATTTTATCAGTTTTGATAAAATAGTGTTTATTATGCAGGTTTTAGCATTACTTTATCTTGAAAAAAAACATAGGTTTTACTCATACGTGCTACTTTTGTTTTCAATTCTACATGATATTTTTGTAATTATATGTAGTTGATTGAAATGCCATTAAATTAAGAGAACGAACCCTTATTGAAACTAAATGAATTCAGTTGGAAAAAAGGCTGTTGAAAACCAATAATAATACATTAACAAACATACCGCAGTTAACTTAACATGCATGAATGTAATCCCAGTAAAATGCTCGTATGTAAACCTTTTGATAAAAGTATAGTACGAATTATCTCCCGTCTATAAGGTGTGTTTATATTCAGCCTTTCCGGACCTGGGTTTTCAAAAATGTCGATGCCGTTGTTATCGTATCGGACGAACTACTTATTGATACTCGTAGACATCTCAATTAGTGTAATCGTTTAAATATTTCAGTAAACTCGCATGTCCAGATTACGTTCATATTATAATCACATCATTGCGTATTTATATTCACATCTTAAATGGCATGGCCATCTCTTCTTTATTAACCTTAGTTTAATTTATTATAATAATTGTGTAAATATTTCGGTAAATTGTTATAAACTTATATCATTGATTTAAAAACTGTGACCTTTGACAAATGTAGATAAAACAGGTCGCACAGACAGATGCATGCATAAATATATAGTACTCTCGTGCAATGTCGTTGTTGTTCATTAATATCATTAAATGTTTATACAGTGCAACCTCTCCAAAGTAACACCCTTAAGGAGTAGCCTAATTACGTTGTTGTTGATAGGTTGTTGCTCAAGAGAGGGCCACTCTGGAGAGGTTGTACTGTATGCTCGAATACCAAGTGTGGTCCCTCATGATTGATTCGTTTAATTCGCAACATAATCGACTTTGTATTTCCTCAAGACATATAACACAATCAAAATTATTATTTTAGCAAATATATTAGATATGGAGGTATTGTCGTGTCTTACTATTAGTAATACATTAGTCGTTCATCTTTGCGTATAATATTTAACCCATATATGAAAACTATGGCTGCTGTATCAACAAGCAACGCGTTTGAACATACCCATCGGTATATTGAGACATATTGTAGGCTTGTACAGTTGAGTCCGGCATATATGTTGATGACTGCGTCGCATGTAATATCACTAAGCAGTTAAATGGAATTAATTTGATGTCACTAACCTCACTGTGTACGAGTGTGTGTAACATTATGCGTCCAAATTCGATCCGTTTATTGCAGGAATAGTACATTAGTTGTATGATTATCTCAATCCATGTTTACGTAAATGTCTATACAATACCTGCTATAAATCATTGAAACAATTAAGCCAATCAAATTACACAATAGGTTTACTAAATCTGCTTTTCGTTTGAAATTTTGAGCAATGAAATGAATAGAGGTGAGCTACATAAAAAATGAAAATTCAAAATGACTTTCTTATACTTATAGGACTTTTATTTATTTGCCCTTTAATTGACATAAATTCAACCCAAAAAACAAATTCAAGGGCAGAAAACTCAAAAGTGAGTTTGTCAACCACCGATTTATTTCGCTTAAAATGTTTCTGTTATCATATGCTATGCTCATGTGAAGATTTTCCTATATTTCTACGTGCGAAAAACTGTAGCAAATGTCTTTAATAGGTCATGCTATCGACGATATGATTGGTTGGACTGGCAGCTTCTAATTATTAGACATATGCGATTTAAGACGGCAACGGTGGTGAACATCGGACTTGGGATTAAATTCGGGGGGTCATCTCAAAATTATTGATACATACTCTTGTATAGGGCAAGACTTAGTGTTTCTAATGATTTGTTTGCATGAAAACTCAAAAACATGTTTATTTTACACTTTTATTTCGGTAATGAATCTGTTATACGACTCTTGATTGTCGCGAATTAATTCTGCAAGAGGGCGTTTCTGCTGTCGACTGCGTCTCCAGGTACCTGGCATCTACGTGGTTGTTTTCCGTCACTGGCATCGGATGACTCTGTATTTTCAAGTGACTCTTAAATTGGCACATACACAAAAGCTCTAAGTTGATTCTATGTGAATGCAATCGTAAAATGAAATGCACATTAATGAACAATACTACTTACGGCTGTATTTGACATATTGTTAAAAACAAAATTTGTTGATAAACAAAATACAAGTAAATAAATCATTTAAATGATCATGAATATAGACTATTTTATAGTTTGTAATTTACAATGATAATGATAGCAACGTACCTTAATATACGCATCATATATATTACAGGACATATAAAGGATGCTCAGCGGTTTGGTGTAATGCTCCATATCGAAACTGAGCTACCTTTCCCTACTCGGAGACAAAATAGAGAAACTTAAACTCATACCCATGACCAAACCTCGTCTTGAAAATTGAAAGCTACAAACCGAGATTTGTGCCCGTCCGAACACATGGTTCTCTGTGTATTCGCTAGTATCTACAGCTACAGCTGAGTGGTGGTTTATTGTGTATGCTACACCAGAAACACTATGACAACAAGAATATTGTCAGGCTTAGGACGTTTAAATGAATACACTGTTCTAGATGCAGTCAGCCGAAAAAAACGGAATCGTAACATTACAATGATATTTGATTAGTAAGAACTAAATACATTTCAGGATGTGTATTTGCTCCTACTGAAACAATCACATAAACATATTGATTGATTACTTTTGGAAAATACGAGTCGTATTTATTGAAATGCGTTATTGAAATAAATCGTAAATATTGAAGGTACTTGTAGATCTACTATTTGCAAAAATGATGCAAAAAAGTCGTGGAAGACTTTTACGAACTTGAAACAGACACGTATATTCAAGCGAAATATCTAAAACGCACTTGGGCCGAGGAACGAAATGTTGCGTACACACCATTATTGGTTAAGCTACACCCCTGGAAAGTATCGAAAATTAAGCAGATATATTCGACAGTATCGTGTTTGTGTTGTGCTCAAGTGTTACAAATCAGTAGGAACAATATGGAAACATCGTCGGGAAGTGTTACCACGTGTAGTAAATATTTGCGCGGATCTTGTGTCCCTGAAAAAAACACATCGATTTAATTCTGTAAATGTGACTTGATATACAAAAAGATATGCATGTACTCCAATCTAATTCATTTTCATTATAAATGTGAGACGACCCATTTTATTTAATCCGAAGTACGATGTTCGTCACCGTCACCGTTTTAAATCGCAAATGTCTAATATCAGAGTCAGAGCCAGGACTTTTGTATTATTCGTCTGTTTATAACAATGAAAATGTACTTAAAATTGATAATAAATATTTTATAACAGGATATTTCAACATTGTCATTGACCTGCAGAAACATCATTTAAATCATATCAACGCACTAATCAATCCAAAGGCTAGAGATTGTGTTCTTGAAATGACTTAGATCTTACAGATTATTGACGTGATGATCTTACGGAAGAGAAAATTCACTTGAAGTAATAAAAATCATGTAAAACAGGCAAGATTATTTGTTTCTCTTAGCTCTAGCACCTTACACAATGATCTTGCTCCGTCAACTTTAGAATCAGATTATAGAGCTGATCATACAATTGTATATATAATGATTTAGTTATGAGCTATTCAACAAGGGATTATTATAAGTCGAATTACTATGTACTTAAAAAAGGGCTGAACAGTGAACATGTACCAAAATCATGGATTACAAATGTTAAATAACATGCTACTTTGAAACTAGACAACATACCTGCTAATGAAATTGACCTTTCTATTAGCTATAGATTATTCTACTGATGGAAATTCGAGGAAATTCTATATCCTACTTATTTTACTAAAAAAACAGGACGAAAATGTACAAAAATGGCTTATGAAAGAAATGAAGTATTTACAAAGTATATATAGTGACAATGATCGTATACAAAAAGCAAGACTTATTTGAATTCAGGAAACTATACTCGGCGGAGAAACTAATTAGGTCACTTGCTAAATGAATAACTGAGGGCAAAAATCCAACAAATTACTTCTGCAGTTTAGAAACTATACATTTTTTCATGAAGTCAATATTAAAACTCTATTCGAAATCCGGACATATTTTACACAACAATGGAGATATTCTGAATTCGACTTAAGAACTTTATAAAAGTTATAATCCGAATAAGATACAGAAGATGCTTACTTTAGCTCAAATGTTGAAAATGTTTATATTAATAAGATACCAGTTATTGATAGAGATGTTGCTTGAGAAAGATGCAAACAGATATTTCGTCGGGTAGCAGTGGTTTCACTACTTCTTTTCATAAGTTCTTTTTGAATGATATTGGGCTCTTTTAAGAACTCTCAGTCAATAACGCTTTTGACTCAAAAGAATTGTATGTCACTCTAAAAGAATGTAGCATTACTTGTTTCTCTGAAGGGGATAAAGATAAACTGTTTCTATCAAATGCGCGTCCAATCTCCTCACTTAATGTCTCATATAAATTTGCATCTTCGGCCATTACAACAAGACTTAAACACATTTTGCCAGTAGACATACATGAAGGTAAAACTGGATTCTTACCGAACGTTATATCGGTGACAGTCTTTATACAACGTCATATTCTACTCAGAATATTACAATAACGGATATGTTGTTACGTTTAGATGTTGCTACCGCATTAATTATTTTGATGGTCTTATCCTAGTTTAACTTTGGACCACATTTTGGATCAGACTTTTTTACAACAATATAAATTTATGTGTAATCATCAATGACCATCTGCACGATACTTTATATCGGGGATTAAGACATGGCGACCCATTATATATTCATTATATGTGCTGAAATCTTACATTAATTCAAAATATTAAGGTGGGTTGATGATTAATGACATTTTAGTTAAAGAAATTACATTATTTATCAGTGTTTTCCGCCCATTTTTTTCACAGGATGTAGAATTTACCTTTTCATTGAGACTAAGTATTACAGTTGTTTAATATGGATAACACATCTACCTTGTCTTTTTATGATTAATTGCTAATACATACATACATTTAATAAAATCTAATGTAGTATCTGATTCAAGTTTTCTTTGTGTAAAATCTATATTTGATTTTGTTACATTTAATTAACCATTTATTTCCAAATTTGTGTACAAATTCTAATAAAGAAAAACACTACAACACCAAAATTACATTACATCTTTCCAGGAAGGATTAGTGTCCAAGTTCCAACTATTTTCTCATTTGAGTGCAATAATAACTCTTAATACTTAGCAAGCATGGTAGAAAAGGTAAACGCTCAAAGCTTAAACATATTTTTACACAGTACCGTCTGAAATACATGTACTCACAATGTAAACGTTAACTGACAGCTCAATATAGGCGTGGGCACTTTCTTGATTACAGGCCCGTTCCGCTAATACAGCTGCATTCTTATTAACAGGAAACAAACATAGCAGAACATGATTTTATTTTATAACTTATATATAACATATTATCTCTTTACAAAGATATGTATGTGACGCTGACGGTCGGAACGTACTTTTTCATAACTCATATTCAGTTACTTCCCTTTATGTTAAATTAGCATTTGTAATCCGTATCAAAATATATTAAAGTTAAACAATTTAAACCTTATTTTAGAACCTCCAAAAGTATATATATGGCTACATATATTTACTATCACTTATTTAACGAATGATTCGACGTAGGCTGATAATATTATAGCGGTACGGGTGAAGGAAAACTCGTACACGGAAGTTCAGTTATTGAACGCTTATTTAAAGTTGTGTAAGGTAGGCGCTTCAATGTGTCATGGAGCAATACGGGAATTGGCGGTGATTACCGAAAGGTATTAGCCAATGAAATCGCTGCAGGTGGTATAAAAGCCATTGTCGCAGGAGAAATTCTTAGTACCGTTTGTGCTCACGTGGAATCAACATCATTGTTTCAATCGACGGGGGCTTTGTCCGTATTACAACTACAAAATATGTCTACTCGGGTTCTCATTGAAAGCTGAGCTATCTTAGCTATTTTGTTTAATACTAAATTAGATCTAAAAAACATGTATAACTTCACTTATCACGTGCAGATGACGATGAAGATTATGTTAACTTTCGAGTTTAGATTAAAACAAACAAAAGAAAAACAATAAATCGCTAAATACAAATACGGAACAAAAAACTGTTAATGAATAATTCATTTTTTTAATACATTCATACTTCTAAACCACTTACTTAATACAAACAAACCAATCAATAATTCATGTGTTATATATCGGTACACAAACCCTATTACATTATCATAACATTTAAACATCATAATTGATGTATATTTTCGGATTTAGATTTGAGACAGATTGTAAAAATTAATGTTAAACTGTGAACTTGCATTTATACTGTTGTGTTGATTCATTAATCTGTAAAAATCTGCATATTGATATTGAATATCAAATTATTGAAGGGTGAATGTGTCAAAATACAGAATACAAAGCATACACATTCTTTATTTTTCTGAAGTAATTCTCATGTAATCAATAACAACTGTAAGGATATCTAATATCGCATTTAACAAACATTAGGTCATATATGCACACCTTTTTTCACCGTATACTATATACAAAGCAATCATGCTATTTACAATCATGATCCATTACATTGTTATTGTATATTTGCCTTATTGCAATATACGGCGTCATGGCAAAATATTTAAAAAAAAAAAACATCACAATTTGCACAGAATATAATTATTGTTTATTAACATTGATGCACATAATCTGATTATTTATCCTTCAGGCTCTCAGAGATACTAATCTACGTATAAACAATCAGAAATGCGTCTTCAGCCACCTTCGAATAAAGACCATCCTGTGAATGAATTATTCGAAAATCGTCACTGGTCATTCAATACAAAGTAACATCCGAATAAAAGTAATTTGTCAATAAAGCTCGCATGGCATATTTCCCAAGGGTCGCCCTTGTTCTCATGTTTGAACGTCTGTTCATAGATGATGTCAGGAATGAATAATACACATTTTGTTTGCTCTAGTAATTTGCAGACAAAGTCGTTGCCTTTAAGGTCATTGTAACCTTCACTTACTGACATCAAAATTGACTGGTCTCATATACATGTGCTGATAATCCTCCAAATCCATCAGACATAATGAATAAAACATTCCCAGTGATTTTGTAATAACTATAAAACTATTCCTACTTGAAAATTGCCGCCATCTTAAAGTGGCTAAAGAGTTGTTTTTGGAAAATGGTCACACTGCTCTACATAATTTTAGTGCTTTTACCACCAATTAAACGAAATATCAAATCAATCAACATTCATATGATGAATGACAATACAGAATCAAGTATATTTTAAAACAATAAAGAAAAATCAAATATGATGTATGTACATATTTAAGGGATACTAGGACAATGTATGTTGAAAAATGTAAGTACATTTCGTTATAGTAGTAATTATTCAAACTTTATTTAATACAAAGAAACAGTGTTAATTTCCTACAGTATAAATTCAGTATTAAGAACGCTTGAATGCAATATCACAACTATGTCTGAATAATAAACACGTGGTATCGAGGAACAAAGACATAACCATTATGTCAGTATGCCAGCTTTTAGATAGAAACATCCGCCTCAGTTATTCCCTTTGCTCGTAGTTGTTCTTTCACTTTTGTGCTGTATCTTACCCATCTGTACAAATATAATAATATATATTGTAAGAGTAAACGTTGCCAAGCAATATTCAATATAAATGATAAGTTATGAATATTAAGATTATGAATGTTTATTGCACATGGTGGAAACATTCTTATAAATTTATAAAACAGTGGTACAATACCCACAGATACAAACTTGTTCATGTATGTGAATCTGAGTTAATTTATACATTCCATCATTACTGTGCAACCAGTTTTCACTTAATATATGTTTTAGTGTATGCATTGATAATAAACTGGTCTTGTGATTTGTTGTAATACTTTCAAACACTGACTTATTAAATGGTAATGCACACTATGTTCAACATCGCTGATTGAATTAGGAAATATCGACTATAATCATCTATAATAGAGTAGATACAATGAAAAACGAGTATTTGCACTGTCAACGTAGACATTTGTGTTACGAATGTGCACTTATTCCCTGAAATGTATTGGGTAAAAATGAAATTGTTATAATATGTAAAAAAGTGAGTTAATAGTCATGATGAGATTCAAGAAAATTATACAACGATTTAATATACAATACCAACAATGTAATATGTTACCTCAATTTCCTGAAAATAGATCAAAACAATACTTGTTTAAAGCTAAATTAGTAGAAAGTAATACAAATCAACATACATTCGGTAAAAACGTGCTGATACTTTCTCATTATTTCTAAAGTTAATTCTAAACATATCTCATGTGACATTTGTTAATGCTTGCTTATGCATTTGAAAAGCTGACTTATCTTAGCTTGTATGCATGTGTGTATAATTTTGACCCTCTTGATTCGATTCAGTCATTAAATCAAATATTTAATACTTGATAAATGTGTACTCAAACAATATCATGTAAATTAAATGATAGCATTCTTCCTCAATGAACCATTACATACAAAGTAAAACTAAACTCAGAATTTAACAGTTTTGATATTTTGATAATATCTAATTGATAAACTTCATTCGGCAAATATAAATTATCAACTACATGAAATTGTATTATATTACTTTTATTCGTTACTTGCCTTTGATATCAGTGCACACATTCACAAATTCAAGCATATACTAATAGCTTAGTAATCTTTAATTTCAGAGGAGACAGCAATTCATGAATATTCTTAAGATTATTGACTGACTTGATTTATGTATGCATTACTTCTATGAAATAAAACTGAAAATACGTACAAAGCAAGCCTGGAATGAAAGATAAATAAGTTCATCAACACATTGTTGTTGGCGTATTCATAACGAGTTGAATTTTACAAGAGTGTCCAAAAAAACGGGGACAATTAGCATACACTTTCATAAAAGCTTATACTTATGTGAATATATTGTATTGTGCAATAGCAGTAAATGACGATTACGATGAGCAGAGAGCTGTCATCAATAATTTCGTAAAATTAGCAAATCATACCCATTGACTGAAAACATTTACTCTTCCTGTATGCAAAGCTGTAATAAGAAATCTTTCAAATGGTATTCTAGACAACTTCTAGAGAAGGTCATTGACTCAACATTTATCCAACAATATACTTCATTCTCTTCACAGAAGTAAACCTCTAAACCACCAAATCAATACTCCAACACAGTTGCGCACATTATTAATTCCAATGTGCTACCGTTAACTAGCATCGTTATCATTTATGTACAACAACATATTGTATATTCAGATATGGATATTTGTATATAACTTTTAAGAAATCACTCACCTTGATTGCGTATTACTGAAAATATAAGAAGTGAACAATTATTCAATGTATGTACATTAACGGCATCGCACATGACTGATCGTATAAGTCCGAGTTAATTACTAGTGCTTTCTAGTTGTATCATGAAATAATGATATTACAAATAGCTCTCAAACTTAAAGACATCGAACAGCTTTTCTATATAAGTGGCACCCCCCTAAAATCATAAGATGTCTAATATCTTAGTTGTTTAATTGCCTCTTGTCAGTATAATCACGTCTGGTTAAGATCAGCCCGGGATATGCAGACTTGTAAAGAGACATAAATTTATGCGTATGATATATAATCATAATTAGTTTACACCAAAATTCCTGCATGTAATGCATCGGAGAGAAATAAAGACACACCTGATACAACATTTTATGTCGTATATATTAATGATTATTAAGAACAGTGTTTTAAAAGTCAGCATCTGTTCACTATTATTAATGGAATACCTTTTTCAATCGTTTGATTAAAATGTTGAGTGTGTGAATAATCACAAATCACACATATCATAATTTAAGGTGGAACAAAACGATTGAAATAACGTCGTTTTTGAGACGTCAAAACGGCCATTTTCACAGTATTTATGGTGCTTCTCTGAAAATACTTATTGCTCTATCAGTTTATAGAAACGTTTAATGAAATAGAATTTTAATAGCGGATAATAAAATTACCTACACGTAGGTATAAATTTGATGTTCATGACTAAATCATAAATGCAAATAAAACGGTTTTAAATGTAAAATTTAATGTTGTTTTCGTCTCACTTTCAAACTTATTTTTTTTATTTTTGACTAGAATAAAGTTTTATGTGTCAACTACCGTTCTCGTAAATTTTAAGAAAATCTATTGAGCCGTTTTAATTTTATCAAAGCTTTGAATGATAGCATTACCTTATAAAGCGCTCATTCGCTTTCAAGAACGTCGTTTCAAACACTCGTCTGGTTTTGATATCTAATGCATACTTACATCTATTTTATTTACTGTACACAATGATCTAAAACTATTTGCTGGAATTAATGATACATTGTCTGTCAGTAACCTTAATCACATTTTCAGTCTTTTCAGATAACAATAAACGAATTACATTATCATTTTAGCGTGCTTAGTTTTGTGTACATATGCTTAAATAAATAATATGACAAAATTGAAAAACTTGGCCGCTCTGGTGAACTAAAATGGAAGATAGTTGTGTTTATTAATTCCATTTTTTTGTATAAAAAACAAGGTTCCATGATTTACATAATATATAATGATTATATTATAATTGAGAAGTTTATTTAGATGTGTTGTTTTAATGATATGCATTCTATGTATGTTAATTTTTTGGGGTAAATATTAATTATGACTCATAACAAACAGATTTACGACCCCGTTGTGATAGCGCATTTTTGATACAGATACTTAATATAAGCGAAGATGATTGCTATAGAAAAATACATACATGATTACAACAAACGAGTCCGTTGTTTCAGATTTGATTTAAATGCATAAAATGCATAATGTCATCGGAACGTTCAAGTGTAAGCCCGATTCTCACTGTCGCGGTGATGGTCCCGGTGTAACATTTTCAAGCTCTCCCTTTTCAGGTTACCCCCGGTAACTTAAAAACGTTTTCAAAGTACCGGCCCCGGTAACATTAAAACGTTTTCAAACTCCCTCCCCCGTTAAATAATAATCCTCCCCGGTAACTTGAAAACGTTTTCAAACGCCTCCCCATCCTATGTTAATTTAAACGGACAAAACGTTTATATTTCAGGTTATAATTCATTCGTATGATTCACAGTCAACAAGGTTTATTCACATATATATTACTGTATTTCTTAACTGAATGTACGCAATAATTACATGAAGTTATGGAATCCTATTAGGGTCATTGAGAGTTTGTCTGGTTCCCGGACATGCTCTACAAATACCGATAACATAGTGTAAGGGGAAGAAACTCCAGACCAATGGAGAGTATACACTCTTATTCAATTAATGAACAAAAATGAAAGACCTGACCTTTGTAATCACACACTTACTTGTGTTCAGAAAACGTACAATATTTATTTATTTTTTATTTTTTTTTGCAAAATAGGATTCAATAATGAAGAAATGAACTTGTCAGTATATGGCGTCATATGATTTCGTCATTAGGACCACATTATGTGTTATTACTAAAGTTGGACATAGCACATGTATTAAACTCAGATCCTTTTTGGTAAAACTAGAGGTTCACAGAATCTCCCGAACACACACATAAGAGGAAAGCGCTTAACATTTATATTCACAATTGACGCATTATGCAATAATATCAAACAACTTAGACGAATAATAAAAAGTATCGCTACACTCCTAAATAATCCTGAAAATTTTCTTTATTTTGCAAATGCAAAATAAAAATCGTCTGTGTTGGGGATCGAATTCACTTTATGGTTGCTAAATAAATGTAGTACATTCATTTATGTATTTGTAATCTCCCTATTCGTGTGCAAGCTCTCTCTTATTATGAATTTTCAAATTACCCGGGGTAATCTAAAAACGTTTACAGTTGTGTAAAATGGGGACAGATATTATGAAACACCCTGTTTTCAGATTACCGGGTTGGGCATTTGAAAATGGAGGGGGTAATCTCAAAACGTTTTAAATAGCTTGAAACGGGGGAGCTTGAAAACGATATGTACACCGGGACCTCTCTGTGGCATATAACCGGTATATCGACCTTAAACGTTAACCGCGCATGTAGTCCAATAATCCGGAACACTAATACCTTGTGTATACCAGGCTACAGCCAGGTACAAAACCGGACCTACCTCGGTTCTGTCCAGTAGCTTTAAGGATTAAGCAGGTTCTTAATATTTTCCCGATAAGCCCTGGTTGTATTATGTATTAAACATTTTAACAAATACGGGACTGATTGTCCGATAGCGCTAGAACAACAAGGTCCATCCTGGACTGCCATGGATGACTACAGTGTCACCAATTTTAGGTTGTACTCCTGGTTTGACAGGGTTTGGCCAGGTTACTCATCCGGACCCAACCGATAGTCAACCCGGAACAGAGAGAATAGCGCTGTACACAGTGTGTCAAACGACGTTTTTGAAGGCGAATGCGCGTTTTGTAGGGAAACGCTATATAGTGAAGATTGGATAAAATAAAAACGGCTCGATAGATTTTCTTAATATGTACGAGAACAGTAGATGATACATAAAACCTTATTATAGACAAAAATAAAAAAAATCCCTCGGGCAGATTTTTAATAAAAATAATTTAAGTTTGAACGTGAGAAGAAAACAACATTAAAATTTACATTTAAAATCGTTTTACTTGCACTTATAATTAAATCATGAACATCAAATTTATACCTACGTGCAGTAATTTTATTCTCCGCTATTAAGTTTTTATTTCATTAAATATCCACATAAATTGACAGAGCGATAGGTGTTTTCACACTATAAATACCGCTAAAATGACCGTTTTGCCGTCGAAAAGGACGTTATTTCAATCGTTTGGTTCCACCTTAACCACTCAATGAACAACACTGAACAACACATTTTGCGTTGGATATCATGTCATGGTCATTTAATAAACAACACTCACGTAAATATATGTATCCCGTTCATAACAATTTGTCCATGTTGGTTGATTGTACACAAAAGTTTTCGATCATGTGCCAGTTTAAGCATATTTAGTATAAGTCGACCATCGTCATCATTTCGTACATATCCCGTAACTTCATTTCCTTCGTAAGGTTTCCCGGGATTCAAATTCAACTTCTGAAAAAAGAACAAAATAGTGTCAATGATGATTTATTTCTAGTTAACTTTTGCTTTACGTTATAATAAATATTTTCTCACGAGTTCGCGCATTTGATTTTAAAAGCGTCTTGATTATATTAAGTTTGAACAGTTAGTGTTGAGATCGATGCAACGGCATTTGTTGCTTTATGCGTTACTAGAGTATTGGGAAGAGACGTTCCGTGGTCTAACGGGCCTCCGTTCAGAGCTCCACCACATACCGGAGCTCTGCATTATTGTACTGTAATGGTCACATATCGACGTGTTTAGAGTGAGATGTTGAAGTCTGGCTAATGAATTAGGATATGTTCCGTGTATTGAAGCTTGCCTCTTACAAACAGATTAGTCTGAAGCATCTCTGAAAGTGGTCAAATACAGAGAAGTAACGAATGAGGCGTTGAGGTCTGCTCCATTGATGAGGCGACTCAAGTCTAATTCTGACGTTAAACGAATTGGATACATATAGCTATTGCCCAAATTATAAAAGCCACACATAGGCCATGCCCTTTGTATACAATTGTAAAACATTCAACATTGGTTTCGTAAACACATATCCAGATTGGCAATGGTGATTGATGCATTGTTAGCATCGAATTATGTCGATCGTTGCTTATATTGAAGATATCATTACGGTTTAATTACACAGTGTTTAAGTCGTTTTTAGTCGTTCTTATTAAGATAACTATGTACTATGTTGATATAAACATGCTAATTAATATTCTACATCAATAAATGGATGAAATCAAGCCAGAACTAAATGTATACGTAGAACAGTTACATCGTGAACATGTCACAGTTCAACGTATGTTCCGTTCAAAACAAATTTGCTTTAAGAAATGAAATAATATTTTACTGATTGAACTCCTTTGTCAAATGTCAATGTCAATTTGATGAACTTTGAATTTGCATCTGTTTCCAGTGCACCACTAGGCTGATCTGTAATACCAATGTTACACTTATTGTAAAATACCCATTTTTTGTATAAAATCTTATAAAATCGATTCATAGGAGTGTAATCCATTACAATGTAATATGTAGTATATAAATACGTATTGATGGTTTAAACGTTGTATTCGTCATGCAGTTTAATGATTCTATTGTCGAAGAATGGTCATATTTTTGCTTAAATGAAATATCCAACAAACACTATTGATTACCGTTAAACAAAACAATGATGATAAAACACTTTTCAAATGTTCACTCAATGTTTTTACTTAAATTGAAATCAAGTGGAAATAATATGTATTGAAATTTGTACGTACCACCAAAGATGATATCACATGTAGGACATTTGATTGTTCTGTTTTCATTCATCTGATCAATATCACATATATGTCCGCATGCTAGTATAAGCTAAACAATATATATATTTTTCTTTTAATTCAGGATGAATTAGAAACAATAACTAAAAATAAACATTATCAGACCGGTTTTCCTTAAACTGTTAATTTGGACACAGAACAAATACAGTATACCACTAACCAAGTGCTAAATGACGAACGAAACTTCAGTTAATATCGGTTGATTACCAGTGTTTTGTCAAGTACTGGAATAATGCACATACTACAGCATAACATCGGACAGTACATTATGCATTTCATAGTTTATACAGAGTGCACGGATACCTTAGATATATTGGATTGAATCAATATTGGTATCAATATTGGTATTAACATAAATAGGAAAACAATTCATAAAATCATTCCCAGGATTCCATTGTAATACGTTGCATGACTAGAACCATAATTCCTACAAGTTTGCAGATTCAGAATAAAATAGATCTTTACGCCATTTATCTTCATCAGTTCCTTAACATCACTCTCGAGTTTTTGGATTTGCAATGCCTGCCTCTGTAAATAAAATAACGTCGTACATGAATGATAATGAGCTCTGGTAAAGATAATCGAAACTCTCAAAGGAAGCAAGCGCAAAGGCAATTCATTTTTGTCGTAGTAGAATTGAAGAACATTTTGACTAGTTAAGAAAATGTACATCATGCTAACAGTTCAACAATATACAGATTGTGTTGGAAACCTTTGTTTTCTGTTTCATTTCAACTAGTTTACCTTTCAGTTCTAACATCGACGTTTGTATTAGACGATTAACATATGCTTGACCTAGTACTAAAGTCCGTATTCACAACTATCTTTAGTTTTTTAATGTTCAGCTCATATTTCTAACAAGCGAAATCTAATAATAACATATTTGTGAGAAGTTGTCGTTGTAGGGGGTTTCCGCGGAAGTCCCATACATCATAAAATGCGCGCATAATTGAGCTGGCGATTAATCAAATGTGTCATAGATTTTCTGCATATTAACTATGTATATATTTGACACGTTTTGACAGTAAATTTAAATCACGTGTATATGTTTCTACCACAGGTAACTGTATCATGAATAGAATGAATAAAAAATAAAACTGATTTAAAAAAATATCACTATCTAATAATATGTTAATAAGGTATATTTCAACAAAAATCCCAAGAACTTTAATGCATCAAAGAAAATGTTTGGCTAAAGATATTTCCAATGATCGATTATATTTCATAAAACAACATTCATGCACAATCCAAGAGAAATCCGTCGTATAGTTCACAAGTTATGCCACAAAATGTTAATCAATGCTTCGGGACGATCGCTGAGGTGATTTTGACATCCACTAAATTTACATAAAATAGACGATATTTAGTCTTAACCGTTGTGTACAAACATATTGAACAGCTACACATAGAGAAAACAACTGTTGGGACACATTTATCCCCATGACAATTGGTAAATTGGTTACATGTGAATGTTTAAGCAATAGACAAATTTTCGGCTTTAATTTTTATCCCCGATAGACTCCATTTTGGTTCATATGATGCGCGTGCTTTCCAGTTTGGGACAACGATTTTCATTGGCCGATTTCGAAAGGGTTTTCCCAGGCGAAAAGACGTATGTACAAGAATTTGGTTCCCGGCCAAAGAAAACGAACGTTACAAAATACACTGGGATTTCTCTAGAGTCATCGAGGTCACAATGACAGGAAGAAGTTTTACGTTGATAAAGATAAAATCGAAATTAAAACGTTGAATAACATGTTATGAAGGTAAAATAATGTAAGATTTCATTGGATGAATATGTTTTTGTTAAATTGCAGCCGTAAAAAGTATATTCATTTGCATGAATTCACCGGAATCCTTGATGAAAATAAAAAACAAAAGTCACCTCAGTGATCGTCCAGAGAATTATCGTTGAAATATACTTTGTTAACATATTAATAAATTGTGTTCTTTATAATTATATATGTTTTTTTTCCTTATTTTTATAATCTATTCATGATACAGTTACCTATGTTTTCTACGGCAACAATACAGTTTAAAGATTTAAAGAAACAATGGCAATATCATATACGATTATATGAGTACTCAATATGAGCGAGAGGACAAATATTAATCATATCATAAAATTGGTGCTTAAACCTTTAATTATGTCCTATCTCTAAGAACATGAAATTACAGCATTAACTATAGTGCTAGTATATGTTGGTTTTCGAACAATTTATATGTAAGTATTTATCAAATATAAAAGACACCCTTGCAAAATGGTTGAACGTGTTAGCAGTCATGATCTAAAACTTCGTATGTGTGCCACTACTGATATATTTGCATTCAAGCAGTGAGTAACTCACATAAGTACAGATATGGCTAGCATTTATTGTTTTAAAGAAATTGTAGTGTATGTTATTACTTAACGTAGTTAAAACCTTCACAAGGCAGTAACCACCTAGTGAAAAAGAATAATTTCAACATTTCAATGCTCTTTGTATTACAATGCTTAACAACATTTCTGTCAACTCATAATTAACCGGTAGTATTTCATATAAGTATTCATATAAACATGAGGCAATCGATAGTTCCTTAAAGTTAAGACGCCTCAAACATTGACTTATCCATTTAGCTAAAAGACGTCGATAAAATAATGTCTTTTAAAATTTATTTTCATTCTTAGACGAAAGGAAAAGAAAATCTATGACAATTTCGATATATTCAGATCACTTTTTCATCTTAGTTGGTTTGTAAATACGGACCTAGAACTGTTCACAAATATAAAAACCTGGTAGTGCTTTTTTCGAGTATGCAATATTTGTTCTTGAGTGGACAGTTGCTGTTTAAGTTGTTCCGTTTCCATACACGCTGCTTTGTATTTGCTCAAATAATCTTCCGCTTCACCTGAAATGAATTTCATAGCTGATAATGTATGCACATATACATGTGCAAAATTACAATGACACAAGCAGAGTTTCAATATAATACATTAGCTAATGCAGAATACTGTATATCTGAATGTTATATGAACTTGAATAATCTATACTAAGATTATTGTATTGCTTATTTATAATTGTACACATCGCTACGTATAAAACAAATCATACATAACAATTACCGTCCTCGGAATAAATTTCATCAGACAGCTTGCCAATAGGACGTTTCTCAGAAATATGACGCTGGAGCAATCTATTAGGATGGAATGTGTATCTGTCAATGATCTCTTGGGCACGTATGGATGCTAAAGTGTCTCGAATCTGGGATAAGTTTGGCTTTGCTTCTACGGCTAGAATAAAAAGCTTATGCATCTGGTCTTCTTCGTTGGCATGTATACTAACAGCCGTAATTTCAGACCCCATGATTTGGAGATCATCCGATAACTTTTCTATTTTATCATCATTTTTGGATTTCTGTAAATCTGCTTTCTTGATTATGCGTTTTTCGTCATCAGTTGCTGATGATACAACCTCTTTCACAAATTGTTGAACATCACTTGCGATTAACTTATTGATGCTATCGGACAGTTCAGATTGAGAAGCAACGGATTCAACACATTTGTCATGAATATTTTCTAAGTATTGAATATATCCAATTAAATGAGCGAGCTCTCCACTGTCTTGGAATTCCTTTGAGGTTTCTGTTATATACTTGTATTTACAAGATTTATGCTTGAACAACATACATTCTCCACATCCAAACACATTGTGATTAGTACAATAGAGTCGTACCTCTTGTTGCGTGTGTTCTGTACAAGTTTTAAAATGAACAGTGTGATCATCTTCCTTGCTGCCTGGGGCTACTTGCAGCACGTGGTGATGATTTTTCTGTATTCGTACATGGTTATCAAAACATAATTGGCATATGTAGCATTCACATTCAGAACAGTAACCTGCAGATGCTGTATTTTTACACATTCCACAAATATCTCCATGATCGATAAAAGTCGTACCATCTACTTCAAAATGTATATTCCCCGACACAGCCATCTTTCTACAATATAACACATTTTACAGTTAGAACACTGCCAGTATATGTTTTACTGTAGAACAAAACTGTGTTTAATATTTGTAAACTCTTTATAGTCATGTAGTTGAATTAGTAAATCATAATTATTAAACTAGTTTCATTCCTTATGAATAATTGGTACGCCTACTTACACTACCTGCTGTCATCGAATATATTAAGTACACCTTGCCCTGGAACATTTGTTTCTGCTTATTTAAAGTTCGCCATTTTCCCAATATGTTTGCATGTATTCGGAAAAAAAGTGTATTAATTGATTAAAGGAATAAAATACTTAACGTATCTGGTTTGGTTAAAATCGCTAAAAAAAAGTAAAATTATATTTTACGTTATTTACAAAGATTAAATATCATACTTCCATACCACCGACAAAAACTTTAACCAAACGCTCAAAAATGGTGTTTTATTGCAATAAATACTGCACCCCTTTATCGACTTTTCCTTATCAGCGTTAAACATCTTTAACGCAATGCGCAATGCATTGGTACGATATGATACTATTAGTTCATTAATGACAAAAAATTGTTATAAATATCTTACTAGACATCAAACATAGGCGTGGTTTCAATTATTGAACCGTAAACATAAGCGATTTTGATTGGCTATCATAATTGAATGGGGTGCGTCGAGTTCGTTGATTTCATGAGACGATGATAATCCGACCCCTTAATTGTAAATTGCTCAGCTTAAAAAAACACAGTAGTTGTCATTTTTTAATTAGCATTGTCGTCTTATTTGATGACGGATTTTAAAGAGGTTTTCTGTATTTTGTAGCGGAAAAGTTAATCTAGGGAGTTTTGATACGTGTTTACATTTTTTATCTATGGCGTATTACGTAATAAACAGTTGGGTTTTGGGTACGGAATTTCTTTAATATCAAGTATCTAACCAACCGAGGACGTTATCAAACAACTGAGACACGGTTCCCTGCATTATATATTTATAGTGATTTTAAGGCTTTTTGTTGTAATATATTCCTATATACAGAGTAGTTATCGTTGTTCAACATTTGTAAATTACGTGCGATATTGATTTATAAAAGACCAATCGAATGTTATATTTATTTCAAATTACTTGCAATGCACTTTATACAGTGGGTTCATTTAAGTATATAATTATGGTTTAGCTTTTAAATCTATAGATTTGTGAAACTTGATTTGACCTCACATCCTAGCCAGATGCATGACATAAAACAGAAACAATCATAAATAATTGCAAGAATGAACGGAATTCGTGCTTACTTTGAAACATGTTTGTATTTGAAGCATGTTTCAATTCGTTGAATATGTTGACCAAGGACAATTATCACTGTACATGTACATGAAGGAGATCTGTCAGATCAATTGTATAATTAGAAACTTGTTACATAAAAGGACAGTTTTCAAAATTATTCATCCGGCAACTTATCAGTTTGTTGTATTTTCTAAAATCGCATATAAAATTCGCGTCTGTTTCATTGCTGTAGCCATACTTGAAATATATTATCTCCTTTTGAAGAGTACGCTGCAACTATATACCCAACTGGATTTATCTACCAGTGCTAACGTTACATGAAGGACATTATGGACAAAGAAGTTGGGGACAAACTTGAGACGCTTATTTGGCAAATTTATACTTTTAACTATAGACTTATTTTGTACAAATATACTTTTTGAAATGTAATATTTTGCTTTCATACATAGAAAAAATTAATCTGGCAATACAAAAGTTCAAAACAAACAGTTGAAATTTGGATTTTACATTTGGGACAAGGAAAATCTGAAAGTTTACAGGTTTATGACAAACATAGAAGTAATATATATTCAAAATTTTAACCTGAAAATGGCCTGGATTATAATACTCCATCCATTTACAATCATGCAAGTTTAATTTTAGGTAAATGAGTATGCATTTCATCACAAATTGAAAAGGACAGCTTTTTGGGCGAAATCTGATATTGGCTCCATTATATGTGTTTCACTTTCCATAAAGAAATTAAAACAATATCTTCATAAGTTAGTTTTTTTTTCTTACGTTAGATTTTATCAAATTTCAGAATCTATATGAAAATAACTAATGAGAAATATAAACAGTATTCAGCGGAAAACCTATGCTAATATCTTGTCTTTGCTCCATATCTTTAAAATATCATTTTAATTTAGAAAAATACACGCAGCACCTGAGATTCGAACCTACCTGTCACCATCCGACATCCGTTTAAAGTCATTGCTAGTAGACTACTCGACCAGCGAAGAAGACTTATTTAACATAGTTTACAATGGCAATGTTGAATTGCCAAATACAAATTTAGCCGAATTGTTATGGACAACTAATTCTGAAATAGTAATCGATAAAAAGCCATTCACTTAGTAAATTCATGAAAAAATGTCAATTATTATAGATAATACTGAGTTAAAAGTGGTATCGTTATTGATGTTTATGCGTGCATTCTTCTATAACAATGTATAGAAGACATGTTTTATAACACACAGAAACAAGCTATTCACTGACTGCTCCGTTGCGTACAGATTTTTGACGAAAATTGATGCTCCGTTACAGTACAATGTTTACACTTAGCACCGTGGCGTACAGTATGTAAACTTTAAAAGCTTTAAGACATCTACTACAAGGAATTTTGAAGAGGAATTAATGGATATACGTGAGGAGCATTACATTCTCCATACACGTGGACAAGTATTTTTGTCGATTCATTCATTTTAACGGAATAATCGTCGGTTTTGTTCAGTTTCCTAGCTTCGTTTTTCAAAAAACTCAACACGAGATGTTCAGACACTGATTTTGTGAAAACGGCGTGGTTTCATAAAAAACCGATATCAGCCGCCGATTGCCGTTTTAAAGTTCTTTCATTTGATGTATACTATTGTGTAGAGGACGTCGTATTTAAAAAGTTTGAACCAAAAACAAACGACACCTACCTCACAACATTTAACCGTCCGCCATCTTGTAAACACCGTTGATTTTTTGCGTACAGTGCTACCACACAGTGATTATCATGATTATGTTCAGTCTTATGTCATTGGCATTAATTAACGGCGAATGAATTTGTCAAGAAATTACACAATAGTGCACTCGTATGCAAAAACTTCAGTTAAACCTGTATCACATGTGTATTACGTCTATTTTTGGCACAAGTTTATTTCAAAATAGAGCGGACAAAGCGCTGGTTAATAGCTTTCATACAGTTTGATCGTCTTCATTAAATTTATACTACCCTATGTCTTCACCAGTTTGGTATTTATAGCACATACTATAATGCCTAAACAAGTGTGCATAGTATAACCGATCATTGTATGAAAACCTTTTTGTATGGTTTTTATAATCTATGTTAAATTATGTGAAACTTAGACTGAAATACAACAATACATAATCATGAAATATGATAAAACAGTAAAGGATCACGTGAATACGCATACTGGCAAAATATATTTGACATGTGTAACGCGTTTTTACTCGAAATATTACTTTTTGTTTCAATACTATTTAGCAATTAATCAGATGTTTTATCAGTTAAGACTGAATGGTGCAAATAATGCATGGCTGGGCAGTGTCCTAAGCTAAAATCATAAGTTTAAACTGGAGACTTTATTTTCAGTCCAACACGATCTCATTCCCGTGCTACAATCCATTGATTGAAATGCCCAAAATATAGATAATACATCACTGATATACATAAATGAATTTGCGTCAATTCAGTAGGAAAACAAACATATCAAAACTAATAATATACATTAACATAATTTAATAAAGTTAACATACCTCTCTCCACTTAACACTTTATTTGTAAAATCCCAGTAAAATACCCAATGTAGACATATCGTTTTAATACAGTAGAGTAGGAATTATTACCCGTCGTAAAGATGTATTTATTTTCTACGTTTTCGGACTTGAAGAGTGCAAAACATATTAATACCGTTGGGATCGTACTTGACGAAATACTTTTTATAGCTATCAGTATTAGTGTTATTGTTTAACCATTATCAATATACTCGTATATGATTTCAGATGTCGTATCTTTATTCATCGTTTTGATCGTCATCATCATCTCTTCTTTTATTTTCCTAATCATTGCAGTTGAACTTACACATTTATTGTAATTATTGTATGAATTATCTGTGAATTATTATATCCTCATATTAGTGATTGCTTTTATGTAAGCTCTGCTATCGGACAAATATAGATAATACTTGCAGACATAGATCGAAAGAAATCTTGCGATGTGTTAAAGAAGTTCTGCTGTTAACGTGCATGTTCCTATTTGTATATTTAGCCAAATAAGTTGACTCGTGATTAATGTCTTAGTTCGGTTTAATTCTGTATGTTGTATTATTTCCTTCAGACCTAAAGACAACGAATAAGTATACCTTACCCACTGATACTCTTTAATATAGCAACTACTCAAATATATAGTGGAAATAACCTTCATAAAGTGATATTTAGACACTGTTTGTAATTTTGTTATACAATGTACACGTCATTGTGCACTAATACTCTTTTGTGCAAACAAACAATGGGTATAGATAAAACATAATACAATTGATAGCACGGTCTATGAGCTTCAAAAGCAAATTATTTTAGGTGGTATAACCAATCATTTATGGAACGATATTTTGTTATAACACTGGTGTAAGAGTATGTTTTTGTTAACGACGACCTTAGCTAAAAACACATAAGGTTAAAGCAGAGAACAAACTTTAATTTTCAGTTCAGCAAGATCATCTTTTAATATGGGTTATTTGTTTGATTGAAAAGTCGCATGTTATTTGAGAAGGGGCATTAGGGATGCGATCGAGAGACAGTAAGTACACGCGAGATCTAGCTAAACAATTTGGCTATCAAAATTGTATGGGATGCATCGAATAATGGAATTTCGTTGATTTAATGAGACGATAACGATTTGAATCTTTTTTTAATAACTAGCTTACAAAAACACAGTAGGTGCCATTTTTTAAAATAAGATTGCCATTTCAAAATTCATAGATTGTGATACATGTGGAGTTCAGGTCAGTAAATTCTTTTAAAACCAAGTATCTAATGTACGGATGACGTTAGCAAACTTTGAGGCACGATTCCCTGCATTATACATTTATAGTCATTTAAGATTTGTTGTAATATATTTTAATATACAGAATAGTTATCGCTTTTAAAGAAATGTAAATTAGGTGCGATATTGTTTTATAGAAAACCAACCAATTTTAATATTTGTTCTAAAACACTTGCTATTGACTTATACAGTGGGTTCATTTCAGTAAGTATGGTTTAGTTTTTAAATATATAAATTGATGAAACTTGGTATGACCAGATATCCACTCCCGATACCTTAATGACCTTTGATACTCGAAGAAAAATCCGTATGCTCCTTTTTGTGTATCAGACACCCGGAATACTCAAAATGTTAACGGTAACCAGAAGTTATGTTTAAATTGCATTATTCGAAATCTTACCATTTAAATTAAGAATAAAGATTTTGCTACAGAATAAAACATGGTATTGAAAAAGGTTTACCAAGTACGTACGCTCCTGGTAGAAAAATATCTTAGATAAACATCACCTAGTCTAGTTCATTGTCAGAATAGAATGCAAAGTCAAATTGCACGCGATTGATACAAAGCTAAACAAATCAGTAACTGACGCAAACATATATATTTAAAACTATGTGGAAAACAAAGATTTATGACAGTGCAAACTATGCTATTGTTGTGAAGACTGCTACTCACTTTGAGCCCAACAATACCTGGTGGACTGCCATCAGTTTAACTGGAATTTGTGTCCATAGATAAAAAAATATGCCGTAAGCAGATCTAACTTAATATGTTGTTTACCTTATTGTTTAAATTCATACATTGCTATACACTGAACCATTTCCATAGCATATCCAAAGAAATGAATCATGTTTGGCCTGTGTAAACATGTACTCTGGTTACTTTATGTAAACTAACGTCTTGGCATTCCGAAAACGCTACTCTATAATTGATTTTAGCTAACGAATTTGTGCTATGAAACGTTGATCAAATGATATTATACATTGATGATCCCCGACTATGTTATGTATAAATATAATATACTCTACTGTCAACATTTTAAACATAAGTTTTGTTTTGACATGGAACATAACTATTTTAGTACTTGCTCATTCATGCGTGCCAATTAGTCAAATTAATAATCGGTACTTATTAGAATCGTTTTATTCCTTTATGATATGCATACTTGTATTGTACATACAATACAGGATAATTATGGGATAATTATTCTTCTTCCTTGTTAAATGCCCGCTATATAAGTTATTGATTTTGCTTTTTATTTGCTCGGACGAAATGTTGTATCAATATAAACCTTGCTTAGTGAACTTATGTAAATAAAATATTGAAAATACATATGCAAATAAAATAGAAGCAATAGGTTCTAATTTAAAAAATAAACGCGAATGTTGTTTGCTTTTGAAGTGCATTTCAATTTATCAAGACGTGTTATGTTTAATTACAGTTACCTGGAAAACGATGTGTGTAATGATGTACTTAAATTAACTATATACATACCAAATTTACACGACAAAAATGGTCAACCTGTAACCGAATAATATGTAAATGACGCACGTGTTTAAGGCAAGTATATTGCTAGAAAAAGCGGACAAAGCTATCATTAATGACTTTTAAACCGACTAGATCAATTTTCAACTATCGTATAAATTCATCATTTTGATGATGCGCAAATATCGATACCTGCATGACGTAATTTTGTTACACAATGTACACGTTATTGCGCACACACTTCTTTAGTTTGAACAATCATCAGTACAGATACAAATAAGTCAATTGATATCACGTTCTATATCAATATTCAAAAGCAAACTAGTTTAGGTTGTGTGAACAAATATTGTTTAAGATTTTAAAATTCATAATAAAATTACGCAATACTTACTTATATGATGTTTTGAATATGACCGAAATAACAAATAATTACGTATACGAGTTGAAAGAGTACTTTCGGTTTCATTTTTATGTATCACTTCATTAAATGTAAATCATTTTGTATTTATTGGTGCATATATTACGTTTTTTAACGAGGACCTATGCTTAAAAGATAAAGTTAACTCAGAGAAGATACTTTTATTATCAGTTAATTAAGATCTGTTTTGAATGAGAATGATTCCATTGATTGAATTTCTAATAAATCAAGAGAACGAACTTTATCTCATAAACACTAAGAATGATCAATTAAGTTGGAAAATATACATTTGAAAACTGTTGATAATACAATAACAAACATACCGCATTTCATTTTACAAATGTTTAGTGTAATCCCTATGAAATTTCCCAAACAAACCTATTTATATTACGGATAAGAGTTATCTCCCGTCGTTAAGATGTGTATATAATCTGTGTTTCCGGACTTGGCGTTTTAAACATATCGATGCCGTCAAGACATAATTCTGTCTCGAAACAGTCTTGTAGCATAGTTTTAATCAATTGGCATTATAATTGTAAATGTTAGCGTTTGATTTGTTTCCGTAGACTGGTTAGCGGATTTCACTCAATGTCCATAATCACTCAATTTAAATTACTGCATGAATTATCGTTGAATTGATAATTGCTTTTGTTTAAACTGTAATACTGGTCATGCAAAAATATATACATAGAACTAAGACATCATTGTAAATGGTAAATAATTCTGTCTGATATATGCTTACATGGCGGAGTAATTTTGTATCATATTAAGCCAAATGTTGTCACTAATGACTAGTGAAAAATGTCGGTCTAATTCGCAATACTGTAGTATGAAAGGTTTTCTGCTTATATTTACAATAGAAAATGCTAAAACTTGGCTATTCTCATATTTTAATGCAAATATTGCTAAAGTTGAGATACATGACAATAACAGATCATTTGATAACGTGTAGGAAATCATTACAATAATTACGATGTCTTAATGGTAGTTTTCAGTTTGAGTTTCCTCTAACTGTCCATGAGCACGCGTTTAAGTCCTGCCGATGTGTTGATGTTCCGTTTCTGTTAAAGACATTTTAAGATACCCCTGATCCAAAATTCCATTGGTGCCTCACCAGGAGACTTCAATACCGCCTATGCAGAGGTTAAATTATATAAAACATGTATTTAACATAATTCGACGCCATAGAATTATAAGGTTGTAAGTGTTACTTACGACCTTATATGACCTATACATATTCTGAAACTACATTCGATGGGCCATCTGCTGATACCAATATCATTTCCATAAGACCCTGTTTATTGAACCAAAGGGGCCAGAAATCAAATGTCGTAAGTAAAAACTATACCACATGATAAAAGTAAAAGGTCGTATCTACACTGCATTGTAGAGGTAAAAGGTCGTATCTGCTACTTACGACTTTTCACCCCATGAAACTTCATTCTTGACTCAATGATAAAACGTCGTATACATGTTACATTTGCCATTCAATTACAGTAAGAAGAGTATTACTAGTATCTTTAATCCATGTTTCTTTCCCAAACGTTTGTTGAAAGATCTTATATTAGGGGTGCAATGATATGGCATAACCCTTATTGCGATATATTGCAATACCGTCGACCCATATCGCACCACATAGAGGTAAAACTGTAAAAGGTAGTTCATTCATTTACATTAATGGATCATCCTATACACTTATACCAACATAGGTTTACTTCAAAACTGCAAATAATAATTTATTTTTTCAGGGGGATGAATAGGTATTTGATAGTTCAAAACAACACTTAAATTGTGTCTGGATTTCGATGGATTATGTGCTTAATAATTAAGGAACATGGATGTACGTCATATCGCGGTATGTATCGGCCCGGTGCTGTACGTATCGCAATATACCGATATACCGGCATAACATTGCACCACTACTTATTTCACAACCAATATATGCATGACGACATAACGGCGTCAAATTCGTCTTCTTCCCATACATCGCTTTTTTTATACAGTATATCTATTTCGCATCTCAGAAAGCTCTTTTAGCGAAGAATTTGCGTATTTTTTTGTTCAATTTGCTGGCTTCTCGAAGTTTATTTCCATGACGGGTCACATGACAATCGCCTTACTCGTGATGAAAGCTTCAATCTGATTGCATGAGCGATACTCTGTGGTATTTGTTTACAATTTACTTGTAACCTGTGCACTCTATCCTTTTCACTACGCTATCGGGAACCATACCTAAAAAATACCACATCCTATCAGAATTAAGCTTTCATCACGAGTAAGGCGATTGTCATGTGACCTATCAAGGAAGCAAAATAAAGAAAACGACAAAGTGAACAAAAACGTAAATTCTTCATTAAAAGTGCATCCGGAGATGTGAAATCATTAGCAGTTAGTAAATTATACTATATATGATATAAACATAATGTTTGGTTATGAATAATGACGCATTCCATGAAGTTTTACCTGTAATTTATCAGTTTCGCTATAGATTTGTACACGCTGCGATTTTACGACAGTGTGTCGTTTTGTAAAATTTGACCATTTTTCGAGTGAAAAATCTTCAATTGCGAGTTTAAAATATCTTTAAAGGTAGTAAAAGTATACATTTTCTGTTAGCGTGTTGAGTTGCCCATACGTTGCACTATATATGAATTAATTATTTTGTACTGCATTGCAATAACATGGAAGTTTATAACACGCGTTGGACAATTCTAATTGTCGAGGTTGTTTCCCTTCTATATATATATGGGTTACATGGAAAAAACAAAAATTTTTTTGAGTTTTTTTTCGTGACAAACCCCTTTGGCCACAACAACTTATCTAGGTCAACATCACAGAACAATGCCTACATGACTTACTTACCTTTCAAAAATTAACAAAAATAGTAGACGAACACATTCAATCAAACATGACAGGTTAAGCAACGAATAGCCAGTCCAATTACTGACCTATCAAAATGATCGACATCACCATTAGCCAATCAAAGATCACCATTAGCCAATCAAATGGCCAGGATTATCCATATTAGTAATATACACTATACTTTATACCCACAAACAACTAGAATAAACTCATACCCATGACTAATATTCGTCTAGAAAATCAAAATCATTGATGATACAAATGCATTAAAACATTTTCTCACAGTGCAATATCATTACTGCCGAAGGTCATAACAACGTAGATGCTCCTTTGCTTATTGATTAGTTTAAAGGTCTTGGTCCCGCCAAACTAGTGCTGTCCTCGGATAGTTGTACTGGCTAATTTTGCTGCAATGTGTTTATACAGTATTGCTTATCTACCTGTTGATTGCATCACTCATAATTACTAGTGTTTTGAGAGTGGTCATTCGCAGATGGAGAGTTGCTCGATCCACGCAACATTTGAACGGTTCGCTAGAAGTAATGACGTGATGGCGCCGTCCGACTGAATTAATGCATTAACTCCCGTATATTGTACATGAACTGTACCAATTTAACGTATTCTCTCTGATTGAGCCATTGTAAAGTGGAATAAAATCCATTCATTTCAGTACAGGATGAGTGATTCAAGTAAAAGATACTTTAGTTATGAGTAACTGTATAATGCTGAGTGACAGTCATTTGACTTCATTAAGTCCGGTAGGAGAAAGCCCCAGATTAAAAATATTCAAGGTTATGAGTTTGGTTTACTGTATTCAGTGTTATTTCCTGTATCTGACGAAAAATATAAAGGCTTTTTAAAACTGTGTTAGACTGACATCATACTACAAAGTACACCATTCCTTTTACAAACAACTTAAACATGGCTGTACTCCATTGCGTCTGTCATTCTTTTGTCTCGTGCCAATGTTTCATCACTATGAATGTGGAAGATAGGTTGTCTCCTTCCCAGTACTTGTACCCGTTGCAGTATATACTGTTGTTGCCTACACCGGTGCGACAGACGGCAGATGGGAAGTCGCCCAGGCCTGTATCACAGTTCATGATCTTGGTCTTCCCGGTGTTCACTCTGAGCCTCTTCCTCTCCATTGCCTTCTTCCATGTCAACTGCCTACTGACACATTATTCCACGGAGCCTGCGATGATGACAAGGCCATCGGTATCAAGTGATCATGAAAAGGTTCTAAGTTGGTTTCAATATCACTACAGACAATCCCTTTGCTTAGATGTCTGCCAGTGCCTCTGAGGTATACACAATGCAGTCAAGCCTGATGCATTTCAGAAATAGATACGCAGACTGAAGTTATGTACCACAGGAAATACTTTGAGGGGATGGAAAGTTATTTAAAACATTTTTGTCAGTTCATTTTGAAATATTGCACAATACATAATTGAGCATACCATGTAAGTCCATTGAAATGTTTAACAGTTTGTTATCATATACATGTAATTTGTATTTTATGTATCAGCTGTTAATGTATTTGCACTTCTAATATCTGAATATTGTATACATATTTAGGTTACGTAATGTCAGTTCCACGTTTACGTCAGTTCTCGAGTTGAACATGCACGCATGATTAAAAACATGGTTTTGTGTTCCTGTCTCTTTTGATTGTAATAAAATTAACATTAATATTAACAAGTAAAGACCTTAGCGTATCTGTTGCCGTAACTAAGTATGTAATTTAAATGACTTAAGACGTTTTACTTTGAGTAAAAATCGATTGCTTTGTGTAAGGAAAGGTCGTAAGTTGCAGATACGACCTTTTGTTTTTTGTTATTGGTCAAAAGTAAAAAGTCGTAATAATTCTAATATTGTTCCAATATGCTAACAAAAGCATTAATTAGGTCATTATCACGCTGATTTGATATTTTTTGATCATTTAAAGACATTAACTCCAATATGGTTCAATAAAGGAAAAAAAAAAGAATTTGTTTTTCTCGATTTCCCAAAACTGCAGTTTGTACTTACGACTTTATAATTCTATGGCGTCGAATTGCCTTTGAGGAACGCAATTGTATGTTTTGCAGGATGATATGATGGAACACTAAATCATTTGTTGTGTTTCTTGGGACGAGTCATGGAACGTCGTTATTCAAAAATATGTTTACAGCCATTTGAATATTGAACTTTTGTGCCGGTTAGGATTATTATTATAGCCGTTTTAACATTATAGCACACAGCAGCCCAATATATTTAACCAGCCGCGAACCACGCATTAAGATTAACAAACTTAAACTTGTGACAATCGACATACCCCTTTCGCAAGTGTCAGACTTTTGTCCTACCATAGCTTCCACCTAAATATAGCATGGCCTCATCAGATGTCACATAGTTTTACCCAACATAAGTCAAAGTTAACATCATTGTGAAGTACTATGCAACATTATTTTTATTGAAATAAATGTACAGTTTTGTATGTGTACTAACTTGATATAATGCCTGATTTTTAATAATTATATTAAGTATACACATGTAAATGTTTAATACGTTCTTTGATGGGTACTATAAATGCCGTTATTTTCAATATAGCTCAATGAAATGGTTATATTATAGCCACCGACATTAACGTAAAATCATACAAATGATTTTGTATGCCCATGTTTTGTCATGTAATATTGTATATAGTCATATGTGTATATAAATAAGTAAGAACTTCACATGGTCCTTGGAGCCTAATGAGTCAGAAATCTAAAACATATATAAACCCTATTACCATTATGCTATTTCAGTTACAGCTTCAAAGACATATGGTCAACGATGAATAATTTGCCTGTTATTTAGTTAATGAGCGTTACATTTTTGCCGTATTTTTGCCTGTAATATTTATTTCAATTTGACAGTTCCAACAGACATCCCTCATTTTGATGCCATTTCACGTTGGGTTGGTGGATTTGTTGAACTCATCATAAAAACGATTCGCATGAAAACTGCTTTTGTGGACACTGTTAGTCGTTTTTAAATGTTGTACTGTTTCACAAGCACTGACTGCAGAACGATAAAATCCCTTTTTATGGCAAATATTACCAATAGTACACCTGGATATATTATATCCGATATCTTTCACCACTTTCTGGATGCTCCCATAGCTGTGATTAATCTTTAAAAGTATAATTGTGGGTATATGTAAAAATAATGTATGTTACTGCACAGTGTAGAAAATTGATATTTTGGTTGTATTGCGGAATCACGGAGATTTCGAATATTATATAGAGACCAATTATGAGTCGAACACCACCCGATTACCTTAACGTATCTGGCTTGGTTAAAACGGCTAAAATGACGTAAAATGATATTTTACATATTTACAAAGATTAAATATCGTATTTTAATACCAAGCAACAAAAAATTCTAACCGAACGCTTAAAAATGGTGTTTTATTGTGATGAATAATGCACCCCTTTATCGACTTGTCCTTATCAGCGTTGAAAATCAATAACGTAATGTGTATTGCATTGGTACGATATGATACTATTAATTCATTAATGACAAAAACGTGTCATAATATCTCTTACTTGACATCAAATCTAGGCGTGGTTTCAATAATTGAACCGTAAACATAAGTGATTTTAATTGGCTAACAAAATTAACTGGGGCGTGTTGAATTCGTTGATTTGATGAGACGATAATGATCCGACACTTTAATTGTTAATTGCTCAGCTTAAATAAACACAGTAGGTGTCATTTTCGAATTAACATTACCGTCTTATTTGATGACGGATTTCAAAGCGGTTTTCGATATTTTGAAGCGGAAATCTTCATCTAGGAAATGTTCCCTCAGAATCTTGATACGTGTTTTCATTTTTTATCCATGGCGTATTACGTAATAAACAGCGGGGTACTATGTACGGAATTTCTTCAAAGTCAAATATTTAACGAACGCAGGACGTTATCAAATCAAAGCACTGAGAGTACTGTCAGAAGCAAAGGTTATAATGTAATTCATAATATCTGGTAGATGTGCATTAGATAATACCATAAAGCTATACCAACTCTAGGCACCATTTTTCAAACGCAAATGTATATATTGTTTGGACTAATAATTTCCTAAAATAGTCAGTTTTGGCTCAATGAAATGAAGGCATTTTTGTTGAGGTTCACTTATCATGTTCCCAATTCTGTTAAAGTTGATAGTAAACTCATACATTTACTTCCTGCTCACTGTAAAACACGCCTGACTCTTAAAACTTCGTAATTATATGTAATAATAGAGTTAGTTTTTCCTTTATTAGGGTTAACTCTTTAGCGATATGGTTGAGTGTTCATTTATTTTAAGTTTTATGTTGAAGATGTTTTTATTAAAGATGTATTATACAAACCCATCTCGCAAATAAGAAATTCATTCTGCAAGATCGAGTGCATTCCGTACTTTATATCTATCCGGTAGGCGGAGTTACGGTTAACTGGTGTCCTCGCCCTGCTAGTGTCTTTTAGCGATGCCCATGTATATAGTAGCGAAGCGTACTATGAATGAAACTTTTGTGCGGATGAATACTGAATTAATAAACTCAATAGTTTTACAGTTGGAAATGCCATTACAAAGTTATTATTCAAAATGAACATAATCCTGCAATATATCCAACTTGTATCATAACTGCAATCGGTAGAGTTATACAACCGACGGTACTATTTTTCAACGCGAATGTATGGCGTTACGTTTTTGTCAAAACAAAACTGGGTGTATGACTATAGAAGCACTCGCTTCGCTTTTGCTTATAAAAGACTGAGGTGCGGTTCTCTGCATTAAACATTTATAGTCATTTTAAGGCTTTTTGTTTTAATATGTTCCAACAAACAGAGTAGTAATCGTTGTTAAAAAATGTAAATTACTTGCGATATTGGTTTGTAGAAGACCAATGAAATGTAGTATTTGTTTCAAATCACTTGCAATGCACTTTATACAGTGGGTTTAATTTAGTATATAATTATGGTCTATAAATCGGTGAAACTCAATTTGACCTTACATCCAAGCCCGTAAAATATTGAAGACAATAAGGATGCTTACTTTGAACACTGTATAACAATATTTTTGTAAGTAATTTTTTAAATGCATTGATACTTGACTTTAGCCAGAGTAATAATTCAAAGTAGCAATTCAGCGCGGTGTGTGTATTCTGATTGCACCGTATTCTTTGTAAGTGGAAAGTTTCAAAGTTTATCAGTGTTAACCGATTATTAAAGTATGTGTAAAAGGAAATTAGACACACCTTCTGTTGTTGGGCCCTATAAATATGAGGGTAGTTTAGTTAGTACTAATAAATAAATGAATAACATATAAAATATATACAACTACTAAGTCATTAATTTTATGAAATTGTCTTTGCGACACGTAGGAATACGTTTGTCTTTGTGACGTTAATTTATTGTAATAGGAAACTGTCTTTGTGACTTCAATATACTTTTGTTTTCATTGCAATATACTGGATTCAAACTTGTAACATTTAAGAAACTTAGAACTTAGTGTTCAGTCATCAGTGTCACACTCGACGATTATCAACGACAATCAGTTTGAGCACTTTTTACAATCCACAGATAGGGGAATGCAATACACCGTGGCCATTGAACACGTTAAGGTCTTAAACGAATGTGTATTTGTAGATCTTAATACAATACAATACAATTAGTTAATTTGGAACATTTCAGGCCTCCGGCCCATAATACATACATGATATTCACAAACTGGTGATTTATTGTTCGTGTAATATGATGATATATAAACAACATCAATCGAACAAGCAAAACATAACGAAATTGACAATAATTATAACATACATAAATATAACAGATTGAGGAGTTTTATTGCTTGCAAATATATGTGTACATTTACAATAATTTAACAATGTGTATTATCAAAAATGATTTCAAGTGTATGTTAATGTATTTCTTAATTCAAACGCTAGCTTTAAAAAAATCGATAACAAATATATTCCATCGTTTGAATTATAAGACAAAAATTACAAAACCTATAATCTCTATCAACAATTGTTTCAGACTGTATTCTAATGACATACCTACATAATGTTCACGGTTCTGAAACACTTTTATACAGTTTACATGTTTGGGTTGTGGATGAATTGTCTAAAAACAAAAACGCATTTTGCAAACAATTATATTATTTGCTTAAATAACTGTAAAACAAGGTTGAATTTCAGATTGCATAAGCTATCAATGTATAGCCAAACCCATACTGGAATAGCAGTCTTATTGTTTTTAAAGCCCATGTTATTCGTCCAGCTTCATCGAGTTGGCGTAACATCAAGCAGTGATGGTCTTTCAAATAAGTGATTAAATCATTTATGAATAGATTGAAAATGATCGGTGAACTAACACACTATTGTTTTGTGCCTATAGTACAATGACAAAAGTCAGTTAGTCCTTGGGTCGTCTTCAAACAAGATTTTAAGTTTCTATACATGAATTTGAATATAGTTAAAAACATTCATAAGCATATCGACTCAAACAAAATTACTACTCCATATACTCAATACCTCTTGGACAAGAGAACTTATCTTAGGTGTCAATTGGTCAGATGTATAATATCCTTTCTTACATTTAATTCCCGACAAAGGAGTAAAACAGTTCAAATATAGAATAATACAAAAACACATTTACATCGAATGGAATAAGATATAAATGGAAAATATCAGCTTCAAACAATTGTTGTTTATGTAATGTAACTAAAACATATCAGCATCTGTTTATTGACTGCCAAGCTACATATGGATTATGGCTTTTTGCACAAAGTATCTTCGACAAATGTGGTATATCCAGAAATTTTCGCCAATTACATATCGTAGTCGTTGGTTATAAAATACATAATCACATAATTATATCATTTTACATACCTAATTTCATCACGTGCCGGCTTCTGTATTGGTAGAACATATTTTGAAAGTGAAATCTGAACAAAACAATGTAATATTAACAACACATTTATGTCTGAGTCCTTTCTAAATATTTAAAACAGAGAAAGATATCAGATCACTTCATAACATTCTTAAAGCAATACTGAACCATATAATGTATGTTATTCTCAAACGAACCGTTGTATTTCGATAGCAATTTTATATCTGCTCGTGTACTTAGTATCAAATACATCTATTACCCTACGCTTTTTCGTTTCGTAATAAAATAGTATAAGATAATTACCATATGCTTCCATTCTACCATGTAATTGAACTACTATAAACTGAAATACATCTTATTATCATATGAGTATTTATACGTATGTGCTTAGTTAATATGTTACACATAATAATACTTTTTCGTATTATCATACTATAAACTGTATAATTTCGTGTATGCAATTTGTATAAACAATAAACGAAACCGCGTGGTTTAAAAAAAAAACATCCATTAAGGTCAATTCCTTTTCGTTCCATACTGCCCCATAATCCGAAATGCGCGCAATTATCAAACGCCGTTAAGAAATCGACGTAAAACACATAGAATCGTCCATGGCGTTTGCTTATATATTTCTGAATTATCGCGTTAAGACTAAATACATGGTCTACTGTAATGCAGCCCCGTCTAAATCCTCCTTGTGATTAACTGATGACATTGTTTTTTTCTGACCAATTAGTAAGACTTCTGCTGAGAATATTTATAAATATTTTACTTCTTACTGATGATATTCACAAATGATATTGCACGATAGTTGTTCTGGTTGTTTGGTCCCCCTTTTTAAGGGGACACAAATCTCAACTTTTAAAATAAAACATAGAAAGTAGTCACATTGTCAGTTGAAATGATTACTTGGGGGTCTAAACAAATGTATTTGTAAGTTGTTGAAACATTAGTGTAGACATGTTATATTCACTGTTTGAAAGATATAGACTGGCTGCCACTGATTAATCAAGAAAACAATACCGTTAAAAACAGTTTATGAAAGTACATTCAAACTCAAAATGTAACGAACAGTTCGTGAACCAATTAGTTCGTGAACCAATACGAAGTAACATTGAACGTTGTACGAATCTATTTTTTGTCGACATAATCGCATTTACTGAAAAGACCAAAAAACATTCGACATGTGACAAAAATTTCGACAGATCGCCATTTGTTCATTCATTAAAATGTAAAAAAAACATATATGTGCGATTAGAAATTTAAAGCTCTGACAACGCATGATAAGTGATGCATAATGTACCTAAGACGTATGGGATTTTCCGTTAAGATGGTAAGTCTAAAACACTTCTTTGATTTCTGGTTCTTTCTGTTTGAAATATGATTATTTGTAGAATGTTTACTATCACTTTCATTTTCCCACGGCTTCTGACCAATTCACTAAACATAATTCATCCGCGAAAGAAACGGTAACTCGAATTATACTATACAGGTGGCGGCACATGCATATTTTTTATTACATGACAAGGATTTTTGAGACAATACCGTTTATTTAACAACATTAGAAAATATACTTATATCCGTGTAAATATTAGAAGTTTTATTTAATTAGGGGGGGAATATAATTAATAACTATGTTTCTGATCGATGACATTTCTGTTTTAAGTTGTGAAGCACTTCCGCTATAAATACGTAGATCAAAATATTTATTAATGCCAAAAACAGTATGCTTTAACTTATTTACTTTTTGTCATAGGCATATATTATGTCTTCCACTTTATAAAGGTAATTGCATGAAATGTGTGGTTTTACTATCGCACTGACCAAATTTATTTAAATCCCGTGCACAGCATTCTTGAAACATCAGTAAATAGTATGGTGTCTGTGAGTGGATACTGTAGGAAATAACATTATGTATAAAGTGTCTTATCTATGGTAACCTTTTTGGTTTTATATATGTTATCCAGGTTTTCCAAAGGCTAAATTATATTGGCGAATGTCGGCGCACGGACAGGCGAGTGGGTTGCAGGGCGAGCTTCTACAATTTCTTCTCGACGCAACTTTTTATTGATCCTTAATATCTAAAATTGGTTAATAAATACTATAATTGGATATTTAATTTGTGATTTTTGTAACTGACGTGTTTTTTGATAAGTTATAGAACTGGCTCAATAAGCTTAAAATGAAAATTATCAGAAAATATGATACACTTTAAATGACAAGGGGAAAGTGTAACTATTGACTGTTTTGTTCCATGGCACTTTTGACCACCATACCTGTTAATTTGTACTACTTTATGACCAAAACAGATCGTGTTTTTACCTGGTAGTGTGTGTAACAAAATGAAGTTAGAAGTGTTAATTCTCATTATTTCAGATAAATTTCAATTGTACAACATTGATAATTTTTTGACATTGTGTAGTGCATATTACTTTTTGAAATATGAATTTATTTTAGTGTTTAAATGTACGCGAAAGAAATGTTCTTATATCCACATTAGCTTTGATATTTTATCTTTTTTCTCCATTCTTATCAATATTCCTTTCAGTGCTAATATGGCTTGAAATATATTTCTTTTACTGAAATGTAAGCCTATTCTTACTTTTTAATTATTACCATACCCCACCGGCTTTAGATAATTGTCAGAAAGTGTGTCCCCTTAAAGGGGCATGCCCTGGAACTGCTGTGTCTTGGGTTTTATACACCAAATATGCGTTTATCACTTGTAAAAACAATTATTACCGAAAAGTCAAAGAAGAATGTGCCTTCAAAAGTGGCCCTATAATGCGCGCGTGGGTATTTATATGCCGATTAAAATAAAAGGCTTACAGCCTTTTATTGACGACAACGATATTTCCGATTCGTCTGAGAGTTTAACTTAGCGTGCGCGCTGCCTTTCAAGCAGCAAAACAATGATATTTACCTATACTTGATCGATAGATAAGCTTTATGCCGCAAACAATGAACGTGACATGAGCAATACTTACCATTTCACAGTTTGTTGACATTTTTTCCGCTTTTCACTGATCCCGAAACGGTCGAGTTATGAAAATGACGAATATTTTCTAAGGCGTAATCGGCAGGTTTCGTAAATCTTGAAATGTGTATTTTGAGTCAACTAGCGGGATATTTCGTAAATATTTTACAGGACTTTCATGAATTGACTTAGGCATTCAAATGATACCAATTTGATTTACATTCGAGACGCTTCAGGTCCAGGGCATGCCCCTTTAATATAGGTGTGATAACACTTTCACTCCAATCAATAAGAAACCTGTCTGATATAAATATGGTATTAAACATATTTGCTTAGTATGGTAGCATTAAATGTAGTGTGGCTTCGAACATCTCCATACTCAGTCCATCGTTTTCCCGGTGCACACGAACTCCTCAATTTATTAGTACAATGAATTATCTCCCCTTCCGTAATAGGAGTTTCTAATTCCGCTGCATCTGTGTTTAATCAAAAATCATTCATGATATTAGCATTTCTGTCTTTCGCATGTGTATTTTCTCTCACAAACAGAGTAGAACAATATTCAAACCAGTCAGATTTTGATATATCATCGTGTATTTGGCGATTCACTCTTGCTCCCTCACTTTATGCCAGCAGACAGTATGTTTATTTCGTGGGTCAATATAAATGCTAATTGAACACCTCTTTATCTTAAAAGGGAGATGACGACCAATAAGGTACTTTAATAATGTAGAAAAATTCGATTAAGAACGCAAATCTTTGATTCCCCTAACGAAGTATTACCGACCTAAAAGCCAAATTAAATGTTTTGGTAAAGGCTCCTAATTGCTGATTATAATATGTATATATTCTTTATGTTCGAAATTTATGCCCATGATGTTATTAGCAACAGTTGCTGTACAATCTGTTGTGCTTTGTTTTCCCCGCTACTTTACGCTATGGGAAAATCACTTTTTCGCTTTCGCGCTGCACAAGTTTCGTAGCGACTCCTTTTGACCCATTCCGAGATAGCTAAAATATCAAGAAGATGTGTCCTTTAATTTCCTTTATTTTCAAGATAATAAACACAAATAAAGTCAAATTGAAGAGTCTGTTAATTAAAATGTACATAACCCAATTACATAGTTACAATTTCAATAAGAATAATAACTATAATGAGTAAAAAAATATTATTACAACAATAAGATTGAACGAATGTTAAATAAATGCAGATCATGATTTAAATCAATAATGTTCAATAACATATATCTAGTGCAGAAACAATTACAGAATTTAAACCTTATGGAAATGAATATTGTTTCTGCCTTAATCATTTAAGAAATATTTTTATCTTTAAATTTACAGTAAATTGCATAGCTTGTATATATTCAATAGAATTTAATAAAATGAGTACATAAAAAGTTCTTAACGCCAAAAACAATATGACGCAAGAAGTGATTTAATAAATCACCAAATATGCAGAATCATTGATATTTTTTAATGAAAACTATTTCCATTTAATTAACACATTATCATTAACACACTGTTTTACTACAGTTAAACATTACAAGAAATATTAAACAAAAGTTTATCAAAATGACATTACTTTCACAAAATAATTAAAAATCATAAAAGAAATAATACAAAATTCTTACCTAAAAAAGAAGATGTGTCCTTCAAATGATACATACAAATTATCTAACTGTAAGACTAATAAAGTGTCAAAATCATTTGATACGGCACGTAATCTTGAGAGATACTATAATCCAGAGGTGTATAGGCATAGCCTGGTTCACACAGACGAGGATAACAATGAGGTAACTCCGGACGGTGATGAAAGTGATAGCGACGAAGTCACAATAGACAATCAGGTGACTGAAACACCGGATGAAGACTTAGAGCTGTCACAGGAACAGCCACGGATTGTTCATAATGATGTTATTGCTGATCAGTCAAAGACTAAACAGGAAAGTCAGACTGAAACAAACACCATTCCAAATTCCCCAAAACAATACACACCGACAACACCACAAAGAAGATGGTTTCCCGTTAACAGAATCATGAAACAAAGATTCCGGGATGGAAAAAGGCAATATTTGCTGCAATGGAAGGATAGCAAATATAAACCATCATGACAGGATGAGGATGCCGTGTGTAAATCCCACACCTCTGTTTTAATATACAATATAGACACAATGGAACTTAATTGTAAAATGGGTAAAAGAATAGAAAAGGGATGTAAATTTTGCATCATAAACATTCCTTGTGTATGTGCTGTATCTACACCTAATCTATACTTGCCACCTAGATTAACTTCTTGCCATAAAAATACAACCAGTATGTTGCATCCAGTCAATTTATCATTACTCCAACAATTTTTCAATGATACTTACTTAAACAATATTAAAAGTAATTAATTGTTTGAAAATCCATTGTCTGTAGATGTGCCACAATTTCATATAATCACTTAATGCAAAACATTATTGCTGATGATAGGAAAGCACATTTAAGTCTGAAAAGAATGGCAGATTCTGCGAAAAAGGATGCCACTGTATTTCAATCTTTATTTGACCCGCTATTGTCAGGTGATATCATACTTCAAGATGATTGGCCGTCCACTGATGACATACTTCTATATTGTACCACTGCTGTTGCAGCTTGTTGTCTAGTTGCATTTATTCTAGTTTCTATTAAGTTAAGGAAAGTACTAATTATTCTTTCAGTTTTACAAAATTCAGTTAAGTCTGTACATTCAGCTACAGTAACATCATTGGTGTATCAGAAACAAAGTACAACTCAAACACCATCAAATTATTCTTGGGAAGCTCTAAATATTACTCGAGATCATTATATTTTATGTTTTGGTGTTATGACCTTCATTTTGGTAACTATTTTGCTAATCAAAAATTGTTCAATCAGAAAAGGCACTACTCAAATTGTTATTGAAATTACCAATGGTGTATCTTGTGTTCAATTCCCAGTATAAAACCTGACATTGTGTCCCAACTACTGGAAATTTACTGTCCCACAAGACATTTCATGTATTCAGGTTCAAGGTCTGTGGAAAGCTGCAGTTACATTTACTTGGGATGAATTCAAAATTCAAAACAAACTCAATGAAAAAGTTTGGTATGTGTCACCCAATGTCAGAGTAAGTTATTTGAAATCTGAACAGTTTAGGCAGATAATGAAAACTAACTATTCAGTTCATTTCTATGTTAAGCATAACAGTCTTCTTATAACTTTTATGTAATTATGTTCTGATTACTGCAAACAATCCTGTTCTTGAGTAGACAGTTGTTGTAGAATTCTAGCATTATCCTGTTCTTGAATAGACACTTGTTGTTGCAGCCTTATTGTGTCCTGTTCATGAGTTGACCGTTGTTGTTGAAGTATTTCATTTTCCTGCTCCTGTGTGGACAGTTGTAGTTGAAGTATTTTATGATCCTCTTCTTGAGTAGACATAATTTGTTCAAGTCGTTTATGATCCTTTTCTTGAGCAGACAGTTGCTGTAGAATTCTAGCATTATCCTGTTCTTGAATAGATACTTGTTATTGAAGTATTTTGTTATGCTGTTCTTTAATAGACAGTTGTTGTTGAAGTATTTTATCATCCTGTTCTTGAGTAGACAGTTGTTGCTGAAGTATTTTATTATCCTGTTCTTGAATAGACAGTTGTTGTTGAAGTATTTTATCATCCTGTTCTTGAGTAGACAGTTGTTGCTGAAGTATTTTATTATCCTGTTCTTGAGTAGACAGTTCTTGTTGAAGTATTTTATTGTCATGTTCTTGAGTTGATAGATGTTGTTGAAGTTCTTTGTTTTTCTTTTCTTGGGTTGACAGTTTTTGCTTAAGTCTGTATTTGTCCTGTTCTTGAGCAGTACTTTTTCTTGAGATGTCAATTGTTCCTTAAGGTGTTGATTTTCCACACATTCTGCTTTGTATTTACGTTCATAATCATCCATATCATCTGAAATAATCTATGTAAATAAATTACCTATCTCCAAATACTTGTGCGACATCTCAGTAAGACAAACATGGATTGAATATGATTTATCTTTGTTAATGCCAATTACTGTACATCTGTATGTTATAAAACCCTTTAATAATTATGAGTGTTAATATAATATTCATAATCACATTATTTTCTTATCTGTTTTTAATGCTATAATTGGCATCACATCGCTTTGCTGTTATCCTAATTATGATGGGTGATCTTATTGCATAATTATACAATGTGAATTATCGTTGAAACCGTATATTATTGATTGTTTTCGTGTAAGCTCCGATATTTTACAAATATACATACCGGTCATTCAGATAGGTGTTTACATTCATCAAGAGCACTCATGTGAAATTTTATGTACTATATGGTTACATGGAGGCGATGTTTTGAATCCTTTTCCTTTAATGTATTATGCTCAAATGTGGTCGAAAATGATTAATAACCTCCGCCGGTTTGTTTTTGGCACGCCGGTCTTTGGCAAATACAGCCCCCACTATTACGCGCTTTTGAGAAACAAAAACATTATTAAATTGTAGCATTTAGTTATTTATTAAAAAATTGTAAGTCTCATGTTTCTATCTTTACTAGATTTCTTGAAAATGCAAAAAAAACTGTCTTTGCCATGGCAAAAGGCATTTTGCCATGGCAAAAGGCATTTTGCCATGGCAAAGCGGTATTTTGCCATGGCAAAATGCCTTGCCATGGCCGCCATGGCCTTGCCATGGCAAAACAATCAACACTTTTTTTTAATAACTAAAGGAACACTATGTAAGGGTGTGTAGGTATCAAAATTACCACAATTATTATGGTTTTGATCAATAAATATGAATTTTTAAATTTTAATTTCTGTACAAGATACAAAGTCAGCTGTGAGTTGGCTTAGACCAGGGCTCGCATTTATGAGGCATCATATTTTTTTCTTACAATAAAAAATCTTATCGTAAGATGATTGATATATTAGCATGCACTTATTTTATCAAAGAAAATTATTAATTTTAATTTAAAAAAAAATGTTTTTAAGATATGTTGTTGCTATAGAATTGCCGATTTTTCATTTCTCTTAAATTCTTAAAAATAAAAAGGAAGTGTTTTCTATGACGTTCGCGTCCATGCATGTGTTTGAATTTAAGAAATAAATCAATAATTCAGCGTAATACCATTTTATATTCCCCTCACCATGCAATATATGTGTTAAAATTTGCAATATTTGCCATGATGTCACTGATGATGATAGCATTGTAATACCAACAATGAGACCTATTAGTAATTATCATATATGCAGAAGGGGCGGATCCAGGTTTTCAAACTAGGGGGCGTAATATTTGGGAACTGAATAATTGAATGCTATTTCATTAAATTAATGAATTAATTAATGGTATTTTATGTCTATATATGATCTAGAACTTTGAGGGGGGACCCGCCATGCACGCTGCCTTCCCCCGTCTTACAATAAAAAATCTTATCCTAAGATGATTGATATTTATGCATGCACTTATTTTATCAAAGAAAATTAATAATTTTAATTTAAAAAAATGTTTTTAAGATATGTTGTTGCTACAGAATTCCCGATTTTTCATTTCTCTTAAATTCTTAAAAATAAAAAGGAAGTGTTTTCTATGATTTTCGCGTCCATACATGAGTCCTATTAGTAATTATCATATATGCAGAAGGGGCGGATCCAGGTTTTCAAACTAGGGGGCGTAATATTTATAAACTGAATAATTAAATGCTATTTCATTGAATGAATTAATTAATGGTATTTTATGTCTGTATATGATCGAGAACTATGAGGGGGCGCACGCTATCTTCCCCTATCCCTTGAACCGCTAGTGCAGTGTTATATTATTGTTTTGTAAGCTATGTCACATGTTTTGAATATAATCCTTCAGGGAAGTTCTATCTGACTGATAGCCTGGACAATTCGACAATTTGGGATTTTTATTCTGGAAAAGCAACTGCTACTCAGAATACAGCTTCTAATTTTAGAACAGGAGATACACTTGAATTGAATAGAGTTTCGCGGGAGCTGTATACAAAAGCTTTTTGCAGATACAGCTCTCCAGGGAGCTATTCTACTCAAAATTTGATAAGGATAACTTTTTATTCTGTATGGCATTATCGTCAATTTTGGATTACATACATAAAATATGAGTTTTGGTTATTTTCAAAGATACCTGCATATCATGAGCGCAATATATAATCCATACATTGAATCATTCGAGCGTAACGAGCGTCGAAATGAGGATAGGGTCAAAATTAGACATTTTATGGGTATGTGTGGGGAATACAAACTTTGAGGAAAATGCGCAAAGGTGCTAACTTTTGTTTTTAGTATCGATACTGATGTCTTCGTGCGTCAAAAACAGCCTGACATCGACCCCTCATGCTTCTGATGTGCCGTCCAATCTTAAATTGTGGGGTTCGAGCCCATTCTTCCGCAAGTGCCTCTCTGAGCTGTCTGGTGGATGTTAGCTGGACAGGACGCTCAGATATCGCTCTCTGCAGCATACCACAGTCGTGTTCGGTGGGATTTAGGTCGGGAGATCGAGCGGGCCAGTCCATTCGAGCAGTAGTTTCCCTTTTAAGGTACTGATTGGTGTCAGTGGCCCTATGAACACGGGCATTATCGTCCATGAAAATGGACTCTGGACAGGTAACACCAGCGTATGGACGAACATGAACTTCCAAGATATCATTTACGTGCCATTTACAACGGTTTGTAGGTCCATTGTCGACCGAAGCATGTTAGAGAGCATCTACAATGGGCTCATGGTCATGTTAGATGGACCCTACAAGACTGCACCCCTGTATTATACTCTGACGAGTCCAGGTTCTGTGTCGACTTCACAGATAGACGTGCTAGAGTCTGGAGAAGGAGAAATGAACACTTTGAGCCAGTTTGTATTGCTGTGCATGACCGCTATGGTTGTGGCTCATTTTTGGTATGGGCAGGCATTAGCATTCAGGGAAAACAAACCTACTAGTCGTTGAAAATGGCACTCTCACAGCTGTGAGGTACGTAAATGAGATATTGGAAGTTCATGTTCGCCCATATGCAGGTGCTATTGGTCCGAAGTTCATTTTCATGAACGATAATGTCCGTGCTCATAGGGCCACTGACACCAATCAGTACATTGAAAGGGAAATTATTGTTCGAATTGAATGACCCGCTCGATCTCCAGACCTAAATCACATCGAACACGTCTGGGATATGCTACAGAAAGCGATATCTGGGCTTCCTATCCAGCCAACAACCACCAGACAGCTCAGAGAGGAACCTCTGGAAGAACGGGCTCGAATCCCACAATTTAAGATTCTACGGCTTAGTAGAAGCATGAGAAGTCGATGTCAGGCTGTTTTTGACGCACGAAGACATCAGTATCGATACTAAAAACAAAAGTTAGCACCTTTGCGCATTTTCCTCAAAGTTTGTATTCCCCACACATACCCATAAAATGTCTAATTTTGACACTATCCTCATTTTGACGCTCGTTACGCTCGAATGATTCAATGTATGGATTATATACTGCACTCATGATATGCAGGTATCTTTGAAAATAACAAAAAATCATATTTTATGTATGTCATCCAAAATTGACGATAATGCCATACAGAATAAAAAGTTATCCTTATCAAATTTTGAGTAGTATATATTTGAAAGGATCCCTGTAGGGGTGTCAGTTATCGGATCTAATGAAGTCCAATATAGAATCTAGTTCCCTCTGCAGCAGTACTTTTTACAACTTATGCAGAAAGTAATTTTGTTTCTGCCCTAGCTGTTGCAAGTGATTTGGTAAATATGAGACTCTTTAAACATATATAAGTGGTACCAGATAACGGTGAAGCTAAAATTAGAGTGTATATAACGTAAGATACACCGTTATTTCGATAACATCGGTAAAATGGGGTACCGACTATATAAGATCCCTCTTTAATGAACTTAAAATAAGTTAATATTTAAGTTACAAATAAATTTACTTACCTGAGACCAAATAACACAATTATAACAAGACTTTTAAAAGGATAAATGACATTCTACAGAGCTAGTTTCCTTCTATAACAGGCGCTTTTAACAGGCCCTCAGGATAATCCTTTAAAATCATGCAGTTTTCCCCTAAAATTTAGTTTACATCCAAGTTTTTTCTTCACCTTTTGCAAAAAAAATATGAGTTATTCTTTCCCAAATTTGAAGAAAATGTCACTTTTCCTACCTGTGAAAAAGGTCCTGCACTACAATATTGTAACACACTGAGTGCATTACAGATTAAAGACATTGAACAGCTACTATATAAGTGACCCCCCCCCCAATCCACATGAGGTCTAATCTCTTAATTGTTGTAATGCCCCTAATGGGATTAATCCTGTCTTTTCACGGTCAGCTAAGTGTCTGTAGACTTGACACCTAGTCATAGAGGGTCATAAATTTTATTGATTTTAATGATAATTAGTTTATGGATAACTTCCTGTTGTTTTTGTAAACATTTTATGTGATTCATTAATGGTGTCCTTTAATTACCAGATTATGTAAGAACAGTTAATGCATGAAAAATGCAACTGAATGCTTCTTCTATTTCTAAATCAAATCATTCTATTTACACATGAAATTATTTTTTACAAGATAAATATTATAATCTTAAAAATAACTTGCAAAGAAACTATGTTTATACAGGTACTGCTTGAGAAATTATATTGGTTAGAAATATTTAACAGGTATAAAAGGTGTTAGGATACGTTTGTATTAAATTCACAAAATGCACGTTTAATTTATCAAAATCATCCAGACCTAACTAATTGGTGTGAGATACATATATTTGCTAATGTGTTTGAAGCGTTGAGCATTTGTTTGAGTAATCAATGTCTTTAATCATATTAAATTTCTTAATATTTTGCATTTAATATAAACATACTTTAAAAAAAAGAATTAGATCTATATTTTTAATTAAACATTGAATCAATTTAAGTATCTATACAGTAGCTATAATTTTTATTAGCCATAAATTTAAATGACTGATTATGTAATTAAAAGCTAGTCTATCAATGACCCTGTCAGTTTTATTGGACTCCCTACTGTGGAATATACAGGACTGCTTGGTCTTAGTCACATGCCTCGCATTCCTGGTTCAATGTATTTAAATAATGTAAAATTCACTTACAAATCTACTCCTGTTTAGTATTTAGATGTTATGTAGAATTATTCTGACAGTTCCACACGAATCTTACCGCTGAACCCTTTTAAATTTACGGCCCAACGGATTGACTACGTGTGTCACGCCAGAGATTATCATTATGTTACTTCATTCTTAAAAATCCCATCCTTATGTCCTCAGTTTGCTACTTGAATACTGTTCGACAATGCATATTATTGATGTGGTCAATATCTCTAGTTTGTCGTTTGTATGCCTGTCAAAACTATCTTTTTCAGAACTGATTTCGTCCGGTAATCCCTTTAATGGTGTGCACTGTCAACAGAAATTCACATTATTCCTCAACTTAATATTTACATTAGTAAACAGCAGCCATCTTGCATGCACTATGCGACAGTTATTACGCGGCCGCCATTCTAAAATACACGGCCAGCGCTTTTTTAAGTAAAAATATTGTTGAGTAATTCAAACATTTTTAGAAGAAGAAAAGGTCAATATCAGGGTATATTTTATCGATACTATTCATGTTTTATTTAGAGATAATGAATACATTAAACTAAAATCAATTCAAGTTTCTCAATAAGAAAACGTGCTGTCACTAAAATTATACGAAGACGGCCTCACTATTTAAAGGATACATAAGATCGACACAGAGCCTTAATGTACATTTAAACACTGCTTTAAATTGCAGTTTAAATCAGTCAGTGATTCATATTATTTTACCATTTTCACACATTTCGGACACACACCACACACCTCCATTTCATTGACGCAGCGTCAATAAAAAGGGTTATAATATATTTGACATTTTCCTTTTGAAAAAGTTTCAAAATAGATGATAGGTTTTGTATTCCGGAATAAAAATGAATAACTCTGATAACAACAGCACAAATTTAAGTATTAATAGCCTAATATTAGTATCGTGCTATTCCTGTCGCTCTTATTTTTGTTGTCTCGAAAAAAACATGACAACTGGTTTTAATTTAGAAAACAATCTAACGTCACTTAACATGATAGATCATTGTTTGTTGTAAATAAAAAACATCAGCATGATTCAGTCATTATTGTAAGTACACATAGGCCGAAGTGTACCTATAAAAGTGCGTACTCTCTATATATATATCCATAAACGAAACGCATGTTTATAAAATGTATGGATTATATAATCTGTCATCAACTGAAATTGTACATATTCCGAAAATCGGTGTATTTCACATCAGCATGGGGATTTATTGAACAGCTCCTGTGTAAGCGACTAAAAACCACAGGAGGTCTTATCTCTCGTTTTATCGCCCCCTGTGTCTGGTCACGGTCAGTTTGGAATTTAGTGAAGAATAGGGTCATACATTGTACTGATGTATGGTGATGAGACATAGATAACAGAGATAAGCTGTTTCAGCTATCGCCTGTATAACTGCGTGTGTGGCTATTACTTTCTCCCAAAATTACTGATTTCACATGCGTAAATTTTTAATTTTCTGAAAGCTTATTATATTAACATTTGCTGCTGAGTTTTACAATCACTAATTTGGACTAATAGCTTTATTACACTAGCTTCTGCTGCCATTCAATATATATATATATATATATATATTTATTTATTTACTCGTACCATTTTTTTTCATGACGATTACTTTTCTAGTGGGTATAGCAAAGATTAACTGAGAAAATATATATCTAGCAGATGTCACATGTTTAAAACTTTCAGAAAACGGTATACAACAAATTTGACAAATCCTGTAATTACTTTTTATGTTTCAATAAAAGGTTTATTAGATCATAACCGAAATAATTGCTAATATTAAGTATTTTGTTCGAAAATTAAACGCGAGTTACAGGCCAGGTGTAAATATTAGGCTAGTAAATATTTCTTACAAGTTTAGTCTATAGTATTGTCAATCATCATGTTTAATTTCATTAATCATTGTTAATAAGACTTTTTTCAAACAAATTATAAGCGAAATTCACAATCGGGCGAAACCCGTCTCCGTGGTAGCTGACTTAAACTCACTGTAACTTCTCATTGATAGAGGGTCGTGGTTTCGAGTGCCGCTACCGACCATGACTCTTTATGTGAGAAAGTAGGCAGTTGCTTACGGAGAATGGGAGTCTAGTACTGGTTCTTCCAAGGAGCGATGCTTAGGTGAACTGTCCGCTTCATATGAATCTGACTGTTGAAATGGTAAAACTCGATTTGTATGATGAGCCTCTTAAATTTCTTCCGCAGACATGCGTGCCCTGTTTAATGTTTTTATCATTGCTTACAGAAAACCGTACCTTTTAAACAATATGCTGGTCATATTGTCATTGAATGCACGGGATTCACGAGCAATATGATTAGTGAAGTATACATTTCACATTATGAAATTTCAGCTTACGAACTTCCTGTCAGTAAACGGTACTTCAAACTACATTTTACAAACGTCCTTATGTTGATTACGTGTCGCGCGTACCATTTTATTGATACATTTTGAACATGTAAATATAGTGCTTGATTAAGTTAAGTTATCATGAATACCTCACTCCCACATCAAATACGAAGTCGCGGGTATTAATTTTTGATAACACATGCGCAATGATGCGCGTACAATTGAAACAGATTTTCGGTTATTACTAGTATATCTTTTTCCATTTATTTGACGAGATCTTCCATATAAAATCTGCTCTAGATTGTAGATTCAACTTGAAAACACCTTTACTTAATCCAATGTATACATTTCACATTGAGAAATTTCAGCTTACGAACTTCCTGTCAGTAAACGGTACTTCAAACTACATTTTACAAACGTCCTTATGTTGATTATGTGTCGCGCGTACCATTTTATTGATACATTTTGAGCATGTAAATATAGTGCTTGATTAAGTTAAGTTATCATGAATACCTCACTCCCATATCAAATATGAAGTCGCGGGTATTAATTTTTGATAACACATGCGCAATGATGCGCGTATAATTGAAACAGGTTTTCGGTTATTACTAGTATATCTTTTTCCATTTATTTGACGAGTTCTTCCTTATAAAATCTGCTCTAGATTGTAGATTCAACTTGAAAACACCTTTACTTAATCCAATGTTTCTGAGGCAGACTTGAATGCTTTGATGATAAGCAAAGATTCAAAGAGCATAAAAAGCTGTTCCGTGATACATTTATAAAATTAGGTGTCATTTTGTATGGTCGCTAATTGTTACTTCACCTTTTTCTTGACCCACGTCTCACTTTGATTAATATTAACAGTTCAATAAACTAAGCAGTTTATACTTCCGCATTGTTAAGACGAATGGAAATTGTCATAATAATTGTAGAAATTGTACAGTTTATGCACCCGTTCTATAGTCACATATTATTTGTGAATATTGGATTTTATTTCGTAATATGGAAGTGCATATTTAGATCAATTCAATTATTTGAAATACAAGACTTGTGACCTGGTGCATGTGCATGCCACACTATATACGCACACATTCTGGAATATATATAAGAGGAATCATAACTTGCTAAATTTAATACTGATTTCAGTTGAGATAATAGATCTCGTCTCTGACGCATGGCTGACTTCAGGTTATGAATAAGGTAAAGAAGCCGGGTAACAATCGATAGACTGCGTGAAAATCTTAAACTGGTTCCCGTTGACTTGTTTGTTCCTTTGGTGCACTGCAACATTGAGCGGGAACCAGTTAATGTAAACCGTTAAATCGATCAGACACCCGATAAGACCATAGATCCAACAGACGGAACGTCTTTAATGATTTGGCCATTTCTTTTGCGTCAGTAAATACATTAATAATCTCATTAGAACCTTTCTAAAATGAGTACGAATGTGTTTTTTTAATGAAAGAACACGTATTTTGTATTTAGTTTGAAAAGATTATTTTGTAGAACACATTATTTTTTGTTGTATTCATAAAGCTTTGAAAATGTTAAAAACTTTATATAAATTATTTTTATTATTATACATTATTGTTTCTGTCTTGAATACAACATGTATTTATACAAATTTACGTATCATTGATCTGTCGATTAACAGGTGTAATATTCAATTAGAATTTAGAAGGTCTTGTATTAGATTTTACATAAAATTATCTTCGAGTATTCGTGCTGTAAAACACTAATAACACCCGAATCGGTAAAAATACTCGTTTTAAAATGTGACAAGTTAGTAAAATAACATTTGTTTCATAAATCCATTAGTCTTTTACTTGCCCGCTACTCAAGCAATTCCTCTGATAATATATTTTACTATCGATGAAGATATATGTATTTTATATACAAACTAGTAAAATTCAAATCTGCAGTATATACATTTACCACCCGTGGTGTTTATTGACTATCGATCTATGTACCAGGACTATATATTAGCGACGCGGCAATTTGACCCTTCCTTAGATATTTCATTGAACGGCCGGTTGACCAATCAGATAACGGCATTTCCACTGACCTTCTGAAACCGACAGTATCATGTGTGAGATCAAACCGTTCAGTTGTTAAAAGATAAGAAAAAAAACTAATCGTAATCAATAACATAAACGTTCTCACTTATAATTTTCTGGTACTGCAACAATCAATCAAATACAATGTGTCAGACCCATACATAATTTTCCTATTTTATATACAAAAAAGCCGAGCGTCAATATTCCTCGAAATAGCACCGAGATTACGTAACATTACACACTCTAAGACACGTATAGGAACATGATTTTATTTAGTAACTTATACAAAACATAGTATCTCGTTACAAACATATGTATAAATACAATAAAGTTCGGATCATGTGACATCGTGAAAATTCAAAGAGTAGAAGAAAGACAGATAATTAATGAAAACTAAAAGTTCAAAAATTAAAGAGATTGAGCTAGAAATATTAAGTATCGACAACGACTGACTGTTTACGTAAAGAAAATGCATGATATGTGTATTTTGCTAGATTAATTATGTCTAATTTTTCAGTAGATAGCATGAGTTGAGTGAATTTGAAGACACTTGGGCGAACATAATAGTATCCTGGTTTTAAAAATTGCTTACGATTATTTATATATAGCAAAGTGGTAATCATCTTCGATGTCATTTGATTTACATATCAGACATATGATAAATGCTAGAGCATTGAATTATGTGAATTCATCCTGCTTATGTTGTAAGGCGAATATTCATTGATTGTGATTTATGATATTATTGCATATTAACGGTTATATGTACATTGTACAATGTATTATAGTATATACTCTCCGTGTTTGGAGGAAATAAAGATATATATATATACTTGTCGAAATACTACTATACCAAGAATGAAAAAATACTTCTATAGCACGTTGTTAAAAACACAATATAGGGGTAGATTCTAATCTAAGTGTCAATTTTGTAATTTCTGGCAACAAATACCTACTATATATATTTAATATTGGATGCAAACTGTAATTATCGCAGCTATTTTAATGACAAATATCATTAAATATAGTTTAATCGGACACGCGGTAAGTAGTATACATAATAAATTTGTACATACCAAGTTGTACACAGCTAATATTACAGATGATCATACAAATAAATAAATAAGTATTCGTTGCGAAACAAACATATACTGTTTATAGCTTACTTAACACCTATATATATTAAGAAGTATATCATTAGAAAATTAAAATAAAACTATACTGCAGAATCGGGACAGATTTCTACAGTTAATACATGCACAATCATACAACAAGTTTGCGGTAAAATTCTCATAATTTTTAGTAATAAAAACTAATTTAATTATTGGCTAGATTTTTTGACGTTATGCACGGTATCAATACTTTAAATAATTGAGTAAAAAGTAGCACTTAGTAAAAAACACGTCTAGATATACCTAACATAGCAGCACAAGGCTTATAAATTTGCGACAGTCATGAATAGCTATATGTAGCTCCTAGATGTAAGTGACTCCAAAAGCTGCGGGAGGTCGTAGTAGGGCTACGGGAGGTCGAATCTCTGAATTGTTTATTTGCCTTATCTGTCTTATCACGTGTGCATGTTAGATGTTGCAGTAGAAATCCATTGATTGGTACTGATGATAACTTTATGATTAATTGACATTCTGCTGATTTATATGCCAACTGATAATATAAGCAGAAGCTACGACCCGTTCAGCTTTATTACCCAGTACTGCACTGGACTGCCTGTGGTCAATAAATTATTTTACCTCGCATTTGGACTGGTTAAATCTTGGAACATTGAAAAAGTCAGTAGGCCTAGGTAATTAATGCATCTAAATATGCGTTAACGTAGAATTAAAGTAAACCTGACAGTTCTTGTCGGGTGTTTGTACATGTATCTTTCTGTTCATTGAAATACTTAGGATGCAAAACCTTCGCTCGTTTTCTAGCGACGTAAGTCACGTGATACCCAAAATGGCTTCTTCTGGAACTGTCACTGTTTAGAGATCTACATAGTAACAGTAATTTTAAGCTAAACAAACATAAGTGTGCATACTTCCGTGTAAAGATCAATGAATAATAGAGGAATATTCATGCAGCAAGGATAATTATTAAAGCTAACGGATTAGGCCGTGAAAGTGCTAGGAACTTGAGAGAATAAAAACTTACTGTTACAGACTTGGATTAATGAATGGCGAGCACACAAGCTTATCGTGTATGATTGGTCAGTTTACTAATCGGTCAACATATGCTTTATGATTTTGTGCTTCGCTCAATGCTGCAAACGATTAGAATTAATTACAACAGACGTATCCAAATAATAAAGCAAGGGTCTCCCCTGCTATCAGGTGATTACAATTTATTTTATATTTGCACCTTCTCTCAGTATAATTTAAAATTGATTGGAGAATTTTTAGATAGGCTTTGTTATTTGAATGTGTCCAGGAGGGCCTATCTGATAACTATTTAGTCTGAACTTATTTGTGGCAATAAGACACTTCCTCAATTTGGCCTGTCTGCCGCAGTACAACAAAGAACAAAGTATCTTTGTGCACTCAAAATCCTCAGTTAAAAGCTGTTGGGCATGATAACTTACTTAATTTTACATTGTAGCAGTCTGGTATATTAATTATCGATCGACTGGGATATTTACCCGCCCGAATAGCTCAGTAGACTGTAGAGCATCTGACTTGCAAGCAGGGGGTCACAATTTTGAGCCCCACATCGGGTACTTTATCATAGAGCTAGGGTGAAGTAAAGGCTGGGTTAGTTGAGGCTGTTGTTGTCGCAGTGAGTTACTTAGAATAAAAAGGAAGGAGGATTGTAGCATCAATTTTTGTCGTATATTATATTCATATTATATTCATATGATATTCATAAATTGGCTAAGATATTCACCAGCCTGATGAGCTCAGTTTTTAGGGCATCCGACTTGCAAGCAGATGCATTTCAGTTTACAACTGTTGTATAAATATAGGTGAAGATGTAGTTATTATACATGTATATCTATAAGTTATTCATTATACTTCATCTATGCCTAAGTACACCATTATGTTTTGCTATTAAAAAGTAACCAACAAATAAACTTTTGCTATTCAAAAGTTTATCTACATGCATGGATACTGCTTTTTGTATTGGATATTGAGAAATTTCATTATGTTAATGTTCTATTCTGAGTGAGTATTCATAGATAGTTTGTACATGTGTATGAATATTCTGGGGAATCCCACTATGTCTAAATATACCTGAATGTTGCTAAAAAGGTTAGCAATAAACCTTTTGCTGTCTTATTTAAATGTGTATACATATAAATAGAATACTGTTTTTGTGCTGAATGTCTGGAAAATCTCAAAATCATAATGTAAATAGGTTAATTTACTATTGATAAATAATTAAAATTCTTTTGGCCATTTGCGAATATCAAAACGCTGAATAGAGTTGGTAGCTTTTATCGGTTTATCATTATTGCGATATCAGCTAGACAATATCAATAACACAATATTTTTTCATCATACCAATATATTGGATTTAACTTAAATAACTGGACTTTAAATAAGTCCAAATATAATTCATGTCTAAAAACTGGTCAAACTTGTATTATCAACATTGCACATATACATTATAATTGTTTAGACACTGCTAAATAAGAACAAATTCTTTCAAAGTGTGGTTCCAGACAGCACTATCACCAATAAACTGCATTATTACCCAAGGCTTTATGTGAATGCTTATTCATTATTCTTTATTTAATGACAACTTGCAATATTTACTGCGATACATATCCTGATACAGCATGCACTATTGTGATATATCACAATATGCATTTAAGGTGCGATACCCAGCTCTAACTCTTAGTATGCCTAAATGTGCTTTTGCTGCTAAAAAGAAACAGTTAGGTAGTCCATCTGCATTTCCTTGTCCCTAATGATTAGACATATAATGTAGAAATAACTTTGTACAATTGATAAATACCATAAGATAGTGTGCAGTGTTCAAGACCCAGGTCTGTAGCTCCAAGGTTGTTTGAAAATAACAGGTTTAACTGTTAAATTCAATGAGATGATATGCAGAGCACAAGACCCAGGTGCATACATGTAGTTCCAAGGCTAAGCTTAGACATTTTGTGTATAAGCATTGTCTAGCGGACCTCTACCAAGTTTGTTAAAATTATCGCCCCATGGTAAAAATTGGCCCTCCCCGTGTTCGCTTGATTTATGTAGACTTATATAGACTTATATCTTCATGTCCAAAACCACAAGCCTAGAGCTTAGTTATTTTGAGTGTAGTATTGTCCTGTGGACTTCTACCAAGTTTGTTCAAATTATAACCCCAAGGTTTACTCTATTTTATATAGGAAAATTTAAAAAATCTTCTTTCTGAAACCTCAAGGCTTGGAGCTTAGATATTTCAGATGTAATATTTTCTAGTGGACCTCTACCATGTTTGTTCAAATTATGGCCCTGGGGTAGAAATTGGCCCTGCCCACGCGGGTCTCTTGATATACATAGGCTTATATATGTGAATTATTTTAATCTTCTTGTCCAAAATCTCAAGGCATATAGACCTTAGATATTTTGTATGTAGCATTGTCTAGTGGTCATGTACCAAGTTTGTTCAAATTATACCCCATGGGTCAAAGTTAGCTCAACCCGGGGTTTAATCTATTTTATATAGGCTTAACAAGGAAAATTAAAAAAAATATTTTGTCCAAAACCACATGGCATAGAGCTTAGCTATTTTGTAAGTAGCATTTTCTAGTGGTCCTCTGCCATGGGTGTTCAAATTATGGACCGTGGGTCAAATTAGCCCCGGCCAGGTTTACTCTATCTTATATATGCTTAAACATAGAAATTACAAAAACACGTCTTGTCAGAAACCCCAAGGTCCAAAGCTTAGATATTTTGGACCTGGGGTAAAAATTGGCCTCGTCCCCAGGTGACTTGTTTTTACATAGGCTCATGATTATTTTCTCTCGGGTCTTTTTTCTGGAAAGCGATAAAGGGCCATCATGGCCCTCTTGTTTAAAATGTGGTGAGAGTACTGAATTGTGCCTATAGCAAATAACTCATTGTCTATAAATACAAAATTAGGAACAATTGTATGAAGTTAAATTCATGTGTGGGTTCGCATGTGATAGATATAATTTCGGTTTTATTTTTACAGAAATAAAACCCCTAGCTGGAATTCCATAGTAATGATATCTTAAAGCATTTGTTTCAAATTAAGAATTTTCTTTGCTAGAATATTTGTTAACATATACATTCTTAAATATCACTCATCTTATGATAAGATTTTTTCCAATCTTAGTAAATTTTGAATGAGTATAAAAAAAAAATTAAGATACTTCATAAATGCGAGACCTGGTCTAAGCCGATTCGCACCTAAATAACTTATCAATTACAGAAATTTACTTCTGTAATGGTAATTTAACTAAATTACTATTTTTTTTAAATTTTGCCATGGGAATATTTTGCCATGGAAATTTTGCCATGGCAATATTTTGCCATGGAAATTTTGCCATGGCAAACTTTTGCCATGGCAAAAATTAAAAATTAAAATTTCATATTTATTGATCAAAACCATAAAAATTGTGTTAATTATGATACCCACACACCCTTACATAGTGTTTCTTTAGATATTAAAAAAAATTTTGCCATGGCAAAACGCCTTTTGCCATGGCAAAGACAGTTTTTCTTTGCATTTTTCAAGAAAATTAGTAAAGATAGAAACATGGGACTTACAATTTTTTAATAAGTAACTAAATGCTACAATTTAATAATGTTTTTGTTTCTCAAAAATGCGTAAAAGTGGGGGCTGTATTTGCCAAAGACCGGCGCGGCAAAAACAAACCGGCGGAGGTTATAAATGGACTCCCTTTTTTCCCATTGCTTCTCTAACGTTGAACAAGTGGAACATTTTGAGAATGAACTGTTGTGTAACATTAATGAAATACATTGTTAATGATTGAGATTGGAATAAAAATTGTTAAAAATCTTACACATTTCTTAATTGTGACAAATTGTTTTTTCTCTACGATTTTGGGAATATCACCCGTACCCTTGGGATCAAGAATTTTGATGGTGTTTTGCTCAAAATTTGAAACAAATGTAAGACTGTAATTTGGTAGTGCTTAGTTCATTAATAAATTAACACAAAAAACGACTGTCTATGATTGGCACAGTCTATAACAAGAACATTACAGTGCAGTATTCGACTTGTTTTACACGACATTCAATCTTGATTTGGATTGTTCATCCGACCATGATTTATGAAAAAGATGCTTTTCTTGATCAGGAACATGCTCGAATATTGAGTGTTAAATTTGGCTAAAAAAATCTGCAACTAAACAGAACCTTTCAGAACCTTTTATTTTTTGGCAAAATAAAGTTACTGTTTACCTGCCCTATATCTAGGTAACTAAATAAATTGCAATGAACAATCACAAATCAAGAATCCACAATAAGTATATGCATAATGAAAATATAGAATTGTCATGTGACCAGTTACAAAAGCTTTTTCACTTTTGTTTATATATTCAGGCAGAACATATTCAGAGTAAATGCAGATGAAAGTAAAAAAGGAAAAACCTTATTCTGAATTTCAATGTTTTAAGTAATGTTTGCATATTTGTTGAAAGGTAAATGTATTTTTTTAAAGAAATATCTAGACATCTAATAATGTTGAATTAAATAATTTAAATCATATGCAATAGCTGAGTAACAAATACATGTTTAACATACACAACTTCATTTGTTTGTAAAAGGTGTGAAAAATACAAATGCACCTGTTTTATTTTCACATGAGGAAAATACATCTTCCATATCTTATAAAATTGGCTCTTGCTTACAGGTGTTCCTAACACTTAATATAAATCCCGCACTTCAGCATTTTTTACTGGTAGAAGAATGTCTTCACAATGCGGCATTCTATCACCCATAAAACTTGCGAATTCCTCAGTTTATAGCTACCGATCACTGCAATTATGTTTTGAAAACTGTTTGTACAAATTATTCTGTCATCCAAACTTTAAGCATTTGTCAATGCTTTTCGAGAAGTTTGGACGTCCGAACTTGTTTGTACAAATTATTCTGGCATCCAAACTTTAAAGGAGCATGTCCAGGAACTGCTGTGTCTTTTTTTCGTACACCAAAAATGTGTTTGTCACTTGTAAAACCAATTATTACCGAAAAGTCAAAGAAGAATGTGCGTACAAAAATGACCCTATAACGCGCACGTCGGTATTTGTATGTCGGTTTGAATAAAAGGCTTACAGCCTTTTATTGACGACAACGATATTTCCGATACGTCTGAGAGTTTAACTGAGCATGTGCGCTGCCTATCAAGTGAACATAACATGAGCAATACTTACCATTTCAGTTTGTTGACATTTTTTCAGCGAGGTTTTCGGTTTTGACAGATCCCGAAAGAGTGGAGTTGTGATTATAACGAATAATTTCTGAGGCCGAAATCGGCAGGTTTGGTAAATCTTGAAATGTGTTTTTTTAGTAAACTAGCGGGATATTTTATAAATATTTTACAGGGCTTTCATTAATTGAATTAGGCATTGAAATGATACCAATTTGATTGCTATTCGAGACGCTTCAGTTCCAGGGCATGCCCCTTTAAGCATTTGTCAATGCTTTTCGAAAAGTTTGGACGTCCGATTTTTTTGTACAAATTATTCTGGCATCCAAATTTTTAAGAATTTTTCAATGTTTTTCGAAAAGTTTGGAAGTCCGAACTTTTTGTACAAACAGTTCTGGCATCTCAACATTTCACATACTTTATTCTGTATAGATCATTTTATTTCTTTTTGAAAATCTTTGGACGACAGAAAAAATTGAACGCATTTGTACAAAATTGTTCGGACGTCCAAACTTTTTTAGTGTTCTGTTTGACTTTTTAACAAGTGAACATCAAATGAACATAAAAAATGTAAACTTTGTTTGTTGTTTTTTGCAATTTATCTTAACATTGTACCCCAGACTTGCTCAAAGCAGGCACTTTAATTGGGAATGAATATAATTTCCATTTCTCAAATATATTCAATTTGAGATTGTTCTTAAGAGTAACAACAATCTGACCCTTAATGTGCCAGGATATTTTTAGTTACAGTAGTAAAAATGAAGCTATTTCATTGTTTTATATTTATTTTTATAGTTTCTTGTATATTCATCGCATGATTATGATAAAATCTGAGGCTTTATTCTATTATGTATAATGACCATACACTGTCTTTGACACAGTGGACCGTGCCGGTCAAAATGGAGGATAAGCCACAAAACAATATATTCCACATGTTGGAATTGCAACACTTTGATATACAACAACAAACAAAATTTGGAAATATCGTAACTACATTGAAATTGTACTTATTTTTTTTTTAAAGTAAATTAACTTTTGTAATTCTAAGTATCTGTGTTGTCTCCTAAAAGTTCAATTAAATGAAATGTAGAAGTTAGAACCCTCTGCTTTTTTTGTTAGATTCATTCATGAGAAGGTATATTCTACAGTAAGCTCAGTAATTCTCAATTTAAGAACGCAGATAACATTTCACATAAATGAACATTTTTTGAAACTTACAAACAACACAAAAAATGTGCAAATTAGCATAAATGCTTTAAATCAAAATGCACAAAAAATGCCAAACGCAACGAATTTGAATTTCGGAAGGCGCTCCATTCAGGCTCGCATAGGAATCAATAGGCGTACGTTTTACCTTCGGTCTTTCGTATTAGTGTCGATATTATCTCGTGACAATTTTTTATTCAATGATATACATGTGGAGCACTTCATGGCAAACATTGTCTGCCAAAAGTGTCTCATACAATAAGTAGAAATGATTTACATGCATTATCGTTTTTGGAGGATGAAGACGGCAACTAGACGTGTTGTGTTTTGCCACTATTAGTTTCATGGCCTAATGATAAATACAGGATATCAGTATAATCTGAAGAGGTCTTATGCAAGCACTGGATGCTAACAAGACACTATGATGGCATATAATCTGAAATGAAATCCTTTGAAAGCACAGACCCAATTTGATAGGGTCTGTCCATGAGTGGTAATGGAAAGTGTTCACGACCCTAGCACCGGCATATGCGGAACTTGAGTATACAAATTGAGTATACTCCATGATCCAAAAGGACCAGAAAATGTAATGATATAATATGAAAGGAGATCCTTTGGAAGCACAGAATGTAACCAAGAAAATATAAAAGCAGATCCAGTTTTACGGCCGCTTCACGAGCACATAAAGATTATTGTTGCGATAGTTTATATAATATGAAAGGAGATCCTTAGGAAGCTCTGAATACTACCAAGAAATATAACAGCAGACCCAGTTAGATAAGGTCGGTGAGTGGTAATGGAATGTGCAACACCACTCATGCCCCCTGGCACCGGATTAAGTTGAACTCTATTATACCAGTATTGAGTATACTCCATGATCCCAAAGGACCAGACACTATAACAACACTTAATCCATACCCAGTTTGATTGGGTCTGTTCATGAGTTGTCAACACTCACGCCCCCTAACACCTACTTTGTAACTATACCAGAAAACTTTACTTATTGTCTAATATAGTCGGAAAAGAGATCCTTTGGAAACACATATTGCAACTATGTCAAAAGATGTGATCGGATGTGTTTGGTCTCCTCAACAGCAACAGCACGCATGCCCGCTATCACTGGTTTATGCTATATTATGTTATAATATTGCATACAGAATAATCGCATTCAGTAGGTAACGATCAGGACAACCAATCACTTAGTTATAAAAAGTAAGCACTGCATATACACTGAAAGATGGCATTAATTGATGGACTAGACAACCAGCTTATCCGAACATTGTCGTTTCCGAATTATATCACTTACTTTGTTGCTCTGAATTTATTTAACAATTAAGTGTAGTAGTTTTTTCTACTCAATGTTTGGAACAGTACAACAAATTATTCATATTTCTATAATTATATACCATTTTAAATAAAACACTTACACGCTAGAAGCCAGAATCAACCTCCAAAAATTGTTCAGCACATTCTCAATACTCCGCCATATTGAAAAGATGGAATCACGTGACCAATATCCTGGAGAGCTATTGGCTCAAAAGTTACAACACTCTGGACTTGAATTGTGTTGCAATTTATGGACATATAACAATCTGACCCTGGTAATATCTCAATATAGGTAGGTTCCAGAGTGTTGATGCTCAGTCCAGCAGATAGAGCTTGAAAAGACGAACATTTTGATACCAAAAACTCATTTTTTTTTAAAAATGGAGTTACAACATTCTGGAATTAGGGCGACGAAATGTTAGATTGTCGCTTTCAGAAACGTGTGGTTCATTGTTGCAATAATCCTTATACATTTGTACTTCTGTTCAATTTACCTGATTGCTTCGAATAACATATCTGAATTATTCGAATTCACTTGTAAAGTTATTTGACATCAAAGTTTGCTCAATTGCTGAGTTGTCTGAATGTTACAAGTCGCCAATGTCTTTATCAATACTTGATATATCAATGTCTTAATGCTCGGTTTGTTACTGAAATACTTTTCGAACATTATTATCATTGCTATTTACTCAATCATTGTTCTATTTTCTGATTATTACTTTATCATAATGATAGTTTCTGATGATTGACTTGTTCACTTTCATTGTTGGCTTTGTATTTATTTTCTAGCATATATTTCCAGTTAAATGTCTCCATGTAACTTATGCCTTTCCGGTTCATTATCATCACTGCCATTTACTTTGTCATATCCTTTCTCAGTATTGACCTAATTACTTTCATCGTTTGCATGGCTGTCTCTAGCAGCATGATATAACTTACTTACCTGGGCTGACTTAAATAATTCAAAAGGCTCGTATATCACTTCAGAGTTGTATTTTCTGTGAACTTTATTTAAGGCAATTATCGGAAATATCTTGAAAATAATGCATTATCTGCAATACAAACTTATAAACAATACCAGTTTAGCCTAATACAATCAATACTACTTAAATCATAGCAAAAACAAATGTAGTGCACTTTTCTTCGAATGAAAAAAAAATTATCAAGACTAACGCGATTTTCAATTGACAAGGTTTTCTCACATGATCAAAACTCCGACTTGTAATAGGCTTTGATATACATGCTTTTTGCAGTTTATGTAGTTGGACATGCTGATTTCGATGGCGCAAAAATAAAAAAAGCGCCAAAATTGACTTACGAGGTTTTGAATTCTTTAGGATGTCTGTTCCAGGGTATGAACACCTATCCCGGGTTGTGGGTCGGCGTCGGGGAAGAGACAATCATCCAAATGTACGGGATGATGACGCCTATCGTCCAGTCAGTTCTTCAGCTTTTGAAGTTTAAACATTCAGACGATGCCGTACTTCGAACAGCTGAAGAGCGCGTGTATAACTTCCTGAAACATTATATAGAGCATGTGGTTTGTGAGCAAGGGCTTCCCAAGTTACTTCAATATTGGACAGCATCCGTTTCTTTGTGTGTTCCCTACTTACATGTTGCCATTTATTCTCAGGAGGGCTGCATGCGACGCCCGTTTGTGAATGCGTGTGTCGCGCAGTTAAATCTCAGAAGAATGTTTGTATCTGTGGAAGAAGTTGTGGAAGAATTCAACATGTACATAAACAGTAGTGCTGCAGCTGAGTTTGATAACTCATGAACACTGTGTTATTATCTAATAGGATGTCTTTGTTGTTATGTCGTTATTAAAAAAAAGTATTGCTTTGCACAAAACTGTTTTAAAAAATGTTTTCACACTTGACCAGTTACCAAGAAACACTAAGGCTTCATTAAAATACGGCATTTATTTTGCAAATAAATATATTTTCTAAAAGTTGACTTATTTACCTAGTTATTCACACCACATGACCCAGTTACTAACTTTTTAACTTTACACGAGCGCATTCATAAATGCTTTCTTTTCTTACAATCTTAGACATGTCCTGGTTTCAATGTCGTCAGCAAAAATAACACATTAGAAGAAAGTGTCAACTGACTAGTGTGCAGATGAAATGTGTTAACACTAGTATTCTGGTCCTCGCATGAAATGGACTGCCAAAGAAAGCTGTTAATCACATAGCAAACAAATACTGATTACTTTATATTTTATCCAATGATGTGTGGAATTTAGAACAAATATGCAATCCATTTACCAAATTACAAACAAACACTGATTACTTTAGATTGTATCCAATGATGTGTGGAATACATAAAGATATAGCAAAGGTAACAACCCAAGATTTGACCTAAATGCACGTGCTAGTGTATAAATGAAATACATGGAAACAAATCATTAATTTATGTAATAACTGCATGCTCTAGCCTCTACCAATAATTCCGTCAAAAATGATCAAATCATAAAGCCTTGACAAAATGTATCACTCATCCAATCACACATAAGCTTTCACCTATCACGAGTAAGGCGATTGTCATGTTACCTGTCATGGAAGCAAAATTCAAGAAGCCGGCAAACTGGACAAACAACAAGAATATTTTACTGAAAAAGCATTATGAGACGCGAAACCATTTGCATGTAGTACATTATATTGTTTTGTAATGAACTATGACCCATTCCAGGAAGTTTTATCTGAAATTAATCAGTTTCGTTCCACACATGTTCATGTTGTTGCTTTATTACTGTTTTGCAAGTACAAAGTCTTAAATAGCAAGTTCAAAATTAGGGTTGGACACTGTTAACGGTGCAATATGATACCGGTACCAATCAAATAATACCAGTATTTTAACAGTTCCGGTACTTATCTATACCCAAAACTGATACATAACTTGGCTGACAAGTAAGATATAGCTAAATATATTTGTTTCTTGTGTAATCTGGTACCTATCAAATACGTTTTGATCAAACTAAAAAATAATTTGTCTTTTTTACTCATGATGCACAGGCTGAAAAACAAAACAATGATTTGCTGTGAATTTTGAGCTTTAAAAAGGTATTCAGTATCATTTAGGGTACCAATATTTTTTCATGTTTCTGTACAAATTTAAATGATTTTCAGTACTGTCTCGGTAACTGGTACTGGTGTCTTACCCTACATAAAATACAGTTGAAAATAGAATAGTAAACATTTTCTGTTAGCGTGTGGAGGTGCCAGTATTCTTCACTTTATATAGAACCTCCGCCGGTTTGTTTTTGAGAAACAAAAACAGTATCAAATTGTAGCATTTAGTTATTGATCTAAAAATTGTAAGTCCCATGTTCCTACCTTTACCAGATTTCTAGAAAAATGCAAAGAAAAACTGCCTTTGCCATGGCAAATCGGTATTTTGCCATGGCAAAAATAGAAACACTATGTACTAAAGTGTACTGCTTGTGTCTACAATGTCCGTCCTGCGTCCGCTGTGTATGTACGAATTGCATGATGGTATAGCGTTAACGCTCGAGTGATTCGCAAGTTATTTTTAGCGATCTATTTACTATTTAAAGCTTAGTAAATTTACAGACAAAATTACTTTGGTTAGTATGTATATGGATATATATTGGTATTTTTCCTTGCTGTAAGCAGTCATGTTTTTTTCTGTTACAATAATCTACCAATTTTGGGTCGATACCAGAATTTTTGGTAGCTACCAATGTTTGTGGTAGCAACGCGCTACCAGTTTCCTGTCTTTCCTACCAGTATTAGGTAGAACTACCAAAGTTTGGTAGTTGCTACCACAACCAAGTATAAAAGCCGAGAGTTTTTGTGTTTGAAGTTAGTTCAGATTTTTATTTTGCCTGGTAAACATCCTTACGCATTTTTTCTCAGAAATTCTAAAAATAGATTTTTATCGATCAATATTTATGTAGTATATTACGTCATTACAGGTCCGTGGCTAGACGTATTGTTTTAAAAGAGAGATTTAGTATTTAAGTAAATTTTAATGTTTTTTTAAGTTTTTGATTGTTAAATATTCTGAACTCTGGTAACTTTGCCATAGATATTTGACAATTCAGGATCTTTTGAGTTTAATACAGTAGAGTTTCCTTAGACTTGTTTTTTTGTGATTTTAACTGTTATTTGAGGAACTTAGGGTTATTAAAGCTGTATTTTCAATAGGTGGTTCAATATTGAAGCATTAGGTTTTTTGAAAACTTTGTATTATTCGATCGTAAATTATTGTATTTGATACTGCTCACTGGTTATTTAATAATGTTGTATCAGTGGATTAGACCCTTATATGTTGTTGTTTTATTAAGTCCTGTTATTGAGTATAAAACTCCATAAATGAATTATTCATAACTTGAAACTTAATATATCTGTTGTGGTTTATCAGATAATGACCTGTCTCTTTGTCTGTCTGTCTGTTAAGATCTGAATCAGTGCTATGTTAGTACTGCTAAGTTGAGTACTTACTAATAAAACACATCACATAACTTTAGCATAAACAGGTTCACATTTAGTAATTTGGAAAACATAGTCCCTCTGTCTGTTCGTTCGTCTGTCTATCTATCTGTCTAGTGCCGGAATAGTGTACTGAATTTATTCAGTAATAGCCAGCTACCAAACCAAAACTGACATTGAGATAGCTAGTTTATAAAACTAGTTGCACATAAGAACATATCCAACTGAAGACCTACATTTGTAGAAGGGTCCTACACCCTGGATCGTAACAATATATACTGTTGTTGACGGCGAAAGGTTCTACCCGCTCGATACACAAAACAGTATTTAAAACGTCACATTAGACAGCAAACGTAAAACAACAAGTCAACATTCGTCCATAAATGTCAAACATATAAACTTAGTAACAGCGTAAGAACCTATGATCAAGTAACATGATCAAGTAACCTTTGGTCAATGTGTACGTATGAGTAATTGAAGTTCATAATAGTGTTCGTTTTGTATATCTCGTGTCCAGATACATGTTTATGACAAATCACAGGTATCCATAAAAGTACATGCATCCATTATATTTACTGATACTTGTATTTGTAAATAGTCTGTGCTTTCGGCTCGATCTATTTGACTTGCTTCTTCAAATTCCTGTGTATCTGAAAGATATATCAAATAATAATATAATTTTTATAACATATTAATATCGTCGTTGTTAAAATGTTTTATTTAACGACAACAGCTCGAGCAACATTGGTCTACTCAAATATATGGTTATATAAGTTAAACAACGTCTGTCAACTCAAGAGCATGACATTAAACAGCTAAAACAATACCGGTCAATTCGAATAACACCTGTCTGGTCAAGAACAATATAATCTGGTTAAAACTTAATATAAACATCATTATTAAGTTCAAGTTAAGTAATTTGATATTTGAATTCATACTGCAATGATGAAACGTTTTAGAGAACTTCGACTGAACATGAATTTATACTAAGCTTTTCTTGAAGTCGCAAGGCCAAAATTTATTTCACATTTTACACATTATAACTTTAGATATGCAATGTATCATAGGACAAAGATTTAAATATATTTATTGTATCGTGTTTGTATCTTTTTCATACCAATAGAGAACCAGATTTCTACATGTACATACCATTTGAATTGATATGTTCATTAATATATATTTGCCGATCTTCACCCTCCGACGACAGAGCAGGAGTAAACATAGGAATGATGTTTCTTCGTTCTTCTTTTGAAACAATACCAATGATACACATATATCCACAATATATAATAAAATTAAGTACATTTAGATTTATCCAGTTTCGGTTCTTTTTCTACTTCGTGCGTTCTCTACATGAAAAATACATGATGGTATCATCAAAACCTAAATCAAATCATTAACTTTGTTTGATCTGTTATGAGTGCGAAAAGGGTAATTCAACAAGAGTCGGTCTGAAGAAAATCGTTTTTATGGCCTTCAGACAACATCGTTAAACTGTAAGGTTGATCTGAACTCAAAATAGCATTAGACATTTAATCAGTTCTCAACTTAGGATGATATAATACATTTAACATTTACATTATTCTTCATCATGGAATTTTGCAAGTTCTCGACTCATAAGACATTACACATTTAATCAGTGCTCAAATCGTATAGACATCATACCTTTAACCGATTCAGGACTAATAAAGAATAAGATATTTAGCCAATTTCGATAAGAAATGATACGATACATTTAGCCAGTTCACCTTCAGTACTGACATATATTATAAACTAGCAAATACATTTGCCTTCTCTGGAAAAGTGGAAATAAAACACTAACTGTCTGTCAAAGAACCAAATGCCGAGGACAACAACTATAATTACCACCACGAAGCCCCCAATAGTCCCGCCAACAGCTCCACCCACTTGGCACGATGTCGGTGTGGAGGGTGATTCTGCATGTGTCAAAGACAAATATATTTTATACATACTCAGTACATGGGTGTTAGTATGTTTTCATTGGTAATGAGATATTTGATGTACAAAGGTATATAATAAGATTTCATTATCATTTTCATTTTAATTATTTGTGTTGAAAAACTGAAAGAGTTTCACTCGCAGATAACACAATAAGTTTATTATATATGCACTAGTAAGAAGGTATAATAACACGTTACAATCTATATAATGGTATACACATTTTGTGATATTACACCCGTAATGCGACATGAATTATACAAGATCTATCCGGCAAATTTCAGTATGTAGAGATTCGCATGACAACATAACAACTCGGACAGAAATTCTTAGTGGATAAGTTAAGTGCAAATAAAAACACATATATGCCCAAAGTGTTTATAAGTATCATTCCAATAGACATATGATAGTGAAATATGGGTGTCATATTCAATAACAAAATACCTGTCCAGTATTTTGACCATCATCAGGACCAAAGTAGTCGACTTTAACATCATGATGGTCTTATCATCAGGTAAAGAGAACAGTTTTGAAAGCGGTTCTAGAATAAATCTATTGAGATAAATATAACATTGAAGTGGTCATGATATAAAGAAATAATTTTGAAGCCATTTTTGGCGATATACTAAACACAGTACTTGGCTCGGTAGTTGGGAATGAGACATTGAAAAGCGTGTCAGAGTAATTCGGAAAGCGGAGTCTAAAATCGAACCCCCAACCGTTCGTTCAGTTGTCCAACGTGTCGCCACTAGACAATCGATCGTCCCTTGAAATGAAAATCGATTTTGTTAGTTGATGTCAGTCAAAAGTATGCAGTTTTAAACTGACATGCAAACTTAAAAGAAATACGTTATGCTATTTACGTGTTTCACAGCTGCGTCCGTCAGGGTAGCCAGGTTGACATCCAAATGTACAAACACCAGTCCTTTGGACGCACGTAGCATTAACGCAACTTGACGTGCATCTAAGATCACATGACAAACCGTAATTACCCACAATGCAAGCATATCACACGCCGCCATCTTGATTACATACGTTGTCTAAACAATTCTCTGGACAAGTATAGTTGCAACTATTACCATGAAAGCCAATAAAACATGAAGTGCATCGGCCAGACTCTTGATCGCAAGACCTTTGGGGGCAGTTCATATGGCATGATTCTGTACACCTGTTGCCATGAAAACCAATTTTACATGAAGCACAAATTCCTGATTCTTTGTCACATCTATCAGCACAATTACCCGGACAAGACTGTCCACAGGAATCATTATATTTACCTGTTTTACACTGGGAACATGTTGACGTTGTATCGCATAACAAACAATTATTGTTATATATACATTATTTGTCCCCTGAATAACCATTCCGGCAACCATTTGTGCATGTTGCATTGTTTCGATAACACAGCTGGTTCCTGCATCCATTAGAACACGTGACATTGCAATACTTGCTATGGTATCCCTCCGAACAATTATCACATATACCATTTAAGCAGTTCGAGCATGTTTTATCACATATTTCCCCATACCTACCAGCCTGACATCCTTCACATTTACTTCCACCAAAGTTTCCCTCACAGCCATACGTGCAAGTATCATCCTCCCTATCACAAATATCGTTTCTACAATTTTCTGGTCACACTTATCACCATTAAGTCGCTCATCTTTGCATCCTTCAGTGCACTTTCCAGTACTTATTCCACATATACCGTCCTTACAATATTCAGGTCAAGAGACACAACTCTGACCGTAGTATCCTGTAGCGCATTGATCACACTTGTTCCCTGACAAGTTGTTAGTTTTACATCCTGATAAACAATATCCAGTAGTTTTATCGCAATGGCTGTCTGCACAGTATGCAGGACAAAGTGTTGAGCTGTTCGTGACTCCTATTCCGTTATAGTAACCGTCAGCACACACGTCACATACTTGGTAATCTTTGCTATTTTTAGCTCCGAATTCTCGAGCACATCTTGAACAACGTTCTGGACATCTATTGTAACAATTATTACCAAAGTAATCATCTTTACAACCAATCTTACAACTAGTATCACTCCTCCCACCACAAATAGTCCCAAGATCTCGGCTACCTTCAGAAGCACTCGCACAACAAAAACTGTCAGTCTTACATTCTATCTCTCGTGCTGAAACTAATCGATATATCATAATTGTCCTTACTACAGTCAAATAACAGGTTTCTTTAGCATATATCGTTTCATGTTTATGCATGTAAAATGTCATATTATATCTATGAAAACAAACGTACAAAGAAAATCATAGATACATCCATCGCTATGACATCAACTAAGTTTCTTTATTTGAAGCTTTTGGTGTTACGGAAGTTTGTTTTCAAGCTATGTTAAAAAAATATTCAACCGAAGAAAGCTCCCTGTTTCAGTGTCGACTGATGTTAGAGCATATTGAAATAAAAACATGGTGCACTATTTCCAATAAATCAAATCATGATTAACGTACAACTAACACGTTTCAAGATCAACTGACCAATCGATTCATGATTCACGTACAATTTGCCAATGGCTCTTTCCCGACCTTTTGGAGGTTGTCGTTGTATGGGATTATGCAATTATTATTACATGTCAGTGAGGTGACGGTACGTATTATCAACCCAGGAAAATAAATATCAGCCGTGACACAGGTTTGATAATACGTACTGTCACCATAGTGCAATGTTATATTCGTTTACAATGTTCAATTCTGCAAGCAGAGTTTGATATTAAAATATCATCGAACGAAATATAACCCCAGGCCCTTGAGTGTTAACATGAGATATGGTAGTACTATATATTCATCATCAACGTTAAGCATTAAAAATCAATATCGACAAGTGTAGGCGTCAATAGATAAGAATGTAGAAATAGAAAAAATCAAATATAAAATATATATATTATAAAACCCTTAAAACACAAATTACCTTCACGTACTCCAAGTACACAAAGAAACACTGTAATCAGTATTAGACACCTCGTCTTCATCATTCGTCGCACATGTTTATTTTGACTGGTGAATAATGAAGTCTAATATTTTATTTACGCATCGATGGTCTCACTACAAAATACTAAAACTTCAGTTTTTTATTAAAGTATTCCTTTAAAACATCGCAATCAGAAAGATGAGCGGCATGTCAGGTCAAAATATTAAAACAAAACAACCCTAAATTGATGTTTTATCATGTGGTTAAAATGTCGAGCTACAGTTGGAAGTTTTACATCCTTTTGTAACGTTATTTAATTAGACCAGTCACACATATATTTGCACATCTTATGCATCTTTCTTGAGACATCGTTAATGATATTTACTCCGGACATACAGCTGAACCAATGCAAAAGATCATCAGTCTATTCTTAATAAACATTATTTCTTAGTCATTTCAAGTGCATTCTTATTATTCTGTCAACAATTACAATAACTACAAACCATCATACAAAGGTCTAACTATAGAACAATATTCTAATTCTAAATATAAGGATACATTCCAAAGGAAATCATAATACTTATGGTTATTATATCAATAATAATTTCTCTATCGTTTTGTCGCTCTTAGTAATGATCTACCAGATAAACTGAATTACGCATACTCTATCTCTTTATGTAACGTACTTTTTACAACTATCACAAACGTTTGTAATAGATGGACAAAACAGTTAATACAATGTCTGCATTTGGGAGGTAACTTACATGCGAGGGATATTCAAGACTGGTAGAGACACTATCGATGATTTGGTGAGTTTACATTTCTGCAGTGATGGAAACTATCATAAACCAGAGTTATATAGAATATGGGTCAAATATCTGCAAAATACTATTCATATATACTGGCTTGACCTGACAGGCTGTAAAGTTTCTACAACTTGTTTCCTAGTAAGTCCTCAATCCTAAAAAAGTGTCAGTATGTAGTAATTAAATAGAAGACGTGAGTATTGTTTTAATGAATGAACCAACATTAATCACCCGTACATACTTAATTAGCGCAACCATAATAAGTCAAGCTAGTAATTTCAGAATTTAGCGAAAATTCATCTTAATTCTGTGTAAAACATGTTGAGGATGGATTCAAACCATTTTACTGCAATTAATGAATGACAATGATTCAATTACTGGTGTAAACGAGATTCCTGATTCAAATTCAGACATCTGATACATTAAGGTATTTGAAGTATAATATGAAGTGTTGGTGATTGTAGTTTAAATACTATCATTCTTTTGTATATCAATTAAGACATTTACAGGTAAATTAAAAAAAAAATACCATCAGTTAATAGAGTTACGACCATTTTTGTTCCTCTACCTCTAGTGTAAATTAGTACCTCAAAATCAAATGAAGACACCTTTATGAAAATTGACCTACCTCTAACAGATGACATAATTAATGCAAGAATGTGTAAAAGTCTAAGGGTACCAATGTTTAGTCAATCCAAATTGTTTATATCATGTTTGGAACTACTATGTAGGAGAAAAAATGAAAGATGTAACTCCCCCCACATTTAAGATTTAGTCAAGAGTTTTGCCTTTTACAAAAAAGTAAAAAATTGATAATTATCACTAAAATAAAAACTACAGCAGGACAACACCTGAAATTTTCTCAAACTACTATGTGTGTATAATATCTAAACTAAATTTTAAAAAAAGTTTTGAAAAGATGTGTGTCAGAAAGTCATAGTAAAATGATTTTCGATAATTATCATGTATAAATTCCTATAAACAGAAGAAAATATTTTGGAATATTTGTTTTCCTCCATATTACTGAATAAATTCATGTTCTAAATTCAAAACATTACCTAAAAAGTAAAACAATAGAAGTATGGTCCCAGTGGGGTTTGAACCCATGTCCCTCATGAATATGTCAATATATCGGTAAAATTCATGAACTTGAGTACTTCAAAATAGAGGTAATGCATTAGAGATAGAAATCCTTACTGGAAATCAAGACTTATATATACAGCATTAAGATTGATATTTGAATTTTCACGTTTTTCTGTCCCCTTCAGTAAGGATGGTGTGTAGGACCACATTCGGATCAGATTATATCTATAAAATATTGGTTACTGATAGACACTAATCTAAGTAACAATGCGATTCATGGATAGAATGATAGTAAGACCCTAGTCTACAGATCAAGATGTTACCATTGACAAAGAACATTCCTCAGATAAGATCGATTAACCACAAAATAAAGCCACAAGCTATAGTGTATGTGATGGTATGTTATTATCAAATTTTGTGCCTGCAATATTAAAACTTGACAATGATCTCGACAATACGGATACGTGTCAGTGTAATGAGTACAATGCTAAGTTCATATGACGAAACTGTATTCATGTTTTCCTAAAATTGCCGGAAAAGAACCACTAACCCTTACTAAAATACTAAGGTAGTATGTACAAGATAATTCGCCAATTTATTCACAGTTTATTGTGTCGAATCAAAATTGGGTAATATCGAAATTAAATGTTTGTGTTTGTTGCTTAAAAAATAACATTCCATTGTAAATGAGTTGTTTTTCGATTAACAGAAGATGTTGCATTTTATTCGATTTTAATTTATGCGGTTAGAAAACAGATTGTGTTGTTGAATTTGAGTTATCAAATTTAGTATATCTGGATAACCGAAATCTTTCTTTCGGTCAAAAATAGTTAAGCAAAACAGCACTTCATTTTAATGTAAGATTTTACAATTTACAATAGAAATGTACTTTGTGGTGCTCTGTTTGTTATATATCATGGCTGTTAGAAAGCAGCTTGTGTTGGTGGTAAAATATTTGGAAATTCCTCGCAGATATTAATTTGCATACATGTATTTAATTTATTCTCAAAATTCGCTGTCCTATTTCACGAATAACACATAATCACACGACGTTGAAAGTAATTAACTCATTGTAACAAATTAATGACTTTGCTGCAATTTTATCAAAGGAAAATTTAAACATGTCGTTCCTGAAAACTTTCGGCTTTGAAGATTCGGAATTTTAGACTGAGGCCATATATTAGTATGTGCATTAGTTTAAAACTAGCTCTAATATTTGTAGTCAGATCATTAGAAGTTTATAGGCAACAATGGATAAAAGTAACCCCTAACTTTACCTTTCACCTTTAACTTTCTCTAGTCGTCTATTAATTTTTTTTGTTTCGTCATGTTCTCCACACACTATAAATCCATTTAATTCTCCACAATGTAATTAACAAATTACACCATGAAAATATTACTCCTTTTTTGAAGTTTTCTAGTTTTATATTTTACGTTGATGCTAACTTAAGCAGAACATAATTATTACGTAATTACCCATTAACGTTTATTTTCTTTAAATCTATTACTTTATTTCGAAAATAGTATTTCTATGGAAACAAAATTGTTCGTGTAAATCCCGGAATATTTATACAAGCGTTTATTGACTGTGATCAAAGTATGTGCATCGAATGAGTACGTAGTAAACCACTTGCATGGATAAATATATTTATTCTACCGTGTACGACATGCTACATAGAGGGTTTAAAACATGTATCCATTGAAAAACATTAGTCGTGCAGTTAATTGACGCCACGTTTTCGTGACGTTTTTTTTAAATAATTTTAATTCCCGTTGTTGTTTTAACCGATATTAAAATGTGTACATTATACAACTAAATGAAGGTCGTTCAAAATGAAGATCAATACTTAAATATACTTGAACGATTTATCTTCAATCACGTGTCTTCTAAATTGTTGATTATTCAATAAGTACTTCAATTTTCTCAAGTTTGAAAAAGTTAAATTATATTTGCATTTGTGAGCACTTTTCTTCATTTCGCCTGAATTTACCTCTGAAACACATTGATTCATCAAATATAATAACAGATAGACACTACTGAAATGTGTTTTCATCATTAATCAGGAAAAATATGTATTTAGAACAAAGCTTGACATTCTTAAATTATGTCAAACATGATGTCACTGTTTTCAGTTCCATCACTAATCCGACCACCAATAAGTGTACTCATTCTGTTTTCGGTCAACCAACAAAAACTAGAGCCATTTATGTTTCGAACTAAATTTAGAGCATTTGTGAATTGGTGATTCAACTATATTACCATCATCCAGTGTAAAAAATCTGGGCGCCTTCCTGGATTCTAAAATGGACATGGAAAAGCATATCAGTGCTGTATGTAGGTCGTGTTATATACAGTTGCGCCAGATACATCGTATAAGAGACTATAGTACAGTTGATGCCACTAGGTCACTAGTAAACTCGCTGGTTACGTCGCGTCTTGATTACTGCAATGCTCTTCTGTATGGCGTTTCAAACTATAGTTTAAACAAACTTCAGACCGTTCAGAATACAGCCGCGCGTATTATAACAAGAACAAATCGTTATGAACACATAACTCCAGTTCTCAAGGAATTACACTGGCTTCCTGTATCATACAGAGTAGATTTTAAGATTTTAACGTACATTTTTAAAGCTCTTCGTGATCAGTCTCCAAAATACATCAAAGATATGTTGGAAATATACAGACCTTCAAGAAATTTAAGGTCTCAAAATTCCAACTCACTTGTCAAACCAAGATCACGCACTGTAAAATATGGTGATAGAAGTTTCCAACATGCAGCTTCAAAATTGTGGAATGCTAAAATATTAGAAACTGTGATACACTCTTATCTTTCAAAAAATCATTAAAAACATATTTTTTTATAAAACATTTTGGTTAGTGACTATGCAAAAAAAAAAAATTTTTTAATGTGACTTTGTAACTTGCATATATATATGTATTTTTAAAAGATTGCTTTAAACATTGTTGCATTGCTATGAGCCAAATATGTTTTAGCAGTCAGAATTTGATTTTTTTTATCATTATTATTTGAAGATGGCAAAAGAATTTAATTCATTTAAATTCATTTAATTTTTATCACCTGATGTCTGTTTTAATTTCTAGTAACCTGTGTTTAGAATTTTAAGCATGCTTTAACTAATGTTATAATTTTTTATGTCTTATCCTAGCATTGTTTTGTGTTAGTTTTTATTGTGTATTGTATTGTATGTGAATTTTATTGTACAACACTTTTGAACATATATTTTTTATATGAAAAGAGTGCTCTATAAATGTGGTATATAATAATAATAATAATAATAATAAATTAACCATCAAGCGTAATATCACGAAATGTAAAATAAACATCATTTGAGTCGATTGAAGGTATTAAATTAAGTATGAATTCCTTTTTTACTGTGATGCGAATGAAAATGGCAGCGGTTGAGAATTGTTGCCCTCGCGTTATCTCGTAACGGCTCCTTTTTCAGCGACACTTACTAGTCGCATATCCCTGTTATGTAGAAAACCTGGCTTGTGATACGAATGGTATTGATGCATTTTGACACTGACTGGTCATACATCACTTAGCTGGCAAGGTTATCATACAAAAAATAAACAGTCATGGTTAGGGTTAGTTGAGCAAAAAGTAAGGAAAGTAGATCGAATATATTTTTAAATACATGTTGTGAAAATATGTCGAGATACAATTTCCAAATATTTCACACAGTCCCCAAAAAGGGACAGTCGGTTAATAGTAAAACTGTGTATTTATTCCCCGACATTAACTCACTGTGTTAGTTAGTAATGTTGTTTATACCTTAGTGTGTATATGGCAACAATAACAAACATTCGTTTCGACTAACATCCGAAATTTCCAAAAATGCCACAGGTGTTACATTTAACTATTTTGTTTAATTTTGCTAGATAATATTCATTTGCATGATATGAATTAAAATGTCTAGGCTAGTTCTTATAATTAAATTTCACATTTATTTATTACATGCATGATCAAAAGTGAGATTCAAATTTAACAAGTTGCACTCTGTATGTGTATATGCCCATAAGTCCATCATCATCCATATGAATCCGATAGCATAGCTTATACAAACAAAATCGATAGCATAACGTTATGACAGTTCATAAGGAAGAGATGCTGATGAAGGTAAAAACAATGAATATAAAATACGATTATGATGTAACTAAAAACACACACACATTTTCACTAAAATCATCAGAGCTATGGTTCACGCCATTTGTTTATTTGAGGTATTAACGTCATTTTGGTTGAATGCCACCTTTGTTTAACTCTGACTTAAGGTATTAGATGTATATAGCATTACCTCCATTCTGAAGAGTACTCAAGTTCATGATTTTACGTACAACTGACAAATACCTTGAGGGTCATGGGTTCAAACCCCACTGGGACCATATTTTTTATTTTTGTTTTTAGTTTTTAGGTAATGTTTTGTACTTTAAACATGCATTTACACAGTATTATGAAGGAAAATATTTATTCCAAAATATTTTGTTTAGATTATAGGAATTTATACATCGTTAATTAACGAAAATCAAGTAACCATGGATTTCTGACACACATCTTTTCAAAACCGGATGGTAAAACTTTTTAAAATTTGCCATAGACATTATACACACATAGAAGTTTATTTTGAGAAAATTTCAGTTGTTGCCCCGCTTAGTTTTTATCTTAGTGATACTTATCAATTTGTTACTTTTTGGTAATAGGCAAAAATCTTGACTAAATCTTAAAGGGGCGGGGTAACATTTTTCATTTCTTCTGCAACATAGTAGTTCCGAGCATCATGTTTATACTTTGGACTGACTAAATATTGGTTTCCCTTAGACTTATACACATTTTTTGCATTTATTGTGTCATCTGTTATAGAGGTAGATCAATTTGCATACAGGTGCCTTCGTTAGATTCTAAGGTACTATTTGACGTTGGGGGTAGAGGAACAAAAATGGTCGTAACTCTCTTAACTGATGGTGAAAGTTTTTAAAAATTCACCTTTGAGTGTCTTAATGGATATACAAAAGAATGACATTATTTATAATGCAATCCTCAACACTTCATATTATACATCTAATACCTTAAACTTATTGATGAAGTGTTCCTCTTTTACCCGTCGTCTATTTATGTCATTATCTTGAAGTTTATATAATGGAAACATTTTGTATTTCGATCTAGATGACATTGTATTGAAAATGGAATTTGCAGTAGTTCCTGGTGGTTTGTATGCTGACTGTGTAGGATGACTCTGCTTCTCAAATTTGATGCTTCTGCTTTATTGTTCATTGATATTGCGTATATAATGCTTTTTTAGCCGCATGTCATATTTGTTTTAATGTATGTGTTTTTGTTATTGAGTACTATTTCATTTCCTTCCATCATATAATTGCATAAACCTTGCAGCGTCTTCGATTACATTTTGAACATTATTATGTTAATATGTTGTGTCAAACCTTGTCCTGGTTAGTACCCTCTTTAAGTTCCACGACTTACTTTTACTTTAAATCATCTTTGTGTTGTCATATTGTTTTCATTCGTTTGCTTGTGTTGAGTGTATTATCATTTTTTAACAGTAACATAAAATTCATCAGTGATATAATTATATAAGTCAATATGTAAATCATCATGCAATTTACGAGTGCATTTTACGACTTACAGAGTTTACACTGTGTAGAGCTGTAGATGTAAACTAAGATTAAACCAATGTCGTTGTGTTGACTTTATTTGGTTATGCTATCTGCATACATCTGGTACAGAATAAAACAGTGGTATTTAAAAGCTCTTGAAACATGTTATAAAGTATTCATAAAGTTTGGGGTATCCAACAATATAAATCATTGCCATTCGTGCAATTTTAAAGATGCAATGTGTATATTGTAACATAACTAAAAATTAAATCACTTAAGTGCAAACACATTTATTAAACGAAGACACCATCTATGCTTTTACGTAGAAAAATGTAACCCGGGTAGGTTGCCTATTGATTTTAAGTTAGCCATATATTATGCACATTTCTATCCTGTAGTAATAATAACTTATACAGTACTTTTTATTATAAATATGTGGATAGTTTTGAACTACCATGTGCATGTATACTTTTCAATGTCACATTGTGTAAGTTTTACAATATAGTTATCGGTTATTATCTTACAAACGTATATGGTTATTCATAATCTACCGCCACAATATATTAGGGATATGTTAAGATTTTATGATCCGGTACGAGACTTGCAGCATTAACTTGATAAGACATTTAAATATTTTAATAACCGTGATAATGGTTCAAATGTATATATTTAATTACGTAAATTATGTATATGCACACCACAGTTCATGAAAATACTGCAAGCCAAGTGTTGGTCGTACAATTTATAACTTTTTTGTGCTGTATTTCAGGTGACATGTGTTTTATAAACAGAAGCAGCAAATACATCGTTACAGAAGGGAGGCAAATCCATACCTGCATACACAAGGCTTCAGAACTGAGTGCGAAAATATAAATAGGTGTATGTTTGTCTTTAATTTTAGTCATACAACGATATCTCATGACAGAGAAACATGTTAATTTAGATGCGATAATGACTGTTTTGAGAGTTAAAAAATATATTCAGTTACTATATGTTCAATGATTTAATCTAATAGACAACATCAAACAAAAATACAGTATACAATCTCAAGAATAATAGAACTCCAGTAACAACAAAATATAAATTCCATGGTGTATATTTGTACAGATAGGCCTGATTTAAAAAAATGAACATCACCATTTTTTGTTTTGTTCTATAGCATTATGCTTGAAAAATCTCCATTTCTAAGAACGTTATAATCATTATCAACAAAATGACAAGACAATACAACAGTATATACTGGTACCGGTAGGTTTAAATATTATATAATGTATGTTACAGTATTATACTTAATTAGAATGAACAGTATTTTTTACATGACACATTACATTAATAATTTTATTAAATGTGGCACACAAAATATTTTATCAAAAATTGATTTTCCTGTACATACAAAATGTGTCCATACTGAGTTACTGAGTTACTGTATACATTAACTTGCCATAAACAAAAAATGTAGTCTAATGGTAGAGCATTGAACACAACAAGCAACATCTGATAACATTCATATTGTACTTATAGATATTTCAACAAATCATTATCATCAACAATACTACATATGGATCACGTTGAACTTACTATGTCCCAATACAATGCTGTGCATTATACAATAAGTTGTAAATAAAGGATTGTAGTTTATACATCAACAATAGTTATACCCCTTCATAAAATAGAAATAAAATTAGACAGCTTGCATGAATATACAGGAAAATGCTAAAACACATGCAAAATGCAATAATTTATAATAACATGATACATATGGATGGATGAATCAATGTATGCAACTATATTATAGTAAATATATATGTTAATATATTAGCCAACTTACAAGAACGGTATCTAATGCATGTATAAGAAAATTATTTCTATAAGGAAGTAACATACATAAAACTCACTATTTGTGTGCGGCCCATCCTAATATAGCTGATCTCTATTCCTAGACACAACTCTACAGTGCCTCCCGTAAATATTTAATAGTGAGTCCTTGATATGACGGACCGGGGCCTTATATCTTTTGGGTTCAAATAAATACTTCACAAAAATCAACATATCACTATATTCATTATGTCTATGTACAAAATGTCTTTTCGGGGAATAATACATTCATACTTCATTTTATCCGAATTTCAATATCTCTTCGTGCATTATGACCGTGGGTTACAGTACACTTGTACTGATAGATTAAATGCCATAATCAAAGGTATTTGATAAATATTTAGGAAATCTTGTTTAGCTGTTTAGGTTTGCAATATTTTGATATAAACTGCATATGATTGTATTGTATTTATATTGATAATGGTTTTATATTATATCTGAGTTGTGATGCTTGAATGAAACCTATGACATATGATATCCATTCTGCTATGCAGCCTGTTAAATCCATCATTATTTGAAAAAAATGCTTCGTAACTTCGGTTTCAAAATTATTTGTGAGGATGACGTTTCAGATGACTATGATGTTCCAATAGTTACTGTTGCATTAAACTTGACTTCGCCTATAAAATCAGGGACACCTATACCAATTCGTTACCATTGCTCCATGTTATGTTCGGCAAAAAACACATACTAAACGGTGCTCCTTTGGAACAATCCCGTATAATTAAACATCATAAAACCTTTTCGGGACATTCTTAAACTGTATCTTAATGTTTTGTCTTACGAATATCGTATGATATTACTATTTTTTCTACAGTTCTACTCAAAAGAGAAAACAATAAATATTAAAACAATTTCCTATGATTCAATATGCGTTCATTCTTTAAACACTCGTTCGTGACACAAAGCTCTATGTGAAGTAGCTGAAGTAGTTGCGTTCCCTTACATTCGTATATATAGATTGATATTTACCTGGTTCTTTGCATTAAGAGAGATAATTCGAACTGAACATAACACGCTAAATTACAATTCTTACTTCTCTTAACGAACTAATAATGGTCTAGTGGTAAATGAAATGGTTGTGTAAATTTGTCGAAATGCAGAATATTTGGAACTGAACAATAAGTTGCAGTTGCCGTAGGAATACAATAGTTAGCTCTTAAGATGTCTTTAGTATTTTTGTTAAAGGAGCTTTAACGTAAGTTTTCTCATGCGATAAAAATCGGTCGCGACATGTTTGTACAAATGAATTCATGTATAAATCAACCCTAAATACTAAATACTCGAGGGATAGATGCCATTTGATGATATATCGTTCCGTATTGTAAGACCCGCATCTCAACGCCTCTCTCACTCCATTAATTGCACATGTCAAGCAAAATCCCATATATGTTCAATGCCGACTGATCAAATTTGGGAATTATATGCATGATACCAGCTATTACACATCTTCAATTCTTGACACAGAGTAACAAAAGTGAAGGCAATGATAAGATATCCTCTGTTTTTACACTGTTTATAGAACGGTTTATATACATGGGGTCAGGGATAAATAATTTACTATAAAATAGGGCTAACGAATTATCAAACCAATCAATATTCAAATAATAAATGAAGGTGTGCAGATTCAAGAATATCTTAAAATTACGAAACAGTACAATTAGTATGATATATATACTCTTTTCAGGAATATATGGAAAATATGTGAGTAACAATATAAAGCAGAAACAATATTTGTTTGTACATTTCATTGAAACAGTAATTGTTACGAACATAATATCGTATAAAAAATACAGCGTCAATATTACGATAGTATTATATGAACATACATGCATATACATTGTCTTACTTCGTATTTTTTTCTATATAAAGGTATTCACAAAACACTTAAGCACATGCTGCTGTAAACTTGTTCGTTCAAATATATTCAGCATGCGTAAAATCCATGCGTAAAACAATGTTACAATGCAGTAAAAACAATGCGCTTGGTTGTCTACACACAATCATCAGTGGAAATCATTTATTCAATATGATATCGTGGAATTAAGACATGTAACATAGAATGATCACACCCAGACTACTTCCTTTAATTAGAAACATCTGTCTCAGTTATTCCTTTTGCTCGTAGTTGCTGTATTACCCTTTCGCCGTACTCTCTCCATCTGTAGACATAAACATATATCAGTAAATGTTGTTAAACAAGGCTTCAATATAATTATGATTAACATGAATTGGTTATACATTTGATCATCGGATGTTTATTGCACATGACAAACATATTTGTCGAACTTAATTAAACAATAATATAATACATATTTGTTAGGATATTCGTCAAAATACGGCGTAAACCTACTCATTTATTTGATTTCATGTGAATTTATAAGTCAATGAGCAACAAGATGCCATAAATGTGCAAGTAATGTTCATTAAACCAATTACGTATACTGCATGCTTCTTTTTTTACTAATATATGTTTTGTGTATATGGTGTAATATTTTCATTTTTCATTTTAATATAATTTATTATTTATTTTACGGTAATGCATGATCAATTCTGTATCGCTAATTGGATACAAAGAATTTGAAATATTTATCAATCAGGGGTTTGATGAAATGCTTCAAAGAGTATTTGATTAGTCAACGACGTGTTGTATTTATTTTTGATACCCCACCTTGTCTCTGAAATGTATTGGCTACAATGAAATTGTTATATCAGTCAAAATAACTGCATTTATAGATACGTATAGATTTCAATAAAATGAAAGTATACAATACCAACAATTACATTACCTGCCATACCTGAAATACATCAAAACAATACTTTGTATTTTTAAGTTCTACACATAAATCAGTAACAAATAATACAATTAATCATCAACACTACAATAATTGTTACTGTGGAATGATAATTTCTAATTGTATTAATTCATTATGGTACACTTCATAATTATGACAATAGTTTGTCTTTGTGAGTGCCTTTGAAAAACTGACAGATCTAACACTGGGAAGTGTATGCGTATACATTTGTAATGGCATCTTTTAAACTGATCCTACTGTTGGTCATTATACCAAATATAAATACATGTATATGCATGCATATCGTAATATGAGTGACCTAATTTGACATTAATGTTCATCATCGCAAACGATATGTAAATTCAAATATACAAATGTTCATAAATACACCCGGTATTTAAAAACAAAAAAAAACAAAACCGGAATCAGATCTGTTTAACAGACCTTGTAAGTTTGACAATAAATCAACTACTAATATATTAATTAAGAACTTAAAATGACATTCCATGATTAAATGGTATTTGCATTTTATATAAACACATAAGAAATCTGTAGTAATAGATACATAGCGTTGTACCTCCGTACCCGTATGAATATATTGACAAAGATAACCCATGTATTTTTTGAAAGTGTATTTTTTTTTAATTTAAAATGAGACAGAGCGCATCGTAATTGTTTTTTTAAATTATCGACTGGTTTGACAAGGGCCCCTCTTAGGTTTGTGCGTGATATCTATGAAATGCTGAAAGATATAATATGATTAAAAATACGTACCACCGGTTCCTGAAAAGAAGTGTAAATGAAATCATCAGAAATAGAACTTGATGTTAATACATGTAATAATCTAGATGTATTAATTGTACGAAGGGTGCTGACAGGGGACAATTAACATATTTTTTTATAAAAGCTCAGATGACCAGGAAAAATGTCGAATAAATATGTTTAATATGTCTTCACAATGTATGCATCATATAAAATTATATTTGCTGCAATGGAAGCACTACTTTACGGTCATGTGGCACACCGTGTTGCAGAAAACACATTTATACATCATTTTTAAGTTGTCAATAAAATACTCCAAAAAAAGAGAGAGGTAATTGAACATCTTGCATGACGTGTGGTATGGCGTAATATGACAGATATACTAAACTGTATGTAAACAAACCATGCGTCACTGCATAGTTTTTTTGATAAATCGAGTAAAAAGAATGACGTTTGTAAAATGTAGTTTGAAGTAAAACATTAATTGGAGCGACCCGGTACTTGAATTAGGGAAGGAAGTCTCTATCACGGTACATATGCCGCAATCAAGAGGATCTAACCCTTACATAAACTAATCAAAGTCCCGCACACGCACCAAATGCAATGCACAATAAAATACAAGAGAAAACTACGACCCGGTACTGGTACTAGGATGTAGAGACATCTGTCATAGTACATATGCCGCAATCGAGATAAGTCCTGGTTATGCACTCGTACAAAAAAATAATGATACCGTGTAACTATAATAGGACAAAGAAACGTCGTTATATTTATACAAAGGGAATAGAAACCTCATTCATGGTACATTTGCCGCAATCCTGAGGCTCTAGTCCTTAATTTCTAAGACAGCAAATGGGAGAAATACCTCTATCATGGTACGTACGCCGCAACCAAGAGCATTAAAGTCTACAAGTTACTGACCAGTCCCAGAAATTAATATATACCTTTCAGTTGTATGATATTACCACTCCAGTTGTTAACCAGCAGACTGACTAAAATTCTTAGAGCGCACGCTTTTATAACAAGCATGCTAGTGAGGATTAATTTGATTGACTAATTAAAGGACAGTTATAAAAACAAACGAATAATTGAAATCTTACAGTCGTCTCCACAAAATAAGATAATACAACGAACACAAACTAAACCATTTTTTTTATAAATTTTATATAACTCTCTATTTTTTTACGAAGGCCCTCTAAGGTGATGACACAAAATATTGAAAACGAAATAACGATATTTTTATAAGCGAACACACACAATTTTCTTTTGTAGCCTTTCGTGTCGGTATGAAATCTTCGTATCGGCGCCCTATTTTTTGTCGTGTATTCGCCTCGAAAGTCGAAAACACGATAACTTGCCAGTTTGTCGTTTGTTCGTGTCGTCGTGCTTCGACTTTTGGGGGCGAAGACACGAATACATGAAATGGCAGACACCATAGTAATTTAAACCATTCTTTACATAATTCAGTTCAATTGAAAATTTTGCATTGAACTGAACTTAATTTGTGATACAAAATCATAATCATAATTACATGTTTTAATAAACAGCAGGAAGTTATTCATAAACTAAGTATCCCTAAAAATCAATACAATTTATAACCCTATATAAGTGTCGAAGCTGACTATGACGAAACAGGATTAATCTGATTAGGGGCAATTAAACAATTAAGAGATATGACCTCATGTGGATTTTGGGTGGGATCACTTATATAGTAACTGTTCAGTGTATTTAAATTCTTATAATTACTTGATGCCTGATTTCTACGCAATTCTATAAGACAAATGTAAACGATACAATATGATAAACAATACTTACCAATATAGACTGAAAATAAATTTAAACACATTTATTAGAAATAATCAAAGGTGTAATTATATCCAACGAACACTATCAAGTATAAAAGAACAATATCGTATGCCCAAGATTTTTTTCATTTGTTCAATTACATTTGTATTCCTTCAGATAAAAACATGTTATTTTTTCTTAAATATTACAAATCAAGATACTTATTCTATAGCTTGATTTAGTTTCGATATTTTCATACTTTTGTAGACATATAGACATCCACTTATTATCTTACTTTATCTATTAAAGCTCAGAAAGAAAACGAACTGTACTGTATGAATGAACAAATTCTCCTTACTTCTGGTTTTCCTTATTTTTACGTTATATTTTCATTAGTACTCATGAAATTCAATTTCCTATTTGTTTTAATTTTAGAGATTCGTTTGGTTTTCCAATTACACGTATCTGTCAATTAAATTGATAGATTTGTATACAATATTCTATAATCAATAATACAGATACTTTAATTATATACATGTATAAATATGCTTTCCAATATACATTTTATACATAGAGATTACTGTTTATATAATTTATTATGAATGAATAATTATAAATGTTATATACATGTATGTACTTGATATAATAATTATGTTCATAGGCAAATGTGTCTTTTTGCAAACAAACTTTCATCCTCCATTAAATGGCCACAGCCCAAACACTTACATAATATACTAAATGATATATTTATGACTTGTACGTGTGAGATGAAGAAATTCAAAACTTATAATCATTAATTCAAGCTCTCTTATATTTCAATGTGAATTATGTGAATTAAAAATCCATCATCTGAAAGCAGCTTTTTTCATTTGTTCACATACACGTATGGACATTTTTACAAAGAAATATATAAGTGCAACCTAAACTGATTTACCTTGATTTTAACTTAAAATTATACATACATTTTTCATGCTGTGCTTTTCGAGTTTTAACTTCCGGAGTCATTAATATCATTGTTTTAATTTACAACTTCAGAACAGAGTCTTACTCATGTAAAATGGTTGCAAATGAGAATATATCCGATTATCCTATAAGTTAAATGAGAATATATCCGATCATCCTATAAGTTAAATGAGAATATCCGATCATCCTATAAGTTAAATGAGAATATCCGATCATCCTATAAGTTAAATGAGAATATCCGATCATCCTATAAGTTAAATGAGAATATCCGATCATCCTATAAGTTAAATGAGAATATCCGATCATCCTATAAGTTAAATGAGAATATCGCCACAGAATGTCCATAGATCAATCATAATACAATAACCTTAGAGGAGGTAAGTTAAAGGAGAATACTGTAGATATGAAGAAATAAAAGAAGCGTTTATCAGTAATAAATGAATGCAAAATGTCAAGTCTTACTTCCTGGATAAATATCACTCTATGATGTTTGCATACATGCTTTCCAGTGTGTTTTTGTTAGCCATTTTCAGTTCATGTTATTGAGTGATTTTATTAAACGGTCAAAGCCGCATCGTTTTAAGCAGTGGTCACATTTACGGTTACGCACGTAGTTGACCGTAGTAAGGGGGAGCCGTAGTTGACCGTATTTATACGTGTCCGGCGTACTTAGACGTAGTTAGACGTAGTTAACCGTAGTTATAAACGTAGTTCGAACTCATGCATTGTCCGTAGTTAAGCAGCGGTCACATTTACGGTCACGCATGTAGTTGACCGTTGTTTTGGGAAACTGAGTTGACCATATTTATACGTATCAGGTGTAGTTAGACGTAGTTACATGTAGTTAACCGTAGTTATAAACGTAGTTCGAACTCATAATTTGTCCGTAGTTAGCTCAAATTTTTTCAACACGTTGAAAAAATCTCTACGGTCGGCTTGGATACCAAGACCGTACAGAGACCGTAGTTTGAACGTAGTTGACCCGAGCTGACCGTAGCTAACCCTACTTGACCGAAGTGCTTACCGTGGTTGACTGTAGTACTATGACGTAACCATTTACACTACGTCTTACAATACGGGCAACTAGGGCTTCCTCAGGAGGTTGGACTACGTCCTAAGGTACGTTAATTAGGTTCAAGTAGTTTGTGAAACACAAATGTCCCCTGTCGACCAATTGGATAGTAACACCTGGACGTTTGGCATCGATAGGGGTCATCTACATGAAATGATCAACCTCGCAACCAAATCTGAAGAGCCTAGGTCAAATTATTCTCTAGTTATTTGTCGGACAAGATTTTGTTACGGACGGACCGACCGACAGACAGACATGGACAAAGCAATATACACCCTTTTTTCGATAGGGGGCATGCCAATTTTCAAATGCCGCCTCTCAAAAACAAAACCCCCAATAATGACCAAAACTCTTGTTAATGTGAACATTTATTTATCAAGTTATTTAACATCAATTGATGACTGAAAAAAAAACAGGAGCACTGCTTGGACGCTTCTGCTGATCTGTCTGCCTGCTGCTGGTACTGGTGCTCTCAGTTACGAATGAAGCCACCTAGGCACTGCTGGTTCTGCTGCATGGCAATGCCTGATGTTAGGGAGAAGTCCGTGCTGGACTGGTAGGTGGTGCCAGCTCCAGTTTTATAACCTCGGTACCTGGGCTCCAGCTTAAAATAAGCAAAACAGTGACATCTACCTGCAGTCCATCGAATGCTTCTTAATCCATGCGCCCAAAAGCAGCTCGGGCGTTGTCTTCCTAGAATCACAAAAAGGAGACATTTTTGTTGCTGTCATTGTTGCAACTACTTCTGTAGGCTGACTTAAGAAAACCACATGATAAGAGACGGCACATTAAAATGCGCATCATTTCCATATAGTAACTGTTGCCTAAGAAACCATTACATCAAACTGTCCTTCAGCATATGCTTAACATGAGAGGTACATATTTAGTTAATAATGTAATAATAACTAACGGTAGTGCTGATGAAAGTAGCTAAACGGAATCACGTAAAAGGTGACCCACGATTGTTTTGAAGCGTGGCTACACAAATTAAACAATTACATTATAGTCAGTAGAAGTAATTTACCTGCTGGAAAATCCAATCTGATGCTGGTTAGAAGCCATTCTTTTCTTGATCTCCTCCATGAGAATATGAGAAGGCTTCTTCTTCCAAGAAGCGAAGCTGGGGTCCTTTTGTTGGAGCCTGTGTCTTCGTGTCCGTGGGTGTGTTTTCGGTCTGCTCATCTTCGGAGTCGGTGTCAGACTTTATGTCCTGGTCTGTGACAGCATCAAATCTGTCAGGATGCTTCTCACGAAGCTGCAACATGAGCTGAAAGTGAAAAGACCAGGAATACTAATTAACGCATTTTCACTTTTTATCGCCAAGAAACAAGGGTTAGGTGATTCAATAAAAAAGTAAATCAGTCAATCGTTTTCACTTACATCAACACCGGCCCGTTTAGGCACCCTATAGACATGGGTGTTAAAGTATGCCAGACCTTTCTTCAATTGCGCTTCACGTGCGGTCAGTCGCTTTGCCCTTGGCCAGAAACATTGTGTTAATGCATTTCGCACAAATATGAACGAATGCGACATTTGCGTTAAGTTTGAGAATTTCAGTGATTTAATAATGATTTAAGCATCAGAATAAAATAAACAAAATGTGTCTCTTACCATCAGAGTCAGTGGCCTTTAAAGTGTCAGCCAGTTGTGGCCACATTGCTGTTTTGTGCCCGGTCTTCAAGAAATCTGGATGTCCCTTGTTGAAGAGTTCCTCATTTGCCTCAATAAAGTCGAACACTAGTTCCGCCTGTTCAGGTTCAAACCTCAGGGGTAACCTTTTCTCCTTGGTATGAGCAGAGGGAGGAGGATCATGAACACTCTGTCCTCCAACAAACCCACGATGTACCGTTTGGTGCGGCACCTCTTCCACCTCTCCTGGACGTACTCTTATTTCGGATGTAATAATGTTGACTCGTCAAGGTCTAAAAGCAAAATGACCGTGACCGCTTTTTGACATACCCGTTATGCACAGTCAAAGTCTTGCCCTTTGACAGTAGCAAGGACTTATATATATGTATGCATATAAGTCCTTGACCGTAGTTAAACGCAGTGACGCTAGTTAACCTTAGTTGTGCCTACTTCGACCGTAGTTTACACGTAGTTAACCGTAGTTACACGTAGTTCTTCCTAGTTAACCCTGGTCATTTTACGCGTAGTAATACGTAGTTGGCCGTACTTAATCATAGTTCACCGTACTTAGTCTTCTACAAATTTTCCTTTTTGCGAGTTTTTACCCTACTTCGAACCTACTTCATCCTAGTTAACCGCAATGACACTACGCTTAACTACGTACAAAATGAACTACGGTCAACTACGTGCTTGTCCGTAAATGTGACCACCGCTTTACTGTCAATGGTTGCATTTATTCTTAGCTTCGGTGAAATTTACTTCGTAAGTCATACACTAATTTCGTTATACTGGTAAAATAAACAAATTCATCGCCAGTGATACGAAGCAAAAACTAATCGCATTCAGCAACCATACAATTATTCAGCTTTGACAGTTTAATAAAATCGCACTTTACTAATTTTGCCTATTGTCAATTGTATGAACACAAAATATATGGCATAACATTTAACTTGTTTAAATCATCTATCAATTAATATACATAAAAACTCATTGGATGTACTATGAATGAAAATACTTACGAGTATCGCCTGTAAATAAATGAGAGAAACGTTCATCAGTTATAAATAATATCAATAATATGTTACAATATATAGTCTATTATGTGAATGATTGTTAAGATTCATATACAACAAAACAGTAAATAATACATATTATTCAAAAAAGATTATATATTGGTATGGGCATTACGTTATTCATAAATAGTGTAAAGCATTGCAACTAAATAATTGTAATATTGCTTATTTTTAGTCCGAGTAAATATTTGCTTACATAATATTGATATATCTACCAAATTGTTTGGTCTATTTATACATAACCTCTTGTATTCTCCATGAATCATACGTCAAGAAACCGACTACATATGATAATTAAAAATATATGATATGCGAGTTTTGGGAGAACAAAGTGAAAGTTCATCTGTATCATGTCGTACTTGATAAATGAAACACACATATAAACACTGATAACCATACGTATGAGTCCATATAACTGCAACTTTTTTTAAAATAACATCGTGTGTTTTATTGTCATGGCGTTGGCAGAATTATAAGCATACTACTCAATCATTATGCTATTATCTATCATCACTCATATTTTGAAAAACAACCTAGGTCAAATTGGTAGTCTTTTTTCAAAAGCATATGCATTGGCCTTAAGAAAACACGCATGACCTACTTTATACACGTATCTATAAAAACTCAAAACTATTACAAGCAATAGATCACTGATATCTATAATAACATTTCACCAAATATCCATTCCCGTGTTCTAGCGTATTGTAATCATACATGTAATAATACATGCAATTGAACAACACGATTTGTATTCAGAGATAGATCAAAATTAATGTAACGTTTAAGAGATCAATTATTTTTGGTAGTCTTCAACTATGAATATAAGAAGTAAAATGCATATCCACTGATTATTTTCAAACAGAAACAATTTTTGATAATTGAAAATGGAATCCGATAAAACGGTTCAGCTGTTAGACGCAATAGACACTTCATTTTCAATAAATAATTAATACTACCTTTACCTCACAAAATTTCCTTCCCCAGACGGAGTACACACACAATCATAATGGAACACATTTATTAGTGTACATGTATAGGATAGACATGTATTAGTGTACATGCATATACTAGTGTGATAGATTGATGAAGAATAATTTGCCAAAGAGCATGATAAAACCAAAGACTACAGTACTTAGTACCATTCAGAGTGAAGAAAATGTATATGATGTTAATTAATAGCTGGAATTTTATCTCAATGGCTTATTTGAAAAGGCATGCGGCAATAATACGAAACAGACGATTTTACCAGCCTTACTTTTACCAAAATGATACATTTATATTAATCGAAGATTAAACAAACATGACATATATTCAACATGTACTCACTCACAACCCCTGCAATCCATACTACGTTAGGGTTTTCCCAGCCTAATGCCCAACATTGATATCTCAAAAAGGAGCGGACAGATTTTGGAAATATTTATAAATTGTATAGGTTTCCATGATAGAAAATGATTTACCGTAAGATTTAAAAAAAAGAATTATAATCCTTTGAGTTATTGGCCCTTTAAATTTGCATTAAAGTCTATGGGAGCAGCCCATTTTTCAAAGACTTAAGAAAAAAGAACACCCATTTCATTGAAAACTCATGGTAAAAAGGAGCTATAGCACACTATCAATTTCATTTGTTAAAACATGTAAGTCACCATGCAATATCTACATAAATTGACATTTTTTTTCTATTTTGAACAAGAGCAACAACTCTTGCAAATCAAAAAAAATAAAATGTAAAATAAATTGAAGTATCTAAGGTAACTATCATAGAAATAATGATATACTATTTTTTTGTAATAATAACATGTTCCTATTGCTTTAAGAAAATATGTCAGAAAAATACAGTATTAGACCGGGACGACCTTAATACGTACATATAAGTACATTTCGTCAACTATTCATTCCCATGTACTGGTAATTATATATTCAGTTATGGATATTATGCAAGAACATGAATGAAAAACACATTGTTAATAGAGATATAAATCAAGTATAACATTGTAAAAAGAGCACTCACAGTGTTGGTGGTTTCTCGCTGAACATATAAGAAAACACGCATATCAAAGGCTTATTTTACAGATAAAGACAATTTATAATACGTGACAATGTTTGTTGAAAATTTGATAAAGAAAGACATCACACAAACAATACATTATTAATGGTTAAAATTAGCGTTAATTACTTATTTCTGTTAGATATATCCCGGAAGTAAAACTATTACCTACAGCGCACAGATTTATTGTACCAGATAATTTAAAGGAATACATTTTGTCTACAATGCCATAATCGAACACAAGTATCTATCATACATGATCAGCATTATGGATAATTATTTAACACTGAGAAATACAGATTGAAAATGCAGTTCGATGTTATTGTACACAGGCCATATTATTGACTTTCTTACACATTCTAATATTAATTTATTATTCAAAATTATTAAAAAGTCATACGCAAATGATTATACACTTATAAAAAACGGGTCAGGTCTATTCAGATGTACACAGTTGAAGTAATTAGGGCTGTCCCGATATGGCAGCGTACCGGTACGTACCGGTACAGTGCTGGACGATATGCGTATCGTATCGGAAGGTCTCGTATCGGCCGTATCGCGGTTTTTTATTTTATATTATAAAATCTTAGAATGTTGAACAACTGAACTAGATTTGCGAATTTACTCTCATATCATCATCGACAATGCTTACGCAACTTACATCCGAGTTTCCATACTCCATTTACAGACATTAGCAGCGTCAGTTTATGCTAGACAACGAATTCGATTCGAATATTCAGATTTTGTCAAGTAGATTATTATTGACTTATAATTAAATTGTATTACGCCACCATTTAATTTTATATACAATACGGCAGCATTTTGGTTTGCTGGTTAATGAAACAAAGAAGCACGTATATAGTTGTCTGTAAGAAGTGTCAACGCGATGTCAAGTATAGTGGTGGGACTAGCAACCTTAGAACACGTATATCTCGTCATCATAACATCCAAGCTGAAGGTTACAGAAGTTCATTATTACTAGTAATTTAGTATTGTTAATCAATTTGACAATCATAACCCTGATTCTTTAAACAATTGTATATGGCTTAAAAGTATTATTCTTGATACAAGGCAATTCATGGGACAGAGATAAAAACTTGTTAATATTTCTCATAATTATTTAATTTCCACAATATCAACAAACATATATGTGAATCAAATTGATGACTTTAAGTACAAGACGAATTTAGTTTTACACCTTTGTAACAGTTAATTAGGACTTTCTAGCACAAAACAAGTGTGCAGAGTTCCCCAAAACACTAATATTTTAACGTTTTTCATTACTTTGAAATATTGTAATATCATATCGTTGATATCGCATATCGCTAGTACCGCATCGCAATACGTATCGTATCGGCTGAGATCTGTATCGGGACAGTCCTAGAACTAATGTTCAGGCTTTGATAGTGTTTTGTTCAATTTAAAAGTCTTACCATTAATAATGCAAATAAACATATTCATGTATCTAGAATGATTTAATGAAGAATAAGTTGCCATATGATACATGGTCATATAGTTAAGTGTTGTATAGAAATATACATGATGGCAACACAATAAATGTCCCATAGGATGGTTAAATAAACAAGTTACAACCAAAGATCACAGTGGCTCCATTCAGTAATTTACTATCATTGTTAGTTTTAAAGTTACTAGTTTCCCTATTAACCCCGTAAACAGAACACATTTGTTGGCACAGTCGGCACAGCACATGTCGTTATAAATAGATGTAGCCCGTTCGATTTTATATTTATAAATAATTCACTCATTGAAGTGAACAACACATAGATTTTGCTCTGAATGTAATATAGTTTTGATATCTTAAAAAGGTGGCACTTTGTAAACATGACATTTTGTAAACGTTCAGTTTCAATACAAAATCGGTAACATCCATGTTTTTATGTCTCACTTGAACTCTATCTAAGAATGAGCAGGATATGTATTAATACACATTAAGAACTGTGTTTCGTACAGTCTATACACAATAATTTACCGAGCATACAAATTAAATGGTTACTATCTTAACAATATTATCTCCAATTACATGTGTATAAAACAGGAAGGTAATATAGTTACCACATACATCATTGGCATATTTCGGCGATGTTTAGCTTTAGATATTATATAATAACCATTCAATAAACATCACATTTCACTTTTAATATTCCGCTATAATCATTTAATAAACAACACTTACGTGAATATATCTATCCCGTTCGTAACTATTTGTCCGTTTTGGTTGATTGTAAACATAATATTCCGATCGAATGCCAGTTTAAGCATGTTTGATATAATTGGTCCCTCTTCATCATTTCGTACATATCCCGTAATTTCCTTTCCGTCATACGGCATCCCAGGATTCAAATTTAACTTCTGAATACAATAATAGCACAATCCTTTATCACGTTATCACGAAATTCGAACAAAATATTACAGGAATTGAAATACAAAAACATGTAATACGTTCTTCGTATAAAACCGTAAAACTGTTATCATTCGTTTTATGAATGATTGATTGCATTTCTAGTCAGACAATGTTGGACATGGATTGTTTTTAAATAATAGTGTTGGTCATGATGCAGTTTATATATATGATGATATAAATATTTGTTAATGAAGTGTTTGGTTACTCTTTGGACATTTCTTATTAGGATTACACATAAAATGGCGAAATTAAATATAACCAAAATGAAAGAGGAAACACTGTTGTTAAATGCAGATGCTTCGTGAACAGAAAAATAGTTATTTTTTATCGAATTCGAGGACAAATGAAATAAAATTTTACCGATTGCGTTCCTTTGTCAAATATAAATTTCAACTCGGTGTAATATGCTTGTTTCACTGTTTTCAATGTACCATCAGGCTGATCTGTTATCACTATATTGCACCAAATGTACAAGTCAAAACATGTGTACATATTATAATGGAATTGTATTATATAAAGTGGACGACAATCGCAAACGTAAAACAATATTATGCACGTATTGATGGCTGTATGGCTGTCTTCGTCATATTGCTTTATGAGTATATTGTATATGAATTCTGATATTATTTCGATTGTTTAAGATTCAAAATAAGTAATGCATAATCATAATGATTGAATATCGTCCAACTATTCAACAATTACAAAAACACACGATGTTTGATAGATCCATTGATTAAATGTTCATGTTATGAATTAAAATGTTTGATCAATACACACGAATTTGTACCTTTAATCTACATTTGTTCGTATTTATATATAGGAAAATAATAAGTCATGAAATATGTACGTACTACCATAAATACTACCACACGTAGGACATTTGATTATTCTGTTTGTGTCCATCTGATCAATATCGCATGTATGTCCGCATGTTAATTTGCACTAAAGTATAAAGAAATAATTTGTTCACTTCTGCTTAAATACAAACTCATGATAATATATATTTGTCTGACACGATCCAATATACAAATATTTGCGTGATTTGCTCAAACAATATACTAGTATACAGCATAAACAGGAAAATTAATATTGGCCTAGTTATTTGTCCGATGTTCGCCGTATTGGCCTGAGCCCGTTAGGTCATTTATTCTGTGTGGTATTATTGGAATAATGCGCATGTTATGAAGTCACAGTAGACAATAAATTGGTCACCAGATCATTTTGTTTTTGTTTCATACATCGCCCAATATCGGTGTAAACATAAATACAATATTATTAGTATCTCATTGATTATTTGTAAATGAAAACATTTCATTGTTATGTATTGTATTACATTGAGTCAAATGTCCAACACATTTGAATGACAAAAAAAAATCACGCCATTTTAACAAAAATATAATAAGTACTCTAAATACTTTAGGTAATTACAACATACTTATATATGTGAGCTAAAAAGGAAATGAATAGAATGATGCTCCTGTTCTTAAACAGACAATTGTTATTACAGCTATTGCATTAGAACACTGATATTTTTGTATACGTCTCAAATAATCTTGTTTACTTTTCAGGTTGGATATCGAATGTGTTATAAGTGTGTAACATACATGTATTTACGAATTATGCATGCATGTGATAAAAACTATTTATAAAATTCAAAACCTGCGTTTGCTGTTCCATTGCAATCATGTGTAGTTTATTCGCTTGTCTCTGGGTAGACAGTTGTTGTTGAAGTCGTTCATTCTCCTGTTCTTGAATAGACAGTTGATGTTCAAACCATTGAGTATTCAAGCACTCTGCTTTGTATTTGCGTTCGAAATAATCATCATCATCATCTGGAAGAGCACATGTGATAATTAATCCACATATAATTGTGGAAGATCTCAATAAAACAAACATAAAATCGACAAAAAAGTATCTGTTGATATCATTAACTGTATTTTTGACGTGCTGTATCACCATTACGGACATATTATCAAATTACACTATGTTGTATTCATAAGTTTAAATATATATTTACATAACTCGTTATATTTTAAAAAGGGATTTTATACTCAACTCCCAATTTTACCCCCGGTTTTTGCTACTTTTCAATAGAAAGATAGCCAAAAATAAACGAAATAAAAGACCAATATTGCTAAAGATTTTTCATTTACTCTTTATTTTACAATAATTTTACGTACATTTACAGCAAATATTACACAATAATACAAATAATGCTTCTCAAAACTTTAGAACGTTCTAACTTTTTTCTCTTCATACTTTAGAACATTCTAAAGTTTTGGAGCGAAAATGATGCAATGCTCTAAAAGATTCTGTCCAAAACTTTAGAACGTTCTAAACTTTTCTCCCTTCATACTTTAGAACATTCTAAAGTTTTGGAGCTAAAATAATAAAATGCTCTAAAAGATTCTGTCCGAAACTTTAGAATGTTCTAAAGTATGATGATAGAAAAGTTTAGAACGTTCTAAACTTTTCTCCCTTCATACTTTAGAACATTCTAAAGTTTCGGATAGAAAATGATAGAATGCTCTAAAAGATTCTGTCCAAAACTTTAGAACGTTCTAAACTTTTCTATCGTCATACTTTAGAACATTCTAAAGTATCGGATAGAAGATGCTAGAATGCTCTCAAAGATTCAGTCCAAAATTTTAGAACGTTCTAAACTTTTCTCCCTTCATACTTTAGAACAGTCTAAAGTTTCGGATACAAAATGATAGAATGCTTCCAAAACTTTAGAACGTTCTAAACTTTTCTATCGTCATACTTTAGAACATTCTAAAGTTTCGGATAGAAAATGATAGAATGCTATAAATACTTCTGTCCAAAACTTTAGAACGTTCTAAACTTTTTTTCCCTTCATACTTTAGAACATTCTAAAATTTTGGAGCGAAAATAATAAAATGCTCTAAAAGATTCTGTCCAAAACTTTAGAACGTTCTAAATTTTTTCCCTTCATACTTTAGAACATTCTAAAGTTTCGGAGCGAAAATAATAAAATGCTCTAAAAGATGCTGTCCAAAACTTTAGAACGTTCTAAACTTTTCTCCCTTCATACTTTAGAACATTCTAAAGTTTTGGAGCTAAAATAATAAAATGCTCTAAAAGATTCTGTCCGAAACTTTAGAATGTTCTAAAGTATGACGATAGAAAAGTTTAGAACGTTCTAAACTTGTCTCCCTTCATACTTTAGAACATTCTAAAGTATCGGATAGAAGATGATAGAATGCTCTCAAAGATTCTGTCCAAAACTTTAGAACGTTCTAAACTTTTCTCCCTTCATACTTTAGAACATTCTAAAGTTTCGGATAGAAAATGATAGAATGCTATAAAAGATTCTGTCCAAAACTTTAGAACGTTCTAAACGTTTTTTCCCTTCATACTTTAGAACATTTTAAAGTTTTGGAGCGAAAATAATAAAATGCTCTAAAAGATTCTGTCCAAAACTTTAGAACGTTCTAAACTTTTTTCCCTTCATACTTTAGAACTTTCTAAAGTTTCGGATAGAAAATGATAGAATGCTCTAAAAGATTCTGTCCAAAACTTTAGAACATTCTAAACTTTTCTATCGTCAGACTTTAGAACATTCTAAAGTTTCGGATAGAAAATGATAGAATGCTCTAAAAGATTCTGTCAAAAATTTTAGAACGTTCTAAACTTTTCTATCGTTAGACTTTAGAACATTCTAAAGTTTCGGATAGAAAATGATAGAATGCTATAAAAGATTCTGTCCAAAACTTTAGAACGTTCTAAACGTTTCTATCGTCATACTTTAGAACATTCTAAAGTTTCGGATAGAAGATGATAGAATGCTCTAAAAGATTCTGTCCAAAACTTTAGCACGTTCTAAAAAAATTTCCCTTCATACTTGAGAACATTCTAATGTTTCGGATAGAAAATGATAGAATGCTATAAAAGATTCTGTCCAAAACTTTAGAACATTCTAAACTATTTTTCTTCATACTTTTGAACATTCTAAAGTTTCGGATAGAAAATGATAGAATGCTCTAAAAGATTCTGTCCAAAACTTTAGAACGTTCTAAACTTTTCTCCCTTCATACTTTAGAACATTCTAATGTTTTGGAGCTAAAATGACAGAATGCTCTAACAGATTCTGTCCAAAACTTTAGAACGTTCTAAACTTTTCTCCCTTCATACTTTAGAAAATTCTAGAGTTTCGGAGCGAAAATAATATTGTAGTTTAAGAGATGCAGTCCAAAACTTTAGAACGTTCTAAACTTTTCTCCCGTCAAACTTCAGAATATTATACATTTCGGATCGAAAATAATAGAATGCTTTAAAAGATGCGGCCCAAAACTGTAGAACGTTCTAAATTTTTCATTCTCGTTACTTTAGAACATTCTAAACTTTTCTATCGTCAGACTTTAGAACATTCTAAAGTTTCGGATAGAAAATGATAGAATTCTCTAAAAGATTCTGTCAAAAATTTTAGAACGTTCTATACTTTTCTATCGTTAGACTTTAGAACATTCTAATGTTTCGGATAGAAAATGATAGAATGCTATAAAAGATTCTGTCAAAAACTTTAGAACGTTCTAAACTTTTCTATCGTCATACTTTAGAACATTCTAAAGTTTCGGATAGAAGATGATAGAATGCTCTAAAAGATTCTGTCCAAAACTTTAGCACGTTCTAAAAAAATTTCCCTTCATACTTTAGAACATTTTAAAGTTTTGGAGCGAAAATAATAAAATCCTCTAAAAGATTCTGTCCAAAACTTTAGAACGTTCTTAACTTTTTTCCCTTCATACTTTAGAACATTCTCATGTTTCGGATAGAAAATGATAGAATGCTATAAAAGATTCTGTCCAAAACTTTAGAACATTCTAAACTATTTTTTCTTCATACTTTTGAACATTCTAAAGTTTCGGATAGAAAATGATAGAATGCTCTAAAAGATTCTGTCCAAAACTTTAGAACGTTCTAAACTTTTCTCCCTTCATACTTTAGAACATTCTAAAGTTTTGGAGCTAAAATTACAGAATGCTCTAACAGATTCTGTCCAAAACTTTAGAACGTTCTAAACTTTTCTCCCTTCATACTTTAGAAAATTCTAGAGTTTCGGAGCGAAAATAATATTGTAGTTTAAGAGATGCAGTCCAAAACTTTAGAACGTTCTAAACTTTTCTCCCGTCAAACTTCAGAATATTATACATTTCGGATCGAAAATAATAGAATGCTTTAAAAGATGCGGCCCAAAACTGTAGAACGTTCTAAATTTTTCATTCTCGTTACTTTAGGACATTCTAAATGCTCGGATATGATATGATTTAGGATATTCTTAAATTTCGTAGCAAAGAAGTAAATATTCTAGAATGTTCTAAAATATGATGGGAGAAAATTATAGTACATTCGAACAATTGTATGATGTACATGTACTAAAATACGGTGAATTAAACTGATAATATTCCAAACGTTCGCATCTAAAATAATTGATGTCCGAATAGAACCCAAGAGGGCCAAGATGGCCCTATATCGCTCACATGACAATCACTGTTCACTCATTAAAACATTGTTTTGAACCGGTGACCTAGTATTTGACCCCAGACGACCTATGTTCGAATTTGTCTTACATATCATTAAGACAAACAGTCTGACTAGGTTTGGTGAAGATACGATCAAAATTTGACATCTACAGTGTTAATAAGGTTTTCAAGATCCAATCAAAACCATGACATTTAGAGCTTTTACAAGATTTTTACCTAAGATGTGACCTTGAGACCCAGTTTTTGAACCCGGCTGACCCATGTTCATCCTTGACCCACATATCATTGAGGCAAACATTTTGACAAGGTTTGGTGAAGATCCAATTAAAACTGTGACATCTACAGTGTTAACAAAGTTTTCCTAAGATTTGACCTGGTGACCTGGTTATTGACCCCAGATGATCCATATTTATACTTGATCGTTATATCATTAAAACAAACGATTTGACAAAGTTTGGTGAAGATCCAATAATAACTGTGAAATCTACAGTGTTAACATGGTTTTTCATAAGATTTGACCTAGCGACCTAGTTTTTGACCCAAGATGACCCATGTTCGAACTCGTCCAAGGTATTATGAAGACAAACATTCTGACAAGGTTTCATGATCATCCAATCAAAACAGTGACTTCTAGAGTGTTCACAAAGTTTTCCAGCAAGTTGCCCTAGTGACCTAATTTTACTACAGAAATGACCCATTATCAAACTTGACCTACATATTATCAAAATATACATTGTGACAAAGTTTCATGAAGATAAAGTCAAAACAGTGATTTCTAAAGTGTTCACAAAGTTTTCCCTTATTTGGCCCTGGTGACCTAGTTTTTTACCCCAAATGGCCTAATATCGAACTCGTCCGAGATTTCAGAACGGAAATATTCTAAAAAGATTTCCAAAGATAATGTTTAAATTCATTTGTAAATAATTTTTTATCGTTTAGAATGTTCCTATATCTGATAAAAAATGGTCTTATATCCTGATAAAACAAGTAAGATCATTTTGACACATCAACTAAATGTGTGAACAATTTAAGCACATACTTTGCATTGTTAAAGATGCTTACATAATGAGGTTCATTCAATCAATGGATAACAATTAATTGGTAGTAAAAGTTAAAACATGCAATACAACTCAAATTATAGATAAATTCTTTTCACAGTCATACAGATGCATCTGACTACAAACATATCCAAGTCTATATTAATACGTGTAAACTAAATACCCGTAATGCATACTTGGTTTGACTCCAACAGAACGTTAAAAATAATTAACTTTAGAAATAACTTGTTTCAAATTAAGATAGTTGTGTAATCACATTGCAGCAAGGTGGTTACTTAACGATTTGGTAGTCTGTGATAGGAAAGTAATTTCTTGGTATGTGGTGTTTCGTTGAATCGGAGAGATAAGAACGTACAATGTCAAGGACAATGACTTCTCCACTACTTTATTCTCATTTTAGAGAGTATGGCAATCTGAAATTGAGAGTGTAAATCAATTTTAAGTATAATCGTGGTATTTATATGCAGTAATAATCACTGTATATCGTAATATGACGAATCTATGTATTATAACAGTACTGCAGCAATTTACCATATAAAGTGATAATGTATATTATACAGTACAACCTCTGTAGAGCAACACACTGTGGGAGTTGCAAATATTGGCCATTGTTTAGAGGCTGTTGCTCTACAGAGGTTAATTTTTTAGTAGGTGTTGTTATAGAGAGGTTGTTGCTCTACAGAGGGTCGCTTTTGAGAGGTTGCACTGTATAACTTTTAACTAACTACATGCATCACAGTCCAGCATACCAATTGTCAATCAGAACTCCTAGGTATTTGTCTACAGAAAGTGCCCCGGACATAATATGCAGGTCGCCATTTTGCTGTGGTAGTTTACGGGTAATTTCTACCATGGCTGACCCTTGAAATTCAACGATTGAAACTACGCGAACGATAACCACATTTGAAAGGCTACAATTCTGAGAAAACAAGTACCTCGTGTAGTAGAAGTAGTGACCGAAAATCAAATAACCCAAAATTGTAACCCTAATCATATGTACGAGGCGTATTTCTCACTTACGGAAATGCCATATATCTTATATTTAGACCAATTAAGATCAAAATATGTTGTCGAGATGTATTTAATGTAATTGATGAATTGAAATAAACATCTTAATTGCACATATAGAGAAACTAGCCAACGTATTTGCGAATAGACAAGCGATTTGTCAATTACAATTGTTATATAACGAAATTATAACTTACTGAAGTTATTCTAGCACCCACGGCGTTCTTTTCTACCAGGTATCCTTGTTCGTCTCAGCATTCCAGTGACAGCCGTGTTACTTCACACTGATCTGAATTCAATACACATGTACAAATAATTAAGCATGAAAATAAAACCGAACTTAAGAAATCCGTTTTATAGGCCTTTTTCATGTAGTAGGTTATCGCCCTTATCGAAATCAGAAGCATTCGGAATTCTTCGGACCGTGGTTAGTATTTCCGATGATGGTGTCTCGAGACAAACCAAACTATCATAATAAAATTATTGATTATCCGATATCGAAATTTACTTTTATGTTGAAAAATCTGGAGTTTATTGAAATGTGGTAGAATTATTGAATCGAAATAGAAGTTGGTCAATATAAAACAAATGTTTTTGGAATTTTGGACTGGTCAGTAATTTTATTTTTTATTCTGATTTTTTTCATCATACATCAAGCAAGGTTTTACAAAATATTATGGACATAATTATAATTATTGGTCACTTATGTAAACCATTAATTGACACATAGTGTATTTTTCGGATTATTTGTCATATGATATACCCCGTATCTGCTTTAATATATAACTTGTTGGACGCATAGATAGCTATGAAAACAATGCTACATAGATCCATAAAACAACGGGTGGTATAAATATATTCGACCGCTTACTGTTTTTGTCGGTTTTGTTTGCTATCAGTAAGGATCATGTCACACAGAGTATGATTTTGACTATTTGCTGACACCAACTTATCAAAGCTACAGACGTTGCTTAGATCAAATGAAAAAGAGGCAGAGTCCCTGTTTTCAGTTTTCATACTATTTGTATCGATCATTAAAGCAAACCTGAGATGGGAAATACTACCCGGATGCAGCAGACCTGTGCGCTTTTATGATCTCCTAAAGAAGAGCATATAAACCAACTTTAATAAAAGGCCTGTATTAAACTGGGTCCCATTGACTTAATCTTATCTGTGCATTGCTATATAGAATGGGAACCAGTTTAGGCAAGATATCACAAAAGTGTTTGAAGTATCTTTTGATTCAAGTAATTTATCAAACTTGTTTAGTGTGGGCCACCTGCAATGCTATGTCATAAATATTGTTTGCGTGATTCCGAACATTAATGCTTTGTAAACTTAAATGTATTATGTTTCATGTAAATGAATAAGGGTGTAACTATCAACATGATTGACACTTGTTACACCCATAAATCAGCACTGGTGGGATGCAAACGCCAATGACTAGACACATTAATTAGTGATAAACCATTTTTAATATACATACATTAGTATCTTTATGATATTTAATCATTTAATAATTTCAACACGGAAAGATCGAAACTGTCGTGACTTGTTGGTAGCAAGTGCATATAAACATAAAATAAAACAACAGATCAACATACTTAATGAATAAATAGCTATAACTTATGAAGTAAACAACACAGATTAATCAATTGACAAGTACACCTTAATTAGTTCATAAATTAAATAGTTTCATGGTCCTTTTATTCATTGAACATAATTATACACCCTCGGGTACGTATATACAAGTCAAACTACATGAAAATGTGTTTTATTGATTTTTTATCCCGTTACGACTTTATTGATGTAAAACGGTTAATTTTTGCACGTGCAACACGTGGTACGTTTGAATCTTCGAAATATTTTTGAACTCGATAGCGTGTTCAGCCACATTAAAGAAAAACACAAAATGGGATTGATCGATGTCCATTGATGAAAGGACCCGCGCTGTCGGCTTTATTCAGGGATGGGGTACTTACAGGTATATCTAGATTTCGATTAATATTTCATTTACTTAACACATCAAATTAATATAATTATATCTCAAACTATATTTATAGTCGTAATATACAATCATACAACTATAAATTGAATGCTATAACTGTTTTGATAGCTCAATATTTTATTAATTTTATGCTATGATTAGTGAAAAATAATCAATATTGCATGTAAACTTAAATGGGATATTTAAAATGAGATGACCGATTTAATCCCTTTACATTTCATTTGGTTTTCTCATTTATTTTGAGATGCATAAATTATCACAAATTAGAATTTGAAATAACATTAATTTACAAAATTATAAAATGTGTTTACCACATGTCTGCCATTTCGATTGAGTCAGTTTCAATATTAAGTACAGGGTTTCTTTTCTCCCATAACTCATCTTAATTATCTCAACACTAATCTGTCATTAACTTCAATTGTGGCAGTTGTATATCTTATCTTTATGAAATCGATTGATGACACGCGTATTATTACAATGCGCCAATTAAAGTTATGCAATTAACGAACAATGAAACGATTAGTAGATTATATCGCATGTGTTTGAGAAACACGTTCTGGTTCAATGATTCTTCATTAGTACTGGTTGGCACATGCGCTATACACTTCTTTCATTTAGTGGTCAGAAAAAATCGCATTTAATTTTACAAATTTATGTAACTTCGCCGTCAGACATTGTTAAAGTGTTAATCTATGAGATAAATATATCTTTTTAAATAGTGGATGGGGAATAATATTTTCATAGGCCAAGCACAATAATTCTTTTTTGCCGAGCAACACCGCGAACCGTCTTAAATAAAATATATGTATGTCTGACTAGAACATATCGTAAACATGATTTTACACATATGTATTGTTGAACATGTGACAGAAGTACGGAAGCTGGATTCTAAAACTAATTTGCCTATTTCGTTATGTTCTTTGTATTGTATTTGTTGCCCATGCAATATGCCTGTTACATATCTGGGAAAAGTGAATTATTATGTTCTGTCCTCATTGTATTACTTCTTTATAAGTCTCATGGAGGCCTTTTCAGCGCTACCGCTAATTAGCTACCCCGTTAAAGCTATCATACGTATTTATGGATGAAAGGGTTATTATTTTTTCTTCATGTGAATAAAACTTAAAGAGGAATGTCTTAAGCGTGTTTACCTTTTATTGAATTATATGGTAATATAGTTATTGCACTATATAGATTATTTCGAATTATCATGTTTGGAAGAAACAGGTCGCCAAACAAAATCAAAGATACTATAAAATATTATAGGACAGAACAGGACAAATCATTTATTTTTTTCCCCAGATATGTTGCATACATATTGCATGTTAACTAAATTAACAAAAGATATTTACATAGGTTTTTTGTAAAAACGGGTATAATTCATTAATGAATAGAGAAGAAGAAGAAAAGAAACGTAATACATTTAGCTGACAAGATAAATGGTTTACACTCCATATATTTTTAAACGTTCATTTGCTGCTCCATCTTACTGTTTTATTTTGAGAAGATTCTAGATAAGGCCTACGAAAAAAAACACTAGAGAGAAATGGATGAAATACATAAATAATTCCATTTGTGCGACATAATCTAAAATTCACATGAAAATGCATATGAATAACATCGTAAAGTTAACTCACCTTGAATTAGTGTTCTTGCTGAGCAGTATGAATCAACCTTTCATCTCCACATCATAAATAACAATAAAATCAGTTGTCCAACAAATCTTTTAATCAATCCACGTTTAATTTCGCGAAACGACAAGACAGCAGATAACACATGGCGCAACAGTCAACAATTAAAACGTTTTGGAATAGTTCATTACCACATGTTTTGCATCATTCTGTTGTAATCAAGTTTGATATATTCATAATATACCTATGTAGATCCGTATTATTTGGGGGAATGTACATTGTCTTTTGTCATCTAAACGATAACTTTAAAAGAAATAATTATAATTTAACATATTTATAAATAAATTTTATGTCCATGAAAATAACACCCCTATTTACTAAAATGTAAGCGTCACCAGGACACCCGTGGTCTTAACCGTCTTATCGTTCAACAGAATATTTGTAGCCTTAGTTACTAGGTTACACGTCGAGACAAACACATGTTAGTAAATTAGGCTAATATTATGCATGTACTTATACGGAACATATATAACAACATACATGCGATAATTCTGGACACTCAGGTATCTATATATTTGTATTCGACTTTTGTTAAGATTTATATCAGTACTCAAAATTTCATCTTAAGTCCATGTCATTGGATATATAAGTAATAAATAAAATATCGTATGAACTACTGATGTATTTATTGTTAAAACAGAATAGAAAAAATAATATTGTTTTTCCACCTTTTCATGCGACGATAATATTACTTTTCATGTCCGAAGTACTGTTATCTTTTGAACATAATTGCTGTGCTATAAATTAGGAAAATAATTGTATGAACTAGAAAATGAATTTAAGTCTGCATGACTTATAAGTTCATATATATTTAACAGCATTGATTAAATGTCATTTTATGTATACGCTTGGCAAGTTGATTACGAGTAATAGTAGATAATGGACAAATCTATCAATTTGTCCGGTACCAGAACTCAATGGTTAATATTTCAATACATCAACTATTTAGAGATACTACATTTTCATGGTACATGTATTATATTTTCAGATTGGATATCTGACAAAACAACGGAGAAAAGTTTAGAACGCTCTAAAGTTTTGGGCAGAATCTCTTCGAGCATTCTATCATTTACTATCCGAAACTTTAGAATGTTCTAAAGTATGATGGGAGAAAGGTTTAGAATGTTCTAACGTTTTGGCGAGAATCTTTTAGAGCATTCTACCATTTTCTATCCGAAACTTTAGACTGTTCTAAAGTATCATCGGAAGAGAAAATAGTTTAGAACGTTCTAAAGTTTTGGACAGAATCTTTAAGAACATTCTATCATTTACTATCCGAAACTTTAGAATGTTCTACAGTATGACGATAGAAAAGTTTAGGATAGAAGATGATAGAATGCTCTAAAAGATTCTGTCCAAAATTTTAGAACGTTCTAAACTTTTCTATCGTCATACTTTAGGACATTCTAAAGTTTCGGATAGAAGATGATAGAATGTTCTAAAAGATTCTGTCCAAAACTTAAGAACGTTCTAAACTTTTCTATCGTCATACTTAAAACGTTCTAAAGTTTTGGACAGAATCTTTTAGAACATTCTATCATTTTCTATCCGAAACTTTAGAATGTTCTAAAGTATGACGATAGAAAAGTTTAGAACGTTCTAAAATTTTGGACAGAATCTTTTAGAGCATTCTATCATCTTCTATCCGAAACTTTAGAATGTTCTAAAGTATGACGATAGAAAAGTTTAGAACGTTCTAAAATTTTGGACAGAATCTTTTAGAGCATTCTATCATCTTCTATCCGAAACTTTAGAATGTCCTAAAGTATGACGATAGAAAAGTTTAGAACGTTCTAAAATTTTGGACAGAATCTTCTAGAGCATTCTATCATTTTCTATCCGAAACTTTAGAATGTTCTAAAGTATGACGATAGAAAAGTTTAGAACGTTTTAAAGTTTTGGACAGAATCTTTTAGAGCATTCTATCATTTTCTATCCGAAACTTTAGAATGTTCTAAAGTATGACGATAGAAAAGTTTAGAACGTTCTAAAATTTTGGACAGAATCTTTTAGAGCATTCTATCATTTTCTATCCGAAACTTTAGAATGTCCTAAAGTATGACGATAGAAAAGTTTAGAACGTTCTAAAATTTTGGACAGAATCTTCTAGAGCATTCTATCATTTTCTATCCGAAACTTTAGAATGTTCTAAAGTATGACGATAGAAAAGTTTAGAACGTTCTAAAGTTTTGGACAGAATCTTTTAGAGCATTCTATCATTTTCTATCCGAAACTTTAGAATGTTCTAAAGTATGAAGGGAGAAATGTTTAGAACGTTCTAAAGTTTTGGACAGAATCTTTTAGAGCATTTCATCATTTTCGCTCCAAAACTTTAGAATGTTCTAAAGTATGAAGAGAAAAAAGTTTAGAACGTTCTAAAGTTTTGAGAAGCATTATTTGTATTATTGTGTTATATTTGCTGTAAATGTACGTAAAATTATTGTAAAATAATAAAGAGTAAATGAAAAATCTTTAGCAATATTGGTCTTTTATTTCGTTTATTTTTGGCTATCTTTCTATTGAAAAGTAGCAAAAACCGGGGGTAAAATTGGGAGTTGAGTATAAAATCCCTTTTTAAAATATAACGAGTTACATGTAAATTCAAAAAGGGGACACAGACATTACCTTGTTCGGATTGGGTGTCGTCTAAGAGCTTGCCAAGAGGACGTTTCTCTGAAAAGTGGCGCTGGAGCATTCTGCAAGGATGGAATGTATATTTGCCAATGTCCTGTTGGCAATCAATGGACTTTAATTCGTCTGAATCTGGGATAGTTTTGGCTTTGTTTCAATGGCTAGGATGAATAGCTTATGAATATTGTCTTCAGTTCTGACATTTTCACTTATAGACGTGATGTCGGACCCAATCCTTTGGAGGTCATCTGTCACCTTCTCAACTGAATCATCATTTACGGATTTCTTTAAATCTGCATTCTTGAGTATGCGTTTTTCTTCATCAGCTACGTATGATACTACATCTTTCACGAATCGTTGCACAGTATCTGTGGTTGTTTTGGCAATGCTATCGGACAGTTCCGACTGGGAGGAAATCGATTCACTGCAGTTGTTATGAATATTCCCTAAGTCGTGAATATCTTCAAGTAACCGATTGAGCTCTCCACTTTCTTGGAATTCCTTGGATGCGTCAGTTATATACCTGCATTTACAAGAGTTATGATGGAACAACATACATTCTCCACATCCAAAATATCTGTGTTCAGTACAATAGAGCCGTACTTCTTGTTGCTTGTGTTCTGTACACATTTTAAAGTGAATTATACGATCATCTTTCTTGTTCTCAGGTGCTACTTGTAGCACGTGGTCCTGATGTTTCTGTATTCCTACATGATTATCAAAGCATACTTGGCATATGTAGCATTCACATCCAGAACAGTAACCTGCAGATGCTGTATTTTTGCACATTTCACATATATCTCCATGCTGAATAAACATCGCACCATCTACCTCAAAAGGTAACTTCCCCGACACAGCCATAATTCTACAATGTAAATATTACGGTCAGACTGTTCGGTTGGCTGTGAACAGTAACTGTTCTAAAAAAATTATATTTGTATATTCTCTATTGTCGTTTTGTTGAATTAATAGCTATCAATCTAAGAATAATCTTTATGGATGAATAGTACGCATACTTTTATTACAACTTTTAAATAATTACATAATAAACATCCGCCGGCTTGTTTTTGCCGCGCCGGTATTTGGCAAATACAGCCCCTACTTCTACACGCTTTTGAGAAACAAAAACATTATTAAATTGTAGCATTTAGCTATTTATTTAAAAATTGTAAGTCCCATGTTTCTATCTTTACTAGATTTCTAGAAAAATGCAAAGAAAAACTGTCTTTGCAATGACAAAAGGCGTTTTTTTTAATATCTAAAGAAACACTATGTAAGTGTGTGTATGTGTCTTAATTAACAAAATCCTTATGGTTTTGATCAATAAATAAGAAATTTTAAATTTTGCCAATTATTGCCATAGCAAACGTTAAAAATTAGTCATTTAGTTAAATTACCATTGCAAAAGTAAATTTCTGTAATAGATAAGTTAGTTAGGTGTGAATCGGCTTAGACCAGGGCCCGTATTCACAAACGTTCTTAGTTTTCCGAGTTAAGAATTTTCTTTATCTTAAATTTTGACTAAGACATAAGAAATTTCTTAGTTTCCATCTTAGATTTATTCGAAGCGTAAACTAAGACGGAATTATTCTTAGTTTGAAAAGAAATCTTAGTTTTGAAAATTTACCGTTGTTAGGGGGTTTTCCACGGAATTCCCATACGTCATAACTTACGATTGGCGATTTGTTTAACCTGTGATACACTTTTTCAATTTTACGGATACGTTTGGTATTATTTTCAGCCACAGATGACACAAATATAATTGTTGGTCATGTTTGCAGAATACAAACAGATTCCTTACAAACAGTGTCACTGATATATCATGTGTTTGACATTATGTAATTTTGTGAAGTATGCAGTAATTCGGTAAAGTTCCAGCAACAGGAGTATCAAAAATAACAATACGTAACAAATTAGGGCGTCAGAACTCAAGTATCATTGATCACTCATGTTTTTAATTGATTCTTACTATGAAATATGTATACATAAGAGGGTTGTCCATTAAGTATGTATACTTTTCTCATAATTCCGAAGTCCTTTATGATAACTGAATGCTACTTTGCATAGACAAAATACTATTCATATTCTTTTTCGTGGTTTTGCAAATTTAGATGATGTTTCACTTTGAAGAGCACATATTGATGTTTCCATGACAACCAGTAACGCTATGCGGCGCACGTGTTATTTGAATAGTATGTGTTGATATAAAACGCTAAATAAAACAGTTAAAAATGGTGAATTGCAAGCAAAATTACGTCTGCCTATAACCCGAGTTATAAGAAAAGTCTACATACTTAACGGACAACCCTCGTATATGTATTTGTTTACTGTCTGGTATATTTCTGCGTGTCATATCATTACTCACAGCTATGATATTCTATAACAACAGAGGCTCAGTATAGCTGTAGAATGTTTCATCCATAACTGAACATTAATGGTTAATAACAAAAACATCTTTCAGTTGTGCAGCATTTATTTCAAATTCATACAAATGCATTTTATAAAGTTTACTGATATAATTTACTTCACTGAATTCATACTGGCAAGGATACAATTGCATGTTTACTGGTAGTTTTAAAATAGCTTATACCTGTATTATACTATATTCAACACACTGCACAAAAGAATAATTAAGTTATAACAGATGATATACTAAAGTCACAAAGAAGTACTTGCATGCATGTGCTTTCAGCTGGAACAAACATCACAATATGGGCATTCACAACAAAATTTATACAAGGTAATAAAGATTTAAGATTATACAGTTGTCCTTGAATTTCATATTCATATCAAACATTAATACAGCAAAACAGTGGCTGAATATATTTGCACCCAAAAGTGTTCATGTAAAGCAATGTTTATCTGTCTAAATGTTTATCACATCAAAATCACATTAAGCACTGGTATCTGTCTTTACTAATGTCACCATAAATTGTTTAACGACAGAAAAGTGTTTAAAAGTTCATAATCCAAGAAATTAATCGATTAGTATCCGGAATCTTCATAGATATAGAAAAATAATGAGTTCGACGAAGCATCAATTTTCGTTTTGTTTTTATCTAAGAAAATTTCTTAAAGTTAAGACACCTCATACCTTGACTAAACTTTTAAGATAAAAATCGTCGATCTAAGAATTTTTCTAAGATTTTTTTTCACTCTAAGACGAAAGTTAAGAAAAATCTTACAAAGTAAGCAAAACTTGGCGAAAACTAAGATAATTTCGGGATTCTTAGATAATTTTTCATCTTAGTTGGTTTGTGAATACGGGCCCAGGTCTCGCATTTATGAAGCATCTTAATTATTTTCTTATACTCAGTCAAATTTTGCTAAGCTAGGAAAAAATCTTATCATAAGATGAGTGGTATTTAAAATTGCACTTATTCTATCAAAGAAAATTAATAATTCTAATTTCAAAAAATATTTTTAAGATTTTGTAGCTACAGAATTCCCGGTTTTTCATTTCTTTTTTTTTAAATATTTCTTAAAAATAAAAACGAAGAAGTGTTTTCTATCACGTTCGCGCCCACAAATGTGTTTGAATTAAAGAAATAAATCAATAATCTATTCAGCATAATGTCATTTTATATTCCCCTTACCATGCAATATATGTGTTAAAATTTGCAAATTTGCCATGATGTCACTGATAATGATAGCATTGTAATACCAGCAATGAGTCATATACGCAGAAGGGTCGGGTAAGGATTTCAAACTAGGGGGCGTAATATTTGGGAACTGAATAATTGAATGCTATTTCATTGAATGAATGAATGAAATATATTTTATGTCTATCTATGATCGAGAACTTTGAGGGGGCGCGCGCAATGAGCACTACCTTTCCCGTCCCTTGAACTGCTAGTGTACAGTGTTATATTATCATCTTTAAACCAGGTAGTTGCAGGGCTTGAAAAAAGTTCAAGGTGTAGGACTAGTAGCTGCAAATGCACACTCGCCCTTTAGAAGAACCAACTCGCCCTTAAGCAAATTAAGTATTTGTATACTTTTAGAATGTAACTTTAAAGGATGTATAATTCTTCTGTTATGTATGACTGATTGCGGGAAAATTACGTCGGAATGCTGACATAAATGATTACAACATACATGAACGATACAGTGCGGTTCGGGTGGTTGTATAATCGGCATTTTAATCTTTAATCACTATGTACATATAAAGCCGTCTCTCAAGTAGCAACACTGATATTTATTGTGAATGCTTTTTCTACTTTCGCTTTCTGTCGTCTGTTCATTTTCGGAAAACGGGCACTGTTTATTATCAGAAAACAGGTAACATGGTAAGGCAATTCAGGATTTGACACTTACTCGAGTTCTTTGATACGAGACCGACAATAATCAACGCATCCAATTAATTTGTCATGTAAGAAATCCCATTCTTGAAAATGAATAGAAAAGCCGGCGAATGAGGCTTTGTAGCAGTTAAACTTGTAAACTTGCAGCGGTGTTTTATATATGCCGCAGGGCCGGGTACAGGGCGACAATCTATTTTTAGTCATTATGGTCTAGTGCAAGCGTATCACGAACGCGGATTTAACATAAACAAAACGTGAATCTAAATTAATTCGGATCGAATTGGAAAGAGATATTTCCAGTTTTAAATTAATTTTAGGGTGATTGAATGCCTGATTTTGTACTTGCCCCGTCAGACTAGCATTCACGAAAATCTACTCGCCCTATTTTCCTGCGCTTTTAACAGGCGTCTTCCCCTCAAAATCATGCAGTTTTCCCCAAAAATTCAGTTTACATCCAGTTGTTTCTTCCCCTTTTGCAAAAAAAATAAATTATTCTTTCCCAATTTTAAAGAAAATGTCCCTTTCCCTACCTGAGAAAAAAGCCCTGCTCTACAATATTGTATGACCCTGGGTGCAACAGATTAATGTGAAATTCGCTTACACTATCTACAACCACTAAGTCAATATTCCTGTTTAAGTGTTAAAGTTATGTAGCATTATTCTGACAGTCCCACACGAATAGTACCGTTGAACCCTTTTAAATGTACAGCCCAACGGATTGACTACGTGTGTCACGCCAGAGATTATCATTATTTTTTTCTTCCTTCTTTAAATCCCATCCTAATGTCCTCAGTTTCGCGACTTGAATACTGTTCGACGATGCATATTACTGATGTGGTCATTATCTCAAGTTTGTCGTTTTTATGCCTGTCGAAACTATCTTTTTCAGAACTGATTTCATCCGGTAATCCCTTTATTGGTGATTACTGTCAACAGAAATTCATATTATTCCTCAACTTAAAATTTACACTAGTAACTAGCAGCCATCTTGCGTGCACTATGCGACAGTTACTACGCGGCCGCCGTTCTATAATACACGGCCAGCGCTTTTTTAAGTAAAAATATTGTTGAGTAATTCAAACATTTTTAGAAGCAGAAAAGGTCCATAGGAGGGTATCGTTATACATTTTTATCGGTACCATTCGTGTTTTTACTAGATATATATATGAATACATAAAACTTGTATCAATTTATGTTTCTCAGTGAGAACACGTGCTGTCACTAAGATTACGTACACGGCCTCGCTAAAAAGCGACATGACACAGAGCCTTAATGTAAATTTAAACACTATTTTAAATTGCAGCTTAAATCCGTCAGTGATTCATATTATTTTACAATATTCGCATATTTCGGACACACACACCTCCATTTCATCGACGCAGTGTCGATAAGGGTTATTGATAATTATCCTTTTGATAGAATTTCAAAATAGATAATAGATTTTGTATTCCGAAGTTAATATGAATAACTCTGATTACAACATCATAAAGAATTAATACTATCAGTATCGTGCTATTCTTGTAGCTCTTATTTTTGTCTTCTTGAACAAAACATGATAACCTTTTTTTAATTTAGATAATATTTCTAACGTTACTTAACATGATTATTTGTAGTAAATTAAAAATCAACATGATTCAGTCATCATTGTAAGTACACAATATTAGGCCGAAGTGCAGAGTACCTATAAAAGTGCGTACTCTATATCCATAGACGAAACACATGTTTATAAATGGATTATATAATCTGTTATCAACCAAAATTGCCTGTACAGATTTCGAAAATCGGTGTATTTCACATCAGCCTTTGGGATTTATTGAACATTGAACAGCTCCTATATAAGCGACTAAAAACCACAGGAGGTCTTATCTCTTGTTTTATCGCCCCTTATCAGTCTAATCCTGTGTCTGGTCACGGTCAGTTTGGCATCTAGTAAAGAATAGGGTCATACATTTTACTGATTTATGGTGATGAGACATAGATAACAAAGATAAGTAGCTTCAGCTATATTGCCTGTGTAATTGCGCGAGTGGCTATATTACTTTCCGCCAAAATGCTGATTTCACATGCGTAAAATTTAAATTTTCTGAAACTTTATTATGTAAACTATTGCTGCTGAGTTTAACAAACATCAATTTTGACTGATAGCTTTATTACACTCCTAATGCCATTCAATATATATATTTACTCGTAGCATTTTTTCAGGACGATTACATTTCTTGTGGGTATACCAAAAATTAAGATTAGAGAAAATATATATCCAGCAAATGTCACATGTTTAAAACTTTCAGAAAACGGTATACAACAACTTTGACAAATCCTTTAAATTACTTTTTATGTTTCAATAAAGGGTTTATTAGATCATAACCGAAAGTTTTGCTAATATAAGTATTTTGTTCGAAAAATAAACGCGAGTTCAAACACACATTAGAGTACAGGCCAGGTGTAAATATTTCTTACAGGTTTAGTCTATTGTCAAACATGTTTAATGTCATTAATCATTGTTAATTAGACACTTTTTCAAACACTGTGAGACAAAGGAACGCCGGACTCCAAAATTCACATTGCTCTGCTCTTTCTTCCACCTGCCTCCGTGGTCGCTTACTTCAAATCACTGTAACCTCTCACTGATAGAGGGTCGTGGGTTTGAGCCCCACTACCGACCATGTCTCTTTATGTGAGAAAGTAGGCAATTGCTTACGGATGCATGTATGCACACGTACTAATTGAAAGGCACCATGTAACATCACAAATGATCGGATAGCCGCTTGATATAAGCGCACATATATTTTACGTTTTAAATTTTATGTTTGTTTTACCGACATGAATATGTACATTATACTAAACTTTATAACATTCAAAATTTAAAGCATATTTTTAGCACTTTTAAATTCTAGGTCATCCATTTTACATATTTCACATATGGGTTTAATTTAACAGGGATGCTATATTTAATACATAATAATACAGCATTTCTGGTTAAAGTTACTAAAAATACGTATCCACATCGAACTAAACTATAATTTGGTCTCAGAGATTAAGGACTAGAGCCTCCGGATTGCGGCCTTCGACCAGTATTCACATTGTATAGATTACGACGTTTGTTTGTTTTATTACAGCTTTACGGTATTATTATGTTTTGTACAAGTGCAAACCTTGGACTTTGGTCAGTGTGAGTATGGACTAGAGCATCACGATTGCGGCACTATGTACCAATGAAAGATGTATCTACTTCCTAGTACCTAGCTTCTTCAGTATACTTGAAGTGTCACTGTTCAGATCTACATATTAATAGTAATTTTAAGCTAAACAAACATAATCAAGTGTGCATACTTACGTGTAAAGATCAATGAATAATAGAGGAATATTCATACGGCAAGGATAATTAATAAAGATATCGGATTAGGCCGTGAAAGTGCTAGGAACTTGAGAGAATAAAAACTTGGGTCAGTATCAATATTCAACATCAAGCTTACAGACTTGGATTAATGAAAGGCGAGCACACAAGCTTATCGTGTATGATTGGTCAGTATACTAATCGGTCAACATATGCTTTATGATTTTGTGCTTCGCTCAATGCTGCAAACGATTAGAATTAATTACAACATACATTATACAGAATATAAAGGAAGGCTCTCCCCTGTTATCAGGTTATTGTATACAATTTATTTTATATTTGCACCTTCTCTCTTGATTGAAAAGAGAATTTTCAGATAGGCTTTGTTATTTGAATGTGTCCAGGAGGGCCTGTCTGATAATTATTTAGTCTGAACTAATTTGTGGCAACAAGTCACTTCCTCAATTCGGTCTGCCACAGTACAACAAAGGACAAAGCATCTTTGTGCACTCAAAATCCTCAGTTAAAAGCTGTTGGCAGTCTGTGAATTTAGGATTTGGAACTACTTGTCCGAATCACCAGTAGTAAATAGTTTTCCTTAATACTCTGTACATAATTATCGCAAAAGTTACTTGTCCGAATCAATGATTACTTGTCCCGGACAACCGGACAAGTGCTAATTTCACAGACTGTGTTGGGCATGATAACTTAACTTTTACATTGTGGCAGTGTGGTATATTATCGATCGACTGGGATATTTACCAGCCCAAATAGCTCAAGCAGGGGGTCACAGTTTTGAGCCCCACATCGGTTACATTATCATAGAGCTAGGGTGAAGCAAAGGCTTGGTTAATTAAGTCTGTTGTTGTCGCAATGAATTACTTAGAATAAAAAGGAAGGAGGAATGTAGCATTGTCGGTATATTATATTCATATTATATTCACATATTATTCATAAATTGGCTAAGATATTCACCATCCCGATGAGCTCAGTTGGTAGGGAATCTGACTCGCAAGCAGGTGGTCGCAGGTACCTTAAATCTGTTGGTAAATTCAAATACAAGGCATATGAAAAAATTACAACATCGCTGGGTAATCTGTTGTCTTAAGATTGCAAAAAAGTATAATTAGATAGTAACTGAAATTACTGAATTTAAAAATGATTCCAATCTTAAAATATTTTATGCTGTTTGATGCTTTTATGAGTCAAACATGCAATACATCAGTCTTGTTTACAGTGCTTTACAAAAAAAAATCTTTGATATTTTGTTAATGATCAGCTTGAAACTGAATCTGTTTCCAAATTTTCCATTCTGGATCTGATATTGGTAATAAGACCTTTGGGCGATTAAACATAGATCAGGCTATCAAAGTTTGGGTTACCATAGTGCTATCTGCTATCACATTCAAAAAGTTAATGTTATACACTGCCTTTATCAGTCATGTTTTTGATTTACTCCAAAAATAACACGCATTTCAGTTTACAATTGTTGTATAAAAATAGGTGAAGATGTAGTTATTATACACATAATTATATCTAAATGTTATTCATCATATTTCATCTATGCCTAAATACACCATTATGTTTTGCTATTAAAAAGTAACCAATAAATAAACTTTTGCAATTCAATGGTTTATCTATATACATGCATGGAATACTGCTTTTTATATTGATAATTGAGAAATTTCATTATGTAAATGTTAATGTACTATTCTGAGTATTCATAGATAATTTGTACATGTGTATGAATATTCCGGGGAATCCCACTATGTCTAAATGCACCTGAATGTTGCTAAAAGGTTACAGACAATAAACCTTTTGCTGTCTTATTCAAATGTGTATACATATAAATAGAATACTGTTTTTGTGCTGAATGTCTGGAAAATCTCAAAATCATAATGTAAATAGGTTAATTTACTATTGATAAATAATTTGGTAATTTGTGAATATCAAAACTCTGAGTAGAGCTGGTAGGTTTTATCGGTTTATCGGTATATTGCGATATCAGCTAGACAATATCAATATCACAATATTTTTTTCAGCATACCGATATATCGGATTTAGCTTAAATAATTGAACTTTATATTTATTATTGTAAAAATAAGTCCAAACATAGTCTTGAAATATAATTCATGTCTAAAAACTGGTCAAACTTGTGTTATTAACTGTGCACATATTATACATACATGTATTAATTGTTTCGACACTGCTAAATAAGAACAAATTCTTTTAAAGCGTAGTTCCAGACAACACTATCACCAATAAACTGCATTATTACCCAAGGCTTTATCTGAATGTTTATTAATTATTCTTTAATGACAATTTGCAATACATACCGCGATACGTATTGTAATACAGCATGCACTATTGTGATATATCATGAAACGCTTTTAAGGTGCGATATCCAGCTAAAACTCTTAGTATGCCTAAATATGCTTTTGCTGCTAAAAAGAAACAGGCAATACCGGTAGTTAGTCCATCTGGATTTTCCTTGTCCCTAATGCATTGACATATTTGAAAATAACTTTAGTTAGTACAATTGTTAAATACCATTAGACGGTGCACAGTGCTCAAGACCCAGGTCCGTAGCTCCAATGTCAATGTCACATTTGGAGGTCAAGCATCAAAAAGGGTGTCATAGACCTTGTCCAGGCTGTATCTCCATTATGCATTGACATATTTGAAAATAACTGGGTTAACTATTAAATGCCATGAGGTGATGTGCAGCGCACAAGACCCAGGTGCATACATGTAGCTCCAAGGCCAAGCTTAGATATTTGGTGTGTAGCATTGTCTGGTGGACCTCTACCAAGTTTGTTCAAATTATGGCCCTGGGGTGAAATTCGGCCCCGTCCCAGGGTTTATTTTAATTTATATAGGCAAATTCTAAAAATCTTCTTGTCCGAAACCACAAGACCTAGAGCTTCAACATTTGGTATGTAGCATCGCCTAGCGGACCTCTACCAAGTTTGTTAAAATTATGGCCCCAGGGTAAAAATTGGCCCGCCCCGGGGTTTGCTTGATTTATATACTAGGCTTATAATTATAGAAAAATTCTAAAAATCTTCTTGTCCAAAACCACAAGGCCTAGAGCTTAGATATTTTGTGTGCAGTATAGTCCTCTGGACTTCTACCAAGTTTGATCAATTATGACACCAGGGTCAAAATTGGTCCCGCCCCAGGGTTTACTCTATTTTATATAGGAAAATTTAAAAAATCTTCTTGTCTGAAACCTCCAGGCTTAGAGTTTAGATATTTCAAATGTAGCATTTTCTAGTGGACCTCTACAAAGTATGGCCCTGGGGTTAAAATTGGCCCTGCCCACGGGGGTCACTTGATTTACATAGGCTTATATATATATAGGAAAATTTGTAACATCTTCTTGTCCGAAACCTCAAGGCATAGACCTTAGGTATTTGTATGTAACATTGTCTAGTGGTCCTCTACCAAGTTGTTCAAATTATTCCCCTGGGGTCAAATTTAGCTCCGCCCCAGGGTTTAATCTATTTTATATAGGCTTAACTAGGAAAATTTAAAAAATCTTCTTGTCCGAAACCACATGGCCTAGAACTTAAATATTTTGTAAGTAGCATTTTCTAGTGGTCCTCTACCATGGTTGTTCAAATTATGGCCCGTGGGTCAAAATTGGCCCCGGCCAGGTTTACTCTATCTTATATATGCTTACATAGAAATTACAAAAAATGTCTTATCAGAAAGCCCAACGTCTAAAGCTTAGATACTTTGGCCCTGGGGTAAAAATTGGCCTCGTCCCCGGGTTACTTGATTTTACATAGGCTCATGATTATTTTCTCTCGGGTCTTTTTTCCGGTGAGCGATACAGGGCCATCATGGCCCTCTTGTTTAAAAATGTGGTGAGAGCACTGAATTTTGCCAATAGCAAATAATTCATTGTCTATAAATATAAAATTAGGAACAATTGTATGAATTCAAATTTATGTGTGGGTGCACGTGTGATAGATATCATTTCGGTTTAATTTTTACCGTTCCAAATAAAAACCCTGGAATTCCGTAGTAACGACATCTTAAAACATTTGTTTCAAATTAAGAATTTTCTTTGCTAGAATATCCTTCAATATAACTCATCTCATGATAAGATTTTTACCTAGCTTAGCAAATTTTGAATGAGTATCAGAAAATAATTAAGATGCTTCATAAATGCGAGACCTGGTCTAAGCCGATTCGCACCTAACTAACTTATCTATTAAGTAATTTACTTTTGCAATGGTAATTTAACTAAATGACTCATTTTTTAATTTTTGCCATGGCAATATTTTGCCATGGAATATTTGCCAAGGCAATATTTTGGAATTTTTGCCTAGGCAATATTTTGCCATGGAATTTTTGCCAAGTTTAAAAGTTCTTATTTATTGATCAAAACCATAAAGATTTTGTTAATTAAGACACCTACACACACTTACATAGTGTTTCTTTAGATATTGAAAAAAACTTTGCCATGGCAATTTTGACAGTTTTTCTTTGCATTTTTCTAGAAATCTAGTTAAAGGCGTTTCCTAGAGTTGCCAGTGCACATTCAAATTGAGCAGAGATAATACCACATTTATGATACTAGTATTTAACCATTTTATTATTGCCTAAAAATTCAGTTGTTTTCTTAATAAAGGGAGGTAATAATTTTACTAAATTTTTGTATATCTTAAAAAGTAGCATGGCTTGGTATGCATTTCTTTCTTTTATTTTAAACTACATATGCTAAACTATATGTTCTGGAAAAATAAAAAAAATTCCGCGCTAGAATTTTTTTTATGAGCTAAAATGTTCAAATTTTGGGTAATTTTGCATGCTTCGGGCATGGTCGTTTGTATACAAATTTCATAATTTCTTGATTATTATCTTACATATGTCAGTTTCTTTATTCTGTAATAGTTAAGACATCTTTTCTACAAGGATATGAAAAAGAATTACTGAGTTTGTGATAATATTTAAGGTTTTATGTTGTTTAATGCTTGACATCTTTGCATTAATCCAAGATAGAAATATATGGTATTAAAAAACGCGTGTAATTCCAAAACGGGCATGGTGACCCATACTTTTAAACCCTGTTTTATGGTTGTAATATAGTAAAGTACATCTCTGAAAAAAAAGAGAAAATTCTCCGCGTGAGAAGTTACTCTAGGATATGTCTTTAAGATAGAAACATGGGACTTACGAATTTTAAATAAATAACTAACAATTGCTACAATTTAATAATGTTTTTGTTTCTCAAAAGCGTGTATAAGTAGGGGCTGTATTTGCCAAAGACCGGCGCCGCAAAAACAAACCGACGGAGGTTAATACATAATTACACATAATTGAACACTTGTATGTGTCGGTTAAATACGCGCCATTTTCGTCTATTATTGTTTTTTGTATGGCTTCAATACTTCCTATCACCGTATAAATAAATGTCACAGGGTTATGTAAGACAACTGTCAGGCGTAGGTTCGAGATTACACGTTTTTGAACATATTTAACATATCACGTGCGGACAATCATACCCGTAAACTACGAACAATGACGCATATCCCCGATTCGGCAAATTAGCAGCCGACAAAACATACATACAACATAAAACAAGCGCATGGTATTTAAAATATCTGCGTAAAGATAATTAACCGCAATAACCCCACGGTTTTGACTCTAAAATTATAACACCGTGACTAAAAACACAAAGCCTTACTCAATTAGTTTTGTTATATAATGTACACATTCTTGTACACATACAGGTCACAATATAGTAAATAACCACGTCTATAATGTATAAAATCATTTTGATTTACGTGGTTTAAACAACCAGTGTACCATAAGTTATTTTATTACGATTTTGAAATCGATGTGAAATTATGTAATAACGTAGGTGTGATTTTTTAAATATGATAAAAACAATAAATTAACACATATACCTGCATGCATACCATATATTGCTAAATATATTGAACAGCAAAGGGTAACATGCTCTAACTTGAAATAGTACTTTCTGTTTCAATGCAATTCATCAGATTTTTATCACTTATGACTAAATGGTACATACCCGTAAAATACATTTTTGGACGATAACCTTAGCTAGAAAAACATTTGTACTTTCGTTTTCAGCTCGACGAGGTCTTATCTATGTGTAAGAATACATTCATCAAATGATATATCCTAAATAAAACTGAATCACTTCAATTAGAAAATATACGTTTCAAAAATGATAATTTGAACTAATAAACATACCTCTTTCCACTTAACAATTTGAGAATAAACCTTGTAAGATGTAAAACATATTGGTTGTAGAGTAAAGATTATCTCCCGTAGATAAGATGTGTTAAAATACCGCGGTTCCGTACTTGGAGTTGAAACAATATTGATACCCGTACGTTGTGATTATATTTCACTTATACTGACTCGTTCAGTGTTGTCGTTCAATTATTCCTAATTGATAGCATTTTTCTATCAATTGACATTATTATCATTAAAGTTAGGCATCAATTATTATTATATACCAATGATGTATGTGATTAGTCGTATCTTACTACCTGACCTTAATCACGCATTTAATTGAGCATTGCGTTTTCAATAATACATGAACACGGTCATTCAGAGATACATCGTCAAACTTCTAACGCGTACAGTTTTTGTCTATCAAAATATATGGAGTCAAGAATAAACAATATACATTAAAATAGTACAAACAAATGATCAAACTAACCAACATTGAATAAATGATTGTAACGATGCTGGGTGAAGATAATTTGAAATCAAGAAAATTATCATTTGTACACACTTGAAGAAGACGAGGACAATTTGTGTCGAAATATGTCTGCAAATTTCGTTGAAGCAGTAATTAAACTCAAATGTATTTAATGAATACAAGGTTGATATTCCGATAATATGATCTACGAACATGCGACATATTATTTGTAAAAATATATATGTGTTATTATTTACAACTATAGCACGAAATTTAAAACAACAAATATATTAGTAACGTGTGCCAGATAAAAATATTAATCTTAAGACAATTTCCTATGATTTCTGTATACTGACAACAATAAAGATACTTTTGATAAACACTTTTGAAGAATATAAGAAGAATTTAGAACATGATTTCGCTGAACACGTCACTATTCTGATATAGCGGACAATTTCCTATGATTTCACATGTAAAGCTATATTCTTGAATATAAGAATAACACGAGACTTGCTTTCAAATATAAAGAATATATATCAGGTGATCAAGATCCTTTGCTGATCGTCATATAGTATATTCACACAACAATTGAGCAATTCAAGCTGCGAAGTTTTTTCAGCTCCCAGTTATACAGTTATGCTTCATTCGACCAATGTATCAAATAATAACAGTGTGTTCAAAAAATGAAGTTACATGCCATAAATTAATATAAATGCTGGACCTATTGTAGGCCCGTGCGATATTTCTTTAGACAGCTGCAGGATGAAACATAATTGAATACCTACCAATTAGACTAGAAAAAAAATCAAAAGTGTTTGTCGAAAGTATCTATATTGTTGTCAGTATACATATTAATCGTGAAGAATTGTACAATGGGCGTCCAAAACAGAAACGACGACAATTAACATAACTACATGTATTTATAAAAGCTCGGATGTACTTGACAATTTCGAAGAATTGTGTTTATTTTGTCATCTTTCGGGCTTTTAATCATTCACAACGCAAGAATTGTATCAAATTATATTTGCTACCAATAAAATCATGATTTACGGTCACGGAACACTTCGTATTACAGCAATTATGTTTTATTTATCATGTTTTTAGTTTTCAATAAAATCCACAAAATTCCACCACATAATGTCAACATTTTGTATGACGTCTGCTACGATTTGTATGGTCTGAGCAACGGTCGACATCTGTGCGAGGAGATTGTGGTAAAAATGTATATAAAAAATCATACGTCAGTGTGTAATTTTAAGTAAATCGAGTACGTTTGACTTGTGCAAGCAAAAAAAATGAAGTCTGAAGGTGATTACGCTGAGTATTTAGTAATCACTAATAATAGTTTGTCGATGTTTATGCCTTTGAAAAGCTGACTGATCTTACGGCTTGTAAGTATGTGCGTATATATATGTACACGCATGCATTAACTTTATTCATTTTTGTCATTATATTAATACATTTATAATTATCTATACCACAACAAGTATTACCTACTTTGGCATTCGTATCCTTTATTTCAAACAATGTATAAGTTCAAATATATATATCTTCCTCAACACACCATAAACGATTCTTACGAGGGCCATTCATTTATTCGTGTCACTCATGGGCCTCCGTACCTGTATGAAACACATGGGAACTGTGGAATGTTCATGGGGAAGTGTTTTTGAAAAATGGCACAAACCTTTGTTTTAGTCCAATTAATGTTTACAAAAGTCATTGAACGTTGAAGTAGGTGCAGTTAGATTTTGACACAGGAATTAAAAAGTAGAAAAATTTGTGACCGATGGGTCCCGCATCTCTTGACAGAAGCCCAAAAGGCGACTCGCGTGGAAAAAGCCAAATTATTTGTTTAAAAAGTACACAAATTGTCACCAACGTAGATTATGAGAGTTGTTTAAGCATGATCAACCTTGGGTATATTCTTTTGAGCCCCAGAGATGCGTCAATAGTAAGGAGTGGCTGCACAAATATCAAGCTAGGTCGATCAGTGCAACAAGAATAAAAAGCGCGGGAAAAGTTATATAACCCATATGCTTTAATTCTGATGGGCCAATTGCACAAATTGCTGTACAACACGGCTAAACCATTACATGTTAGTTTTATAAGAACAATATGTTTCAAAAGTAAAGAAACATTATGAAAAAAAACCGAAGATATGTAATCGGCATTGTGCCTTATTCATGACAATGCAGTTGTTCACAAATTTTTGTAAATATAATACAGCTTCACCACTTCAAATGGTTGATATGAACGAATTATATGTGAGTCCCACAATGCGCCTTAAAACACAATGACACAATTAAATGAACGACCCTCGTACAAAGATAACAAAACCGGAATCGGCACTTCTTAACAGTTTGTTTCTTCTAAGGCATTCAATCACAATTTGAAATATACAGAAATATAAAGCGCTGAACGTGCGTCGCTACCCGTATAAAACACGGACAACGGTATCCCATACAGGTCGATAGTGTCTCATTACTATTCACGGACTTTTTGCGAGTAATATTTACAATTTAAATGGAGAAACAGCGCATCGTAAAATTATCGATTGGTTTAATATGGATCCTTTTTCGGTCAGCTGGAGGTTTCTATAGTAAATCGAGTTGGTTTTAATTGTGCAAGTAAAAACAATGACGCCCGGTGATTACGCCGATCATAGAGTAATCACTGATGATTTTTATTTTTTTATATTTATTGACATTTGTTATCGATGAATTGTTATCATTTTCAACAAAACACAATATCTCACTACTGTTAGAAAACAAAAATATCTAACATAATATATAAAATGAAATCAACTACAATATCATATCAGTTTCTTATTATATTGGCCAACCAACAGAAATCATTTCGTAAGATGCCTGGGTCAATCTTCCTCAAGTACAGATCATCTATGAGGAGAAGTAATAGTTACATGTGGAAGACAAGGTTGGATACTGGTACAGAAACCAGGGACTCTGGTTGTTAATTGTTTGCTAGTTTATAACTGAAATAATGTTTAAAACAAGCGTAAAATCCTTACAAAAGTACAAGTCATTTTTTATTGCATTATTAAGTGACAGTTGATAAGTGAATAAGACACTTTATGTTGTACACAATCAATTTCTATTTTGACTGAATGTGTGCTTGCAACAATAAAAACATAATTTGAAGTTCTAGTGCAATACAATAAGCTAACTGCCTCGGTAATCATTTCAGATTGTCAACGTGATTGGATTCCATTTTTGAACGATTCTAATATGTACCGCTAACTACAGCTTTTATTACAGACTGTTGAATAAAACTGACCAGGCTTGATTTAATTTCCCCTGATCATTGCCAGAAATAATCTTACAAGTATTGATAACAGCTTGAACTGTTACAGCAAATTGATATAAACTCCAAATTTTGGAGGTAAAAATGTAGTATACATTGCATAATGGATAACAAAAGTATTGGTCTCAGTAAGTGGACATACCAACACAGTACACTTATTTGAAACTTTTACTAAAATGTAACTTTTTTCTTAAAAAAAACATAAATCAAGCAATTAATTGACGCAAAACAAAATACAAATTTCTTATAATGCAGCCCTCACAGGTACAACAATGCAATAACGATTTTACAACACTTACTTAAGTACTTGCTCTGCGAAACGATCAAAATAATCCTCAAATATTTAACTATTTAAATTTGTATCTACCTTTATTAGACAAACTCATAATGATTAATGTGTTAAGCTGTTATCTAACACAAAGAACGTATGTCTATATTTCATTGACTAACAAAATATTAAACATATTAAATGATCATTAGAATTGTGTTCGGAAGTTTCAAGAACGTTAAAAGTTAAATGTCATTAAATGTGGATTAAACCTTTTTTTCTATCTAAATATACTGAACAAAAAACCTCGTGTTGACCTATCCCGGTTTTATTTCAATTGTTTTTTTACACAGTCACACGTACTCTTTATCATTGACACGAAAACACAAAAGTGTTTACAATTACAATTTACAATTTTGACTGAAAACAGAAATGCCAAAAAAATCAGAGAAATCGGGCTGTCGGAATGCTTACAGCCGGCACGGTTGTAAATGAATTTGCTTTTCATTTAGGTGCTCTAGGCAAACAATTCACAACCTGACAACTCGGTACGCAACTACTGGGTCCGTTACGGATAGGTTGAGATCAGGTAAGCCCAGAGCAACGGTAGCTGCACGGCGACTCAGCGTCACGGCTAAGAGAGTATAGTTTAGGTACCATATGTATGCCACAATTTATATCTTTAACATAACTAGTCGCCTTTTTAGCAAGGACAATTGAGTTCCTGGTCGCTCCTTTCGATAAGAATTACCGCCACAAAAAAAACATTTGTTTTCCCGCGAATTCTTATTTTAAAATGTTTCGTCATTCTTCCTCAATGTTAAACAGGTTAAGGTCTAAACCGATATCGGGGAGGTGGAAAAGTTTGAATGAGTCCGGTTCTTATTGTTGGTGATATTAGATCTCGTGTAAGACCTATTACGCCCAGGGATACTATTAGCAAATGGGTGTTCCCCGTTAGAGTTGAGTCATACATGGCCTTTCCTACATTTAGGCCACTTACACTGACCTTTGTTAAAGCCAATGTAGACATTTGAATTCTTATTGAGGGGATTCTTCTGATCAGCGCGATTATGTTCGCACATTAGCCATAGGTCGTGATTAATACTACCCAAGATGACTGGACTAAGGCCTGTCTGGACCATACTTTTTCCATGCTAGCACATTGCCTTATTATGAATGAGTTATGTAGCAATTCATGGATTTGTGTGAAAATGCTGTCAAATAGATGTCCATGTATATAATGAATGCATCGGTCGACCTCTCCTTGGACTCGATGTCTTCCTTACATTCCTTAGGGCGATATGTTAGCTTTCCGGTATTGGATATTGATAAAGTACCACCGCTATTAAATTCTGAAAGTTCTACCACCGTTGTCGAATGTATGACGCTTAGCACCTCTCCTGTTCTCCGTTGGCTTCCACTTTCCGCGGCCACGTCCAGGCATTATTGTTTGTGTATTCTTTTAGCAGTTACTTATCTGAAGAGAACGGACAAGAGCCGATCGTGGTCTTATATAGCCTACCCGTGTTACGTCACAGAATGCACAGAATTCAAATCGACCAATTTATATGGACAAAGTCCGATAATATGGTCGATATTTACCACAAGGTATTCGAAAACGCGAGAGGCCCAATAACTGAGCCAGAATAACTTGGATTAATATTGTAATTAATCTTTATTATTTAATAGATAAACGACAAAACAATGTTGAGTCGGATACATAATGTTCTTTGATCAAGTACTGTAAACCCACAAACATTGAAATAAGACTAACAAGTCAAATAATTGTCTGCACCCAGATATTGTACAGTATTGTTAAGGATGTATTTTTTTGTAGTTGAGATGCTCAATTTATTCCGGTGTATACTACAATTATGCATATTAAAAAGCCACAAACCTGACAAGACTTTTCATTGATTTGTACAAATTCATAAATTAGAAATAACTTCAAGCTTACTTGGACTCAAAGTATCATTGGTTGTTTCAGAGGCTCGCTTCATACTGTTTTATTCAACTCGTTCAATAAATTCAAGACGGAATCCACACTCATTTAATATCCTCTATGTACGTATTCCCATTACCTTCACGCATAACTAAGTCACATAACTGACAAGATTGTTCAATGATTTGTAAAAAATTATTAGAGTAAATCTTATAAGCTAAGAATAACTTAAGGTGTTCTTAAAAAACATGCATTTTCTCACAAAACTTAAATTCCGTAACTTACAATATTTTTAGGCCGATTTCATGCCTTTAAAGTGAATTTAGTCCTTTGTTCACAAACGTGAAGATACTTTTTATTTTCAAGACATGACTATTAATGAGTATTGATTAAGCATAATTGTGATATTTCCGACATTACCCAATTAATTCAGCGTCAATAATGTACAAAGAAAAACATGTGTTTGAAAGAAACTTGCTTTTTGATTTATTAAGTATGTTGAAGTACTGATCTTTCCCTATGAAGTTTTAATTGAATGTAACATTATTTAATGGCGGCTAAACATATCTATCCGTATTCTTAAATTCGTTAAATAAGTTTAAGAAAAATAAAAAAACGTCACGAATGCATGGCTTAAACTAACTTAACGCTAGGTGTATTTTCAATACAGACATGTCTTTATGTCGTATACGGAAGAAGTAACAATTTTCACCATACAAGTGGTTAACTGCGTACACAACCGATATACATACTTTAATTCAACCAATACACTATTGTTCTAATCTTCCGGGTTTTGCACGAACACAAATGTTCACACAAATATACTAGTTTCGTATACTGATAGGTTAAAGGAAAATAAACGCTTTGTGAATAATCATATGATAGTTTCTACTTAACTTAAAATGAAAAATTAAAAGGAGTTATATTTCATATTTGTTGATTTCATTGTGGAGAATGAAATTGATAATAGTTTAGGGGAATATGACAAATGAAAATAATTCGATCTCAACTTTTGAAAAGAAGGTATTTTTGTGATTCGTTTTATCCTTCATTATTATTACACACCGTAATTATTGATTTCAAATTTGAAATGTACCTAATAGCTAGGATGTGTCACCATTTTTATTTTACAAATATCAAACTGGTTTGGAGTTATATGTAAACATACCAATAGTGTCTACTAAAGAATATAGGTCATCTACGAGGTCATTCGAATAAAATGATAGTCATGCATTCCATTTCAATCATCAAACGTGCCAAAAAGGGGATGAATGAGCTAAACATCAATACATTCGTATTTGTAGACAGTCGATTAAGTTTCAAGAATAAAACTTCTTATTGTATAATAGTAATAAATTAGCACTAATACTGTTCGTATTGCAGACAGAGAATAAAGTTGCACTAATACAGTTGTAGATCTGGTAACAGTAAAGATGTTCTTAGTGTAGACACTTCGTTAACTAATACTATTCTTATCGAAGACAGTTGGTTAAGTAACACTATTTAGGTTCTTATTGCAGACAGTTCCTAAGTTATTTTAATAAACTTCTTGTGGTAGTACATGAAATTGATCTAAATGGTGTTGCATTAAGAACCCGGTAAAGGCTCACACTGCCTGGGACAAATTTAACTGAAGATATACACTCCTCTGAATTATGTGGGGTAGCTTGGTCGTAGAATGCGGACAGAATGTGGTTAGTAATGGTTAAGGCCTAAATGAAGTCATGGGAAACTTGTTAGGATAACTGTCGGCAACAATATGATTTAACTAATGTTGAAAATAGCCTAAAATGCGATGAATACTTACAAATATTAAATGCAACAAATAAAATACCATAACGTACATGTCTATAAATCTTTTTTTGCTAAAATGCGAAACCACGAAGGGAGAAAAAGCGAGCATACGACGTTTCGTAAATAGCCACCATACCGATCAGACTCGTCGGTTGCGAAGTTTATATGCATTTAAAATACGTCTGTATCCTCTCTGGTGTATGATATGGGCTTTCTAAGTTTGATTACTTTCGTGATATTATAATGACAAATATAGTATTTAAACGCTTGGGTGAACGTTTCGATTTCTGTATGGAAACAGTGTTGCATTATCCAAAAGCACGTGTCTTAATTATTACCAAAGATCTCAGTTCCATCAGGAAGTGTGCATCATTTAAGTAAATGAGCCTGTACAATAGATTTATTGCTGTTCAATTTTTTTATTTCATTTACTTTTTACACATATTTTACACATGATCAAGAATATGTTCAGAAATCACTTGCTTGACTTATTATGATTGCGCACATTAATGTAGTACGGGTGATTAAATCGTGTACATACTTTCAAAAGCATTAAGTTGTATCGCCTGCTATTCGATTACTACATCTTCAAAAGTTTGAATTTTTACAAGATTGATGCCTGGACAGAAAACAAATTGTTGAAACTTTACAGCTTGGCAGGTCTAGCAAGTAGATATGAATAGCATTCTGCTGATAGTTGACCACGGTTTTCTGTAATTCTGGTTGTGTATAGTTTTAGATTTAATTTGCCTCTACAAAACACTTGTGAGTAAGTTGTTAACAAGTACGTTACACAGAATGTCCGTCTGAGCTCATCAAGATTGGTGAGAATAATGAACAAGATCACATTGAATTTATGACAGCATTATTTAAACAAATAAGAAAGGAAACACTTTATTTCAATACGATGCAAAAACCAATAATACATCATAAACAACACTTACATAATGGGCTTGTTTATAATAAAATGTTTCATATTTGCCATTCTGCGAGTTTCACAATTTTGTACATGGCCGCTGTGTTCACATAACAGACTGGCATAATGCCGGGGCTACATTTTCTGAAGGTTCGGCGTTTTAGTTTATGTGTAGAATATCCAACTGTCGGTATTTAAACCACATGATTAAACACCACTTTCAATTAAAAATGGTACATGTTTGTTAAACTTTGTTTTGATATTTTGACATGACATGCAGCTCATTTATCTGATTGGGTTGTTTTAAAAGAATACCAAAATAAAAAGATGAAGCTTCATGATTTAAAGTGAGACCATAGATGTGTAAATAAAATGTGCCCTTTTTATTCATTATTCAGCCTAAACAAACAATATGTGACAAACGATGAAGACAAACAGACTAATACTGATTACAGTATTCCTGTATGTACTTGGAATAAGTGAAGGTAATACATTCAGTTTTATAATGCATGCATTGAAATTTTATTCTCCAATTTTACTTTTATATCTACACACTTGCCGATACATTACGTCATGAAATAATATAGTTATATCATACTTCGTGGATTGATAATACTTACCATAACCACAGTGCCATGTTACATCCCAAACATATTGTACAATGACCTCTCATATTAGGACAGGCTTTGCTCTATATTTCGACTGATATAATAAGATATGAGATCATCTTAAAATTAAGCCCCAAACGGATGACTATTTACCGTGGTTTTACTTTATGTGTATAAATGTGCATACTTAAATAAAGGTTAATACATGACTATATAAGACAAATTCCCTCGTCTTTGTGTATATTATGGTATAACTATGACATCCAACTCAAATGAATGTTTAGATTTGTTGCATGTTTATTTATTTATAACTAACACACCGAGTGTATCTAAATAAAATAAATAAACCTAACACTTCAACTTGATTCAGTTGTACGTAAATTACTCGGCTATTGTTATAAGCGGTTCCGAAGAAAAAAACGAATTTTAAGTGTATTCTAAGATTGAGAAAACGTGAAGCAGCACTATAAATAGCAACAAACAATAGTTAAATTTGTTTTCATTACTATTTTAAAACTTCGCGGGAAATTTCAATGTGCTCTTACATTACTCGGCACTATTACTTTCGTTTCACCGAACGCGTTGAATTGATACGCTCAGTTGATGTCATAATCAGGGATGGATCTGTGATTCTCATTGCCAACTTATTTTCTTTACTCGTCGGTAGAATATCAAGTTTACATGCAAAAATGTGATAAAACATATACTAGAGACAAACTGTTATGTTGCTTTAGTAAGGACAATATATAAATAACATATCGATACTCGTCATACATATTTAGTAAGGAAACTATGATATATCGAAAACATATCCATGATCGTTACTCACATTTAGCTAGAATAATTTGAGGTGTATCAATAATCGTTATTCACATTTAGTTGCAGCACAAGAGACTGAATGTAAGACTGACTGTTTTTGTTGTGCGAGTGCTTCAGATGGTAGCAGAGATCTTTGGACTATTTGTGGTGGGCGAAGTGACACACGATGTAAGATTGGTTGTAAAGATGGTTACTACGATGGTAAATGCTACAGTAAATGTCCAGCACGCTGTACAAGATGTGCTCGAGAATTCGGAGCTATAAATAACAATGATTACAAAGTATGTCACGTGTGTGCTGACGGCTACTATAACGGTGTTGGAATCACAGATTGTTCAACACCTTGTCCTGCAAACTGTGAAAACAACAAATGTGATAAAACTACTGGTTTTTGTTCATCAGGATGTAGAACTGCCAACTGGTCAGGAAACAAATGTAATGAATGCGCTTCAAGATACTACGGCCAGAGTTGTGTCCCTTGTCCTGAATATTGTAAAGATGATGTATGTAGAGCAAGTGACGGAAAGTGTACTAATGGATGTAAAGATGAACGATTCACTGGTAATAAGTGTGACCAATGTCAGACCGGCAGGTATGGACAGACCTGTGACCAAGTATGTCCAGAAAATTGTAGAAACGATATATGTGATAGAGAGGATGGTACTTGCACGTATGGCTGTAAGGGAAACTTTGGTGGAAGTAAATGTGAAGGATGTCAGGCTGGTTGGTATGGGGATATATGTGATAAAACATGCTCGAACTGCTTAAATGGCAAGTGTGACCGTACCAGTGGTATATGTGATAATTGTTCTACGGGATACTATAGTGAGTATTGTGATACAAGGTGCTCTACTGGATGTAGGAACCAGCAATGCAATCGATACAATGCTACATGCACACTTGGTTGCTGGACTGGTTTTTCAGGGGACAAATGCTGCGTAAATAACAACAATTGTATGTTATGCGATACAACGTCAACATGTTCCCAGTGTAAAACTGGTAAATATGGTGATTCTTGTGGACAGTCATGTCCGGGTAACTGTGCTGATAGATGTGACAAAGAATCTGGTCATTGTGCTTCGTGTGAAATTGGTTTCCATGGCAATACGTGTACAGAAATATGCCAGAAGAACTGCTTCCAATCTGAATGCGCTCAAGATTCTGGTCGATGTACTTTCTGTTTTACTGGTTTTCATGGCACGAATTGCAACTATACATGTCCAGATAATTGTCTAGACAATATATGTAATCAAGATGGCGGCGTGTGTTATGCTTGCATTGTGGGTAATTATGGTTGGTCATGTAATCTTAGCTGCACGTCAAGTTGTGTTAATGCTACGTGTGTTCAAAGGACTGGTGCTTGTACATATGGATGTGGAACTGGTTACTCTGACGGAAGCAGCTGTAAAATACGTAAATAACGTAACTTATTTCTTTCAAGCTTTCAATGTAAAACCTAAAATCTGGTCACAACTTAATATTTGACTACCCAAATCGACTTTCATTTCTAAGAAAGATTGGTTGTCTATTGGTATGGACTACTTAACGAAAGGTATTGGGTTCGATTATCGGCCCCGCCTTCCGAATTTCAAAGAGACATTTCTCAGTGTCCCCACCCGTACTGTCGAACTAAGTACTGTGTCTAGTAAATCACAGAAATGGCTTCAGTGTAATATTAATCTAAATAAATCATGACTGTTTATTCTAGAACTGGTTTCAAATAGTCCCTCTTCACTTGATGATAAGACTATATTGATTTAAAAAGAACGACTACTTAGGTCCTGGAGATGGTCTTAATTGCTTATTGGACACCCATATTTTACTTTAATATGTCTATCAAAAAAGGTATAATCAATCAGAATGAGATACAGCCGCACATTGATTTGTTGACCATTGAAATGCAACTTATCAACAATGACGGCAAATGTGTTGTTTTAATTGAACTTGTTCAACCCCCTAAGCCCATCTGTTCGAGTCAGTATGTTATAATGCTGAACTTCCACACACTGGCTTTCTTAGGAGATCTTGTATAGCGATTGTTGCATTACAGGTGTTGGATTGTAATCATTTTCGTTACATTTAAAACGGTAATGGTAACTTTTAACATGTTAATTTATCTGATCAGCGGTGCTTATAGATATACATACACTGTTTCTACGAAATGACAACCATGCGCTGAGTATTTATAAACTAGTTCTGTCTTCAACATATGCAGATTCACCCTCCACACAGACACGATGTCCAGTGACTGAAGCAGTGATCGGGACTATTGGGGGCTTCGTGTTTATTGTTCTTGTTGTCCTCGGTATTTGGTTCTTCAACAGACGGTAAGTGTTCTATTTCTACTTTTGCAGACATATTAGGACAAATGTGTTATGTCAGTACTCAATTTTACCTGTGCTGAAAGTGATCAGGCTAAATTCATTATTTCCTTGGTTAAAGGTGTAATGTTATTATGAGCTAATCACTGGTTATTATGTTTTTTAGAGACGAGAACTGTAAAAGCTGGTTAGATGTGTAATGCCGTTATAAGCTGAGAACTGGTTAGATGTCTAAATGCCATTTTGAGTTGAGATCAACCTTACAGTTTCAGGTTGTTTGAAGGTCATATAACTGGATAGTACTAGGATCGTCTCCTATCATTAGTTAAACAGTAAATTTGCGCTCAAAATCATAATTATCGAAGTTTACTATTAATTTGAGTCGTGATAATTGCATTCTACTAGTAGATTAAGCAAGATGTGATTGATGAACCGAATCTGAATATACATGTATTTAATCTTATAAGTTACTGCTGATATACGTGTATCATTGTAATTGTTTTATAGAAGGAGATCGACAGATGCGAATACAAAAACGTCATCATCAATGTTTACTCCTGCTGCATCGACGGAGGGTGGGGACCAGAGAGTATACGTTAATGAAGCTATCAACACAAATGGTATGTTCGTACATGTATATTCACTCTCGTTGCAAAAAAGACAATTATTAACTAGGCTGTTTAATGTACTGTTCATGAGTTGACAGTTGTTGTTTTAGATGTTTAACGAACTGTTCTTAAATAGACTGTTGTTGTTTTATCTGTTTAATGTATTTTTCATGTGTAGACTGTTGTTATTTTAGCTGTTTAAAGTACTGTTCTTGAGTAGACTGTTGTTACTTTAGCTGTTTAATGTACTGTTCTTGAGTAGACTGTTGTTATTTTAGCTGTTTAATGTACTGTTCTTGAGTAGACTGTTGTTATTTTAGCTGTTTAATGTACTGTTCTTGAGTAGATTGTTGTTATTTTAGCTGTTTAATGTACTGTTCTTGAGTAGACTGTTGTTGTTTTAGCTGTTTAATGTACTGTTCTTGAGTAGACTGTTGTTATTTTAGCTGTTTAATGTACTGTTCTTGAGTAGACTGTTGTTGTTTTAGCTGTTTAATGTACTGTTCTTGAGTAGACTATTGTTGTTTTAGCTGTTTAATGTACTGTTCTACAGTTGTTGTTTTAGTCACTGATCCCCGTGGGTAGCAAATGATGCCTGTTAACAACGGCGATATAAATAAATCATATAAAGAGTTAATTCTTATTTGACGTATTTTCAGACACACTGGAATACGAAGAATTAAGTGAAAGAAACCGAACCGAAAGCACTGATTATGACCAATTGCAATAAGCAGTAATTTAAAGGATGCATGTATGTTTATGGTTACAAGAAAATGTTCGGAGATTTTAAATTGATCAGCGGAATCGCGAAGATCTAATAAACAGACTTAGTGTTACAATATCATCTCTGAAAAAGCGACCATTTTGTGCACAGAAGGAGCATAGTTTAATTAATGGCTCTCAGGTCATATCGGTTTAATCAATTTCATACTAACACTTATCACAATAACGAATAACGATGCATGGTGAGTGGAGTTGCCTTGTTGTTATAAAGTACATACATTATTATACTTTCGTGTGTACATTCATTGAGTATACTAGATACAACACAATATGACTGATAGCACGGTATATAATGTATGAAAGTATTATCATTGTTTTATGTGGTATAATATTTTAAAATCGATGTAGAATTTGAAAATCTTAGCCTGATATGATCATTCAAATATCATAAAAACAATAAATTGTCAATTAGACATGCATGCACTACATACAATGTACATATTATTCTGTTTGTGCACGCTGTTCTATTCATGTACTCTACATTGTAAATATATACATGAACGTATGAATACTACATGACCGCTTGTTTTCGACCAAAGGGGGATAACTTATGTTCTAGTTGATATGGTAAAATACGCAATGTTTTTAATTTTCCAATCGAAGCATTACCTATTTAATGGCAAAGTAAATTTTCTTGAAAATGCTTAATACGATATTTACAGTTCTTAACGGTATAGCTCGGCCATGTTTGTGTAGCCGTGGTGAAATTATTCAGAATAGCCCATTAAGTCTAATATGGGATATAGATATTCGGAACAAACTTGACTGAAACACACTGATAAGATAAAATTATCATGCTTAAGTTTTACAAGTACCCAGTTGATTTGTTGCATTCTTATAATTTTTGACATGATACATTACCATTCTTGCTTCTCTTAACGAAGTACTAACTGTCAAAGTAGGATTGAACTTTTGTGTAAATCTGTCGAAATGCAAAATACAATGTTCAAATGTTCTTGTTTTCCCAAAAGTATACAATAGAACTGCAACAAGGATCTAATAGTGTATTTACCATCTTTAAATGTATTACTAGTATTTGTCTTGCCTCATATACATCATCATTGTGAAAATAACACAAACGCATATAACATATAATGTGATTATCATTTATATTGAAGTGTACCATTATAAGTTATCAATTCAACACATGAACATAGTCGTCAGTTTTTTTAATATTTACTATCGTGTACAGTCAGGAATAGATAATATACATTGAAATGCAAACGAATTATCAAATATCAAATAATGAATGTGGGAATGTAATGATGCATTTTAGGAACATGTGAACAATTTGCATACACATCTATATGTACATTTGTTGTTGCAGTAGCTGTTCAAACTAAATAACATTTGATGAATACAATGTTAATATTCCTATTATATGATATAAATAAACACATTTAATTCACTTTATCTTTATCATGTAATTATAGTGACAAAATAATCAAGCTTTTTTGTTCAGCACCCTGTCTCAAAATATCAATAAATCTGAATCATTTCATTCATTCAAATATGATCAGCATGCGTAATAATGTGCATTTTCAAATGTATGGATCATGTAAATAAATGTATCTTACTCAGTTCTCGTGTAAATAATTTAATCAGTTATAAATAATACTAACAACATGTCACATGTTTACATGTATTATATTACATTATATAGGATATATTGACATACATTACAAGAAACGTAATAGAAGGCAACTGGTCAATTCAACTGAGACCATTGTTGAAGCTGTTTAGAAGTTATTTATCTAACGGCTGGAAAAAAGGTAACTTATTCACAGGAAAACATGTACAGTAACTATGTTTAGTTGTTTGACTCGAGAAGATAAATGCGTAATAATGAAAGTGGAGCTGTATGGCAATACATCCTAAATGCACTACTCATTAGGAAAAGGAAATAAAAAAGGCAGGAAAACTAATATATTCGTCGAAAAGGTGTAGCCTTTTGGTCCTTTAGCTTAACATTTATTTCATAATAAAATTTATTGATAAAAAAAACCTGCTCAAATGAAGAAAATAATAAAATGGCGCTATAAATACATAGATTTCAGTAAGCAGCGTATCTAGATTTTGAAAATACATGTATACACTTATATTTCTGATTCATGTTTAGTGCGAAATATTTATAGAATTGTGAGCAAGCCAGGTCGTGTCCACTGCTTTATTTATATTAATTTATATGTGCATTACATTTTTCATAAAAAGTGTAAAATATTGTATCATTTGATTGTGTTGATACTTAATTATTGGTTTGGGAAAATCATGGAACCGCTAACATCAACTTAGCAACATAATTCTGTGATACGTTTCATTTTCGCTTAGTAACATATTTACAGTGTAAGATATTATACATACTCGTACATGCGTACTACGCCTGGATTTTGGACATACTTTTAATGTTACTTTTATGGTGTACATCATTATATCGCTATGACTAAACTTGTTTACAAAAAATGGTTAAGTCCGTTAAACATAATGCCAATTTGGAATAAAATATAAATATATCATGTGAATTTTAATGAACAATGATACTAGAAGTGAATAGTTTTGGAAATAAAATACATTTAGTATGATAACACATACATATGTATATACCCTATGATTCATACGCAATGTAATCGATTTATATGATGGCATTGAAAACTAGTGTAAAACTCGTCTTCGGAAATTAAAAAAATTAAATTAAATTCAACAGAATCGAAACAAACGTTAGTAAATACTCCTCTTGACGCTTGTTTTAATAGATTAAGAATCAAAGACATTAATAATAAAATTATATATAAACATATTGTCTCAAACAAATTCACTTCTCCATATACTCATACTTCTTGGACAAGAGAACTTAACTTAGATATCAATTGGTCAGATGTATACTCTTTCCTATATTCAATTTCCGATATTAGAGTAAAGCAGTTCAAATATAGAATAATACACAAAATATTAACATCGAATGAAATAAGATATAAATGGAAAATATCAGCCTCAAACAATTGTATTTTATGTAATGTAACCGAAACATATCAGCATCTGTTTATTGACTGCCAAGCTACAGATAGATTGTGATCTTTTACACAACAAATTTTCGACAAATGTGGTATATCCATAAATTTACGACAATTAAAATACGTAGTGATTGGTTATAAAATACATAATCACAAATATCATTTTATGAACCTAATTTTAACACTTGCGGGCTTCTGTATTGGTAAAACATATTTTGGAAGTGAAAACTGGACAAAACAATGTAATATTAACAATGCATATATGTCTGAGTATTATATCCTATCAAAATACCTAAAACAGAGACAAAATGCAGATCACTTTATAACAACTTTTAACAAACACTTAACCATATAATGTATGTAATTCTAAAACGTACAATTAATATCCGGACTAAATTTATCTATTACCCTATACCTTTTTCGTTTCGTAATAGGAAAATAGTACATCTTCATAATTATTATATACTTCCATTCTACCATGTAATTGAACCACTATAAAATGAAATGAAATACATCTTATTATCCTATGATTTTCGTTTTAACGGAGGACAATAAAAGATGTATTCTACACATCGTAATAACTTGCGATTGTATTTCTTTTGTCCTAATAGTTTTGAGTGAAATGTACGTATTTACATGTATGTGGTTAGAAAAGTCTCGTATAATAATACTATTTCATATCATTATACTATTTAATAAACTGTATAATTTCGTGTATGTAATTTATTTGTAAATAACAAAAAACAGATAAATAAACGAAATCAAATGATTTCACAAAAAAAAAAAAAAACTCGTCTTCTCGTGGTAAATGTGATAAATGGCAAACCCATTTAACTGTACAAGTATCATCATCGGACGAATCCATGTAAATGAATTATGATTAATAAGTACTTGTCATTAACATTCTCCAAAAGGTAATGTAGAATCATTTTAACACTTATCACGTATTTTATTGTCATGACGTTTAAGATAGAATATATATAAGTACTACCCAATCAGTCAAAACTTTTATTCTATATAAAATACGAAATTTGCACTCATCACAAAAGTTTAATTAATCTTTTATCTTCCTAATGATGTATTTTTTTATTATTTTAAATTAATGACCAAACAGCTAACAGTGATTTACCTTTCAAGTTAGACATGAGCATTTTTACTTTATAATTATTAGGTGCACACTGAACATGTTATCTTTCCAAGATTTTGTAAACACAGTAAAACCTGTCTTAAGCGACCATTCAAGTGAGAACGAGAATGTGGTCTCTTAAGACAGGTGGTCGATTAACTAAGGATTAGAGTTACATACTATGAAACCGTGTACATTTAATTAGGCATGAAACATTTTATACGGAGACAAAATTAATGTAACTTTAAAAACAATACTTTTGTACATAACGTATTAAATACTTTTATACATTATTGATTTAAATAAACATTTTATAAAACATAAATACATGTTTTTGAAAGTGTTGATATACTGTTCAGATAAAAACATCACAGTTTAGAAGAACGGGTGGCAAATTTCTGAGCTTGCTCCTGAATTAAAGATTTATTTATCACAGTTATCTATTCTTCTAAACTTAAAATTTTCCGATTTGCCAACAATCCTTTTGTTCAAGTGATACAAACAATCACACATTTAGAACAACAGATCTTAAAGCGGTCGCTTAGCAACTACGAAATAGACAGAAAGTACTGGTTGTTAACCGCGTTAGACAGGTGGTCGCATAACTAAGTTGCATTAACGTTTAAAATCTAACTGGAGGAATTGAGAGCGGTCGCACAAGACAGGAGGTCGCTTGAGAAAGGTGGTCAGAAGGACAGGTTTTACTGTACTAACATTCTGATCCAGTTTTCAGAAAATCTAACTAAAATATGTCCTCTAGTGTTCACAACACGCTTTGCATGATGATCAACGGACATGGACGGACAAGGTCCTCAGGTAATCGGTATAACCTAGTTTTTGGTCGTTTGTTGATCGTTGTGCGGTGTGTGGCATCATCTTTCGTGTTGAGAACACACTAGAAGCCAAATATTTAGTCCATCACATCAAAAAATTCATTTTTAAAGAAAAAAAACAACAACAATATTTCTGTTGCCTAACTTTGTTTAATCCACAAATATATAATTATAACAACATATACAATGATGAGTGTAAAACAATTACCGTAGAAAAAACCAAAGTGTACAATACTTCGTTTTTAAGAATAAGAATAGTAAAATGACAACTTGTGGTTAAAGACAATGTACACATACACCACTGTACAGTAGTGAGGTAAAATCAAATTATTTCAGTTCATTTTCATGTTGATCATTTATCGATCAGTCCAAATTCAGCTGAAAGCTGTGATTTAGATCTGCATTTATATAATCAGCAGCCAGTGCTGTGACTGAAAAGCCTGAAATACCCTAACCCCACCCCTTCATGCTAGCAAAATCATCATCATTGAGTAGGCCAGTCTGAATTTGAACCCTTTTGTTTCAACGATATTAAGACAAAAATGAGGAAATTGGCTGAAAGGAGGTAGAATGATTCTCCTGGAAGCATCAATTCTTAAACGTTTGCATCCTCGACACCTCAATTGAAAACAAAATCTATTCAGAGAAACAAGAGGGCCAAGATGGCCTATATCGCTCACATGACAATCACTGTTCACTCATTAAAACTTTGGTTTGAACCGAAACCTAGTTTTTGACCCCAGATGACCCATGTTAATACCTATCCTACATATTATACATAAGACAAACATTCTGACAAAATTTGGTGAAGATCCAATCAAAACCATGAAAACTACAGCATAGACAAGGTTATCCTAAGATTTGACCTTGTGACCTAGTTTTTGAACCCAGATGACCTATGTTCGAATTTGTCTTACATATCATTAAAGACATTGAACCAGGAATGCGAGGCATGTGACTTATGGACAGTAGGGGGTTATAAGACAGACAGGGTCATTGATAGACTAGCACCTGTTTACATATTATTCTATGCTTATAAAAACAAAAGCAATTTAGTCATAAACTTATTATCACTGTAAATCAATAAAATTTATTACCCCACTTTTTGACTAGGTGTCAAGTCTACAGACCGTGACCAGACTGGTTTTATCTGATTAGGGGCAATAAAACAAATAAGAGATATTAGACTACATGTGGATTTTTGGGGGGGGTCACTTATATAGTAGCTGTTCAATGTCTTTAAGACAAACATTCTGACAAGATTAGGTGAAGGTACAATCAAAATTTGACATCTACAATATTAATAAGGTTTTCCAATTAAAACCATGCAATTTAGAGCTTTTACAAGATTTTTACCTAAGATTTGACCTGGTGACCCAGTTTTTGATCCCGGCTGACCCATATTCAAACTTGACCCACATATATCATTAAGGCAAACATTTTGACAAGGTTTGGTGCAGATCCAATCAAAACTGTGACATCTACAGGGTTAACAAAGTTTTCCTAAGATTTGACCTGGTGACCTAATTTTTAATCCCAAATGACCAATAATTGTACTTAACGGTTATATCATTAAAACAAACAATTTGACAATGTTTGGTGAAGATCCAATTATAACTGTGATATCTACAGTGTTAACAAGGTTTTTCATAAGATTTGACCTAGCGACCTAGTTTTTGACCCAAGATGACCCATGTTCGAACTCGTCCAAGATATTATAAAGACAAAAATTCTGACAAGGTTTCATGATCATCCAATTAAAACAGTGACTTCTAGAGTAATCACAAGGTTTTCCAGCAATTTGCCCAAGTGACCTATTTTTTCTACGAAAAAAATGACCCATTATCAAATTTGACCTACATATTATTGAAATAAACATTCAGTTTCTGACAAAGCTTCATAAAGATCCAATCAAAACTGTGATTTCTAAAGTGTTCACAACGTTTTCCCTTATTTGGCCCTGGTGACCTAGTTTTTCACCCAAAATGGCCCTATATTGAACTCCTCCGAGATTATGTCAATATTAACGTTCTGACTCTGTTTTGCTAAAATTGAGCTATTGTGTTCACAACATAAAGTTTGACGACGCACGACGCCGGACGAAGACTGATCCTAGAAGCTCACCCTGTCACTTTGTGACAATGTGAGCTAAAAAGCATTTTGTGCATCTTGTGAAAATGTTCAAACCCAAACTCAAATAAAATACAAAAGAGTTAAGTACAAGACAACTGAAAATACATTACAACTTTTTTAACAGTACGTTATTAGATAATAATTATGTATCTCATAAACCTAAAATGAACAATTTATGTGGATTTATTTTGACTTTATCACATTATACTAGTAACCAGAAAATTTGTAAACCAATAGACTAGTGTGCCATATGAAATGTTAAATTTTGTGGAAAAAATAACTATTAAAATATACACAGTATAAAAATTGACTGACTAGCACTGCATTGCTCATTTGAGTGTAGTTTTTGACAGCAATCTAGAAAGTTAATTATTTAACAGTTCAAGATGAGAATTGACCTACCAGCACTAGATTAGAAAAATAAAACTAAGAAATCAGCTATTTGTTTGACCTTAAACAACATGAGGAAATTGAATGTCACATGTATGTTAATATAACAATGCAGAGGACAAAATATGCACACCAATGAAGGAATTCATAATGCAGAATAACAAGTAAAATACATTATGCTTTTTCAAGTTAAGTTTTTTTATGCTATACACAATCATGTAAAAATAAATACTTTCAACAATGAAAGTTTGCAGCTAAAATTGCTAGAATATTCATAGCTGATTAAATATTAAAATAACTTCACTATAACTATCCGGTCTCCGGTATTGCAATTCGTAAGTTTGCCATTAATACGCAACTTTTCACGATTCATAGTGATAGCATCTATGTTTTGTTTAATGAGGGTATGTTTGATGATACTATCATCCACTGAGAGTGGTATGTTCTTCACTCTGATGCGCACCGTGTCTTCGCCATCGAGACGTAAGGGGTTGGTACTTAAAATTGGAAAACGTTTTCCTCTCAAAACTATTCTATTTGATAATAAGTTGACTTTATCCTCAATGTTCTCAACATAGATACGCCACATACCTCTTAAACGTTGGAGTCCCGTTAGATGTGTAGCTTCTATGATATTAGCGATACTTAAGAACAATTCCTCAAGTTTAAGCCACTGTTCTTGTTTTGGTTTAATTTTGCCAAAAAGTTATCGCTCTTGAAAGAAAACAAGATGAAAATCATTGTCACTTACTTGACCAACGTTTTCTGAGTGTTCTAAATCCATATTTATGTATTCCAGATTTTTACACTAAATCCTTTTACATATGTTTAAATATACACAATTTTTTGCACATATATTATGTTCGTATAGCTATACAATTATAATTTTATTGGAGGCGCGTGAGCACGACCTCGGTTGTACAAGTTGTCTCCCTTTATATTTTTTGCAATACAGGCCTATCTTTCTCGTCTATTTTATTGAATATTTTCTCTGAAACTATTGTTTTCTCTGTACCGGCATCTAATAAAAATTGTGTTGGAACACCATGTACTGTATCATGTACATAAACAGCATCAGAGTAGGGATATCCTCTCCGTACTGACTCTTTGTTATGATCTTTCATTTCGTTCTTTACAACTTTTGAGATCATTTTCACATTGGACGTTCCCCCGATATGGTCTCTTGTAACCATTAGGTCTCATTATTTCATTTGGATCATATGCGTTTTCTTTTCTCGAGCCTATTTCAGCTCGTACTATTTCTAATACCTTCTCTGCGTCTAGACTTTCTTTGTTTTCTATTGTTTTGTACTACTATCTTGTTTGATAATTTTGTGTTTATTCTTACCCGGTACTGCCCTAGCATGATTTATATCATCATCTGAATAGCTAAAAACTGACTGATTATAGTTTGATTGATCTGCTGACCTGATATCACATTGGTAGGCATTACATATTTTCTTTCTTTGCTTTGTTACATCAAAACATACAATTGCATAGACAGCTTCATCAATATTTTGGGCTCTTTGACAAATTCTACATGAAACCTAGCCTTCTCATCTATCATACCATCTAAAAATCTCCTTAAAAGATCTCCTTGTCTTTTAATTATTAATTGTTATATATAAATATATAACGATAAGATTATCCTTACTTAAAATAATCTGTGTTGTTATCTTTCTTGAGAAACTAAATACCAAATGATCTCCTAGTTTCAGATAAAAATAACACCCAACACGATTATCACCAACATTATTATGATAGAAAACAAAGTTAAAATAATTAACTTCTATTATAAAAATAAGTCAAAAATCTATTTCTAAAAAAATATGTTGAATAAATTTAAATTTAATAGTTTAACATCCCACCGCTGCCACCAGAAACAATGTGACAACTTTCCTGATCCTAAGATCAGCCTGGTAGCGTAATTCAAGTCGTGTTAAATCAAAACAGACTATTATAAAATAAAAGAGAATGATTCCAGTCATAGACTTAAATAAATAAAAACCTACTAATTTCATCAACGGTCAAAAGCAATCTGAACTCAGAATGAAAATTCTGGCTATTTATAGTCAAGCCGTATTCCGCCAGCTCTTAGCGGAAAACTGCAGAATCCTGCGGAATACGGCAGAATAAATGATGACGTCACCAAGAATGGCGGAAAAAATGCAGAATTTATGGCAGAATTCCTGCAGAATTTGGCAGAATAACAAAATTACGCCGAATAATCAAAATATTACGGAAAATCAATGACTGGAAACTTAAGTATAAAATTATTGCTTTTCATCCCTGTGCATTTTTTAAGTTTCATCGTTTCCAAATATACAATATAAAGTTCTAAAATGTGTATTAGCAAAAATATAAACAATTAAAGTACCATATAAAATACTAAGACATACCTTTAAAAAACTTAGTACTGTGTTTATTTAATGTACAGTCGATTGTTGAGAAGCTTTTGTATGATTTATCATTCAAACTTCACATTTGCTACAAAAGAAACCAGAGTATATTATATATCGAGGCTAAATGGAATTTACTGAAATAAACCATATATAAAATTTAGCAGACGATATCAAACTAGTATTGCATTAACTAGTATGCTGTGATATATAAACATCAGATAAAAGTCAGCTTAAAGATGACTAAAATCAATATTACCACCAAACACTGTACTTCATGTATACACTGTGAACACAATGGGGAGAGCAGTTATATATTTATATACAGTGTAACCTCAATGAAAGGCCACCTCAGAACAATAACTGTATCTCTGTTACAGCCAGTACACTAGCAACTCAAATTGACGTTTTACTCTTCTTTACCTCTAACAGCCATCTCCGTGCAACGGCCACTATGTCCTTCCCATTGGTGGCTATTGTAGTGAGGTTTAAACATTAGTGAATTTACCTTACACAGTATAATATCTTCCTTTTCTAAATAAACTTGCAGTATCATATATTCACATTAAAGGAAGTTGAAATTCGACCCTCCGTGAAACATCGAATAATAAATATAAATAATCAGAATTTGTTCGCAAACATAGGAATAATTTCAGTGGGTTAAATACCACATATTTCGGTTGAATTGTTTTGTTAAACAGGTAATTAGTTTTTTGTTTTTTTTTCAGATGGAAAAAGTTGTGTCATACAATTTGTCAACTACTGATTTCATACGTTAATCAGTAAACTATTTAAACTATCATACCGAAAAAGTAATTTATCAACTACGATTTTTCTTATACATAAGCTTTAATCAGACAACGGTATTGAAATAAGTTTGTATTCAGTACTTTCATGCAGTTTCAGACTGAATATCTTTTGATATGTCCTATTATATTTGTTAATGTTAGAAGGTACCTCTGTTCTGATAAAAAGTATTTTAAATAATTTCCGAGGAGTAAAGGTAGTGGCTTGTCATTTCAGATGAGTATGCGATCGTGTATGTTTCTACGGTATGCAATTGTCTTGGGTTTAAACGCACGTGAGTAATTTAATTAATTTTAGATGTTCTTTATTTATGGATGTTAAATTGAGTAAATTTCAATATTGAGTTGATTGAAAGACATATTGCTGCTAGTGTACTCTGTAGGTATATTATGAAATAATTATGCCTTAAATATGGTCAAATATTATTATTAATGAGTTGACAGTTGAAATTGCCATATATTTATGTAGTCAAGGAATGGGTGCCTAATTGAAATACCACAAATAAATTGTTTGTACCTTAAAAAATCCAATGTTTTGACATCATATATTAATTTATTTTCTATTCATTTTTAGTATGTTTAACTGCACCTGCACCAGAATGTGAAAACTGTGGTTGTTGTGTTAACGGTTTGTGTGAAAGGCAAAAGTTGCCTTATTCTGATAATTATTTGGATGAAGTTTGTACAGAAGGTTGTATTGATGGTGTCAGTGGGGCAAGATGTTATAACAAATGCCCGGGTGGCTGTTCAAAATGTGAACAATTTTCCAGAAAGACGTGCAAAGCATGTAAACCCAGGCACTATCTAACTTCTTCCGACAGTTGTACTGCTTGTGTATCTAATTGTAAGTTGTGTACTTCACAAACGGAATGCCAGGAATGCGTTTCACCATATTACAATGACGACGAAACGACAAATTGCTCGTTATCTTGTCCTAGGAATTGCTTTTGCCAAAGTATCGGTGAGTGCTCCTCCTGCAAAGAACAACATTTCAATACTAGTAATGAATGCCTAGAAGCATGTCCGAATAATTGCTTAACCTGTTCCACTGAAAACACTTGCCAAGAATGTAATGACGGGTTCTACAATGAGAACGTATTCGACAATGAAACAAGTGATGCAATTACAAACTGCTCACTTCCATGCAGAGAAACGTGCAATAGTTGCACCTCATACAACAACTGCCAAAGTTGTAAACTAAACTTCGATGGTCCAACATGTGATAATTGTACTTCTGGTTTGTACGGACATAACTGCAACATGATATGTCTTTCGACAAATTGTTCAAAAGGTAAATGTAACAAGAACACAGGGGAATGTATTTCATGTCCAGAAGGTTTGTATGGATCGCTTTGTCAACACGTTTGTTCGCCAGGATGTAATAAATCGTGCAACTTCACAACTGGGTCTTGCTTTGAATGTATTTCAAAATATTCCGGAGATAAATGTTGCCTGGAAGAGGGGCATTGTCTTATCTGTTCGTCCAACACGGTCTGTGACACATGTGCTAATGGATTTTATGGAGATGTGTGCAATGAAACTTGTTCTAAGCATTGCTCAAATGTTAGCATTGAACCGATTTGTGAGAAAGACTACGGCTTTTGCAATAACTGTAGCGATGGGTTTTATGGACATCTCTGTAACAAGACTTGCAGTAGTAAATGCACAAACAAACGTTGTTTCAAGGAAAGCGGAGTTTGTACTGAAGGATGTGATGGAAATTTCGAAGGACCGACATGTACTCTAGGTATAAGGTTTTTTTATATAAAAAGGGACATTTTTGTTGCGAGCTTGAGCTGTATCTAACATCTATATGTTTGTACACAGTCAGACCTGTGAAAAACTGCCAACCTTTGGAAGTCTGGATGGCCTTTGTTCAAAGGCTTTTATTTTATTTTGCACAAGGTATAAATTGGCTTCAAACTGTTACATAATATCTTCGAGTGAGTAAACATCTTCTATATTTTCGAAACTAGTTTCAGATACATCTGAGCATTTTTGCTTCGTCTTATTCATATTTCAGAGTTGGAAAGTGAATCAGCCAACATTGTTCCTATTGTTGGTGGATCGCTCGGTGCTGTAGTTGTCATTATCATTGTTGCTATGGTAATTGTCGTTATGAAAAGAAAGTAAATGCAAAGCAATCTTCTTGGTCATAAAAATAATATTTTCAATAAAACTCCTGATGCCCGGTCCAGTTCAGACCATGGGATATGTCTGCATTTGAAGCACTTCCTAATAAGTCAGATACTATTTCTCTAAAGCAACTCATATTTGGAAGTTATTGAAAATATCATGTTTTAATGAATGTCATTCGTATGGGTACAATTTTATTCGAGTGTCTGAAATCTGGAAAAAATACGGACTAATTTGAGTGTTTAGTTCGCCATATTTCGTGATTTTCTAATTTTAAAGATTTGAGACATTCTTTCGACATTTTTATGAATAGTTAAAGAAGTATGCATAATTGACGGGGAGAAGTTTCACTGTATTTTGCCATATTGTGGTACTTCATACATATTATATTTGTTTAGCAAGATCTATTATATACATTAACAATACTAAAATGAAATACGAATGGTCTGAATAGGCTGTAAATATAAACTGCCTCAAATATTCGAAACAAAAGCACCAGGAAGATATAAGACGAATTCGTAAACCTTTTACGCATTGTAAGAAATTTAAACAATCCATTACCTCAACTGCAGGTAAATAGTTGTATTTTTTACTCTTTCTATTTAGGGGTATTTTCTTACTTCATGAATCATAAAGTCTAGCTTGTTCATATTTGTCTAAAATTGTATAAAATGTTGTAGACCTGGGGTAAAATGATATAATTGTATATATATTAATTCTTGTTAATTAATTTCTACATAATGATATAAAGAAACTTGTACACACCACCATTGCGCATTGTGTTATCACGAATTTCTTTTTTCTATGTATTTCTTTCTTTCATTTATCTCTGCTGACTTTGCGGCAGGCTATCAATAAAGTAATCATTGATAAACATATTTACTGTCAACTACATTTATCAGGAGTAATTTTGGCTGCTATGTTTAGAAAACGATAATGTGCAACATAGTTCACGTAAATGCTGTATAATATCTTCTTTAAGATAAACCCTGCTATAAACTGTATTTAAGCATGAATCTTATTCAACAAAATGCGGATATCAAAATACAGGTATGATACACTATGTGTTTAGTGAACAATAAACCACGTTGTTTGCATTGAAATCATTTTATTTTGTGAATGGGATGTTAAATATATTTTCTTTTATAATACCCGGTTAGCTAGTGTACCATTTATGATTCAATTCGTATTGAAATGAAATTTCATGCAAACTTATCCCATCTCGCTTTGGTAGGCGACCACATGCTAAACAGTCAGATGACTTAGAAGATGGAGAAGGGCAAAATAGACTCCAACTTCCTGGTACGAATGTTAATACCTGTATCTATTGAAACATCGTTCCTTTTGAACAATTGTACGCTCGCATATCAGATATAAAGGAGCAGCAATAAATTGCTATAAAATAAATACAAGATGTGTGAATAACGATTTAAAGGGACTGGTCCATATTTTCGTCTTTGCTGAAACGCTTTTAATGTGAAAATAAATGTGAATTACATATTACGTAAGATATCCGGTATCGGATACAAAATTGAGGCAGTTGAATATTTGAAATTAGTTTCACATTACATTCATATACTTTTATATTACGGAACTGGAAATTCAAACAGTGATTTTTATGTTCTCACCTACCCCAGGGTATAAAGGGAACTGCTGGGTTAAGATACTGAACTGAAAATGAGAATCATGAAATTTTACTAACATTACAGAAGAAGAAGCAGACGCCGAGCTCGAAGATATTAGTGAATATGGCGACAGGGAATTGCTAGAAGTCGAAGAACAGTATGATGAAGCAATATATGAGAATGTGGCTGATATTTCTGCTTCAATGTTTGCTGCCTATGTCAAAATGAAAACGAATGAGAGTTACAAATCTGAATTCGCGGTAAATAATAAAATTGATACAATTCACAATTAGTGGTGACCAACTTACGTCATTGATATACGTTTAATTTTATTGTATAGTTAGTATGATGATTTAGTGTCAACCCTAGCGCCGGGGATATAAAACATGCGAGCAGGCCCTGAGCTCAAATTTCGATTCCCTTATCAAAATATTTTTGTCGAAACATTAGAGGTGTTTAATGTTTAAATACATATGAAGGTCAATTATTCTGTCAGAATAATGTATCAGTATTGTCATTATTGTCTGATCATAATTAACTATATCATCGGGGCCAGTTCTACTTTACGCTTCCATGAAGAACCGGCAACTTCTCTAAGTAAGGACGAGAATCTACTTTTTTTCTAAGTCTCATGAAAGGTTTGACCTGCAGCGACCAGGAATTGAACCATTCTTTCGGGCTGGAGACCGATAGCATTTTTCATAACCTCGAACCCTAGACAATTGTAAGTCATCTCGATCGGACGAAAAAAGGCTCATATCACGTGTCAAATATAGCAGACCGATAATTTAAGTAAACAGTTGTGTACATGTAGTAGTTTTGCTCCCATTAGTGATCTTGTTCATATATTTGACGGTTGTGTAATAATAGATGATACTTCAATGTTTTTTGTTTAAGCGATTAAGGGAAAAAGATCTAAGCAATTTTTGGAATCCATCTTTAGTCTTATATCTGTTATATTAATATTATGATGGTTGGGGTCTAATTGTTTTCATGATTTAATGTTATTTTTTACAACTGCTTAAACCAACATGTAGCAATTACCAAGAGGACTAACAGAGAGTCACGAGGATTCCCAGAACAAGGAAAATGTGGGCAAGAATCGATATGTCGGTGTTTATCCATGTAAGTGTATCATAGTTATTTCAAACTAAAAGTAAAGTTGTTCACAAAATCATACATCAACCGTTGCCATGGCATTTCTCATAAAACACGAAAAATCAACAGGGAATTACACTCACGGGTCCGTCGTAAGCCTTCAAGCTTTACTGTTCACAAATCAAGTCAGGATTTCTGAATATAAGACCTGCCCGATGTTTGTCCTATATTATACTGATATTGTAGAAAGTCTAAGCTTTCAACGAGCTATGAATCATTGCTGTATCACTTTGTCTTGGGTTTGACTAAGATTTAACTGAACTGTTAGGAAATAGACAACTATTACGGACATAGACAACTATGACTAGTGACCTTATCGCATGAATCTATAGGACTGCGGGAAACTTAAAAGTTTCAGTATAAAGGAATGTCTTGTATCAATGGAGTTGACTCAGCATTGAAAAGCCACTGACACAATTACAAGGTCATTTTATTAAACCTTAACTAATTTTACTTTATTTCATATAAGTCTATGAAATTAATAAATGTCCGTAAAATTGTTGTTCTTCTGTTCATGTTAGTGGTTTACATATTAAGCAGTGCGTTTTAATTATTTGTGTTCAATCACTCCAGGGTAAAGATTAAAAGTGTTCCGAAGTTTTACATCAACGCGTGTTACATTGACGTAAGTATAAAAATTATTTGTACTTTAGTCGTAATGGAAAGCATGTACCTAGATACCTAGTACAAAAGCAATTAAGCATACCTCTCTAAGTGCCACTTATCAAAGCCACAATTAAACCACCACGTCCTCCAAAAGCCAACACTTGAACCTATACAGACGTATAATACCTGGAAAAAGTGCACCTACATACATGCAAATGCAAAACCTTCGTAAACAGATTATATCCTATACACCCATAGACAAAACACAGTAAAAATGTAAACAAACCAATCCATGTGGCCTGTACCTTTTGACTGTTGTTGTCAGTTTTGTTAATAAAATATTGATCACAGAGTAATAAGCCAGGTTTCTGAAGTGGTTAATACGATAAGTGTTATCATTCTTGGGATGAAACGAATTGTTCATGGCATAGTTAAACTTACCATTGCAGGGTTTCAGATGACCGAATGGTTACATTGCAACATTGGGTAAGTTAGGACTGTTGGACGTTTTTAAAACTATACATAAACTACTGTCATTGTATGTGGACATTAACATCTGCTAAGGTTTGATTTAGTACAAAAAAGAAAATTACCTGGAACAAAACTGAAGCCAGTTTACAAATTATAATTGTTTTAAAGATTTGGATTTTTCAACTTGCCCTAAGACCAGTCTGCCATTGTAATACGTCGCTACTGACACGGTGACATATATCTGATGTGTCTAAACTGTACATTAGATCTTGTAAACCTGTTTGTATAAACCTGTTCTTTACGTAGAACTGTAACCCGGTTCAAAACCTTCCAAAAGCAATCGCTGCATACAAATAATGTATTAAAACATTCAGGGCCAACGAGAAAAGCGACGAATAAGTTCAACATATTTTTGACGATGGTTTGGCACGTGAACTCGGATGTGATCGTCATGTTGACAAACCTTCAGGAACACAGTGTATGTATAACCCTTGGTATGAGATATAAAACAAGTAATCAACACGTCCAGCATGTGCACAGGAATGTAATGAAACACATTTATTGTAAATAAGGAAGTCACTATGACATGCCATATGTATTCAATTGTTATAATTATAAGTATTATCACAATTCCAAAACGGTACATACATTTCATTGTTACTAATAATTGGTAGATAAGATTGATTTTAATCCAGAACAAAGACATGCATCTAATCATAGCTTATATTTAAATTTATTTGTAGGGAAATAAATGCGAACAGTACTGGCCGAATCTGAACAACACTAACACACATCAAGATAATGCAGTGTTTTGTCGAAGTGTTGAAGTATTTGCAGAGTATACTTTGCGTACATTCACAATTGAAAAGGTTAGTATAGCAACTGTGTGTATCTAAACAAGTATATGCATTTACTAGGTGGTCGCTTATGTTGAGCAGATATAAGTTTAAGCCACAGTGTATTTTAAACCTTTTTGTCCGAGTGTCTGTTGACGTTCTAACTTTTCAAAACATGATATTTTAGTTATTATGCTGTTCCGTTTAATTAGTGTTCGGCATGGTTATTGAGCTGAGTATTTTGAAAAGCAGTTATCGTCCACTGCAGGTATAGTATTAGGTTTGCTTATTAGTGACAAGGTTGTGAACATGTACCACATCTTTTAGTTTCCATGGGTTTGAAGCCATTGTTCAAGTATAGCAGTTAAACCTGACTAACTTTAACCAGTACTAGTTACATTTCCACAAGAAACCGGCAACTTCTTTACAAGCAGAGGACAATCGACTTTTGTCAAATGTTCATCAAAGAAGGGTATGACCTGCCGCAACCGGGATAAAAACTAGGACCACCGGGTTACAAGTCCAAAGCATTTGCGACTAGACCACGGACATAATGCACCGCACTAATGCAATGTAACCATTCGATCTCCTGAACCCCTGCTTTAGATGTGAATTGTATAAAATATAAAATTTACAAAAATACAAATGTATTGATGTAATGTGCATTACATTACCTTTTCTACCTGATGACAAATAAACACACATGAAGAATGACTAAATCATGAAGACATATTTTTCATTCTCGCTTCAGACACAGGATCCATGGTGCTTGTAATATACATTAACAAAGTTAGACGGCTTTAGTATTGCTTTTGACTGAACGAGTAGTTTTTTGTTGACCGCCCATTTACTGAAATTAATGTGACTTGTCTAATTCACAGCGCTGGTATCGGGCGCATTGGAACCTTTATTGCGTTAGACAGGCTGACGGAAGCCGGTGAGGCAGGGGAGACAATCAATGTATACGAATGTGTCAATAAAATGAGAAAGCAACGTGTAAACATGGTTCAGACACTGGTAAGAAAACGTTTAAAATATGATCAAATAATGTTGAGGATGTTTTATTTTACTTAAATTATATGGTAGTTTCTAAACATCTTCATCATTGAGGGGTGATCGATGGTCGGATCGAATGGCAACGCACTGGACTACTTAACGAAGGATTGTGGTTTCGATTCTCGGCTCCACCTTTCGAATTCATCTGGGACGCTGCTTCAGTGTCCCCATCAGTATTTACACAGGCACGATAAAAAACTGGAAAAGATATTCGAAAAAAAGTTGGGATATAAATGCTCGATCCTACTGTATATCTCCAATTAAAAGCACATTATTTTATGATAATGAAGCATGTTCAAAACCTATGTTTTGTCAGAGTGCTACATTATTTCTATTGTTCATTATTTCTTACTTTATGATTTGTTATCAGCCACAAATAAGTTAAAAACGATAAGTTGAAAATATATAGGAGATGTATATATCTTTGTTTATTTTAGGAGCAATTCAAATTCATACACAAGGCTCACACAGGTGAGAAGGAATTCAACGCCAACTTCGAGGTAAGCCAGATCCTTCTCTTTTTGTAATTTACAAATGACCAATATTCTAGTAGACAACTTAAGAGGTAACAAAATATAAATGCGTAAAAAGGAGTAGAGACATACAAATATGATTTTAGAACAAATGTATTCAAATTTAATACAGTGTGTTTAAGGTGAGAGTCAGCTGAATCTCTTAATACATTTGAATTGTTATGTGTATTGAATGTTTATTGCAGTTACTTAATACGGTTATTTATGATGAATCCCCTGAAGAGATTCAAGCCAGGGAGGCAAATGGTAGCCATAGCGACAAGAACAGAACAGGAAGTGACATACCAGGTATGAAAAATGTTGTGTTATTCTTCACTTTTGTCACAATTACATCAGTTATACTGTGTTACTCATAGCCAGTACATTCTTATCATCTATGAAAACCGAAGCAATTTCGCCTACAAAGGGGGCAATTCAAATATCGCATGGGCTTGTATTACATAAGAAAATTATTTGCCCTCCAATTATTAAATTGGGTAAAAGATACATACAGGTAAAGAGAATCCATGCTTTTGGTGTAAATATCACTAATAAAGACCGCAACTATGGCAAGGTATGCTTCTGTACACATGCATCAGAGTGATAAGGGGTTTTATCAATGACAACCAATGTTTAAGTGTCTATAAATGATTATCCATTACAAATAGCTATTTCACTTACTAAAGAATACTTATTTCATAGTATTGTCTAATAATCTATTAATATATTTCATTTCAGGTGACAAACATCATCCAATGTTGTACATAGGTCGGACAATCGAGTCCATTGATTACATCAACGCAGTGTATGTAAATGTAAGTGCATGTTTAAAGCATTCGATAAACAAAGTGAAATATGATTGTAAGACTCATTCGATTCTATATAATAGTTTCCGTCAATGAAGAATAAGGAATTAGTTCATGAACTCGGTATAGTTACTTATTTCTGTAATATAACTTTAACTCCCCATTTTTACATTGCTGCAGACCGTTCCAATGAGGAACCCCAGGAGATTGCATTTTGTCAACCATTGTTATGCCCCCGTAGCGATAGATTGGTGCATACTGGTTTTTGGCATCTCTATCTGTCTGTACCAACTATAAAATCATCATGCTTCCGCCTACATTCATGAAAACTGCATCTGTTGGTTCATCATGACAACCTCTGCAGGATTTTCAGTGCAGGGCAAATGTCAAGGTAACCATTAGGGGTATTGTGCTTTAAAAAATGATCATGTTTTCTATTCGTTTCTGTGTTTTGGATTGGTAAGTTTGTAAGAAAGTTCGGATTCTGGTAATGGCGGGATTTTTTATTCCTATGGATACATCCCTGTTTTATCTATATTCATCATAAATGTGACGAACATTTAAATAATGTTTGGTCTATGTATAAATGCTAATTATCTTCAAACGCACAATTCTTTCATGAACAATTTGTCGTCAAGAAGCAACATTACGAAGAAGAAATGCCTTTGTGATCTTTTCGATTCTATCAGATTCATCACACAATCAGTAAAACGGTTCAGTAACATTTCCAGGGATTCAGGAAAAAGAACCAGTACATCATTGCCCAGTCCCCTCTTCCAGAGACAGTGTTTGACTTCATATGTTTGATTTACCAAGAGAACTGTTACTGCGTTGTGTCTATGGAAGATCCTGATTTAATAGGAAAGGTATAACATTTTGCTTGTCAATTATAAATGGTTACCAAAACAATGTATTGTTTCTGTGTTTTGACTTGCAATTTTGGACTCACATAACAACCTCTTTTTCAACAATAAAGCAATATTAAAATAATGACAACGCGACAACTACATGATCTCAAAACACCACTGAAACATGATTAACATTAAAAATCACATAAGTTACTTAACGTGATAAAATGAAGACACTTTGTTGTTATACAGTACGTCATGGAATAAGAATTCGTACTCAAATTATCGTGTTTTTTTGTGTTTAACAATATACATGTAATACAATTACTGTGAATTCCTACGAAGCAAATTATTTACTTCAATCTTTATTTCACTAAAACCATGGCATTAAAATATATAAAAGAGCTCGGTCGGAGAATAACAATATTGTACTTTATCTAATACTGCACTAAATCTGTATTTACTTTAACTTTGCTTAAAATGTCATCTCATATGTTATTCACTTGTAAATAAAACAAAGTCGTTTCAGAAATGTAGTTAAATGACAGGGCATCGCTGATATATTTAATATGTAAACCATTATCATTAAAAACTTACCATTACTCCTTGGTATTCTCTGATAGACCTAAGGTATTTGGTGCGAAATATTCATTCAAATGGTTAATTAGATAAAAAAATACGAGCTTCGCCCTGGTGTAAGTTTATGTATGGTAAAGGTATAATATGGTATAGTGCTATGATTTACTATATATGGACTGATAGTGTCTTTAGGAAATTGCGAAGTATACTGGAGATGCCCATCATTCATTCACTTGTGGGAGCTTCACCGTGAAGAACTCAAGATGTGATTCCACACGGCAATATGTACTGCAAAAATTGATCATCAAAAATAAGGACAAGGTTAATATCATTTAATTTACCTCGTGCATAATACTTGCTGTTGATTGGTTGAGTCGGGTCTCGTACTGACCTATTTTTCCATATAAGGTCAGTAGCAATTCATATGTAGTCAGTAATCATGATTTAAAATAAATTGAATTATGGTAGTTGGTTAGATAAATTCATTACACGGCTTCTTACCGACCCAATATCGTATCATACAGGAATAGCCAATTGTTGTTCGGATCGAGCTATCGCCATATCGGTGTTGAAGCCATGTAATGATGTTATCTGCTTTGTTACTAAACCCTTTTAGATAAAAATACGAATGTAATTAAGGATTTGTGCAATCAGCTAGCATTTCTTCCTTTTCTTTCCTGTACGATGATGCCCAAGAGAAGGATAGTGTACAGTAACGGTAGAAGAAAAAAAAGCCCATATGAGTTATAGACAGTGTTTGTCAAGTTGGAATTAGATTATATGAGATCGATGTTCGCCAACTTTTCCATTGACGGATAACTAAGCACTAGCAATAAGGGTCATTCGGTGAATGTAGACCTAGACGTATACATGGATAGAACCACAACTTTTCCTGCGCGATCTTAACATCTTCTCTCTTGTGAAAATCATCTGATCCCGCTTGGGATTCTAACTCATAGCAATGAGGGGCTTGTAGTATTACAAGTATGGGACCATAACCACTAGACCACATAATTCACTGTATCCATAACACCGATATATTGGTTAGCGAGTTCAGGGAAAACAGTTTACTATAACCGTTTTTTCCGTGATAATTTGATAATTTAAAACCAAAAGTGATAAAATCCAGTTATTTAACAGTAATTGCACCTCATTAACAATTTGTCAATGGAATTTACTGCCACATAGTACTAATACTCTTTTTGTATCTGCTTTATCTGAATATTTAAGTTTACCTTTCAATATATGAAGGGAGCTAAATGGTGGTATGTAATTAAGTGAGCGGGCGGGTGGAATCATGTTATTTTCTTTCAGAAATGGCGCCAAACGGAGTTGTCTATTTTGTGTTATTAGCATTTTATTGGAGAGAATAGATGCAGAGGGTCAGGCTAGCGTGCCGAACACCATAAGACTCACCGGACAAAAGCTATCCCGAACAAGGTAGGTAAATCCTGAAATTCTTATTATTATAGTATTGGCACCTGGAACATACATTGGACATCTGTACATAGAACATATCGTAAAAAAACAAGAAGCTAAAGAGCTACGGCAAAAAAACATAGAGTCATGAATCCAAAATTTAGTAAACGATGACAAACAGAAGAAAGACATTGTGAAAAGGTGAACATTCGCATAAAGAACTACAATGTTTTTTTTTTCAATTGGTATCTAAAAAGGAGGAGCAGGTTTCGCCGTATCTCGAAGGTAGTTGCCATGTACATTTAGGTCTGTTAGGTCACATGGTTTATAACATTACAACCAACACACGCACCAATCCTTTTATCATTACATTATAAACATTTTTTTTTATTTTGTATGAATCACAACATTTGCAATAATTATATAAATATAAGTTTATTCTATTTCAGAAACAGTTTGAATTCTGCTTTTGTTGCATTAAAAGCCACATAGAATCCAACGACACTTTTGCAAATTTTGCCCAACAGCATAATTGTCATTGTCCTGGTTCTGTAAGCTCATAGTAGAAACGTTATGGACACGTGTTATTGACAGAGCCGACAATGTCATTATTTTAATTTTACTTAACGTGCTGTATGCCAAAGTCACGTCAAGCTCGTTTATTATTTCATGTTATACAATCAAATCTGTGTTTACGACCACTTCCAAATAAAGGCCATCCTTTGAGTAAAGATGATATGATGTTGGGTCTTCTTCCATCCCAGTTCGCCGCTACGTTTTAAGCATGTTTCTTTTCACGAAAGGTTAAAGGTTGAGTTGTTTAATTTACATCAACTACCATAGAAAATGATTGTGTTATTAAATTGTGTTTGTACGTTTTCAACTTAACGCGAGAAACCTTTAAAAGTTGTTTCGAGAGGTCAACGGGACTAGGGCATTACACAACATTACACAACCTTTTATATCTTCATATTCAGCATGATATGGAGGTCACCTTCTGAATAAAAAAATGATTACGTAATATAATTACGAAATAAGTATGCATACTCCTTCATAATCTCATTTTTAATTTGTGTTTTATTCACAGAAGTATATTTGCACTGATGAAACTTTTAGATTTGGCATAACATGTGTGTACATGTTATTAGCCTTTAATAGGTTTTTGTATTGATTGAAATTCAAATATACCTTCAATGTGTCATTTATATTTCAGCGCAGCCCTTCTTATTGTTTTGTATTGTATCAACGCGTGTTACAATTAGTTTTGAATAATGTTCATGTTTTTTAAACATATGTAACCAAAGCACTGGGAGTACTGTCAAAATCGAAGTTAAAACGTGTAAGATGTAGAATCGATACTACCAATAATCTCAACAAACTCTAGGCCATAATGTTATAAATAAAAACATATATTAACTAGTCTGGACTAATATATATATAGTTACCCACAAGGAAGAGCAGTTTTTGGCTCAAGGTAATGAAGACATTTAGTAGAGGTGCACTTGTTATGCTTCTAATTCTGTTAAAGCTAATAGTAGACTCATACACCACTCCATGTCCGCTACTAAACACATTTGACTCTTAAACTTCCTTATTATATGTAATAATAATAGTGCTCCTTCTTCATTATGGTTTTGTTTCAGTGTCTACAGTGCTAGGGGTCCGGTGTTATTATTAAAACGTCTTGAATTCAGTCAAACGGGTTGTTAATCATTCTGTTACTGTAATAATTCATTTATGCTATACTTTCTTTTAAATAGAAATGTATTATGCAAATCAATTTCACAAATAAAAAGTTCATTTCGTGAGATCGAGTCCATTTCGTACTTTATATCTATCCAATAGGTGAGGTTGCAGTTTATGGCGTAATCTCACTCTACTGATGTCCTCGCTCTGCTGGTGTCTTTTAGTGATTACAATGCGTAGTAATATTGCACTATATTTAATGACTGAAACATTTGTATGGATCACCCTTATGAATGAAACTTTTGTGCGGATGGATGCTGAAATATTATTTAACTAGTTAGTTTACAGTTTGACTTGCCAAAACGATGTAATTATTCCACATGCTTTCAAAATCATTAGAATTATGCAATGTTTCCAACTTGTATCAAAACTCCGAATGGTAGACTTACACAACCGGTGGTACTATTTTCAACGCGAATGTATTGATAAGAGGCGTCAGGTGATTGTAAATAGAAAACTGGGTGTATCACTATATAGAATATGTCGCTTCTATAAATGTTACGCATTATCTTGTGCATGCTCTTATGTGACACTGTGCGAACTTAGCAACAGATTTCCAATAGCAACCTAGAGGATTACACGACTGTTTCATGTGATCTTCGTCATTTAGATATTAAATGACAAATACAATAATACTCATGTGTTTGTTATTACTTGTATCTCCAAACAGAGCTCATAAAGTGTTGACCACCTTACATAAAAAGTATTCCATAAAAGAGGAACAGACGGGAACTAAATAAAATCCAATATGCATACAACACGGGATGGGGAATTGAAATTACTTAAAATTTAATTACATACATATTTTGTAATTGTCCCCAGATGAAAATACCTGAGTTTCAGGGCTATTGATTTTTATTGTTTTATCGACGGACAATAAAGACTTACGGCATTGATTTTGTGTAGGCATACCGACATATTTTCTTAGAAATAGATTGGGCGGATAATGTAAAATCCTGAGTCAATCATTTCTCTGATGATGAATCAAAAGTCATTAACCTCGTTTATACCCCTGTCGTTTAGCTCCAGACCGTTCTAAGGCAGAATCTTATAGAAGACAAAGTGTTGTCACCATTTTTGTATTGTCTGTTATGTTAGTTGGGTTTTGGTTTGCGGGATAATTTAAGCATATGTATTGTCTTAAATGACTTACGGGAATAATACAACAATGCGAATTTAACCGAAGTTATACATTAAGGATTTCGATCTCTAATGCATAACCTCCAATTTGAAGAGTACTCAAGTTCATGAATTTTACCGACATATTGACATATTCCTGAGGGTTATGAGTTCAAACCCTACTGGGACCATACATTTTTTTTTTTTTTATTAGTTTTTAGGTAATGTTTCGTACTTAGAACATGAATTAATACAGTGTTATGTAGGCAAATATTCCTTTCAAAATTTTTGGTTAGGTTTATGGGAATTTATACATGGTTAATTAACGAAAATCAAGTAACTGTGGATTTCTGACACACATCTTTTAAATCCGGACGGTAAAACTTTTTTTAATTTGTGTGTAGCCATTACACACACATAGAAGTTAATTTTGAGAAACTTTCACGAGTTGCCATTCTTTAGTTTTTATCTGAATGATATTTATCAATTTGTTACTTTTTGGTAAATCGGCGAAAATCTTGACTAAATATAAAAGGGGTGGGGTTACATTTTTCATTTTTTCTGCAACATTGTAGTTCCAAACATCATATAAATAAGTTGGGTGACTAAACAGTGGTTACCCTTAGACTTATACACATTCTTGCATTTATTGTATCGTCTGTTAGTGAGGTAGGTCAATTTTCATAAAGGTGTCTTCATTTGATTTTAAGGTTCTATTTTACGTAACTCTCTTAACTAACGATGGAAGTTTTTAAACATTCACCTGTAAATGTCTTCATGGATATACAAAAGAATGACAATATTTAAAATACAATCCTTATTACTTCGTATTAGACTTCTGATACCTTAAGCATGAGTCACAATATTTGGCTTGAATTACAAGCATGTACATTATATACTTATATAGACTAATAGCGGCATCCATTTCACAGGTTCACTCGATCTATGTATAAGTCTGTATTCATGACAAGTATGATTTTATTTGTCCACTATCAGAGTTTTCACAAAAGCCATCATTAATATAAGATGACTATTCAACGATAATTCATACAATAAGTGTAATAATTCCGCTAATCATGAATCTTATGTAAAATCTACATACCAGTGTATTGATAATAGTATAACACTAAGATTAATAATGATAATGTCAATTGACAAATAAATGTTTATAATAGATGTAATTAAGCGACAACACTGATCTAGCCAGTATAATATCACGTCAAATACATACCTTACGTACGGTATCAATATTGTTAAAACGCCAAGTACGGAATTGCGGGATTTTAACACATCTTACATACGGGAGATAATTTCTACTCTATGCTATTATTATCACATTATTAACACAATGTTTACATCGGCCATTTCACAGTGATTATACTCAAATTGCTAATAGGAAAGCGGTATGTTTATTAATTCATATTATTAGTTTTGAATGCATATTTTACAACTGAAGTGATTCAGTTTAATAAGGATTTATCAATTAGAGAGCTTCTCTAGTTTGAGGTATTTTAATTAATGACTTCCAACACATAAAAACAGTCTCATTGAGATTGAAAACGAAAAAGTACCTTGTCTGAGTTAAACCTATGCTTTTTCTATCCAAAATGTATTTATATGCAGTGTTTAGTCATTATTGAAGAAAATATAATGAATTGCTAAATAGTAATGAAACGAATGTACTCTTTCAAGTCAGACCATGTTTACACTCCGCGGTCAAATTTGTTTCGCCATATATGGTATGCGTGTCTACGTGACCATTTATTTAGTTTGTATCATATTCAAAAAGCATATCAGTCAACGTTTCTCATATTTTAAATCGATTTCAAAATCTCACAAAATATCTTTTCATACACTGATTATTTTAACCACGTAAAATGCATTTAAACGTTTTAAACCGTGTTATGTACATTGTATATTCAACAAAATTAAATCGAGCAGGTATTTTTCATTGGCAGATAGTCAAATTTGTGAACTTACACGGTAGTAGGAAATCAATAAGGCCGATATGAATAACATTCTATCAGAGCTTTATCCCCTCTTTTCTTTCAATAAACTTGAGCTAAAAATAGTTGCTGTTTATATCTGATATGGTGATTGGTTTTGAGGAAGTTTATTTACATGAGTGTAATTTTGTGATTCCGTTAATTAATTTCAATGTCAGAATTTGAAGTATATTCTAAAAAATTGTCGTAGGTGTAAATTACAATACTCATCAAATTGAAACCCCCTTAAAACACAAATATGGTTTCAAAATAAACAACATACGCGTTTATTCTTGAAATTAGTACCCTGTGCTTCAATTCGAATTGGAAAAATGCAAATACTTTAATCCGTGTCTGAATTAATACATGTCTTCCGAACAAGCACACAATATGTTCGATAGTGAAAACGTTTAGCATTAAACTTGCAAGAAACAGTCGTTGATATAGTGTAATCATTACACACGGACAATGAAAGTTAGAAATACAAGTATTGTACCATTTATTTTTAGGAATATAACTATTCAAACAGATATAATTCATCAATGCGACTAAATGGCAATCATGAATGTTCAAACAACAGAACAATTTGTTCTATTGCAAAACAAACATCAAATTTTGATACTGACTGTAAAATTGATATTTTTTAGAATATTGGCAGAGTCGGGGATCACCAATTTTGAAGTCGATTTCATCAAATCGGTGTAGCATCTTTATCGCTAGAATAAGTGCAGCTCCAATTTAACCATACCTGTGTTAAATCATTTTCACTATAATCAGTGTAGCATCATTTTCACTATAATCAGTATAGAAACATTTTCACTATAATCAGTGTAGCATCATTTTCACTATAATCAGTATAGAAACAATTTCACTATAATCAGTGTAGCATCATGTTCACTATAATCAGTGTAGCATCAGTTTCACTATAATCAGTATAGAAACAATTTCACTATAATTAGTACTAGTGTGGCATCATTTTCACTATAATCAATGCAGCATCATTTCACTATAATTAGTGTGGCATCATTATCACTATAATCAATGTAGCATCATTTTCACTATAATTAGTGTGGCATTATTTTCACTATAATCAATGTAGCATCATTTTCACTATAATCAATGTAGCACCAATGTCACTATAATCAGTGTAGCATCATTTTCACTATAATCAGTGTAGCATCATTTTCACAAAATTCAGTGTAGCATCATTTTCACTATAATCAGTGTATAATCAATTTCACTATAATCATTGTAGCATCAATTACACTGTATCAGTGTAACTCCAACTGTACCAAATCTTTGTAGCATAATGATTTTTAAATCTATTTAACTCTGACTTCGCAGTCATGTTCCTCTAGATCAAAGTAATTGCATTTTTGTTTCTTTTAAATCATTGTACATTTCCTGTAGTCTCATTTTCTCTAAATGTTGGAGTAGGGCTACAGGCGTGTTGGACAGGTTATTCACTAGTGAGAAGTAATCATTAATACTGACAGACGTGACAGGGTTATAATTAACCAATCGGAGACTTAAACCACCTGAACGGTTCTGTATTCTATATAAATGTGTTTTGCCGATTGAAAAATTAAGGATTGGTCCTATGCCTTTTTTATAATCAGTGCGTAGTTCCTTAAAAATGTTACCGATACAATTAACATACGAAATGAATGATTTCGTATTTTTGGCAAATTATAACATAATTATTTTGACATTGTTTGCTTTTGCCAAATATTATTCTTTATTGCCTTTATCAAATGAATCTAAAAGCTGTGTTCTCAGTTATGGTTGAAGCAGTATTACATCTCGATAGAGATTTTCATGTTTCGTTTGGTACAGAAAAACGTTTTAAAAAATTCGTGTATTACGCATTAATAATTCGTCGGTTTATCTATTTCAACATTATGTCAGTTATATCGTGGCGGCCAGTTATCCTAACCAGCTTCCATGGACATTATCAAGAATTTAACCAGTTCTAAACCCATTCTACCCGGAAGCTGTTGCCAGGTTCCCCTACATAGGTGGATGAAAATCTAATATACAATGTAACATCTTCAATCAAATTTGTCACGGCAATGTTACCCTCGTCCGGGGTTCGAACTCACAACCTCTTGATCTGTAGATCAACGCTTTAACCACTGAGCCGGGCAAACAACATGCGCAGATAATACTTACGTTGTTTAAATAATTTGTAAACCACGAGTACACAAATACGTAGATTGTCATTGTTGCTGAATCTATTTTGAGCATGTATATAGCTATTTGTTTGTGTTTTGTGTGTTGATATATGTTAATTCTAATGGTTTTGTCTCTTTGCTACTCGAGACTGCTACTCACCGGATTTTTTATCAGTAGACTAATGTCATGGTATGTCGTGTCGTGTCTTGTCTTGTCACATTATGTGATATTATGTGACGCCTCCTTATTTAAAGCTAGGCTGTTCTCATGAGGTAATGCAGAACTTTCTGGTGGCCAACCTAAAGTGACTGTTAATAATTGCTTCCGCAGATATCGGGCTTAATACTGACGAAAATGGCTAAAAATGTGTGAACCCTCATGTTTCAATCTCGAGTGTTCAATTTGTTCACATTGTACTAAGTGATGGGTAGCACTCATTGTCAACAGGTAAACATACACAAAAAAGAGTACATGATGTACTAAGAATGATTTGAAATCATTTTTACGTCAACTTTTATCAGATTTGATAATGCTTTGTTACCACACTTCAGCTCTGTTCTATTTCAGATAATACTAAAATTGTAAGACAGCAAAATATCGAATTTATTCAGCTTATTATTTATATACATGCATATGTGTTGTGTATTTCGTTCTTATTGAAATAACCACGTACTAGTTAATACGCATCACAATATACATTAATATCGGGTATCAATAATCAGTAAGTCATTAACAACTATAAATTGTTCAAAATCAAGTTCGAACACAATTAAATCAATATGTTTATCTCAGGGCATTTTACAGGGAATTACCTACTTTTTGATGAATGAAAAGCTACATATTTATCAATGTATTATTAAAAGTATCAAATGAAAGATTCTTTTCTGAGTGAATAGTTCTAGTTTCATTAGGAATTATCAATGAGAGATCATTCTACAAATGGTTTGCCGATTCAAACAAAGGATTCATACACATTAAAATATCTTGCTGACCTGCAAACGAAAGTATATCCTATGAATTAAACCAAGTTGATTTCCAGTTTTGTGCATTGTTTAAAACGTGCATTGTGCGCTATATAGCCATGAATGATAAAAATCAAACAAATTGCTATTTACAGAAAATAGTACTGAGACTGAAAGTACTATTTTAAGTTAAAACATGCTATCAATGTTACCATTATGTGGTATGCGATTTTTATAATTTTACATCGATTTTAAAATCTTACAAAGTATTTTACCATCCACCGATTAGTTATATCCAGTACAAGTATATGCTTTTCTTTTTTAAACATCACGTGTTATCAGTTGTTTCGGGTTATTTATTCCCAATGACTGGTTACAAAAAAGGTTCTATGTACACGAGTATGTGTACATTATATAATAAAACTACATTATAATTAAGCAGGTGTCATTCATTTGTAGAAACTTGTTAGATTTCACTGTAGCAGGACATTTATGAGAATAATAATGAAAGTCATGACTTTGAGCTTTGTTCGATTTATTCTATCAACGAACTTTTGCAAAAAAAGTCATTATTCATACATGATGTGATAGTGTCAAATGGTAGTCATACATATTCTAGTAGTGTCATATGGTCTTCATTTCGAGATTCCGCAAATTAATTTGATTTTCATGTATTAGACCATTTTCTTGGTAAGATATGATTATTATCAGTACATGAATGGGCAACATTTATTTATAGGGAATAACACTATTACAATTGATAGTATTTACTATTCGAATTAATGGACATCGTGAATGAACAAACAACAAAGATTATGTTTCAATTACTCACTGTAGAATGCATTTTTTGTAGAAACATGGCAGAGTCGGGGATCACAAATTTAGACGTAGATGGTGCACATTTTGCAAAGCATGGAGTTATATGTGAAATGTGTGAACATACGGCATCAGTGGGGCACTGTTCTGAATGTGAATGCTACATCTGTCAATCATGTTTTGATAACCACGCTAAAGTAAAGAAAAATCATCACCATGTGCTGCAAATAGCTCCAGAACGTAAGGAAGATGATCATACAATTCATTTTAAAACATGTACAGAACACACGCAACAAGAAGTACGACTCTACTGTACTGATCACAAATGTGTTGGATGCACAGAATGCATGGCATTTAATCATAAATCTTGTAAAAATAAAGACATAACAGCAGCATCCAAGGAATTCCAGGATAGTGGAGAGCTCGCTCGTTTCCTTCAAGATATTCAAGTCTTATCGAATATTCATCAAAACTGTGTTGAATCGTTTGCCTCTCAGTCAGAACTGTTGGATAACATGGATAAAACAACCACCCATATTGTGCAACAATTCGTGAAAGATGTAGTTTCGTATGTAACTGATGAAGAGAAACTCATATTCAATATTGCAGAGTCGAAGAAATCCATTAATAATGATAAAATACAGAAGTTATGGGATGATCTGAAAAGGATTGAGTCCGACATTTCGTCTATAAGTGCTAATGTCAAAGAGAATGACATGATCCATATGTTCATCATGGCCGTGGAAGCAAAGCCAAAATTATCCCAGATTCGGGACACATTAACAGCCATTGATTGTCAAGAGGTCATTGACAGATTCACATTCTATCCTTGCAGATTGCTCCAACGTCAGCTATCGGAGAAACGTCCTCTTGGCAAGCTTTTGGACAACGCCCAATCCGAACAAGGTATTGTCTGTTTATATTTTGTTTTAATAATTATATGAACTTATTACATTATCATGACTTAAAAATACATTAATTTTAAAATATATGATAAGAAGATAATTATGGTCCGCACGGTAACTGTTATAATGATTTATTCCCGGAATGGATGAAAGTGAGAAAATGAAATTAGAAAATGAGACTATGTGTGAGTATGATATCGTGATGGCGATGTTAAATTCTTTCACGTGCTCCGCAATCATGTACTCATACAATATGCCGTAGAAACACATTTGGCATAAGACGTTCATGATTATTCTCATTAGTAACGCTAATCACGAACTTTTACGAACGATGCTCGTAAAATATGGAGAGATTTGTATTAATATAGATTGATTATAATGAATCTGTCTTTGTGTTATCGAAATCTCGCACAATGATAAGCGCTCAATCTGTTACATGTGTTATTTCAGATGACGTGGATGATTATGAATGCAAATACAAAGCAGGGTGTGTGGAAAATGAACAACTTAAGCAGCAATTGTCATCTCAAGAAAAAATAATGTATGCTCAAAAACAGGACAACGAAAGACTTCAACAAAAACTGTCTACTCAAGAAAAGTTAAATAAAAGATTTCAGCAACAATTGTCATCACAGGAGATGGACATTACAAGATGTCAACAACAACTATCTACTCAAGAACAGGACAATATAAGACTACAACAACAACTGTCCACTCAAGAACAGAACAATAAAAAACTACAACAACAACTGTCTACTCAAGAACAAGACAACCAGGTTCAGAGTTTAACATATTAAACTGATCTCATGTAGTTCATGATAGGTCATGAATCTTTATCATAATATATTATACAAGCATCACTGTCAAAACAAGCTAAACGAGATCACATGGAACGAGAATGCAAAGATAACAGTAAACTTTTTCAACAGCATGAGCAACAACTGTATATAAAAAAAAGAACAGGAAAATTATAGTCAACACTTTCAATTTCAGTCAGCATGTTTATTCATTCTACTCCGACATAAATGAATACCTTTAGGCTGGTCTTATTTGTGAGATTAGACCTTCGTTACAAAAAGTTATACGATTACCGGACGGCTTATTATCATTTATTAATGTCTTTATTTCTATTACAGAGGAAGACATTGCAAATACTAAAACTCGAACGAGATATTAATGAACGGATAAAGAAATATGGTGTAAGATCTATATTCTGTACTTTCACGTGTATCTCAACGAATGGGGTAATTTACAAAACACTATTAAACTAATTGTACGTTGCTGCATTATATTTCTAATTCTGTAAATACGAAAAGTCATAAAACAGATTGTATCAATCTGATAAAGCTATGCTATTCTTGAACTCCAGATACGATAAACTGCATTTTGTAGGGACCATTTCATTTTTTCTTTTCTGTATTCTCGTATTGTGATCGTAACTATATGATGCAGTGGTAAATTGAACGACGTTAGTATATTTTTCTTCTTCAACTGATGACTGGCTGTGTATACGAGGGTTGTTATTGAAGTACATAGACTATTGTTATCACATATTTAATTTCAGATTTATTTCAATTTATATATCAAACATTTTGTAATGACAACTTGTTACAAATATGATCCAATTTTTAAATGTTCATGATTAATGCGTTCTAAATTTGTCTCCATAGCAACGCATGTAGCTGTACTCGGGGTACGCCGTTTCTTCAAATTTCCGCGCAAAATCATATACGTCTGTGATAACATCATGAAATCATTTTCGTAATATATTATCATAATACGTTAAGGAATGTTATCTGTGATAGGAAAACAGTAATCAGATCCGCGGGTTTGTTTTGGATAAAAAAATGACGTCAACCGGTGACGTCGAAACCAGAGTCGTGATCAAATTGTGTGTAGGTTTAAGGAAAACACCTAGAGAAATTTTAAAGACGATTATATCCAGAAGTATGAAACCAAAGTGTATAGGCGCATTAGTATTTAAATGGCATGGTCGGTTTAGAAATTGACGTGATTGTATTGAGAATGGTGAACGGTGTGCGTTCGCCATGCCTACGGCCAACGTATCATAATGAGTACACAGAGCATTGTGTCAACTTTTTGTGGGCATTGGTACTACGCAACCTTCATGAAATGAGTTCAGTGTCATCGGAATGGGGATGTCTAGAAATGGAATAAGATATTGATAGCGTAAATGACAATGTTGTTATGACGTCAACATTCGCGTTCTCATGCCCCGGGTCAGGTCAGGGACTTCTGTTTTCATCTACACTTATCTGTAAATTGTTTTATACACTCGATGTAGCGAAATGTTATACGAACAGTTCGAAAGGCAATTGAATATATAATTATTTGATTACGCCCTCGTATTGTTTGAATGTACAACCCTCGTGCAAAATGTTGAATCATAGAAACCTATCGGACAATGTGCGTCACTGTAAGTTTGTAATGTAGCACGGTGTAAGAACAACAGCACCTCTTTGTGTTTAAGTTTATATCTGCATGCGGACATGTATGTGATGCTGATCAGAAGAATGAAAACAGAACAATCAAATGTCCTACGTGTGAAATCATCTTTGGTGGTACGTACATACTTCATGACATACTCGTTGCTTTCCTGCATATAATATATATACAAATGAAAATAAATACCTGTGTCGACCATCCACTCTTTTCATTCTTTTTCATATTATATACATTACATCAATAGATATTTCATAATGTTTTTAAAAATGTTTAACTGTATTATTTGACGATTCTAGTACAATCTAAATAACATCACGATTCTTGACAACATACTCATAATGAAGAAAAAGAAACTATATAGCTATCAATACGTATCCATATATAACTACATGTGTAAATGTCTTCCACTGTTATAATTATACATTTTATTATATTGTTTTGAACATGTGTCATATACACAAGCTGGGTCTATTACATTTGGTATAATATCGTTGTAACAGATCAGCCTGATGGTACATTGAGAATAGAGGAAACATATCGTCACAGCGAGTTTAAATTTAAATTTGACAAAGGAACACAATCGGTAAAATCTTATTTCATTTGTTTGAAACTCGAAATTAAAAAAAACATATATACACCATACTAGTGTCTGTTCACGAAGCATCGGTTCTTAACTGGTGTCTTTCCTCCTTCATTTGGGTTATTTTTCGTATCGCTCATTTATAGAATTCGGTATATTTATCAGTACAGTAGTATTGATAGATAAAAAGTAATCTTAATAAAAATGTCTAAATACTGTAAAGTACTGAGTAACCAAACAAAGTATTAATAACAGATATGTATAGATCATCTCCTGTATAAACTACTTCATTATCGACAATATCATTTACGAACAATTCCATATCCGATATAGAAAAAGTGCTTAGTTATTAATATAATCAGTGTTGACAGTTTTCCAATTTATACGAACAACATGTTGCATGATGTTTTCATTTCAATCCCTGTAGTATAATCTTGAAAGCTCATGTTAAGGTAAATTAGGACTTTGATTTTCTTGTATTTAGAAATTGAATTGGAATCCTGGGAAACCTTATGAAGGAAACGAAGTAACGGGATATGTATATTTTGATACAAAATTACAACTAATGCTTAAACTGGCATATGATCGAAAAATCCTGTTTACAATCAACGAAATGGGAAAAATTGTTTCGAATGGGATCGATATATTCACGTAAGTGTTGTTTATTACTAGTAAATGGTTATAATAATCATAATTATACTTAAAGCTAAATGTGTTATTAATTGAATGAATATGATATGACATGTCAGTCGAAATATCGCTTGCCAATAATGCATGTGTTTGTTCGTATTGAACATAAACATTTAAATTCACAAATTGAAATACAGAATAATTTCTCGGTGAATTATTGAAAAAAAACGATACTGACTGAACAAATATTCCAATATCCTACTCTTTCTTAGCTAGCGCTCAAGTAAGACATACATAAACGCATACGGATGATTGCATAAAGAGAAAACAATCAGTTTCACTTTATCTTAAACTATTGCGACTAATTTAACATATCGAGTTAAATATATATCAGGGCCGTAGAAACCGGTGGCTAGGTTGGACATAGATCCCTACATAGATATGGCTGAATGTTTTTAAAAGGGGCTGTATTAACCAAGTTTTCTGATAAAATCTAAACGTATCCCGTAATTGCATCCTATGGACCTTCATAATTATATTTTTTAGTCACTGATTAAATTATTCATAACAAAATGCATTTAATGAAATTCCGAACGCGCTACATACATCTGAACATACATGTGCAGTACTGTCGCCGCGAATAAGTGTAATATGTACATAAAACAGGAATGCATGTACCTGTTTTACGGGGTTATTACGGTAAAAATAACTTCAAAAGTAACAATCTTATAAAATCACTGAATCGTGCCGCTGTGATCTTTGATTGTATCACGTTTATTTTACCATCCTCTGGGATATTTATGTGTCACCTTCATGGCGATGCAACAAGCAATTATACGAGCATACATCATATGGCATTTATTCTTCATTAAATCATTCTAGATACATACATTTGTTTATTTACATTGTTAATAGTATGACTTTCAAATTGAACAAAATATCATCAAAACCTGAACATTACATCAAATATGTACACCTGAATCATAGGTATGTGTCTTCAACAAATACATAGACTAGAGTCGTTTTTTTTCATATGTAAAATCATTTATTATATGATTTTGAATTATAAATGCTTGTTGGAATTTGAAAGAAAGTCAATGTATAGACATGTATATCGATCTGTCTTTCAAAAGTGTATATCTCGGTGTGTAATAATCATCCATAATGATCGACCATTGTTTTTATTATATATTAATACATATCCTACCCATTCTTAACTAGACCTCAAATCAGACATAGAAAAATGTGATAGACTGATTGTGCATGTATATAGAAACTGAACATTTTTAGATATCAGGTTCTACACATTGCCACTTTCAAGCTAAAGATATCGCAACTTTTTTACATAAATGTACAGTTCTATGAATCATTTAGATAAATGATTTGATTATTTATATATATTTTCATAATAAAATTCGAACGCGCTAAATGTGCTTTACTATGTACCAATAATGGTTTACGGTGTTGATAGGAAACTAGTGACGTCAACACTAACAATGATATAAACGGTGCCGCTTTGTACATCGGTTTTGTCACGTTCATTTTACCATCCTCCGATACATTTTATGCGCCACCTACATGTCGATGAAGACAAATGTATATATATTTCGGTACAACAATCATTTATATGATTACACATCATATGACAAGTTATTATTCATATAATAATTATATATGAATGCATTTGTGTCTTCACATTATTTATAGTATGACTTTCAAACTGAACAAAATATTGTCAACACATGAACATTACTTCAAATTACATGAATATGTCTGATACAAAGACGTAGAATTGCCTCGGTTTTTAGGTGTATAATATTCTGCGGATGTTTTATTTTGAAACGATTTTGAATTATAAATACATACTGGAATTTGAAGAAAGTCTATGTTAAGTTATGTTTACAATAATATTGAGCTTCATTTCAAATGTACGAGTATATGTCTCGGTGTTTAATTATCATCCGTAATAATAATAATACATTATTAATACATGCGTTCGAATATGATGTTGTGGACAGTGTGTACTCCTTTGAATTGTCTGAAAATTGTGACTTCTGGAACAGCATAATTTTTCTACAACCGTTGTCACGTAATATAAATAGTATTTACAATATATTGATATAGTAAGTAATTAATAAGATTCTTCTTCTTATATTTTCAGTGACAAAAAACCACCGTGAGTAATCTCTTTATAATGTTATATTTGATTATATTAACAATGTGTTGTTCAATTATGTACCTGAATATTAACGATAATTCAATATGATAATGCCATTACAATGGTGTCTCGCATCGTCGGATTTGAACTGAAGGGTTATGAGATTGTTTATATACATTTTAGTGTATGTCATGAGTGTTTCATCTTCGATTCCTGTAAATATGTCAATTTGGTAAAAGTAAGACCTGTGTTGTACTGACTATGTCTATAATCGTAGTGTCCTTAACGTTTGTTTATGGTTTACGGAGTTAATACAGTGACAAGTAACTACAAAGAAATAATCACGTAAAATGGATTTTACTGGGGTGTCACTCTCGTCTTTAGTTGTATCCTGTTGTTTGGCTAATTATTCTACATCAATCCATCATAGATACATGTACCCTAATACATGTGACTCTCTATGACAAATGTGGTCAATTAATGATATGTTGTTCTGTGTATTACTTGTAGTTTTCTGGCAAAGGAAATTATGTTTGCTATTTGAAGTATTGATAATGTATTGATAGTGCAGTGTCGTATCGGGTCTAACAGCCAGATCGATTTTTAATAACTATTTTCAATTATTTAAAATGTATTCTTCTTGTAAAATAAGAAGTAGGTATGCATTTTACTTGCTGTATTTTCTGTATAAGACAACCAAAATGAGTGAAATCTTCAGCATTATATTTTGATCTGAATAAACAAACTGTTGAAGAACTGCATGTATAATTAGATACAATGCATATGTAAACTCTTAACCCATCCAAGCATTTTCGTAAACGTCATGACAATTAAATACGAATTATCTTTATACATGTAATGTTAGATATTATTATATTATATTAAACATGATTCATTTATATGGATTCGTTACGGAGATAACGCTTGTGTGGTTATTAGGGCTTATATTGGTGTGTCATTCATGATATGGATGAACTTTAACCTAGGTACCCCCAAACGCAAGTATCATGAATAATTTAAGTGATCATATCAAGTCGACATATTGGAGTATGATTCATATAGTATAATACTACAATGTATTATAATTTAAGTATAATCATACTATACGTATCTTATTTCCAACCGTCTATGCATATTGTATATCTGTGAACGTTTCATAATCAGATAATTTAGTACATGTTTTTCAAAGATATTCATATTGATATAAATTTCTGATATTTGTCATTACAAAATTAATGTTTTTTTATAAATAGGTTTGTTACATAAATAAGAAATTATCATAAAAAGCAAAATAAATTATACATTTAGAAGTAGGTGCCTATAAACAATTGCAAAAAAAACAGACCAAAACAACTTACTAAACACACATAAGATATTTGTATTCTATTCCATATTGATTTTATGTTTAACAGACTAAACGATTTTATAGATAAGTTAAGTCACAGCCTGTAATAATAAATGTTTAACAGACTAAACGATTTTATAGATAAGTTAAGTCACAGCCTGTTATAATAAATGTTTAACAGACTAAACGATTTTATAGATAAGTTAAGTCACAGCCTGTTATAATAAATGTTTAACAGACTAAACGATTTTATAGATAAGTTAAGTCACAGCCTGTTATAATAAATGTTTAACAGACTAAACGATTTTATAGATAAGTTAAGTCACAGCCTGTAATAATTAACACCAAAAAAGTAAGATTTAAATGAGTTTCACTATGCAGACGTATTTATTATGTAAAATAAGATAAGATAAATTTATTAACGTCTCACTCGTGTACATTCTTGCTACAAATATACATATAAAATGATAAAATTGTAAAAACTTGCACAAAACCACTCAATTTGAGTTATGAGAGACAATATGAACAGCTTAGAATTACAAGTACACATACATAAAAACAGTAAAGAATTTTAAATATATCCCTGAAATACAAAATCATTAATTATACAAACACAGTGAAATCATAATATAAAGCATAATAATTATATACATGTATAAGTGACTTGTGACTAGAATTTCATGACAAGCTTTGGCACTGTATTTTACGATTTCATCATTTGATAGGATGAATTAAAACTTTTCAAGATCATTTAAATAATTAAAATCCGGGAAAACATTTTAAATACATTGATATAAGTTACGTCTGATGTTTTCGTACAGGTTACATGACATACTAGCATGGTGTTCATTTTCGACAACATTCATACAATTAAAACAATATCGTTCATCGATTGGTATCCCTTGATATCGTCCAATCTCAATTTTTAGGGGTGCACCACCACAACGAAACTTTGACAGTGCACTTCTATGAGTTCTGGGTATAATATTGTTCTTCACGTAGGTGTCTGTTTCATACGAATGTTTGAAAAGTCTATATGTTCTTAGCTTATTGCTTCCATTTCCTCTAACCGTCTGATCATTGTAAATATTTTGCAACCAATCACGTTTATACTTATCAAAAAGTTCTTCTATGCAGTTATTGATAATAGTTTTACGCATGCAGTTGCTGTAATGGGTGTCTATCGATACGTTCACTTTCGTACATACTCTGTAGCACCAGTTTCCTGTAGCCAGTCTACGTAAAAATGACCAGTTACAAACCTTATAATTCAGTCTATCTCTAGCCATTGAGTTCAATCGAAACCACTGCGATAGTGTTGATTTCCATTGTTTAGCGAAAGGGGGTAACCAGCACATGTCACCGTTCACACCCGCATTGGATGTGTATCTACCAACTCCTAAGTAAAACCTGATAGCTCTATGCTGTACTGCATTAATGCAGGTATATTATTTTGTACCCCAGATAGCTGCTCCATAACTGATTGTTGGCCATACTATGCAGTCATATAATTTTGAATATACTTCATACGGCATACCTTCTGTCGTTTTAAATTTAGATACCAGTAACCCTAGGGCACGTGGAGCTGATTTTGATACATATTTGGCGGTGATATTATAGTCTAATGTATCGGACAAGGTGGGACCTAAATATCGGTATTCACTAACACACTGAAGATCATTTCCGTTACAGTTAAATCTATAATCAGTTTTTTTGGTTGATTTAGATCTAAAATACATTATTTTACTTTTATTTTGGTTAATCGTCATTCTATTTTCTCACACCATGTAGTTAAAATACTCAACAGTTCTTGAAGTTCACTTTCAGTTTCAGCGATGAGTACTAAATCGTCCGCGTACAATAAGTGACAAATGTTAGTTTCATTTATTCGTACTCCTAATCCTGTTTGGTTAAGGTGAAGACTTAGATCGTTTAGGAAGAAGTTGAACATAGTTGTTGAAAGTAAACAGCCTTGCTTTAATCCAATGTTTTGGCTAAACCGGTCTGTTCTGATATTGTTTACTTTTACAGCACATTTAACACTAGTATAGAGTGATTTGAGAGCGTGTAGAATTTTTCCTTGGACACCGATATTTGCTAGTTTTTTCCATAATTTGTCTCTGTCTATTCGATCATACGCTTTTGAAAAGTCAATGTATGCTACGAATTATCGTTGTCAAAGTTGATAGCTGGTCAATCGTACTTCTGTTACGTCGGAACCCGTTTTGATCCTCGGCAATAATTTTATTGTCTTCAGCCCATTGTGTTAACCTTTTATTAAGTAACGCACAATATGCCTTGTAAATCGCTCCAGTTACCACTATACCGCGATAATTAGATGGATCTATTTCATCTGAGGAGGAGTCTTTCAATACATGGGTTATATTGCCGTAGCTCCATGCATTCGGAATTGTGCCAGTTTCAAAACATATACAAAATAGTCTATGGAGAAAGAAAATGCATGGTTTTGTTTGTATCACTTAAGCGGGAATCTCATCGTGTCCTGGTGATTTTTTTTTATTTAGGGATTTCACAGCTTTCTCTACATCAATAATGTTTATACCACTGTTCATAGAGTCGGCATCATATCGTATATCTCGTATGCTTGTCGGATCCTGGTTATTTCGGTCATGATTAATAACATCGCAGTTTAAGAGATTCTGGAATGTATTTTTCTACTTTAACATTATTTTATCGACCGAATTTGTTAATGTACCATCTTCTTGTGATACCTCCATTGGTATTTGTTTGTTTCGTTCAGAACCAACTCCAATTTTACCGATTGTCTTCCAAAATTCGCCAGATTTATTATCACTACAAGATTTAAATAGATTATCCTGCATTTCACGCCAATATTCGCTTTTGCGACGCTGTACATTGCGATCGAAAAATTTGAAAGAACTATATCTACTTAACTGTTCATAAGGTACTAGACAATACTCCACTACAGAGGCTCCTCTAAGTGACACACTTGTATAGTCATTTACTTCAAAATTTCTACCATTCTATATGCACAGATTTGTACTTAGAAGAAATTCAATCAGAGCACCACAATGTTGACTTGATTTAAAGTCTACCACGTTTCTATCATTAATCTCGTCGACACCTCGTATATAGTCATCATGGTCACCAACTCGTATGTTAAAGTCGCCCATAACAGTAACGAGACCTTCCGTTTGGTATTGATATACGTTTGACATTAAAGTATCTAGGAAGTCGTTCACGTTAACACGCCGTGATGAGTTTGATGGGGGGTAAGTAGCAAACACAGGCTAACAGTGATTCCTTTGATTGTCGTTCAAGTAGTTTAATCCACAAGATACCGTCTGTCTCGCAATCTAGTTTTTTAATATCAAGTTGTTCATATAGTTCATTACGTATAAGGAAGCCTACACCACCGCTTCCTTTGGGCGCGTTTACGTGAATACTTCGTCTGTTATGACCGATCCATGTATATCCTATTAAGTTTAAGTTACTTTCATTCACTAAGTGGGTCTCTGCTAGGCCAATTATATCAAGGTTCAAATAATTCAAACACTTCGACCTGATTGTATAATTTTGTGACTCCTCATTTTTGTTAAAACCGATACAGTTCCAAAACCCGCATGAGACCTAATCTCTATAGTGCCTGTTATGTGAAGGTTGAGATCTTCTATAGTTATATTCACGTGATTGTTGATAATCGTTATCATGTGATCTGTATCTGTCTTGTCCGGTTTGGTTATCGTTAGGGTAATGAGGAGTTGTGTGATATCTGTATCCGGTTGTATTTCGTGCGTTAGCGTTATGGTAACTAGTGTAACCTCTTGGTCTGTTACCATCTCGTTCGTTTGTCGATTGATAATTTCTTGTTCGCCTATGAGAAACTTGTTGCCATTCACCATCGTCGATTTTACGAGTGCTGGTAGGGTTCTCACGCGCAACAAGTTTGTTTCCACGGACATACACTTTGTCTTTACCGATCGCATTAGCTATTGTTCTTAGATTTGATATGGTGTCTCTCTCTTTCCGGGGCATGTCATGTTCAACATATACGTTTGCAAACAATCTGGTTCTTCGTAACTTCGACTTTGCGTTCATTAGTGTTGCCTTTTCTTCTCTATTTCTACATTCAGCAACTATTACGCCTGTTTCACCGTAACATTTAGCTTCTTTTCTGTTTGCTTCAACAACCGTAGCGTTCAACTGTAAGACATCTGTAATGAGTGAATTCACTTTATCTGTCACGTTTTCATTCACACTTTCTGGTAAATTTCTGATCACTATATTATTAACAGAGTGTCTGGTCTCTGACGTATCCATCATTTGGCGATCACCTTCTGAATTAGATTTCTGCGAATTGCTCTCTTTTAATTCATTTAATTCATCTCTCACTTTCTGTATTTCCACTTTGAATTCTTTCTTAATTTTCTCTAAGGCCGGATTCATTGTATTTTGAATTTGTTTCTTTATTTAGGCGTCCATACTTGTTTCCAAGCGTTCTATGCGTTTAGACAGCCCTCCAATTTGGTCCGTTAGCTTATTAATGGCTGTAACTATACACATGCTTTCATTAGTTGATTGATTCGAATCAGTTTAAGGTGCTATGTCGTCTTCTTGTAGAGGGCGTTTTCTTCCTTTACCGCTTCCCTTTGTTGGTTTCGATGGACCAGGCGTGGATGTATCCGGTGAGGTAGCCTTGGCTTGACGGCCCTTGCCATTGCCGATACACCTTTTCTTTACACTTGGAGCTTCTGACGGTGAGGGTCCAGATATGAGCGATTGAGATTGTGTACTTTCACTTTCATTTCTTACAGTAATAATAGTGGTGTTTACAGTGCTTTGATTTTGATCACGGCTGTGATTCGTATCTACGGGGATTGCGTCTCAGTTCCGTCGGATAATTATGTATCATTGTCCGGATACAACAAAGAGTATATATTAATGTCTTCAATCTCACTACTTGTGGTTGTAGCCATCCTGGTACCGTTATATCCTGGGGCAATATCCAGTCTTGTTGAGCGTGACCCTTGTACTGGTTCACTATATTACAGTTAATCTTCCAATAGGACTAAGATCGATGGTTAGCCGGGAGCTATGTTATATGTTGATGGCAGGTTGAGCGATAATCACAAATGGTTATTACGTGAACAATAGAATTACGGAAAAAGACAAATAACTCACAAATCACAACGTATATTCCAAAACCAAATCACTTATCAAAATAGTTTATAAGGTCCAATTCCATATAAATTTTATTCCGAAACTCAATTTGTAACTCATAAACTTTAGCATTTATAGCGGAGGTTCAATTTTCACGACCTGAACCGGAAGCTATCACTAATATATATGTATGTATGTATCATACCTTACACTATAACTATTATACTAAGAGCTAATATAAATTGTAGGTTAGTTGATTATAGCGGTATCATAATTAAAATACTATGTAAGCAATATTTTCTCAAACAAGTAATCATACAATCGTACGATATTTTACACCATTCGAGAATAATGTATTGAAGATATGAATATATAACAATATATTACTTGACACGACCCCAACATGCACACATTTCAAAAATTACTTCGCAGGAAAATGTATCAGAAAGAAAAAGTCAGAGTGTATATATTTCCCAAGCTTTTCAAAATCGAGATACACTGATAAATTAAATTTATGTTGTAAACATTCACGATTTAACACATGACTAGCAAGTGTTTGTATATAAACTTTATTTGTGCAATTTGTTTTCCTACCATATCATTTCAATAGTCTTGAAAACTTTAATGATAGTGTTTATGTTACTTTTATATGTTGTTGTTACTCAATACAATGGTATTGCCTAACGGATGCATCATTGATCTACAGAGCACTTTGTCTAAGAACCACAGATGGTCTTATTAGTGGGGTTCTACTGTATAGTTAAAGAATATATATAATTGAATACAATAATCTTCTGTATATTGACCAGCTCCCTTCTGTCACGTATGTTGTAATGTATGTCAATATAAGTTGTATTCTGTTTCCCATAGGCCTCCGGCGTAATGAATTTTAAATTTAAAAAAATCTCAGGAAATAGTAGTGAATAATTTGTAGATAAAGCAATTGTACATTATCAACTTCAGATTACTTTTTGTGTTTCCATATGTGAATCTTGCATTCATTTAATGTAATAATATGATATACATTGTAACATGCTTTTTCTATTATTTATGACTGATCAACATTTCTTGAATTTAATTTGACGTTATTTGTACGTTTTCTGTGTCTTAAATAATAATTATGGTTTGCAAACGTGAAATATTAAAATTTATATTTTGTTTTCATGCAATCAAAATAAGTATGGTGAAGGAATATAATGAAGTATAAAATACGCGATGTAAAGGTTTCATGCAATGCCATATAATTTTCATTATATCTTACACTTCATAATCCTCATGATGTTGGTGACTGGTGAAGCTTGTATGTTACCTGAAAACGACACAAAATTGAATTGAGAAAGGACTTTATTTTGTAAAGCCAGAGATCTTATACACAGTATAAGGCTCTAACAAATCATATATAACAAAATGAAGCTTTACTGAATAAAGCCTAATGACAGTATCTAAATAATAACTTTACATGAAAACATATATGGGGCTAAACAAAGTGCCCTACAAATAATTTCTACATATAATGAAATGTTGTAAGTTAACTAGCCGCCGAAACTATAGAGGAAAGAGGATGGGAGGTGGTGGTAAATTTTGAAAATAAGGCTGCAAGCGCGCGTTCCAAGAAATGTGAGTGCGCATGCGCGTTACAGACCACGACGTGCTTGCGTGACTAATAACCACGGTGGCTAGTCAATGAATGAAATGAGAAAAACACGGCGGCTAGTCAACAATACCGTAAATAGACCTAGAAATTAGATCTATAATAACAACAACATTTTCTGTCATAAAACATTTAATACAAGTATAAAAATCATATATATAATTTAGCACTCAGGTTATAGAACGCAGAGTTTTGTAGGTGAAATGATTATAGCGGTATCCTGATTATCTCTATGAATGTGTGTAAGCGAGCAATTTCTAAAAGGAAATAATTGTGTAACATTATCATTTACTATATATGAGTCTTGGCATTTGTTTATATACTATACATTGCAACTTAATATCGATATGATTTATAACTGATCAATGTTTCTTTCATTTAAATACATGGTACTTGTGTAAGCATTTTCATTTATCCTACAGAACTGATTGATGATTAACACGTTAAGTATCTAAATATATATAGTGTTTGTTGTTAGACGGATTATGATACAATCAACCAACAATCAATGATGCGTTTGATTTTATTTGTCAAGGAATACAAATGGTCATACATTATTCCATTAGGATGACTCATTCATTTCAATGATGTAAAATATCGATACTATCAACATCTTTTCTCACACGTATTTTATTAATGTAAGTAAGACATGTAGTGTATCATATCTTACACAATATGTAACTTTGCACTAATGTGATAGGTCGTAGAATTTGTAGACAGTTAAATCATACCGGTATCATAATTCACATTATTAAGGCATGCAAGCAGATATTTATACATGCAAATAAATTAATAATTTACTTTGGATTATAAGTTTGTCCTATTTGATGCTATTCGAGATTTACATTTCGCGTATAATGACCTACTATATCCATCAAGCTAAATTATTCGTCATACTGAACAAACCATGTCAGTGTATGTTGATGTTCAGAAATTATTAAAAGTATCTGACAAATAAACTTTTATTTCGTTAACCTCACTCTTACATTTACAATATGTTAACCTCACTCTTACATTTACAATATGTTAACCTCACTCTTACGTTTTTCATGATCAAAACATAACGCATGAATGTATAAGTCTTCAGAACAGCAGCGGGCGGATTCCCATAGGCGTATAAAAATAGCAAATGCATATAACTTGCATATAACTTGCACTTCTGTTTATAAATATTTGTAAATGAATATTATTGATTCAACATTTACAATATGTAGTACATGATACATAGTTACATACTATGGAACATTATAATGCATGTTTTTAATGAATCGCATACGTCATGAATGGGAACATTCCATATTTGGCGCAGTTTTATGTTAGGTTCTCATAACGCAAGTTTGATTTATTATGTGCTTCCTTACATGGTTTATGCATAAGACATGTACGGTTACTAGGGTTTATATGGGTGTATCATTTATCAAGTGCTCTATATAGTATGGATGAGCTTTTAACCTTGTTTTACTACGTATACGCATTTACATTAAATGGCATTTGAAATTATCATACATATCTCAAATAATCATCAATTGGTATTTTCGCCCCTATAGTTCTATGGTTTTATTATCAAAATGTGTTGAACTGTTCATTAAGCAACAAACTGAGTTAATATGAATTACATACCTATCTTTTGGGTTTTCCATTTACTATTGGTCTTGGCATTTATTTGTATAATACACACGATATATTAATATTTTATTGATGTATTAAAAGTTTCTTTCATTCAATTTCAGGATGGATGTGTAAGTATTTTCATCTCACTTACTTCCTGCAAGTTTCTTGTATCGTAATTACTAGTAACCGATGATTTAGACACGCTCAATGAGAATTTAACCTTTTGTTCTCATCCATTACAAAATTTGTTAAATCAGTGTGATAAAAGGAATATTGTGGTCAAACATACATACAATGACAATAATTTATGCATATAATCTCGTTTGCATTAAATTCTTGATTTGTAAACAACGTTTATACATTAATCAATTGATCTTCATATTTGAAATATCGATATTTTCAATATATTATCTCATATCAAGTATAGTGTATCATATCTTACACCATATGAAACATAGCGCATGTGTAGCTCAAGATCACATAATTTTATAGGTAAGTAAATCACAATTGTATCATGGTTCACATTGTTAGGGCACGTAAGCGAATATTTACTCACGTTCCTGAATAAGCTACCTAACACCGATTTTACAATAACATCTTCATATTTGACAATATTCGAGCAGTGTAGAGCTCGTATAATGACCAAATCTATCGTTTTATTCATTTACTAAATCCATCAAGCTATTTCAATAGTCAAACTGAACAATGCATGTCCATGTAATGTGGATGTAAGGAACATTTTAAAGAAAATTACCAGACAAATGATTTTATATTGTTTACCTCACACTTACTAGTTATATATGTACATTTGTATCATAAAATTATACTGTTACAAGTATTTATTCTGGCGTTCCTTTAACATTGTGAGGTATTTATATAAAAATCATAGCTGTATACTAGTACATGTACTATCTAGATGAGCAATACAATTTTACCCAACCATAGGACAGTTAACATTAAACATTGTTAAAGTTCCAAACACAGTATGAAAGCCATATAACATAACATGTAGGTATTTCTTTCAAACGTTATACTAAGCTCGAATATGAGATGTAACTATAATGTAAAACTTTAAGATAGCTTCAAGTACAACATTAAGTTCATGTGTCAGCATTGATCAGGTGCGTTTCATGATCAAAACAAAACAAATAAATTCATATTTATTGATCAAAACCATAAAAATTGTAACCTCCGCCGGTTTGTTTTTGCCGCGCCGGTCTTTGGCAAATACAGCCCCCACTTTTACGCGCTTTTGAGAAACAAAGACATTATTAAATTGTAGCATTTAGTTACTTATTAAAAAATTGTAAGTCCCATGTTTCTATCTTTACTAGTTTTCTTGAAAAATGCAAAGAAAAACTGTCTTTGCCATGGCAAACGGCGTTTTGCCATGGCAAATCGGTATTTTGCCATGGCAAAATGCCTTCGGCCATGGCCTTGCCATGGCAAAAAAATCAACACTTTTGCCATGGCAAAATTTTTTTTAATATCTAAAGAAACACTATGTAAGGGTGTGTAGGTATCATAAATAACACAATTATTATGGTTTTGATCAATAAATATGAAATTTTAATTTTTAATTTTTGCCATGGCAAATGTTTGCCATGGCAAAATTTCCATGGCAAAAGTTTGCCATGGCAAAAGTTCCATGGCAAAATATTGCCATGGCAAAATTTCCATGGCAAAATATTGCCATGGCAAAAGTTTACAAAATTAGTAATTTAGTTAAATTACCATTACAGAAGTAAATTTCTGTAATAGATAAGTTACTTAGGTGCGAATCGGCTTGGACCAGGTCTTGCATTTATGAAGTATCTTAATTATTTGTTTATACTCATTCAAAATTTACTAAGATTGGAAAAAATCTTATCATAAGATGAGTGATATTTAAGAATGTATATGTTAATAAATATTCTAGCAAAGAAAATTCTTAATTTGAAACAAATGTTTTAAGATGTCATTACTATGGAATTCCAGCTAGCGGTTTTATTTCTGTAAAAATAAAACCGAAATGATATCTATCACAAGCAAACCCACAATTTAACTTCATACAATTGTTCCTAATTTTGTATTTCTAGACAATGAGTTATTTACTATAGGCACAATTCAGTACTCTCACCACAAATTTAAACAAGAGGGCCATGATGGCCCCTTATCGCTTTCCAGAAAAAAGACCCGAGAGAAAATAATCATGAGCCTATGTAAAAACAAGTCACCTGGGGACGAGGCCAATTTTTACCCCAGGGCCAAAATATCTAAGCTTTGGACCTTTGGGTTTCTGACAAGACGGTTTTTTGTAATTTCTATGTTTAAGCATATATAAGATAGAGTAAACCTGACTGGGGCCAATTTGACCCACGGTCCATAATTTGAACACCCATGGCAGAGGACCACTAGAAAATGCTACTTACAAAATAGCTAAGCTCTATGCCATGTGGTTTTGGACAAAAGATTTTTTTTAATTTTCCTAGTTAAGCCTATATAAAATAGGTTAAACCCCGGGTTGAGCTAACTTTGACCCATGGGGTATAATTTGAACAAACTTGGTACAGGACCACTAGACTAGGTCTATATGCCTTGAGGTTTTGGACAAGAAGATTAAACAAATTCACATATATAAGCGGCTTTAGCCTATGTAAATCAAGAGACCCGCGTGGGCAGGGCCAATTTCAACCCCAGGGCCATAATTTGAACAAACATGGTAGAGGTCCACTAGAAAATATTACATCTGAAATATCTAAGCTCCAAGCCCCGAGGTTTCAGAAAGAAGATTTTTTAAATTTTCCTATATAAAATAGAGTAAACCCTGGGGTATTAATTTGAACAAACTTGGTAGAAGTCCACGGGACAATACTACACTCAAAATAACTAAGCTCTAGGCCTTGTGGTTTTGGACATGAAGATTTAAGTCTATATATATTATACATAAGTCTACATAAATCAAGCGAACACGGGGCGGGCCAATTTTTACCATGGGGCGATAATTTTAACAAACTTGGTAGAGGTCCGCTAGACAATGCTTATACACAAAATATCTAAGCTTAGCCTTGGAACTACATGTATGTACCTGGGTCTTGTGCTCTGCATATCACCTCATGGAATTTAACAGTTGACCCTGTTATTTTCAAATATGTCAATGCATAACGGAAATACAGCCTGGACAAGGTCTATGACACTCTTTTTCATGCTTGACCTCCAAGTGTGACCTTGACCTTGGAGCTACAGACCTGGGTCTTGATGACTGCACACTATCTTATGGCATTTATCAATTGTAGTTCTAGTTGGAGTTCTAATGTAAGTGCTTACATATAAAATAGAGAAACACTACATGTACTATCAAAGGAGACCTAAGAAGTGCGTGCCTGATAGAGCAGTATGGGTTGACATTCCATGTACTTCCATAAAAAGAGCATCCTGTCAAAACCATGGCGCCTTGGATTCACACAAATGATTTATTTGGACATGCAAAACTGATTAATGTATCTTAATTCCTATTGATTTGTGTATGATATGTTATATATTTTTAACACTTTTTAACAGTTCTATCTTTTGACTTTAAAATTCACTAAAATATGAACCACTTAAATTGTTGGACTAACCCCCCCCCCCACTTGGACACATTCAGTCATTCACCGTACAGCTCACGGGTGACTCAAATTTGTATTTGCAACATGCCTTAAAAAAATCCTGGCTAGAACCCTGTGTACTAAGTTATTTTCACATTATATGTCTAATCATTAGGGACAAGGAAAATGCAGATGGACTAACTAACTGTTTCTTTTTAGCAGCAAAAGCACATTTAGGCATACTAAGAGTTAGAGCTGGGTATCGCACCTTAAAAACATATTGTGATATATCACAATAGTGCATGCTGTATCAGGATATGTATCGCAGTAAATATTGCAAGTTGTCATTAAATAAAGAATAATGAATAAGCATTCACATAAAGCCTTGGGTAATAATGCAGTTTATTGGTGATAGTGTTGTCTGGAACCACACTTTGAAAGAATTTGTTCTTATTTAGCAGTGTCTAAACAATTAATACATGTATTATAATGTATATGTGCAAAGTTGATAATACAAGTTTGACCAGTTTTTAGACATGAATTATATTTGGACTTATTTAAAGTCCTGTTATTTAAGCTAAATCCAATATATTGGTACGATGAAAAAATATTGTATTATTGATATTGTCTAGCTGATATCGCAATAATGATAAACCGATAAAAGCTACCAACTCTATTCAGCGTTTTGATATTCGCAAATGACCAAAAAAAAATTAATTATTTATCAATAGTAAATTATCCTATATTTACATAATGATTTTGAGATTTTCCAGACATTCAGCACAAAAACAGTATTCTATTTATATGTATACACATTTAAATAAGACAGCAAAAGGTTTATTGTTTGTAACTTTTTTAGCAACATTCAGGTGCATTTAGACATAGTGGGATTCCCCAGAATATTCATACACATGTACAAATTATCTATGAATACTCACTCAGAATAGAGCATTAACATAATGAAATTTCTCAATATTCAATACAAAATATTCAGCAGTATTCATGCATGTAGATAAACTTTTGAATAGCATAAGTTTATTTGTTGGTTACTTTTTAATAGCAAAACATAATGGTGTACTTAGGCATAGATGAAATATGATAACTTATAGATATACATGTATAATAACTACATCTTCACCTATATTTATACAACAGTTGTAAACTGAAATGCATCTGCTTGCAAGTCGGATGCCCTACCAACTGAGCTCATCGGGCTGGTGAATATCTTTTTATGAATATTATATGAATATATGAATATAATATATGACAAAAAATTGATGCTACAATCCTCCTTCCTTTTTATTCTAAGTAACTCACTGCGACAACAACAGACTCAACTAACCCAGCCTTTACTTCACCCTAGCTCTATGATAAAGTACCTGGTGTGGGGCTCAAAACTGTGACCCCCTGCTTGCAAGTCAGATGCTCTACTGAGCTATTCGGGCTGGTAAATATCCCAGTTGATCGATAATTAATATACCAGACTGCTACAATGTAAAATTAAGTAAGTTATCATGCCCAACAGCTTTTAACTGAGGATTTTGAGTTCACAAAGATACTTTGTTCTTTGTTGTAATGCGGCAGACAGGCCAAATTGAGGAAGTGTCTTATTGCCACAAATAAATTCAGACTAAATAGTTATCAGATAGGCCCTCCTGGACACATTCAAATAACAAAGCCTATCTAAAAATTATCCAATCAATTTTAGATTATGCTGAGAGAAGGTGCAAATATAAAATAAATTGTAATCACCTGATAGCAGCTTTATTATTCTGCATATGTCTGTAGTAATTAATTCTAATCGTTTGCAGCATTGAGCGAAGCACAAAATCATATAAAGCATATGTTGACCGATTAGTATACTGACCAATCATACACGATAAGCTTGTGTGCTCGCCATTCATTAATCCAAGTCTGTAACAGTAAGTTTTTATTCTCTCAAGTTCCTAGCACTTTCACGGCCTAATCCGTTAGCTTTATTAATTATCCTTGCTGTATGAATATTCCTCTATTATTCATTGATCTTTACACGGAAGGTTGCACACTTGATTATGTTTGTTTAGCTTAAAATTACTGTTAATATGTAGACCTCTAAACATTGACAGTTCCAGAAGAAGCCATTTTGGGTATCACGTGCCTTACGTCGCTAGGAAACGAGCGAAGGTTTTGCATCCTAAGTATTTCAATGAACAGAAAGATACGTGTACAAACACCCGACAAGAACTGTCAGGTTTACTTTAATCCTACGTTAACGAATATTTAGATGTATTAATTACCTAGGCCTACTGATTTTTTCAATGTTCCTGGATTTAACCAGTCCAAATGCGAGGTATATGATTTATTGACCAGGCAGTCTTGACAGTGCAGTACTGGGTAATAAAGCAGACCGGGTCGTAGCTTCTGCTTATATTAATATCAGTGGGCATATAAAATCAGCAGGATGTTAATTAGTCATAAAGTTATCATCAGTACCAATCAATGGATTTCTACTGCAACATCTACCATGCACACATGATAAGACAGATAAGGCAAATAAACCATTCAGAGATTCGACCTCCCGTAGCCCTACTACGACCTCCCGCAGCTTTTGGAGTCACTTACATCTAGGAGCTACATATATAGCTACCCAGTACTGCTGTTCATGACTGTCGCAAATTTATAAGCCTTGTGTTGCTATGTTAGGTATATCTAGACGTGTTTTTTACTAAGTGCTACTTTTTACTCAATTATTTAAAGTATTGATACCGTGCATAACGTCAAAAAATCTAGCCAATAATTAAATTAGTTTTTATTACTAAAAATTATGAGAATTTTACCGCAAACTTGTTGTATGATTGTGCATGTATTAACTGTAGAAATCTGTCCCGATTCTGCAGTATAGTTTTATTTTAATTTTCTTATGATATACTTTTTAATATATATATATAGGTGTTAAGTAAGCTATACACAGTATGTTTGTTTCGCAACGAATACTTATTTATTTATTTGTATGATCATCTGTAATATTAGCTGTGTACAACTTGGTATGTACCAATTTATTATGTATACTACCTACCGCGTGTCCGATTAAACTATATTTGATAACATTTAGCATTAAAATAATTGCGATAATTACAGTTTGCATCCAATATTAAATATATATAGTAGGTATTTGTTGCCAGAAATTACGAAATTGACACTTAGATTAGAATCTACCCCTATATTGTGTTTTTAAACAACGTGCTATAGATGTAATTTTTCATTCTTGGTATAATATTATTTCGATAAGTATATAATATATATATATAATGAAAAATAACTAACATTCCATAGGTATTATTATAGATTTCAAATGCCGACCGGTTTCGTCACTGACTCAGGGTGTTTAATGCCCTGATGAGTCAGTGACGAAACCGGTCGGCATTTGAAATATATAATAATACCTATGGAATGTTAGTTATTTTTCATTATTAATTTGCTTGACTCGGATATATTTTTTAACATTTTATATATATATCTTTATTTCCTCCAAACACGGGGGGTATATACTATAATACATTGTACAATGTACATATTACCGTTAATATACAATAATATAATAAATCACAATCAATGAATATTCGCCTTACAACATAAGCAGGATGAATTCACATAATTCAATGCTCTAGCATTTATCATATGTCTGATATGTAGTTCAAATGACATCGAAGATGATTACCACTTTGCTATATATAAATATTCGTAAGCACTTTTTAAAACCATACTATTATGTTTGCCCAAGTGTCTTCAAATTCACTCAACTCATGCTATCTACTGAAAAATTAGACATAATTAATCTAGCAAAATTCACATATCATGCATTTCTTTACGTAAACAGTCAGTCGTTGTCGATACTTAATATTTCTAGGTGGACATGATGTAACCATTATTTTTGGTAAAATTCTAATCTATATGATGCTTTTTTTTTTTTTTTTTTTTCATAAGTAACTTGCAGTTAACAAATCTAAACCGTGCTTCTTGATTCATGTTATTTCATAATAGTAAAGATAAAATATTCTGAGATTTTTTTCTTTAGTGGTTTACCTATAAATAACTAAATATTTAAGTTTATGAGGCAAATCCACTTATACGTCCTTTCTGTTGTGCTTAATAAAAAAGTACTGTAAACTTCATATCCTATGTCTTATTTCCAAGGAGTACTACGAGATTTCAGTTCAAGATTAAACTTATGACACTTGAAATGCACGACACTAAATATATGACACTTTACTGAATTAACAACCAATAAATATTGCAATCAAAACCCACTTTGTAAAATTAATAATGCATTGCAATTTTATATTCCAAGAAAAAGTCGACTTGTAAATAACGACATAAACCAATCAAATAAATAAGATAAAAAAGATATAGAAGTACGGAAGTTATGATGTACTAGCAAAGAAAATGTATGCATAATTGTAATTTGATATCAATTATCATATCAGTACTCGTCCTGAATATTTGTTCATGGTTTACGGGATTAATAGGGTAAGAAGAACAACAATACCAATAATTATATAAAATGAAGTTTGCTGTGGTGAAACCTTGGTCTGTCGTTAGTTATATCAAGGTGCTTGGCAAGTTATCCCACATCAATCCATCATAGATTCATATACATTAATACAAGTGTTTCATTATGACTATGTTTGTTTTCCGCCTTCTTGACTGGTGCAGTGTTTGCTATATGTAATATTAATAGTGTAATCATAATGTAGTTACGTGTTGAACCTACCTGTTAGATTGATTTTTGATGACCATTGTCTATTGTCGTTGTCTTTTATGAAACAAGTAATGAATATACCTTGTCTTCTGATGGTTACTTAGTGAGTGATGTCTTAAACTATCTATTTGATTTCTGTCTGAATTGACAACTGATAGTTTGATTCTGAGCATGGCTGTTTTATTACATTAAATATGTTTCCGCTTGTACATCGGAATTATAATGACTGGCGAAATGACATTGTATATAGAATAATATAGTGTATGAGACTTGTGTGGTTACTAGGATTTATATAGGTCAATCGTTTATCAAGTGAACCATTGTATGGATTAGCTTTCAGTTAGTTTTACTACGTATAAGCATTTACATCAAAGAACATACAACATTATCATGAATATCTCAAATATCAATTCATAGTTGATATCTTGGTGCCAATAGTTTCCATCATTTCATTATCAAAACGTGTGTTGAACTGTTCATTATGAAACCTACTGAGTTAATATGAGTTACATACATATATTTTTTGGTTTACTATATAATACACTTAGGTCTTAACATGCATTTGTATAATATACACTATATATTAACATTCTATTGATGTGTTTAAAGTTTTTTTTATTAAATTTCAGGTCTTGTTCGTAAGTATTCACAGTTATCTTACCTCCAGAAAGTTTCCTGTGTCTTATTTGACACGTTCAATGAGAATTTGTATGTTCTATTTTCATGCATTTGATGGTAGTAAAATAAGTGGGATAAACGGAATAATATGTAGTCGTACAAACAGGCAAAAATAAAGGTGATGCATATTAGTTTATTGTTTGTATTATGTGCATGCTTTGTTACACAACGCTTGGACATTAAACTTTAGGATGCCCCCCCACCCCTCATTTCCTCTTAATGTAAAAATTGATATTCTCAACGTTCTATCTCACAAGTATAAGGTATCATATCTTTACACTATATGTAACCTAGCGCATGTGTAGCTCTAGATCGCAGAATAATTTAAGTAAGTAAATTATAATTCTATCATGATTTACATAGTTAGAGCAAGTAAGCGAATATTTACTCACGCTCACGAATCAGCTACTTACCATCGATTTTAGAATTCACATATTTGATTATATTCATGCAATGCAGTGCTCGTATGATGACCAAATGTATCGTTTTATCAATTTACTAAATCCATCAAGCTATTCTAATAGACAAACCGAACAATGCATGTCAATGTATGTGGGTGTAAAGAACAATTTAAAGTAAATTTCCTCCTGACAAATCATTTCTATATGTTTAAAATCACACTTACTAGTTATAAATGTATTATAATATCATACCATTATTAAGTATTTATTCGGGCGATCCGTTGACATTGTACATAATTTTATAGATGAGGTATTTATACAAAAATCATAGCTGTTTACTAGTACATATACTATGTAGAAAGCAATACAGTGTTTACTAAACCATAAGTTACAATAAACATTATTCTAAGCCATTAAGCAGAACATGTAGGTATTTTATTCCAACATTGTACCAGGCTAAAATATGCTACTAGATATTATAATAGCAATACATTTCATATCAAAACACTGTAACATGTCTTCAAGTACAACATTTAGTTCATGCGTCAGCATTTGCCGCGTGTGTTTCATGATAAAAACAAATGTCAAAAAAGTCTTCAGAACTGCGGACGGATTTCCGTGTGTGTATAAATATTCGTAAATGGATATAACTTGCAAATGTAGATGTTGTATTTCTAGCAAATAGGATTTCATATAGTTTATATTCCGCATATCATTTAAAATGTACCAAATGACTGTAGTAATACTAATCATGATACGTTGTAACATTTTTGAACACCGAGGGGTAAAGTACTCGGACAACTCAGCCAGACAAGCTTACATCGAGGTTTAATAAGTTCAAATGTAACATTTATGCTAAATAAGGCGTTCAATCAACTGTTGCTTTAATATCGCATATGTAATAATACATAAATGTTCTTAACCAACATGTTACATGCATACATGATCGCTTAATTATATAACTAGACGTACCCCATCAGGCATGTAGCAATTCAAACTGAATGTGTCATTACAATTGATTGCAACCAGTTAATATTAATGTACATAATAGTAAAGATAAAATATTCTGAGATTCTTTTCTTTAGTGGTTTACCTATAAATAACTAAATCTTTATGTTTATGAGGCAAATCCACTTATACGTCCTTTCTGTTGTGCTTAATAAAAAAGTACTGTAAACTTCATATCCTATGTCTTATTTCCAAGGAGTACTACGAGATTTCAGTTCAAGATTAAACTTATGACACTTGAAATGCACGACACTAAATATATGACACTTTACTGCATTAACAACCAATAAATATTGCAATCAAAACCCACTTTGTAAAATTAATAATGCATTGCAATTTTATATTCCAAGAAAAAGTCGAATTGTAAATAACGACATAAACCAATCAAATAAATAAGATAAAAAAGATATAGAAGTACGGAAGTTATGATGTACTAGCAAAGAAAATGTATGCATAATTGTAATTTGATATCAATTATCATATCAGTACTCGTCCTGAATATTTGTTCATGGTTTACGGGATTAATAGGGTAAGAAGAACAACAATACCAATAATTATATAAAATGAAGTTTGCTGTGGTGAAACCTTGGTCTGTCGTTAGTTATATCAAGGTGCTTGGCAAGTTATCCCACATCAATCCATCATAGATTCATATACATTAATACAAGTGTTTCATTATGACTATGTTTGTTTTCCGCCTTCTTGACTGGTGCAGTGTTTGCTATATGTAATATTAATAGTGTAATCATAATGTAGTGACGTGTTGAACCTACCTGTTAGATTGATTTTTGATGACCATTGTCTATTGTCGTTGTCTTTTATGAAACAAGTAATGAATATACCTTGTCTTCTGATGGTTACTTAGTGAGTGATGTCTTAAACTATCTATTTGATTTCTGTCTGAATTGACAACTGATAGTTTGATTCTGAGCATGGCTGTTTTATTACATTAAATATGTTTCCGCTTGTACATCGGAATTATAATGACTGGCGAAATGAAATTGTATATAGAATAATATAGTGTATGAGACTTGTGTGGTTACTAGGATTTATATAGGTTAATCGTTTATCAAGTGAACCATTGTGTGGATTAGCTTTCAGTTAGTTTTACTACGTATAAGCATTTACATCAAAGAACATACAACATTATCATGAATATCTCAAATATCAATTCATAGTTGATATCTTGGTGCCAATAGTTTCCATCATTTCATTATCATAACATGTGTTGAACTGTTCATTATGAAACCTATTCAGTTAATATGAATTACATACATATATTTTTGGTTTACTATATAGTACACTTAGGTCTTAACATGTATTTGTATAATATACACTATATATTAACATTCTATTGATGTGTTTAAAGTTTCTTTTATTAAATTTCTGGTCTTTTTCGTAAGTATTCACATTTATCTTACCTCCAGAAAGTTTCCTGTGTCTTATTTGACACGTTCAATGAGAATTTGTATGTTCTATTTTCATGCATTTGATGGTAGTAAAATAAGTGGGATAAACGGAATAATATGTAGTCGTACAAACAGGCAAAAATATAGGTGATGCATATTAGTATATTGTTTGTATTATGTGCATGCTTTGTTACACAACGCTTGTACATTAAATTTTAGGATGCCCCCCCCCCACCCCTCATTTTTACTCTTAATGTAAAAATTGATATTCTCAACGTTCTATCTCACAAGTATAAGGTATCATATCTTTACACTATATGTAACCTAGCGCACGTGTAGCTCTAGATCGCAGAATAATTTAGGTAAGTAAATTATAATACTATCATGATTTACATAGTTAGAGCAAGTAAGCGAATATTTACTCACGCTCACGAATCAGCTACTTACCATCGATTTTAGAATTGACATATTTGATTATATTCATGCAATGCAGTGCTCGTATGATGACCAAATGTATCGTTTTATCAATTTACTAAATCCATCAAGCTATTCTAATAGACAAACCGAACACTGCATGTCAATGTATGTGGGTGTAAAGAACAATTTAAAGTAAATGTCCTCCTGACAAATCATTTCTATATGTTTAAAATCACACTTACTAGTTATAAATGTATTATAATATCATACCATTATTAAGTATTTATTCGGGCGATCCGTTGACATTGTACATAATTTTATAGATGAGGTATTTATACAAAAATCATAGCTGTTTACTAGTACATATACTATGTAGAAAGCAATACAGTGTTTACTAAACCATAAGTCACAATAAACATTATTCTAAGCCATTAAGCAGAACATGTAGGTATTTTATTCCAACATTGTACCAGGCTAGAATATACTACTAGATATTATAATAGCAATACATTTCATATAAAAAAACTGTAACATTTAGTTCATGCGTCGGCATTTGCCGCGTGTGTTTCATGATAAAAACAAATGTCAAAACAGTCTTCAGAACTGCGGACGGATTCCCGTGTGTGTATAAATATTCGTAAATGGATATAACTTGTACTTGTAGATGTTGTTTTTCGTGCAAATAGGATTTCATATAGTTTATATTCCGCATATCATTTAAAATGTACCAAATGACTGTAGTAATACTTATCATGATACGTTGTAACATTTTTGAACACCGAGGGGTAAAGTACTCGCACAACTCAGCCAGACAAGCTTGCATCGAGGTTTAATAAGTTCAAATGTAACATTTATGCTAAATAAGGCGTTCAATCAACTGTTGCTTTAATATCGCATATGTAATAAGACATAAATGTTCTTAACCAACATGTTACATGCATACATGATCGCTTAATTATATAACTAGACGTACCCCATCAGTCATGTAGCAATTCAAACTGAATGTGTCATTACAATTGATTGCAACCAGTTAATATCAATATACATATAGGCCAAGGGCCCATAATCGAAACCCTCCCCCCCTAGCGGGATTTTTGTACACCTATATATTTTTGAAGCTTAGGGTATATGTTAACAAATTCCGGTTGTTGGACGATTAAGGGATGCTGGATAAGCAAACGGTCGGGCTGTTTCCATGGCAACCAGCAATATTTCTAAGATTTAGCTTTGTCGTAATAAAAACGCAAAAATGTCGTTTATTTCAGTAATAAAACATACAAAATAGCTTTAAAATATGATCAATATAATTATTATATCCCAGGCATAGTTTGTTATTGATTTGCCCATTTGCATATTCGTGAATATTAATGAGAATCTAAAAAATGGGCTTAAATTGTTAAAATATGACCTTATATGGCAAATGAGTATCATTTGTTCTTTCATTTTTATTTGATAAGGTTTTAAATGACTAATAAATATTCGGAGATTGTTTATCTATTCATTTGCTATTCAATACACACATGGTATTACTTAATTATAGCTAGAAAGCGGGTGGGGTAAATTGACCCCAAAATATAAAAACACCATTGTTTGATAAATAAATGGTTTTATGACAAATGACAAAGCAAATTTGCACATGCTTATTACAACAACATACTTTATGTACAAAATTGTTCGTTTGAAAGCAAAATACTACTGTGTCTGCTTTATACCCCCCCCCCCCCCCCCCCGAAAATAGGATATTATATATATCACCAAGACACAGCGTAAATATTGAAAGAATCATGATAAATTGAACAGTTACTACATTTGTCACAATGTTATAAGTTCTCTATCAATAGTCTTATATTACATTTGTTTGTAATTAAGACTTATAGTCAACGACATAGATATACGCAGAAGCAAACACTTGCATGTTAATGTCTCATTCTGAAAAGCACTATCATATACTCTCATGGAATCACAAGCAGGTTTTAGTGTCGGAATGGCTACGATTGGCAACATATTTGTACTGCATAGATTAATTAGATTTAATTATTAATAATGCACTTTTACGATTGTTCTAAAGCTTTCGATTATTTGGTTTGCCGAAATATATGATATTCAGGGCAAAGAGGAAGGTTATATAAGGTCATTAAGTCCATTGATGTATTATCAAATTACAACCAGAGTAAAATTTAATAATGAGATCGGCGAATTATTCTATGGTTATCTTGGATTAAGACCGGGGGAAAGCTTGTCGCCTTTTCTATTTTCCATGTACCTTAATGATCTGGATGACCAACTTTTAAACGCAGCAAAAGGCATTGATTTACAGGTTTTATTAATGTAAGCCGAGGTCATCGTGGTATTTGCTAACTCATCCTAACTACAAAGTAAACTTAACATATTGGATGTATACTGTGACCGTTGGAAATTTGCTGTTAACAAAGATAATTGATATATTCAGAAAAGGAGGGCATTTGCCAACAGTTACCAAAGTTGTGAATAGGAAATCGTTAACAAATTTATGTATCTTTGAAAAGTGTTTTGATCTGGAGGGTCCTTTGTAGAAACGCATAAAACTTTAGCTGACCAAGCTCAAAAATCTATCTCTACATTAAGAAAATGTCTGTGTAGATTTCATAACATAACAGTAAGGCACTCTTTAGAATTGTTCGATTAGCAATTGAAAAAGTTCACATTTAGTATTGAAAAGCTTTATTATGAGTAAAAAGTAGCACACAAAAATGTGTGTATTTTATACACGGAAAATTATGTCGATTAGATCTTCTCACTAAGAATTATGCAAGATATAAACTTTTGGTTGAAAGTTACTAATAAAAGCGAAAGGAAACAGATAATATGTACAAATACATGTATACCGAATCATGTTTAAAGATATTGAAAAGAAACCGTACATCACTAATTGGGCATATAATGTTAAAGATACATTAAATGAATTAGTATTCTCTGAAGCGTTGTACTCAAAGGGTGTATGTGTTGCTTAACTATTTCTGTTATTGTTAAAACAATAAGTTGAAGACATTGTCATGCAAGAATGGAATAATCGAGTACAAATGTCATCTTATTCCAGGGTTTTTAGGGTTTCTGCAAATTTTGACAACAGCATGTATCTAGTTAATGTAAATGTTAAAAAATTGCTCATAGCCATGACACGATTTAGGCCTTCTTCTCATCCTTTAAGAATTGAAAGTTATCAGGCCATGTTTTTATGATTTTTGCCATTGTCTTTTGAAAAATACGTACATTGATCATGCTACAATACTTTTTAAAACTCAATTTTTAGGGCTTCCATAATAACGGGCAAAATGTTAGCTGGGACCATTATACACGCATGAATAATGGTCCCAGATATCAGGGAGACTATCTCTCCCTTGTCTCCCTCTATGCCAATCCCTGCATAACCATCAGATAGACTACAATTTTCCTTGCTGTTTGCCATCTCTACCTTTAATCATGCAGTTCTTATTTTCGTGTTTAGCATTAATACATGTTGACATTGTGGGATTTTAATAAAATGATCACTCAGTGATATTTGTTTAAATCTCATTACATGTAAATGTGTCGTATTTCACTGTTAGTTATGCGAACTACCTACTTGAAACTGAAACAATGTTGAAAATTGTCAGAACTGAAAGAAAACAAAATTAATGATATTTGTAACTGGCCATTGTGACGTGTGAAAAATCGTTGCCTATCGCTTGACCGTCAATGACACACTGATAAATAGCTTCATGATCACCAGTATCATTGAGCGAATATTGCCTTAGTAGATTTATTATGAATATTGTCATGATGGTCATTTATTACCCTGCATCAACTATTACAGTGAATATTGTCATGATATTTTGAAATTTTCTAACTTCGTGAACTACTGATTATTTCAATGAAAATCACTTCAAATGTGAGGTATGGAGGTCCGTTGTTGCCCTACTTTTGTTAATATTTTGCAAACGACAAAATCTATTTACGGTAAGAAATCAAGCTATAGTGTTCTTTCAATCGTAGCCTATACAACCCGATCAAGAAAATACACTAATCTTTAATCAGGTTCAAGTCTGTATGCGTGACAGCAATATATTCACATGAAAAGTACTATGCATTATAATGCTTGAGAAGACTCCTTCTTCATTTCTACACATACCCTTTCTCTCTCTTGATTTATACAGTAATATCATTTTCCCATTGTGTTATTGTCTAAGTTTTTTCTTTTTGTTTTCTAATTTATTTTTACTGTTTGATCACAAGACCCATATCCCTATCTCTGTATGATTTAATCTTTAATCTAGTTTATACATACCAATAGTTAAATTGTTGAATAGTTCTTAAAATTTAACTGGAAGTCTATCCAAGGAGAAGAATTTAATTAGAAGTTCTGTCTTCCATTCCAATCCTTTCCAAAATTGATGTAAATTTGTGTACAATTACCTATATGTTCAATGTATCATAGACAGGAATAAATATGTTTAAACGAATCGTAGCCTAGAATCAACCGACAAATAACAAAGCATAATTATGTGCAGTAATTTGAAATAGTTGATGGATGTATTACATATAACATGTATTTCAAAGTAACCAAAATAATAAAAGTGTTAAGAAACTATTTTTTTGTTAGCTCACCTGATTGATCAGGTGAGCTTTTAGAGTCGATGAATGTCTGGTGTCTTCACCAATCCTAATAAAGGTATTTGATGAGATTGATTATGGGCGAAATTGGTACATGCAGTTATGGGGCCTTATATGAGATGAAAACTATATTACCTGGTCATCAATTAAATTGTCTTTGTTCTAAGGTAAGCGATCTAGGGCAATCTTGGCCCATTTGTTTCAGATATTATCTAAATAATTATATCCAGTGCTTTCTGCAAATTGTTGCCCTGTATACATGAATAACTGAAAAAATAGTTTTTTACTCTTTTTTACAGTTAAAAGGGACATAATTCTTGTTATTTTTAGTTCAGAGTTATCTTTTCCTTTTCAAATATGTATATTAATATAAAATATAATAATCTTAAGCAATGTGGGTTGAGAACTTGGTCATTTTGGACTCCATAATCTCTTGTATACAAAAATTTAAAAAAATGAAATTTCGAAATCAGGGGGAGATAATCAATCGCATACTGTAGGCTTAATCTGCACCTATATTTCGTCCAACAAGTGACATTCGATGGGGGATAAAATCCCGCTAGGGGGGGGCCTAGGGTACAGGTAGCCCATACTCTAATAATAATAAAAACAAATAGGATTCTGAGATTGTTTGGTTAGTGGTTTACTAAATCTTCAAGTTATTAGACAAATCCACTTCTACGTCCTTCCTGTTGTGATTAATAGATAAGTACTGTAAATTTTATAACCTATGTCTTATTATCAACGACAATTGGAGAGTACTACGAGACTTCAGTTCAAGATTAAACTTATGACACTTGAAATGTACGACACTAAATACATGACACTTTACTGAATTAACAACCAGTAAATGTTGCAATCAAAACCAACTTTGTAAATAATGTATCCCGGTACAACCATTTTTCGAACACCACCTAAATTCGAACTCTTCCTTTATTCCACGAGCGCTGATGTCATGTTAAACTAATTTGCTTACTGTCGCGTGCTATTTTGACTTCAACTCCCGCTGAAACGTCAAATTTGACACATTGACAGATATGATCAGAAAACCGGTAGGAAACAAATTGTTTTACCTTCCTCAGTGCAAAAAGTCCAAATTCCAAATATAAAATATATACCACATAAAAATAGTAAAACAATGTTTCTTACAAGTAAATAAAACTTTTAAAGTATCGACTGCGAAGCTTTAGCTTTTACCTCAGTCTCAGATATATGGAATATAATAGGTCAGGTAAAACACCTCTAAATGTTTATCAAATTTGACATAGGGGTCCTTATACATGGTATACGTCCCAGTAACTACCCTATATATAGAGTCAATGGAAGAATTGGTGTGGAGGTTATAAATTCTGGCAAATTACCAATATTTTCTTTGGAGCAAGAATCCCCACTTTCACAACTTCTTATGACAGAGGCATGGCAGAGGTAGGCTATGGATATAGTAGGACAGAAACTATTAACCTTGCCACTGACTTTGACATACATCTTGGCATACGTGACAAAAAATCATCCCAGAAGTCTTGATATATCAAGAGCAAAAGAGCAAATCGGCAAGCAATTGACAAATATTTTATTGGGCTTGGTTTTATTATAACAAAACATAACCTTCATAACAAACCCCATCTAATATTCAATATAGATGAAAAGGGTTTGAATACTGATCAAATGCCTCCAAAAGTAGTTGCAGGTAAATTGAACAATACCCAATCCATAACATCCGTTAAGTCTAAAACTGTAACACTTATTGGTTGTTGTAATGGTGTTGGTCAGCAAGTTCCACCCTTTGTATTGCCTGGAGAAAGAATAGTGCCAAGACTACTAGAAGGTCTTCTGCAGGCGCTGATGGTACTGTCCCTACTCCTGGATGGTCCAATTCAGACATTTTCTCAGACTACATGAAAAAACATATTTTTAAATAACAACCCGTTAGAGGTTCAGACACATACATACTTACACTTTATGATGGACACAAAAAACATGTCTCTCTTAGTTTGATAGAGTTGGCTAAGCTGGAGAAAATAAAAGAACATATAAATAAACAAACTACTAACAAAAAAGTAAACAATCCAGTCTTTAAAAGTAAAAACCATGTCCCACAACAAAGCACTTCTGGTACATCGAATTCAAAGAAGACTACAAAACATGTTTCATCAGAATCATCTGAATCTGAGAATTCAGATGTAGAAGAATCTGAAAAATGCATTATTTGCAAGAAATATCAAGCTACAGATCTTGATAAATACCCGTATTTGGTGATTGTAAAATGGGGAAGATGCGATGGTTGTGATGGTTGGGCGCATTTATCAGTGTGCAACCCAGTAAGGGTTCTCAGAAGAGGAGACCCTTTCTACTGCCCTATGTGTTAGCATGAGCAGTAGACTTACAAAAGTGTTGTTTTGTAAATATGTCATGACAGTAATGTTTGTGTTTAAAAAAGAACACTTATTTAACATACTTACGAAACTTCTTATGACTTTTGGTACCCCTGATATTCCTTGGACAATATATTTAGTGGTGTTTAATCTTGTGTTCAAAAAATGGTTAAAATTTTCCGGGAATACGGTCCGTAAGTTATCACTTTTTATTTCCAATTCTAACAAATCTACGCATTTTGATTGGTCAATGGAGGGAGTTTATACTTCGATAAACTCTTTTTCAATCGGATACCTTTTGTTTCTGTTCATCGTCGACGGACTACTTTTGACCTAATTATGTGTACTGTGAAACATAAAACAACCGATTACAGATTCACTTATTCAATGTGTGTTATGAGGTCTGAGGGAGTTGATACTTCAATAACTGACCAGAAATGACCGCTTAATGCTACAAAAAAACACACTACTTCACTATTTACATTCAAATCTGATGACGTCAGATCATAACGTCATCAAGTGATAACTATTATACAATTTTACCAGCAAAAGAGTTTTAACGGTTCATGTCCGACATTTGTAAGAACTGAATAAAACAATTGAATTAAATTGGAAATAAAAGGATCAAACTTTCATTTTTTGTCGTATATCGAAGTGTAAACTCCCTCAGACATCATAACACACATTTCACACAAAGCCCTTCGGGCTTTATTCAATATGTTATGAGGTCTGAGGGAGTTTACACATCGATAAACGACCAAAAATTAAAGTTTAATCCTATAATGATTACATTATTTAAAGTTTGATCAAGTTTTGTTTTAATATAACCTTACGACATGTAATGTTTAACATGATCGACAATATGAAATAATGATTTTCGAGCATGTTTTCCTCTGAAATTTATTATTGGCCAAAACAAGCTTAAGTGTTCGAGGTTGTACCGGAATATTGCAATTTCATGTTTCAAGAAAAAGACGAATAATACATAGAGACATTAACCAATCAAAGAAAGTAAATAAAAAAATATACAAATACGGAAGTCATTACATACTAGCATAGAAAATGTATGCACAATTGTAATTTGATATCAATCATCATATTGTGTACATGTACTTGTCCTGAATATATGTTCATGGTTTACGGGATTAATAGGATAAGAAGTGATAACAATACTAAAAATCGTGTAAAATGACGTTTACTGTGGTGCCACTTTGGTCTGTCTTTAGTTGTATCTAGTTGTTTGGCAAATTATTTCACATCAATCCATCATAGATTCATGTACATTAATACAAGTGTTTCATTACGACTATGTTTGTTTTCCGTCTAATTGTCTGGTTAAGTACATTTTGTTTGCTATGTGTAATATTAATAATTTGATCATAATGTAGTGACGTGCACGTGTTGAACCTACCTGTTAGATTGATTTTGCTGACCATTGTCTAATGTTATTGTTTTTATAAAATAAGTACTGAGTATGCTTTTTCTTCTGATGTTTTCTCAGTGAGTGATGTCTTAAACTGTCTATATGATTTCTATCTGAATTGACAACTGATAGTTTAATTATGCGCATGGCTGTATAATAACATTAAATTTGTTTACGCTTGTACATCGGTAATATATAACTGGCGAAATGGAATTATAAACAGAACAGTATGGTTTATGAGACTTGTATGGTTACTAGGTTTTTTTATAGGTAAATCGTTTATCAAGTGTACCATTGTATGGATTACTCTGCATACGCATTTAGATTAAAGAACATACAAAATCAAAACGAATATCTTAAATTTCATTCATAGTTGGTATCTTTGTGCAAATACTTTCTATAATTTTATCATCAAAACGTGCGTTGAAGTGTCAATTAAGCAACCTACTGAGTTAATATGAATTACATACCTATTTTTTTTTCGTTTACTATGTACTAGTAGTATACTTAGGTCTTAACATTCATTTGTATAATATACCCTATATATTAACATGTGTTAAAAGTTTCTTTCATTTAATTTCAGGCTTCGTCCGAAAGTATTTACATTTGTCTTACCTTCTGAAAGTTTCCTGTATCTTAATTAACCGATGAATTAGACACGTTCAATGAGAATTTATATGTTCTATTTTCATGCATTAGACAGAAGTAAAATGATTACTATATATTCTATATGTTTAACAACACACTTACTAGTTATAAATGTGTCATAATATTATACTGTTAAAAGTATTTATTCGGGCGTTCATTTGACATTGTACATAGTTTTATAGATGTTGTGTTTATATAAAAATCATGGCTGTTTACTAGTACATGTACTATCTAGATAAGCAATAAAAGTTTACTAATCCATAAGTTACATTAAAAATTATTCAAAATTCCAAAGACAATATGAAAGACATAAAGCAGAACATGTAGGTATTTTATTCCAACATTATACCAGGCTAGAATATACTACTTGCTATTATAATTATAGCAATACATTTTGTATCAATAAAACTGTAACGTATCTTCTAGTACAACATTTAGTTCATGCGTCAGCATTTGCCGCGTGTGTTTTATGATCAAAACACAATAAATAAATGTATTAGTCTTCAGATCAGCTGGCGGATTCCCGTGTGTGTAGAAATATTCATAAATGGAGATAACTTGCACTTGTAGAAATTATATGTCATATTTATGCGATTTCAAATAGTTTATATTCCGCATATCATTTAAAATGTATCAAATGACTGTAGTAATGCTAATTATGATGTAGTGAAACATGTGGCATTTTATCACAGAGAAGTAATGTTCTGGGACAACTCATTCAAGTTTGCATTGAAATGTATTAAGTTCAAATATAAAATTGCGTCCAATATAAGGCGTTCAATCGACTGACGTTTTAATATCGGATCTGTAACAATACATGGAGGTTCTTAAGCCACCCGTTATCTGTATGCATTATCAATTAATTATATTACTACATGTATCACATCAGGGATATAGCAATCCATACTAAATGTGGCATTACAATTGATCGCAACCAGTTTATACTCGTCTACATAATAATAACAATAAAAAGATACTTAGTCTGTGTGCTTAGTGGTTTACCTATAAATGTATAAAACCTACAAGTCTATGGGACAAATCTCAGGCTGTCGCGTATTACACCATTTCTACTTCCCGCCTACTGTGCTTAGTAAACAAGTACAGTAAACGTCATGACATATGTCTCATTATCCGAGGAAATAGACAGCACAGCGAGATTTCGGTTCATAGTTATACTCATGACACATATTTGACATTTTACTGTTTTAACAACCAGTAAATATTGCACTTTGTAAATAATATATTACATTTTCATATTCCAAGAAAAAGATAAATAATAAACAACAAGATACACCAATTAAACAATTTTTATAAACAAAAACATATAAGTGCGGAAGTTAGTACTGCGAACGTACGCGATGATGTTTGTGAATCGATAAATCTTAAATATAGAAAAGTGTGTATTTACTAAATTGTATCCTCTATGATCTCATTTTTTTCTTGTAAAAGATATTTTAGAAAATACTGTTAATGTGTCTTGTTTAAACTTATATAGAACCCTTAACTAATGATGGGTTAATAAGTATATAGAGATAACTTCTTTATTTTTAATATTTAAGAATAAAAAAATATTTTTACAGATTAATTATAAATGTAACTGAATAAACCTTTAAACGTGTTTTATGCAAATGATAAGGTCTTTTATAATCAAATTCCGTCTTGATTTTGTACGTTCAATATACTTACATCATTGATTACTTCTCATAAATGTATTTAAATTTCCTTTCAGTTCACAGTGGTACGTATTTTCTTATGTTATGGTATCTTACTGTTTTCCGCCTTTGAATTCGTCATACTGAAACCGAATATCAAGTCGGTATTAGAACTTAAGAACATACATTCAATGCTATGACACTTTTTTAGGATCATTACATCACAGTTAAATGGCACCCCTAAACAGTTTGTCAGTGACTATAAATGAGACATTCTCTATAACAGCGGTTTTCGCCATTCATGAGTTTTCCTTGGCACCATGCTTTTTAAAAAAAAACATTATTGAATAGTAAATATTTAAAATCTAAGCTCTGCTTTCAGAAATACTCGAATGTTGCAAAATGTCCTTTACATACCATATTGTTTATGTGCATCCATACCGTCCATCTCGATTATTTGACATAGTAACATCGATGTTTTTGATAAAATCGCGCATTTTCTCTCTCTGGATGGATAGGTACGAATTTATTTTTAATTATATTTTAATCTTCAGAATTGAACAGAAATCATGTGTTGTTGATAATAGTTCCATAACAACTCAATAGTAACAGAATTATAACCCTTCAAAATATTGTGCGGGCATATTTTTTATGAATAGGATAGTGCCTCTCTTAGCATGCATTGGACAATAATGGCTTTTAGTAGTAAATACACTTGTCGAATGACTTAAATAGTAAGTTGTAACAAAATCAGAAAGGTTTAGATTAATCTGATTCTGGCATTGTTATATATATGTAAGTGGCATACAGTGCTTAAATATTGATGTATTTAATTTATTTAATTACGTGATAAATACTCCTATATTATCATAAGTAGTCAACACATATTGTTATTTTCAATCAATGTAATAATTGATAATCTTCGTCCTTCCACTCCCACTATCATCATTAAGTGAGGTTCTACCTTCTATAAAACGCTTGTGTCATTTATAAATTTACAGTTTTGCATATTGGAGGCTCCATGCTAGAATCTACAATGTCTTGTATTATAAGTCGGCGATTTGCTCAGGTTGATAAAATGACTACTATATGTCCGGCGTTATCAACGACGTGGTTCTTTTTATTGCGCAATTCAAACCTACCCGATTTTCCTGAAATCTCTCAATATTGTTAACATTCATTATTACATAAATTATCCGCTATATATTACGTCACAGCCGACGTCAAACAAGATGTTCACATTAATTCGCGGAAATTCGAGAATTTTATTTACAACTAAAAGCATGATATATTTCATAACATAACATCTATGTTTTCTGAAATACGTTGTGCTCCATGAACGTAAAACAGGGTTTCCATCATAGCAAGCATAATTTTATATTTTGTCTTGGTCATTTGAGGTTATATAGTAATTTATGTTAATTGGTGTATTTAGCACCCCTCGAACAAAACATCTAGAGCATCATCCCATGCCAAAGGTGCAGGATATAGTTTTGGCGTTGTCCGTCTGGTTGTTAATTCGTTCGTCCGTCCGTTCGTTCGTCCGGATGTCCGTCACACTTTTTGAAACTTGCTATAATTGTTTCTTGAAATTCAAAATTGAGTGAAAGGTGTACTTATCTAGAACCATATCTTTTTTATGCATTTCGGCTAAAGTATCCCCCTTTTCAACATAGAAAATTTGTCACTTTTGTCACATGTGATTAAAAATAACTTGGCAATAACTTGGAAAGTACCAAAGGCAACTGCATGAAACTTGATAAATTGGTAGAGCGTTATTACTAGAAGAGTTCTGATCAAGAGCCATAACTCATGCCTTTCGACTAAATTATCCCCCTTTTTGAATTATAGAAAAAATGTCACCTTTACTGTCACTTACAATTTCCTTAAAAGTACTATAGGGAACAAAATGAAACATGAAATATAAGTGACGTGTGATAAGTGGACATACAGTGAGTAGGAATCATAACTATATATTTTTTTATTGCAGAATTATTGCCACTTTTACTGTAACTTATAATAAAATTACAAAACGGAACTTTGCGAAACGTCTGCTTTAATCAGGTTACAAAGATAACCGACGGGCGATGTTAATTCGAAACATTTTCTTGTTCCATGTATTAACAATAAAATGTATTTCTAATGAGCTCATTTATCTTTTTTTCAGGCACGCTTGGTATGTATTTTTTAATTATATGTCATCCTTAAGCGTTTTATAGAAATCACGCGCGGACATACAAAAGGTCCATATTCAGCCAGTCTCCTTTAAACATTACTCAGCCAGATTCCTTACGATATTTGTCGGTGACTTGACACGAGACTCTCAGGATGCACTCGATATTACGATTATGTGTTACCTTAGTCAGTGTATATTTATACAGGTAGTGACAACCATTCAGCGCTATGTATTCATTGCTTAGTATAGAGGTTTTAAATTGTTAATGTATGCATTTTGTATCAAATACAAGTAATGTTAATACAATTATCAAGGAATGTATTTTTATTTTTTCTTTCAAATCATTAGTAGTTTTTAATGACTATTGACTAATAAATTTAGAATCCTAAAAGACACAAACGATTAAACGGGTCTAATTCCGGTTCTGTTTTCTTTGTAAGAGTCGTACAGCGCTTTTTGGGGAGATTTATATATTTCAGTTTACATATTGTTTGCGATAAAGAACACGTTTATAGTGCGATCTTATTATTATTAAAGATGCATAATTTCACTGTCAATGCTTTTGTTTATTTTTGGCTTCGGTTCCTTTCGTAGTCTGTAAAATAATGTCCGTTATACCGGTTGTTGCATGTATAATCATGTATTTAACGATGAGCTATGTAATATTATTTAAACATTCGGACGGGACATTCCCTAAGGGTAAAATACATATAGAGGGGGAAGTAAGTAAGTATATCCGGATATCCATCCGTCACACTTTTTGAGACTTGCAATAACTTTAATTTTTTTGAAGGTTTTGTTTGCAATTTAAAATTGAGTGAACGTGTAAAAATCAAGTACCTTAATTCTTTATGCATTTTAGCTGAATTATCCCCCTTTCCGAGTTAGAAAATGTCACATACTTTTACTTACAATTTCTTTAAAAGGACTAATGGTAACAGAATGAAACCTGAAATCTAACTTGAGAAATTGCAGAACTGAGAAAAAAGTGTCTCTTTTACTGTAGGTAAATAGGTCCATTTTAAGTCAGTCGATAAGTCTAAGAATATTTCTGATATGATGTGTCTCATGTTGTATTAGAGACATTACGACTCGAACTCAGCAACGTACCTAATAATGTTTGTCAGAGACTAATCACGAGACACTCGCTGGATGCACGCGACATGTATGTGTTGCCTATGTCAGTGTATCTATACAGGTACTGACAACCGTTCAGAGCTATGTATTTATTGTTGTAGTTTTCATAGTGTGAGTCTGTATTTTGTATCGAATGCAAGCATCATTTAGACAATGATCATGGAATTTAATTTCTTTTTCTATCAAAAGCATTAGTATTTTTTTTGTCAAATTAAGTTTGCATCTTATAAGACGCCAATAACTGTCAAACGGATATGATTCTGGTTCTGTTATATTTGTAAAAGTCCTACATCGCGTATTTTGGAAGATTTATATATTTCAGTTTGCATATTGTTTGCGATAAAGGACACGTTTACCAAAGTATGTAATACATATTATGGGCTGCATGAATCAAGTTAATTTACGCTTGCGCAAATATATCCGCATCTATTTACAAGGCATAAACGAAGATATAAAGTGTTCAAGAATTAATTAGTGTAATATGATTATATTAGTAAACGTTTTGGAGTCCAATTTCAGTTATATTTTCTGTTATTGATTTGGCCTATACGGTTTTTGTATAGAACTCGATAACACAAAGTACTGTTTTGATTTATTTCAGGTGTTCCAGGTAATACATTATTGGTATTGTATAATAGATCTTTATTTTATTAACTTCGAATCTATACGTGCAGTTATTTTGATTGACAGAGAAATGTATTACAGCCAGACTGAGTACATTTCAGAGTCCTCTCGGTATTCAAAACAAAAATCACCACTTTGACTGTTGAAATGTTCCGTTTTCCATTTCATCAAACCTATCATTAGTAATATTATTAAAAATTCTTTGTATTCAATCATCGATACAGAATTTATCGGCTTTACAATATAATGCTATATAATTATATTATAATAAGTATTACAGTAAGTATGCAAATAATACATTTTATTACATTTGTATACGATTACAGATCCTTTAAATGAAAAATGTTTGCACATTCATGATCTATTGTTACATCTGAAACTGTAACCACGCCCATAGGTAATACAACTTGAGATCGGTCTCCGGGCTTGTCTGTTTATATGTCTAAGAAAATAAATATGATCATAAAATAATGATATTATTAACACAATATTTGACCGCATTAATGATCTGAACATGTATTCATACATTAAATTGCTCTATCTAGTCAACCATAATACTTCGGGAATAGAATTGAGTTTTGAGATCAGAGAATGTTCTCAAGATTTATAACCCCGTGGCCAGGTGTCATTTCATGACGTTGTATTTGACCACTGGGCATTTACCTGTATTTGGCAAATCTATTTCTAATTGTTATATAATGCCTGTACTGGTTCACGGTTTATTTAATTCGAGTTTGATGGCTATTTGGTCACATAACTTCTTAGTTCAAGTCATTTGTCAGTACAATCACAGCTTTCATTGAGTACAGATGGTCGCTGTTTAATTGCAGCGGTTAACAATTGATTTAGTTGTTTGGTGATACTCATATTTATAGTAACTAGCGTGATATAATAGTACGTCACGTGTTAATGACGATTTTAGGAGTAAATGCCCTTTCCACAAACGGTTGTATTTGATGTAGTTGAAGAGCTGCAACGTTTGATGATACATATTTGTAAAAAATCATTTAAAATCAATTTGTAAAATATGAAGTGAATCTATGCATACATTAGTAAATACATGTAGGATGAAATCACATTGAAATGTCGTCGATATTATCCAGACTCAACCTATATTGTTACAAAACGATAGTGATTAATATATTCACATAAATTCACATATTAAGTGAACAAATTAGCACTATCTTTGACAGATATATTAACAGGTCCGTATTGTGTCATTGTAGAATCAATTCAAATAAAGTTCTCCATCATGTACAATAAACATCAAATGCTCTAATGTATAGACAATTCCTGTTTATCATGATTATGTTGAAGCCTTACTTAACAACATTACTGTTATATTTTATGTCTACAGATGGAGAGAGTACAGACGGAGAGTAAAAGAACAACTTCAAGCAAAAGGAATAACTGAAGCTGATGTTTCTTAAGTAAAAACAAACAGTCTTGATGTGATGATTTTAATATATTGTTTGCCATAATTCCTCGATATCACATGATTGATATTCAGATTGTTGTTAATCGACGAAATATTACAGCAGACGTGATTAGGTGTAAATAACATATTGTATATACGTACTGCACGATTACAGTGGAAGGTGACATGGTTTAAAATTACGCTAGCTGATCATATTGTAATGAACTACATTATATTTACACTATAAGTATCATGATGTGTTGAAATTGCATGACTGGATGCTGAACTTAAAAGCTTGCTGATTTTTTAAATACATTTATATGAAAAAAATGAAGTTAAACAGTTAATGTATTTTATATAGAATTATTGGAAAATTGATGCTGTATTCATTAAATGATTTTGAATACTCAATGGTAGTACACTGCGTCATCAGTTGAAAATATTTGACGATAGCCTGAAAAGGGATGCAATGTTGTTTGCATTTTGTGGCAATTGTCCGGGTTGGGATATTCAGAAAATACTTTATCACGTTTTCATACGTAGACGAGACATTAACATCATGAGCTGTTTTACAATTCTTTTGTTACAATAGTGATTACTTGGTGCGCTTTTATTGTTTTCTTTTACGAGTTCTTATAATAAAAATACATTTCATCTTAGAAGTGGCAGGTGCCCGATGACGTAGTGTACTATCATTAAATACTGCTTCATAGTAATGTACATATATTGTCTTAGTTTTGCTAGTCTTCCTCAAGCCTGTATATGTATAGTAGCTTAACTTGATTTTGATATATTCTTGAATAAGCATTGTCAAATTTATTTATTTCATCATAATTTAAATGGATTGATTTGATTATTCGTTTGTCCTATTCTAGAATATATTATCTATTCCTAGTTCCATCTATTAACAAAGTCATAAAATATGTGTGTAAGAAATTCGTTGATATATCTCTGAGTGACAATGTTCATGAGTAAGGATAAGTAATTATTCAGAATCCGTGTATTCACTAATAATGAAGATTAACAAGTTTTTCGCTGAATAATTATACAATTATAAATAATAATCAGCTTACATGTGTTTGTGTTATTTTTACAATGACGTCGTATATAGAGAATACATTGTTGGTACCGAGATAGAGATGGTTTATCAGGTGAAGCTTAGAAAGATGTAATGGGTAGGCCTGTTGATCGCATTTTAGCTTTCATGCTGAACCGGATAAACTTTCTACATCTCGGCACCATCCATGGACTTGATATATCCTGTTTCTTGAACAATATATCTGTTCTTACAACGAAATAAGTCTCAAAGCCATACTTACTTGGATTAAATAACGCACGTCAAGCCTCTTTTAACTACGCCATAATCTGACCGATCAGCAACATGACGCGGCAATTAAATAGTCCCATACATAGTCACGCTATTTGGCTTAAAAATCTTAGAATACTTTGAGAATTTAAACATCCACTTTATTTATATAACACTGCATCATTTTGTAATATAAAAAATACTTTGTTGTATGACGAGCGAACACAGGCGCTTAGGAATACGAAATGACGGAATTAAGCAAATATGGCGACTACTTTAAACATCATGGTCATCAGATACGTCATCGCCGCAAACAGTTCTGAAACCGTATTGAGGAAGAACTTATTAAATGATCGTGGATTCAACTGATGCAAACATTCAAACCAGAACGATTGAATAAGATATCTAAAATTGTATTACGTTAACTTAAAATAGACTTATGGTGGTGAATTTCAATCGTATCTTATGTTAAGCTTACTGAAAAGCACAGTTATAATGATCGCGGGTGTATTGAAGAATCGAAGAATTTCTTGTTCTTCGAATAAGCCATTCTTTACATAATTGTGACAAGTCACTAAAATATCAAGTATTCATTATTCTAATATACCACAATATATAGAATCCCGGTTCGTATGGGAGATAATGTAGAGTTATGACATTGGGAGTGAAGACAAAGCACATTCGTTTTATTTAAACATTATACAAAAAATAGTGCTCTCTATATATACGAACTCACGATGTCAATAATTACCGGCGCAGATAATATTCATATCGCAGTATTATTAAATCACATTATATACATGAAGAGTTTACATAAATGCTGTACTCCGTTTAGATAATTTACATCTAAGATTAAACAGTTATCTATTTACATTGTATAATTATAACTGGTTACTCCAGTGTGATATATCAACAAATATGTGGAAATATTTACGAATAGTTTAAAATATAACACTATTGCGATCACATTATTAGTCACTCAAGAAAGTTGAGGGACCGGAACTTCTTACTCAGGGAGACAGTTAACACTGACAACCCAGTGAAGAGCGTAAGTTCAATAATATTTTATATCTATTACATTATGAATATAGTCAACGTATATCCGTGAACGTTTGATGCGTTGCAATGGTTTGTTTAAATTGAAATACTAAATGCTCAGCGGTAATCCAAAAGAAAACTAACTAAATCTAATTATGTTAAATGAGACAGTGTATTTTTACATCACATGAAGAAAAATGAATTCTGCAGTTTATATACATGTATATTTTTTAATCCAATAATAGGTTTGATAACTTGAGCGATATAGACATACGACCATTGTATGTATAATTAAAGTTTAAAATGCTTTTGGAAATAAATTGAAAGGTTAAACTGCTCATATGTTATGGTTAAAGTGTTCATATATTATAGTTAATGTGCTCATATGTTACGTTTAGAATCCTTATAAGTTATGGTTAAATTGCTCACATGTGATGGTTAAACTACTTATAATTATGTTATGATTGAACTGCTCATATGTTATGGTTAAGCTACACATATGTTATGGTTTAAGCATTCATTAGTTTATAATCCTCATAAGTTATGGTTAAATTGCTCACATGTTATGGTTAAACTACTTATAATTATGTTATGATTGAACTGCTCATATGTTATGGTTAAGCTACACATATGTTATGGTTAAAGCATTCATTAGTTTATAATCCTCATAAGTTATGGCTAAGTTGCTCACGTGTTATGGTTAAACTATTTTTATGTTATGGTTAAAGTGTTCTAAGGTTATGGTTGAAATATCCATGTTATTGTTTCAGTGCTCATATTGTATGGTTAAATTGCTCAATTCGTTGAATGCTGAATTGCATGAATAATATCTAATTTATACTTATGTGTATCTAATTGTAAGATGACGCACTTCTTAAGTGGTCCTATCATTTTATGTAAAGTTGGATAAGATCTGATAATTCTTTATACGTACATTTGAATGTTGCAGCCCTGTTATGGACATATCTAACAGTTTCCAGGTTTTTACACATAGACTTATAGGCAGAATGAAATGACCGAAAATAAGCTAAACAATCACATACAAGGGCAGATAACTAAACCATTTATTTCGCTTAAAATGTTTCTATTATCATTATGCCAATAATATGTCAATACATTGTCAATCTGCCATTATGTATATGTGCAAAAAATTGGAAACTGTCAGATATGTCCTAAAATGATATAGATACAATAAAACATCGAAGACAAAAATAATGTTTAAACCTTAGTTTCAACCTTTATTCACCTTAGCATATATATGTGTACATGTAGTATGTATATTGGCCTTTTTGATATAGCCATGTACTAATTAACAATCATTATCATCAGACAAATCAAAATAGGCTATCATCATTCAGCTAGTTATCATCAACTACGTATGGTTCAAAACCAAGTTCGTACACAAAGTACAAAGTCTATGCTTATACAACTCCCTTAAGATAATGTAAATAATCAACACTCATTAGTTTTTGTTCATTTGATTCACTTAGAATACCATGAATAATTGTGTTGTAGTACAGCCACAATTCTACACATTACCTTTGTCAAATAATATATAATCAAAGAATATTTTCAGGATTATTAGCATAATCATCACAACTTCAATGTGTTAAGCGTGTTCTATTTTCCTGCAGTAGTAGCATATTAGAATAGGTAATATAGTTGAACACACATTATTGTGATTTCTTGCCTGTTGAGCAGCTCAGATTTAAAATTCATGACGTCATATTCGCGTCCTTTAATACGTTCTAAAAATAACTAGATAGTACCGATTAAGCACCGTAATATGTACAAAATCCGTGTTGTGGCCGTTGTTCACAGGTTATAAAATAATTAATGCCGTTTTTGGATTGCTTATATTTTAAGGATGGCCTTTATTCGTTGGTGGTCTCTAGTTTTGGACTGTATGTAGAAGATCCATAATGTATTTAACGCATTTTTCAAAGATATTTCAATTATATGCGCGGCCAGTTTTTCCTTGACCGTATTCTTACCAGCACTGACATATTCTTCTACAAGGAGACGTCAACTTCTCCATATATAGGTGAAAATCGAGATTTTGTCAAATTTTCAAGGAAAGGTATGACTTGTCGAGAGAAGACCAAATACATCGGATAACGTTTTAGAACAAGTTTTGTATATGACTAATCTACTACTGCTAGTAAACAGTTCTGAACCAAAATGTAGACAAACGTAGCATGATCATTTTTGTTGTATGAGACGATGTCACATTACTCGTTTTTATTGATGCGCGATTATAACGGTATACCGGTAAATTGCAATACGTTCCTTAGCAATACGCACCGGTACCGGTACGGTTTCAACCTGTATCGCGACATTTTAAAAGTAAATTGATATTGACTATTTCAACTTGCTTTGTATCAGCTGTAGCCTAATTCGGCCGAAAACAGATAGAAATATTTTATTTGTGTAGTTGTATGTGATGCTTTGCTGAAGGAGAATTTTATATGTGCATTATTATTGTTGTGTACTATACAGCATGACGTTTCATTATGATCACTGATTAATTCATTAGTTTCTTCGTGATAGGTTTACTAAATTTACCATCATGCAAATGATTAATAAAGCTACATATTTTCACTAAAATCCAAGTCTGAATACTTATACATCAAGAGTTTTAAACTCACAATATTTCGCAATATGTATTGCAATAAAGTGTTGCGTGTTGCAATATATCGCAATACGTATTGCAATAAAGTGTTGCGTGTTGCAATATATCGCAATACGAATTTTCCTGCAATACTCATCCCTACTCATTAGTTTAGTTAAAGCAATATAAAGCCTCCAATAATTTTAGCTGTGTGTGAAACATGAATCCGGCAAACATATATACTTTTTAATCTATGAAATACAAGGAATACCTTGTCACGTTCGTCACATGTCCATAGTAAACTTAGATAAGTGTAAAAAGGGTTTAATTACGCAAATATTGAAATCATATTAATGTTTCATTTCATTAAACGTATTCAAAAGAACAATGTGTATCAATATAAATATTTCGCTAAAGGGCGTACACAAACATTTTTCACACATTTATGTTAATAGTGCTTAATCTAGAACTTAACAATTCTTTAAATGAATAACATTAACATTAGAAGTGTGTCATAACAAATAACTGGTAACGTACAAAGGTGTTTTGATCAAATTCATTGTATCATCAGATACGGGGTATAATCTGTTTATGTTATTATTTGGTCCATCTTCATTGTAGGAATATATGTCAATATCTGGTATGTGTACGTGTGTTAGTGGTAAATACAAACACCAAATAAAGAAACCTAATATGTGAAATGGAATCAATCATTGCTACTTGACATGGTCCCATATAAAATCTGATTTATAAAGTCAAGACAATGGATTCTACAAATTGGCAATATGAAGGCGTAAGATCGATGGGCATATTTCATTGTAATCTATTTTCTCAAAGTAGTATATTGTAAAAAGTGATGTCACTGGAGTAACGTCTCTTGAAGAACTGTACTGCGTCTAGTATATCGGTTAAAGGACACACATTAAAACAGACAGTGTGTGTATCAAATTCGTGCGTAAACCAAACACACTTTAGTATAGGATATTTCATCGGTCTGTATTTTCTTTTTTTTGTTACTCAAAACATCATTATAAAACATCATTATAAAAATACAGCGGGTTCTACACGAAGCTTTTTAATTGCAACGCACCGCATATATAGAATAACACATTTCAAAATACAGATAACAAAGATCGTCTTTCGTCATCAGTTCGTCAATATAACCCTGATGTTTTATGCATTTGCAATGTACCCACTGTGATTGTAACAAAATCATTAGTAAGTGATAAAAATCGAATATCTCATCTTAGTGATGGTCAAAACTCGCAAAGAAATCGTATTACTTATATTAGAGAATGTCAAAACTCATATAGAAATCGAAATCAACCCAAAAGTAATTAACTTAAAGATAGAGTAGACATGAATAACATGCTGACCAATTAAGAACATGTTGACTATGTTTTCCCTGTCCTTGAATATAAAGTTGTTAGTTAAGCTTCTTTTTTCATTTAGTACACTATTCTTTTTTCTATATTCGTTTAATGGCATCCCGCTTACTTGTCAATTTTGACATTGACGTTCGTTTTGTATGTGCAGTATTTAAATAAGCAAGTTGCACTGAAATGCAGCGTCTACCCCTGGGAAAATAAGCTTAATTTTCGCTTAAACATGTCCCCTATTTTCATTATGAATATTGCCCAAGTAGGCCTCTTTAATGTAGGTTTTACCCTTTCACCAGTACCAAGCGTCTATCAATTTTGTTAAGAAAATCCAGATGCGCAACATATGTATGACATAATGTGTACGCAATGTTATCAGAACTATACAAAAAAAAAAAAAAAAAAAAAAAAAAACAACAGCAAAGCAACAACATAACTATTCATTAGTAGACAATAGTACTTTTTTCTTGAGTTGACAGTTGTCGCTCTAGTTCTTTAATTTCCTTGCCCTCTGTTTTGTTTGTACTTCCATAATCTTCCTCGTCATCTGGAAAAACATATCTGATACTTCACTTACAAATTATTATATCCGATATCTCAATAACACAAACAAATAGTCAATGTCATTACTTTCCGTTGGGGATTTGATTACATAGATTTCGAAGTTCGGCTCATCCACTTGATCAAAACCCGACAATCCGAAAATGATAGAAAACAATTAGGTAAAAGTTATTTTTTCCAAAATATCAAAATTCAGGAACTTAGATCCCCTCGATAAAGTACCTTCTTTTAAACAAACGTTTTTTTCTAGTTTTGGTGATCATCCAAAGATGTATTTTATGCACCATTTAGTCATAACTGAAAAAATATAATGAATAGCTTAATAATTTTGAAACCAAAGTACTATATCAAGTTAGATCATGTCAAACTTTGCTATCAAATATATTTGCCATATATGGTATGATAGTCTACGTGATCATTAATTTTTTTATCCTATTTGAAAAAAACACACCTCAGTCTACATTTTCATGTAATTGTACAGGGGATTTCTAAATCTTACCAATCGATTTTCATACAAAGCTTTTTTAACCCCGTAAAGTACAATGCTTTTATTCCATATAGACCGTGTTATCAGTTTGCTTTTGACCTGTCTCTACTGAGTGATTGTGCACAAGTATGTGTACACCGTATAAACAAAATTAAATCGAGCAGGTATTGTTCATTGGTAGATAATCAAAATAGTGAACTTATACGGTAGTAAGAATTGAATGAGGACGACACAGAAGGCATTTTATTAGCTTTTTCAGCTTAAAATTGTCGTTATTTACAGGCGATATGGTAACCGAATTGGCTGCTTATATGAGGAGTGTCATATGGTGTACTTTTGCGATATCGTTAGACATTATCAATGTCATAACTTAGTACATTGTATAATCTTAGGGATATTGCCCGAGAAGAACATTACTGGTACTGTAATTGTTGAAACCATTTAAGACTTGGGTGTAAATTCTTGAAATTAGTATTAATCGCTCCTTTTTTATCAGTTATATTGATTATATAATGCGTTATTTTGTAGAATCATGACAGAGACGGGAAACCCAAACTTCGAAGTAGATGGTGCACATGTGATAGAGCACGGAGATATATGTGAACTGTGTGAAAATACGGCATCAGTGGGATACTGTTCAGAATGTGAATGTTACATATGTCAATTATGTTTTGATAACCACATTAAAATAAAGAAAAATCATCACCATGTGCTGCAAATAGCTCCAGAACGTAAGGAAGATGATCATACAATTCATTTTAAAACATGCACAGAACACACGCAACAAGAAGTACGACTCTACTGTACTGATCACAAATTTGTTGGATGCGCAGAATGCATGGCATTTAATCATAAATCTTGTAAATATGAAAACATAACAGCAGCATCCAAGGAATTCCAAGATAATGGAAAGCTCGCTTGTTTCCTTCAAGATATTCAAGACTTAGAGAATGTTCTTGAAAACTGTGTTGAATCGATTGCCTCTCAGTCAGAACTGTTGGATAACTTGGATAAAACAACCACTCACTCTGTGCAACAATTCGTGAAAGATGTAATTTCGTATGTAACTGATGAAGAGAAACTCATATTCAATATTGCAGATTCGAAGAAATCCATCAATAAGGATAAACTAGAGAAGTTATCGGATGATCTGAAAAGGATTGGGTCCGACATTTCGTCTATAAGTGCTAATGTCAAAGAGAATGACATGATTCATATTTTCATCCTGGTCGTGGAAGCAAAGCCAAAATTATCCCAGATTCGGGACACATTAACAGCCATTAATTGTCAAGAGGTCATTGATAGATTCACATTCTATCCTTGCAGATTGCTCCAACGTCAGCTATCGGAGAAACGTCCTCTTGGCAAGCTTTTGGACAACGCACAATCCGAACAAGGTATTGCCTATGTAAACTCTGTTTTAATAATTATATGAACGTTTCACATTATCATGACTTAAAATCCTATAACTTTAAAATATATGATAAGAAGATATTTGTGGTGCGTACGGTAGCTGTTATAACGATATATTCACGGAATGGGTGAAACGACACAGAAAATGAATGACATGAGGGAATGGGTACTTCGAGAAAATGTGACAACGTGTGAGTTTGATATCGTGACGGCGACGTTAAGTCATTTCACGTGCTTCGCAATTCCACGTGTGCGAATGATATATAAAGCGTATATTTATTTCTTTGAATAATTCGCACTGATATTTTGCATGTATTCAGTCAATATGTGCAAACAAATTTGGCATATAACGCTCTTGATTGTTTTCATAAATAACGCTGACCACGAACTTTTACGAACCTACCTTATAAGATATACAGGGCTTTGTATTAATATAGACGGATTGTAATCCATTTCTATTTGTGTTATTGAGACCTCGCACAATGATAAGGGCTTTTAAATCTGTCACATTTGTTATTTCAGATGACGTGGATGATTATGAATGTAAATATAAAGCAGTGTGTGCTAAAATTCAACAACATAAGCAACAATTGACATCTCAAGAAAAAATAATGTATGCTCAGAAACATGACAACCAAAGACTTCAACAAAAACTGTCTACTCAAGAAAAGTTAAATAAAAGACTTCAGCAACAATTGTCATCACAGGAAATGGACATTAAACGATGTCAACAACAACTGACTACTCAAGAAGAGAACAACTGCAAACTTCAGCAGCAACTGTCCACACAAGAACAGGACAATACAAAACTTCACCAACAATTGTCAACACAAGAACAGGACAATACAAAACTTCAACAACAACTGTCCAAACAAGAACAGGACAATACGGAACTTCAACAACAACTGTCCAAACAAGAACAGGACAATACAAAACTTCAACAACAACTGTCCAAACAAGAACAGGACAATACGGAACTTCAACAACAACTGTCCAAACAAGAACAGGACAATACAAAATTTCAACAACAACTGTCCAAACAAGAACAGGACAATACAAAACTTCAACAACAATTGTCCAAACAAGAACAGGACAATACAAAACTTCAACAACAACTGTCCAAACAAGAACAGGACAATACAAAACTTCAACAACAACTGTCCAAACAAGAACAGGACAATACAAAACTTCAACAACAACTGTCCAAACAAGAACAGGACAATACAAAACTTCAACAACAACTGTCCAAACAAGAACAGGACAATACAAAACTTCAACAACAACTGTCCAAACAAGAACAGGACAATACAAAACTTCAACAACAACTGGCCACACAAGAACAGCATAATGTAAAATTGCAACAACAGCTGTCTACTCAAGAACAGGAGAAAATATTACTACAACGACAACTGTCTGCAGAAAATGAGGAAAATACAAGACTTCAGAAAGAACTCTCTACGCAAGAGCAGCACAACCAGGTTTATAGTATTATGTACACAGCTGATCACATTTAGTTCATATTAGGTCAGAAATATTTTGCATTTTTCATACAAGCGGCGATGTAAAAATGCGATTGCAGGAAATGAGTAAACAAAGATGGCAGTGTACAATTTAAAAATGAACAAAATCTGAGAACAGGAAATAATGTTCAACATTTTCTTTTTCAGTCACCATGATTTTTATTTTCATTTCTTCTCCGACTTAAAAATGATTTACTTTTTTGGTTGCTAACTTTGTGTGGAATTTCTTTGCACAGCGTATTATCATTTAATGATTAATTTATTTATATTACAGAGGCAGACACAGCAACTATTAAAAGTGATGAAAAATGGCGTAAGATTTATTTTCTTTTTTTTCAAACATGTATCACAACGAATGCCTTATTTTACAAAGCATTTTTCAGAAACATGTTACTCAACTTTAATTCTACGTCTGTTAATATCAAAAGTGATACAAACAATAGATTCAATCTGATAAAGCTTTGCTATTCTTGAACACTAGATAAGATAAATTAGATTATGTAGTGACCGATTTCATATTTTGCTTTGTGTATTCTCGTATCATGAGTGTACTACCATTACTTTATGGTAGTATATATATATATATATATATATCTCTTGTGCAAAATGAGGATAGAAATATGTATGACTATGTGCATTATTGTATGTTGGCAATTTAGCCTGAAATTAAAACATGTGTTTTTAATTTAGTTGAAACTGGCATGCGGACATGTATGTGATGCTGACCAGATGAATTATAACAGAATAATCAAATGTCCTACGTGTGATATCATCTTTGGTGGTACGTACATACTTCGTGACATATTCATTATTGTCCTACATATGAATACCAATAAAAGTAGATAAATACGAGTTTGTCGACCTACCATTCTGTTTAATATGGTGTACATTAAGTCAATAGATGCTGTGCATTACAATGTAGCATGTAGTACTGATAAGCCCCGCCAACTAGCCGCATCATACAACGCTACTCTCCATGGTTTTAGTCAGTAAATAGATAGTTGTTCAGCATTACGGACGTGAGGCTTATCATTAGAGAACATAACAATAGATATTTAAAAAATGTGTAAACATTTAACGGATTTATATCATCGATGAATTATTTGGCGATATTATTAATAACTTCTTTTAAATCTTTAACTATCATAACAATATCAATATTCCTAGATAATGTACTCAAAAAGCACTTGTGTGAAGAAAACCATGCAGCCATCAATACGTATATTATATACATTCTTATTACATCATGTACACATGTTTGGACTATTACATTTGACATGATAATTATTGTTATTATAACAGATCAGCCTGATGGTACATTGAGAACAGAAGAACAAGAATACTACATCGAGATGAAATTTAAATTTCACAAAGGAACGCAATCAGTAAATACTTACTTCATTTGTTTGATACACGAATTTTGAAAAAAATATACTGATCTTGTTTCTGTTCACGAAACATCTGTTCACGAAACATCTGCAGTCTTGTAAATGATTACAGAAATGTAGTTGTTTGTATGAACAGATAGAAAGTAATGCTAATTAGGAATGTCTAAATACTTCAAAGTAATGTGCAACGTATATCTTCCAAATAAGCTGCAACATGATTGACAACATTATTTACTAACAATCATATATCGAACATTGTCTAGCTGGAGATGTGTTCAGTCATTAATAAACCAATGTTCACAGTTTTACTGATTTGTAGGAATAACCTGATGAGTATAGTTTCAATTTCAATTCCTGTAGACAATCTTCAAAGTTCTCGATTACGTAATACATGTGTATGTTATTGTAGTATTCAGAAGTTGAGTTTGAATCCTGGGAAACCATATGAAGGAAATGAAGTTACTGGATATGTAGATGATGATGGAGATGTACCAATTATACTAAATATGCTTAAACTGGCATTTGATCGACAACTTTTATTTACAATCAACATAAATGGACAAATTGTTACGAACGGGATAGATATATTCACGTGAGTGTTGAACATTGATTTGTAATTTAACATACTATTTAAAGCGGGATGTGTTGTTTATTGAATGACTATTGTACGAAAATGAAATGGAAATATATATGATTGTGTTTGTTCATAATAAGCATTTAATTTCACATATTGTACCCGGTGAATTATTTTGTATAGACTGTACGAAACATTGTTCTAAATATTTATTAATACATATCCGGCCCTTTCTTAACTACACCTCAAGGATAACTAACCGAAAGAAAAACTTTTAATGACTATGAAAAAAGTTAGAGATCAATTATCCTTATAGATTGTGACATACACATATGACTGATTTTGAATATTAACTTTCATACTAACCATACAACCACGAGCATATTTGACTTCAAATCATAAAGGGAGATAACATTACTAACTAGTACTCTCCCTTTTCTATGATTATACCAGTACCGTATAGCATTTTTAAGTTCATGAATACAAATTCCAAAATGACACAATTTGGAAAAAGCTTACGGTGAATGATTTATAAATGATTCATTCTACATATTCAATGAAAATAAACAAAGAGATTATTGGTTATAAATGATTGCTTGTATAAGGGTCTGTGATCCTTAATTTAGACATAGAAACATGTATGTGATCGATTGTATATATCAACTAATATTTTTACATATCATGTTTTACCCATTACTACTTTCATGCTAAATATATTGCAGCTATTTTGTATAAACAAACAGTTCTACATATCGTTTAGATCTATGATTGTATAATTTATAGATCATGCCCATAAAAAAGATTCCGAACGCTCTACATGATCTTTTCCGACAGTGCCAATAAACGTATAGTTTATGTGGTTAACTGGGACACCAGTACAGTCAAAACTAACAATGATATACAATCATTTTTACTCTTTTTGATGCCGCTGTGAATATTGGTTGTATCATGTTTATTTTACCATCCTCCGATACATTTTATGCGTCACATACATGGCGATGAATATGCATATTTTGGTACAACAATCATTTATATAAACATACATCATACGGCGGGTTATTATTCATTAAATCATTCTAAATAAATGCATTTGTTCCTTTACATTATTAATAATATGATATTTAAATTGAACACAATATAATCAAAACATGAGCATTACTTAAAGACATTGAACAGCTACTATATAAGTGACCCCCCCCCCCGCAAAAATCCATATGAGGTCTGATCTCGTAATTGTTACATTGCCCCTGATCAGAATAATACTGTCTTTTACGGTCAGCTAAGTGTCTGTAGACTTAACACCTAGTCAATAAGAGGGTCATAAATTGTATTGATTTTTAGTGGTACATGCAATTAGTTTATGGATAACTTCCTGCTCTTTTTATAACCATTTTCTTGTAATTAATGAATGTTATCCGCTAATATTACCATATTATGTTAGAAGTCTAATATTGATAAAATGTATCTGACCGCTTCCTCTGTTTCTAAATCAAATCATTATATTTATACATGAACATACTTGTACAAGGTTCTTTAAAATAATTTGCAAAGAAACTATGTTTTTTGCAGTACTACTTGAGAAAATATACTGATTGGAAATATTTAATTTTACCTGTTGTATTAAAAACGATAATTTGTATTAATTTCACAAAATGGACAGTTTGATTTTATTTATCTAAATCATCCAGACTAAAACAATTGGTGTGAGATACAAATATTTGCAAATGTGCTTGCAGTGAAGAGCATTTGTTTGAGTAATTAATTTCTGTGATAATATTAAATGAGCTATCTTATTCTTAATATTTTGCATTTAATATCAACATACTTCTTGTTTAAAACCAAAATGATTTATATTATTAATTAAACATTAAATCAAGTTAAGTATATGTACAGTATCTATGTATTAGCCATATAGTGACTGATTATGTAACCAGAAGCTAGTCTATCAATCACCCTGTCTGTTTTATTGGCCCTCCTACTGTGTAATATACAGGACTGCTGGGTCTTAGTCAAATACCTCGCATTCCTGGCTCAATGTCTTTAAGAATTGTTTATTATTTTTCGGGCGTTTATGCAGTATAAACGCTCCGGCGATTCTGATAGTTCCGTGAAAATTAAGAGTGAATGTAAATACATGTATTTCAAATTATAGGTAGATGGCTTACACAAACACGTAGACTTGCCTCGATCTATTAGGTGTATAAGATTCTGCTGATGTTTTATTTTGAAACGATTTTGAATTAAAAATGTATGCTGGAATTTGAAGACAGTCTATGTTAAGTCATGTTAACAATAATATCTAGATGCACTTCAAATGTACGAGTATATGTCTCGGTATTTAATAATCATCCGTAATAATAATCATACATTATTGATACATGCGTTCGGTTATGAAGTACTCCTTTGAATTGTCTGAAAATTGTGATTTCTGGAACAGACGAATTTTTCAACAACCATAGTCACGTGATATAAATTGTTTTTACAATATATTTATATAATAAGTACTTGATAAGTATCTTCCTATATTTTCAGTGACAAACCACCAAGGTGAGTAATCTCTTTATAATGTTATATTTGATTGTATTTACAATGTGTTGTAAAATTATGTACCAGAATATTAACAATAAGTCAATATGATGATTCTACTACAATGGTATCTCGTATCACCGGATTTGCACCGAAGGGTTGTGAGTTTGTTTAGATACATTTGACTGTATGTCAAGAGTGTTTTATCTTCAATTACTGTACATATGTCAATTGGATAAAAGTGAGGTTTGTTACAGTCACAATATCCATATAAACAGGACTTTGTTGTACTGACTGTGCCTATAATCGTATTGTCCTGAACGTTTGTTCATGGTTTACAGGGTTAAAACAGTGACAAGTAACTACAAAGAAATACTCACGTAAAATGGATTTTGCTGTGGTGTCACTCTGGTCTTTAGTTGTATATGTTGTTTAGCTAATTTTTCTACTCCAATCCATCCTAGATACATCAAGGACTTATATACATACAACTTCCGTACTAACAGTTTAAAGTTATCAAATCCCGCGATAATAAGACGTGAATCAACGGGAATACATGCTATTGTTTACAAAAGCGAAAATACGAAAATATCCGTGATAATCCGAATGTTTAATCTCGGAGACGAAAGGATTATAATAGATGTCCGCCATCTTGGAATTAAAAATGTTCGACTGATGCCGTTACTATTGAAACACATCACATAACTTAAGCATAAACGGGTTCATATTTATAGTAATTTAGAAAACAAAGTCCATCTGTCAGTTCGTTTATCTGTCCGTCTAATGTCAGAATAGTGGACTGAATTTATTCAGTAATAGCCAGCTACCAAACCAAAAACTGACATTGAGATAGCTAGTTTATCAAACTGGTTGCAGTTGAGAATATATCCAACTGAAGACCTACATTTATAGAATGGTCCTACACCCTGGATCGTAACACATTTCTTGGTGGCAGCGGTGGGATCTGCTAAAGTATTACGCAGGTCCAGTGATACGAACCTTAGACAACCTCAGGTCCAGTTAGATTATATACCAGTTAGTACATAAAGATAATGAGTAGCCCAGTATCAGTTGCTAGTTCTGGAGTGATAAGCTTTTAATCAGTTGATTTGCCAAGCCGCGAGCTAAATATGGATACCTCGGTTGTAGTCCAGACAGTATCTGAATATGATCTTGATGATTCAGAGTTACACCCGATGAACCAGGTGATGACCACCAGTTATAGCCAAACCCAGGAGCTTCAAGAACAAGTCTCCAGTATGACAACAATTTTAGCCAAAGTTGTTGAGCAACTTGAAACAATCAAATCCAGTAATAATAATGATAAGTCACAAAGGTTAGAATCCTATGAGCATCAACCCATTAACCCAAGATTAGCTAACAACATAGAAAGTCAAAACGTGATTCACAGATCACACTCATGACTCCAACCGCCAGTGCTTGATAGCGGTTCTATGAGAGCAAAAAATCAGCATAATCATTGTAGGAATGATGGCTTACCAAGGCCACAGATGCATTTCCAAGATAGTAGCTATGATGAAAACTTGAGGAATAACTTAACCCATGGTACGTTTAATGACACTCCTTACTCCGCCCCAGTTAACCGCCAATGTAATAACCAACAACCAAATCAGCGAAAAAGGCAAACTTACAATTCACAACCTATGGTAAAAATGCAGCCTTTTGATGGTAAGAATGAATGGTCAACATGGATAGCCCAATTTGAAGCGATAGCAAAACGAAGGGGTTGGTCAGAAGATGACTTGCTTGATCAATTACTACCAAGACTAGAAGGGTTAGCAGGTCAGTCTGTTTTCACGCAACTTCCACCGGTGATGCTTGACAACTATTATGATCTGAAAGCTGAAATGAATAATCGCTTTAAATCAATACAGACAGCTCGTTCCTACGCAGCCAAGTTTAGTCGAAGGTCCCAGAATCATAACGAATCTATTGAAGAATTTGCGGCGGACTTAAAGCGGTTATATGATAAAGCGCATGGGTATCGTGACAGTAGAGCAAGAGATGAGGATCTCGTCTGCAGATTTTTGGATGGCCTGGAGGATGACGAGAAACGATTTGAAGTAGAATTCAATAAGGAGCCTAGGGATATTGACGAAGCAGTATACTATACAGTAAACTACTTACAAATTAAGGGCCTTAACAAATCAGACAGAAAAGTGTGGCCTCAAACTCGAAGAGCCATGCAGCCAGATGAACACAGGGAAAAAAGCAAGGATGAGTTCGAACCTAGATCTGACAGCAGTACCTTATACCAGGAGTCGAATAGTGAAGAAGCAAGGCTTTTAAAGCTAGTACTGGAAAGAATAGACAAACTTGAAGAGAAATGCAATGGTAACAGGAAATACAAGCCAAAGAAAGAAGTACAGTGTTACAATTGTCACGGCTTAGGTCATTTTGCCCGTGATTGTCCGGAGAAGGAAGGTCAGAGCCATAACAAAGAAAAGCATGTGTAAGAGCAAACCTTTAAACTTCAACGGACCTGCCCAGAAGGCCAGCGGGAGGTCCCAGTAAGTGAAAACGGCCAGTCTAAAGAACAAACGTTCATTCAGTCAGCACAACAGCCAGAACATGATAGCCAGATACACTTGAAACAGACAAGAGGTCTTACCGATGGGGTTTATGTACGGGGTACGGTAAACGGGGAGTCAGTTGTGTACACAGCGGATACCGGATCGTCTAGGACGATCATTTCCACTAGGCTATTTAAGAAAATTCCAGAGGTGAAACGACCGAAATTAGATCAATCCACAAACATTGTAGGTGCGGGTGGTACACATATCAAGGGGGAGGGAAATGGTGAGTTTGAGATAACTCTAGGTCCACTGACGTTACATCAAAATGTCTTAGTTACAGAGATTGAAGATGATGCTTTGCTAGGGTATGACATTTTGAGAGGTGATAACGGTGAACAAGCGGATATCCTTCTGTCTTGTAATAAGATTGTTTTGGGAGGGGTTGATATACCGGTGTTTCAGGTAGGGGATTTAAAGCGATCAAGGAGGGTTGTTGTGGCTGACGATGTGGAGTTACCGGGTCAGACTGAGGCCGTTATAGATATTTTCATTGAGCGGTGTCCGAAAGACGATGATCAGACTGGCGATTACCTTGTTGAGACTTCAGACTTTTTCAAATCGACTTACCCGCTGCAAATGGCACATACATTAGTTAATATCAACCAAGGACCGGTGTGCAAGATTCGTGTAATGAATCCGTTTCCATAAGCCGTTATATTGAAACAAGATGCCAAAATCGGGGTTGCCGAGAAGATAGTAAGAGTCGTAAGTACAATATCCAAATGTGAGCATGTTAAAGAAGCAGAGAACATGACAAGTTTTAGAAGAATTCAAAACGCTGATAGTATTTACACATTAAAAACATTAATATAGAAAACGTACCTGAACATTTGCAGAGTTTAGTCTGCTAAAAACAAAATTCACATGAACAAAAGGTGTTAGCAGGAATGCTAATCAAATATCAAGACATATGTTCAAAGTCAGATTGGGATATAGGACTGACCAGTTTAGCAGAGCACGCAATAGATACGGGTGAAGCAGCACCAGTAAAGCAACGACCGAGGCGAGTACCCCTAGCGTATGCAGAAGAGGAGAAGAAAGCCATTGAAGACCTTTTGAAAAAGGGTGTGATTCGTAAAAGTACTTCTCCATGGGCTTCGCCGATAGTGCTTGTAAGAAGAAATCGGGTGCGATACGACCATGCATCGACTACAGAAAAGTTAATGCTCTTGTCAAGCCAGATGGTTTCCCTTTGTCACGTATTCAAGACTGTTTAGATGCCGTAGCTGGTGCTACCTTGTTTAGCAGTTTTGATTTGACCGGTGGATACTTTCAGATCCCTTTGAATCCAGAAGATATCCCCAAAAGTGCCTTTGGTTGTAAATATGGCCATTTTGAAATGACGCGTTTACCATTTGGTCTCAATAATGCGGCCAGTACATTTCAAAGAACAATGGATATTGCTCTTCAGGGTCTGCAATGGGAAACGTGTCTTGTATATATTGATGATATCATAGTCTATGGTTCAAACTTTGATGAACACATATATAGAGTAGAACAGGTGCTTGATAGAATTAAATCAGCAGGCCTCAAACTTAGACCCGACAAATGTCACATGTTTAAGACCTAGGTTGTGTTCTTAGGGCATGTGGTGTCCAAAGATGGTGTTTTACCAGACCCAGCTAATACCCAAACAATCATAGAATGGCCCCGACCTGAGAATTCTAAGCAAGTCAAACAATTTGTCGCTACTGGCTCATATTATAGGCGCTTCGTGAAAAATTATGCAAAGATAGCCCGCCCGCTTATTGACTTAACCAAGAAAGAAGCTAAATTTATTTGGTCTAGCACTTGTGAAGCTGCCTTTAACAGTATAAAAACTTCTCTAACAGGTCCAGAAATTATGGGTTATCCATTGAACAATGCTGGTAGTTTCTATCTATATACTGATGCCTCAGGAACCGGCATAGGTGCAGTCCTTTGCCAAATCCAATCAAACAGAGAGCGAGTGATAGCGTATGCGAGTCGTGGTATGAACAAAGCTGAGAAAAATTACTGCATTACGGAGCAGGAATTACTCGCGGTCGTTTATTTTATGCAGTATTTCCGTCAATATTTACTAGGCCGACATTTTGTGGTTCGAACCGACCACCAGGCACTTGTCTGGCTCTTTCGGCTAAAAGAGCCGAGTGGCAAGATTGCCCGGTGGATAGCAATTTTAGCGCCGTTCAATTTTGAAATAGAATACAAGCCAGAAAGTAAGATGTCCCACTGCGATGCGCTTTCTCGGTGTCCGACACCTAAGGATTGCGCATGCAGCAGTGTTGACATGCGCGAGCCCTTGAAATGTGGCCTATGCCAAAAGTGTACCAGAAGAGGCCAACTGATGAATCTTGAACAGCAGCCAGAGGTTTCATATTCTGATATCAAGACGGCAACAAAGTCAAGCAACGAAGCATGTTGTGCGAGAGCAGCCTCTGTGGTTAAACAAGATGAGCCGAAACCAGGAACGTCGAACTCCCTTGATGAAGAAGCAGGGAAGCCTTGATGCTCTATGAAGTCCTCTCAGGAGCTTGCTACCATGCAACAGAGTGACCCAGACTTAAAACCCATCATTACTGCCAAATGTGAAGGTAGAAGACCTAGTCGCGAGGCTATGGAAGCAAGAAGCCCGGCATATCGACACTACTGGATCCTATGGGATGAGCTGTTCCTAGAACAGAGAGTCCTCTGTAAGAAGTTCATCAAGCAGAATGGAACCGGTGACTTCATCCAACTCATAGTCCCTAGCACTCTACGATCGGAAGTGTTGTGTCAGATGCAGTGTAGCCTGTTATCAGGACATTTGGGCATACGACGAACAAAGGAGAAGATGTCACAATGATATTACTGGTACAACCTCAAACAAGATGTGAAGTGGTTCATCTCTAGGTGTGATGTGTGTGCATCAGACAAACTTCCTCAGCAGAGACCAAAAGCCCCAAATGGGACATGTCAAGAGTGGTGCCCCTTGAGATACCCTAGCGTTAGACTATTTACTAAATACACATCACTTAACGCAAAAGATCAGTGCATTAATTGTTTTACTCTTGTCTACCACGTGTTGGGACTAATTACTATCAACATCGATTTGATAGGATTAACAAATGATCGCTCAGCACGATTGCATGATTACCTCGACGTGTTTTAATAATTGGGGTATTTAGAATGGCGCGAACAACATACAGCAAGGTTTGTGACATTATGCACGTACAGGTTTAGCGACGGACCGAATTTTATGAAACTTTTATGGACCGATTTTTTAAAGTTGTTTTATGCTACTCAAATCGGTCTGGGACGTTGACGTTGATTAAGCGGTATCACTAAATAAACTTCGAAACTTGATAATAAGTCTTTAGTTAGAACTGCACGTGCACCAATTATCTACATTCGATCATCAAAAGACTAACTTTCATTATAATAAGACGTGTGAAAAATTAATCGTCATTACTATTATTCAGTTTTGATATTTAAATAAAATCGCAATATACCGTTCTTTGAGTAAAATGTTGATATGCGATGTCAATAGTGTCACCGGGGTATATTGTAGGCCTAGCATATACTATGTTAAGGTGTCATCACCATGACGACGTCGACTTAATTGCACCCCGTGTGTTCGACACTTTGATTTTATTTTATGACAGTCGATTTCAGCAACATTTATACGCATTTTAGACGACGGAAGTATTTTGATACGAACATCCGGATCCAAAAATCGGATCCGAACTTCGGAACGGGATCCGAACGTTCGGATATCCGGACTCCGGTTGACATCCCTACTATTTAGGTCCTTTTCCATTGACAGCGCGCGGAAATCGATACATTCTGGTGGTGACTTACTCCTTTACCAAGTATGTCGAAGTAGTTGCTGTTCCAATGAATGCATTGCACGTTGGGGAGCGCCGCTAAGGATACATAGTGATCAAGGAGCGACTTTCGAGAGCAAGGTATTCAAAGGGCTGTGTGAACCTTTGTCAATACATGAGAGCCGAACAAGTCCGAGAAATCCTCGTGGAAATGGTCAAGTAGAGAGATACAACAGATGCCTCCATCAAATGATTAGGGCCTATCTAACAGGCGAACAGGAAGATTGGGACTTGTACCTAGGTTGTATAGCTGGCGCCTATCGAGCAACCCCTCATGAGTCAACTCACCTGAGTCCAAACCTCCTTAACATGGGGAGAGAAATACGTCTTCCAGCGGATGTGGTGTACGGACACAAAGCTGATACATGTGAAATAGAGGTACCCCCCTACTGTGCTTATGTCGAGAGTCTCCGTGACCGATTACTTCTCGCGCATGAGTTGGCCAGAAAGTATCTTACCCTGAGTGCTTAGCGAAGCAAAGGAGTGTACGACACTAGAGTATCCATTCATAACTACACAGCTGGTGACCTAGTATGGTACCTGCATGAAACGAAAGCAGTTGGTGTTTGCACCAAACTAGAGCGACGATATGATGGTCCATTTGTTATCAAGAAAAAGATTTCGGCTTTGAATTTCGAATTACAGATGACCCGGGAAGGTTTCAGTAAAGTAGTTCACCACAATAAATTAAAAGGCTACGAAGGAGAGACACCCCCAAAGTGGACGTTAACAGCGTCCAAACGTTTAAAGAGGAAAATGTAGTTTCGTGGAATTTAGTTATACATGTACATTTGTTTTCGCAATTAATCTTGTGACATTTGAGGCTAAGCAAAGTTGTAAACTGTTGTAAACTGCAGAATTCACTTGTTTGTGTTAAACAAGTTGGAACTATTTGTATCATAATGATTATTCACTGTACATTTACATGAAGCTACGATGTTGAGGTGAACCTGTGAGAAGTGTTTCATTTATTTATATAACGGCACAATGAATATAGTTTAAGGTGAAACGTAATAACTGACCGTAAAACTGTGGTGTATAGTTGCATATAAAGAGTCGTGCTTTGACATATAGATCATTAATGTGTCGAGTAATTTGCATTCTATGAGTTACATTGTAATGAACATGTGTTCCGTAATATTAGTGATAACTTGTAATGTGCATACCCGCAAACGAAGTAAAATCAATCAGCTGGGGATGGTTGAATTTTTCATTTTTCATTGAAGGTAACAAATCAAATAAGGGAGACAAATTCAATTAAATGGCAATGGTACCAGAGTAATCAATTTAAGAGTCAATGTGAAAATGTGAACATGTATGCCAAGAAGGTTGGAACCTGTAAGCACCGTCAATATTCGTGTAAGACTTGCGGGAAGGTGGACAGGAAGGGAAGGCTTGTAGGCCATGTATTGAAGTACCATGTGCCCATGGACAGAGTTCCGTTCAGTTGTATTCTGTGCAACTTCCGTTGCACAGAGAAATCAGACCTGGTTAATCATCTAAACCATTACCAGCGCCATAAGGAGGAAGCCGTTAAATGCTGCGTGACAGATCTTCAGTCCATTCTGAATCGCTCCAGCAACCCGGTGGATGTAGAGCAAATGATCACAACTACGGACACTGGGACACCTGTTTTAGCTCAAGCTGTGACAGATCCAAGAATCTTTGAACCGCAGGATGATAACGCTGTTTTGCCGGACTGGCTGGCAGATATTACCTACTCGCCAAGGACCATACTGAAGCAAGCATGGCCACTGTCGCAAGATCAGCCAGGGACAGGGTATGGTGTGTTAACAGCACCATCCCTGGGGGAAACACTGGGTTTCCCACCCACATGGAAGAGGAAGTCCCAAGGATTTCCAGTGACTACGCTAGGGGACGTCCTGGGTACCCCACTCAAGTCATCATCGAAGAGGAAGTTTCAACGATTATCAACGTCTTATACGGGGGACGTACTGGATGCCCCATCCAAGCAGAGTTTGAAAAGGAGGAGCCAAGGAAATGCGTTTCCTTCTACTTCGCTGGGGACACTACTGAATTTCCACAAACAAGATGGGAACAGTATATGGTGCCTTTTCAGCATCATCCTTGGGGAACACACTGGGTTCCCCACCCAACATGGTGAATAAGGTTATACAACACAGTGGTAGAGCACCAGTTATTCCACTGGGGACCTCACTGGGCACCCCACCCAACCAGGTTCCAGAGAAGCATGATATGCCATCAGCGGCTTGCGATTTCGAGAACCTCCTCAATGATCCTGTGTTGTCGACTGCAACTCCGGAGCAGGATGAAACTGTGTATGTCCTAAGGGATATTATGGACGGGGAGGACCTTACAGAACCCCTTCTGTTTGAAGATCAGGTGCCTACGGCAGAGTCTCCCAAGAAGCCGGGGACCGCAGCACAGACTGTAGTTTCGGGGGACCCTGAAAAGAAGAACAGTGACAGAATATTTCGGGCCATCGAAGCCAATGGAAGACAACTGTTGTCAATCAACAGGAACCTCCAAGCTTTATCAAGCTATTTTGAAGAATCCATCCAGTTCAGGGGAGCCATCGTGTCGCTCGAAAGATCAATGAACCGCCAAGACTCGAGGCGTTTTCCTGTGAGACAACCCAGGCCCAGGACACCCACGATCAAGAAGGTACACAATAATTAGTATCTCTTTTTTATCAATATTTGGACGTTTTATCAATATTACGCCTGTCGTTTTCTGGCAGGTCCGTACACTGCGTATCCGAGATTGCAGTGTAGGGATAAGTCGCTTGCTATGACGACTATAGCAAGTCCATTCAGTACCTGTCAATAGCAGTAAGGTTCTGAATGGATATAGATGTAGATCAACAGCATTCCCATTTGAAGTCATAATTGAAGATTTATCCATTCCGGGAAGGAAAATATAAACTTTAGCGCAAATACATGCACTTTTTAATTATTAGTGACAGTGAAACTTATTACTCATTTAAAATGACTTTAATTGATTAATGTAGTGTTACACTTTAAATGACATTAAGGTACCTAGATGGTTTTAATACAGTGACATTTATTAAGCAAATTTATTTAGTGTTGTTACCTTGAAGTGACTGTAATGTTTAAGTTTTATTGAGTGATATATCATATTGATTCATTGATTGACTTTATTACTGTATTTATGTTTTACTTGTATTCGTGTTAAGTGTGGCTACAGGAGTTTAGCCACATGTCACGAGGGGGTAATGTAATACCCTGGGTATTGGTGCTTAATTCTATTTAAGACATTCATATCATCTTAAATTTACATACATTTCATTCATCATTGAGTATAACAGAAGAAATGTATTGATGCGGGTTACCTTGCTAAACTTTGTTTGTTGTTGTGTCACATGTTTCCGCGAATGATCATTATGATCGTTTATTTTTCAGTGTTAGTTCCCATTTTTGGAAAGTGTCACTTTATGCACAATGAAATCGTAACTAAATCAGTATGTCTGACACGCATTTACCACTATTACGTTTGTTTAATCCATTTAATTAGCACGAAATTGTTTGTGTTTACAATGTTCGTCCTGCGTCCGCTGTGTGTGTACAAATTGCATTATGGTATAGCGTTAACGCACGAGTGAATCGCAAGTTATTTCTAGCGATCTATTTACTATTTAAAGTTTAGTAAATTTACAGAGAAAATTACTTTGGTTAGTATATATATGGATATATATGTGTATTTTTCCTTGTTGTAAGCAGTCATCTTTCTGTTACAAGGACCTACCAATTTTGGGTCGCTACCAGTATTCTTGGTAGCTACCTATGTTTGTGGTAGCAACGCGCTACCAGTTTCTGGTCTTTCCTACCAGTATTTGGTAGAACTACCAAAGTTTGGTAGTTGCTACCACTACTAAGTATAATAGCCGCAGGTTTTTGTGTTTTGAGTTAGTTCAGATTTTCATTTTGCCTGGTAAACATCCTTACGCATTTCTAAAAAATATATATATAAAGTACATGTTAACGTTTTTTTAATTTGTTATTGTTAAATATTCTGAACTCTGGTAACTTTGCCATGAATATTTAACAATTCAAGATAGTTTAAGTTTGATAGATTAGAGTTTCCTTAGACTCGGTTTTACGTGATGTTAACTGCTATCTGAGAAGCTTAAGGTAGTTTAAGTCTGCATTTTTGGAAGGCTGTAAGAAATTGAAACATTAGATTTTTTTAGGAGACTTTCTCTTACTAGTATATTGTGTTTAATACTGCTCACTGGTAATATTATTTTTACTCTGTGGTGTCCGTGGATTTGATCATTACATTTTGTTGTTATATTAAAATCATAAAGTTGTTACCATATTTTAAGAGCTGTTATTGAGTGTAAAACTCCATAAATAAATTATTTATGATTTGAAACTTAATATATCTGTTATGGTTTATCAGATAACTGACCTGTCTGTTTATCTGTCTGTCCGTTAAGTTCAGAATCGTTGCTGTGACAGTACTGCTAAGTTGAGTGCTTACTTTTGAAACACATCACATAACTTAAGCATAAACGGGTTCATATTTATAGTAATTTAGAAAACAAAGTCCATCTGTCATTTCGTTTATCTGTCCGTCTAATGTCAGAATAGTGGACTGAATTTATTCAGTAATAGCCAGCTACCAAACCAAAAACTGACATTGAGATAGCTAGTATATCAAACTGGTTGCACTTGAGAATATATCCAACTAAAGACCTACAGTTGTAGAATGGTCCTACACCCTGGATCGTAACAATATGTGTAGTTAAATTACTTTTGAGCCAAAAAAACAAAAAGAGTACACTTTCTCCGTCGAACACATTAAATTTTGTTTTATTGTCTTTATTATTTTCCTGTTTCATGTGTACCATTATGCATTTTAGCATGTATTTGAACAATTTATCTTTTCCTCTTTGTACCGTTATATAACTAACTTATTGACAGCCTCAATGAAGAACTCTAGTTAATATAGACTAGTTACCTTAGATTACTTTTATTGTTACCGTGTCAATAAACATTGGATAATGTAATATTATATACAGTTTAACATGTTGTTAGTATTGATTATAACTGATCAACTTTCCTTTCATTTGATTACGGGAAAATATTATCATTAATCTTCTATTCTGTGAGCTTCATTTATCTTAATTGATCGATGATTTAATTACGTAAAACGTTTAAAAGATATTGTGTTTGATGTATTTGACAAAATAGAACATAGTATATGAACGAAGTATGATGAAGACTAACAAAATATGCAATGAAAAACATGTGTGCTTTACCTTATGTACAACTTTGTGAACATCGCTTATTCAGTATTCCACAAGGATGTCCCCATGCATATTTATGATGTAAAATATCGATATTTTCAACATCTTACCTCACGCGTATTACTTAATCAGGTAATTTGGAGTTCTTATAACGAAAGTTTCATAGATGTGATATCTTACATGGTTTATGTATGAAACTTGTATGGTTTCTAGGGTTTATATGGGTGTGTCGTGTATCAAGTTCGTCATGATATGGATGAGCTTTCACACAGTTTAACTACGAATAAGGAATTACATTAAATATCATACGAAATTATCATAAATATCTCAAATAATCATTCATATTTGGTATCTTCGTCCCTAGAGTTTATATAGTTGTATTATCAAAGTGGGTTGAACTGTTCATTAAGCAAACAAAACGAGTTAGTATGAATTATATATTTACCTTTTTTGTTTTACTAAATCGTATTTACCTTAGGTTTTATTTGTAAAATTTACAATATATATTAACAATTTATTGATGTGTTAAAAGTTTCTTTCATTCAATTTCAGTGATATTTGGTAAGTATTTTCGATCCTCATACTTCCTGTAAGTTTCAAGTATCTTAATTTGTCAATGATTTAGACACGATCAGTGAGAATTTAAACTTTTTATTCTCATCCATTTGGATATTGTAAAATCACTGTGATAAACGAAATATGGAATAGTCAAACAAACACACAATTACATTTATGCATACAATTTTGTTTGCTTTAAATGCTTGCTTTGTAAACAAAACTTACACATTAATCAATTCAGATGGCCCCTTCATCTTCATAATATGAAATATCGATATTTCAAAATCTTATCTCACAAGTATACTGTAACAAGTATATATTCTGGCGTTCTTTTAACATTGTGAGGTATTTACATAAAAATCATAGCAGTTTACTATTGCATGTGCTATCTAGATGAGCAATACAATGTTTACCCAACCATGGGACAGTTAAGATTGAATATTATTAAAAGTTCCAAACACAGTATGAAAGCCATACAACATAACATGTAGGTATTTTATTCAAACATTATATTAAGCTCGAATATAAGATGTAACTATAATATAAAACTTTCACACAGCTTCAAGTACAACATTAAGTTCATGTGACATCATTGGTCACGTGCGTTTCATTATAAAACAAAACAAATACACGTATAAGTCTTCACAACAAGCACTTGTAGAAGTAATAACTATGTCGTGTATAAAACAGGATTTCAAATAGTTTATATTTCGTATATCATTTAAAATGTATCAAATGACTGTAGTAATGATTATATGATGTGGTGAAACATTTGGGGTTTTAACACAGTGGAGTAATGTTCTCGGACAACTTTGCATCGAAACTTTTTGAGTTCAAATATTGAATTGCATGCAATATAAGGCGTTCAATCAGCGGACGTTTTAATACCGGATCTGTAACAATCCATAGATGTTCTTAAGCCACGTGTTATCTGAATGCATGATCCCTTAATTATATTACTACACGTATCACATCAGACATATAACAATACAAACTAAATGTGTCGTTACAATTGATCGCTACCAATTGATAATCATATACATAATCATAACAACAAAAACGATGCGAGTTTGTGTGCTATGTGGTTTACCTAAAAATGACTGAAACTTACAACAAGTCTCTATTTGTCACTTATCACGACACTTGTGCTCACTTAGTGTAAACATATAACATACGTCTAATTAGCAAAGGGAAATGGACAGTACTGGGAGATTTCTGTTCAGAGTTAAACTCATGACACTTATAATGTACAAAACAAAAAATATGAAATTTTACCGAATAAACAACAAGTAATTATTGCAATCCCCAACATCTTTGTCAACACTGCAATAAAGATCATATATTCAAAGAAAAATATTAATAATAAATAACGACATAAACCAGTCAAAGAACTTAAATAAAAAAAATATACAAATACGGAAATTAGTATGTACTAGCATAGAAAATGTATGCAAAATTGTAATTTGATATCAATAACCATATTGTGTACAAGTACTCGTCTTGAATATATGTTCATGGTTTACGGGATTAATATGGTAAGAAGTGACAACAATACTAATAATAAAAAATGACGTTTACTGTGGTGCCACTTTGGTATGTCTTTAATTTAATCAAGTTGTTTGGCAAATTATTCCACATCAATACATCATATATTCATGTACATTAATACAAGTGTTTCATTATCACTATGTTTGTTTTCCGTCTAATTGTCTGGTAAAGTGCATTTTGTTTACTATGTGTAATATTAATAATGTAATCATACGGTGGTGACGTGCACGTGTTGAACCTACCTATTAGATTGATTTTTGATGACCATTGTCTAATGTTATTGTTTTTTTTATAAAATAAGTAATAAATATGCTTTTTCTTGTGATGTTTTCTCAGTGAGTGATGTTTTAAACTGTCTATATGATTTATATCTGAATTGACAACTGATAGTTTAATTATTAGCATGGCTGTATAATAACATTAAATTTGTTTACGTTTGTACATCGGAAATATAATGATTGGCGAAATGGAATTGTATATAGAACAGTATAGTGAATGGAACTAGTATGATTACTAGGGTTTATATAGGTAAATCGTTTATCAAGTGTACCATTGTATGGATTTGCTTTCAGTTAGTTTTACTACGCATAAGCATTTACAACAAAGAACATACAACATTATCATGAATATCTCAAATATTAATTCATAGTTGGTATCTTGGTGCCAATAGTCTCTATCATTTTATTATCAAAACGTGTGTTGAACTGTTCATTAAGAAACCTACTGAGATAATATGAGTTAAATACCTATCGTTTTGGTTTACTTTATAATACACTTAGGTCTTAACATGTATTTTTATAATATACACTATATATTAACATTCTATTGATGTATTAAAAGTTTCTTTCATTCAATTTAAGGTATTTGTCGTAAGTATTTACATTTATATTACCTCTTGAAAGTTTCGTGTATCTTATTTGTCTGATGAATTAGACACGTTTAATGAGGATTTTTATGTTCTATTCTCATGCATTTGACAGTAGCAAAAAAAAAGTGGGATAAACGGAATATTATGCAGTCGTACAAACACGCAAAAATAAAGGTAATGCATACTAGTATATGTTTTTGTATTATGTGCATGCTTTGTTGTACAACGCTTTTACATTAATATTTAGGATGCCCCCCCCCCTATTTCCTCATAATGTAAAAATTGATATTTTCAACGTTCTATCTCACAAATATAATGTATCATATCTTACACTATATATAACTTAGCGCGTGTGCAGCTCTAGATCGCAGATTTGTATAGGTATGTACATCATAATTTTATCATGATTTTCATTGTTAGGGCAGGTAAGCGAATATTTACTCACGCTCATGATTCAGCTGCTTACCATCGATTTTATAATTGTCATATTTGATTATATTCGAGCAATGCAGTGCTTGTAAAATGACCAAATGTATCGTTTGATTCATCTACTAACTCCATCAATCAATTTCAATAGACAAACTGAACAATGCATGTCCATGCATGTGGATATAAAGAACAATTTAAAGTAAATTTCCTCCTGACAAATCAGTTCTATATTGCTTACCTCACACTTAATAGTTATAAATGTATCATAATATTATACTGTTACCAGCATTTATTCGGGCGTTCCTTTGATATTGTACATAGTTTTATAGATGAGGTATTTATATAAAAAACATAGCTGTTTACTAGTACATGTACTGTCTCGATAAGCAATACAATGTTTACTAAACCATAACTTACATTAAACATTATTCAAAATTACAAACACAATATGAAAGCCATAACGCAGAACATGTAGGTAAATATTCCAACATGATACTAAGCTCGAATATACTACTTGACATTATAATAGCAATACATTTAATACCAATAAAGCTGTAACATATCTTCAAGTACAACAATAATTTCATGCGTCAGCATTTGCCGCGTGTGTTTCATGATAAAAAAATGACAAATAAATGTATAAGTCTGCAGAACAGCGGGCGGATTCCCGCGTGTGTATAAATATTCGTAAATGGAAATAACTTGCCCTTGTAGAAGTTATATGTCGTGTAAATAGGATTTCAAATAGTTTATATTCCGCATATCATTTAAAATGTACCAAATGACTGTAGTAATGCTTATTATGATATAGTGAAACATTTGGGGTTTTAACACAATGGAGAAATGCTCTCGGACAACTCAGTCAGACATGTTTGCATTGAAATGTATTAAATGCAAATGTAAAATTGCGAGTGATATAAGGCGTTCAATGTTCAATCAACTGACTGACGGATCTGCAACAATACATGGAGGTTCTTAAGCCACATGTTATCTGAATACTTGATCCCTTCTTTATACGAATGCACCTATTACATCAGGCATATAACAATCCAAACTGAATGTGTCATAACAATTGATCGCAACCAGTTGATACTCATATACAAAATCATGACAAAAAAATGATACTAAGTTTGTGTGCTGAGTGGTTAAATTATATATGACTAGAACTTAATAATTTTCTCATTCCATGTATTAACAACAATATACATTTCTGATGAACTAATTTATCTTTTTTTCAGGCCGGCTTGGTACGTATCTTATAATTATGTCATACTTCTGCTTTTATAGAAATCACGCGCGGACATACAATAGGTCCGTACTCAGCCAGTCGATAATTTTAAGAATAGTTGTGTTTTGCTGTGTCTCCTTTTAAACATTACTCAGCAAGATTCCTTACGATATTTGTCGGTGACTTGACACGAGACCCTCAGGATGCACTCGACGTTATGTGTTACTTTAGTCGGTGTATTTATACGGGTAATGAGAACCGTTCAGCGCTATGCATTCATTACTTAGTATATAGGTTTTAAAATTGTGAAGGCATACATTTTGTATCAAATACTAATAACATTTAGACAGCCATCATTGAATGTATTTTTATTGTTTCTATCAAATCATTAGTAGTTTTTTATCGACTAAAAAAGTTTGAATCCTAAAAGACGCAAACGGTTAAACGGATCTGATTCCGGTTCTATTTTCTTTGTAAGAGTGGTACAGCGCGTATTTGGGGATATTTATATATTCCAGTGTACCAATGGTTTGCGATAAAGAACACGTTTATAGTGCGATATTATTCGGCAGGATTCGGTTCCTTTCGTAGTCTATATAATAATGTCCGTTATACCGGTTGTTCCATGTATAATTATGTATTCAACGATGCGCTACGTAATACTATATAAACATGCGGACGGGACATTCCCTAACGGTAAAAAAATATAGTAAGTAAATAGGTATATTGGGATGTCCGTCCGTCACACTTTTTGAAATTTGCAATAACTTTAATACTTTTGAAGGTTTCTGTTTGCAATTAAAAATTGAGTGAAAGTGTACTGATCAAGAATTATATTTCTTTATGCATTTTGGCGGAAATATCCCCCTTTTCGAATTAGAAATTGTTTCATACTGTTACATACAATTTCTTTAAAATTAGAATGTGACGTGTTGAAGTGCACTAAATACTCCTATATAATCACGAGTAGACAACACATGTTGTTATTTTTGTCAATGTAATCATCGACCATCATCGTCCTTGTACTCCAACTATCATCATCAAGTGAGGTTCTGCCTTCTATAAAAAACGATTGTGTCATTTATAAATATGTAGCTTTTCTTACTGGAGGTTTCATTCTAGAGTCTACAATATCTTTATATCTGTCATTGGTTAGATAAAGTTGGTGAAATGACTACTATATGTTCGGCGTTATCAACGACGTCATTCCTTTTTTATTGCACAATTCAAACCTATCCGACTTTCCCGTAATTACACAATAATGTTAACATTCAGTATTACATAATTTAAATTATTACGTCACAGCAGAAGTCATACATGATGTTCACATTAATTGGCGAAATTTCGAGGTTTGTATCGACAACTAAAAGCATGATAGATAAAATAAGTTGTTTGTTGTACGTTTTTACTCCATGGCCGTAAAGTAGGGATTCCAAGGAAGCATATACTTTTATATGACGCATACAGTGTTGATAATTCGGAAACTGTTATATGACATATTTAAGACATTCATTGGCAATTTCTTGGTGTATTGTGTGTATTAATACGAAAATGTATTTCTGATAAACTCATTTAAATTTCTTTTCAGAATTAGTTGGTACGTATCTTAAATTATATTTCATCCTAAATCCTTTAATAAAAACCACGCTATGACATGCACTAGTTGCATATCGTGCAAATCTCTAAGTTTAAGAATATTCATGATATGATGTGTTCCGTGTTGAATTAAAGACATCACTCAGCAAAGTATGTTACGATGTTTGTCGATGACTAGTCCCGAGATACTCTCAGGACCCCCTCGACCTGTATGGGTTTCCTTGTCAGTATACATTCGTCGTAAACAAGTACTAACAACCATTCATCACTTTGTATTTATTACTATAGGTTTCAAATTGTGAGTGTATGCATTTTGTATTAAATGGAAGTAATATTTAGACACTAATCATGGCATATAATTATTTTCTATCATATCATTAGTTGTTTTGTTGGATTTCTTTGACAAATGAGGTTTGAATCTTACAAGACGCAAACTGTTAAACAGATCTGATTTCGGTTATGTTATCTTTGTAAGAGTCGTATAGCGTGTATTAAGGAAGATTTATATATTTCAGTTTACATATTGTTTACGATAAAGGACATGTTTACCAAAGTATATAATACATATAATGGGATACATGAATCAAGTTAATTCACGCTATTACAGATATGCTCATATACTATTAAGCTGTTAGATCAGTCAGCTTATTAAAGTAATAAACGAAGACAAACTACTGTCATATAAAGTGTTCCTGAAATAATTAGTGTAATATGATTATATCAGTCCACGTTTTGGAGTACAATTTCAGTTGTATTTCTGTTTTTGATTTGACGTACACGAGTTTAATAACAACACGTACTGTTTTAATTTATGTCAGGTGTACCAGGTAATACATTATTGGTATTGTATACTAGATCTATATTTTACTAATTTCGAATCTATAAGTGCAGTTATTTTGATTGACAGATAAATTTATTTCAGCCAGACTGAGTACATTTCAGAGTCCACTGGGGATTTAAAACAAAAATCTCCACTTTGACTGTTGCAATACTCCGTTTTTTTTTCATTCTATCAAACCTATGATTAATGAATTATTAAAAATTATTTGTATACAATCATCGATACAGGATTTATCAGCTTACCTATATAATTCTATATAATTATAATAAGTATTACAGTAAGTATGCAATTAATACATTGTATTACATCTAAATACAATTATAGATCATTTAAATGAAAAATTCTTGCACATTTGTGATATCTTGTTACATATGAAACTGTAACTACGCCCATATGTAATAAAACTTGAGATCGGTCTCCGAGCCTGTCTGTTTATATGTCTAAGAAAATAAATATGATAATAAAATAATGATATTATCAACACAATAATCTGACAGCAATAATGATCCAAACATGTATTCAAATATTAAGTTGCTCTATCTTTTAAACCATAGTACTTCGAGAATAGAATTGAGTTTTGAGTTCATAGACTGTTATCAAGTTTTATAACTTCGAGGGCAGGTGTAATTTTATGACTTTATATTTAACCTTCATTGGAGATTTACTGCACACTTATCTGTATAATCAATGTATGTTTTAATTATTGTATAATAGCTTTCACGGGTTCATGTTTGTTTAATTCGAATTTGGTGCGAAATAGGTCACATGACTTCTTAGTTCAAGTGAGTTCAATCATAGGTTTCATTCTGTACAGATGATGGCTGTTTAATTGCATCATTTTACAATTGGTTTGGTTGTTTGGTGATGTTCATATTTATAGTAGCTATCTTGGTATAAACGTGAATGCGTCACGCGTGAATGATGATTTGAGGGTAAATGTATACCTTTTTCCCATAAACTGCTGTAAATGATGTAGTTGATGGTTTGAAACTGTTAATAATATATATTTGTAAAATGTGAATCGAAGCTAGTATACATTGATGGATACATATATATGATGAAACCACATTGAGTTGTCATCGATATTACCCGATTCATTCCCTATCGATATTAAACGATATTGATTAATGTATTCATACAGGATCACACCAGTGAACAAGTTTGCACCGTCTTTGACATATATATTAACAGGTCTGCATTGTATCTTTGTTGAATCAATTCAATTAAGGCTCTCCATCATGTACAATAAACATTAAATGCTCTAATATATAGATAATTCCAGTTTATCATGATTATATTAAGGCGTTACTTAACAACATTTACTGTTATATGTTATACTTCCAGATGGGACGATTACGTCTCGAGAGTAAAAGAGCAACTACGCGCGAAGGGAATAACTGAGGAGGATGTTTCCTAACTAAAAGCAAACAGTATTGGTGTGATCATTTTATATTGTATGCTTTAATACCTCGGTACCACGCGATTCTTTTTCATATTGTTGTGGATGTAATATTACAACAATCGTAATTATGCGTAAATAACCAAAACTATTGCATCTACTGCATGTTTACATTTGGAAATTGACCTGGTTTTTACGCTAGCAGATCATATTGTAATGAACTATTAATCCTATAAGTATTCTGATGTGTTGAGACTGCATGACTAGTTAAATGCATTTAAATGAGAGAAAAACTGAAGTTAAACAGTTATGTATTTTATATAGAATTATTGGAAAATTGATGCTGTATTCATTAAATAATTTTGAATGGTCAATGGTAGTACACTGCGTCATCAGTTGATCTCCGTGAACCTTCTTTCTGTAAATATCATCTCTCGACTCACAGGTAAATATCTTCATTTTTATATAGAAGCATTCAAGTAAATTGAACGTCGTAATTTAAATGACGCGCACCTTGGATTCACAACTGTATGCTATAATGTTGTGAAGAAAGTTCATAGTTAGAATCTTTGACGATAGCCCAAAAACTGGATAATGCTGTTTGCATTTTGTTGCAAATGTCCGGGTTGGGATAATCAAAAAAGTCCTTTATCCCGTTTCCAAACGTAGACGAGACATTAACATCATGAGCTGGTTTTGCAAGTCTTTTATGTCCAATAGTGATTACTTAGTGCGCTATATTTTTTCCTTTTTTATGAGTTCTTATAGTAAAAAATAATTTCATCTGACGGTAGGTGCGCGATGACGTAGTGTACTATCATTAAATACTGCTTCATCGAAATGTATATATATATTTAATTAATTTTCCTCGTCTTCCTCAATCCTGTATATGTATATTAATCTTACTTGATTTTGATGTATTCTTGAATTAGCATTTTCAAATGTATTTATTTGTTTTATTATGATTTAAATGGATTTGTTTGATTATTCGTTTGTATTATTTTAGCGTATATTATCTATTTCTGGCTCCATCTATGAACAAAGTCATAAAATATATTCGATACAATTTAGTGATATATCTCTGAGTGACAATGTTCATGATTAAGAATGAGTAATTACTTAGATTCCGTATATTAACTAATGATGAGAAATTAACCGGTTTCGCTAGATAATTCTATATTTATAAATAATAATCAGATAACACGTGTTTGCGTTATTTTTGCAATGTTGTATATAGTAATAAGATAAATATATACGTTTAAAAACGTGAAGAGGACCATGTACAAGTACGTATATTGCATGTGTGCTGTGTACATGTATGTTACTAGTGAAGAAATCTATATTATTCCAATCTTCCAATCAGTACTAATATACATAGCGTAGGGTAAATAAAATAGTGTGCGCTTATTGACTGGTCAGTTGTTAATGTTATCATGAGATATACGAGATATTTTTCAAAATAAAGATTGTATTCTGCATTTCGACACAATTATTACACAAAAACTTCATTTACCAGTAGAACGGTTGTACATCGTTAAGATTATAGAATTGTAATTTAGCGTCTGGTTAACCATGAATTGTAATACAGCGTTGGTTATTTCTCTTTTTTTTGTAAATAAGTGATGGAGCTCCTGTTCCCAAAAATGATATAGAAATTAAAAGACATGCACAAGCGTGACATACCGACAAATGCAACTCGTTATTCAGTTTGAAATATGTCTAATAAGTGCAAGGAATAAACATAAATTTCTAATTCAGCCATTTGTCGTTTGTCATCCATTAAAGTGTTCGGGCTTCATAACACAATTATCTAATGTAAACAAAAATCTCCTGACAGGAAATGGTGATTTGGTAAATAAGATATTTTCGGTAATTTTCTTATTAATTGTTGTACAATTATCCACTAGTTAGCCATTGGAAATGATATAAAGCAATGCCTCGGTCAATATGGCATTCTGCCGTGGAGTATCACATCATATTCAATGGCTAATTGGTCAATAACTGTACAGTATGCTCCTCGTCGTTTAGAAACATGCGCAATAAAAAACGATTATAGAAAACTCGGATACAGGGTAGAATCGGGTAAAGTAATGCTCGGCTACAGTGAATTTGCATATACAATCTGACTAAAGCACTCGATCTACTTTACGCCAGTTTCTATTTTCAAAAGTCGGGATTTCCATTATCGTTCTTTATATCTATTTATAATAACTCGTTCCATCGGTACTTTGGCCGAATGAACTTTCTACCTGACGATGTTATTTCTACGTTAGTAAATGTTCAATTATATATCACACATATGTCTGCAACCACCTTTTCATTTTTTTAGTAATCCGGATCGATTCGGCCATTGTAGTATAGAACATTTGATAAACACGCACGTCACTTGGGCGCTGTCATTACATTTAGTTGCATAAGAATAGAAGAATCAGATATGGTTAAACAAGATTATAGTGAACTCTGATATAGTGAAGAATCAGATATGGTAAAACAAGATTATAGTGAAATCTGATATGATGAAGAATCAGATACGGTAAAACATGGTTATAGTGAAATCTGATATGATAAAGAATCAGGTACAGTAAAACATGGTTATAGTGAAATCTGATATGATGAAGAATCAGATACGGTAAAACAAGGTTATAATGAACTCCGATATAGTGAAGAATCATAATTATACAGTAAAACACGGCTATAGAGAACAAATATATTGTGCAGAATCCGATACCGTAAAACAATACTATAGTGAACTCTGGTATAGTGAAAAATGAGATGTTAAAAAATGTAACATTGACGTACCGCTTCATGATAATTGATCAAGACGGTGAGAATAAAATGAATACCAGACTGCCGAAAGCATGCTAGGAAATAAACGGTCGGTTGGTAAGCGGGTCTTTTTCATTTTTTTTTCATTTCGGAGATATAGCTGATAAAACATTGAAACTATCGACATGGAAAAATACCGTTACTGAAAAAAACTGGACCCTTCCGGTCTGGACGGTTTTCCAAGAATTCCGATTTTTAAAGAACGTTTGATTGTGTCATAAAATAAGGAAAGTTAAATCATCGCCCGATTTTCTGAAAAGTCCGGATTTCATGGGTATTAATGTATATTGTCAGCAGAAAAATAGTGTCGATGGGGTAACCGTAACATGGAAATTCAATACGCCTTACCTCAGTACAGGAAAAAAGCATTACTGCATGAATTAAAATTATTATCTAAATCATCTAAACGAACATTATAACCATTGCTCATTTCAGTAAAGAGGTCAGTTCAATAAGGTACCTATCTTAGTCAAAATGTAAATAAGACCTTCGTACACAAAAGCCTGAATATAGTGCAAAAATGTTATAATTCAAGTATCAACACTGAGAGGGATAGTGTATAAGTTAAGAGTGATGTTGTAAAAAGTCCACTTTCATTTTTTTTCATTTTCTACTATTGATCTCGCTAACAGTAAGAGAGTGTGTTATTTTTAAATATGTATTTCATAATTATCATCGCATGTATAAAGTTGATTCCTTAATTCCTTCAGTTGTCAGATACGCTTAAGTGAAGAAAGCGACTCAGTTAGTTAAATAAGTTACAGCCCCTTGTCACTATGAGCTCGAACCCAACCATAGACCTGTAAACTTCACATGCGAGATAGCTGTCAAATTGGCTTGTAACAGAAGGTCAAGGGTTCAACCAAAATACACACCCGTATCTTTTTTTCGCCGTTAAAAGCTCTAATACCCTCCATCTGAATATGACCTTGGTTGTTGGTGTGACTTTTAACCCAACAACAACAACAGCATGAAGTAAGAACGTTTGGAGATGTTAAAGTAAGCATATACTTGTAAGATACTAAATAGATCTTAAAGTTCAAAATAAAATTCCTAAATATGCACTAAAAATAAAAATTACAGCAGGTATCAAATGAATTTATTGGTGTCAATCACAGCCACTGGGACCTTTGACATATCCATAGTCACACTGTAGAGAGCAGAATCCTTGTTGAGGGATACAGGAATGGTAAAACTATCCCGCTATTACACCGCCTTTAATAATATACGTGAGAGCAACACACGATCTTACGAAAGCAAATGAAACAACATCATGATAACGCATGATGAATTGGATTCTGATTATTGCCGCTTAGATTTGTAACTAGAATAAAAGCTTCAAATGCAATCAAAATCGAGTGCTCTCGATTGCTACTGTAGATTGGAATATAGTTCAAACACATAAACTAATAGATAATCTGTAGAAAGACATTCACTAAGGCTTAACCGTGTTTGTTTCTAGTAACATGTCCTTTAAACGTAGGGCATGTAGTTTTTTTTAAAGGCTCTTGAAGGCGTCATGAAGAGTAAACAAATGAGAAAATGGATATACCCTTTCCTCGAGCCCATTAAAACGTATTGGATCGCGGGAAAAATTAGACAATATCAGGTACCTAGAAACATTGTTTTAAATCTTACAAAATACAATTAGTCGTGTGAGTTTATTACAGCAAGCTCGCTTTGGAATAATGTAATTCACATACATAAAGATTATCTAAGCGGTTGTCTTTTGTATTTAATATTCTGAAGGATCAGTTACATAACACATACCGGCATACTTCAAGCAATCCAAAAGCTGAACTTCCTAATTTCGGTCCTTATTGTCCTTGAAGCGAATATTATAAACATACACATAATCAGCAATCGAATAAAATTACACACCAGAGCAATAATTACGTTTTGCGAATGATGAAATAATATTTGTTTTTACTTCAAGTTTTCTAACAAAAGTTATGGATGTACGTTTACAAGATGTAATGTTTTACCTCCAAATGGACTCTGGAATGTATTCAGCTGCTGGTTGTAGAACAAGAAGCGTGTCTGTGAGTGAGAACAAACGACACATGAATAAGAACGCCTCAATTAACTTCAAGTATTCAATTCGAATATGTGTCATAAACCAAAATATACCGAATATACGATCGTAAATAATCCAGAAACCAAACGAAAATTCGTATATAAAGAATATTAATAATTCTGATTCAAAAGGGCAGCATTTTAAAAAATGAGAATATATTTTTAAATATTTAATTAAAATGACAACAAAAACAACTTTTCCAAGAATTTCTTGCTCGTCCAGTTCTTGTACAAGGATGTTGTATCTCCAAAAGCACACCAAACTCTCAAAAGTGTAATAAATGATCGTTTTACGGGTTTTATCTAACCTTATTTTCTACACATGGAGCAGGTCTTACAGTTGAATATATATCTTATGAAGTAATCGGTCATAGTGTGTCATCTAATAATTATACATATATTCCCTAATAATCATGAAGACACAAAGTCGTGAGATGTTAAACCTCACAACGTATAATCGATCCTATGATCATAATTATGTCATATGTTAGGACTATCTTAAAATAACGTGTGGTAAAATGGTTATGGTCTAAGAATAGTAATCTTTCGCTAATTATCGCAAGCCCTTCACTGCTATGAGTTCGAAGCCTATCCTGACTGGACAAACGCCACGAGTGAGGAAGCTATCAGCAAGATTACGGAATTATCGGGTCTTCAAGTCCAATAACCCTGGAGGATGGTTGGTACGACGTACAACCACAGAGAACTATGCATTAACAGCAAAACAAGGCTTACAATGCTTCGATGTATTTAATGTGGTGTTGAAGTTCAACATCGTAGGATGTAGAAATAAGATTTGGCGTCTTTATATAGACAAATCGAAGACAGAAAAATATATTTCAAGGTTTTGAATTGAGAACATTGTTCGCATATATAGTTTCAACATGATTTTTTTTCGTGTCGCCGAATCTTCTTTATTATGGTACACATTCAAAAGCAAAACAAAACGACAGACCCATTTCAAAAATAACTTTATATACATAATATATTACACGTTTAATTTCATTGACAAAGCCCGCATGTCTTTGAACAAAGGACACACAATTCCGCATCTGGACAAAGTGGGCGTAGAGTGGATCGTTGCAACTTGAACTCACACAGTTGAACGTGTGGTGTTGCACCTATAATATAAATAAGCAACAGTTTATAAAACATATACATGTGTGTATAGTGAATATCAGTATTCGGCACCAAAAGATCGAAATGTTGCACAGGTTACTTAACGAATAAATAAATATTTGATTAATGACCAACTGCATTTATAGGCCATAAACTATCCCTTTGTTGGCCTTTGTACACACATTTGACTGTGAAAACAACGCGACATTGCTCATACATATAAATAGATTAGAAAAGGAATCAATGAAACAATCACATTCAAAACATCCCATCTTCTCGAAAATACCCTTAAGCTCTTAGCCCACTCAACAAAAACAAACACGAAATTTGAAAACATACACGGCGCTATTTTTAGGAAGTATGGGTAACTTCTTCAGTGTACCTTACCAAGTTCGGTGTAAGGTTAATCTAATAACTTTTAATTGTTGGCCATGTATACGTCATCGCACACAACCGGAAGCACGTGCGCGTCCATGCAAAAGGCTTTGTCGAGACAACCAATCACAGTCGAAAGTTGAGTTGACGCAGGAAGTGACGTAACAGCCGGTGGACATGTGCTGTGTGTGCCTGTTAAAATAAAGCTTGCAAAATATTTACAGTATATGATACTAATTTCATTTCATATGTCCAAGTACGAGGCTTGTCCAAAAAGTTTGTGGACACCAATGGTAACTTTTAAACAAAACAAGATAACAACATCATTCTTTCAGTATATCAACTATTGATATATTATAGTATGGCATGTAAAATTTCATCACAATATAACAAAAAATAGGGACACTGTTCACATTCAAACGGATGTACCTATCGTTGTGCGGGGCACGTTACATCAACTTACAACGTTGACGTTATTTAGAGACGTGACGCTAAAATGTTTAATACAGTCACATCTTCTCAAAATAAGGAATTGACATATTTTAACATGCACACTGTGTAACTTCTTCATCCCTTGATGAATTACTTATTTGATTTTGCTGTTTTGTTTTGGCTCTCATACTGTTACGCGCCTATTCTCAAGAACTAGCTCGTTCACCGACGCCACAAGCGCGTCCTTAACAATTTCCGGATGCCCTACAATCTCATCATTTTGTTAAGTCTGTCTATTCCATCAGCATTACGTTTGTGCCATTTATAAATGAGCGATCTATCAAAAGTGCTCTTCCTCTTACTGAACTTATCATTTTCATTGTCTCACATGGTGTTTTGTTCAGTAAAACACACAATTTAGTAATCGTATGTTGTTCTTCTTTGTCAAAAGACGCCATTTTGCGAATTTCAAATCTCGCAGAAGCTGAGAACAAATGCCCGTTGATTAAAAAATGATATGTTTGACGTAACTGAAATTTCCATGAATTGATATCATAATATGTCGCATGCAAGTGACAGTTGTTCAGTGTAATCTCGCCAAAATTATGAATTTTGTGCAGTAATATCTGAAACATCAACTGTTCGAAAACTGGGGTGACCCGCGCAACGCTACCACAGGTAATTAAATCGGCTGTAACTTTCAAAATAATAAGTAAAATTGCATCAGAATCATTGATAATATGTGTTTTGGATTATGTTTTGCTGTGATATGCTGTAAAACCTTGATTATCCGAACACCGATTATCCGAATACCCGGTATTATCCGAATAAAATGTACGGTCCCGATTACGTCTCTATATATTTCAAGTACAACGAACCCCGGTTATACGAATCGGATTTTACGAATACCTGGTGTAATCCGAATGCATTATTTGGTCCCTAATGTTACAAACGCGCGTATTTTCACACCTATTATTCGAAGTCGTCAATTTAACAATGGCCGATTGAGAATCAAACGTCGTGTGACAAACAATGTGTCACATCAATTCATACACGAAGCGTGTCAACAGTTTAATTATCGTTAAGTTGACCATATTGTTTGTTACGCTTTTATACTAATCGCGACGAATATTACACTATGATCTCGGGTATAATAAGTTAATATGCGTACGTACCTGCATGGTGATCTGTATGAACTTATTTGCATTTCAGCGTCAATAAAAATTTAAAAACAGATTCGAACACAGTTAAACAAAGCTAACTAGAATATGATGAAATAAAGTTTCCTTTTAAAAAGGAAAGGCTTGGCTGGTTGTTGCTGATAAAAGTTAGTTCTGATACCATAACTAAATTGGTTCATTTTATTTCGTCTTGTTGACCATTTTAGTTATGGAATTGTCCTCTTTCAAAGTCAACAGGTAGTCTGAAACATCGGCATATTTTTCTATTTATAGATTTTCCTATAATTCATCGTACTGTACACAAGTTTTAAATTGCATCAGAGAAAGCGTTTCGCAAGTTAAATTATAGTAGGGGTGTATTTCATTAATTAATTAATCCTCCGCTTATTACCTTCAGCAATTATGCTGATAATTAAACAAAGAGCTAGTAAAGTAAAAATAATTGAGACTGCGTTAATATATCTTATCTTTTCGTGCCTTAACGGTTGATGGAACATGCCGATTTATAGTGAAACACCCCGATTTTACAATGAAATCGCAAATGTGTACATCAAAATCACGTGACAAAATTATTGGCGGCAATAGCGTTCCGCAGGTTTCATTATAGAAGGGGCTTCCTTAAATTCTCTTGAACAATCCTCCGCTAATATGTCTTTCAGTAATGATTAAAATAATTGATTTAAATATATTGTACATAGTAACAGAAAAAATAGACAGTTTTAAAATGTGTACCTTTACGTGTAATTAATGTTAATAGAACAAACCGATCTTTAGTGAAACACCCTGATTTCATAATAGACTAGCACAGTGAAGTTGGTACACTCAAGTCATGTGATACCGATTCACACAGTAAGCGTAAACCAATCACCGGACTGTTAACATATAGCTGGCAACCAATCGCCGGACTCCTATCATTTTTGCGCACTTGTACCCAGCTTTCGCATTACAGCTACCAGCATCTAGGGAACAACTGCAACTGAAAACAATAATAGGGCTTGGAGCCGTAGCTCCAAGCCAAAAACGTACCAAACCTAAAGACATTACGTCTTCGATTCTTTAATTGTCTTAGAATGTTACGATAGCGATGCCTAGTCGATCGTTAGTAAGGGAAGTGAGAATGACATATTATTGTGTCGGATTGTGTTCTGCATAATCCATAGATGCGCGGGTATTTATTTAACAAGAATTATTGTTTCATTGGTTAACTCATATACATTCATAAAACAATGATAAATAATGAGTGTTTGTTGTACATTTTATTTTATTCTTATTATCACTCAAATAGATAACGTCATGTTTACATACGAGAGTTAACTCCCTTGCAATATACGGACAGTACGGAATTTATCGTTTCCAACCAATACATTATACTGAAATGGATTATTCGAAACCATGGATTATCCGAATGATTTTTCAGGTCCCAATGACATTCGAATAATCGAGGTTTTACTGTAGCTTAATTGGATGTAATGACGTCGGGAAAAATAATAAAGGGGGTGTCCACGAACTTTTTGGACAAGCCTCGTACAATGAAATTAGGCAAAAATAACTTTTTATCAAACAGTTTTGCAACTTTGACTTTTAATGGAATATGTTTCGTTTCTAGACAACCTTTAATGAGATATTGTCGAAATGGAAACAAAAGCCTGAATGACGTGATGTTGTCCAAGTATAGTTACTGTGCATGTAACTATTTTGCCTAGTACTGCATGTTGTTTAGCGACATTGGTGCAATTACCACCAATGCAAGAGGGGGTGGCGTGCGGTTGAACATTTTAAAGCAATCACCAATTGTGCATGCTTGTCTTTTTTTTCAGAAAAGAGAATCTATTAACACATAAAGAAATCGAGATATTATTATTCCATGTTACCTGGACATTATCGAACCTACACCTTCGAATGGAATTAACGAAAACATGGAACACTTTTTTCTTGAACAGATAATTAATAGGTCATGAAGTATGACCGTCGAATGGCATATTTGAAGGATTAATAGTGAAACATGTATAATGGCGTTGTTTTACGTTGCTTGGTGTTGACAACTTCTGCCTTTTATTGGCAAAGACCCGAATGTTTCTAATAACAAAATCCAAAGTACGAACAAATTTCCGGACGAATCGTAACTTTAAAGTACAACAGAAAAGTTCGCAACAGCTCAAACAACAATACTGCTAACTACTTGGCTCGCAAAATTTCAGTTCCAATGAACATGCACATAGTATAAATGAAATTGCTGTTGTTTTCCGTTCTTATAACTACAAGTATTTAGTCAATGATGGCCTTGTTGTAACCGAAATATGATAGAATCAACGTTCCGGATACTCGACTAAATAGCTACATACATTCATCATTAAAAACTATTGGCTTGCGGTTACAAGGACCAATCTTCCAACAGTGGATAGGTAGGGGGGTAGTTTTAACATTCTTATATACTTGTACTGAAAAGCGGCGGTAGTGGTCTGTCAAACCCTATGGGGATCCTTTCGAATATCGCTCCCCGAGGTAGCTCTATTTGGTAAATGCCACTTTTTATATTGGTGCAAAGTCGAATACTGATCGCATGCACTTTGATCAAACTAGTGATATAAAATGTCTGAGAGTCATCTAGCCAAATGGTTCAGGAATCATATATTCGTGTAGGTAAATGATTCTAATAATTATGTTCGAAACCACATACATCACAATTTTCTTAGCATAAAGTCAGGACGTACAACAAACGGACATACAAACAAAGAGACATACGTTATTACAATACTGATTTTAAGGTTATCTTTTTCATGTTTGTGTTAATGTTAACTCACAATATACTGCTTATCATCAGAATGCAACTTTTAACCATATAATAACTGAATGAAATGAAACAACATCAAAATGTCATATCATTTGGGCATGTACATGACAGAAAAGCAGACGGACAGACAGATAGAAAGACATACGGACAATCGCATTACTACATTTAACTGCACGGTAAATGCATATCTTGTTGCCATGTGTTTTGTAGAAACAACGAGTGTATCATCATTAAAGTTTAATGACTTTTATCTTGCGTTAGATAATTGGGGATCTCTATCCGAGACCTCGAATACAGCTTGTTATTGAGTACGGGAGCTGTATAGAGCTCCCCGGAGAGATGTATACGGAAACGTTTTAAGCGGCGAATTCGAAAGGATCCCTATAGGGTGTGACATTGGTCGTGTGGTTACTGTGCTGGACTTGTAACCCATCGATCTGGGTTCAATTCCAAATCGCGAAAGGTCATCCCTTCAATGAAATATAGACAAAAATGTCGATTGTATTCCACATTTTGAGAAGTTGCCGGTTCCATGTAGACGGGTAAGTTGGAATATAGTCCAGGGAACCGGTCACCGTATGTAACTGCAAAATTGTTGAAAACGGCTTTAAGCCCACTGATTAAAAAAACACTGTACTGAAAACAAAAAGTTACAATACAGAATGTTTTGATTCGGACAACTTTTCAACGACTTGTCCGCGTAAATGCAAATGAACATTAATTTAAGAATGACTTAGGATAAAAAGTTTATTACTCTGATGCAAATCAAGTCCTACATTTATCCACATTGATATTCTGTAAAGCGATTAATCTAGTTGGAACAATCAATTATTTCCTTTACAATTACGTATAGGTATCCACTTTCCAAGTACTTTTCATTCGTGCATTTCAGTCTAACATGCAGAATATTGGAACGGTTAGTCGATATAAAACATAAATTCAGTTTAAGCAATGCAATTGGGTCAGCATCACAGGTTTCAGTTCACTTATTCTCCGTTAAGCATTACTTATTTCAAGATTTTCGAAAGCGTTTAACGTTGTAACATTGTATACGCGTGTAACGGAATTTGCATTCTCTATTGCAGTTACATGCTATAGTGAACATACGATAGGTATTGCAATCGGGCCATCAGTCGCTGTAATGGTTATTATATTGATAACAATAATAATAACTTCAATGTTCATTATACGAAGATGGTAAGCTTTAAATCATTTCAGTTCTATACGAAACTTATGTTTGTTTGAAATCAATTGTTTCCTCACAAATTTAGAAAAAAGTCGAGAAGAAAACGGCGATAATGTACGAAAAATGAAATATCGTGTTGTTTGATATGCTAACTAGCGGCCACCTTCGAATACAGTCCACTATGTGAATAAATGTCAATCTTTAAAAAGATTGTCATTGGCTGTTTATAAAAAAATGACCTGCGCATTAGAACGAACTGTCCATAAGAGCCATATTTAATATTTCCCAAGTGAGGCATTTGTTCATAGGTTTGACTGTATATGAAACGTTTTAAATGTATTTACAAGTTTTGTTGGTTTACGAATCATGCATTTATTTCCTGTCGTGTATATATGTAGTATGTCCAAAAAACATTTCGAACATAATTTAATTTGAACCGCTGGTGGAATAGTGTGGATTTCAATTGAATTTAGAGAAGAATATTAAACTATGCAAATGACTTTAGCACAATAATACAGCGGTGATATTTTTATATGCAGTATTAAGTAAGCTATGCTAATTCGTAATCCCGCATGCTTATGTCATTTCTATGTGTTAATCTGGTGTTCGTATACCGATATTTCAAATATATTTTAGCTCGTCGTGTTTTTGATGGATACATGTTTTCGGAGAACGGAATATAAACTTGTTCGTCTTATGTTTACGTATGTGTATTGTTAATTAATTCAAAAAGTGTTTATTGTTGCAAGCTGTGTTAATTGAAAAGATATTGTTGCATTGCATCTTCTATTTTGTCACCTGATCTAAATTGTGTGGTTTTATTCATTAAGTTATTTTGTAAAGCATCTTGTCCATTCTGAGAATTTTTTTCAAATTGTGTATCGTGATTTGTTTTGCTCAAATTCTTTGTTTGTAATATTTCAGTCTCGACGTATAATTGAAATTCTTCAATTATGACATCAAGTATAAATTTATTGCTTTTCTTCTCTGAACGTCTTTGAAGTTTCATCGTTTCCAAATATACAATATAAAGTTCTAAAATATGTATTAGCAAATATATAAACAATTCAAATACCAGGCGCGTAGCTACCAGTACGCAGAATACGCAGCTGCGTACACATCATTCCAAAATACGGTAAATATAAAAGTGCCAAATAAATGCAATAAAAACTGAGGACTGAGAGGGGCGGAGGGAGTATTGAAAATGTTTCGACGGAACATTGATAATAGAAATTTCACCAAACAAAACCAATGTCGTAATCGCTTCATGGTAATGAAAATATTCGCACGCTATCTTTGTAGTTACTGGTCTGTAAAGTTTACGTAGCGCGTGTTTTAAATGTGGCGGGAGGTCACGCAACATCAGGAAAAGGATCGCCATATCTTGACACTGCTGACCTGGTTGATGAAGATGTTCTGACCAAACAGTGGTCATCTGTCATCGCACACGTGTCTTCTACAGCACAAACGTGCTGCATCTTTGTCTTTGAATCGTCAAGTTCAAATGATTTTTAAATGTGTTGAAATAAATTCATCTACGTAGTACGTACCATTTCTATTTGTGAAATTTGTATTGTTAAACAGTTTAAGTATCTAATGTATACGTCGATTTGGAAAGATATTGTTTGATTTTTTAAAAGGTGTACTCACAGGAGCTAATACCGCCCATCTTCCAGTGCGAGATTTAGCATGTGAAAAGGTGCTGACTGCTTGTGGCATGGCAGGTTTTTAATAGTTACGCTGCTATGATAATTCATATGACTGAATATTACATTGCACAAATTATAGCAACATACTTACATACTTATCCATCGCGGAAATAATGACCCGTGGTAACCCAGGGCTTTTTACAAAGAAAGTAACACTGATAGTTAGTGTCTTCCCCTAGGAAAATATGTTGTATATTTTCCCCAAAATTCTATTTCCCCTATTTTCATTATACATATTGCCCACATTTGCTTATTTGGACTATTTTCCCCATTTTAACAGCACCCAGAATCTTTTATTCCTAAAAATAATATAAACGTATGTCTGGTTAAATGTTAAATATATAAAACTATATATACACGGCTTCTATAGATCATAAATCATTTTGCTAGTCCTCCGTATATTCCGTGGTCGTTTGACCTAACCATTGCTCATGGACCAGTACTATCCAGTGATGTCCTTCCACAAGGAACCGACACATGTTCCACATGTGGATGATGTCTTTGTTGATAAAATGGCATTTCGTCTAATTTTCATGAAAGGGTATAACCTTCCGCGACAGGGAATCAAACTCTGATCACAGGGCTACGAATTCAGCTGCTGCGGAGCCGAATTTAAATAGTGTTATATATAAGCGTCAGTTGAAAACTTATAAAAATAAATAAATGTTGCAGGTACATGTATTTGTTTTTCGTGTGACTTCGTTTGCAGTCAAAGTTACTGGTCTCATAAATAGTATGTATTGTATGTACATGCGAATTCTTTGCCCGTGTTAGCCTCAGTCGTAAGGTATGTGTGACCTGTGTGTGGATGCAATAGTCATGGACGATTTTTCACGAAAAAACTGACTATTGTTTTAACATGCATAGATTTACAAGCGAAATCTATTGAACGCACTTGGGCCCAAGTACAAATAAAATCCCCCACTAGCATTCAGAATTTCTGCGTACACACCATTATTAGTCAAGCTACGCCCCTGAATACCATATAAAAATACTAAGACATACCTTTAACAAACCTAATATTGTGTTTATTTAATCTTTTCAATTCTTTACAATGATTTACAGCACAAAAGCTGTGCAGTCGATGGTTGAAAAGCTTTTCTATAATTTATCATTCAAACTTCACATTTACTAAAAAAGAAACCAGAGTATATTAACTTACAGACATATAAAGAGTTGTATTCGGGTTATCGTATCAGTTTGTGAAGTATACTACAAAACATTTTAGGATGTTTATTTTGTCACCATTATCTGACATGCTTTGAGATGTACCGATAGACTTATGCCTTTTGTCGTGCGTGATCACATTTTTGAGACGGCTTTGTGCCTTGATATACTTTAGTCAATGCAATAACAAATACATGCACAATGATACAAAGCGGTAGAAGAAAACTGTCAACTACGTATACGGTATTCAACATATTACATATAACATCATTGTTCTAAATTTGAACCATATGACTCGTGTCCTTGAGTCAGTCAAGTTTCATTATTATAGCTACTACCTTAAAGTAGTACATTGTAGATTCGTGTTTGTAATAATTTGATACTTTGCAGAAATGATTACTTCCGAACCTTTCCCGTCCACTTCACTAAATATATAGAGAGTTTCGTCTTTCGTACAGGAGTCCATTACATGAAAAATTCTTCACAGCTAATCTGGATGTTTGGTGTAACAACATCAATAGTGCCGCAGAATTAAGAAAAAATAACTCGAATTGTTAACTACCCGACGGCATATAACTAATTACCGATGACAGTGACGAAAAACGCAAGAATTACTGCAAATATTTATTTTCCGTATCGGATTATTCAATAAAAATAATTTGTATAATTGACGTTATTTATGTTCTTAAAGAAGTACTAAGAGAAATACTACTTTATTGATCAACACTTCGTTCCAATCTTAAAACTTGTAATTCTTATACTACATAAGTATCAACCACATTTTAAAGAAACTCTTCTGGCTTGACTGCATAATTTATAATACTTATCTTTTGAATCGTATATTATGTGTCTGCAAATTGTTTAATTTTCAATAATCAATATGGATTTATATCTTTGCAATCAATTTTTGACAATGTATGTATGTTTATAATCATTGCCTTCTCCGCAGCACAGATATAATTTTATTCTATATTATGTATATATGTGCATGTACATTTGTTGTGTTGTGTTTATAAATGTTAATGTCCTCATGGATCGCAAGGCTTAATGGATTTACTGAAATAAACCATTTATAAAATTTAGCAGACGATGTCAAACATGTATTGCATTAACTACTATGCGGAAATATTTAAACATCAGATAAAAGTCAGCTAAATGATGATTCAAATCAATATTACCATCAAACACTGTACATCATGTATACAAAGTGAACAAAATATGCAGTGTAACCTTCATGAAAGGCCACCTCCGAACGACAGCCAGTACACTAGCAACACAAATTTACGTTTTACTCTATTTTACCTCTATCAACAACAGCAATATCTTTACAAAAGCCATTTATGTCCTTCCTATTGGAGGCTGTTGTAGGGAGTTTGCACTGTAGTAATAATGCACATTATATTACGAGTCGTTAACATATAAACTAGTGATCACTAGCCCCTTACCGCGAAAAGTTCGTATCTCATCCAGGACCAAGAAAATCTTACATATGTGGAAACAGTCAAGCTAGCCTATAGAAAGTCTTTGGCTCTACACAGAGGATCAATCTACATTGTTTAAGATCGATAAGACGCCATATGTCCCTGACTCGTTAATACATCCTTAATATCAGGGAATGCAGACGAATTGTAAAGATAGGCGGTTTTTCACGTGCTACGATTACCAGAGATGGTCGTTCACTACGGTAGATCTGTATCTTTCGTAAAAAATGTGAAACGCTTTGACACAATATAATATCTTCCTTTACCAAATAATTTTGCGGGATCATAAAATACATCGTCAAGGAAGTTGAAATTCGACCATCCGTAAAACATACCGTAATAAATATACCTAATCCAATAGAAATTGTTGGTAATGGTAGGAATAATTCAAACAGGTTTATTACACATATTTTGGTTTATCAGGTAATTAGTTATTTTTTTCGAAAGTTTTGTCATACAATTTATCAAATACATATTTTCGTGCGTTAATCAGGTAACCAGTTAAACTTTCATATCGAAAACATGTCTGCTACGTTTTCCACAGACATAACTCTAATAAGGTTACGGTGTTAGAAATAATTTAAATGCAAGAAATTATTATGTTGTTTCAAATTCAATATCATTTGATGTTTCTTTTTATATTTGTGAATTTTAGAATGTCCTTCCTTTCTGGCCAAAGTATATTTGTGAATTTCTAGGAGTATGATTTTGTAACGGCTTGTCATTTCAGAGAGTAACCTAAAAACAGGTATGCGGTTGTATGTGTTTCAACGGTTTGCTATCTTCTTGGGTTTAAACGCAAGAAAGTAATTTAATTAATTTTAGACATTCACTAATTTACTGATGTTTACATGAGCAAAATTCAATTTTACTGTGACAGAAAGACAACGTCCTGTTTGCTTTGGTCTATTATGAAATTATGCCTTCAATATAGTAATAAATTATGCTTAATGAGATGAAAATTGAAATTACAATTATAAGCAATGAACGCACAATCGTAATACCATTAATAAATTGAGTGTAGTCAATACACTAACAAAACCAACTAAAAAATCCAATGACATCTTATGTTTTATTTTCCATTCATTTTTTTAGTATTTTCAACTGCACCTGCACCAGGATGCGAAAGCTGTGGTTGTTGTGTACACAGTTTGTGTGAAGGGCAAACTTTGCCAAATTCTGAATATATGAATGACGTCTGTACAGAAGGTTGTATTGATGGTATCAGTGGGGCAAGATGTTATAACAAATGTCCTGGTGGCTGTTTAACGTGTGAACAATATTCCAGAAAGACATGTACAGCATGTAAACCCAGATACTATCTAACTTCTTCCAACACTTGCACTACATGTCCATCTATTTGTAAGTTGTGTACTTCACAATCGGAATGCCAGGAATGCGTTTCACCATATTACAATGACGACGAAACGACAAATTGCTCTTTATCTTGTCCTAAGAATTGCTATTGCCAAAGAATCGGACAGTGCTCCTCTTGCAAAGATGGATATTTCAATATTAGCAATGAATGCCAAGAAGCATGTCCGAATAATTGCGTAACCTGTTCCGAGAAAAACACGTGCCTAACGTGTACTAATGGATTCTACAATGAGGAAGTATTTGATAATGAAACAAGTGATGCAATTACGAACTGCTCACTTCCATGCAGAGAAACGTGCAACAATTCCTCCTCATACAACATTTGCCAAAGTTGTAAACACAATTTTGAAGGTCCAACATGTGATGATTGTTCTCCTGGTTGGTATGGACATAACTGCAACATGACATGTCTTTCAACAAATCGTTCAGAAGGTAGATGTGATAAGTACACAAGGAAATGTATTTCATGTCCAATAGGTTTGTATGGGTCGCTCTGTGAACATGCTTGTTCACCAGGATGTAAGACATCGTGTAACTTCACAACTGGATATTGCTTTGAATGTATTGCAACATATTCCGAGATAAATGTTGCGTGGATGATGGGCATTGCCGTACTTGCTCGTCCAATACAGTCTGTGACACATGCGCTAATGGATTTTACGAAGATGTGTGCAATGAAACTTGTTCTAAGCATTGCTTAAATGTTAGCTTTGACCCCATATGTGAGAAAGACTAGGGCTTCTGCAATAACTGTAGCGATGGGTTTTATGGACATTACTGCAACGTGACTTGCAGTAGTAAATGTACAAACAAACGTTGTTTCAAAGAAAGAGGAGTTTGTACTGAAGGATGTGATGGAAATTTCGAAGGACCAACTTGTACTCTAGGTATAAGTTTTTTTTATATAAAAAGGGACATTTTTGTTGCGAGCTTGAGCTGTATCTAACATCTATATGTTTGTACACAGTCAGACCTGTGAAAAACTGCCAACCTTTGGAAGTCTGGATGGCCTTTGTTCAAAGGTTTGGCTTTTATTTTGCACCAAGATATAAATTGGCTTCAAACTGTTACATAATATCTTCGAGTGAGTAAACATCTTCTATATTTTCGAAACCAGTTTCATATACATCTGAGCATTTTTGCTTCGTCTTATTCATATTTCAGAGTTGGAAAGTGAATCAGCCAACATTGTTCCTATTGTTGGTGGATCGCTCGGTGCTGCAGTTGTCATTATCATTGTTGTTATGGTAATTGTGGTAATGAAAAGAAGGTAAATGCAAAGCAATCTTCTTGGTTATAAAAATAATATTTTCAATAAAACTCCTGATGCCCGGTCCAGTTCAGACCATGGGATATGTCTGCATTTGAAGCACTTCCTAATAAGTGAGATACTATTTCTCTAAAGCAACTCATATTTGGAAGTTATTGAAAATATCATGTTTTAATGAATGTCATTCGTAGGGGTAGACTCTTTTTCGAGTGTCTGAAATCTGGAAAAAATACGCACTAATTTGAGTGTTTAGTTCACCATATTTCGTGATTTTCTAATATTCAAGATTTGAGACATTCGTTCGACATTTTCGTGAATAGTTAAAGAAGTATGCATATTTGACGGGGAGAAGTTTCACTGTATTTTGCTATATTGTGGTACTTCATACATATTATATTTGTTTAGCAAGATCTGTTATACACGTTAACAATACTAAATGGTGTTTGAAATACGAATGGTTCTGAATAGGCTGTAAATATAAACTGCCTTAAATATTCGAAACAAAAGCACCAGGAAGATATAAGACGAATTCGTAAACCTTTTACGCATTGTAAGAAATTTAAACAATCAATTACCTCAACTGCAGGTAAATAGTTGTATTTTGTACTCTTTCTATTTGGGGGTATTTTCTTACTTAATGAATGTTAAAGTCTAGCTTGTTCATATTTGTCTAAACTTGTATAAAATGTTGTAGACCTGGGGTAAAATGATGTAATTATATATATATTAATACTTGTTAATTAATTTCGGCATAATGATATAAAGAAACATGTACACACCACCATTGCGCATTGTGTTATCACGAATTTCTTTTTTCTATGTATTTCTTTGTTTCATTTATCTCTGCTGACTTTGCGGCAGGCTATCAATAAAGTAATCCTTGATAAACATATTTACTGTCAACTGCATTTATCAGGAATAATTTTGGCTGCTATGTATAGAAAACGATACTGTGCAACATAGTTCACGTAAATGCTGTCTAATATCTTCTTTAAGATAAACCCTGCTATAAACTGTATTTAAGCAGGAATCTTATTCAACAAAATGCGGATATCAAAATACAGGTATGATACACTATGTGTTTATAGAACAATAAACCACGTTGTTTGCATTGAAATCATTTTATTTTGTGAATGGGATGTTAAATATATTTTCTTTTATAATACCCGGTTAGCTAGTGTACCATTTATGATTCAATTCGTATTGAAATGAAATTTCATGCAAACTTATCCCATCTCGCTTTGGTAGGCGACCACATGCTAAACAGTCAGATGACTTAGAAGATGGAGAAGGGCAAAATAGACTCCAACTTCCTGGTACGAATGTTAATACCTGTATCTATTGAAACATCGTTCCTTTTGAACAATTGTACGCTCGCATATCAGTTATAAAGGAGCAGCAATATATTGCTATAAAATAAATACAAGATGTGTGAATAACGATTTAAAGGGACTGGTCCATATTTTCGTCTTTGCTGAAACGCTTTTAATGTGAAAATAAATGTGAATTACATATTACGTAAGATATCCGGTATCGGATACAAAATTGAGGCAGTTGAATATTTGAAATTAGTTTCACATTACATTCATATACTTTTATATTACGGAACTGGAAATTCAAACAGTGATTTTTATGTTCTCACCTACCCCAGGGTATAAAGGGAACTGTTGGGTTAAGATACTGAACTGAAAATGAGAATCATGAAATTTTACTAACATTACAGAAGAAGAAGCAGACGCCGAGCTCGAAGATATTAGTGAATATGGCGACAGGGAATTGCTAGAAGTCGAAGAACAGTATGATGAAGCAATATATGAGAATGTGGCTGATATTTCTGCTTCAATGTTTGCTGCCTATGTCAAAATGAAAACGAATGAGAGTTACAAATCTGAATTCGCGGTAAATAATAAAATTGATACAATTCACAATTAGTGGTGACCAACTTACGTCATTGATATACGTTTAATTTTATTGTATAGTTAGTATGATGATTTAGTGTCAACCCTAGCGCCGGGGATATAAAACATGCGAGCAGGCCCTGAGCTCAAATTTCGATTCCCTTATCAAAATATTTTTGTCGAAACATTAGAGGTGTTTAATGTTTAAATACATATGAAGGTCAATTATTCTGTCAGAATAATGTATCAGTATTGTCATTATTGTCTGATCATAATTAACTATATCATCGGGGCCAGTTCTACTTTACGCTTCCATGAAGAACCGGCAACTTCTCTAAGTAAGGACGAGAATCTACTTTTTTTCTAAGTCTCATGAAAGGTTTGACCTGCAGCGACCAGGAATTGAACCATTCTTTCGGGCTGGAGACCGATAGCATTTTTTATAACCTCGAACCCTAGACAATTGTAAGTCATCTCGATCGGACGAAAAAAGGCTCATATCACGTGTCAAATATAGCAGACCGATAATTTAAGTAAACAGTTGTGTACATGTAGTAGTTTTGCTCCCATTAGTGATCTTGTTCATATATTTGACGGTTGTGTAATAATAGATGATACTTCAATGTTTTTTGTTTAAGCGATTAAGGGAAAAAGATCTAAGCAATTTTTGGAATCCATCTTTAGTCTTATATCTGTTATATTAATATTATGATGGTTGGGGTCTAATTGTTTTCATGATTTAATGTTATTTTTTACAACTGCTTAAACCAACATGTAGCAATTACCAAGAGGACTAACAGAGAGTCACGAGGATTCCCAGAACAAGGAAAATGTGGGCAAGAATCGATATGTCGGTGTTTATCCATGTAAGTGTATCATAGTTATTTCAAACTAAAAGTAAAGTTGTTCACAAAATCATACATCAACCGTTGCCATGGCATTTCTCATAAAACACGAAAAATCAACAGGGAATTACACTCACGGGTCCGTCGTAAGCCTTCAAGCTTTACTGTTCACAAATCAAGTCAGGATTTCTGAATATAAGACCTGCCCGATGTGTGTCCTATATTATACTGATATTGTAGAAAGTCTAAGCTTTCAACGAGCTATGAATCATTGCTGTATCACTTTGTCTTGGGTTTGACTAAGATTTAACTGAACTGTTAGGAAATAGACAACTATTACGGACATAGACAACTGTGACTAGTGACCTTATCGCATGAATCTATAGGACTGCGGGAAACTTAAAAGTTTCAGTATAAAGGAATGCCTTGTATCAATGGAGTTGACTCAGCATTGAAAAGCCACTGACACAATTACAAGGTCATTTTATTAAACCTTAACTAATTTTACTTTATTTCATATAAGTCTATGAAATTAATAAATGTCCGTAAAATTGTTGTTCTTCTGTTCATGTTAGTGGTTTACATATTAAGCAGTGCGTTTTAATTATTTGTGTTCAATCACTCCAGGGTAAAGATTAAAAGTGTTCCGAAGTTTTACATCAACGCGTGTTACATTGACGTAAGTATAAAAATTATTTGTACTTTAGTCGTAATGGAAAGCATGTACCTAGATACCTAGTACAAAAGCAATTAAGCATACCTCTCTAAGTGCCACTTATCAAAGCCACAATTAAACCACCACGTCCTCCAAAAGCCAACACTTGAACCTATACAGACGTATAATACCTGGAAAAAGTGCACCTACATACATGCAAATGCAAAACCTTCGTAAACAGATTATATCCTATACACCCATAGACAAAACACAGTAAAAATGTAAACAAACCAATCCATGTGGCCTGTACCTTTTGACTGTTGTTGTCAGTTTTGTTAATAAAATATTGATCACAGAGTAATAAGCCAGGTTTCTGAAGTGGTTAATACGATAAGTGTTATCATTCTTGGGATGAAACGAATTGTTCATGGCATAGTTAAACTTACCATTGCAGGGTTTCAGATGACCGAATGGTTACATTGCAACATTGGGTAAGTTAGGACTGTTGGACGTTTTTAAAACTATACATAAACTACTGTCATTGTATGTGGACATTAACATCTACTAAGGTTTGATTTAGTACAAAAAAGAAAATTACCTGGAACAAAACTGAAGCCAGTTTACAAATTATAATTGTTTTAAAGATTTGGATTTTTCAACTTGCCCTAAGACCAGTCTGCCATTGTAATACGTCGCTACTGACACGGTGACATATATCTGATGTGTCTAAACTGTACATTAGATCTTGTAAACCTGTTTGTATAAACCTGTTCTTTACGTAGAACTGTAACCCGGTTCAAAACCTTCCAAAAGCAATCGCTGCATACAAATAATGTATTAAAACATTCAGGGCCAACGAGAAAAGCGACGAATAAGTTCAACATATTTTGGACGATGGTTTGGCACGTGAACTCGGATGTGATCGTCATGTTGACAAACCTTCGGGAACACAGTGTATGTATAACCCTTGGTATGAGATATAAAACAAGTAATCAACACGTCCAGCATGTGCACAGGAATGTAATGAAACACATTTATTGTAAATAAAGAAGTCACTATGACATGCCATATGTATTCAATTGTTATAATTATAAGTATTATCACAATTCCAAAACGGTACATACATTTCATTGTTACTAATAATTGGTAGATAAGATTGATTTTAATCCAGAACAAAGACATGCATCTAATCATAGCTTATATTTAAATTTATTTGTAGGGAAATAAATGCGAACAGTACTGGCCGAATCTGAACAACACTAACACACATCAAGATAATGCAGTGTTTTGTCGAAGTGTTGAAGTATTTGCAGAGTATACTTTGCGTACATTCACAATTGAAAAGGTTAGTATAGCAACTGTGTGTATCTAAACAAGTATATGCATTTACTAGGTGGTCGCTTATGTTGAGCAGATATAAGTTTAAGCCACAGTGTATTTTAAACCTTTTTGTCCGAGTGTCTGTTGACGTTCTAACTTTTCAAAACATGATATTTTAGTTATTATGCTGTTCCGTTTAATTAGTGTCGGCATGGTTATTGAGCTGAGTATTTTGAAAAGCAGCAGATTGGAATCATGTTTTATAATTTGTTTATGTTGATCAAATTAAGGTGACACTAATTCAATGGATGTTATATAATTTCAAAAGAAAGCAGAGAAGCGAACAATCTACCAACTCCATTACACAGCATGGCCTGATAAGAGCATTCCAAGTGATGTAACAAGCCTTGTAGAATTCCGACAAAGGGTTCGAAGTATCCCTCGGACGCACAAAGGTCCAGTTATCGTCCACTGCAGGTATAGTATTAGGTTTGCTTATTAGTGACAAGGTTGTGAACATGTACCACACCTTTTAGTTTCCATGGGTTTGAAGCCATTGTTCAAGTATATTTCAGTTATTACCATTTAAACCTGACTGTCTTTAACCAGTACTAATTACCTTTCCACACGAAACCGGCAACTTCTATACAATCAGAGGAAAATTGACTTTTGTCAAATGTTCACCATAGAAGGGTATGACCTGCCGCAACCTGGATAAAAACTAGGACCACCGGGTTACAAGTCCAAAGCATTTGTCACCAGACCACGGACATAATGCACCGCACTAATGCATTGTAACCATTCGATCTGCTGAAACCCTGCTTTAGATGTGAATTGTATAAAATATAAAATTTACAAAAATACAAATGTATTGATGTAATGTGCATTACATTACCTTTTCTACCTGATGACAAATACACACACATGAAGAATGACTAAATCATGAAGACATATTTTTCATTCTCGCTTCAGACACAGGATCCTTGGTGCTTGTAATATACATTAACAAAGTTAGACGGCTTTAGTATTGCTTTTGACTGAACGAGTAGTTTTTTGTTGACCGCCCATTTACTGAAATTAATGTGACTTGTCTAATTCACAGCGCTGGTATCGGGCGCATTGGAACCTTTATTGCGCTAGACAGGCTGACGGAAGCTGGTGAGGCAGGGGAGACAATCAATGTATACGAATGTGTCAATAAAATGAGAAAGCAACGTGTAAACATGGTTCAGACACTGGTAAGAAAACGTTTAAAATATGATCAAATAATGTTGAGGATGTTTTATTTTACTTAAATTATATGGTAGTTTCTAAACATCTTCATCATTGAGGGGTGATCGATAGTCGGATCGAATGGCAACGCACTGGACTACTAAACGAAGGATTGTGGTTTCGATTCTCGGCTCCACCTTTCGAATTCATCTGGGACGCTGCTTCAGTGTCCCCATCAGAATTTACACAGGCACGATAAAAAACTGGAAAAGATATTCGAAAAAAAGTTGGGATATAAATGCTCGATCCTACTGTATATCTCCAATTAAAAGCACATTATTTTATGATAATGAAGCATGTTCAAAACCTATGTTTTGTCAGAGTGCTACATTATTTCTATTGTTCATTATTTCTTACTTTATGATTTGTTATCAGCCACAAATAAGTTAAAAACGATAAGTTGAAAATATATAGGAGATGTATATATCTTTGTTTATTTTAGGAGCAATTCAAATTCATACACAAGGCTCACACACGTGAGAAGGAATTCAACGCCAACTTCGAGGTAAGCCAGATCCTTCTCTTTTTGTAATTTACAAATGACCAATATTGTAGTAGACAACTTAAGAGGGAACAAAATATAAATGCGTAAAAAGGAGTAGAGACATACAAATATGATTTTAGAACAAATGTATTCAAATGTAATACAGTGTGCTTAAGGTGAGAGTCAGCTGAATTTCTTAATACATTTGAATTGTTCTGTGTATTGAATGTATATTGCAGTTACTTAATACGGTTATTTATGATGAATCCCCTGAAGAGATTCAAGCCAGGGAGGCAAATGGTAGCCATAGCGACAAGAACAGAACAGGAAGTGACATACCAGGTATGAAAAATGTTGTGTTATTCTTCACTTTTGTCACAATTACATCAGTTATACTGTGTTACTCATAGCCAGTACATTCTTATCATCTATGAAAACCGAAGCAATTTCGCCTACAAAGGGGGCAATTCAAATATCGCATGGGCTTGTATTACATAAGAAAATTATTTGCCCTCCAATTATTAAATTGGGTAAAAGATACATACAGGTAAAGAGAATCCATGCTTTTGGTGTAAATATCACTAATAAAGACCGCAACTATGGCAAGGTATGCTTCTGTACACATGCATCAGAGTGATAAGGGGTTTTATCAATGACAACCAATGTTTAAGTGTCTATAAATGATTATCCATTACAAATAGCTATTTCACTTACTAAAGAATACTTATTGCATAGTATTGTCTAATAATCTATTAATATATTTCATTTCAGGTGACAAACATCATCCAATGTTGTACATAGGTCGGACAATCGAGTCCATTGATTACATCAACGCAGTGTATGTAAATGTAAGTGCATGTTTAAAGCATTCGATAAACAAAGTGAAATATGATTGTAAGACTCATTCGATTCTATATAATAGTTTCCGTCAATGAAGAATAAGGAATTAGTTCATGAACTCGGTATAGTTACTTATTTCTGTAATATAACTTTAACTCCCCATTTTTACATTGCTGCAGACCGTTCCAATGAGGAACCCCAGGGTCGGACTTGATTTGCCACTCTGTTTTTCCGGAAGAGCAACTTATAAATCAAGCTGCGCAGAACAGCTGTTCCGGCGCTGTTCGGTTCACCCCTTCTCAAAAGGTGGGGTGATTGGAATTGATCACGTGACAATTCAATCAACATGGCGGCGGACAGGCGCACAATGTTCATGTGCGAGGAGTGTGGCAAATGGTTTATAAACATGGAAATCTTCATGAGGCATCCATGCTGTAAAAAAAAACACTTTTAACGGTATGTTATATCTAAACGAAGCAATAAACCTATCATTTAATGACTAATTCCGTGATTGAGACAAAAACAGCCAGATTCGTACCCAATAATCCTCGCCTTCAGAAATTTACCGGAACGAAGCACATATTTGTTGGACAAACTGTTGAGCTTTTTTATACCCTTAGAGTGCGGCATATACATGTTGCACAGTTCATCTGTCAGCCCAGCTCAATCTTGTCCATGCTTCCGTCTCTTAAACTTGTGCTGCTTCAGTTTTAACGAAATTTCACGAGAGTGATCAGTATGAAGTCTAGTTGACTTGTGCATATCACCATTATGTTCCGATTGGATAATTTGTAACGGAATTATGGTCCTTTGTTGGATATTTTTTAATCGAATTTGTCTGTATCATTCCTCTTTAACTATTAATTGTTTTTTATTGAAACTTTGTGGGATTTTGAAACATTTGTGGCAATAAAATTGTGTTACTGTATATATAGTTTATTTAGAAACTTGACATGTTTTAAAAGGCTTAATATACTTAAGACCAGTCTATATGATTATATAATAATATAAACTTTTTTGTATTTGTATCTAATGAAGTAATGTTGTTGTAAAATCTTAGTATATAGACCTTTATTTCATGATTGTGAATACTTAAAGTTTATTTAAAAAAAACAACATTAAGTGTTTAAGCAAGCTCAGCAACAATTGTGTTGGTGAAAATTTGTTACTTCTTTGCATAGACTTATATACATACTTGTGTATATAAGTCCTTGTTCTTTGCTGCTTTTGTGTTAAAGGAATTTGAAGACAATTTGATTACAGTTTCCTTTTAAAATGTATTAAATTACTCCTTGTCAATACTTGTTTAACATTTGAGGGAAATATGTAATGTATTGTTAAAAATTAAGCAATTCAGTTGTATAGGTAAATTAGCAAAATATAGCTACATTTAGCACTTCCCCCAACCTGCGTAAAAGGTCCTATATCCATAAGAAGTATTAAGTAATTGTTTTGTTTAAACATTTCAGATGCACAAAGCAGTCCAAGAACATTGGCAAACTCCAGTCCAGTAACACAGACAATCACCAGTGAGAGAAATGGTAAAACTAAATTTTATAAACAGAGCAATACTAGTACAAGTGGTGCAGTACTGCTTAAGAAAGTATTAACTTGCAGTGTTAAGTTTGTTCAGAGGCATATTAAAAATATTCAAGCGCTACAAAATCAGTTGTCCAATACCACCAATTTATTTTCCTTTTTTTTGGTTTTGAGCAAGCAATTCTTACCAGATGGGTGTGTGAAGATGTATATTGATGTAAGATAATAGGTTTTCTCGAAATAATTTCTCATATAAGAAGTAGAAATTGCACAGCGTTGCTCATTTGAATATTTGTTTTAATATTATTATGTCTCTGTTTTGTTCCAGTATTGGGAAGCCATCACTCATACATTAACATGTTTTTTTAACTAGGTTCAGGAAATGGATTGGCATCCATTCAAAATTCTACACACATACATAATTATATATATAATAATAATATAGATAAAATATAGGAATAAATCTTGACAAAATAACATCATTTTTACATTAAGCATACTTAAAAGCACTTCTAGACATGTAGTGTTAATACTAGAATTTTATGTTATTATTGCAAAATTAATTTGTATTTCAGACCACCCAGTTGATGAATACGAATATGCAGGAATAAATCTGAACGAAGAGATTAATGAACAGGTTAAAGTGCAAGAACAACAAGAACAATCATTAGTGTGGTCTAGGCAGGCAACACTGCTGTTGATCAGCGAATACAAAGACAGACAGGAAAGGATTGATGCTGGGAAACTAAGGAAGAACAAAGCTTTTGATGAAATAAGCAAAGAATTGAACAAAGCAGGTTATGGTTTCAATCATGAGCAGTGTAATGGACGTATGAAAACTATCACACGTGCCTATAAACAGGTTAAAGATCATAATGCAAAGAGTGGTAATGATAGAAAGACCTATAAGTTTGAAATAGAACTGAATGAATTGTTCTCTACAAGACCAAATATTCAGCCGAAATTTGTTCTCAGCACTAACCAGGAAGAAGCAGATCATTCAAAAGATGAGAAGAAGGTAGAACAAGGAAAAAGGAAAAACAATGATACTGATTCAGAAGGTAATAACAGTGGTGGCAAAGTACGGAAAACACAGGCATCAGCTGTTATTTCTTACTTAGAGACAGTTACACAAAACGTAAATGAAAGATATGAGAAAGAACAGGCTAAAAAAGATGAACGCCACAAGGAAAGAATGGGCCTCTTCAGAGATCTGGTTGATGCTTTAAAGGAGAAAAAGTGAACCAGACTTATTTAAAGTTAAGGACACTATGTAATGCAAAATAGGTTATTTACATACTGTATTTATCTTCTCTGCAAGTGTGTTTGCCAATCAGAAATCCTGTTTTGATTTTAAGTCAAAGAAGTCCCATGTTAATTCAATAGTTCACAATTAAAGCCCCTGATGATATCAATCTTGATGATATTTTTATGTTAGGTTGACATGTTCTTACAGAATTGCAAAGACCAACGTCTGGTATCAAAGGTCAAGGTTTGTTTAAGGAATTAGGTCAAAGTTTAATAGGCTTATATTTCTACGTGTCTTTATGTGAATCCTACTTGAAAATATGTGACCTACTTTTAAAGTTGCGAACCATTCATGATCAGTTCAGGAGTGGGATCATTATGCACATTAGTTTCTGAACATCCAGTATATAGGTATCAGGTGGGCATCTTTTGGTCTTTTTAGTGGCCCTCTTGTTTCTTTCAGGATGTTGCAGAATTTGCATGGAGAAGGAGATATGCACGGTTTTCCTAGATTGTGGTCATATGATCTGCTGTATGGACTGTAGTAAAATTTTGAGGAGGTGTCCCATTTGTAGGGACAAGATAAAGAAATGGATTCGTGTTTTTAAAAGCTAAGTTATTCAGCTATTAAATACAGAGTAAGGAGACTCAGTAGAATGTTTTATTTCTGGTTTTGTTTTGCTGTTTAGTGTTATTTTTGTGATATCACCAATTCAGATAGGTGATATTATATGTTATGATAAGGTGGCATCACCCATTCGCTTGGGTGATATCACCTATTTATGCTGAATACGTTTTGGCTATTTAAATTGGTGACTTTTACAGCATAAACAAGTTATATCACATATTTGAAAGGGTGATATCACTTATTCAAATAGGTGATACCAAAATCTTGCATTTAGTAAAATGGCTCCCAATAGTTTTACATTTAAGTGTCTCTTAAATTCTTTTACATAATCATTTTGCATTTTTTTTGGATAAAATATGACTGATTAGCTGCAAGGTGAGAAAACCATAATTTACCTTTGTTAGTACTGGAGGGTTGATTGAAATCAGTCTGCTCATCATACACTCTCATTGGTAAACATACAGTAGTGTCCTTACATCTGTGACAGTTGTTATCAAACAGTATGGATGTTTTTGATCAGACATTCTTGACTTGATATAATGCACATATATAATGTGTTAATGTTAGTTTTTTTTCAAGCTCCTTACTGTTACATTGTCAGCGAACAGATAATATTCATTTGAATATGATGATTGGTGTTTTAGCCTGTGTGCCATAAGTCTGGTGTAAGGTGAATTGTAAGGTTGGCTACTTATGCTAGAGCATACATATACTTAGTTTGTTACATATTAATATGTGTTGTATTTTTGTATGGTTTTTATTTCAATTAGCTGGAAAAAAGCAGCAAACATTTTGTTCAAGACAGAGCGCCCAGTTACCTCGAAGTTTCAGATGTTTATTTTCTTTTTTTGTATATCTGGAAACAGTTAAGAACATTGTACGTGTATATGTATTACATAATATGTCATTTTGAAATAATATTTTAGCCCATAAAGCTTTACGTTTTTAAAAAAAATGGGGTCAGATGTCCGTTTATCTGAATTGTTTCTCAGGGAAGAAAATTTGTTCTGTATTTTATATTCTGAACCTTATTCTGAGTTGTTGTAAAGATGTTTTGAAGAAGTAATACACATACTGGTACATTAACTTTAATATGAATCCATGTCAAAGTGCAACATTATGTCAAATGGCTTAACTAACATGACTTGTCAGCAATATACTAAGACATGTTCCTTTTGTAGCTCTTCTGGTTCAGAATATTCATTGCCAATAAAATGTTTTATTTTTCATATCAAGTGAAATGAAGCTAAGAAGGAAAGCATGTTGAAACACTTGTTCAGAATGTTTCTCTAATTGAGATCTAGGTCGGGTTCGAATTTGGGTCATTTTGGATTAGTAACTAGGCCACCAGGGCATATCATAAAAACATAACGTTTATAGAGGTCACAACTTTAACTTGATCTTGTTGAAACTGTGTCAGAATGTTTCATGTGTTTGTTCCTTTATAGTCTAGGTGAGTTTCAAAACTGGGTCACCTGTGGTCAAAAATTAGGTCCACAGGACAGACAAACCTTTTTAAACTGTTAAGTCATAGTACACTGACTCATGTGTGCCTCATTGTTTATGTTTAAAGTTTGGCCTTTCTTACTCTTAGTGCAAAGATGGGCCATTGTGGCCTTATTGTATAAAGATAAAAATAAAACATCCTCTGTTTCAGTGATGTTTATTAGAAAAATAAACTGTTATTTTTTATTATTTTTTATTTTTGTTAGAAAAATAAACTGTTATTATTTTTACGTTTATTAGAAAAATAAACTGTTATTTTACATAACTTGTGTTTATTTGTTTGATTACTTAATAAACTGGTTTTCTTTTGGAACATGTCATTAAGTTTTATTGTCAAGTTCATGAGAATCTAACATACTTCCGTTTTGGACTGTACTTAATTTGAATTTGCTCAGGGTAATAGCCTAGCTATAGCATTTCTTTTGGCAATGCCCTGGACATCGTTAACAACTACAGCACACGCAGGGGGATTACCATCATTATCAATGTCATCAAAGTACTCTCCAAGCTCATCTTCTTGTAAAATACAAATATTGTGAAATACACAGCAAGTAATACATATTTGCACTACCGTAACTATACTTTGAACATCAAGGTTTTGAAGTTTACGAAACCTTCCCTTTAACAAAGAGAAAGCTCTTTCTATGACTTGTCTAGTTGACGACAAGCAGTAGTTGTAATGGCGTTGCTGTGGTGTCAGGTGTCCATTGTCTCGAAATGGGGTTAGCAGCCATCTTGTTAGAGGAAAGCCTCCATCTCCAATTAAATGCTTTTCTCCACACCAGTTCAGTCCATTTTCCCATAAGTCAGAATTCCTCAAAACTCTGGAGTCATGGCAACTACCTGGCCAACCAGAAAAACAATGAGTGAAACGCAAATCTTCACGACAAACTGCTTGTAAAATAATCGAATGATACCCTTTACGGTTAACATATGTCTGTGGATGTTCATGTGGAGGCCGTATTTGTATATGTGTACTGTCTAGAGCTCCTACTACATCAGGAAAGCCTCTTTTATCCCTAAACGCCCTGATGACTGCATCTTTATTTTGATCCTTTGGCCATACAATGTACCTCTTTACAAAATGAGTAAGTACAACTTTACAAATTCGTGAGCGTATACGTATGACTGTAAATTCTGTTACATCAAATCGGTCGGCTGTCCGGCATAATGGTTCTAGACCGCCAACATGCCATAAAAAATCAGCAATTGTTTGTCAAGAGGTACAGCCAAACGGCCACTAGGTGTAGTTGTAAATTATCAAATGTTCCCAACTGCTCACAGATCACCTCAAAGCTAGCCCTTGAAACTCGAAAGAAACGACGAAAATCGTCCAAAGTGTACATTGGAATGACACCTTCAACGTAACGGTCGACCTTCTGTTTATTTTCTCTTTCCCTGAAAAAGAAATTTACTAAATATGGACACTACTTTGGTGGCATTTGTGATGGTAAGCATTAATGTTTCAGACCTTAGAAGTAAGGAATTTTTCATATAAAATATTTAAAAGTATTAGTTTTGTTCATAATAACAAGTGCTCATAGTGGTAGATTACTAATCCCAATTTGTATTGGAAGAAATTGTGGTTATCCTAATCTTTATCGCTTGTATCAGTATCGTTTAATTACAGAAAAGCAATCCATTAGAATTCATGGCAATGTCCGTTCATAGCATGTTAACTTACAAAGCAAGCACCAACGGCACTCCAAACACTAGCTGAAATTCAGTTTCCTCTTCAGAACTAGATGAAGTTTCATCTAGCAGCAGCGCTGCGGCCACAATAGCCTTTTCAGCCATTTTGTTTTTCTTCTGTCTCTGCCAGCACGCTTGATTTAAAGCTACTGTTCGGAGTAATCAGAAACCTCCGAACACTGTAAATCAAGTCCGACCCAGGAGATTGCATTTTGTCAACCATTTTTATGCCCCCGTATCGATAGATTGGTGCATACTGGTTTTTGGCATCTCTATCTGTCTGTACCAACTATAAAATCATCATGCTTCCGCCTACATTCATGAAAACTGCATCTGTTGGTTCATCATGACAACCTCTGCAGGATTTTCAGTGCAGGGCAAATGTCATGGTAACCATTAGGGGTATTGTGCTTTAAAAAATGATCATGTTTTCTATTCGTTTCTGTGTTTTGGATTGGTAAGTTTGTAAGAAAGTTCGGATTCTGGTAATGGCGGGATTTTTTATTCCTATGGATACATCCCTGTTTTATCTATATTCATCATAAATGTGACGAACATTTAAATAATGTTTGGTCTATGTATAAATGCTAATTATCTTCAAACGCACAATTCTTTCATGAACAATTTGTCGTCAAGAAGCAACATTACGAAGAAGAAATGCCTTTGTGATCTTTTCGATTCTATCAGATTCATCACACAATCAGTAAAACGGTTCAGTAAAATTTCCAGGGATTCAGAAAAAAGAACCAGTACATTATTGCCCAGTCCCCACTTCCAGAGACAGTGTTTGACTTCATATGTTTGATTTAACAAGAGTACTGTTACTGCGTTGTGTCTATGGAAGATCCTGATTTAATAGGAAAGGTATAACATTTTGCTTGTCAATTATAAATGGTTACCAAAAAAATGTATTGTTTCTGTGTTTGGACTTGCAATTTTGGACTCACATAACAACCTCTTTTTCAACAATAAAGCAATATTAAAATAATGACAACGCGACAACTACATGATCTCAAAACACCACTGAAACATGATTAACATTTAAAATAACATAAGTTACTTAACGTGATAAAATGAAGACACTTTGTTGTTATACAGTACGTCATGGAATAAGAATTCGTACTCAAATTATCGTGTTTTTTTTGTGTTTAACAATATACATGTAATACAATTACTGTGAATTCCTACGAAGCAAATTATTTACTTCAATCTTTATTTCACTAAAACCATGGCATTAAAATATATAAAAGAGCTCGGTCGGAGAATAACAATATTGTACTTTATCTAATACTGCACTAAATCTGTATTTACTTTAACTTTGCTTAAAATGTCATCTCATATGTTATTCACTTGTAAATAAAACAAAGTCGTTTCAGAAATGTAGTTAAATGACAGGGCATCGCTGATATATTTAATATGTAAACCATTATCATTAAAAACTTACCATTACTCCTTGGTATTCTCTGATAGACCTAAGGTATTTGGTGCGAAATATTCATTCAAATGGTTAATTAGATAAAAAAATACGAGCTTCGCCCTGGTGTAAGTTTATGTATGGTAAAGGTATAATATGGTATAGTGCTATGATTTACTATATATGGACTGATAGTGTCTTTAGGAAATTGCGAAGTATACTGGAGATGCCCATCATTCATTCACTTGTGGGAGCTTCACCGTGAAGAACTCAAGATGTGATTCCACACGGCAATATGTACTGCAAAAATTGATCATCAAAAATAAGGACAAGGTTAATATCATTTAATTTACCTCGTGCATAATACTTGCTGTTGATTGGTTGAGTCGGGTCTCGTACTGACCTATTTTTCCATATAAGGTCAGTAGCAATTCATATGTAGTCAGTAATCATGATTTAAAATAAATTGAATTATGGTAGTTGGTTAGATAAATTCATTACACGGCTTCTTACCGACCCAATATCGTATCATACAGGAATAGCCAATTGTTGTTCGGATCGAGCTATCGCCATATCGGTGTTGAAGCCATGTAATGATGTTATCTGCTTTGTTACTAAACCCTTTTAGATAAAAATACGAATGTAATTAAGGATTTGTGCAATCAGCTAGCATTTCTTCCTTTTCTTTCCTGTACGATGATGCCCAAGAGAGGGATAGTGTACAGTAACGGTAGAAGAAAAAAAAGCCCATATGAGTTATAGACAGTGTTTGTCAAGTTGGAATTAGATTATATGAGATCGATGTTCGCCAACTTTTCCATTGACGGATAACTAAGCACTAGCAATAAGGGTCATTCGGTGAATGTAGACCTAGACGTATACATGGATAGAACCACAACTTTTCCTGCGCGATCTTAACATCTTCTCTCTTGTGAAAATCATCTGATCCCGCTTGGGATTCTAACTCATAGCAATGAGGGGCTTGTAGTATTACAAGTATGGGACCATAACCACTAGACCACATAATTCACTGTATCCATAACACCGATATATTGGTTAGCGAGTTCAGGGAAAACAGTTTACTATAACCGTTTTTTCCGTGATAATTTGATAATTTAAAACCAAAAGTGATAAAATCCAGTTATTTAACAGTAATTGCACCTCATTAACAATTTGTCAATGGAATTTACTGCCACATAGTACTAATACTCTTTTTGTATCTGCTTTATCTGAATATTTAAGTTTACCTTTCAATATATGAAGGGAGCTAAATGGTGGTATGTAATTAAGTGAGCGGGCGGGTGGAATCATGTTATTTTCTTTCAGAAATGGCGCCAAACGGAGTTGTCTATTTTGTGTTATTAGCATTTTATTGGAGAGAATAGATGCAGAGGGTCAGGCTAGCGTGCCGAACACCATAAGACTCACCGGACAAAAGCTATCCCGAACAAGGTAGGTAAATCCTGAAATTCTTATTATTATAGTATTGGCACCTGGAACATACATTGGACATCTGTACATAGAACATATCGTAAAAAAACAAGAAGCTCAAGAGCTACGGCAAAAAAACATAGAGTCATGAATCCAAAATTTAGTAAACGATGACAAACAGAAGAAAGACATTGTGAAAAGGTGAACATTCGCATAAAGAACTACAATGTTGTTTTTTTTCAATTGGTATCTAAAAAGGAGGAGCAGGTTTCGCCGTATCTCGAAGGTAGTTGCCATGTACATTTAGGTCTGTTAGGTCACATGGTTTATAACATTACAACCAACACACGCACCAATCCTTTTATCATTACATTATAAACATTTTTTTTTATTTTGTATGAATCACAACATTTGCAATAATTATATAAATATAAGTTTATTCTATTTCAGAAACAGTTTGAATTCTGCTTTTGTTGCATTAAAAGCCACATAGAATCCAACGACACTTTTGCAAATTTTGCCCAACAGCATAATTGTCATTGTCCTGGTTCTGTAAGCTCATAGTAGAAACGTTATGGACACGTGTTATTGACAGAGCCGACAATGTCATTATTTTAATTTTACTTAACGTGCTGTATGCCAAAGTCACGTCAAGCTCGTTTATTATTTCATGTTATACAATCAAATCTGTGTTTACGACCACTTCCAAATAAAGGCCATCCTTTGAGTAAAAATGATATGATGTTGGGTCTTCTTCCATCCCAGTTCGCCGCTACGTTTTAAGCATGTTTCTTTTCACGAAAGGTTAAAGGTTGAGTTGTTTAATTTACATCAACTACCATAGAAAATGATTGTGTTATTAAATTGTGTTTGTACGTTTTCAACTTAACGCGAGAAACCTTTAAAAGTTGTTTCGAGAGGTCAACGGGACTAGGGCATTACACAACATTACACAACCTTTTATATCTTCATATTCAGCATGATATGGAGGTCACCTTCTGAATAAAAAAATGATTACGTAATATAATTACGAAATAAGTATGCATACTCCTTCATAATCTCATTTTTAATTTGTGTTTTATTCACAGAAGTATATTTGCACTGATGAAACTTTTAGATTTGGCATAACATGTGTGTACATGTTATTAGCCTTTAATAGGTTTTTGTATTGATTGAAATTCAAATATACCTTCAATGTGTCATTTATATTTTAGCGCAGCCCTTCTTATTGTTTTGTATTGTATCAACGCGTGTTACAATTAGTTTTGAATAATGTTCATGTTTTTTAAACATATGTAACCAAAGCACTGGGAGTACTGTCAAAATCGAAGTTAAAACGTGTAAGATGTAGAATCGATACTACCAATAATCTCAACAAACTCTAGGCCATAATGTTATAAATAAAAACATATATTAACTAGTCTGGACTAATATATATATAGTTACCCACAAGGAAGAGCAGTTTTTGGCTCAAGGTAATGAAGACATTTAGTAGAGGTGCACTTGTTATGCTTCTAATTCTGTTAAAGCTAATAGTAGACTCATACACCACTCCATGTCCGCTACTAAACACATTTGACTCTTAAACTTCCTTATTATATGTAATAATAATAGTGCTCCTTCTTCATTATGGTTTTGTTTCAGTGTCTACAGTGCTAGGGGTCCGGTGTTATTATTAAAACGTCTTGAATTCAGTCAAACGGGTTGTTAATCATTCTGTTACTGTAATAATTCATTTATGCTATACTTTCTTTTAAATAGAAATGTATTATGCAAATCAATTTCACAAATAAAAAGTTCATTTCGTGAGATCGAGTCCATTTCGTACTTTATATCTATTCAATAGGCGAGGTTGCAGTTTATGGCGTAATCTCACTCTACTGATGTCCTCGCTCTGCTGGTGTCTTTTAGTGATTACAATGCGTAGTAATATTGCACTATATTTAATGACTGAAACATTTGTATGGATCACCCTTATGAATGAAACTTTTGTGCGGATGGATGCTGAAATATTATTTAACTAGTTAGTTTACAGTTTGACTTGCCAAAACAATGTAATTATTCCACATGCTTTCAAAATCATTAGAATTATGCAATGTTTCCAACTTGTATCAAAACTCCGAATGGTAGACTTACACAATCGGTGGTACTATTTTCAACGCGAATGTATTGATAAGAGGCGTCAGGTGATTGTAAATAGAAAACTGGATGTATCACTATATAGAATATGTCGCTTCTATACATGTTACGCATTATCTTGTGCATGCTCTTATGTGACACTGTGCGAACTTAGCAACAGATTTCCAATAGCAACCTAGAGAATTACACGACTGTTTCAAGTGATCTTCGTCATTTAGATATTAAATGACAAATACAATAATACTCATGTGTTTGTTATTACTTGTATCTCCAAACAGAGCTCATAAAGTGTTGACCACCTTACATAAAAAGTATTCCATAAAAGAGGAACAGACGGGAACTAAATAAAATCCAATATGCATACAACACGGGATGGGGAATTGAAATTACTTATAATTTAATTACATACATATTTTGTAATTGTCCCCAGATGAAAATACCTGAGTTTCAGGGCTATTGATTTTTATTGTTTTATCGACGGACAATAAAGACTTACGGCATTGATTTTGTGTAGGCATACCGACATATTTTCTTAGAAATAGATTGGGCGGATAATGTAAAATCCTGAGTCAATCATTTCTCTGATGATGAATCAAAAGTCATTAACCTCGTTTATACCCCTGTCGTTTAGCTCCAGACCGTTCTAAGGCAGAATCTTATAGAAGACAAAGTGTTGTCACCATTTTTGTAATGTCTGTTATGTTAGGTGGGTTTTGGTTTGCGGGATAATTTAAGCATATGTATTGTCTTAAATGACTTACGGGAATAATACAACAATGCGAATTTAACCGAAGTTATATATTAAGGATTTCGATCTCTAATGCATAACCTCCAATTTGAAGAGTACTCAAGTTCATGAATTTTACTGACATATTGACATATTCCTGAGGGTTATGAGTTCAAACCCTACTGGGACCATACATTTTTTTTTTTTTTTTTTTTTAGTTTTTAGGTAATGTTTCGTACTTAGAACATGAATTAATACAGTGTTATGTAGGCAAACATTCCTTTCAAAATTTTTGGTTAGGTTTATGGGAATTTATTCATGGTTAATTAACGAAAATCAAGTAACTGTGGATTTCTGACACACATCTTTTAAATCCGGACGTTAAAACTTTTTTTAATTTTTGTGTAGCCATTACACACACATAGAAGTTAATTTTGAGAAAATTTCACGAGTTGCTATCCTTTAGTTTTTATCTGATTGATATTTATCAATTTGTTACTTTTTGGTAAATCGGCGAAAATCTTGACTAAATATAAAAGGGGTGGGGTTACATTTTTCATTTTTTCTGCAACATTGTAGTTCCAAACATCATATAAATAAGTTGGGTGACTAAACAGTGGTTACCCTTAGACTTATACACATTCTTGCATTTATTGTATCGTCTGTTAGTGAGGTAGGTCAATTTTCATAAAGGTGTCTTGATTTGATTTTAAGATTCTATTTTACGTAACTCTCTTAACTAACGATAGAAGTTTTTAAACATTCACCTGTGAATGTCTTCATGGATATACAAAAGAATGACAATATTTAAAATACAATCCGTATTACTTCGTATTAGACTTCTGATACCTTAAGCATGAGTCACAATATTTGGCTTGAATTACAAGCATGTACATTATATACTTATATAGACTAATAGCGGCATCCATTTCACAGGAGTTCACTCGATCTATGTATAAGTCTGTATCCATGACAAGTATGATTTTATTTGTCCACTATCAGAGTTTTCACAAAAGCCATCATTAATAGAAGATGACTATTCAACGATAATTCATACAATAAGTGTAATAATTCCGCTAATCATGAATCTTATGTAAAATCTACATACCAGTGTATTGATAATAGTATAACACTAAGATTAATAATGATAATGTCAATTGACAAATAAATGTTTATAATAGATGTAATTAAGCGACAACACTGATCTAGCCAGTATAGTATCACGTCAAATACATACCTTACGTACGGTATCAATATTGTTAAAACGCCAAGTACGGAATTGCGGGATTTTAACACATCTTACATACGGGAGATAATTTCTACTCTATGCTATTATTATCACATTATTAACACAATGTTTACATCGGCCATTTCACAGTGATTATACTCAAATTGCTAATAGGAAAGCGGTATGTTTATTAATTCATATTATTAGTTTTGAATGCATATTTTACAACTGAAGTGATTCAGTTTAATAAGGATTTATCAATTAGAGAGCTTCTCTAGTTTGAGGTATTTTAATTAATGACTTCCAACACATAAAAACAGTCTCATTGAGATTGAAAACGAAAGTACCTTGTCTGAGTTAAACCTATGCTTTTTCTATCCAAAATGTATTTATATGCAGTGTTTAGTCATTATTGAAGAAAATATAATGAATTGCTAAATAGTAATGAAACGAATGTACTCTTTCAAGTCAGACCATGTTTACACTCCGCGGTCAAATTTATTTCGCCATATATGGTATGCGTGCCTACGTGATTATTTATTTAGTTTGTATCATATTCAAAAAGCATATCAGTCAACGTTTCTCATATTTTAAATCGATTTCAAAATTTCACAAAATATCTTTTCATACACTGATTATTTTAACCACGTAAAAATGCATTTAAACGTTTTAAACCGTGTTATGTACATTGTATATTCAACAAAATTAAATCGAGCAGGTATTTTTCATTGGTAGATAGTCAAACTTGTGAACTTACACGGTAGTAGGAAATCAATAAGGCCGATATGAATAACATTCTATCAGAGCTTTATCCCCTCTTTTCTTTCAATAAACTTGAGCTAAAAATAGTTGCTGTTTATATCTGATATGGTGATTGGTTTTGAGGAAGTTTATTTACATGAGTGTAATTTTGTGATTCCGTTAATTAATTTCAATGTCAGAATTTGAATTATATTCTAAAAAATTGTCGTAGGTGTAAATTACAATACTCATCAAATTGAAACCCCCTTAAAACACAAATATGGTTTCAAAATAAACAACATACGCGTTTATTCTTGAAATTAGTACCCTGTACTTCAATTCGAATTGGAAAAATGCAAATACTTTAATCCGTGTCTGAATTAATACATGTTTTCCGAACAAGCACACAATATGTTCGATAGTGAAAACTTTTAGCATTAAACTTGCAAGAAACAGTCGTTGATATAGTGTAATCATTACACACGGACAATGAAAGTTAGAAATACAAGTATTGTACCATTTATTTTTAGGAATATAACTATTCAAACAGATATAATTCATCAATGCGACTAAATGGCAATCATGAATGTTCAAACAACAGAACAGTTTGTTCTATAGCAAAACAAACATCAAATTTTGATACTGACTGTAAAATGAAATACTTGAACGTGTTCAGCTTACGTTTTTAAAATATATTCTAAAACTAAAACCAAACTACACGATATATGGAGAAACCGAATGAACACCATTAAGTCTAGATATCGAAGAGAGAACGATTGTATTTTGGTCAAGACTTTGTAATTATGATATAAACAGCGTACCTAAGTTATCATCAACAATCTACCAAAGTATCCTAACTATTTGCAGATGAATAATCGTTTCAAAGAAAATTCCCAGGGTTATACAATATTGGACGTATTTTAATCAAATGTGGCTTAATTAACGTTTGGAATAACCATGTATTTCCAAATTATAAGTTGCTAAAACTAGCAGTGCCTTTTAAGTTAAAAGATTTGTTCATAAACGACTCGTTTTCACTTGTAGAAACTTCTTCTGACAGAACATTTTATAGAATTTTTAAAACTGACTTTGGTATGGAAAAACAATTACATTATATGATACGATTTAGAACTAGGAATCACCGTATGCCTGTTGAAATTGGAAATTGGTCAAGAACGCCTTTATATTTAAGAATATGCAATGTTTGCAATAAGATCGGTGACGAATACCATTACCTGCATGAATGTTCAAACCTAAATGGCGACCTTATCATTATCGACAACCGAACACATTGAAACTCTTTCAACTTATGTCTGCTACTAATAATACAGAATATTCAAAATTATGTTAACTCATAAAATGTACATTGTCTTCTCACATATAAAACATTTGAATATTCCATTAAATTTGAATTTTGTTTTTTATGCTATGTATGATTTAGCTTAACATATGTATTAACCATAACTAATATAATGAATAAAATATACTACTACTGTATTAGTAATAATAATACATGTAATACATACAATGTGACTCTCCACAGAAAATACAATGTGTAATTGATTTTCATGTTTGCTATATGACATATAAATTTATTAGTACTAGTATTTTGATTTTGTTTAAGAGCCTCTTATCATCATTGTTTGTACATTATATTTTCATATATACATGTAGTGAGAGAATAAAAGGTTTTGACTTTGACTTGACTTAATTTTGTTTAGAATAATGGCAGAGTCTGGGATCACCGATTTTGAAGTCGATTTCACCAAAGCAGTGTAGCATCAGTTTCACTATAATCAGTGTAGCATCATTTTCACTATAATCAGTTCAGCTTCAGTTTCACTATATTCAGTGCAACTCCAATTGAACCAAATATCTGTAACATTATCTTTTACCAAATCAGTGTAGCATCATTTTCACTAAATTCAGTGTAGAATCAATTTCACTATAATCATTGTAGCATCAATTTCACTATAATCAGTGTAACTCCAACTGTACCAACTCTTTGTAGCATAATGCTTCTTAAATCTATTTAACTCTGACTTCGCAGTCAACTTCTACTACATAAAAATGCATTTTTTTCTTTTAAATAAATGTACATTTCCTGTAGTCTCATTTTCTCTAAATGTTGGAGTAAGGCTACAGGCGTGTTGGACAGGTTACTCATTTGTGAGTAGTGATTATTACTCACAGACGTGACAGGGTAATAATTAACCAGTCGGAGACTAAAACCACCTGAACGATTATGTGTTTCATATAAATATGTTTTGCATGTTCAGTATGTGTAATGTGTGGTATTGTGCAGTTCTATTTTGTGCTTATTCCAATAGCCGATTGAAAAATTAATGATTGGTCCTATGCCTTTTTTATAATCAGTGCGTAGTACCTTAAAAATGTTACCGATACAATTAACATTAAAAATAAATGATTTCGTATCAGTTAACAATTTACAAACTCATAATGAATCATTTTGGCAAATTATAACATGAATATTTTGACATAGTTTACTTTTGCCAAATATTATTCTTTATTGCCTTTATCAAATGAATTTAAAATCTGCGTTCTTAGTGGTTGTCGAAGCAGTAATACATCTCGCTAGAGATTGTCATTTTTCGTTTGATACAGAAACATTCGTGTAATACGCATTGATAATTCGTCGGTTTAACGCCACTTTTAACATTATGTCAGCTATATCGTCGCGGTCAGTTATCCTAACAAGCTTCCCTTGACATTATCAAGGCTTTAACCAATTCTAACCCCATTCTATCCGCAAGCTGTTACCATGTTCCCTTACATAGGTGGATGCAAATCTAACATATAATGTAACATCTTCAGTCAAATTTGTCACGGCCAATGTTATCCTCGTCCGGGGTTCGAACTCACAACCTCTCGATCAGTAGACCAACGCTCTAACCAATGAGCCGGGCAAACAACCTGCGCCGATAATACTGACGTTTTATAAATAATTTGTAAACCACAAATACACAAATACGTAGATCGTCATTGTTGCTGAATCTATTTTGAGCTTGTTTAGCTATTTGTTCGTGTTGTGAGTTTGATATATGTTTATTTTAATGGTTTTGTCTCTTTGCTACTCGAGACTGCTATGCACCGGATTTTTTATCAGTAGACTAATGTCATGGTATGTCGTGCCCTTTCTTGTCACAGCATGTGGTATTATGTGATGTCTCCTTATTAAAAAGTAGGCTGTTCTCATGAGATAAAGCAGAACTCTCTGATTTACACTGGTGGCCAACCTATAGTGACTGTTAATAATTGCTTCCGCAGCTCTCGGGATTAGTACTAACGAAAATGGCTAAACATGTGTGAACCCCCATTTTTCACCTCCGAGTGTTCAATTTGTTCACATTGTACAAAGTGAAGGGTAGCACTCATTGTCAACAGATAAACATACACAAAATAGAGTAAATGATGTACTAATAATGATTTGAAATCATTTCATTTTTATATCAATTTGTAGTTAGATCTGGTGAATAGATGATTAGTTTTCACACTGCAGCTCTGTTCTATATTCAGAAAATACTAAAATTTTCAAACAGCAAAATACCGAATTGATTCACCTTATCATTTATATACATGTATTGTGTATATCGTTCTTATTGAAATAACCATGTACTAGTTGATACCCATTATCACCATATATATGTGGTAACATTAATCAGTCAGTCATTAACAACTATAAATGGTTCAAAATCAAGTTCGAACGCAATTAAATTAATATGTTCATATCATGGCATTTTACAGGGAAGTACCTCTTATTTGTTGAATGAAAAGCAACATATGTATCAATGTATTATTAAAAGTATCAAATGAACGATTATTTCCTCAGCGAATTGTTCTAGATTTATCAGGGGTTATCAATGCCAGACCACTATCTAAATGTGTGCCATTTCAATCAATGGATTCTTGCACGTTAAAAGAGATCTTGTAGAACTGAAAACGAAAGTACGAGTATCTACTTTATGCTACATTTTGCTGTCAATTATACTTTGCTGTATATGATATGCGTTTCTACGTAATCAAAAAAATATCATATCTGTCTACGTTTTACATAATCTTACATCGCTTTCGAAACCTTACAACAAATAATTTCACAAACAAATTGGTTTAACAACATAAAAATAAAATTTACATTCGTTTAATCAATTGCATTGTGACCTATCTATACTCAGTGATTGTACATAAGTATCTTTACATTATATAAAAAAAACTACATTAAGCAAGTATTGTTCTTTAGTAGATAGTCAAACTTGTAAAATTATACGGAAGTAAGAAATCAATTAGGCCGATATGTAAACCAATAATCAGATTTTGTCCGATCTGGTCCATTTATATTAGGATAGTCATTATTGGCAAGTTTCACTGAAGTTTGGTGTAATATATGGTGTAATTTCGCGAGTCCGTCAATTAATCTTTTTGTCATAACTCAGAGCATTGTCTCGATAAGGTGTAATCATTATATAAACTGCAAGTAAATAATACAAGTATGCATACATTTATTCATAACGTCTACAACTATTTTAACAAAATCATTTACTCATTAGACTAAATGGCAATCATGAATGAACAAAACAAGCAAATATTATCTTTTAAATACTGACTGTATAATGTGTTATTTTGTAGAATCATGGCAGAGTCGGGTATTACACATTTTGAAGTAGATGGTGCACATTTTATGGAGCAAGGAGATATATGTGAAATGTGTGAAAATACGGCATCAGTGGGATACTGTTCTGAATGTGAATGCTACATATGTCAATTATGTTTTGATAACCACATTAAAATAAGGAAATATCGTCACCATGTGCTGCAAATAGCTACTGAAAGCAAGGAAGATGACCGTACAGTTCATTTTAAAACGTGTACAGAACATACACAACAAGAAGTACGACTCTACTGTACTGATCACAAATGTTTTGGATGTGCAGAATGTATCGAGTTCCATCATAAATCTTGTAAAACCAAATACATAACAGAAGCATCCAAGGACTTCCAAGAGAGTGGAGAGCTCGCTCGTTTTCTTCAAGATATTCGAGACTTAGAGAATGTTCATCAAAACTGCATTAAATCAATTGCCTCTCAGTCAGAACGGTCCGATAACATTAATAGAACAACCACTCACACTGTGCAACAATTCGTGAAAGATGTAGTTTCATATCTAACTGATGAGGAGAAACTCATAATCAATGTTGCAGATTCAAACAAATCCATTAATAATGATAAAATTGAGAAGTTATCTGATGATCTCCACCGGATTGGGTCCGACATTTCGTCTATAAGTGATAATGTCAAAGAGAATGACATGATTCATGAGATTTTCATCCTGGTCGAGGAGGCAAAGCCAAAATTATCCCAGATTCGAGACACATTAACAGCCATTGATTGCCAAGAGGTCATTGACAGTTACACATTCTATCCTAGCAGATTGCTCAAGCGTCAGCTATCGGATAAACGTCCTATTGGCAAGCTATCAGACAACGCCCAATCCGAACAAGGTATTGTCTATGTAAATTTTGTTTTAATGATTATATGTACTTATTACATTTTCATGACTTAAGAATACAGTAATTGTGGTGCACATGGTAGCTATTAGAATGATATACTCCCGGAATGCGTGAAAAGACACAGAAAATGCATAACAAGATGGAGTGGGCGAGTACTACTAGGAATTGTGATTATGTGTGAATATGACATCGAGACGTCGACGTGCTTCGTAATTCTACGTGTGCGTTTGTTCTATAAAGCGTATATTTGTGTCTTTAAATATGTCGCTCTGATATTTGGCATGTACTCTGTATAATGTTCATGATTATTCTCAATAGTAACGCTGACCACGAATTTTTACGAATGATCCTCATAAGATATGCAGAAATTTGCATTAATAGAGATGGGTTATAATGAATAGTTCTTTGTTATTGAAATCTTGCACAGTGATAAGCGCTTAATCTGTAACATGTGTTATTTCAGATGACGTGGATGATTATGAATGTAAATACAAAGCAGGGTGTGCGGAAAATCAACAACTTCAGCAACAATTGTCATCTCAAGAAAGAATAATGTATGCTCAAAAACAGGACAACCAGAGACTTCAACAAAAACTGTCTACTCAAGAAAAGTTAAACAAAATACTTCAGCAACAATTGTCATCACGGGAAATGGACATTACAAGATGTCAACAACAACTATCTACTCAAGAACTGGAGAATATAAGACTACAACAACAACTGTCTACTCAGGAAAAGGAAATTGAACAACTCCAACAACAACTATCCACTCAAGAACAGGACAATGCAAAACTTCAACAACAATTGTCGACTCAAGAACAGGACAATGCAAAACTTCAACAACAATGGTCTACTCAGGAAAAGGAAATTAAACAACTTCAACAACAATTGTCCACCCAAGAACAGGACAATGCAAAACTTCAACAACAACAGTCTACTCAGGAAAAGAAAATTGAACGACTCCAACAGCAACTGTCTACTCAAGAACAGGACAATGCAAAACTTCAACAACAACAGTCCACTCAAGAACAGGACAATACAAAACTACAACGACAACAGTCCACTCAGGAAAAGGAAATTGAACGACTCCAACAGCAACTGTCTACTCAAGAACAGGACAATACAAAACTACAACAACAACAGTCCACTCAGGAAAAGGAAATTGAACGACTCCAACAACAACTGTCTACCCAAGAGCAGGACAACCAGGTTTAGAATTTAACATAAAAATGATCTCAGGTAGTTCATGATAGGTCGTACATCGTTGGCATGATTTATCATACAAGCATTGATGTCAAAACGAGGTAAACAAGATGACATGAATTGAGAATATAAAAATAACAGTATACCTATTCAAAAGCTCGGAAAACAACTGTATATAAAAAAGATACTACACTTTCGATTTCAGTCAGAATGTAATACGATTAGCGTACGGCTTATTATCATTCATTAATGTATCTGGCTTGGGTGTCAGGTCAAATTAAGTTTTACCAATTTATAGATTTAAAAACTAAACCATAATTATATACTAAAAAGGCCCACTGTACAAAGTGCATTGCAAGTAATTTGAAACAAATATTACATTTGATTGGTCTTCTATAAACCAATATCGCACGTAATTTACAAATTTTTGAACAACGATAACTACTCTGTATATAGGAATATATTACAACAAGTAGCCTTAAAATGAATGACTATAAATGTATAAAGCAGGGAATCGTGCCTCAGTTTTTTTATAACGTCTTCCGTTCGTTAGATACTTGACTTTAAAGAAATTCCGTACCCAGAACCCCGCTGTTTATTACGTAATACTCCATAGATAGAAAATGAAAACAAGTATCAAAATTATGAGGCACTGTTCCCTAGATTAACATTTTCGCTACAAAATATCAAAAACCGCTTTGAAATCCATCATCAAAAGAGACGGCAATGTTAATTCGAAAATGACACCTACTGTGTTTATTTAAGCTGAGCAAGTAACAATTTAAGTGTCGGATCATTATTGTCTCATGAATTCAACGAATTTGACGCACCCCATTCAATTTTGATAGCCAATCAAAATCGCTTATGTTTACGGTTCAATAATTGAAACCACGCCCAGGTTTGATGTCTAGTAAGAGATTTTATAACAAATGTTTGTCATTAATGAATTAATAGTATCATATCGTACCAATACAATGCACATTACGTTGGAGATTTTTAACGCTGATCAGGAAAAGTCGATAAAGGGGTGCAGTATTTATCGCAATAAAACACCATTTTTGAGCGTTCGGTTAAATTTCTTTGTTGCTTGGTATTAAAGTATGATATTTAATCTTTGTAAATAACGTAAAATATCATTTTACGTTATTTTAGCGATTACAACCTAGGCAGATACCTTCATGTCTTTATTTCTATTACAGAGGAAGGCATTGCAAATACTAAAACTCGAACGAGATATTAATAAACTGAGGGAAAATGACGTAAGTTCTGTTTTCTGTACTTTCAAATGTGTATCACAACAAATGGAGCAATTACAAAGCACTATTAAACTAATTGTACGTTACTGCATTATAGTTATAATTTTGTGAATACGAAAAGTAAAAAAAAACCCAGATTGATTCAATCTGATAAAACAATGATTTTCTTGAACTCTAGATAAAATAAATCGCATCATGCAGTTACCAATTTCATTTTTTATTTTCTGTATTCTCGTATTGTGATCGTTACTGTATGATACAGTTGTAAATTGAACGACATTAATATAGTTCCCTTTTACTTCCTAAACTGATGACGGGCTGTTTATACGAGGGTTGTTATTTAAGTCAATAGACTATTGCTATCACATATTTACTCTAAGGTTAATTTCAATTTAGATATCAAAGCTTTTTGTAATGAAAACTTCTAGTTTCAAATATGATCCATTTTTTAAATTATCATGATTAATGCGTTCTAAATTCGTCTCCATAGCAACGGATGTAACGGTACCCGGGATACACCGTTTTAAAAAAATATCGTAACATTAAAAAGTTTCAACCTTCATTTCATTTAACTTCAGATTTCCGCGCAAAATCATATACGTCTGTAATAAAATCATGACATTATTTCCGTGAAATATTACCATAATACGCGAAGGAATGTTATCTGTGCAAGGAAAACAGTAATCAGATCCGCGAGGGTTTATTTTCGACGAGAAAATGACGTCAACCGGCGACTTCGAAACCAAAGTCCTGATAAAATTGTGTGTAGATTTTAGGAAAACACCTAGAGAAATTTTAAAGATGATTACATCCAGAAGTATGAATCCAAAGTGTATATGCGTATTAGTATTCAAATGGTATGGGTGGTGGAAATGGACATGATTGTATTGAGAATGGTGTAAGGTGTGTGTGCTCGCCTCCCTACGGCCAACATATTGTAATGAGTACTTGTAGTATTGTGTCAACTTTCGGTGAGCATTGATACCAGGCAACCTTTATGTAATAGTTACTCTGTTAACGGAAATGTCTAGAACTGAATCGGGGATTTCTAGGAACGGAATAAGATATTGACAGCAGCTATTTGCGTATGGAAAAACACGAGTTCTTTTGTAAGTGAATATTAACGTTGTTATGACGTCAAATAGTTTCCAATGATTCTTACTTGATTATTCTATTACGCGAGTCAACGTTTTTATACAAAAAGTCTACGAACTTAAACAACAACCCTCGTATTGTATGACTGTGCAAAATGTTGGATCATAGAAACCTGTCAGACAATTAGCATTACTGTATATTTGTAAATTAGCATGAAATAAAAACAACATCACCTCATTTTTTAGTTGATACTTGCATGCGGACATGTATGTGATATTGGTCAGATGAATGAAAACAGAACAATCAAATGTCCTACGTGTGATATCATATTTGGTGGTACGTACATACTTCATGATATACTCATTGTTTTTCCACATATAATATCTATACAAATGTAAATATATCCGTGTGTGTCGACCAACCATTCTTTTTAGTATCTTGTAAATTAGTCAATAGATCATTTAAAAAATGTGTAATGGGTTTATATAATTATTTGACGATGTTTAGTACAGTCGAATTAACATCACAATTTTAAGACACTCATAATGAAGAAGAAAACTATATAGCTATCAATACGTGTGTAAAAGTCTTCCACTTTTATAATTATACATGCTATTATATATTTTTGAACATGTGTCATGTACACAAGTTGGGCCTATTACATCTGGTATAATATCGTTGTAACAGATCAGCCTGATGGTACATTGAGAATAGATGAAAAAATGTTGCTGAGCGAGGAAACATATCATCACAGCGAGTTTAAATTTAAATTTGACAAAGGAACACAATCGGTAAAATCTTATTTCATTTGTTTGAAACACGAAATTAAAATATATACATACACCATACTAGTGTCTGTTCACGATGCATCGGTTCTTAACTGGTGTCTTTCCTCCTTCATTTTGGTTATATTTATTAGTACATTGGTAAAAAGTAAGAAAACAGTTATCTAAATAAAAATGTCTAATGACTGTAAAGTACTGAGTAAACAAGCAATGTATTATTGACAGATATTTATATATCATCTCCTTTATAAACTGCTCCATGATCAACAATGCCATTTACGAACAACTCCATATCCGATATAGTCTAGCTGAACAGCATGTTGCATGATGTTTTCATTTAAATCCCTGTAGTATAATCTTGAAATATCATGTTAAGGTAAAATAGGACTTTGTTTTTCTTGTATTCAGAAATTGAATTTGAATCCTGGGAAATCTTATGAAGGACATGAAGTAACGGGATATGTATATTTTGATGAAAATTTACGACAAATGCTTAAACTGGCATATGATCGAAAAATATTGTTTACAATCAACAAAATGGGAAAAATTGTTTCGAATGGGATCGATATATTCACGTAAGTGTTGTTTATTACTAGTAAATGGTAATACTAAACATAATTATATTTAAAGCAAAATGTGTTATTTATTGAATGGATCTAATATGATATATCAATCGAAATATCGCTTGCCAATAATGCATGTGTTTCTTCGTATTGAACATATACATTTAAATTCACAAATTGAAAAACATAATTCTTTCTCGGTGAATAATTTTAAAAAGATACTGACAGAACAAATATTCAAATGTCCAACTGTTACTTAGCTAGCGCTAAAGTAAGACATACAAAAATGTATACGTATGCATGAAGAAACTAATCAGTATCACTTTATCTTAAACTACTAGTATCGCGACTAATTTAACATATAAAGTCAAATCTATATCAGGGCCGTAGAAACCGGGGGCTAGGTTGGACATAGATCCCTGCATAGAAATGGCTGAAATGTTTTTAAGATGGGCTGTAGTGACCAAGTTTTCAGATAAAATCTAAACGTATCCCGTAATTGCATCCTATGGACCTTCATAATTATATTGTTTAGTCACTGATTAAATTATTCATAACAAAATACGTGTAATGAAATTTCGAACGCGCTACATATATCTGAACAGATATGTGCATTATTGTCGCCGCGAATAAATGTATTATGTACATGTAACAGGAATGCATGTACATGTTTAACGGGGTTATTACGGTAAAAAAATAACTTCAAAAGTAACAATCTTATAAAATCACTGAATCGTGCCGCTGTGATCTTTGATTGTATCACGTTTATTTTACCATCCTCTGGGATATTTTATGTGTCACCTTCATGGCGATGCAACAAGCAATTATACGAGCATACATCATATGGCATTTATTCTTCATTAATTAAGGTGGAACCAAACGATTGAAATTACGTCGTTTTCGACGTCAAAACGGTCATTTTTACGCTATTTATAGTGCCTCTCTGAAAATATTTATCACTCTATCAGTTTATGGAGAAATTTAATGAAATAATATTTTAATAGCGGAGAATTAAATTACCTACATGTAGGTATAAATTTGATGATCATGACTTAATTATAAGTCCAAATAAAACGATTTTAAATGTAAAAGTTTAGTGTTTTTTCTTCTCACTTCCAAACTTAAATTATTTTTGTTAAAAATCTGCCCAAGGGATTTTTTTTATTATTGTCTAGAATGAAGTTTCATGTGTCATCTACTGTTCTCATAAATTTTAAGAAAATCTATCGAGCTGTTTTTATTTTATCCAAGCTTCACTATATAGCGTCACCTTACAAAACGCTAATTCGCCTTCAAGAACGTCGTTTGACACATTGTGTACAGCGCTGTTCTTTCTGTTATAATAATAATATCTTTATTTATTGAAGGTGTACACATTAAGTAAGATATACAAAACATTTAACTTATTTTCAATGCGGCCTTCTGGAAACAAGCAAAATAACATTTAACTAATACATATCAACATGAATGAATGACGGGTTGACTCTCGGTTGGTCTCGGATGAGTGACCTGGCGAAACCTTGCCAAACCAGGAGTACAACCCTGGTGGCACTGTAGTCGTCCACGGCAGTCCTGAATGGACCTTGTTAATCCGGCCCTATCAGGCGAACAGATCCGTATTTGTTAAAATGTTTAATACATAATACAACCGGGGGGTTACCGGGAAAATATTAAGAACCGGCTAAATCCTTGAAATTCCGGTGCAGAACCGAGGTAGGTCCGGTGTTGTACCCTGGCTGTACAATGATATATACTAGGTATTAGGGTTCCGGATTATTGGTGAGCACTACATGCGCGCTAGACATTTAAGGTCGATATACCGGTTATTTGCCACCGGGAGTCACCATGACCAGCACTGTGGCAGTGAGAATCGGACTTACACTTGAATTCGAACGTTCTGATGACATCATGCATTTTACGCATTTCAATCAAATCTGAAACAACGGACTCATTTGTTTTAATCATGCATGTATTTTTCACATATTATAGCTATAATCTTCGCTTATATTAAGAATCTATACTTAGTCTACTCAAAATTTGATAAGGATCCTGTCTGGGATATGCTACAGAGAGCGATATCTGGGCGTCCTGCCCAGCCAACATCCACCAGACAGCTCAGAGAGGAACCTCCGGAGGAATGGGCTCGAATCCCACAATTTAAGATTGGGCGGCTCATTAGAAACATGAGGAGTCGAGTCAGACTGTTTTTGACGCACGAGGACACCAGTCTCAATACTAAAAACAAAAGTTAGCTCTTTTGCGCATTTTCCTCAAAGTTTATATTCCCCAGAAATACCCATAAAATGTCTCATTTTGATCCTGTCCTCATTTCGACGCTCGTTACACTCGAATGATTCAATGTATGGATTACATATTGCACTCATGATATGCAGATATCTTTGAAAATAACCAAAAATCATATTTTATGTATGTAATCCAAAATTGATGATAAAGCCATACAGAATAAAAAGTGATCCTTATCAAATTTTGAGTAATATAATATATAATAAATGCACTATCACAACGGGGTCGTAAATCTTAATATTTACCCCCAAAAATAAACATACACAGAATGCATATCATTTAAACAACACATCTAACCATAACATAATAATTATATATTATGCAAATCGTGGAACCTTGTTTTTTATACAAAAAAAATGGAAATAATAATCACAATTATCTTCCATTTTAGTTCACTAGAGCGGTCAAGTTTTGCAATTTTGTCACATTATTTATATACGCATATTACACAACATTAGGCACGCTAAAATGATAATATAATGTTTTTATTGTTATCTGAAAAGAATGGCAATGTGATTTTGGTTACTGACAGACAATGTATCATTAATTCCAACAAATCGTTTTAGATCATAGTGTACAGTAAGTAAAATAGATGTAAGTACGCGATAGACATGACGTGTGTTTGAAGCGACGTTCTTGACAGCGAATGAGCGCATTATAAGGTAATGCTATCATTTAAAGCTTTAATAAAATAAAAACGGCTCGATAGATTTTCTTAGAATTTATGAGAATAACAGGTGACACGTCAAACTTTATTCTAGACAAAAATAAAAAAATTCCCTCGGGCAGATTTTTAATAAAAATAATTTAAGCTTGAAAGTGAGAAGAAAAAACAACTATGTACACATCAAATTTATACCTACGCGCAGGTAATTTCATTATCCGCTATTAAAATTTTATTTCATTAAATATCTACATAAATTGATAGAGCGATATGTATTTTCGGAGAGGCACTATAAATACCGCAAAAATGACCGTTTTGACGTCGAAAACGACGTTATTTCAATCGTTTGGTTCCACCTTAAATCATTATAGATACATACATTTGTTTATTTACATTGTTAATAGTATGACTTTCAAATTGAACAAAATATCATCACAACCTGAACATTACATCAAATATGTACACCTGAATCATAGGTAGGTGTCTTCAACAAATACATAGACTAGAGTCGTTTGTTTTTTTTTCAGATGTATAATCATTTTCGTAGGAGTTTTATATGATTTTGAATTATAAATGCTTGTTGGAATTTGAAAGAAAGTCAATGTATAGACATGTATATCGAACTGTCTTTCAGAAGTGTATATCTCGGTGTGTAATAATCATCCATAATGATCGACCATTGTTTTTATTATATATTAATACATATCCTACCCATTCTTAATTAGACCTCAAATCAGACATAGAAAATGTAGTAGAAGGATTGTACATGTATATAGAAACTGAACATTTTTAGATATCGCATTGCCACTTTCAAGCTAAAATTTAATATATCGCAACTATTTTACATAAATAGACATTTCTATGAATAATTTAGATAAATGATTTGATTATTTATAGATATTGCCCATATTAAGACTCCGAACGCGCTACATGTACTTTAACGACTGTGCCAATAAACGTATCGTGTACATGTACCAGTATTGTATGATCGTGTTTTACGGTGTTCTTAGGGAAAATAATGAAGTCAACACTAACAATGATATAAACGGTGCCGCTGTGAACATGGGTTTTGTCACGTTTATTTTTTTTTTGCCATCCTCTGATACATTTTATGCGTCACCTACACGTCGATGAAGACAACTGTACATATATTTCGGTACAACAATCATTTATATAATTACACATCATATGACGGGTTATTATTCATATAATATTTCTAGATGAACGCACTCATGTCTTCACATTATTTATAGTATGACTTTCAAATTGAACAAAATATTGTCAAAACATAAACATTACTTCTAATTACATGAAAATGTCTTACACAAAGACATAGAATTGCTTCGGTTTTTAGGTGTATAAAATTCTGCGGATGTTTTATTTTGAAAATATTTTGAATTATAAATACATACTTGAATTCGAAGAAAGTCTATGTTATGTCATGTTTACAATAATATCGAGCTACACTTCAAATGTACGAGTATATGTCTCGGTGTTTAATAATCATCCGAAATAATAATAATAATATATTAGATTATGATGTTGTGGACAGTGTGTACTCCTTTGAATTGTCTGAAAACTGTTATTTCTGGAACAGCATAATTTTTCAACAACCGTTGTCACGTAATATAAATTGTTTTTACAATATATATTTATATAATAAGTAATTAATAAGATTCTTCTTCTTATATTTCAGTGAAAAAGAACCAGTGTGAGTAATCTCTTTATAATGTTATATTTGATTATGTTAACAATGTGTTCTTCAGTTATGTACCTGCATATTAACGATAATTCAATATGATAATGCCATTAAAATGGTACCTCGCATCATCGGATTTGAACTGAAGGGTTATGAGTTTGTTTATATACATTTTATTGTATGTCATGAGTGTTTCATCTTCGATTCCTGTACATATGTCAATTTGGTAAAAGTAAGACCTGTGTTGTACTGACTATGTCTATAATCGTAGTGTCCTGAACGTTTGTTCATGGTTTACGGAGTTAATACAGTGACAAGTAACTACAAAGAAATAATCACGTAAAATGGATTTTACTGGGGTGTCACTCTCGTCTTTAGTTGTATCCTATTGTTTGGCTAATTATTCTACATCAATCCATCATAGATACATGTACACTAATACATGTGACTCTCTATGACAAATGTGGTCAATTAATGATATGTTGTTATGTGTATTACTTGTAGATTTCTGGCAAAGGAAATTATGTTTGCTATTTGAAGTATTGATAATGTATTGATAGTGCAGTGTTGTATCGGGTCTAACAGCCAGATCGATTTTTAATAACTATTTTCAATTATTTAGAATGTTTTCTTCTTGTAAAATAAGAAGTAGGTATGCATTTTACTTGCTGTTTTTTCTGTATAAGACAACCAAAATGAGTGAAATCTTCAACATTATATTTTGATCTGAATAAACAACTTGTTGAACAACTGCATGTTTAATTAGATACAATGCGTATGTAAACTCTTTACCCATCCAAGCATTTTCGTAAACGTCATGACAATTAAATACGAATTGTCTTTATGCATGTAATGTTAGATATTATTATATTATATTAAACATGATTCATTTATATGGATTCGTTACGGAGATAACGCTTGTGTGGTTATTAGGGCTTATATTGGTGTGTCATTCATCAAGTTCTTCATGATATGGATGAACTTTAACCTAGGTGCCCCCGAACGCAAGTATCATGAATAATTTAAGTGATCATATCAAGTCGACATATTGGAGTATGATTCATATACTACACTGTATTATAATTTAAGTATAATCATACTATACGTATCTTATTTCAAACCATGTATGCATATTGTATATCTGTGAACGTTTCATAATCAGATAATTTAGTACATGTTTTTCATAGATATTCATATTGATATAAATTTCTGATATTTGTCATTACAAAATTAACGTTTTTTTATAAATAGGTTTGTTAAATAAATAAGAAATTATCATAAAAAGCAAAATAAATTATACATTTAGAAGTAGGTGCCTATAAACAATTGCAAAAAAAACAACAGACCAAAAAAACTTACTTAACACACATTAGATATTTGCATTCTATTCCAAATTGATTTTATGTTTAACAGACTAAACGATTTTATAGATAAGTTAAGTCACAGCCTGTAATAATAAATGTTTAAAAGACTAAACGATTTTATAGATAAGTTAAGTCACAGCCTGTAATAATAAATGTTTAAAAGACTAAACGATTTTATAGATAAGTTAAGTCACAGCCTGTAATAATAAATGTTTAACAGACTAAACGATTTTATAGATAAGTTAAGTCACAGCCTGTAATATTAAATGTTTAACAGACTAAACAATTTTATAGATAAGTTAAGTCACAGCCTGTAATAATTAATGTTTAAAAGACTAAACGATTTTATAGATAAGTTAAGTCACAGCCTGTAATAATAAATGTTTAACAGACTAAACGGTTTTATAGATAAGTTAAGTCACAGCCTGTAATAATAAATGTTTAACAGACTAAACGGTTTTATAGATAAGTTAAGTCACAGCCTGTAATAATTAATGTTTAAAAGACTAAACAATTTTATAGATAAGTTAAGTCACAGCCTGTAATAATAAATGTTTAACAGACTAAACGATTTTATAGATAAGTTAAGTCACAGCCTGTAATATTAAATGTTTAACAGACTAAACAATTTTATAGATAAGTTAAGTCACAGCCTGTAATAATTAATGTTTAAAAGACTAAACGATTTTATAGATAAGTTAAGTCACAGCCTGTAATAATAAATGTTTAACAGACTAAACGGTTTTATAGATAAGTTAAGTCACAGCCTGTAATAATTAATGTTTAACAGACTAAACGGTTTTATAGATAAGTTAAGTCACAGCCTGTAATAATTAATGTTTAAAAGACTAAACAATTTTATAGATAAGTTAAGTCACAGCCTGTAATAATAAATGTTTAACAGACTAAACGGTTTTATAGATAAGTTAAGTCACAGCCTGTAATAATAAATGTTTAACAGACTAAACGGTTTTATAGATAAGTTAAGTCACAGCCTGTAATAATAAATGTTTAACAGACTAAACGGTTTTATAGATAAGTTAAGTCACAGCCTGTAATAATAAATGTTTAACAGACTAAACGATTTTATAGATAAGTTAAGTCACAGCCTGTAATAATAAATGTTTAACAGACTAAACGATTTTATAGATAAGTTAAGTCACAGCCTGTAATAATAAATGTTTAACAGACTAAACGATTTTATAGATAAGTTAAGTCACAGCCTGTAATAATAAATGTTTAACAGACTAAACGATTTTATAGATAAGTTAAGTCACAGCCTGTAATAATTAACACCAAAAAAGTAAGATTTAAATGAGTTTCACTATGCAGACGTATTAATTATGTAAAATAAGATAAGATAAATTTATTAACGTCTCACTCGTGTACATTCTTGCTACAAATATACATATAAAATGATAAAATTGTAAAATCTTGCACAAAACCACTCAATTTGAGTTATGAGAGACAATATGAACAGCTTAGAATTACAAGTACACATACATAAAAACAGTAAAGAATTTTAAATATATCCCTGAAATACAAAATCATTAATTATACAAACATAGTGAAATCATAATATAAAGCATAATAGTTATATACATGTAAAAGTGACTTGTGACTAGAATTTCATGACAAGCTTTGGCACTGTATTTTACGATTTCATCATTTGATAGGATGAATTAAAACTTTTCAAGATCATTTAAATAATTAAAATCCGGGAAAACATTTTAAATACATTGATATAAGTTACGTCTGATGTTTTCGTACAGGTTACATGACATACTAGCATGGTGTTCATTTTCGACAACATTCATACAATTAAAACAATATCGTTCATCGATTGGTATCCCTTGATATCGTCCAATCTCAATTTTTAGGGGTGCACCACCACAACGAAACTTTGACAGTGCACTTCTATGAGTTCTGGGTATAATATTGTTCTTCACGTAGGTGTCTGTTTCATACGAATGTTTGAAAAGTCTATATGTTCTTAGCTTATTGCTTCCATTTCCTCTAACCGTCTGATCATTGTAAATATTTTGCAACCAATCACGTTTATACTTATCAAAAAGTTCTTCTATGCAGTTATTGATAATAGTTTTACGCATGCAGTTGCTGTAATGGGTGTCTATCGATACGTTCACTTTCGTACATACTCTGTAGCACCAGTTTCCTGTAGCCAGTCTACGTAAAAATGACCAGTTACAAACCTTATAATTCAGTCTATCTCTAGCCATTGAGTTCAATCGAAACCACTGCGATAGTGTTGATTTCCATTGTTTAGCGAAAGGGGGTAACCAGCACATGTCACCGTTCACACCCGCATTGGATGTGTATCTACCAACTCCTAAGTAAAACCTGATAGCTCTATGCTGTACTGCATTAATGCAGGTATATTATTTTGTACCCCAGATAGCTGCTCCATAACTGATTGTTGGCCATACTATGCAGTCATATAATTTTGAATATACTTCATACGGCATACCTTCTGTCGTTTTAAATTTAGATACCAGTAACCCTAGGGCACGTGGAGCTGATTTTGATACATATTTGGCGGTGATATTATAGTCTAATGTATCGGACAAGGTGGGACCTAAATATCGGTATTCACTAACACACTGAAGATCATTTCCGTTACAGTTAAATCTATAATCAGTTTTTTTGGTTGATTTAGATCTAAAATACATTATTTTACTTTTATTTTGGTTAATCGTCATTCTATTTTCTCACACCATGTAGTTAAAATACTCAACAGTTCTTGAAGTTCACTTTCAGTTTCAGCGATGAGTACTAAATCGTCCGCGTACAATAAGTGACAAATGTTAGTTTCATTTATTCGTACTCCTAATCCTGTTTGGTTAAGGTGAAGACTTAGATCGTTTAGGAAGAAGTTGAACATAGTTGTTGAAAGTAAACAGCCTTGCTTTAATCCAATGTTTTGGCTAAACCGGTCTGTTCTGATATTGTTTACTTTTACAGCACATTTAACACTAGTATAGAGTGATTTGAGAGCGTGTAGAATTTTTCCTTGGACACCGATATTTGCTAGTTTTTTCCATAATTTGTCTCTGTCTATTCGATCATACGCTTTTGAAAAGTCAATGTATGCTACGAATTATCGTTGTCAAAGTTGATAGCTGGTCAATCGTACTTCTGTTACGTCGGAACCCGTTTTGATCCTCGGCAATAATTTTATTGTCTTCAGCCCATTGTGTTAACCTTTTATTAAGTAACGCACAATATGCCTTGTAAATCGCTCCAGTTACCACTATACCGCGATAATTAGATGGATCTATTTCATCTGAGGAGGAGTCTTTCAATACATGGGTTATATTGCCGTAGCTCCATGCATTCGGAATTGTGCCAGTTTCAAAACATATACAAAATAGTCTATGGAGAAAGAAAATGCATGGTTTTGTTTGTATCACTTAAGCGGGAATCTCATCGTGTCCTGGTGATTTTTTTTTATTTAGGGATTTCACAGCTTTCTCTACATCAATAATGTTTATACCACTGTTCATAGAGTCGGCATCATATCGTATATCTCGTATGCTTGTCGGATCCTGGTTATTTCGGTCATGATTAATAACATCGCAGTTTAAGAGATTCTGGAATGTATTTTTCTACTTTAACATTATTTTATCGACCGAATTTGTTAATGTACCATCTTCTTGTGATACCTCCATTGGTATTTGTTTGTTTCGTTCAGAACCAACTCCAATTTTACCGATTGTCTTCCAAAATTCGCCAGATTTATTATCACTACAAGATTTAAATAGATTATCCTGCATTTCACGCCAATATTCGCTTTTGCGACGCTGTACATTGCGATCGAAAAATTTGAAAGAACTATATCTACTTAACTGTTCATAAGGTACTAGACAATACTCCACTACAGAGGCTCCTCTAAGTGACACACTTGTAAAGTCATTTACTTCAAAATTTCTACCATTCTATATGCACAGATTTGTACTTAGAAGAAATTCAATCAGAGCACCACAATGTTGACTTGATTTAAAGTCTACCACGTTTCTATCATTAATCTCGTCGACACCTCGTATATAGTCATCATGGTCACCAACTCGTATGTTAAAGTCGCCCATAACAGTAACGAGACCTTCCGTTTGGTATTGATATACGTTTGACATTAAAGTATCTAGGAAGTCGTTCACGTTAACACGCCGTGATGAGTTTGATGGGGGGTAAGTAGCAAACACAGGCTAACAGTGATTCCTTTGATTGTCGTTCAAGTAGTTTAATCCACAAGATACCGTCTGTCTCGCAATCTAGTTTTTTAATATCAAGTTGTTCATATAGTTCATTACGTATAAGGAAGCCTACACCACCGCTTCCTTTGGGCGCGTTTACGTGAATACTTCGTCTGTTATGACCGATCCATGTATATCCTATTAAGTTTAAGTTACTTTCATTCACTAAGTGGGTCTCTGCTAGGCCAATTATATCAAGGTTCAAATAATTCAAACACTTCGACCTGATTGTATAATTTTGTGACTCCTCATTTTTGTTAAAACCGATACAGTTCCAAAACCCGCATGAGACCTAATCTCTATAGTGCCTGTTATGTGAAGGTTGAGATCTTCTATAGTTATATTCACGTGATTGTTGATAATCGTTATCATGTGATCTGTATCTGTCTTGTCCGGTTTGGTTATCGTTAGGGTAATGAGGAGTTGTGTGATATCTGTATCCGGTTGTATTTCGTGCGTTAGCGTTATGGTAACTAGTGTAACCTCTTGGTCTGTTACCATCTCGTTCGTTTGTCGATTGATAATTTCTTGTTCGCCTATGAGAAACTTGTTGCCATTCACCATCGTCGATTTTACGAGTGCTGGTAGGGTTCTCACGCGCAACAAGTTTGTTTCCACGGACATACACTTTGTCTTTACCGATCGCATTAGCTATTGTTCTTAGATTTGATATGGTGTCTCTCTCTTTCCGGGGCATGTCATGTTCAACATATACGTTTGCAAACAATCTGGTTCTTCGTAACTTCGACTTTGCGTTCATTAGTGTTGCCTTTTCTTCTCTATTTCTACATTCAGCAACTATTACGCCTGTTTCACCGTAACATTTAGCTTCTTTTCTGTTTGCTTCAACAACCGTAGCGTTCAACTGTAAGACATCTGTAATGAGTGAATTCACTTTATCTGTCACGTTTTCATTCACACTTTCTGGTAAATTTCTGATCACTATATTATTAACAGAGTGTCTGGTCTCTGACGTATCCATCATTTGGCGATCACCTTCTGAATTAGATTTCTGCGAATTGCTCTCTTTTAATTCATTTAATTCATCTCTCACTTTCTGTATTTCCACTTTGAATTCTTTCTTAATTTTCTCTAAGGCCGGATTCATTGTATTTTGAATTTGTTTCTTTATTTAGGCGTCCATACTTGTTTCCAAGCGTTCTATGCGTTTAGACAGCCCTCCAATTTGGTCCGTTAGCTTATTAATGGCTGTAACTATACACATGCTTTCATTAGTTGATTGATTCGAATCAGTTTAAGGTGCTATGTCGTCTTCTTGTAGAGGGCGTTTTCTTCCTTTACCGCTTCCCTTTGTTGGTTTCGATGGACCAGGCGTGGATGTATCCGGTGAGGTAGCCTTGGCTTGACGGCCCTTGCCATTGCCGATACACCTTTTCTTTACACTTGGAGCTTCTGACGGTGAGGGTCCAGATATGAGCGATTGAGATTGTGTACTTTCACTTTCATTTCTTACAGTAATAATAGTGGTGTTTACAGTGCTTTGATTTTGATCACGGCTGTGATTCGTATCTACGGGGATTGCGTCTCAGTTCCGTCGGATAATTATGTATCATTGTCCGGATACAACAAAGAGTATATATTAATGTCTTCAATCTCACTACTTGTGGTTGTAGCCATCCTGGTACCGTTATATCCTGGGGCAATATCCAGTCTTGTTGAGCGTGACCCTTGTACTGGTTCACTATATTACAGTTAATCTTCCAATAGGACTAAGATCGATGGTTAGCCGGGAGCTATGTTATATGTTGATGGCAGGTTGAGCGATAATCACAAATGGTTATTACGTGAACAATAGAATTACGGAAAAAGACAAATAACTCACAAATCACAACGTATATTCCAAAACCAAATCACTTATCAAAATAGTTTATAAGGTCCAATTCCATATAAATTTTATTCCGAAACTCAATTTGTAACTCATAAACTTTAGCATTTATAGCGGAGGTTCAATTTTCACGACCTGAACCGGAAGCTATCACTAATATATATGTATGTATGTATCATACCTTACACTATAACTATTATACTAAGAGCTAATATAAATTGTAGGTTAGTTGATTATAGCGGTATCATAATTAAAATACTATGTAAGCAATATTTTCTCAAACAAGTAATCATACAATCGTACGATATTTTACACCATTCGAGAATAATGTATTGAAGATATGAATATATAACAATATATTACTTGACACGACCCCAACATGCACACATTTCAAAAATTACTTCGCAGGAAAATGTATCAGAAAGAAAAAGTCAGAGTGTATATATTTCCCAAGCTTTTCAAAATCGAGATACACTGATAAATTAAATTTATGTTGTAAACATTCACGATTTAACACATGACTAGCAAGTGTTTGTATATAAACTTTATTTGTGCAATTTGTTTTCCTACCATATCATTTCAATAGTCTTGAAAACTTTAATGATTGTGTTTATGTTACTTTTATATGTTGTTGTTACTCAATACAATGGTATTGCCTAACGGATGCATCATTGATCTACAGAGCACTTTGTCTAAGAACCACAGATGGTCTTATTAGTGGGGTTCTACTGTATAGTTAAAGAATATATATAATTGAATACAATAATCTTCTGTATATTGACCAGCTCCCTTCTGTCACGTATGTTGTAATGTATGTCAATATAAGTTGTATTCTGTTTCCCATAGGCCTCCGGCGTAATGAATTTTAAATTTAAAAAAATCTCAGGAAATAGTAGTGAATAATTTGTAGATAAAGCAATTGTACATTATCAACTTCAGATTACTTTTTGTGTTTCCATATGTGAATCTTGCATTCATTTAATGTAATAATATGATATACATTGTAACATGCTTTTTCTATTATTTATGACTGATCAACATTTCTTGAATTTAATTTGACGTTATTTGTACGTTTTCTGTGTCTTAAATAATAATTATGGTTTGCAAACGTGAAATATTAAAATTTATATTTTGTTTTCATGCAATCAAAATAAGTATGGTGAAGGAATATAATGAAGTATAAAATACGCGATGTAAAGGTTTCATGCAATGCCATATAATTTTCATTATATCTTACACTTCATAATCCTCATGATGTTGGTGACTGGTGAAGCTTGTATGTTACCTGAAAACGACACAAAATTGAATTGAGAAAGGACTTTATTTTGTAAAGCCAGAGATCTTATACACAGTATAAGGCTCTAACAAATCATATATAACAAAATGAAGCTTTACTGAATAAAGCCTAATGACAGTATCTAAATAATAACTTTACATGAAAACATATATGGGGCTAAACAAAGTGCCCTACAAATAATTTCTACATATAATGAAATGTTGTAAGTTAACTAGCCGCCGAAACTATAGAGGAAAGAGGATGGGAGGTGGTGGTAAATTTTGAAAATAAGGCTGCAAGCGCGCGTTCCAAGAAATGTGAGTGCGCATGCGCGTTACAGACCACGACGTGCTTGCGTGACTAATAACCACGGTGGCTAGTCAATGAATGAAATGAGAAAAACACGGCGGCTAGTCAACAATACCGTAAATAGACCTAGAAATTAGATCTATAATAACAACAACATTTTCTGTCATAAAACATTTAATACAAGTATAAAAATCATATATATAATTTAGCACTCAGGTTATAGAACGCAGAGTTTTGTAGGTGAAATGATTATAGCGGTATCCTGATTATCTCTATGAATGTGTGTAAGCGAGCAATTTCTAAAAGGAAATAATTGTGTAACATTATCATTTACTATATATGAGTCTTGGCATTTGTTTATATACTATACATTGCAACTTAATATCGATATGATTTATAACTGATCAATGTTTCTTTCATTTAAATACATGGTACTTGTGTAAGCATTTTCATTTATCCTACAGAACTGATTGATGATTAACACGTTAAGTATCTAAATATATATAGTGTTTGTTGTTAGACGGATTATGATACAATCAACCAACAATCAATGATGCGTTTGATTTTATTTGTCAAGGAATACAAATGGTCATACATTATTCCATTAGGATGACTCATTCATTTCAATGATGTAAAATATCGATACTATCAACATCTTTTCTCACACGTATTTTATTAATGTAAGTAAGACATGTAGTGTATCATATCTTACACAATATGTAACTTTGCACTAATGTGATAGGTCGTAGAATTTGTAGACAGTTAAATCATACCGGTATCATAATTCACATTATTAAGGCATGCAAGCAGATATTTATACATGCAAATAAATTAATAATTTACTTTGGATTATAAGTTTGTCCTATTTGATGCTATTCGAGATTTACATTTCGCGTATAATGACCTACTATATCCATCAAGCTAAATTATTCGTCATACTGAACAAACCATGTCAGTGTATGTTGATGTTCAGAAATTATTAAAAGTATCTGACAAATAAACTTTTATTTCGTTAACCTCACTCTTACATTTACAATATGTTAACCTCACTCTTACATTTACAATATGTTAACCTCACTCTTACGTTTTTCATGATCAAAACATAACGCATGAATGTATAAGTCTTCAGAACAGCAGCGGGCGGATTCCCATAGGCGTATAAAAATAGCAAATGCATATAACTTGCATATAACTTGCACTTCTGTTTATAAATATTTGTAAATGAATATTATTGATTCAACATTTACAATATGTAGTACATGATACATAGTTACATACTATGGAACATTATAATGCATGTTTTTAATGAATCGCATACGTCATGAATGGGAACATTCCATATTTGGCGCAGTTTTATGTTAGGTTCTCATAACGCAAGTTTGATTTATTATGTGCTTCCTTACATGGTTTATGCATAAGACATGTACGGTTACTAGGGTTTATATGGGTGTATCATTTATCAAGTGCTCTATATAGTATGGATGAGCTTTTAACCTTGTTTTACTACGTATACGCATTTACATTAAATGGCATTTGAAATTATCATACATATCTCAAATAATCATCAATTGGTATTTTCGCCCCTATAGTTCTATGGTTTTATTATCAAAATGTGTTGAACTGTTCATTAAGCAACAAACTGAGTTAATATGAATTACATACCTATCTTTTGGGTTTTCCATTTACTATTGGTCTTGGCATTTATTTGTATAATACACACGATATATTAATATTTTATTGATGTATTAAAAGTTTCTTTCATTCAATTTCAGGATGGATGTGTAAGTATTTTCATCTCACTTACTTCCTGCAAGTTTCTTGTATCGTAATTACTAGTAACCGATGATTTAGACACGCTCAATGAGAATTTAACCTTTTGTTCTCATCCATTACAAAATTTGTTAAATCAGTGTGATAAAAGGAATATTGTGGTCAAACATACATACAATGACAATAATTTATGCATATAATCTCGTTTGCATTAAATTCTTGATTTGTAAACAACGTTTATACATTAATCAATTGATCTTCATATTTGAAATATCGATATTTTCAATATATTATCTCATATCAAGTATAGTGTATCATATCTTACACCATATGAAACATAGCGCATGTGTAGCTCAAGATCACATAATTTTATAGGTAAGTAAATCACAATTGTATCATGGTTCACATTGTTAGGGCACGTAAGCGAATATTTACTCACGTTCCTGAATAAGCTACCTAACACCGATTTTACAATAACATCTTCATATTTGACAATATTCGAGCAGTGTAGAGCTCGTATAATGACCAAATCTATCGTTTTATTCATTTACTAAATCCATCAAGCTATTTCAATAGTCAAACTGAACAATGCATGTCCATGTAATGTGGATGTAAGGAACATTTTAAAGAAAATTACCAGACAAATGATTTTATATTGTTTACCTCACACTTACTAGTTATATATGTACATTTGTATCATAAAATTATACTGTTACAAGTATTTATTCTGGCGTTCCTTTAACATTGTGAGGTATTTATATAAAAATCATAGCTGTATACTAGTACATGTACTATCTAGATGAGCAATACAATTTTACCCAACCATAGGACAGTTAACATTAAACATTGTTAAAGTTCCAAACACAGTATGAAAGCCATATAACATAACATGTAGGTATTTCTTTCAAACGTTATACTAAGCTCGAATATGAGATGTAACTATAATGTAAAACTTTAAGATAGCTTCAAGTACAACATTAAGTTCATGTGTCAGCATTGATCAGGTGCGTTTCATGATCAAAACAAAACAAATAAATTCATATTTATTGATCAAAACCATAAAAATTGTAACCTCCGCCGGTTTGTTTTTGCCGCGCCGGTCTTTGGCAAATACAGCCCCCACTTTTACGCGCTTTTGAGAAACAAAGACATTATTAAATTGTAGCATTTAGTTACTTATTAAAAAATTGTAAGTCCCATGTTTCTATCTTTACTAGTTTTCTTGAAAAATGCAAAGAAAAACTGTCTTTGCCATGGCAAACGGCGTTTTGCCATGGCAAATCGGTATTTTGCCATGGCAAAATGCCTTCGGCCATGGCCTTGCCATGGCAAAAAAATCAACACTTTTGCCATGGCAAAATTTTTTTTAATATCTAAAGAAACACTATGTAAGGGTGTGTAGGTATCATAAATAACACAATTATTATGGTTTTGATCAATAAATATGAAATTTTAATTTTTAATTTTTGCCATGGCAAATGTTTGCCATGGCAAAATTTCCATGGCAAAAGTTTGCCATGGCAAAAGTTCCATGGCAAAATATTGCCATGGCAAAATTTCCATGGCAAAATATTGCCATGGCAAAAGTTTACAAAATTAGTAATTTAGTTAAATTACCATTACAGAAGTAAATTTCTGTAATAGATAAGTTACTTAGGTGCGAATCGGCTTGGACCAGGTCTTGCATTTATGAAGTATCTTAATTATTTGTTTATACTCATTCAAAATTTACTAAGATTGGAAAAAATCTTATCATAAGATGAGTGATATTTAAGAATGTATATGTTAATAAATATTCTAGCAAAGAAAATTCTTAATTTGAAACAAATGTTTTAAGATGTCATTACTATGGAATTCCAGCTAGCGGTTTTATTTCTGTAAAAATAAAACCGAAATGATATCTATCACAAGCAAACCCACAATTTAACTTCATACAATTGTTCCTAATTTTGTATTTCTAGACAATGAGTTATTTACTATAGGCACAATTCAGTACTCTCACCACAAATTTAAACAAGAGGGCCATGATGGCCCCTTATCGCTTTCCAGAAAAAAGACCCGAGAGAAAATAATCATGAGCCTATGTAAAAACAAGTCACCTGGGGACGAGGCCAATTTTTACCCCAGGGCCAAAATATCTAAGCTTTGGACCTTTGGGTTTCTGACAAGACGGTTTTTTGTAATTTCTATGTTTAAGCATATATAAGATAGAGTAAACCTGACTGGGGCCAATTTGACCCACGGTCCATAATTTGAACACCCATGGCAGAGGACCACTAGAAAATGCTACTTACAAAATAGCTAAGCTCTATGCCATGTGGTTTTGGACAAAAGATTTTTTTTAATTTTCCTAGTTAAGCCTATATAAAATAGGTTAAACCCCGGGTTGAGCTAACTTTGACCCATGGGGTATAATTTGAACAAACTTGGTACAGGACCACTAGACTAGGTCTATATGCCTTGAGGTTTTGGACAAGAAGATTAAACAAATTCACATATATAAGCGGCTTTAGCCTATGTAAATCAAGAGACCCGCGTGGGCAGGGCCAATTTCAACCCCAGGGCCATAATTTGAACAAACATGGTAGAGGTCCACTAGAAAATATTACATCTGAAATATCTAAGCTCCAAGCCCCGAGGTTTCAGAAAGAAGATTTTTTAAATTTTCCTATATAAAATAGAGTAAACCCTGGGGTATTAATTTGAACAAACTTGGTAGAAGTCCACGGGACAATACTACACTCAAAATAACTAAGCTCTAGGCCTTGTGGTTTTGGACATGAAGATTTAAGTCTATATATATTATACATAAGTCTACATAAATCAAGCGAACACGGGGCGGGCCAATTTTTACCATGGGGCGATAATTTTAACAAACTTGGTAGAGGTCCGCTAGACAATGCTTATACACAAAATATCTAAGCTTAGCCTTGGAACTACATGTATGTACCTGGGTCTTGTGCTCTGCATATCACCTCATGGAATTTAACAGTTGACCCTGTTATTTTCAAATATGTCAATGCATAACGGAAATACAGCCTGGACAAGGTCTATGACACTCTTTTTCATGCTTGACCTCCAAGTGTGACCTTGACCTTGGAGCTACAGACCTGGGTCTTGATGACTGCACACTATCTTATGGCATTTATCAATTGTAGTTCTAGTTGGAGTTCTAATGTAAGTGCTTACATATAAAATAGAGAAACACTACATGTACTATCAAAGGAGACCTAAGAAGTGCGTGCCTGATAGAGCAGTATGGGTTGACATTCCATGTACTTCCATAAAAAGAGCATCCTGTCAAAACCATGGCGCCTTGGATTCACACAAATGATTTATTTGGACATGCAAAACTGATTAATGTATCTTAATTCCTATTGATTTGTGTATGATATGTTATATATTTTTAACACTTTTTAACAGTTCTATCTTTTGACTTTAAAATTCACTAAAATATGAACCACTTAAGTTGTTGGACTAACCCCCCCCCCCCCCCCCACTTGGACACATTCAGTCATTCACCGTACAGCTCACGGGTGACTCAAATTTGTATTTGCAACATGCCTTAAAAAAATCCTGGCTAGAACCCTGTGTACTAAGTTATTTTCACATTATATGTCTAATCATTAGGGACAAGGAAAATGCAGATGGACTAACTAACTGTTTCTTTTTAGCAGCAAAAGCACATTTAGGCATACTAAGAGTTAGAGCTGGGTATCGCACCTTAAAAACATATTGTGATATATCACAATAGTGCATGCTGTATCAGGATATGTATCGCAGTAAATATTGCAAGTTGTCATTAAATAAAGAATAATGAATAAGCATTCACATAAAGCCTTGGGTAATAATGCAGTTTATTGGTGATAGTGTTGTCTGGAACCACACTTTGAAAGAATTTGTTCTTATTTAGCAGTGTCTAAACAATTAATACATGTATTATAATGTATATGTGCAAAGTTGATAATACAAACTTGACCAGTTTTTAGACATGAATTATATTTGGACTTATTTAAAGTCCTGTTATTTAAGCTAAATCCAATATATTGGTACGATGAAAAAATATTGTATTATTGATATTGTCTAGCTGATATCGCAATAATGATAAACCGATAAAAGCTACCAACTCTATTCAGCGTTTTGATATTCGCAAATGACCAAAAAAAAATTAATTATTTATCAATAGTAAATTATCCTATATTTACATAATGATTTTGAGATTTTCCAGACATTCAGCACAAAAACAGTATTCTATTTATATGTATACACATTTAAATAAGACAGCAAAAGGTTTATTGTTTGTAACTTTTTTAGCAACATTCAGGTGCATTTAGACATAGTGGGATTCCCCAGAATATTCATACACATGTACAAATTATCTATGAATACTCACTCAGAATAGAGCATTAACATAATGAAATTTCTCAATATTCAATACAAAATATTCAGCAGTATTCATGCATGTAGATAAACTTTTGAATAGCATAAGTTTATTTGTTGGTTACTTTTTAATAGCAAAACATAATGGTGTACTTAGGCATAGATGAAATATGATAACTTATAGATATACATGTATAATAACTACATCTTCACCTATATTTATACAACAGTTGTAAACTGAAATGCATCTGCTTGCAAGTCGGATGCCCTACCAACTGAGCTCATCGGGCTGGTGAATATCTTTTTATGAATATTATATGAATATATGAATATAATATATGACAAAAAATTGATGCTACAATCCTCCTTCCTTTTTATTCTAAGTAACTCACTGCGACAACAACAGACTCAACTAACCCAGCCTTTACTTCACCCTAGCTCTATGATAAAGTACCTGGTGTGGGGCTCAAAACTGTGACCCCCTGCTTGCAAGTCAGATGCTCTACAGTCTACTGAGCTATTCGGGCTGGTAAATATCCCAGTTGATCGATAATTAATATACCAGACTGCTACAATGTAAAATTAAGTAAGTTATCATGCCCAACAGCTTTTAACTGAGGATTTTGAGTTCACAAAGATACTTTGTTCTTTGTTGTAATGCGGCAGACAGGCCAAATTGAGGAAGTGTCTTATTGCCACAAATAAATTCAGACTAAATAGTTATCAGATAGGCCCTCCTGGACACATTCAAATAACAAAGCCTATCTAAAAATTATCCAATCAATTTTAGATTATGCTGAGAGAAGGTGCAAATATAAAATAAATTGTAATCACCTGATAGCAGCTTTATTATTCTGCATATGTCTGTAGTAATTAATTCTAATCGTTTGCAGCATTGAGCGAAGCACAAAATCATATAAAGCATATGTTGACCGATTAGTATACTGACCAATCATACACGATAAGCTTGTGTGCTCGCCATTCATTAATCCAAGTCTGTAACAGTAAGTTTTTATTCTCTCAAGTTCCTAGCACTTTCACGGCCTAATCCGTTAGCTTTATTAATTATCCTTGCTGTATGAATATTCCTCTATTATTCATTGATCTTTACACGGAAGGTTGCACACTTGATTATGTTTGTTTAGCTTAAAATTACTGTTAATATGTAGACCTCTAAACATTGACAGTTCCAGAAGAAGCCATTTTGGGTATCACGTGCCTTACGTCGCTAGGAAACGAGCGAAGGTTTTGCATCCTAAGTATTTCAATGAACAGAAAGATACGTGTACAAACACCCGACAAGAACTGTCAGGTTTACTTTAATCCTACGTTAACGAATATTTAGATGTATTAATTACCTAGGCCTACTGATTTTTTCAATGTTCCTGGATTTAACCAGTCCAAATGCGAGGTATATGATTTATTGACCAGGCAGTCTTGACAGTGCAGTACTGGGTAATAAAGCAGACCGGGTCGTAGCTTCTGCTTATATTAATATCAGTGGGCATATAAAATCAGCAGGATGTTAATTAGTCATAAAGTTATCATCAGTACCAATCAATGGATTTCTACTGCAACATCTACCATGCACACATGATAAGACAGATAAGGCAAATAAACCATTCAGAGATTCGACCTCCCGTAGCCCTACTACGACCTCCCGCAGCTTTTGGAGTCACTTACATCTAGGAGCTACATATATAGCTACCCAGTACTGCTGTTCATGACTGTCGCAAATTTATAAGCCTTGTGTTGCTATGTTAGGTATATCTAGACGTGTTTTTTACTAAGTGCTACTTTTTACTCAATTATTTAAAGTATTGATACCGTGCATAACGTCAAAAAATCTAGCCAATAATTAAATTAGTTTTTATTACTAAAAATTATGAGAATTTTACCGCAAACTTGTTGTATGATTGTGCATGTATTAACTGTAGAAATCTGTCCCGATTCTGCAGTATAGTTTTATTTTAATTTTCTTATGATATACTTTTTAATATATATATATAGGTGTTAAGTAAGCTATACACAGTATGTTTGTTTCGCAACGAATACTTATTTATTTATTTGTATGATCATCTGTAATATTAGCTGTGTACAACTTGGTATGTACCAATTTATTATGTATACTACCTACCGCGTGTCCGATTAAACTATATTTGATAACATTTAGCATTAAAATAATTGCGATAATTACAGTTTGCATCCAATATTAAATATATATAGTAGGTATTTGTTGCCAGAAATTACGAAATTGACACTTAGATTAGAATCTACCCCTATATTGTGTTTTTAAACAACGTGCTATAGATGTAATTTTTCATTCTTGGTATAATATTATTTCGATAAGTATATAATATATATATATAATGAAAAATAACTAACATTCCATAGGTATTATTATAGATTTCAAATGCCGACCGGTTTCGTCACTGACTCAGGGTGTTTAATGCCCTGATGAGTCAGTGACGAAACCGGTCGGCATTTGAAATATATAATAATACCTATGGAATGTTAGTTATTTTTCATTATTAATTTGCTTGACTCGGATATATTTTTTAACATTTTATATATATATCTTTATTTCCTCCAAACACGGGGGGTATATACTATAATACATTGTACAATGTACATATTACCGTTAATATACAATAATATAATAAATCACAATCAATGAATATTCGCCTTACAACATAAGCAGGATGAATTCACATAATTCAATGCTCTAGCATTTATCATATGTCTGATATGTAGTTCAAATGACATCGAAGATGATTACCACTTTGCTATATATAAATATTCGTAAGCACTTTTTAAAACCATACTATTATGTTTGCCCAAGTGTCTTCAAATTCACTCAACTCATGCTATCTACTGAAAAATTAGACATAATTAATCTAGCAAAATTCACATATCATGCATTTCTTTACGTAAACAGTCAGTCGTTGTCGATACTTAATATTTCTAGGTGGACATGATGTAACCATTATTTTTGGTAAAATTCTAATCTATATGATGCTTTTTTTTTTTTTTTTTTTCATAAGTAACTTGCAGTTAACAAATCTAAACCGTGCTTCTTGATTCATGTTATTTCATAATAGTAAAGATAAAATATTCTGAGATTTTTTTCTTTAGTGGTTTACCTATAAATAACTAAATATTTAAGTTTATGAGGCAAATCCACTTATACGTCCTTTCTGTTGTGCTTAATAAAAAAGTACTGTAAACTTCATATCCTATGTCTTATTTCCAAGGAGTACTACGAGATTTCAGTTCAAGATTAAACTTATGACACTTGAAATGCACGACACTAAATATATGACACTTTACTGAATTAACAACCAATAAATATTGCAATCAAAACCCACTTTGTAAAATTAATAATGCATTGCAATTTTATATTCCAAGAAAAAGTCGACTTGTAAATAACGACATAAACCAATCAAATAAATAAGATAAAAAAGATATAGAAGTACGGAAGTTATGATGTACTAGCAAAGAAAATGTATGCATAATTGTAATTTGATATCAATTATCATATCAGTACTCGTCCTGAATATTTGTTCATGGTTTACGGGATTAATAGGGTAAGAAGAACAACAATACCAATAATTATATAAAATGAAGTTTGCTGTGGTGAAACCTTGGTCTGTCGTTAGTTATATCAAGGTGCTTGGCAAGTTATCCCACATCAATCCATCATAGATTCATATACATTAATACAAGTGTTTCATTATGACTATGTTTGTTTTCCGCCTTCTTGACTGGTGCAGTGTTTGCTATATGTAATATTAATAGTGTAATCATAATGTAGTTACGTGTTGAACCTACCTGTTAGATTGATTTTTGATGACCATTGTCTATTGTCGTTGTCTTTTATGAAACAAGTAATGAATATACCTTGTCTTCTGATGGTTACTTAGTGAGTGATGTCTTAAACTATCTATTTGATTTCTGTCTGAATTGACAACTGATAGTTTGATTCTGAGCATGGCTGTTTTATTACATTAAATATGTTTCCGCTTGTACATCGGAATTATAATGACTGGCGAAATGACATTGTATATAGAATAATATAGTGTATGAGACTTGTGTGGTTACTAGGATTTATATAGGTTAATCGTTTATCAAGTGAACCATTGTATGGATTAGCTTTCAGTTAGTTTTACTACGTATAAGCATTTACATCAAAGAACATACAACATTATCATGAATATCTCAAATATCAATTCATAGTTGATATCTTGGTGCCAATAGTTTCCATCATTTCATTATCAAAACGTGTGTTGAACTGTTCATTATGAAACCTACTGAGTTAATATGAGTTACATACATATATTTTTTGGTTTACTATATAATACACTTAGGTCTTAACATGCATTTGTATAATATACACTATATATTAACATTCTATTGATGTGTTTAAAGTTTTTTTTATTAAATTTCAGGTCTTGTTCGTAAGTATTCACAGTTATCTTACCTCCAGAAAGTTTCCTGTGTCTTATTTGACACGTTCAATGAGAATTTGTATGTTCTATTTTCATGCATTTGATGGTAGTAAAATAAGTGGGATAAACGGAATAATATGTAGTCGTACAAACAGGCAAAAATAAAGGTGATGCATATTAGTTTATTGTTTGTATTATGTGCATGCTTTGTTACACAACGCTTGGACATTAAACTTTAGGATGCCCCCCCACCCCTCATTTCCTCTTAATGTAAAAATTGATATTCTCAACGTTCTATCTCACAAGTATAAGGTATCATATCTTTACACTATATGTAACCTAGCGCATGTGTAGCTCTAGATCGCAGAATAATTTAAGTAAGTAAATTATAATTCTATCATGATTTACATAGTTAGAGCAAGTAAGCGAATATTTACTCACGCTCACGAATCAGCTACTTACCATCGATTTTAGAATTCACATATTTGATTATATTCATGCAATGCAGTGCTCGTATGATGACCAAATGTATCGTTTTATCAATTTACTAAATCCATCAAGCTATTCTAATAGACAAACCGAACAATGCATGTCAATGTATGTGGGTGTAAAGAACAATTTAAAGTAAATTTCCTCCTGACAAATCATTTCTATATGTTTAAAATCACACTTACTAGTTATAAATGTATTATAATATCATACCATTATTAAGTATTTATTCGGGCGATCCGTTGACATTGTACATAATTTTATAGATGAGGTATTTATACAAAAATCATAGCTGTTTACTAGTACATATACTATGTAGAAAGCAATACAGTGTTTACTAAACCATAAGTTACAATAAACATTATTCTAAGCCATTAAGCAGAACATGTAGGTATTTTATTCCAACATTGTACCAGGCTAAAATATGCTACTAGATATTATAATAGCAATACATTTCATATCAAAACACTGTAACATGTCTTCAAGTACAACATTTAGTTCATGCGTCAGCATTTGCCGCGTGTGTTTCATGATAAAAACAAATGTCAAAAAAGTCTTCAGAACTGCGGACGGATTTCCGTGTGTGTATAAATATTCGTAAATGGATATAACTTGCAAATGTAGATGTTGTATTTCTAGCAAATAGGATTTCATATAGTTTATATTCCGCATATCATTTAAAATGTACCAAATGACTGTAGTAATACTAATCATGATACGTTGTAACATTTTTGAACACCGAGGGGTAAAGTACTCGGACAACTCAGCCAGACAAGCTTACATCGAGGTTTAATAAGTTCAAATGTAACATTTATGCTAAATAAGGCGTTCAATCAACTGTTGCTTTAATATCGCATATGTAATAATACATAAATGTTCTTAACCAACATGTTACATGCATACATGATCGCTTAATTATATAACTAGACGTACCCCATCAGGCATGTAGCAATTCAAACTGAATGTGTCATTACAATTGATTGCAACCAGTTAATATTAATGTACATAATAGTAAAGATAAAATATTCTGAGATTCTTTTCTTTAGTGGTTTACCTATAAATAACTAAATCTTTATGTTTATGAGGCAAATCCACTTATACGTCCTTTCTGTTGTGCTTAATAAAAAAGTACTGTAAACTTCATATCCTATGTCTTATTTCCAAGGAGTACTACGAGATTTCAGTTCAAGATTAAACTTATGACACTTGAAATGCACGACACTAAATATATGACACTTTACTGCATTAACAACCAATAAATATTGCAATCAAAACCCACTTTGTAAAATTAATAATGCATTGCAATTTTATATTCCAAGAAAAAGTCGAATTGTAAATAACGACATAAACCAATCAAATAAATAAGATAAAAAAGATATAGAAGTACGGAAGTTATGATGTACTAGCAAAGAAAATGTATGCATAATTGTAATTTGATATCAATTATCATATCAGTACTCGTCCTGAATATTTGTTCATGGTTTACGGGATTAATAGGGTAAGAAGAACAACAATACCAATAATTATATAAAATGAAGTTTGCTGTGGTGAAACCTTGGTCTGTCGTTAGTTATATCAAGGTGCTTGGCAAGTTATCCCACATCAATCCATCATAGATTCATATACATTAATACAAGTGTTTCATTATGACTATGTTTGTTTTCCGCCTTCTTGACTGGTGCAGTGTTTGCTATATGTAATATTAATAGTGTAATCATAATGTAGTGACGTGTTGAACCTACCTGTTAGATTGATTTTTGATGACCATTGTCTATTGTCGTTGTCTTTTATGAAACAAGTAATGAATATACCTTGTCTTCTGATGGTTACTTAGTGAGTGATGTCTTAAACTATCTATTTGATTTCTGTCTGAATTGACAACTGATAGTTTGATTCTGAGCATGGCTGTTTTATTACATTAAATATGTTTCCGCTTGTACATCGGAATTATAATGACTGGCGAAATGAAATTGTATATAGAATAATATAGTGTATGAGACTTGTGTGGTTACTAGGATTTATATAGGTTAATCGTTTATCAAGTGAACCATTGTGTGGATTAGCTTTCAGTTAGTTTTACTACGTATAAGCATTTACATCAAAGAACATACAACATTATCATGAATATCTCAAATATCAATTCATAGTTGATATCTTGGTGCCAATAGTTTCCATCATTTCATTATCATAACATGTGTTGAACTGTTCATTATGAAACCTATTCAGTTAATATGAATTACATACATATATTTTTGGTTTACTATATAGTACACTTAGGTCTTAACATGTATTTGTATAATATACACTATATATTAACATTCTATTGATGTGTTTAAAGTTTCTTTTATTAAATTTCTGGTCTTTTTCGTAAGTATTCACATTTATCTTACCTCCAGAAAGTTTCCTGTGTCTTATTTGACACGTTCAATGAGAATTTGTATGTTCTATTTTCATGCATTTGATGGTAGTAAAATAAGTGGGATAAACGGAATAATATGTAGTCGTACAAACAGGCAAAAATATAGGTGATGCATATTAGTATATTGTTTGTATTATGTGCATGCTTTGTTACACAACGCTTGTACATTAAATTTTAGGATGCCCCCCCCCCCACCCCTCATTTTTACTCTTAATGTAAAAATTGATATTCTCAACGTTCTATCTCACAAGTATAAGGTATCATATCTTTACACTATATGTAACCTAGCGCACGTGTAGCTCTAGATCGCAGAATAATTTAGGTAAGTAAATTATAATACTATCATGATTTACATAGTTAGAGCAAGTAAGCGAATATTTACTCACGCTCACGAATCAGCTACTTACCATCGATTTTAGAATTGACATATTTGATTATATTCATGCAATGCAGTGCTCGTATGATGACCAAATGTATCGTTTTATCAATTTACTAAATCCATCAAGCTATTCTAATAGACAAACCGAACACTGCATGTCAATGTATGTGGGTGTAAAGAACAATTTAAAGTAAATGTCCTCCTGACAAATCATTTCTATATGTTTAAAATCACACTTACTAGTTATAAATGTATTATAATATCATACCATTATTAAGTATTTATTCGGGCGATCCGTTGACATTGTACATAATTTTATAGATGAGGTATTTATACAAAAATCATAGCTGTTTACTAGTACATATACTATGTAGAAAGCAATACAGTGTTTACTAAACCATAAGTCACAATAAACATTATTCTAAGCCATTAAGCAGAACATGTAGGTATTTTATTCCAACATTGTACCAGGCTAGAATATACTACTAGATATTATAATAGCAATACATTTCATATCAAAAAACTGTAACATTTAGTTCATGCGTCGGCATTTGCCGCGTGTGTTTCATGATAAAAACAAATGTCAAAACAGTCTTCAGAACTGCGGACGGATTCCCGTGTGTGTATAAATATTCGTAAATGGATATAACTTGTACTTGTAGATGTTGTTTTTCGTGCAAATAGGATTTCATATAGTTTATATTCCGCATATCATTTAAAATGTACCAAATGACTGTAGTAATACTTATCATGATACGTTGTAACATTTTTGAACACCGAGGGGTAAAGTACTCGCACAACTCAGCCAGACAAGCTTGCATCGAGGTTTAATAAGTTCAAATGTAACATTTATGCTAAATAAGGCGTTCAATCAACTGTTGCTTTAATATCGCATATGTAATAAGACATAAATGTTCTTAACCAACATGTTACATGCATACATGATCGCTTAATTATATAACTAGACGTACCCCATCAGTCATGTAGCAATTCAAACTGAATGTGTCATTACAATTGATTGCAACCAGTTAATATCAATATACATATAGGCCAAGGGCCCATAATCGAAACCCTCCCCCCCTAGCGGGATTTTTGTACACCTATATATTTTTGAAGCTTAGGGTATATGTTAACAAATTCCGGTTGTTGGACGATTAAGGGATGCTGGATAAGCAAACGGTCGGGCTGTTTCCATGGCAACCAGCAATATTTCTAAGATTTAGCTTTGTCGTAATAAAAACGCAAAAATGTCGTTTATTTCAGTAATAAAACATACAAAATAGCTTTAAAATATGATCAATATAATTATTATATCCCAGGCATAGTTTGTTATTGATTTGCCCATTTGCATATTCGTGAATATTAATGAGAATCTAAAAAATGGGCTTAAATTGTTAAAATATGACCTTATATGGCAAATGAGTATCATTTGTTCTTTCATTTTTATTTGATAAGGTTTTAAATGACTAATAAATATTCGGAGATTGTTTATCTATTCATTTGCTATTCAATACACACATGGTATTACTTAATTATAGCTAGAAAGCGGGTGGGGTAAATTGACCCCAAAATATAAAAACACCATTGTTTGATAAATAAATGGTTTTATGACAAATGACAAAGCAAATTTGCACATGCTTATTACAACAACATACTTTATGTACAAAATTGTTCGTTTGAAAGCAAAATACTACTGTGTCTGCTTTATACCCCCCCCCCCCCCCCCCGAAAATAGGATATTATATATATCACCAAGACACAGCGTAAATATTGAAAGAATCATGATAAATTGAACAGTTACTACATTTGTCACAATGTTATAAGTTCTCTATCAATAGTCTTATATTACATTTGTTTGTAATTAAGACTTATAGTCAACGACATAGATATACGCAGAAGCAAACACTTGCATGTTAATGTCTCATTCTGAAAAGCACTATCATATACTCTCATGGAATCACAAGCAGGTTTTAGTGTCGGAATGGCTACGATTGGCAACATATTTGTACTGCATAGATTAATTAGATTTAATTATTAATAATGCACTTTTACGATTGTTCTAAAGCTTTCGATTATTTGGTTTGCCGAAATATATGATATTCAGGGCAAAGAGGAAGGTTATATAAGGTCATTAAGTCCATTGATGTATTATCAAATTACAACCAGAGTAAAATTTAATAATGAGATCGGCGAATTATTCTATGGTCATCTTGGATTAAGACCGGGGGAAAGCTTGTCGCCTTTTCTATTTTCCATGTACCTTAATGATCTGGATGACCAACTTTTAAACGCAGCAAAAGGCATTGATTTACAGGTTTTATTAATGTAAGCCGAGGTCATCGTGGTATTTGCTAACTCATCCTAACTACAAAGTAAACTTAACATATTGGATGTATACTGTGACCGTTGGAAATTTGCTGTTAACAAAGATAATTGATATATTCAGAAAAGGAGGGCATTTGCCAACAGTTACCAAAGTTGTGAATAGGAAATCGTTAACAAATTTATGTATCTTTGAAAAGTGTTTTGATCTGGAGGGTCCTTTGTAGAAACGCATAAAACTTTAGCTGACCAAGCTCAAAAATCTATCTCTACATTAAGAAAATGTCTGTGTAGATTTCATAACATAACAGTAAGGCACTCTTTAGAATTGTTCGATTAGCAATTGAAAAAGTTCACATTTAGTATTGAAAAGCTTTATTATGAGTAAAAAGTAGCACACAAAAATGTGTGTATTTTATACACGGAAAATTATGTCGATTAGATCTTCTCACTAAGAATTATGCAAGATATAAACTTTTGGTTGAAAGTTACTAATAAAAGCGAAAGGAAACAGATAATATGTACAAATACATGTATACCGAATCATGTTTAAAGATATTGAAAAGAAACCGTACATCACTAATTGGGCATATAATGTTAAAGATACATTAAATGAATTAGTATTCTCTGAAGCGTTGTACTCAAAGGGTGTATGTGTTGCTTAACTATTTCTGTTATTGTTAAAACAATAAGTTGAAGACATTGTCATGCAAGAATGGAATAATCGAGTACAAATGTCATCTTATTCCAGGGTTTTTAGGGTTTCTGCAAATTTTGACAACAGCATGTATCTAGTTAATGTAAATGTTAAAAAATTGCTCATAGCCATGACACGATTTAGGCCTTCTTCTCATCCTTTAAGAATTGAAAGTTATCAGGCCATGTTTTTATGATTTTTGCCATTGTCTTTTGAAAAATACGTACATTGATCATGCTACAATACTTTTTAAAACTCAATTTTTAGGGCTTCCATAATAACGGGCAAAATGTTAGCTGGGACCATTATACACGCATGAATAATGGTCCCAGATATCAGGGAGACTATCTCTCCCTTGTCTCCCTCTATGCCAATCCCTGCATAACCATCAGATAGACTACAATTTTCCTTGCTGTTTGCCATCTCTACCTTTAATCATGCAGTTCTTATTTTCGTGTTTAGCATTAATACATGTTGACATTGTGGGATTTTAATAAAATGATCACTCAGTGATATTTGTTTAAATCTCATTACATGTAAATGTGTCGTATTTCACTGTTAGTTATGCGAACTACCTACTTGAAACTGAAACAATGTTGAAAATTGTCAGAACTGAAAGAAAACAAAATTAATGATATTTGTAACTGGCCATTGTGACGTGTGAAAAATCGTTGCCTATCGCTTGACCGTCAATGACACACTGATAAATAGCTTCATGATCACCAGTATCATTGAGCGAATATTGCCTTAGTAGATTTATTATGAATATTGTCATGATGGTCATTTATTACCCTGCATCAACTATTACAGTGAATATTGTCATGATATTTTGAAATTTTCTAACTTCGTGAACTACTGATTATTTCAATGAAAATCACTTCAAATGTGAGGTATGGAGGTCCGTTGTTGCCCTACTTTTGTTAATATTTTGCAAACGACAAAATCTATTTACGGTAAGAAATCAAGCTATAGTGTTCTTTCAATCGTAGCCTATACAACCCGATCAAGAAAATACACTAATCTTTAATCAGGTTCAAGTCTGTATGCGTGACAGCAATATATTCACATGAAAAGTACTATGCATTATAATGCTTGAGAAGACTCCTTCTTCATTTCTACACATACCCTTTCTCTCTCTTGATTTATACAGTAATATCATTTTCCCATTGTGTTATTGTCTAAGTTTTTTCTTTTTGTTTTCTAATTTATTTTTACTGTTTGATCACAAGACCCATATCCCTATCTCTGTATGATTTAATCTTTAATCTAGTTTATACATACCAATAGTTAAATTGTTGAATAGTTCTTAAAATTTAACTGGAAGTCTATCCAAGGAGAAGAATTTAATTAGAAGTTCTGTCTTCCATTCCAATCCTTTCCAAAATTGATGTAAATTTGTGTACAATTACCTATATGTTCAATGTATCATAGACAGGAATAAATATGTTTAAACGAATCGTAGCCTAGAATCAACCGACAAATAACAAAGCATAATTATGTGCAGTAATTTGAAATAGTTGATGGATGTATTACATATAACATGTATTTCAAAGTAACCAAAATAATAAAAGTGTTAAGAAACTATTTTTTTGTTAGCTCACCTGATTGATCAGGTGAGCTTTTAGAGTCGATGAATGTCTGGTGTCTTCACCAATCCTAATAAAGGTATTTGATGAGATTGATTATGGGCGAAATTGGTACATGCAGTTATGGGGCCTTATATGAGATGAAAACTATATTACCTGGTCATCAATTAAATTGTCTTTGTTCTAAGGTAAGCGATCTAGGGCAATCTTGGCCCATTTGTTTCAGATATTATCTAAATAATTATATCCAGTGCTTTCTGCAAATTGTTGCCCTGTATACATGAATAACTGAAAAAATAGTTTTTTACTCTTTTTACAGTTAAAAGGGACATAATTCTTGTTATTTTTAGTTCAGAGTTATCTTTTCCTTTTCAAATATGTATATTAATATAAAATATAATAATCTTAAGCAATGTGGGTTGAGAACTTGGTCATTTTGGACTCCATAATCTCTTGTATACAAAAATTTAAAAAAATGAAATTTCGAAATCAGGGGGAGATAATCAATCGCATACTGTAGGCTTAATCTGCACCTATATTTCGTCCAACAAGTGACATTCGATGGGGGATAAAATCCCGCTAGGGGGGGGCCTAGGGTACAGGTAGCCCATACTCTAATAATAATAAAAACAAATAGGATTCTGAGATTGTTTGGTCAGTGGTTTACTAAATCTTCAAGTTATTAGACAAATCCACTTCTACGTCCTTCCTGTTGTGATTAATAGATAAGTACTGTAAATTTTATAACCTATGTCTTATTATCAACGACAATTGGAGAGTACTACGAGACTTCAGTTCAAGATTAAACTTATGACACTTGAAATGTACGACACTAAATACATGACACTTTACTGAATTAACAACCAGTAAATGTTGCAATCAAAACCAACTTTGTAAATAATGTATCCCGGTACAACCATTTTTCGAACACCACCTAAATTCGAACTCTTCCTTTATTCCACGAGCGCTGATGTCATGTTAAACTAATTTGCTTACTGTCGCGTGCTATTTTGACTTCAACTCCCGCTGAAACGTCAAATTTGACACATTGACAGATATGATCAGAAAACCGGTAGGAAACAAATTGTTTTACCTTCCTCAGTGCAAAAAGTCCAAATTCCAAATATAAAATATATACCACATAAAAATAGTAAAACAATGTTTCTTACAAGTAAATAAAACTTTTAAAGTATCGACTGCGAAGCTTTAGCTTTTACCTCAGTCTCAGATATATGGAATATAATAGGTCAGGTAAAACACCTCTAAATGTTTATCAAATTTGACATAGGGGTCCTTATACATGGTATACGTCCCAGTAACTACCCTATATATAGAGTCAATGGAAGAATTGGTGTGGAGGTTATAAATTCTGGCAAATTACCAATATTTTCTTTGGAGCAAGAATCCCCACTTTCACAACTTCTTATGACAGAGGCATGGCAGAGGTAGGCTATGGATATAGTAGGACAGAAACTATTAACCTTGCCACTGACTTTGACATACATCTTGGCATACGTGACAAAAAATCATCCCAGAAGTCTTGATATATCAAGAGCAAAAGAGCAAATCGGCAAGCAATTGACAAATATTTTATTGGGCTTGGTTTTATTATAACAAAACATAACCTTCATAACAAACCCCATCTAATATTCAATATAGATGAAAAGGGTTTGAATACTGATCAAATGCCTCCAAAAGTAGTTGCAGGTAAATTGAACAATGCCCAATCCATAACATCCGTTAAGTCTAAAACTGTAACACTTATTGGTTGTTGTAATGGTGTTGGTCAGCAAGTTCCACCCTTTGTATTGCCTGGAGAAAGAATAGTGCCAAGACTACTAGAAGGTCTTCTGCAGGCGCTGATGGTACTGTCCCTACTCCTGGATGGTCCAATTCAGACATTTTCTCAGACTACATGAAAAAACATATTTTTAAATAACAACCCGTTAGAGGTTCAGACACATACATACTTACACTTTATGATGGACACAAAAAACATGTCTCTCTTAGTTTGATAGAGTTGGCTAAGCTGGAGAAAATAAAAGAACATATAAATAAACAAACTACTAACAAAAAAGTAAACAATCCAGTCTTTAAAAGTAAAAACCATGTCCCACAACAAAGCACTTCTGGTACATCGAATTCAAAGAAGACTACAAAACATGTTTCATCAGAATCATCTGAATCTGAGAATTCAGATGTAGAAGAATCTGAAAAATGCATTATTTGCAAGAAATATCAAGCTACAGATCTTGATAAATACCCGTATTTGGTGATTGTAAAATGGGGAAGATGCGATGGTTGTGATGGTTGGGCGCATTTATCAGTGTGCAACCCAGTAAGGGTTCTCAGAAGAGGAGACCCTTTCTACTGCCCTATGTGTTAGCATGAGCAGTAGACTTACAAAAGTGTTGTTTTGTAAATATGTCATGACAGTAATGTTTGTGTTTAAAAAAGAACACTTATTTAACATACTTACGAAACTTCTTATGACTTTTGGTACCCCTGATATTCCTTGGACAATATATTTAGTGGTGTTTAATCTTGTGTTCAAAAAATGGTTAAAATTTTCCGGGAATACGGTCCGTAAGTTATCACTTTTTATTTCCAATTCTAACAAATCTACGCATTTTGATTGGTCAATGGAGGGAGTTTATACTTCGATAAACTCTTTTTCAATCGGATACCTTTTGTTTCTGTTCATCGTCGACGGACTACTTTTGACCTAATTATGTGTACTGTGAAACATAAAACAACCGATTACAGATTCACTTATTCAATGTGTGTTATGAGGTCTGAGGGAGTTGATACTTCAATAACTGACCAGAAATGACCGCTTAATGCTACAAAAAAACACACTACTTCACTATTTACATTCAAATCTGATGACGTCAGATCATAACGTCATCAAGTGATAACTATTATACAATTTTACCAGCAAAAGAGTTTTAACGGTTCATGTCCGACATTTGTAAGAACTGAATAAAACAATTGAATTAAATTGGAAATAAAAGGATCAAACTTTCATTTTTTGTCGTATATCGAAGTGTAAACTCCCTCAGACATCATAACACACATTTCACACAAAGCCCTTCGGGCTTTATTCAATATGTTATGAGGTCTGAGGGAGTTTACACATCGATAAACGACCAAAAATTAAAGTTTAATCCTATAATGATTACATTATTTAAAGTTTGATCAAGTTTTGTTTTAATATAACCTTACGACATGTAATGTTTAACATGATCGACAATATGAAATAATGATTTTCGAGCATGTTTTCCTCTGAAATTTATTATTGGCCAAAACAAGCTTAAGTGTTCGAGGTTGTACCGGAATATTGCAATTTCATGTTTCAAGAAAAAGACGAATAATACATAGAGACATTAACCAATCAAAGAAAGTAAATAAAAAAATATACAAATACGGAAGTCATTACATACTAGCATAGAAAATGTATGCACAATTGTAATTTGATATCAATCATCATATTGTGTACATGTACTTGTCCTGAATATATGTTCATGGTTTACGGGATTAATAGGATAAGAAGTGATAACAATACTAAAAATCGTGTAAAATGACGTTTACTGTGGTGCCACTTTGGTCTGTCTTTAGTTGTATCTAGTTGTTTGGCAAATTATTTCACATCAATCCATCATAGATTCATGTACATTAATACAAGTGTTTCATTACGACTATGTTTGTTTTCCGTCTAATTGTCTGGTTAAGTACATTTTGTTTGCTATGTGTAATATTAATAATTTGATCATAATGTAGTGACGTGCACGTGTTGAACCTACCTGTTAGATTGATTTTGCTGACCATTGTCTAATGTTATTGTTTTTATAAAATAAGTACTGAGTATGCTTTTTCTTCTGATGCTTTCTCAGTGAGTGATGTCTTAAACTGTCTATATGATTTCTATCTGAATTGACAACTGATAGTTTAATTATGCGCATGGCTGTATAATAACATTAAATTTGTTTACGCTTGTACATCGGTAATATATAACTGGCGAAATGGAATTATAAACAGAACAGTATGGTTTATGAGACTTGTATGGTTACTAGGTTTTTTTATAGGTAAATCGTTTATCAAGTGTACCATTGTATGGATTACTCTGCATACGCATTTAGATTAAAGAACATACAAAATCAAAACGAATATCTTAAATTTCATTCATAGTTGGTATCTTTGTGCAAATACTTTCTATAATTTTATCATCAAAACGTGCGTTGAAGTGTCAATTAAGCAACCTACTGAGTTAATATGAATTACATACCTATTTTTTTTTCGTTTACTATGTACTAGTAGTATACTTAGGTCTTAACATTCATTTGTATAATATACCCTATATATTAACATGTGTTAAAAGTTTCTTTCATTTAATTTCAGGCTTCGTCCGAAAGTATTTACATTTGTCTTACCTTCTGAAAGTTTCCTGTATCTTAATTAACCGATGAATTAGACACGTTCAATGAGAATTTATATGTTCTATTTTCATGCATTAGACAGAAGTAAAATGATTACTATATATTCTATATGTTTAACAACACACTTACTAGTTATAAATGTGTCATAATATTATACTGTTAAAAGTATTTATTCGGGCGTTCATTTGACATTGTACATAGTTTTATAGATGTTGTGTTTATATAAAAATCATGGCTGTTTACTAGTACATGTACTATCTAGATAAGCAATAAAAGTTTACTAATCCATAAGTTACATTAAAAATTATTCAAAATTCCAAAGACAATATGAAAGACATAAAGCAGAACATGTAGGTATTTTATTCCAACATTATACCAGGCTAGAATATACTACTTGCTATTATAATTATAGCAATACATTTTGTATCAATAAAACTGTAACGTATCTTCTAGTACAACATTTAGTTCATGCGTCAGCATTTGCCGCGTGTGTTTTATGATCAAAACACAATAAATAAATGTATTAGTCTTCAGATCAGCTGGCGGATTCCCGTGTGTGTAGAAATATTCATAAATGGAGATAACTTGCACTTGTAGAAATTATATGTCATATTTATGCGATTTCAAATAGTTTATATTCCGCATATCATTTAAAATGTATCAAATGACTGTAGTAATGCTAATTATGATGTAGTGAAACATGTGGCATTTTATCACAGAGAAGTAATGTTCTGGGACAACTCATTCAAGTTTGCATTGAAATGTATTAAGTTCAAATATAAAATTGCGTCCAATATAAGGCGTTCAATCGACTGACGTTTTAATATCGGATCTGTAACAATACATGGAGGTTCTTAAGCCACCCGTTATCTGTATGCATTATCAATTAATTATATTACTACATGTATCACATCAGGGATATAGCAATCCATACTAAATGTGGCATTACAATTGATCGCAACCAGTTTATACTCGTCTACATAATAATAACAATAAAAAGATACTTAGTCTGTGTGCTTAGTGGTTTACCTATAAATGTATAAAACCTACAAGTCTATGGGACAAATCTCAGGCTGTCGCGTATTACACCATTTCTACTTCCCGCCTACTGTGCTTAGTAAACAAGTACAGTAAACGTCATGACATATGTCTCATTATCCGAGGAAATAGACAGCACAGCGAGATTTCGGTTCATAGTTATACTCATGACACATATTTGACATTTTACTGTTTTAACAACCAGTAAATATTGCACTTTGTAAATAATATATTACATTTTCATATTCCAAGAAAAAGATAAATAATAAACAACAAGATACACCAATTAAACAATTTTTATAAACAAAAACATATAAGTGCGGAAGTTAGTACTGCGAACGTACGCGATGATGTTTGTGAATCGATAAATCTTAAATATAGAAAAGTGTGTATTTACTAAATTGTATCCTCTATGATCTCATTTTTTTCTTGTAAAAGATATTTTAGAAAATACTGTTAATGTGTCTTGTTTAAACTTATATAGAACCCTTAACTAATGATGGGTTAATAAGTATATAGAGATAACTTCTTTATTTTTAATATTTAAGAATAAAAAAATATTTTTACAGATTAATTATAAATGTAACTGAATAAACCTTTAAACGTGTTTTATGCAAATGATAAGGTCTTTTATAATCAAATTCCGTCTTGATTTTGTACGTTCAATATACTTACATCATTGATTACTTCTCATAAATGTATTTAAATTTCCTTTCAGTTCACAGTGGTACGTATTTTCTTATGTTATGGTATCTTACTGTTTTCCGCCTTTGAATTCGTCATACTGAAACCGAATATCAAGTCGGTATTAGAACTTAAGAACATACATTCAATGCTATGACACTTTTTTAGGATCATTACATCACAGTTAAATGGCACCCCTAAACAGTTTGTCAGTGACTATAAATGAGACATTCTCTATAACAGCGGTTTTCGCCATTCATGAGTTTTCCTTGGCACCATGCTTTTTAAAAAAAAACATTATTGAATAGTAAATATTTAAAATCTAAGCTCTGCTTTCAGAAATACTCGAATGTTGCAAAATGTCCTTTACATACCATATTGTTTATGTGCATCCATACCGTCCATCTCGATTATTTAACATAGTAACATCGATGTTTTTGATAAAATCGCGCATTTTCTCTCTCTGGATGGATAGGTACGAATTTATTTTTAATTATATTTTAATCTTCAGAATTGAACAGAAATCATGTGTTGTTGATAATAGTTCCATAACAACTCAATAGTAACAGAATTATAACCCTTCAAAATATTGTGCGGGCATATTTTTTATGAATAGGATAGTGCCTCTCTTAGCATGCATTGGACAATAATGGCTTTTAGTAGTAAATACACTTGTCGAATGACTTAAATAGTAAGTTGTAACAAAATCAGAAAGGTTTAGATTAATCTGATTCTGGCATTGTTATATATATGTAAGTGGCATACAGTGCTTAAATATTGATGTATTTAATTTATTTAATTACGTGATAAATACTCCTATATTATCATAAGTAGTCAACACATATTGTTATTTTCAATCAATGTAATAATTGATAATCTTCGTCCTTCCACTCCCACTATCATCATTAAGTGAGGTTCTACCTTCTATAAAACGCTTGTGTCATTTATAAATTTACAGTTTTGCATATTGGAGGCTCCATGCTAGAATCTACAATGTCTTGTATTATAAGTCGGCGATTTGCTCAGGTTGATAAAATGACTACTATATGTCCGGCGTTATCAACGACGTGGTTCTTTTTATTGCGCAATTCAAACCTACCCGATTTTCCTGAAATCTCTCAATATTGTTAACATTCATTATTACATAAATTATCCGCTATATATTACGTCACAGCCGACGTCAAACAAGATGTTCACATTAATTCGCGGAAATTCGAGAATTTTATTTACAACTAAAAGCATGATATATTTCATAACATAACATCTATGTTTTCTGAAATACGTTGTGCTCCATGAACGTAAAACAGGGTTTCCATCATAGCAAGCATAATTTTATATTTTGTCTTGGTCATTTGAGGTTATATAGTAATTTATGTTAATTGGTGTATTTAGCACCCCTCGAACAAAACATCTAGAGCATCATCCCATGCCAAAGGTGCAGGATATAGTTTTGGCGTTGTCCGTCTGGTTGTTAATTCGTTCGTCCGTCCGTTCGTTCGTCCGGATGTCCGTCACACTTTTTGAAACTTGCTATAATTGTTTCTTGAAATTCAAAATTGAGTGAAAGGTGTACTTATCTAGAACCATATCTTTTTTATGCATTTCGGCTAAAGTATCCCCCTTTTCAACATAGAAAATTTGTCACTTTTGTCACATGTGATTAAAAATAACTTGGCAATAACTTGGAAAGTACCAAAGGCAACTGCATGAAACTTGAAAAATTGGTAGAGCGTTATTACTAGAAGAGTTCTGATCAAGAGCCATAACTCATGCCTTTCGACTAAATTATCCCCCTTTTTGAATTATAGAAAAAATGTCACCTTTACTGTCACTTACAATTTCCTTAAAAGTACTATAGGGAACAAAATGAAACATGAAATATAAGTGACGTGTGATAAGTGGACATACAGTGAGTAGGAATCATAACTATATATTTTTTTATTGCAGAATTATTGCCACTTTTACTGTAACTTATAATAAAATTACAAAACGGAACTTTGCGAAACGTCTGCTTTAATCAGGTTACAAAGATAACCGACGGGCGATGTTAATTCGAAACATTTTCTTGTTCCATGTATTAACAATAAAATGTATTTCTAATGAGCTCATTTATCTTTTTTTCAGGCACGCTTGGTATGTATTTTTTAATTATATGTCATCCTTAAGCGTTTTATAGAAATCACGCGCGGACATACAAAAGGTCCATATTCAGCCAGTCTCCTTTAAACATTACTCAGCCAGATTCCTTACGATATTTGTCGGTGACTTGACACGAGACTCTCAGGATGCACTCGATATTACGATTATGTGTTACCTTAGTCAGTGTATATTTATACAGGTAGTGACAACCATTCAGCGCTATGTATTCATTGCTTAGTATAGAGGTTTTAAATTGTTAATGTATGCATTTTGTATCAAATACAAGTAATGTTAATACAATTATCAAGGAATGTATTTTTATTTTTTCTTTCAAATCATTAGTAGTTTTTAATGACTATTGACTAATAAATTTAGAATCCTAAAAGACACAAACGATTAAACGGGTCTAATTCCGGTTCTGTTTTCTTTGTAAGAGTCGTACAGCGCTTTTTGGGGAGATTTATATATTTCAGTTTACATATTGTTTGCGATAAAGAACACGTTTATAGTGCGATCTTATTATTATTAAAGATGCATAATTTCACTGTCAATGCTTTTGTTTATTTTTGGCTTCGGTTCCTTTCGTAGTCTGTAAAATAATGTCCGTTATACCGGTTGTTGCATATATAATCATGTATTTAACGATGAGCTATGTAATATTATTTAAACATTCGGACGGGACATTCCCTAAGGGTAAAATACATATAGAGGGGGAAGTAAGTAAGTATATCCGGATATCCATCCGTCACACTTTTTGAGACTTGCAATAACTTTAATTTTTTTGAAGGTTTTGTTTGCAATTTAAAATTGAGTGAACGTGTAAAAATCAAGTACCTTAATTCTTTATGCATTTTAGCTGAATTATCCCCCTTTCCGAGTTAGAAAATGTCACATACTTTTACTTACAATTTCTTTAAAAGGACTAATGGTAACAGAATGAAACCTGAAATCTAACTTGAGAAATTGCAGAACTGAGAAAAAAGTGTCTCTTTTACTGTAGGTAAATAGGTCCATTTTAAGTCAGTCGATAAGTCTAAGAATATTTCTGATATGATGTGTCTCATGTTGTATTAGAGACATTACGACTCGAACTCAGCAACGTACCTAATAATGTTTGTCAGAGACTAATCACGAGACACTCGCTGGATGCACGCGACATGTATGTGTTGCCTATGTCAGTGTATCTATACAGGTACTGACAACCGTTCAGAGCTATGTATTTATTGTTGTAGTTTTCATAGTGTGAGTCTGTATTTTGTATCGAATGCAAGCATCATTTAGACAATGATCATGGAATTTAATTTCTTTTTCTATCAAAAGCATTAGTATTTTTTTTGTCAAATTAAGTTTGCATCTTATAAGACGCCAATAACTGTCAAACGGATATGATTCTGGTTCTGTTATATTTGTAAAAGTCCTACATCGCGTATTTTGGAAGATTTATATATTTCAGTTTGCATATTGTTTGCGATAAAGGACACGTTTACCAAAGTATGTAATACATATTATGGGCTGCATGAATCAAGTTAATTTACGCTTGCGCAAATATATCCGCATCTATTTACAAGGCATAAACGAAGATATAAAGTGTTCAAGAATTAATTAGTGTAATATGATTATATTAGTAAACGTTTTGGAGTCCAATTTCAGTTATATTTTCTGTTATTGATTTGGCCTATACGGTTTTTGTATAGAACTCGATAACACAAAGTACTGTTTTGATTTATTTCAGGTGTTCCAGGTAATACATTATTGGTATTGTATAATAGATCTTTATTTTATTAACTTCGAATCTATACGTGCAGTTATTTTGATTGACAGAGAAATGTATTACAGCCAGACTGAGTACATTTCAGAGTCCTCTCGGTATTCAAAACAAAAATCACCACTTTGACTGTTGAAATGTTCCGTTTTCCATTTCATCAAACCTATCATTAGTAATATTATTAAAAATTCTTTGTATTCAATCATCGATACAGAATTTATCGGCTTTACAATATAATGCTATATAATTATATTATAATAAGTATTACAGTAAGTATGCAAATAATACATTTTATTACATTTGTATACGATTACAGATCCTTTAAATGAAAAATGTTTGCACATTCATGATCTATTGTTACATCTGAAACTGTAACCACGCCCATAGGTAATACAACTTGAGATCGGTCTCCGGGCTTGTCTGTTTATATGTCTAAGAAAATAAATATGATCATAAAATAATGATATTATTAACACAATATTTGACCGCATTAATGATCTGAACATGTATTCATACATTAAATTGCTCTATCTAGTCAACCATAATACTTCTGGAATAGAATTGAGTTTTGAGATCAGAGAATGTTCTCAAGATTTATAACCCCGTGGCCAGGTGTTTTCATGACGTTGTATTTGACCACTGGGCATTTACTTGTATTTGGCAAATCTATTTCTAATTGTTATATAATGCCTGTACTGGTTCACGGTTTATTTAATTCGAGTTTGATGGCTATTTGGTCACATTACTTCTTAGTTCAAGTCATTGGTCAGTACAATCACAGCTTTCATTTAGTACAGATGGTCGCTGTTTAATTGCAGCGGTTTACAATAGATTTAGTTGCTTGGTGATGTTCATATTTATAGTAACTAGCGTGATATAATAGTACGTCACGTGTTAATGACGATTTTAGGAGTAAATGCCCTTTCCACAAACGGTTGTATTTGATGTAGTTGAAGAGCTGCAACGTTTGATGATTCATATTTGTAAAACACCATTTGAAATCAATTTGTAAAATATGAAGTGAATCTATTCATACATTAGTAAATACATGTAGGATGAAATCACATTGAAGTGTCGTCGATAGTATCCAGACTCAAACTATATTGTTACAAAACGATACTGATTAATATATTCACATAAATTCACATATTAAGTGAACAAATTAGCACTATCTTTGACAGATATATTAACAGGTCCGTATTGTGTCATTGTAGAATCAATTCAAAAAAAGTTCTCCATCATGTACAATAAACATCAAATGCTCTAATGTATAGACAATTCCTGTTGATCATGATTATGTTGAAGCCTTACTTAACAACATTTACTGTTATATGTTATGTCTACAGATTTAGAGAGTACAGCCGGAGAGTAAAAGAACAACTTCAAGCAAAAGGAATAACTGAAGCTGATGTTTCTTAAGTAAAAACAAACAGTCTTGATGTGATGATTTTAATATATTGTTTGCCATAATTCCTCGATATCACTTGATTGATATTCAGATTGTTGTTAATCGACGAAATATTACAACAGACGTGATTAGGTGTAAATAACATATTGTATATACGTACTGCACGATTACAGTGGAAGGTGACATGGTTTAAAATTACGCTAGCTGATCATATTGTAATGAACTACATTGTATTTACACTATAAGTATCATGATGTGTTGAAATTGCATGACTGGATGCTGAACTTAAAAGCTTGCTGATTTTTAAATACATTTATATGAAAAAAATGAAGTTAAACAGTTAATGTATTTTATATAGAATTATTGGAAAATTGATGCTGTATTCATTAAATGATTTTGAATACTCAATGGTAGTACACTGCGTCATCAGTTGAAAATATTTGACGATAGCCTGAAAAGGGATGCAATGTTGTTTGCATTTTGTGGCAATTGTCCGGGTTGGGATATTCAGAAAATACTTTATCACGTTTTCATACGTAGACGAGACATTAACCTCATGAACTGTTTTTACAATTCTTTTAGTTACAATAGTGATTACTTGGTGCGCAATATTGTTTTCTTTTACGAGTTCTTATAATAAACATACATTTCATCTTAGAAGTGGCAGGTGCCCGATGACGTCGTGTACTATCATTAAATACTGCTTCATCGAAATGTACATATATTGTTTTAATTTTCCTCGTCTTCCTCCAGCCTGTATATGTATAGTAGTTTAACTTGAGTTTGATATATTCTTGAAAAAGCATTGTCAAATTTACTTATTTGTTTCATTATAATTTAAATGGATTAATTTGATTATTTGTTTGTCCTATTCTAGAATATATTATCTATTCCTGGTTCCATCTATTAACAAAGTCATAAAATATATGTGTTAGAAATGTGTTGATATATCTCTGAGTGACAATGTTCATGAATAAGGATAAGTAATTATTAAGATTTCGTGTATTCACTAATAATGAGAAATTAACCAGTTTTCGCTGAATAATTATACAATTATAAATAAAAATCAGCTTACATGTGTTTGTGATATATTTACAATGACGTTGTATATATAGAATACATGGTTGGTGCTGAGATGGAGAAGGTTTATCCGGTGAGGCTTAGAAAGCTGTAATGGGCGAGCCTCTAGCGAGTTTATTTTAGCTGGAAATCATGCCGAACAGGATAAACTTTCTCCATCTCGGCACCATTCATGTATTTGATTTATCCTGTTTCTTGAAGAATATATCTGTTCTTACAACGAAATAAGTCTCAAAACCATACTTACTTGGATTAAATAACGCACGTCAAGCCTCCCTTTAACACCGTCATAATCTAACCGATCAGCAACATGACCCGGCAGCTAAATAGTCCCATACATAGTCACCCTATTTGTCATAAAAATCATAGAATACTTTGAGAATTTAAACATCTACTTTATTACATCATTTTGTTATATAAAAACACACTTTGTTTTATGACGAGCGAACAAAGGCGCTTATGAATACAAAATACCGGAATTAAGCAGATATGGCGACTACTTCTACGATTGAAACAGCATGGTCATCAGATACGTCATCGCCTCAAACAGTTCTGAAATCGTATATTAAAGCACTTTTAAATGATCGTGGATTCAACTAATGCAAACATTCAAACCAATACGGTTGAATAAGATATCTAAAATTGTATTACGTTAACTTACCATAGACTTATGGTGGTGAATTTCAATCGTATCTTATGTTAAGCTTACTGAAAAGCACAGTTGTAATGATCGCGGGTGTATTGAAGAATCGAAGAATTTCTTGTTCCTCGAATAAGCCATTCTTTAAATAATTGTGACAAGTCACTAAAATATCAAGTATTCATTATTCTATTATATCAAAATATATAGAATCCCGGGTCGTACGGGAGACTATGTAGAGTTATGACATTGGGAGTGAAGACAAAGTACATTCGTTTTATTTAAACATTAAACAAAATAGTGCTCTATATATATGAACTCGCCATGTCAATAATTACAGGCGCAGATAATATTCATATCGCAAGATTTTAAAATCACATTATATACATGAAGAGTTTACATAAATGCTGTACTCCGATTAGATAATTTACATCTAAGATAAACAGTAACCTTTCAATATTGTATAATTTTAACTGATTACTCCAGTATGATATATCAACAAAATATGTGGAAATATTTACGAATAGTTTAAAATATAGCACTATCGCGATCACATTATTAGTCACTCAAGAAAGTTGTGGGACCGGAACTTCTTACTCAGGGAGCAAGTTAACACTGACAACCCTGTGAAGAGCGTAAGTTCGATAATATTTTGTATCTATTACATTCTGAATATAGTCAACGTATATCCGTGAACGCTTGATGCGTTGCAATAGTTTGTTGAAATTGAAATACCAAATGCTCAGCGGTAATCCTAAAGAAAACTAAATAAATCTAATGATGTTAAATTATAAGAGACAGTGTATTTTTACATCACATGAAGAAAAATGAATTCTGCAGATTATATATATCTTTGAATCGAATAATAGGTTTGATAACTTGAGCGATATAGACATACAACCCTTGTATGTATAATTAAAGTTTAAAATGCTTTTAGAAATAAGTTGAATGGTTAAACTGCTCATATGTTATGGTTAAATTGCTCATGTGTCATTGTTAAATAATTCATATGTTATGGTTAAAGTGTTCATATATTGTAGCTATTGTGCTCATATGCTATGGTTAAACTATTCATATGCTATGGTTAAACTGCTCATATGTTATGGTTAAAGTGTTCATATATTATAGTTAATGTGCTCATATGTTACGTTAAGAATCCTTATATGTAATGGTTAAATTGCTCACATGTTATGGTTAAACAACTTATATGTTATGGCTAGTCTGCTCATATGTTATGGTTAAGCTACACATATGTTATGGTTAAAGGGCAACGCAACCCTAATTATGAATTAATCTCATTTAAATAATTATTCATTATTATTCTGAAAAAAAATAAATCATTTGAGCGTCAAATTACGCACATTGAAGATATTTTACGAAAATATCGTAGAAACTTGGCTATCTGAAAGAGTACAGGGCGCCGCCATTTTACCCATTTACAATCGATTAACATGTGTGTGACGTCGTATTTCACAAACATGGATATGGCGGATAAGCAGTAGCGAAAGAGAATGGTTGATTATTATAGATATCGCCTTTAATTGTGAGGAATAAGCTTAGGAAATCACGCATTTGTATTTTAGAATCACAGCCAACATATTCTTCCACGTTATCCACCAAAACACAATTTTCACAGCCACAAAATTCTTCAATAGAATCAAAGCTTAATTTTCCATTCGGCACTCTGTAAATCCATTTCTATAGTGACATAAACTAATACTAACATTATTTTTATATTTATGAATTGCGTGAAAAATACTGACGTGAAAACTTAATTATAGCAGGGATGTAGTATAACATCCCTGATTAAAGTAATATTTCATTTATAAGATTTAAGATCAAACACTACGAAGTACGACAAACATTATAATTGGTTGTATTTTCTTACACCATTTCCATCGTAAATCTATCTATATACAAACATGTAAAAGTTAATTTACAGATTAAAATATCACTGAAGATTATTATAATTATCACATCTATACAAAGTGGTGTGCGAACGCACAGTTATATTGTTTGTTGAGTTGGGAGTTAAACAATACTGCACATTTAATTGTGGGGTAATATATATAGCATCATTGGTGTGATTTGCGGGAAAGCACGGACAATCTGGAAATTTGCCATTATTTTCGGAAAAGTAGAATATGATATACGTAAATGCTTGATAATCATATAAGAAGCATAAAAGCCAAAAGCATGTGTAGTTACTTCTTAAACTTTTGCTTAAATTACCTTTCAGACTGTCAATCCATAATCACTACACATTTATTTTCCACCTTCAGTACGCTCACTTTAAAAATCAATATCTCCCACACTGATGGAAAATTACGTCACAAGACAGCAAAAACCAGACATAATATTGCATAATAGACTTCTTACACTTCTGTTGAAAAATAATCTTCTAGGTCATAGTTCTAATTGGTCAACCAATGAAAAGCGGATAATCAGTTAATTACACGACCACACACGGTTTTGCCATATTACACATGTTTGTCGGTGTTTCTTTTTGAAGTCAGCTGTCTCCACATATCATTGTTTTGTGCATATTTCGGTGTCATAAAACTTGCTGAGACAGGGTGATGTGTAATTTACCGCTTATCTGATTGTTAATTGAAGTTTAATGTGAAATTGGAGTAATAGAAGCAAACTGGGACCTTGATTATTGTTTTAATTACGTGACATAGACTAAATAAACAAGTAGTGTCATGCAGTTGTCTATAATTTGAAAGAATTATTAAATCATTATCAGATATTTTACATTATCAGTTAAACGATTGAAGAATTACATATAAAACTCATACTTAGTTTTATTTTGATCTCATGAAATGTTTCTGTTTATTATTAATTTTCCATTATGAAATATCACTAACAATCGTATTTTCGTCTTTTTTCCTTATTATACAGACAAAATAATTGCACCATAATTATTTGTTCAAACATCATAGTATACAATGCGTTCATGCACATTTAAACAATCAATAATTATTACGTCGGTATGACATAAACAAAAAATATAATTTCGAAATTAACTGAAGTTTGTCACACCACCTATCACATCTTTTTTGTATAAATTCAAAAGGAATAGCAATGTTAAATTGTTTGTACCGAACGGCTAGTAACCATTAATTTGGATAAGTGTAAAAAATATTGTCATTTATAATACAATATACTATACAATATCTTTTAAGGCCGTATCTTTTATAATAGTGCTCATAGAACGGGTATACTGGCTTTTACACGTTGTGAAATATAAGACGTCACGATATGTGACTATTCTTTCAAAATGGCGGCGCACTAGGAGATTCGCTCAATCACTAAATGACAATATTAAATCACCAATATTTTTGTTAAATGGTGGATTTTTTTTTTTAAATGCAGGAATCATCATAACTTTAATATTTCTACACGACTAAGTGCTTGAAAAGTCAACATTGCGTTGCCCTTTAAAGCACTCATTTGTTACGTTTAGAATCCTCATAAGTTATGGCTAAATTGCTCACATGTTATGGTTAAACTATTTTTATGTTATGGTTAAAGTGTTCCAAGGTTATGGTTGAAATATCCATATGTTATTGTTTAAGTGCTCATATTTTATGGTTAAATTGCTCAATTCATTGAATGCTGAATTACATGAATAATATCTAATTTATACCCATGTGTATCTAAATGTATAATGACGCACTTCTTAAGTGGTCCTATCATTTTATGTAAAGTTGATCCTTCTTTATACGAACATTTGAATGTTGCAGCCCTGTTATGGACACATCTAACAGTTTCCATGTTTTTACACATAGACTTATAGGCAGAATGAAATGACCGAAAATAAGCTAAACAATCACATACAAGGGCAGATAACTAAACCATTTATTTCGCTTAAAATGTTTCTATTATCATTATGTCAATAATATGTCAATACATTGTCAATCTGCCATTATGTATATGTGCAAAAAATTGGTAACTGTCAGATATGTCCTAAAATGATATAGATACAATAAAACATCAAAGACAAAAATAATGTTTAAACATTAGTTTAAACCTTTATTCACCTTAGCATATATCTGTGTACATGTAGTATGTTATAGCCATGTACTGATTAACAATCATTATCATCAGACAAATCAAAATAGGCTGTCATCATTCAGATAGTTATCATCAACTACGTATGGTTCAAAATCAAGTTCGTACACAAAGTACAAGGTCTATGTTTATACAACTCCCTTAAGATAATGTAAATAATCAACACTCATTAGTTTTTGTTTATTTGATTCACTTAGAATACCATGAATAATTGTGTTGTAGTACAGACACAATTCTACACATTATTTTTTCTCAAATAATATATAATCAAAGAATATTTTCAGGATTATTAGCATAATCATCACAACTTCGATGTGTTAAGCGTGTTCTATTTTCTTACAGTAGTAGCATATTAGAATAGGTAATATAGTTGTACACACATTATTGTAATTGTTTTGCCTGTTGAGCTTAATTTGAGTTATCTAGTAGCTCAGATTTAAAATTCAAGAAGTCATATTCGCGTCCCTTAATACTAATAATAACTAGATAGTACCGATTAAACACCGTAATATGTACAAAAACCGTGTTGTGGCCGTTGTTCACAGGTTTGAAAATAATTAATGGCGTTTTTGGATTGCTTATATTTTAGGGATGGCCTTTATTCGTTGGTGGTCTCTAGTTTTGGACTGTATGTAGAAGATTCATAATGTATTTAACGCCCTTTTCAAAGATATTTCAATTATATGCGGCGGCCAGTATTTCCTTGACCGTATTCTTACCAGCACTGACAAATTCTTCTACAAGGAGACGTCAACTTCTCCATATATTGGTGAAAATCGAGATTTTGTCAAATTTTCAAGGAAAGGTATGACTTGTCGAGAGAAGACTAAATACATCGGATAACGTTTTAGAACAAGTTTTGTATATGACTAATCTACTACTGCTAGTAAACAGTTCTGAACCAAAATGGAGGCAAACGTAGCATGATCTTTTTTTATGCATGAGACGATGTCACATTACTCGTTTTTAGTGATGCGCGTTTATAACGGTATACCGGTAAATTGCAATACATTCCTTAGCAATACGCACCGATACCGGTACGGTTTCAACCTGTATCGCGATATCTTAAAAGTAAATTGATATTGACTATTTTAACTTGCTTTGTATCAGCTGTAGCCTAATTCGACCGTAAAACAGATAGAAATATTTTAATTGTGTAGTTGTATGTGATGCCTTGCTGAAGGAGAATTTTATATGTACATTATAATTGTTGTGTACTATACAGCATGACGTTTCATTCTGATCACTGGTTAATTCATTAGTTTCTTTGTGATAGGTTTACTAAATTTACCATCATGCAAATGATTAATAAAGCTACATAATTTCACTAAAATCCAAGTCTGAATACTTATACATCAAGAGTTTTAAACCCACAATATTTCGCAATACGTATTGCAATAAAGTGTTGCGTGTTGCAATATATCGCAATACGTATTGCAATAAAGTGTTGCGTGTTGCAATATATCGCAATACGAAATTTCCTGCAATACTCATCCCTACTCATTAGTTTAGTTAAAGCAATATAAAGCCTCCCATAATTTTAGCTGTGTGTGAAACATGAATCCGGCAAACATACATACTTTTTAATCTATGAAATACAAGGAATACCTTGTCACGTTCGTCACATGTCCATAGTAAACTTAGATAAGTGTAAAAAGGGTTTAATTACGCAAATATTGAAATCATATTAATGTTTCATTTCATTAAACGTATTCAAAAGAACAATGTGTATCAATATAAATATTTCGCTAAAGGGCGTACACAAACATTTTTCACACATTTATGTTAATAGTGCTTAATCTAGAACTGAATAATTCTTTAAATGAATAACATTAACATTAGAAGTGTGTCATAACAAATAACTGGTAACGTACAAAAGTGTTTTGATCAAATTCACTGTATCATCAGATACGGGGTATAATCTGTTTATGTTATTATTTGGTCCATCCTCATTGTAGGAATATATGTCAATATCTGGTATGTGTACGTGTGTTAGTGGTAAATACAAACACCAAATAAAGAAACCTAATATGTGAAAAGGAATCAATCATTGCTACTTGACATGGTCCCATATAAAATCTGATTTATAAAGTCAAGACAATGGATTCTACAAATTGGCAATATAAAGGCGTAAGATCGATGGGCATATTTCATTGTAATCTATTTTCACAAAGTAGTATATTGTAAAAAGGGATGTCACTGGAGTAACGTCTCTTGAAGAACTGTACTGCGTCTAGTATATCGGTTAAAGGACACACATTTTAACAGACAGTGTGTGTATCAAATTCGTGCGTAAATCAAACACACTTTAGTATAGGATATTTCATTGGTCTGTATTTTCGTTTATTTTGTTAATTAAAACATCATTATAAAAAGACAGCGGGTTCTACACGAAGCTTTTTAATTGCAATGCATCGCATATATAGAATAACACATTTCAAAATACAGATAACAAAGATCATACACCGTCTTTCGTCATCAGTTCGTCAATATAACCCTGGTGTTGTTTTGCATTTGCAAAGTAGCCTCTGTGATTGTAACAAAATCATTAGTAAGTGATAAAAATCGAATATCTCACATTAGTGATGGTCAAAACTCGCAAAGAAATCGTATTACTTATATTAGAGAATGTCAAAACTCATATAGAAATCGAAATCAACCCAAAAGTAATTAATTTAAAGATAGAGTAGACAGGAATAACATGCTGACCAAATAAGAACATGTAGACTATGTTTCCCTGTCCTTGAATATAAAGTTGTTAGTTAAGCTTCTTTTTTATTTAGTACACTGTTCTTTTTTCTATATTCGTTTAATGGCATCCCGCTTACTTTTAAATTTTGACATTGACGCTCGTTTTTTATGTGCAGTATTTAAATAAGCAAGTTGCACTGCTATTCAGCGTCTACCCCTGGGAAAATAAGCTTAATTTTCGCTTAAACATGTCCCCTATTTTCATTATGAATATTGCCCAAGTAGGCCTCTTTAATGTAGGTTTTACCCTTTCACCAGTACCCAGCGTCTATCAATTTTGCTAAGAAAATCCAGATGCGCAACATATGTATGACATAATGTGTACGAAATGTTATCAGAACTATACAAAAAAACAACAACAAAAAAACAAACAGCAAAGCAACAACATAACTATTCATTAGTAGACAATAGTACTTTTTTCTTGAGTTGACAGTTGTCGCTTTAGTTCTTTAATTTCCTTGCCCTCTGTTTTGTTTGAACTTCCATAACCTTCCTCGTCATCTGGAAAAACATATCTGATACTTCACTTACAAATTCTTATATCCGATATCTCAATAACAAAAACAAATATTCAATATCATTACTTTCCGTTGGAGATTTGATTACTTAGATTTCGAAGTTCGGCTTATTCACTTTATCAAAACCCGACAATCCGAAAATGATAGAAAACAATTAGGTCAAAGTTATTTTTTCCAAAATATCAAAATTCAGGAACTTAGATCCCCTCGATATAGTAACTGTATATCATTGTTAATGTCAGTTTGTATATTTTTTTAATATCGGATATTCTAAAATTATTCTATTTCTTATTCATTATTTTTTATATGTATATAAATATATCAAAACAAAGCATACATGCCTTACTCGAATTGAGTGTTGTCAGAAAGGTTGCCAATATGACATTTCTCTTTGAACAGAATTTTGAGCAATCTGCTAGGGTGGATTGTGTATCTGTCAATGACCTCTTGACTATGAATAGATTCTAGTGTGTCTCGAAACTGGGATAATTTGCTTTACATCAACGGCCTGTATGAAAAGCCAATGGATCTTGTCTTCACTTCTGACAATTGTACTTATAGTAGTGATGTCGGATCCAAACCTATGGAGGTCATTTGATAACCTTTCTATTTTATCATCATTTAAGGATTTCTTTGAACCTGCAATCTTGATTATGCGTTTTCTTCATCAGTTACATATGATACTACATCTTTCACGAATTGTTCCACATCATTTACTGTTGTTTCAAACATGTTATCGGACAGTTCCAACTGAGAGGAAATCGACACAACACAGTTTCCATATATATTCTATAAGTATTGAATATCTTCAAGAAACCGAGCCAGCTCTCCAATTTCTTAGAATTCCTTGCAGGTGTCTGTTATATATCTGTATTTATTAGATTTATGATGAAACAACAAACCACATCCAAAACATTTGTGATCAGAACAGTAGAGACGTACATATTGTTGTGTGTGTTCTGTACACGTTTTAAAATGAACTGTAAGGTCATCTTCATTGCTTTCAGATTCAACTCGCAGCACATGGTTGTCAAAACATACTTGACAAAATATAACATTTACATCCAGAACAATATCCTACTGATGTATATTCACACATTTCACATATATCTCCGTGCTTTATAGGTGTCTTACCACCTACTTCGAACTTGGTCTTCTCTGACTCCCCCATAGTTCTACAATGAAAAACCGATCTATGTCAGCATATTAAACGTCCGTCTTAATTTCATCTTCAACAGGAACACTTCTTAAGCTAAATATCATTGTGTTATTGTTCATTTATGTTTTCAACTGTGTTGAAAACTAGTTTGCTGTTCATAACTACCTCTTTAGTTTCCTTCTTTCCCTTAAGTAACCATTGTTTTCGGGTCCATTCTTTTCAGTATGAATACTGAATATGATTTTATCTTTCACTGTCTACATAGACATAACTGTGAACAATGATTCGTTAAAAGCGGTTTACCATTGATTACAAATAAACACAACACTTCTGAATATGTTCAATGTACTTAGTAGATGTCCTAAATCAGTCTATAATGATACAGTAAAACTTCGTTATAACGAGCATCGATATTATGAGCACTAGACTTACCTCGATTAGATTTTGAAGTCCCGACAATTTTTGTTCTTTCTTGTACATGACTTTCCGTGTTTATTACGGGCATCGTTATCTCGATATCTCGAGCACATATCACAGTCCTTTGACTATTTTTCAAGCGTTAATTACCATGATTATCTCGAAAAGTGTCATATTGGATATCGTTCACACATGCATGTAAACCAGCGAACGCCGTTCTTTCTACACGTCGTATAAATTGGGCAATAAAATAACAAATCTTTATCGAGTATTTTGTTTTTCACACCTCGTTAAAATTGGCCAATGCACTCGTCAACGACAATGAAACTTGATTTGTTATTTCCAAGTTTGCAGTCATATTTTAAGTATCAAATACTTATGATTTATGGTGATAATTTAAGTATGAGATCTTAATTATAAGAATTTAATTTTACACGACTGGAAAGCAGATACAAATACATATACGCAGATAAATCTATGATTCACTTACTGTTATCAATAAACAGAAAAAAAGCTCACACAAAAACACAATATGAATAATCCAGTGAAGGACTCAATTTCTATAAGCTTAATTAAGACCTAACTATATGGCATTGATATGTACATACTGTAATTAATTTTCACATTGCGTCACTATTACGTTTCACCGTATGTCAATAACACGATTTTCGGACAAGGTCTTGCACAATTGTAAACACAAAAACATATTTATGGATAAAGAACTTTATTTAAATGATCATTGCATATCTTATACATCCAATGGACATATATTTTCATTTTATACAGTCATCATGGCATACATTTGACGTAAGCATTTCGTAGTATTACTGTAAACACGCCCGTCAACGCGCATGACAGTATTGATACTCAGTTTATTTTTCATTCAACGAACAAAACCCGTTTATTACGAGCACCAGGTTTATCTCGAGCAATAAGTCTGGTCCGATGACTCCTCGAGATAACGAGGTTTTATTGTATAATGAAGTTCTTCATCATGTTATACTACGAAGTGTTACGCAAATTATTCTGATTCCTATGTAGTATGTAGTTTCACCAATAGGAAGAGTCAGTTTTGACTCTAGGTAAGTAAATCATTTGGTAGTGGTCCACTTGTTATGCGGCTAATTCTGTAAAAGCAAATTGTGAACTCGTAAAAGCACATTTGACTATTAAAACATCCTAATCATTTGAAATAATTTAGTTAGTATTCCTCAATATCTTATGGTTAATTCTTTAGCGAGGTGTTTGATAGTCCGCCTACAGTGTTAAGGATCCTGTGCGGAAACGCCCTTAATTCAGTCAGAATTGTTTAAACTTTGAAATACCAATTTCGACGCGCAATAAAGATTAAAGACTTACGGACTTGATTTTTGTAGCCACGCTCACATATAACATTTTGTTACAAATAGGTCCTGGTGATATGTAAAATCTTGAGTCACAATCATTTCACTGATGATTAGTCATAAGTCATCAACCTAGTTTAAGCCGATGTAGTCTTGCTCCATATCATTCCAATGCTTTGTCCCCAGTTTTGTAATGTCTGGTATGCTGGTTGAGTTATGGTTTGTTGGGTAAGCTACGTGTACGTATGGTCTTAAATATCTAAGGGAAATAATACAAAATTGCAAATTAAACAGAAGGTAATATAGGTTAATCATGAATGATCATATTTTGCTTAAGATACGAGCATACATATATCATGCACGCTAGAAGCAATTACCATTTCACAATAGTGCGCTCGATATAAGTATGTGTATGTCTGTATGGTCAGTACATTATTTTTTATTTGACCTATATCGGAGCCTACACAAAAGCAATCATTACTGTAAGTTGTTATAATTCGTTGAGAATTTATGTAATATTTATGTGAACTGCGGGAGTTTAACACATCTTACATACGGGAGATAATTTCCACTCTACGCTAGTATTATCAAAATGTTTACATCGGACATTTTACAGGGATAATACTCAAAATTTTAAGTGCAAAGGGGTATGTTTCATAATTCATATCATTATTTTTCAAATGTAAATTTAACGATTTAAGTGAATTAGTTCATTAGGAATTATCATTAAATGTTCTCTATTTTCGGGACATCTTACTCAAGCGATCCTAACACATACAAAAATCTTATTGAACTGAAAACAAAAGTACCTTCTTCGAGTTAAACGAACGTTTTTTTTCTAGTTTTGGTGATCATCCAAAAATGTATTTTATGCACCATTTAGTCATAACTGAAAAAAATATAATGAATAGCCTAATTGTTTTGAAACCGAAAGTACTATATCAAGTTAGATCATGTCACACTTTGCTATCAAATATATTTGCCATATATGGTATGATTGTCTACGTGATCATTACATGTTTTTTATCCTACTTGAAAAACCACACCTCAGTCTACATTTTTATGTAATTTTACAGGGGATTTCTAAATCCCACAAATCGATTTTCATACAAAGCTTGTTTTAACCCCGTAAAGTATAATGCTTTTATTCCATATAAACCGTGTTATCAGTTTGTTTTTTACCTGTCTCTACTCAGTGATTGTGCACAAGTATGTGTACACCATGTAAACAAAATTAAATCGAGCAGGTATTGTTCATTGGTAGTAAGAAATGAATAAGGACGATACAAAAGGCATTTATTAGCTTTTTCAGCTTAAAATTGTCGTTATTTACACGCGATATGGTAACCGAATTGGCTGCTTATATGAGGAGTGTCATATGGTGTACGTTTGCGATATCGTTAGACATTATCAATGTCATAACTTAGTACATTGCATTTTCTTAGGGATATTGCCCGAGAAGAACATTACTGGTAATGTAATTGTTGAAACCATTTCAAAAATATAGATATGGTTTCAAGGTAAAAGACTTGGGTGTAAATTCTTGAAATTAGTACTAATCGCTCCTTTTTTATCAGTTATACTGATTATATAATGCGTTATTTTGTAGAATCATGACAGAGTCGGGAAACCCAAACTTCGAAGTAGATGGTGCACATATGATAGAGCACGGAGATATATGTGAACTGTGTGAAAATACGGCATCAGTGGGATACTGTTCAGAATGTGAATGTTACATATGTCAATTATGTTTTGATAACCACATTAAAATAAATAAAAATCGTCACCATGTGCTGCAAATAGCTCCAGAACGTAAGGATGATGATCATACAATTCATTTTAAAACATGCACAGAACACACGCAACAAGAAGTACGACTCTACTGTACTGATCACAAATCTGTTGGATGTGCAGAATGCATGGCATTTAATCATAAATCTTGTAAATATGAAAACATAACAGCAGCATCCAAGGAATTCCAAGATAGTGGAAAACTCGCTCGTTTTCTTCAAGATATTCAAGACTTAGAGAATGTCCATGAAAACTGTGTTGAATCGATTGCCTCTCAGTCAGACCTGTTGGATAACTTGGATAAAACAACCACTTACTCTGTGCAACAATTCGTGAAAGATGTAATTTCGTATGTAACTGATGAAGAGAAACTCATATTCAAGATTGCAGATTCGAAGAAATCCATTAATAATGATAAGATAATGAAGTTATCTGATGATCTGAAAAGGATTTGGTCCGACATTTCGTCTATAAGTGCTAATGTCAAAGAGAATGACATGATTCATAGACTTTTCATCCTGGCCGTGGAAGCAAAGCCAAAATTATCCCAGATTCGAGACACATTAACAGCCATTGATTGTGAAGACGTCATTGACAGATACACGTTCTATCCTTGCAGATTGCTACAACGTCAGCTATCGGAGAAACGTCCTCTTGGCAAGTTTTCGGACAACGCACAATCCGAACAAGGTATTGTCAGCGTAAATATTGTTTTAATAATTCTATGAACTTATTACATTATTATGACTTACAAATATAGTAATTTTAAAATATATGATAAGAAGATAATTGTGGTGCGCACGGTGTTATATTGATATATTCCCGGAATGGATGAAACGACACAGAAAATGCATAACATGAGGGTGTGGGTGAGTACTTCTACAAATTGTGACTATGTGTGAGTATGATATCGTGACGGCGACGTTAAGTACGTTCACATGCTTCGCAATTCCACATGTGCGTGTGATATATAAGGCGTATAATTAATTATTGGTTTCTTTAAATATTTCGCTCTGATAGTTGGCATTTACTCAGACAATAGGTTGTACAAACACGTTTGGCATATAACGTTCATGATTATTCTCATGAGTAACGCTAGCTAATCACGAACTTCAACGAATGATCCTCGTAAGATATGCAGAGATTTGCATTAAAAGAAATGGCTTATAATTAATCTTTCTTTGTGTTATTGCAATCTCGCACAATCATAAGCGCTTAATGTGTTTTTTTTTCAGATGACGTGGATGATTATGAATGTAAATACAAAGCAGGGTGTGCGGAAATTCAACAACTTCAGCAACAATTGTCATCTCAAGAAAAAATAATGCATGCTCAAAAACAGGACAACCAAAGACTTCAACAAAAACTGTCTACTCAAGAAAAGTTAAATAAAAGACTTCAGCAACAATTGTCATCACAGAAAATGGACATGACAAAAAGTCAACAACAACTATCTTCTCAAAAACAGGACAATATAATGCTAAATCAACAACTATCGACTCAAGAACAGGACAATAAAAAACTTCAACAACAACTGTGTACTCAAGAACAGGACAATACTAAACTTCAACAACAACTGTCTACGCAAGAACAGGACAATGCTAAACTACAACAACAACTGTCTGCTAAAGAACAGAACAATGCTAAACTACAACAACAACTGTGTACTCAAGAACAGGACAATGAAAAACTTCAACAACAACTGTCTACTCAAGAACAGGACAATGAAAAACTTCAACAACAACTGTCTACTCAAGAACAGAACAATGCTAAACTACAACAACAACTGTGTACTCAAGAACAGGACAATGAAAAACTTCAACAACAACTGTCTACTCAAGAACAGGACAGTAAACAGCTCCAACAACAGCTATCTACCCAAGAACAGAACAATGCAAAACTTCAACAACAACTGTCCACTCAAGGACAGGAGAATGCAAAACTTCAACAACAACTGTCTACTCAAGAACAGGACAAACAGGTTTAGAGTTTAACATATAAAACTGCTCTCATGTAGTTCATGATAGGTCATGAATCTTTATCATAATATATTATACAAGCATCGATGTCAAAATAAGCTAAACGAGATGACATGAAACAAGAATATAAAGATAACAGTATACTTATTCAAAAGCATGAGCAACAACTGTATATAAAAAGAACAGGACAATTATAGTCTACACTTTTAATTTCAGTCAGCATGTTTATTCCTTCTGCTCCGACTTAAGTGAATAACTTATTTGTGAGATTATAAAAAGTTATACAAAGACTGTACGGATGATTATCATTCATTAATCTCTTTATTTCTATTACAGAGGAAGACATTGCAAATACTAAAACTCGAACGAGTTATTGATGAACTGATAAAGAAAAATGGTGTAAGATCTGTTTTCTGTACTTTCAAATGTGTATCACAACGAATAAAGTAATTTACAAAGCACTATTAACTAAAGATAATTGTACGTTACTGCATCATATTTCTAATTCTGTTAATACGAAAAGTCATAAAACTGATTGATTGCATCTGATAAAGCTATGTTATTATTGAACTCTAGATAAAATAAACTCCATCTGTATTCTCGTATTGTGATCGTTACTGTATGATACAGTTGTAAATTGAACGACATTAATATAGTTCCCTTTTTATTCTTCAACTGATGACGAGGGTTGTTATATAAGTCCAACTTCTAGTTTCAAATATAATCCATTTGTTTTTAAATTATCATGATTAGTGCGCTCTAAATTCGTCTCCATAGCAACGCATGTAACGGTAACTGGGATAGGCCGTTTTTAGAAAAATCATAACATTAAATAGTTTCAACCTTCATTTCATTTAACTTCACATTTCCGCGCAAAACCATAATATTATACGTCTGTGATAACATCATGACATCATTTCCGTAAAATATTATCATAATACGTTAAGGAATGTTATCTGTGGCAAGAAAACAGTAATATGGTCCGCGGGTTTTTTTTCCGACGTGAAAATGACGTCAACCGGCGACGTCGAAACCAGAGTCGTGATCAAATTGTGTGTAAGTTAAAGGAAAACACCTAGAACAATTTAAAGATGATTAAATCCAGCAGTATGAAACTAAAGTGTATATGCACATTAGTATTCAAATGACATGTGCGGTTTAGAAATGGACGTGATTGTATTGAGAAAGGTGAAAGGTGTGTGTGCTCGCCATCCCTACGGCCAACATATCGAATGAGTACACAGAGTATTGTGTCAACTTTCGGTGTGTATTGGTACAAGACAACCTTTATAAAATGGGTACAGTGTCATTGGAAATGTCTAGAACTTAATGGGGGATGTCTTGAAAATGAATTTTATTGACGACAGCTATTAGCGTACGAAAAAAACACGAGTTCTTTTGAAATATATGTTACCGTTGTTATGACGTCGAAATTTGCGTTCCCGTGCCGGAGGTCAGATATTTCTGTTTGAGTAAATGTTATTTTTTGCATACTTATTGTTACGAATGTAAATTGTACAGTTCGATAGGGCAATTGAATATAGTCTCCAATGATTTGTACTTCATTATTTTATTACACAAGTCAACGTTTGTATACGAAAAGTCTACGAACTTAAAGAACAATCATCGTATTCTTTGTGCAAAATGTTGGATCATAGAAACCTGTCAGACAATGTGCATTACTGTATATTTGCAATTTAGCATGAACTAAAAACAACAGCACCTCTTTGTATTTTAGTTTATTCTTGCATGCGGACATGTATGTGATGTTGATCAGAAGAATGAAAACAGAACAATTAAATGCCCTACGTGTGATATCATCTTTGGTGGTACGTACATACTTCATGACATACTCATTGTTTTCCTGCATATAATATATATAAATGTAAATAAATACGTGTGTGTCGACCATCCATTCTTTTTCATATTATATACATTACATCAATAGATATTTTATAATGTTTTTAAGAATCTTTAACGGATTTATTTCATTATTTGACGATGTTTAGTACAATCTAAATGACATCATAATTCTTAGACATAAAAACTCATAACTAAGAAGAGAACTACATAGCTATCAATACGCATCCATATATAACTACGTGTGTAAATATCTTCCACTTTTATAATTATACATTTTATTATATATTTTTGAACATGTGTCATGTGCACTATTGGGCCTATTACATTTGTTATAATATCGTTGTAACAGATCAGCCTGATGGTACATTGAGAATAGATGAACAAATGTTGCTGAGCGAGTTGATATTTAAATTTGACAAAGGAACACAATCGGTAAAATCTTATTTCATTTGTTTGAAACACGAAATTAAAAAAAACATATATACACCATACTAGTGTCTGTTCACGAAGCATCGGTTCTTAACTGGTGTCTTTCCTCCTTCATTTGGGTTATTTTTCGTATCGCTCATTTATAGAATTCGGTATATTTATCAGTACAGTAGTATTGATAGATAAAAAGTAATCTTAATAAAAATGTCTAAATACTGTAAAGTACTGAGTAACCAAACAAAGTATTAATAACAGATATGTATAGATCATCTCCTGTATAAACTACTTCATTATCGACAATATCATTTACGAACAATTCCATATCCGATATAGAAAAAGTGCTTAGTTATTAATATAATCAGTGTTGACAGTTTTCCAATTTATACGAACAACATGTTGCATGATGTTTTCATTTCAATCCCTGTAGTATAATCTTGAAAGCTCATGTTAAGGTTAGTTAGGACTTTGATTTTCTTGTATTTAGAAATTGAATTGGAATCCTGGGAAACCTTATGAAGGAAACGAAGTAACGGGATATGTATATCGTAATAAAAAATTACAACGAATGCTTAAACTGGCATATGATCGAAAAATATTGTTTACAATCAACGAAATGGGAAAAATTGTTTCGAATGGGATCGATATATTCACGTAAGTGTTGTTTATTACTAGTAAATGGTAATATTAAACATAATTATATTTAAAGCAAAATGTGTTATTTATTGAATGGATCTAATATGATATATCAGTCGAAATATCGCTTGCCAATAATGCATGTGTTTCTTCGTATTGAACATATACATTTAAATTCACAAATTGAAAAACATAATTCTTTCTCGGTGAATAATTTTAAAAAGATACTGACAGAACAAATATTCAAATGTCCAACTGTTACTTAGCTAGCGCTAAAGTAAGACATACAAAAATGTATACGGATGCATGAAGAAACTAATCAGTATCACTTTATCTTAAACTACTAGTATCGCGACTAATTTAACATATAAAGTCAAATCTATATCAGGGCCGTAGAAACCGGGGGCTAGGTTGGACATAGATCCCTACATAGAAATGGCTGAAATGTTTTTAAAATGGGCTGTAGTGACCAAGTTTTCAGATAAAATCTAAACGTATCCCGTAATTGCATCCTATGGACCTTCATAATTATATTGTTTAGTCACTGATTAAATTGTTCATAACAAAATACGTACGCGCTACATATATCTGAACAGATATGTGCATTATTGTCGCCGCGAATAAATGTATTATGTACATGTAACAGGAATGCATGTACATGTTTTACGGGATTATTACGGTAAAAATAACTTCAAAACTAACAATCTTATAAAATCACTGAATCGTGCCGCTGTGATCTTTGATTGTATCACGTTTATTTTACCATCCTCTGGGATATTTTATGTGTCACCTTCATGGCGATGCAACAAGCAATTATACGAGCATACATCATATGGCATTTATTCTTCATTAAATCATTATAGATACATACATTTGTTTATTTACATTGTTAATAGTATGACTTTCAAATTGAACAAAATATCATCAAAACCTGAACATTACATCAAATATGTATATCTGAATCATAGGTAGGTGTCTTCAACAAATACATAGACTAGAGTCGTTTTTTTTTCATATGTAAAATCATTTGCGTAGGAGTTTTATATGATTTTGAATTATAAATGCTTGTTGGAATTTGAAAGAAAGTCAATGTATAGACATGTATATCGATCTGTCTTTCAAAAGTGTATATCTCGGTGTGTAATAATCATCCATAATGACCGACCATTGTTTTTATTATATATTAATACATATCCTACCCATTCTTAACTAGACCTCAAATCAGACATAGAAAAATGTGATAGACTGATTGTGCATGTATATAGAAACTGAACATTTTTAGATATCAGGTTCTACACATTGCCACTTTCAAGCTAAAGATATCGCAACTTTTTTACATAAATGTACAGTTCTATGAATCATTTAGATAAATGATTTGATTATTTATAGATATTTTCATAATAAAATTCGAACGCGCTAAATGTGCTTTACTATGTACCAATAATGGTTTACGGTGTTGATAGGAAACTAGTGACGTCAACACTAACAATGATATAAACGGTGCCGCTTTGTACATCGGTTTTGTCACGTTCATTTTACCATCCTCCGATACATTTTATGCGCCACCTACATGTCGATGAAGACAAATGTATATATATTTCGGTACAACAATCATTTATATGATTACACATCATATGACAAGTTATTATTCATATAATAATTATATATGAATGCATTTGTGTCTTCACATTATTTATAGTATGACTTTCAAACTGAACAAAATATTGTCAACACATGAACATTACTTCAAATTACATGAATATGTCTGATACAAAAACGTAGAATTGCCTCGGTTTTTAGGTGTATAATATTCTGCGGATGTTTTATTTTGAAACGATTTTGAATTATAAATACATACTGGAATTTGAAGAAAGTCTATGTTAAGTTATGTTTACAATAATATTGAGCTTCATTTCAAATGTACGAGTATATGTCTCGGTGTTTAATTATCATCCGTAATAATAATAATACATTATTAATACATGCGTTCGATTATGATGTTGTGGACAGTGTGTACTCCTTTGAATTGTCTGAAAATTGTGACTTCTGGAACAGCATAATTTTTCTACAACCGTTGTCACGTAATATAAATAGTATTTACAATATATTGATATAGTAAGTAATTAATAAGATTCTTCTTCTTGTATTTTCAGTGACAAAATACCACCGTGAGTAATCTCTTTATAATGTTATATTTGATTATATTAACAATGTGTTGTTCAATTATGTACCTGAATATTAACGATAATTCAATATGATAATGCCATTACAATGGTATCTCGCATCGTCGGATTTGAACTGAAGGGTTATGAGATTGTTTATATACATTTTATTGTATGTCATGAGTGTTTCATCTTCGATTCCTGTAAATATGTCAATTTGGTAAAAGTAAGACCTGTGTTGTACTGACTATGTCTAGAATCGTAGTGTCCTTAACGTTTGTTTATGGTTTACGGAGTTAATACAGTGACAAGTAACTACAAAGAAATAATCACGTAAAATGGATTTTACTGGGGTGTCACTCTCGTCTTTAGTTGTATCCTGTTGTTTGGCTAATTATTCTACATCAATCCATCATAGATACATGTACCCTAATACATGTGACTCTCTATGACAAATGTGGTCAATTAATGATATGTTGTTCTGTGTATTACTTGTAGTTTTCTGGCAAAGGAAATTATGTTTGCTATTTGAAGTATTGATAATGTATTGATAGTGCAGTGTCGTATCGGGTCTAACAGCCAGATCGTTTTTTAATAACTATTTTCAATTATTTAAAATGTATTCTTCTTGTAAAATAAGAAGTAGGTATGCATTTTACTTGCTGTACTTTCTGTATAAGACAACCAAAATGAGTGAAATCTTCAGCATTATATTTTGATCTGAATAAACAAACTGTTGAAGAACTGCATGTATAATTAGATACAATGCATATGTAAACTCTTAACCCATCCAAGCATTTTCGTAAACGTCATCACAATTAAATACGAATTGTCTTTATACATGTAATGTTAGATATTATTATATTATATTAAACATGATTCATTTATATGGATTCGTTACGGAGATAACGCTTGTGTGGCTATTAGGGCTTATATTGGTGTGTCATTCATGATATGGATGAACTTTAACCTAGGTGCCCCCGGACGCAAGTATCATGAATAATTTAAGTGATCATATCAAGTCGACATATTGGAGTATGATTCATATAGTATTATACTACACTGTATTATAATTTAAGTATAATCATACTATACGTATCTTATTTCCAACCGTGTATGCATATTGTATATCTGTGAACGTTTCATAATCAGATAATTTAGTACATGTTTTTCAAAGATATTCATATTGATATAAATTTCTGATATTTGTCATTACAAAATTAATGTTTTTTTATAAATAGGTTTGTTAAATAAATAAGAAATTATCATAAAAAGCAAAATAAATTATACATTTAGGAGTAGGTGACTATAAACAATTGCAAAAAAAAACAGACCAAAAATACTTACTTAACACACATTAGATATTTGTATTCTATTCCATATTGATTTTATGTTTAACAGACTAAACGATGTTATAGATAAGTTAAGTCACAGCCTGTAATAATAAATGTTTAACAGACTAAACGATTTTATAGATAAGTTAAGTCACAGCCTGTAATAATAAATGTTTAACAGACTAAACGATTTTATAGATAAGTTAAGTCACAGCCTGTAATAATAAATGTTTAACAGACTAAACGATTTTATAGATAAGTTAAGTCACAGCCTGTAATTATAATAAATGTTTAACAGACTAAACGATTTTATAGATAAGTTAAGTCACAGCCTGTAATAATAAATGTTTAACAGACTAAACGATTTTATAGATAAGTTAAGTCACAGCCTGTAATAATTAACACCAAAAAAGTAAGATTTAAATGAGTTTCACTATGCAGACGTATTAATTATGTAAAATAAGATAAGATAAATTTATTAACGTCTCACTCGTGTACATTCTTGCTACAAATATACATATAAAATGATAAAATTGTAAAAACTTGCACAAAACCACTCAATTTGAGTTATGAGAGACAATATGAACAGCTTAGAATTACAAGTACACATACATAAAAACAGTAAAGAATTTTAAATATATCCTTGAAATACAAAATCATTAATTATACAAACACAGTGAAATCATAATATAAAGCATAATAATTATATACATGTATAAGTGACTTGTGACTAGAATTTCATGACAAGCTTTGGCACTGTATTTTACGATTTCATCATTTGATAGGATGAATTAAAACTTTTCAAGATCATTTAAATAATTAAAATCCGGGAAAACATTTTAAATACATTGATATAAGTTACGTCTGATGTTTTCGTACAGGTTACATGACATACTAGCATGGTATTCATTTTCGACAACATTCATACAACTAAAACAATATCGTTCATCGATTGGTATCCCTTGATATCGTCCAATCTCAATTTTTAGGGGTGCACCACCACAACGAAACTTTGACAGTGCACTTCTATGAGTTCTGGGTATAATATTGTTCTTCACGTAGGTGTCTGTTTCATACGAATGTTTGAAAAGTCTATATGTTCTTAGCTTATTGCTTCCATTTCCTCTAACCGTCTGATCATTGTAAATAGTTTGCAACCAATCACGTTTATACTTATCAAAAAGTTCTTCTATGCAGTTATTGATAATAGTTTTACGCATGGAGTTGCTGTAATGGGTGTCTATCGATACGTTCACTTTCGTACATACTCTGTAGCACCAGTTTCCTGTAGCCAGTCTACGTAAAAATGACCAGTTACAAACCTTATAATTCAGTCTATCTCTAGCCATTGAGTTCAATCGAAACCACTGCGATAGTGTTGATTTCCATTGTTTAGCGAAAGGGGGTAACCAGCACATGTCACCGTTCACACCCGCATTGGATGTGTATCTACCAACTCCTAAGTAAAACCTGATAGCTCTATGCTGTACTGCATTAATGCAGGTATATTATTTCGTACCCCAGATAGCTGCTCCATAACTGATTGTTGGCCATACTATGCAGTCATATAATTTTGAATATACTTCATACGGCATACCTTCTGTCGTTTTAAATTTAGATACCAGTAACCCTAGGGCACGTGTAGCTGATTTTGATACATATTTGGCGGTGATATTATAGTCTAATGTATCGGACAAGGTGGGACCTAAATATCGGTATTCACTAACACACTGAAGATCATTTCCGTTACAGTTAAATCTATAATCAGTTTTTTTGGTTGATTTAGATCTAAAATACATTATTTTACTTTTATTTTGGTTAATCGTCATTCTATTTTCTCACACCATGTAGTTAAAATACTCAACAGTTCTTGAAGTTCACTTTCAGTTTCAGCGATGAGTACTAAATCGTCCGCGTACAATAAGTGACAAATGTTAGTTTCATTTATTCGTACTCCTAATCCTGTTTGGTTAAGGTGAAGACTTAGATCGTTTAGGAAGAAGTTGAACATAGTTGTTGAAAGTAAACAGCCTTGCTTTAATCCAATGTTTTGGCTAAACCGGTCTGTTCTGATATTGTTTACTTTTACAGCACATTTAACACTAGTATAGAGTGATTTGAGAGCGTGTAGAATTTTTCCTTGGACACCGATATTTGCTAGTTTTTTCCATAATTTGTCTCTGTCTATTCGATCATACGCTTTTGACAAGTCAATGTATGCTACGAATTATCGTTGTCAAAGTTGATAGCTGGTCAATCGTACTTCTGTTACGTCGGAACCCGTTTTGATCCTCGGCAATAATTTTATTGTCTTCAGCCCATTGTGTTAACCTTTTATTAAGTAACGCACAATATGCCTTGTAAATCGCTCCAGTTACCACTATACCGCGATAATTAGATGGATCTATTTCATCTGAGGAGGAGTCTTTCAATACATGGGTTATATTGCCGTAGCTCCATGCATTCGGAATTGTGCCAGTTTCAAAACATATACAAAATAGTCTATGGAGAAAGTAAATGCATGGTTTTGTTTGTATCACTTACGCGGGAATCTCATCGTGTCCTGGTGATTTTTTTTTATTTAGGGATTTCACAGCTTTCTCTACATCAATAATGTTTATACCACTGTTCAAAGAGTCGGCATCATATCGTTTATCTGGTATGCTTGTCGGATCCTGGTCATTTCGGTCATGATTAATAACATCGCAGTTTAAGAGATTCTGGAATGTATTTTTCTACTTTAACATTATTTTATCGACCGAATTTGTTAATGTACCATCTTCTTGTGATACCTCCATTGGTATTTGTTTGTTTCGTTCAGAACCAACTCCAATTTTACCGATTGTCTTCCAAAATTCGCCAGATTTATTATCACTACAAGATTTAAATAGATTATCCTGCATTTCACGCCAATATTCGCTTTTGCGACGCTGTACATTGCGATCGAAAAATTTGAAAGAACTATATCTACTTAACTGTTCATAAGGTACTAGACAATACTCCACTACAGAGGCTCCTCTAAGTGACACACTTGTATAATCATTTACTTCAAAATTTCTACCATTCTATATGCACAGATTTGTACTTAGAAGAAATTCAATCAGAGCACCACAATGTTGACTTGATTTAAAGTCTACCACGTTTCTATCATTAATCTCGTCGACACCTCGTATATAGTCATCATGGTCACCAACTCGTATGTTAAAGTCGCCCATAACAGTAACGAGACCTTCCGTTTGGTATTGATATACGTTTGACATTAAAGTATCTAGGAAGTCGTTCACGTTAACACGCCGTGATGAGTTTGATGGGGGGTAAGTAGCAAACACAGGCTAACAGTGATTCCTTTGATTGTCGTTCAAGTAGTTTAATCCACAAGATACCGTCTGTCTCGCAATCTAGTTTTTTAATATCAAGTTGTTCATATAGTTCATTACGTATAAGGAAGCCTACACCACCGCTTCCTTTGGGCGCGTTCACGTGAATACTTCGTCTGTTATGACCGATCCATGTATATCCTATTAAGTTTAAGTTACTTTCATTCACTAAGTGGGTCTCTGCTAGGCCAATTATATCAAGGTTCAAATAATTCAAACACTTCGACCTGATTGTATAATTTTGTGACTCCTCATTTTTGTTAAAACCGATACAGTTCCAAAACCCGCATGAGACCTAATCTCTATAGTGCCTGTTATGTGAAGGTTGAGATCTTCTATAGTTATTTTCACGTGATTGTTGATAATCGTTATCATGTGATCTGTATCTGTCTTGTCCGGTTTGGTTATCGTTAGGGTAATGAGGAGTTGTGTGATATCTGTATCCGGTTGTATTTCGTGCGTTAGCGTTATGGTAACTAGTGTAACCTCTTGGTCTGTTACCATCTCGTTCGTTTGTCGATTGATAATTTCTTGTTCGCCTATGAGAAACTTGTTGCCATTCACCATCGTCGATTTTACGAGTGCTGGTAGGGTTCTCACGCGCAACAAGTTTGTTTCCACGGACATACACTTTGTCTTTACCGATCGCATTAGCTATTGTTCTTAGATTTGATATGGTGTCTCTCTCTTTCCGGGGCATGTCATGTTCAACATATACGTTTGCAAACAATCTGGTTCTTCGTAACTTCGACTTTGCGTTCATTAGTGTTGCCTTTTCTTCTCTATTTCTACATTCAGCAACTATTACGCCTGTTTCACCGTTACATTTAGCTCCTTTTCTGTTTGCTTCAACAACCGTAGCGTTCAACTGTAAGACATCTGTAATGAGTGAATTCACTTTATCTGTCACGTTTTCATTCACACTTTCTGGTAAATTTCTGATCACTATATTATTAACAGAGTGTCTGGTCTCTGACGTATCCATCATTTGGCGATCACCTTCTGAATTAGATTTCTGCGAATTGCTCTCTTTTAATTCATTTAATTCATCTCTCACTTTCTGTATTTCCACATTGAATTCTTTCTTAATTTTCTCTAAGGCCGGATTCATTGTCTTTTGAATTCGTTTCTTTATTTTGGCGTCCATACTTGTTTCCAAGCGTTCTATGCGTTTAGACAGCCCTCCAATTTGGTCCGTTAGCTTATTAATGGCTGTAACTATACACATGCTTTCATTAGTTGATTGATTCGAATCAGTTTAGGGTGCTATGTCGTCTTCTTGTAGAGGGCGTTTTCTTCCTTTACCGCTTCCCTTTGTTGGTTTCGATGGACCAGGCGTGGATGTATCCGGTGAGGTAGCCTTGGCTTGACGGCCCTTGCCATTGCTGATACACCTTTTCTTTACACTTGGAGCTTCTGACGGTGAGGGTCCAGATATGAGCGATTGAGATTGTGTACTTTCACTTTCATTTCTTACAGTAATAATAGTGGTGTTTACAGTGCTTTGATTTTGATCACGGCTGTGATTCGTATCTACCGGGGATTGCGTCTCAGTTCCGTCGGATAATTGTGTATCATTGTCCGGATACAACAAAGAGTATATATTAATGTCTTCAATCTCACTACTTGTGGTTGTAGCCATCATGGTACCGTTATATCCTGGGGCAATATCCAGTCTTGTTGAGCGTGACCCTTGTACTGATTCACTATATTACAGTTAATCTTCCAATAGGACTAAGATCGATGGTTAGCCGGGAGCTATGTTATATGTTGATGGCAGGTTGAGCGATAATCACAAATGTTTATTACGTGAACAATAGAATTACGGAAAAAGACAAATAACTCACAAATCACAACGTATATTCCAAAACCAAATCACTTATCAAATTCCACAGTTTATAAGGTCCAATTCCATATAAATTTTATTCCGAAACTCAATTTGTAACTCATAATCTTTAGCATTTATAGCGGAGGTTCAATTTTCACGACCTGAACCGGAAGCTATCACTAAGATATATGTATGTATGTATCATACCTTACACTATAACTATTATACTAAGAGCTAATATAAATTGTAGGTTAGTTGATTATAGCGGTATCATAATTAAAATACTATGTAAGCAATACTTTCTCAAACAAGTAATCATACAATCGTACGATATTTTACACCATTCGAGAATAATGTATTGAAGATATGAATATATAAAAATATATTACTTGACACGACCCCAACATGCACACATTTCAAAAATTACTTCGCAGGAAAATGTATCAGAAAGAAAAAGTCAGAGTGTATATATTTCCCAAGCTTTTCAAAATCGAGATACACTGATAAATTAAATTTATGTTGTAAACATTCACGATTTAACACATGACTAGCAAGTGTTTGTATATAAACTTTATTTGTGCAATTTGTTTTCCTACCATATCATTTCAATAGTCTTGAAAACTTTAATGATTGTGTTTATGTTACTTTTATATGTTGTTGTTACTCAATACAATGGTATTGCCTAACGTCTGCATCATTGATCTACAGAGCACTTTGTCTAAGAACCACAGATGGTCTTATTAGCGGGGTTCTACTGTATAGTTAAATAATATATATAATTGAATACAATAATCTTCTGTATATTGACCAGCTCCCTTCTGTCACGTATGTTGTAATGTACGTCAATATAAGTTGTATTCTGTTTCCCATAGGCCTCCGGCGTAATGAATTTTAAATTTAAAAAAATCTCAGGAAATAGTAGTGAATAATTTGTAGATAAAGCAATTGTACATTATCAACTTCAGATTACTTTTTGTGTTTCCATATGTGAATCTTGCATTCATTTAATGTAATAATATGATATACATTGTAACATGCTTTTTCTATTATTTATGACTGATCAACATTTCTTAAATTTAATTTGATTTTATTTGTACGTTTTCTGTGTCTTAAATAATAATTATGGTTTGCAAACGTGAAATATTAAAATTTATATTTTGTTTTCATGCAATCAAAATAAGTATGGTGAAGGAATATAATGAAGTATACAACACGCGATGTAAAGGTTTCATGCAATGCCATATAATTTTCATTATATCTTACACTTCATAATCCTCATGATGTTGGTGACTGGTGAAGCTTGTATGTTACATGAAAATGACACAAAACTAAATTGAGAAAGGACTTTATTTTGTAAAGCCAGAGATCTTATACACAGTATAAGCTTCTAACAAATCATATATAACAAAACGAAGCTTTACTGAATAAAGCCTAATGACAGTATCTAAATAATAAGTTTACATGAAAACATGTATGGGCTAAACAAAGCGCCTTACATATAATTTCTATATATAATGAAATGTAGTAAGTTAACTAGCCGCCGAAACTTTAGAGGAAGGATTATGGGAGGTGGTGGTAAATTTTGAAAATAAAACGATATCAGAATATAATCGTAATCTGCGTATTGAAAATAAAGCTGCAAGTGCGTCTTCCGGAAATGTGATTGCGCATGCGCGTTCCAAACCACGGCGTGCTTGCGTGACTAATAATCACGGTGGCTAGTCAATGAATGAAATGAGAAAAACACGGCGGCTAGTCAACAATACCGTAAATAGATCTAGAAACTAGATCTATAATAACAACACCATTTTCTGTCATAAAACATTTAATACAAGTATAAAAACCCTATATAGAATTAAGCGCTCAGGTTATAGAATGCAGAGTTTTGTAGGTGAATTGATTATAGCGGTATCATGATTAGCTCTATAAATGTGTGTTAGCTAACAATTTCTAAAAGGAAATAATTATGTAATATCATTTACTATACATGGGTCTTGGCATTTGTTTATAGAATATAGGGTGTCCCATAATATCTGTTACCATTTGAATCACTTGTATTTCTTGTTTAAAGTTAATGTCATGGACAATAATGAAAGACGACATTTACAACATCATAAAGTTTTATTTGATATGCCACTTGTAAGAAATATATTACTCATACCCAAATTACGTAGCAGAATTGTTTATAGTACATGTTCCACGTGACATCCATTTTGCGATATGACGACGTCGCAGCGCTTTTTGAAATTATTGATCACAGCCTGGCAGGTTCCAACGTTTATTTGTCTGATTTCCCGTTTGATGTTCAACTTCAGTTCAAGGAGAGAACTAGGTGAGGGTTTGTAGACTTTGTCCTTCAATTAACCCTACAAGTAAAAGTCTAGTGGACTCAAATCTGGTGAATGAGGTGGCCACACATAATTTGTTTTGAGAGAAATTATCCTGTCTTGAAATGTCTTTTGTAACCTATCAAGAACTAAAGATGAGGTGTGCGGTGTGGCACCATCTTGCTGGAACCACATAGAGGAAAGATCTATTCCCTTTCGTCGAAGTGCTGGAATAAATTGGCGTCTGAGTAAATGCAAATATCGTTCGCTGTTTATTGTTTCAACATCTCCATCCTCATCTTCAAAGAAGAATGGCCCAATAATGCCTTGGGTACTCAATGCGGCGAAAACGGTTACTTTGGCACTATGGAGAGTTTGTTCAAAGTAATAATCTGGTTTTTCATCTCCCCAGAGACGACAATTTTTTTCTTCACAGTAGAATTTAGATAAAAATGAGCTTCGTCTGAAAACCACAGCATGTCAACTATAGCAGGATTAGCATTTATCCAGTGAGCAAATTGTAAACGGCACTGTATATCATTGTCTTTCAAATGTTGCATGACAGATATTGTGTATGGAGTTAATTTCAAGTCCAAGCGTAGAATTCTGTGTGCACTAGTACGACTTACAGTGTTAGTTATGTCACCGAGTAGCTTTCGTACCGACCTTTGTGGAGTTTCCGTAATTGAACGTTGAACATCAGCAATATTTTCTGCGATTCTCACAGTTTTGGGTCTCCCTGTATTGAAATGACGGCTATCTTCTACTGATCCCGTTCTTTCAAAGCGGTCGACAATGCGCTTAATTTGCATCTTCGATAAAGCTTTTCTATCTGGGTGGCGTTTTGCCATTTCCCTGATCACCCTTGTTGGAGAAGAGGTTAAATAATACAATTTAACAACTTCTGTATCAAAAGTACACGACGACGACATCTTTAAAAAACATCTGACGTCAATGACGTCACTTCCTCTTAAACGACGTCAACTACTTTCCCGTACTTAATAGAACAGAAAACTTCACTCTTTTCCTGTTCATTTGATGTCTGATTCATTTGTTTCTCACAAAATGCAATGAAATGACACTAATTTGAAATGGTAACAGATATTATGGTACTATACATTGCAACTTATTATTGATATGATTTAAAACTGATCAATGTTTCTTTCATTTAATTACATGGTACTTGTCTAAACATTTTCATTTATCCTACAGAACTGATTGATGATTAACACGTTAAGTGTCTAGATATGTATTGTGTTTGTTGTTAGACGGACCATTACGGACAATACACAATAATGTGTATGCTTATATTTGTCACTGAATTCAAACTTTGTGAAGCAACGGTCGTACATTATTCCATTATGATCTTCCATTCATTTTAATAATGTAAAATATCGATACGGTCAACATCTTTTCTCACACGTATTTTGTGAATGTAAAATGGGCATGTAGTGTATCATATCTTACACAATATATACCTTAGCACTTACATAATCGACCGTAGAACTTGTAGATAAGTAAATCATACCGGTATCACAATTTACATTGTTAAGTCATGTAAGCAGATATTTATACATACTAATTAATAAGTCATTTACTTTGGATTATAAGTTTGTCCTATTTGATGCTATTCGAGAATTATATTCCGTGTATAATGACCTACAACACACATCAAGCTATATTATAAGTCACCCTGAACAAACCATGTCAGTGTATGATGATGTTCAGAAATTTTTGAAAGTATATGACAAATAAACTTTTATTTCGTTTACCTCACACTTACCAGTAATAAATGTATTTTATACTGTGTATTTATTCGGGTGTTCGTTTATTTGTACACATAGTTTTATAGATGAGGTATTTATACAATCATTTTATTTGTATACTTGTTCATGTACTGTCTAGATCAGAAATAAAATGTTTACCCGACCATAGGACAGTCATCATTCGACATAATTCAAACTTCGAAATTCAATCTGAATGTTATAAACATTACATGTGGACGTTTTATTCCCAAAGGGGTAGGTTCACTTAGGGCCTAAAATGGCCCTGTGCCAGATTACCTTGATATTTTGACAGTATAATATATTGGATGTTTCTTCATCAAAAACATGTTTTCAAATTGTTCTGAAATGAGTATTGTTGCCATAGCAACGAAACTTTTTTTTAAATAAAAATGGAAAAACCTCAAAATTTCTGTTCCATGGCCTCAATGTTCTTTTTATTAAGTGTATATGATTGTTCATATTGACTAAAGTGACAAGATATTTTTATTCCATGGTTGCTATGGAAACGTGGAAGTCACGTGACTAGGCATAATATAGCGGTGTTTCGTGTTTATATCGATGATATACGAATTATTTTGACAAAATTTATACAGTAGAAAAAATAACATACATATATCAAGAATGTGTGAAGTAATCATTTACGTGACGCTGAAGGTTTTCGTAATATGACGTAATTAGCGTGCCCTCCTACATAGTTACATCACAGATAATTTCATCAAATATCGAAAGGAAAAAAATCGTAAAAAGGTCTCTGCCGTTCAAAATTAACTGGCAATTAAATTTTCAACATCTATTTTCGCAATTATGCTAAAAAAAACGGCTAGAAAACACCTTGGTATAACAATAATCGAATATGAAAGTACCATACCACACACTACGATCCGTCATCCTCGCCTAGTACCGTTCGAATAACTGGAAATTTAAATATGAAGTCCCACACCCGACACATTTATATTTTGCATATGTGTTGTTTACATTCTGACTGATAATTGTTCAAAGTTTCGTGGTGTCGGTTGGAGGACTTCATACTAAAATATCGAAAAAATGTACGAGGGTGTCATATCAGTTCCCAGCAAAGTTGGTCGAAATAATTATATTGTTTTGGATGAATACTGAACGATAGATGACATGCTATTCAGAATGAATAATAAAACTAGCATTTACTTCATTAGTAAAGTTCTGTCAAATAAGAAAATCTCCGACAAATCTCCGTCGAAGCCAAATAAACCGTTTATCCGATTAATGTATCAATATCCGAATCGCTATTATTGTTAACAAAGGGAGACAAGTCGGTTGTTTACAGACGCAGCGTTCTTTGTACAGCGTCTCGTAATACGGACGGTTATTGAAGTAATAACTGAAGATAAATCGACGAATCAAGTAAGTATTTGATCTCCCTTATGTGATATGTTCATGTGTTCATGATACGAGGCTATAGGTCTATATATGTAAGGTTAAATAGCCTCACTTTGTATGCATACTGTAGTTCATGATGCCGCGCGCTCAAGACATTCCAATTTGATGACGTAACAATACTTCGTGTCATGCTGTGCAGGGCCGTAGGAAGCGGGGAAGGAATGGGGCAATAAATTCGATTGTAATGATAATTAAAAGTTCAAAAGTGACTATACACCCCCCCCCCCCTGTAAGACTGTTTAAAGTCAAAATTACCCCCCCCCCCATTTGAAATTTCTTCTTACAGGCCTGTTGTGACCCAATGCTAGATTCTAATGTTTTAATGCTTTAGCAAATCTAATAGATTTTCTATTATTTTTTTATTATCTATTGCATTTTAGTTTTTATCATACATGTTTGTGAATTGTTGTGTGCAGGTGAAACTAAAATATAAATAATGAGTCACTCAGTGTTAAAATCCATGGTCTTCACTGGGGTTTGAACCCTTGATTCCCAGCACTGTATAGGCACTCAACCATGTCACAAAATAGATAACCCAATAGCAAGGCTGTTGAAATTGGCCAGTATTCCTACAAGTTCTAATATTGTATGAAATTAATATGGCCTATTGATGCAGTAGTGAGGATACAGAGGAATGTCTACCATTTGTCAGATGTACTGCACTGTAGTGAAATTGGTGTTCATGTTGTTGTCACAGAGGACCATGATGTTTTAACATCATTGTAAAACATGTATAATTTTATAATGCCAGTACTGTATGGATTACAAATATTCATAAACTCTATTATAATAGTATCTCAGCATAATTTGCATATATTTGTCTTCTTTCAGAATCATATTATGTTAGTTCAGATGTATATGAAGTGTAAGCAGTTCTGGGCCTTCTGATAGTTAACTAGTAAGTATGCATATGGTCATAATACCCCAGCAAATGAAGTTTGACAGGGGGGTATGTTGGAGTCACTCTGTCGGTGAGGCAGTTGGTTGGTCTGTCCTCATTCAATATCACAAGTTTGTGGAGCGAACTACTTCCACATTCCTGAAGCAATTGCAGTGAAGGTTCAAATATGTCATCACCGTGGAGTGTAGATGTACAAGACATAATTTTCATGCCCGGTGATTCACTCATTCCAGAGTTATTTGCCCTTAAACTTAGCCATGTAGTAATCCGTATACTATTGCATTCTTAGACTATAGTGTCAAAGCGAAGGTGGGGGTATATGTCACTTCTGTTACAAAGGCTTTGAGCAGAGCGCTAGTTCAAAAGATGTTTAGTTTCTCAAGAACTTCTTCAAAAGACAAAAACAGAAACATTTTTATGTTCCTTAAACCATATTTTCCCATTTGTACTTGATTTTTATCTAAAATGAGAATTTTTCTGAAATGTATATGAGGATGAATGTTTAACTGATACTTATTTTGTACATCTCATGATATGTGTGCATAACATAAAAAATGAAATTATAGTGTTAATCAAATGCTATTTTTCAAAATCTCATTGAATCTGGTAGATTGATGATTTATTTAATTTGTCTTTATATTATATTTTCAATATTTTACCTGTCAATTATTTCTCTTTCAGATTTTTTGAGTCATAACAAGTATTCACCACTGATCAGAGGAATTTCAATATACTGCTATGATGAAGCCATTAACATGCAATATACTGGTAATTACATGTGGTGACTGTGATGTTTTCATGAATGTGTCACTATGAACAGTATTTCCAATAATGTACAAAATTGAAACAATTCAGATTAATAACATTAAAATTGTGTGCATTGTTGAAATATATATATATACAGTAGAAACTCCCTAATCCGGAACCTCTCCAATCCGGAATCCTCCTCAATCCGAAAAATTTTCACGGTCCTGTTTCGTTTCTTCTATAACACATATGAAAAAATCCTCCCCAATCCGGAACCTCCGTATTCTGTAGTCCGGACGACTTTTGCGGTCCGAAATGTTATTTTATACTGATTTTTAAACTCCCCAATCCGGAATATATGCTTAATCCGCAATTAATGCAAAAAGATATACAACATGTCATATTGTTTATTCGATTGACAATAGGTTCGCTAATTTGCCTCGGGGCTTACTGTTAGCATCAACCATGGGTATTTCCGTATAGTAGGGTACGTGATAAGGTGTCATTTTGTAAATAAATGTATCGTAGACAAAATAATTCAACTTAGTTTGACATCTAAATACTGAAAACAACTACATTTGTACCTTAAAATGTCTTTTTACACCTTTACACAAGGAAATCAGTGCATAATTGCCTTAATTGTTGACATTTTATAAACAACGTATAGTTAGGAATATGGTAAGATAATTTGACAAGTCAGAAAACATGTTTGTGAGATGTGAAAACATGCGGTAAAATCAAAGTTTTTTTGCAAATTGACAGTTACAAGTTGAGCAGTAAGGCCGATGGAAAGTGTGAACAACATGATTGGATAATCATTTTAAATGTGTTCTTCACAAACTTCGTGTCCTAGCTCTATCAAAATGTCCGATTTTTTTAGTAATTATTGCTTGACTAATCATTTAACGCATTTCTGGACTTTGTATTGTACACTTTATCACTTTAATATCGACCGTCATTAAATATTGTTTCTTAAATTAAAAGTCAGAATTTGATCAAGTCTGTGTGTGTTCTAGGTTTAAGCTTCAGATACTCTTTCATATGTGCACAGTTATAGATCTAGTCAATGTATTGTGGGATGAGGTTTCCCGTACAGACATTTATTAATTAGAGCTTTATTATAAGATACATGTAATTGTAATAAAATACACCTATGGACAATAACATTTTATTAGTTATTCTGCTTAAAACAAGAATAATGCGCAACTGTAGACATATATAAGAACAGGAACCACAGTTGTACTTACATACCAACAGTGGCATACAATAGATGAAGTAAATCTTCCCTATAAACTCTAAATGGACAAAACCTCTCTAATCCGAAATCCTCTCTAATCTGAACTTTTTGGTCAGTCCGAAGGGAGTTCGGATTAGGGAGTTTCTACTGTATATGAACTTTACACTGAAGATATTTAATTAATGGTATTAACTTTTGTATTGTGTATGTTCATTGGTAAAACCCTTTTGACATATTGTATGTATTGTTTGCATGTGAAATAAATGTAGATTGCTAAAGTACACATCAGACATTCTTATTTACTTACACAATGATTATACAATGAGTTTTACACTCAAATTCAATTTATACATAAAACTGGTACAAGAAAATATCAATACAATATACTACATGTACATTAACATCAAATATACTGCAAGATCAACCAAGTAGAATATTTCTAATGTCAAGCAAAAATATTCTGCTTTTTGGAGGAAAATCAATGCACTCCATTGCAAAAAATATCTGAATGCAATACAAAGTAATGCTGTACTATTTATTGCTGAACTATCAATGAGAGGATTTGGCACAGACATTTTGTCATAAAAAACCTGTCCCTTAGTTGCAATGGTAACTGAATTGGAATTATTCTTTTCAATAATGTTGGAAATGATATCAGTTTCTACATATAAATTGTTTGATGTCCAAATGAAGGGAACATAAGGTGAAATACATTATATTAGACAAAATATTTCTTTGTTTAAACTGCTCATATAAAATAATTCAGTTGCCATGGAAACAAAATATCTAAGAACATTGCTATACAATGTAATTTCATTAAATCGCATGGATTTATGAAAATTTGTGTGACTAAATTGCATTTTTGAAGAAAACTCAAAAATGAGATTTAAAAAAAAATAATTTCAACAGGTTACCATGGCAACTAAAATAATACATATATAAATATTGACCATATCCCTGTCTCTGTCATATACAACAAAAATTATCACATTTCGTCCAATCATTATATGTAAAATGGTGTTTTTTTCAATTTCTAGCAAAAAAGTATTTCTGTTGCCATGGCAACGCTTCTTATAGTGGAGCTTTAAAAATCATGTTTTCTTCAAATATGATGAATAGTGAACATATAATGAGATTTTGGACAGAATTTGACACAGGGCCATTTTTGGCCCTAAGTGAACCTACCCCTTTGTACTGAACTAGAATTAACTACATTATAATGATATGTTTGAACATTAAAGTTACAAACAAAATATGAAAGCCATAAGGTATTGTATTGAAACATTATACAAAGCTCGAATATAATATTTAATTGTTACAATAGCAATATGTTTAATATCAATACAACTGTAACATACCTTCAAGAACAACATTTAGTTTATGTGTCAGTATTGGCCGTGCGTTTTTCATGACCAAAACATAATGCATGAATGTATAAGTCTTCAGAACAGCAGCGGGCGGATTCCCATAGGCGTATAAAAATCGCAAATGCATATAACTTGCACTTCTGTTTATAAATATTTGTAAATGAATATTATTGATTCAACATTTACAATATTTAGTACATGATACATAGTTACATACTATGGAACATTGTAATGACATGTTATTAATGTATCGTATACGTCATGAATGAGAACATTCCATATTTGGCGCATTTGTATGTTAGGTTCTCATAACGCAAGTTTAATTTATTATGTGCTTCCTTATATGGTTTATGCATGAGGCATGTATGGTTACTAGTGTTTATATGGATGTATCATTTATCAAGTGCTCTATATAGTATGGATGAGCTTTTAACCTTGTTTTACTACGTATACGCATTTACATTAAATGGCATTTGAAATTATCATACATATCTTAAATAATCATCAATTGGTATTTTCGCCCTTATAGTTCTATGGTTTTATTATCAAAATGTGTTGAACTGTTCATTAAGCAACAAACTGAGTTAATATGAACTGCATACATATCTTTTTGGTTTTCCATTTACTATTGGTCTTGGCATTTATTTGTATAATACACACGATATATTAATATTTTATTGATGTATTAAAAGTTTATTTCATTCAATTTCATGTTGGATTTGTAAGTATTTTCATCTGACTTACTTCCTGCAAGTTTCTTGTATCGTAATTAACCAATGATTTAGACACGGTCAATGAGAATTTAACCTTTTGTTCTCATCCATTACAACATTGTACAATTAGTGTGATAATTGGAATATTATGAGGTCAAACATACTTACAATGACAATCATTTATGCATATAATCTCATTTGCATTAAATGGCTGCCTTGTAAACAACGCTTATACATTAGTCAATTCATCTTCATAATGTTAAATATCGATATTTTCAATATATTATCTCTTATCAAGTATTGTGTATCATATATTACACCATATGAAACATAGCGCATGTGTAGCTCTAGATCACATTATTTTATAGGTAAGTAAATCACAATTGTATCATGGTTTGCTTTGTTAGGGCACGTAAGCGAATATTTACTCACGTTCCTGAATAAGCTACCTTACACCGATTTTATAATAACATCGTCATATTTGACAATATTCGAGCAGTGTAGAGCTCGTATAATGACCAAATGTATCGTTTTATTCATTTACTAAATCCATCAAGCTATTTCAATAGTCAAACTGAACAATGCATGTCCATGCAATGTGGATGTAAGGAACATTTTAAAGTAAATTACCAGACAAATGATTTTTATATTGTTTACCTCACACTTACTAGTTATATATGTATCATAAAATTATACTGTTACAAGTATTTATTCGGGCGTTCCTTTATTATTGTGAGGTATTTATATGAAAATCATAGCTGTATACTAGTACATGTACTAACTAGATGAGCAATACAATGTTTACCCAGCCAAAGGACAGTTAACATCAAACAATATGAAAATTTTCAAACACAATATGAAAGCCATATAACATAACATGTTGGTATTTTATTCAAACATTATATTAAGCTCGAATATAAGATGTAAGTATAATATAAAACTTTGACATAGCTTCAAGTACAACATTAAGTTCATGTGTCAGCAATGGTCACGTGCGTTTCATGATCAAAACAAAACAAATACATGTATAAATCTTCACAACAAGCACTTGTAGAAGTTATAACTTTGTCTTGTATAAAACATGATTTCAAATAGTTTATATTTCGTTTATCATTTAAAATGTATCAAATGATTGTAGTAATGCATATATGATGTAGTGAAACATTTGAGGTTTTAACACAGTGGAGTAATGTTCTCGGACAACTTTGTATTGAAACATTTTGAATTCAAATATCGAATTGCATGCAATATAAGGCGTTCAATCAGCTGACGTTTTAATGTCGGATCTGTAACAGTACATATAAGTTCTTAAGCCACGTGTTATCTGTATGCATGATCCCTTAATTATATTACTACTAGTATCACATCAGGCATATAGCAATCAAAACTAACTGTGTCATTGCAATTGATCGATACCAGTAAATTATCATATACATAATCATAACAACAAAAACGATTCTGAATTTGTGTGCTATATGGATTACATAAAATGACTGAAACTTACAACAAGTCTCAATTTGTCGCTAATCACGACACTTCTGCTCACTTAGTGTAAACATATAACATACGTTTAATTAGCAAAGGCAAATGGACAGTACTGGGAGATTTCTGTTCAGCGTTTAACCCATGACATTTATATTGTACGACACTATATATATGATACTTTAGTAAATTAACAACAAGTAATTATTGCGACTACCACCATTTTTGTCAACAATGTAATAAAGATCTTGAATTCAAAGAAAAATATTAATAATAAATAACGACACAAACAAATCAAGAACTTAAATAAAATAATATACAAGTACGAAAGTTATCATGTACTAGCATAGAAAATGTATGCAAAATTGTAATTTGGTATCAATTATCATGTTGTGTACAAGTATTCGTCCTGAATATATGTTCATGGTTTATATCAAGTTGTTTGGCAAATTATTCGAATCCATCATAGATTCATGTACAATAATACATGTGTTTCATTATGACTATGTTTGTTTATCGTCTAATTGATCCTGACTGTTAAAGTGAATTTTGTTTGCTATATGTAATATTAATAATGTGATCATAATTTATTCGGGCGTTACTTTACTATTGTACATAGTTTTATAGATGAGATATTTCCACAAAAAAATATAAAAAAAACTGTTTACTAGTACATGTACTATCTAGATATGCAATACAGTGTTTATGTAACAATACGGCAGCTAACATTAAACATCATTAAAAATTCCAAACACAATATGAAAACCATAAAGAGAAATGTGTAGGTATTTTTTTCCAACATTATACCAGGCTCGAATATACTACTTGATAATTATTATAATAGCAATACATTTTGTATCAATAAAACTGTAACATATCTTCAATTACAACATTTACTTCATGCGTCAGTATTTGCCGCGTGTGTTTCATGAGAACAACAAATACTTCTAAAAGTCCCCAGAAAAGCGGGCGGATTTCCGTGTGTGTATAAATATTCATAAATGTATATAACTTGCACTTGTAGATGTTGTATGTCGTGCAAATAGGATTTCATATAGTTTATATTCCGCATATCATTTAATATGAACCAAATGGCTGTAGTAATGCTGATCATGATAGGTTGTAACATTTTTGAACACCGAGGGGTAAAGTTCTCGGACAACGCAGCCAGACAAGAGTGAATTGAGGTTTATTAAGTAAATTTCCGTGCTAAAAGGGCTTTCAATCAACTGATGTTTTAATATCGTATCTGTAATAATACATAAATGTTCTTAAGCCAGATGTTACATGCATACATGATCCCTAAATTATATAACTAGACGTATCCCATCAGGCATGTAGCAGTCCAAACTGAATGTCATTACAATTGATCGCAATCAGTTAATATTAATATACATAATAATAAAAACAAGAAAGATTCTGAGATTTTTTGTTTAGTGGTTTACCTATAAATAACTAAATCTTTAAGTTTATGAGATAAATCCACTTCTATGTCTGACGATTATTTTCAATTTCAATTCCAGAATTTTCCTCTTTAAGGAAAAAATAACTTCAGTTACAACCATTTTGCAATATTTTTTTTCAAGATATTATCCATTTTCCAACCGTTTTGCGCTAAGCCCGATATATATTGATGCTACTTTATACAATATAATTGCTTAACGGCTGCATCAGTGTTATAGAATATGCATAGTAAAACAATGATTTGTATATTGACAAGTTGCCTTCTATCACTTCTGTTGTAATTAATGTCAGTGTAAGTCGTATTATGTTTCCAATAGGCCTCCGGCGTAATTAACTTGTACTAAAAAATCTCAGGAAATTATAGTAAATAAATTATTGATAAAGCAATTATGTATTATCAACTTCAAATTACTTTTTGTGCTTCTATATGTGAGTCTTGCATTCATTTAATATAATAATACGATATACATTGTAACATGCTTTTTCTATTATTTATGACTGATCAACATTTCTTCAATTTAATTACAGCTTAAAATTAGTATAGTGAAAGGAATATAATGAAGCCTAAAAACACGCGATATAAAAGTTTCATGCAATGCCATTTAATTTGCATTATATCTTACACTATATATAACTTAGCGCTCAGGTTATGTGTGAATTGATTATAGCGGTAACATGATTAGCTCTATGAATGTGCGTAATCAATGTGCAGATCAATCTATAAAAATAAATTATTGGTTAATATTATCATTTACTATATATGGGTCTTGGCATTTGTTTATTGAATATATTATACATTGCAACTTATTATTGATATGATTTATAACTGATCAATGTTTCTTTCATTTAATTACATAGTGCTTGTGTAAGTATTTTCATTTGTCCTACATAACTTATCGATGAATAACACATTAAATATCTAAATACATGTATACATTGTGTTTGTTGTTAGACGGACTATGATGCAGTCTAACAAACACTCAATGATGCGTGTGATTTATTTGTAAATGAATTCAAACTTTGTGCAACAACGGTCATACATTATTCCATTAGGATGTCCCATTCATTTTAGTAATGAAAATATCGATACTGTCAACATCTTTGTTCGTACGAATTTTGTGAAAGTCAATAAGACATCTTAACAATATGTAACTTAGCACTTACATTATAGACCGTAGAGCATGTAGATAAGTAAGTCATACCGGTATCATAAGTTTTTTATGTATTTATTCGGGTGTTCGTTTATTTGTGCACATTGTTTTATATATGAGGTATTTGTACAATAATTATATTTGAATACTTCATGTACTGTTTAGATCAGCAATAAAATAAATGTTTACTCGACCATAGGAAAGTCATCATTCGACATAATTTAAACTTCGAAATTCAATCTGAATGTTACAAACATTACATATGGTCGTTTTATTCCGACATTGTACTGAGCTAGACTTAACTACATTATAATGATATATTTGAATATTAAAGTTACAAACACAATATGAAAGCCATAAAGCAGAACATGTAGGTATTGTATTGCAACATTATACAAAGCTCGAATATAATATTTAATTGTTACAATAGCAATATGTTTAATATCAATACAACTGTAACATACCTTCAAGAACAACATTTAGTTTATGTGTCAGTATTGGCCGCGCTTTTTTCATGATCAAAACATAACGCATGAATGTATAAGCCTTCAGAACAGTAGCGGGCGGATTCCCATAGGCGTATAAAAATCGCAAATGCATATAACTTGCACTTGTGTTTATAAATATTTGTAAATGAATATTATTGATTCAACATTTACAATATGTAGTACATGATACATAGTTACATACTACGGAACAATATAATGACATATTATTAATGAATCGTATACGTCATGAATGAGAACATTCCATATTTGGCGCATTTTTATGTTAGGTTCTCATAACGCAAGTTTAATTTATTATGTGCTTCCTTACATGGTTTTTGCATAAGACATGTATGGTTACTAGGGTCTATATGGGTGTATCATTTATCAAGTGCTCTATATAGTATGGATGAGCTCTTAACTTAGTTTTACTACGTATACGCATTTACATTAAACAGCATATGATATTATCATAAATGTCTCAAATAATCATTGATAATTGGTATCTTCACCCCTATAGCTCTATAGGTTTATTATCAAAAATGTTTTGAACTGTTCATTAAGCAACAAACTGAATTATATGAATTACATACCTAACTTTTTGGTTTTCCATTTACTATTGGTCTTGGCATTTATTTGTATAATATACATGATATATTAATATTTTATTGATGTATTAAAGTTTCTTTCATTCCATTTCAGGTCCATTGTGTAAGTATTTTCATCTGACTTACTTCCTGAAAGTTTCTTGTATCTTAATTAACCGATGATTTAGACACGGCCAATGAGAATTTAACCTTTTGTTCTCATCCATTACAAAATTGTAAAATCAGTGTGATTATTGGAATATTATGTGGTCAAACATACATACAATGACAATCATTTATGCATATAATCTCGTTTGCATTAAAAGTTTGGCTTGTAAACAACGCTTATACATTAATCAATTCATCTTCATAATGTGAAATATCGATATTTTCAATATATTATCTCTTATCAAGTAGAGTGTATCATATCTTACACCATATGAAACATAGCGCATGTGTAGCTCAAGATCACATAATTTTATAGGTAAGTAAATCACAATTGTATCATGGTTTACATTGTTAGGGCATGTAAGCGAATATTTACTCACGTTCCTGAATAAGCTACCTAACACCGATTTTATAATAACATCGTCATATTTTACAATATTTGAGCAGTGTAGAGCTCGTATATTGACCAAATGTATCGTTTTATTCATTTGCTAAATCCATCAAGCTATTTCAATAGTCAAACTGAACAATGCATGTCCACGTAATATGGATGTAAGGAACATTTTAAAGTAAATTACCAGACAAATGATTTTTATATTGTTTATCTCACACTTAGTAGTTATATATGTATCATAAAATTATACTGTTACAAATATTTATTTGGTCGTTCCTTTAAAATTGTGGGGTATTTATATAAAAGTCATATCTTTATACTAGTACATGTACTAACTAGATGAGCAATACAATGTTTACCCAACCATACGACAGTAAACATAACATGATTAAAAGTTCCAAACACAATATGTAAGCCATATAACATAACATGTAGGTATTTTATTCAAACATTATATTAAGCTCGAATATAAGATGTAACTATAGTATATAATATAAAACTTTATCATAGCTTCAAGTACAACATTAAGTTCCTGTGTCAGCATTGGTCACGTGCTTTTCATTATCAAAACAAAACAAATGAATGTATAAGTCTTCATAACATGCACTTGTAGAAGTTATATGTCGTGTATAACACAGGATTTCAAATTGTTTATATTCCGTGTATCATTTAAAATGTATTAACTGACTGTAGTAATGCTTATATGCTGTGGTGAAACATTTGAGGCTTTAACACAGAGGAGTGTTCTCGGTCATATTTGCATTGCAACTTTTTGAGTTCAGATATTGAATTGCATGCTATATAAATCGTTCAATCAGCTGACGTTTTAATATCGGATCTTATTAAGTCACATGTTATCTGTATGCATGATCCCTTGATTATATTACTACACGTTTCACACCAGGCATATAGCAATCCAAACTAAATGTGTCATTACAATTGATAGCTACCAGTTTATAATCATAAATAATCATAAGAACAAAAAAGATTCTGAGTGTGTGTGGTAAGTGGATTACCTAAAAATGACTGAACCTTACAACAAGTCTCTATTTGTTGCTAATCACAACACTTCTGCTTACTTAGTGTAAACATATAACATACGTCTAATTAGCAAAGACAAATGGACAGTACTGGGAGATTTCTGTTCAGCGTTCAACTCATGACACTACAAATATGATATTTTAAATACCGATATAACAACAAATAATTATTGCAATCCCCGCCATTTTTGTCAACATTGTAATAAAGATCTTATATCTTATAAAGAAAAATATTAATAATAAATAACGACATAAACAAGTCAAAGAACTAAAGAAAATACTATACAAATACGGAAGTTATTATGTACTAGCTTCGAAAATGTATGCAAAATTGTAATTTGATATCAATCATCATATTGTGTACAAGTACTCGTCCTGAATATATGTTCATGGTTTACGGGATTAATAGGGTAAGAAGTAACAACAATACTTATAATCATATAAAATGACGTTTACTGTGGTGCCACTTTGGTCTGTCTTTAGTTGTATCAAGTTGTTTGGCAAATTATTCCACATCAATCCATCATAGATTCATGTACATTAATGCATGTGTTTCATTATGACTATGTTTGTTTTCCGCCTTATTGTCTGGTAAAGTGCATTTTGTTTGCCATATGTAATATTAATAATGTATCATACATCTTTTTTGGTTTACTATGTACTAGTATACTTAGGTCTTAACATTCATTTTGTATAATATACCCTATATATTAACATTTTATTGATGTGTTACAAGTTTCTTTCATTTAATTGCAGGCTTCGTCCGAAAGTATTTACATTTGTCTTACCTTCTGAAAGTTTCCTGTATCTTAATTTACCGATGAATTAGACACGTTCAATGAGAATTTATATGTTCTATTTTCATGCATTAGACAGAAGTAAAATGAGTACTATATATTCTATATGTTTAACAACACACTTACTAGTTATAAATGTATCATAATATTATACTGTTAAAAGTATTTATTCGGGCGTTCATTTGACATTGTACATGGTTTTATAGATGTTGTGTTTATATAAAAATCATAGCTGTTTACTAGTACAAGTACTATCTAGATAAGCAATAAAAGTTTACTAAACCATAAGTTACATTAAAAATTATTCAAAATTCCAAAGACAATATTAAAGACATAAAGCAGAACATGTAGGTATTTTATTCCAATATTATACCAGGCTAGAATATACTACTTGATATTATAATAGCAATACATTTTGTATCAATAAAACTGTAACGTATCTTCTAGTACAACATTTACCGCGTGTGTTTTATGATCAAAACACAACAAATAAATGTATAAGTCTTCAGAACAGCGGGCGGATTCCCGTGTGTGTAGAAATATTCATAAATGGAGATAACTTGCACTTGTAGAAATTATATGTCGTATTTATGCGATTTCAAATAGTTTATACTCCGCATATGTTTGAAAATGTATCAAATGACTGTAGTAATGCTAATTATGATGTAGTGAAACATGTGGCATTTTATCACAGAGAAGTAATGGTCTCGGACAACTCAGTCAAGTTTGCATTGAAATGTATTAAGTTCAAATATAAAATTGCGTCCAATATAAGGCGTTCAATCGACTGACGTTTTAATATCGGATCTGTTACAATACATGGAGGTTCTTAAGCCACCCGTTATCTGTATGCATTATCAATTAATTATATTACTACATGTATCACATCAGGCATATAGCAATCCATACTAAATGTGGCATTACAATTGATCGCAACCAGTTTATACTCGTGTACATAATAATAACAATAAAAAGATACTTAGTCTGTGTGCTTAGTGGTTTACCTATAAATGTCTAAAACTTACAAGTCTATGTGACAAATCTCAGGCTGTCGCGTATTACACCACGTCTACTTCCTGCCTACTGTGCTTAGTAAACAAGTACAGTAAACGTCATGACATATGTCTCAATATCCAAGGAAATAGACAGCACAGCGAGATTTCGGTTCAAAGTTATACTCATGACACATATATGACATTTTACTGTTTTAACAACCAGTAAATATTGCAGTTAACACCGACTTTGTAAATAATATATCACATTTTTATATTCCAAGAAAAAGATAAATAATAAACAACAAGATACACCAATTAAACAATTTTTATAAACAAAAACATATAAGTGCGGAAGTTAGTACTGCGAACGTACGCGATGATGTTTGTGAATCGATAAATCTTAAATATAGAAAAGTGTGTATTTACTAAATTGTATCCTCTATGATCTCATTTTTTTCTTATAAAAGATATTTTAGAAAATACTGTTAATGTGTCTTGTTTAAACTTATATAGAACCCTTAACTAATGATGGGTTAATAAGTATATAGAGATAATTTCTTTATTTTTAATATTTAAGAATAAAAAAATATTTTTACAGATTAATTATAAATGTAACTGAATAAACCTTTAAACGTGTTTTATGCAAATGATAAGGTCTTTTATAATCAAATTCCGTCTCGAATTTGTACGTTCAGTATACTTACATCATTGATTACTTCTCATAAATGTATTTAAATTTCCTTTCAGTTCAGAGTGGTACGTATTTTCTTATTTTATGGTATCTTACTGTTTTCCGCCTTTGAATTCGTCATACTGAAATCGAATATCAAGTCGGTATTAGAACTTAAGAACATACATTCAATGTTATGACACTTTTTTAGGATCATTACATCACAGTTAAATGGCACCCCTAAACAGTTTGTCAGTGACTATAAATGAGACATTCTCTATAACAGCGGTTTTCGCCATTCATGAGTTTTCCTTGGCACCATGCTTTTTTTAAAAAAAAACATTATTGAATAGTAAATATTTAAAATCTAAGCTCTCCTTTCAGAAATACTCGAATGTTGCAATATGTCCTTTACATGCCATATTGTTTATGTGCATCCATACCGTCCATCTCGATTATTTAACATAGTAACATCGATGTTTTTGATAAAATCGCGCATTTTCTCTCTGGATGGATAGGTACCAATTTATTTTTAATTATATTTTAATCTTCAGAATTGAACAGAAATCATGTGTTGTTGATAATAGTTCCATAACAACTCAATAGTAACAGAATTATAACCCTTCAAAATACTATCCGGGCATATTTTTGTGAATAGGATAGTGCCTCTCTTAGCATGCATTGGACAATAATGGCTTTTAGTAGTAAATACACTTGTTGAATGACTTAAATAGTAAGTTGTAACAAAATCAGAAAGGTTTAGATAAATCTGATTCTGGCATTGTTATATACATGTAAGTGGCATACAGTGCTTAAATATTGAATCAGATGTATTTAATTTATCTAATTACGTGATAAATACTCCTATATTATCATGAGTAGACAACACATATTGTTATTTTCAATCAATGTAATCATTGATCATCTTCGTCCTTCCACTCCCACTATCATCATCAAGTGAGGTTCTACCTTCTATAAAACGCTTGTGCCATTTATAAATTTACAGTTTTGCAAACTGGAGGTTTCATGCTAGAATCTACAATATCTTGTATTATAAATCGGCAATTTGCTCAGGTTGATGAAATGACTACTATATGTTAGGCGTTATCAACGACGTCGTTCTTTTTTATTGCACAATTCAAGCCTACCCGATTTTCCTGAATTCTCACAATATTGTTAACATTCATTATTACATAAATTATCCGTTATATATTACGTCACAGCCGACGTCATACAAGATGTTCACATTAATTCGCGGAAGTTCGAGAATTTTATTTACAACTAAAAGCATGATATATTTCATAACATAACATCTATGTTTTCTGAAATACGTTGTGCTCCATGAACGTAAAACAGGGTTTCCATCATAGCAAACATAATTTTATATTTCTTCTTGGTCATTTGAGGTTATATAGCAATTTATGTTAATTGATGTATTTAGCACCCCTCGAATAAAACATCTAGAGTATCATCCCATGCCAAATGTGCAGGATATAGTTTTGGCGTTGTCCGTCTGGTTGTTAATTCGTTCGTCCGTCCGTTCGTTCGTCAGGATGTCCGTGACTCATTTTGAAACTTGCTATAATTGTTTCTTGAAATCTAAAATTGAGTGAAAGGTGTACTTTTCTAGAACCATAACTTTTTTATGCATTTTGGCTAAAGTATCCCTCTTTTCAACATAGAAAATTTGTCACTTTTGTCACATGTGACTAAAAATAACTTGGCATTAACTTGGAAAGTACCAAAGGCAACTGCATGAAACTTAATAAATTGGTAGAACGATATTACTAGAAGAGTTCTGATCAAGAGCCATAGCTCTATCATGCCTTTCGACTAAATTATCCCCCTTTCTGAATTACAGAAAAAATGTCACTTTTACTGTCACTTACAATTTCCTTAAATGTACTAGAAGGAACAGAATGAAACCTTAAATATAAGTATCAAATACAAGTAACATTTAGACAGTCATCATTGAATGTATTTTTATTGTTTCTATCAAATCATTAGTACTTTTTTATCGACTAATTAAGTTTGAATCATAAAAGACGCAAACGGTTAAGGGGATCTGATTGTGGTTCTGTTTTCTTTGTAAGAGTGGTACAGCGCGTATTTGGGGAGATTTATATATTCAAGTGTACCTATGGTTTGCGATAAAGAACACGTTTATAGTGCGATATTATTCGGCAGGATTCGGTTCCTTTCGTAGTCTATAGAATAATGTCCGTTATACCGGTTGTTGCATGTATAATTATGTATTTAACGATGCGCTACGTAATGCTATATAAACATGCGGACGGGAAATTCCCTAACAGTAAAGAAATATAGGGGAGGAAGTAAGTAGGTATATTGGGATGTCCGTCCGTCACACTTTTTGAAACTTGCAATAACTTTAATACTTTTGAAGGTTTCTGTTTGCAATTAAAAATTGAGTGAAAGTGTACTGATCAAGAATCATATTTCTTCATGCATTTTGGCGGAATTATCCCCCTTTCCGAATTAGAAATTGTCACATACTGTTACATACAATTTCTTTAAAATTGCTAAAGGCAAGTTTACAGAATGAAACATGGCATCTAATTAGAATGTGACGAAGTGAAGTGCACTAAATACTCCTATATAATCATGAGTAGACAACACATATTGTTATTTTTGTCAATGTAATCATTGACCATCTTCGTCCTTGTATTCCCACTATCATCATCAAGTGAGGTTCTCCCTTCTATAAAAAAACGCTTGTTTCATTTATAAATATGTAGCTTTGCTTACTGGAGGTTCATTCTAGAACTACACTATTTTTATATCCGTCATTGGTTAGATAAAGTTGGTGAAATGACTACTATATGTTCGGCGTTATCAACGACGTCATTCCTTCTTTATTGCACAATTCAAACCTACCCGACTTTCCTGTAATTACACAATAATGTTAACATTCAGTATTACATAATTTAAATTATTACGTCACAGCAGAAGTCATACATGATGTTCACATTAATTGGCGAAATTTCGAGGTTTGTATCGACAACTAAAAGCATGATAGATAAAATAAGTTTTCTGTAGTACGTTTTTACTTCATGACCGTAAAGTAGGGATTCCAAGGAAGCATATAATTTTATATGACGCATACAGTGTTGATAATTCGGAAACTGTTATATGACATATTCAAGACATTTATTGGACATTTTCTTGGTGTATTGTGTGCATTAATACGAAAATTTATTTCTGATAAACTCATTTAAATTTCTTTTCAGGAGTAGTTGGTACGTATCTTTAATTATATTTCATCCTACATCTTTTAATAAAAACCACGCTATGACATACACTAGTTGCATGTCGTGCAAATCTATAAGTTTAAGTATATTCATGATATGATGTGTTCCGTGTTGAATTAAAGACATCACTCAGCAAAGTATGTTACGATGTTTGTCGATGACTAGTCCCGAGATACTCTCAGGACCCCCTCGACCTGTATGGGTTTTCTTTGTCAGTAAACATACGTCGTATACGGGTACTGACCACCATTCAGCAGTTTGTATTTATTACTATAGGTTTCAAATTGTGAGTGTATGCATTTTGTACTAAATTGAAGTAATATTTAGACACTAATCATGGCATATAATTAATTTTATTTTTTTCTATCAAATCATTAGTAGTTTTGTTGGTTTTCTTTGACAAATGAGGTTTGGATCTTACAAGACACAAACTGTTAAACGGATCTTATTTCGGTTCTGGTATCTTTGTAAGAGTCGTACAGCCCGTACTTAGGAATATTTATGTCTTTCAGTTTACATATTGTTTACGATAAAGGACACGTTTACCAAAGTATGTTATACATAGTATGGGATGCACGAATCAAGTTAATTTACGCTTGTAGAAATATACTCATATACTTACAAGCTGTTAGATCAGTCTGCTTTTTAAAGGCATAAACAAAAACAAGCTATTGTCAGATGAAGTGTACCAGAATTATCGTAATATGAATATACCAGTCTACGATTGTAGAGTCGAATTTCGATTGATTTTTTATCATTTATTTGTTTAAGTACTATTTTTATTTATTTCAGGCATGACAGGTAATACATTGTTGGTATTGTATATTATATCGTTGTTTTATTATTTTCAAATCTATATGTACCTCTCGATGCAATTAGTTTCAATGACATTAATATCTAGTTTAGCCAATACATTTTAGTCCTCTTCTATTTTATTTCTTGGTTTATAAAAGCGGCGGTCGTAATTTTTCCAAAAGTGAAAAAAATAGCAATTTGGCACTTCAGATGGCAGTGAATTGCATCAATACAAGTGAAAATTTGTTGGTTGGGTTCAATTTACACTCTTAGATTTGTATTGTCATGTATTTTTGTAATTTTTTTTTCGACCTGCAGATGCACATTTCTCCAAAACAATCTTGTAAACAAAGAAATAAAAAAGTATTGGCCTTAGAGACCAGGTGGGATCTCAAATAAAAACTCGATCCGTTGAGTTTTGAAATGCACCGCTTTTCTTTTCGTCAAACCTATGATTAATAAATTATCGCAAATTCTTTCATTCCAACTAGCCATACAAACTTTATCGGCATTACTCGTATATGATACATATATAGGTAATTGTATGAAAGTAGATGTGTTACGTTTGGATTCAATTATAAATCAATTAAATGAAAAGTTCTTGCACATTTATGGTATTTAGTTAAGTGTGGAATTTTGACCACACCCCAAGGTTTTAAAACTTGAGATCGGACTCCGAGCTCAAATTTCACATCTTGTCTTTTCATATTTCTAAATTAATTATCAGACGAAAGTGATATCATTAAAAATTTAGTCTGATAGCATTAATGATCTGAACATTTATTGAAACATTAAGTTGCTCTACCAATTCAACCATAGTACTTCGAGAATAGAATTGAGTTTTGAGTTCAGAGAATGTTCTCAAGATTTATAACTTCGAGGGCAGGTTTCATTTCAGGACTTTGTATTAAACCTTCATTGGAAATCTACTGGACATTAACCTGTATTGGCCAATCTTCATTTAATTGCTGTATAATTGCTTGCATAGTAGGAAATTGGTCGCACGACTTATTAGTTCAAGTCAGTGGTCAGTGGCAATTGCTCATATTGTTATGTTATACATGGATTGAGTATGAAATAAACTAGGAAACTTGGAAGTTCTCTCACAGCTTTCATTGAGTACATATGGTCGTGGTTTAATTGCAGCAGTTGGCATTTGATTTAGTTGTTTGGTGATGTTCATAATGATAGTAGCTAACGTGATGTAATAGTACGTTACTTGTGAATGACAAGTTTGGGAGTAAATACCATATAAACGGGTGTAATTGATGTAGATGAAGAGTTGAAACGTTTAATGATATATGTTGGTAAAAAATAATTTGAAATCAATTTGTAAAATATGAAGTAAATATATGCATACATTGCATATATTGGTCAATGCATATAGGATGAAGCCACCTTGAGTTGACGTCTCAACCTATATTATTACAAAACGATATTGATTAATATATTCGCATAAATTCACATATTAAGTGAACAAGTAAGCTCTGTCTTTGACAAATATATTGGCAGGTGTGCATTGTGTCTTTTTTAATCAATTCAAACAGGGTTCTCCGTCATGTACAATAAAGACCTAATGTGCTAATGTATAGGTAATTACAGTTAATCGTGATTGTATTGAAGCCTTATTCAACAACATTTACTATTATATTTCATATCTACAGATGGATAGAGTACAGCCGGAGCGTAAAAAAACAACTAAGAGCAAAGGGAATAACTAAGGCTGATGTTTCTTAAGTAAAAGCAAACAGCCTTGGTGTGATCATTTTACATTCCTCGATATCACGTGATTGATAATCATATTGTTGTTATTGGATGACATATTACAACAGTCGTAATTATGTGTAAATAAACAAAACATTGTATATACTGCATGATTACATTTGGAAGGTGCCATGGTTCTTACGCTAGCTAATCATATTGTAATGAACTATTTATACTATATAAGTATTCTGATGTGTTGAGATTGCATGACTGAATACTGAACTAAAAAGCTGGATTATTGTTTGAATATACTTATATGAAAAAAATGTAAAGTAAATCCGTGTTGTATAATATATAGAATTATTGGAAAATTGATGTTGTATTCATTAAATTATGTTGAGTACTCGGTGGTAGTTCACTACGTTATCAGTTGATCCCCGCGGATCTTTTCTCTGTAAAAATCATCTCTCAACTCACAACTAAATAGCCTTATTTTGTATGAAATCGTTTAAGTGATTTAAAATGATATAGCGCACCAGGGATTTACAACTGTATGCTACGATGTTGTGAAGAATGTTCATAGTTAGAGTCTTTGATAATAGCCTGAAAGTGAGATACTGTTGTTTGCATTTTTAAGAATATTTTATCCCGCTTTCAAACGTAGATGAGACATAAACATCATGAGCTTTTTTACCATTCTTTTAGTTTCAATAGCGATTATTTGGTGCGCTATATTATTTTATTTTTATTTTTACAAGTTCTTATTAATAAAAAAAGCATTTCATCTAAAAGACGACAGGTGCGCGATGACGTAGTGTTATACCACTGAATACTGCTTCAACGAAATGTACATATATTTCTTTTATTTTCCTCGTCTTCCTCAAGCCTATATATGTATAATATTTGCACTTGATTTTGAAATATTTTTGAATTAGCATTGTCATATTTATTTATTCGTTTTCTTATGATTTAAATGGATTTGTTTGACTATTCGTTTGTTCTATTCTAGCGTATATTATCTATCCTGGCTCTATCTATGAACAAAAGCATGAAATGTATACAATAAAATTTAAGGTTATATCTCTGAGTGATAATGTTCATGATTAAGAATAATTTATTACTAAGATTCGTATATTTACTAATGTCGAGAAATTAACCGGTTTCGCTAAATATTTCAACATTTATAAATAATAATCAAATTACACGTGTTTGCGTTATTTTTGCAATGTAGTATATAGTAATCAGATACATATATACGTATAAAAACGTGAAGAGTACCATGAACACGTACGTATATAACATCAGATACATATGTGCTTTGTGTATGTATGCAACTAATGAAGGATACATATTATTTCAATCTTAGCATATCAGTACTAATATACATAGCTTTTGATAAATACAATAGTGTGCGTTTATTGACTGCTCAGTTGTTAATGTTAACACGAGATATACGAGATAGCTTTTTAAATAAAGAATCTGAAATCATTTTATTCTGCATTTCGACACAATTACATAAACACTTCATTTAATTGTAGAACGGTCGTACTTCGTTAAGATGGTAGAATTGTAAGTCAGCGTCTGGTTAACCATGTATTGTAATACAGTCTTGGTTATCTATCTTTCTTTGTAATTAAGCGATGGAGCTCCTGTTTACAAAACTAATTTAGAATTTTAAAGACATGCACAAGCGTGACATACCGACAACTACAACTCATTATTCAGTTTGAAATATGTCTCATAAGTGCAAAGAATAAACATAAATTTCTAATTCAGCAATTTGTTGTTTGTCATCCATTAAAGTGATCCGGCTTTATAACACAATTATTTAAAGTAAAAAAATAATGTCAGATGTATATAAATGGGAGTACTAATAAGAATCAGGAACCATTTACAACATGTATAAAACTATTTCCGCTGAACCCCACCCTCCGTCCCAAGAAATAGTTCGGGGATATATGCTAGTACATAACCTCCGACGGTTTGTTTTTGCCGCGCCGGTCTTTGGCAAATACAGCCCCCACTTTTACGCGTTTTTGAGAAACAAAAACATTATTAAATTGTAGCATTTAGTTACTTATTAAAATATTGTAAGTCCCATGTTTCTATCTTTACTAGTTTTCTTGAAAAATGCAAAGAAAAACTGTCTCAAATCGGTATTTTGCCATGGCAAAATGCCTTGCCATGGCCGCCATGGCCTTGCCATGGCAAAAAAATCAACACTTTTGCCATGGCAAAATTCCCATGGCAAAATTTTTTTTAATATCTAAAGAAACACTATGTAAGGGTGTGTAGGTATCATAATTAACACAATTTTTATGGTTTTGATCAATAAATATGAATTTTTAAAATATTACCATGGCAAAATTTCCATGGCAAAAAATTTCCATGGGAAATTAGTCATTTAGTAAAATTAACATTGCGAAAATTAATTTCTGTACGAGATACAAAGTCAGCTGTGAGTTGGCTTAGACCAGGGCTCGCATTTATGAGGCATCAGATTTTTTTCCTACAATAAAAAATCTTATCATAAGATGATTGATATTTAAGCATGCACTTATTTTATCAAAGAAAATTAATAATTTTTATTTAAAAAAATGTTTTTAAGATATGTTGTTGCTACAGAATTTCCGGTTTTTCATTTCTCTTAAATTTTTAAAAATAAAAAGGAAGTGTTTTCTATGACGTTCGCGTCCATGCATGTGTTTGAATTTAAGAAATAAATAAATAATTCAGCGTAATACCATTTTATATTCCCCTCACCATGCAATATATGTGTTAAAATTTGCAAATTTGCCATGATGTCACTGATAATGATAGCATTGTAATACCAACAATGAGTCATATTAGTAATTATCATATATGCAGAAGGGGCGGATCCAGGTTTTCAAACTAGGGGGCGTTATATTTGGGAACTGAATAATTGAATGCTATTTCATTAAATGAATGAATTAATTAATGGTATTTTAATTATGTCTATATATGATCGAGAACTTTGAGGGGGCGCCCACCATGCACACTACCTTCCCCCGTCTTACAATCAAAAATCTTATCATAAGATTATATTGATATTTATGCATGCACTTATTTTATCAAAGAAAATTAATAATTTGAATTCAAAAAAATGTTTTTAAGATATGTTGTTGCAACAGAATTCCCAGTATTTCATTTCTCTTAAATTCTTAAAAATAAAAAGGAAGTGTTTTCTATGACGTTCGTGTCCATGCATGTGTTTGAATTTAAGAAATAAATCAATAATTCAGCGTAATACCATTTTATATTCCCCTCACCATGCAATGTATGTATTAAAATTTGCAATTTTGCCATGATGTCACTGATAATGATAGCAGAAGGGGCGGATCCAGGTTTTCAAACTAGGGGGCGTAATATTTATGAACTGAATAATTGAATGCTATTTCATTGAATGAATTAATTAATGGTATTTTATGTCTATGTATGATCGAGAACTTTGAGGGGGCGCACGCTATCTTCCCCGTCCCTTGAACCGCTAGTGCCCAGTGTTATATTATCGTTTTGTAAGCTATGTCACATGTTTCGAATATAATCCTTCAGGGAAGTTCTATCTGACTCATAGCCTGGACAATTCCAAATTTAAGGATTTCTCCAATCAGTCATTTTAAATATCCAACCAGTAGGGAACTAATGCGAGCAGCACAAGTGACTTGTTTGTTCATTATTTTAACCAACAATACTCCTTTTCCTCGGAATACAGCATTTAACCCCATATGAACAGAGACAACATCAAAATGTCAAATGATCTGGGCATGTACACAGTCTTTATGCTAATCCAGTTACAGCCGGAACCTTAGATAATGTCTATTTAAGCTAGTAAACTTTAACACAATTGTCTATTTCGGCTAATTGTAAATTGTCTATTGTAAATTTTCAATAATCCATTAACAGCTGCTTTAATGAAATCAGTCCAAACACTGTGTACATGAATGACAGGCCAACAAACCCACAGGCATTGGCGAATAGCCTATTGCTTCGATTCATACATGCAAATTTCCTTGTCATGTCTTTATATTTAAAAAAAAATATCATGAATAAAAAAATAATTAACTTTATCCTGCATCAGACAATTTGGGATTTTTATTCCAGAAAAGCAACTGCTACTCAGAATACAGCTTCTAATTTTAGAACAGGAGATACACTTGAATTGAATAGAGTTTCGCAGGGAGCTGTATACAAAAGCTTTTTGCAGATACAGCTCTCCGGGGAGCTATATTTGAAAGGATCCCTGTAGGGGGTGTCAGCTATCGGATCTAATGAAGTCCAATATAGAATCTAGTTCCCTCTGCAGCTGAACTTTTTACAACTTATGCAGAAAGTAATTTTGTTTCTGCCCTAGCTGTTGCCAGTGATTTGGTAAATATGAGACTCTTTAAACATATATAAGTGGTACTAGATAACAGTGAAGCTAAATGTAGAATGTGAATTTAGAGTGTATATATAACGGATATTTTAAGATACACCATTATTTGGATAACATCGGTAAATGGGGTACTGACTATATAAGATCCCTCTTTAATGAACTTAAAATAAGTTAATATTTAATTTGCAAATAAAGTTAACTTACCTGAGACCAAATAACACAATTATAACAAGACTTTTAAAAGGTAATTGACATTCTACAGAGCTATTTTCCTTCTATAACAGGCGCTTTTAACAGGCGTCTTCCCCTCAGGATAATCCTTTAAAATCATGCAGTTTTCTCCTAAAATTTAGTTTACATCCAAGTTTTTTCTTCACCTTTTGCAAAAAAATATGAGTTATTCTTTCCCAAATTTGAAGAAAATGTCAGTTTTCCTACCAGTGAAAAAAGCCCTGCACTACAATATTGTAACACACTGAGTGCATTACAGATTAAAGACATTGAACAGCTACTATATAAGTGCCCCCCCCCCCAAATCGACATGAGGTCTAATCTCTTGTTTTATTGCCCCTAATGGGATTAATCCTGTCTTTTCATGGTCAGCTAAGTGTCTGTAGACTTGACACCTAGTCATAGAGGGTCATACATTTTATTGATTTTTAATGATAATTAGTATATGGATAACTTCCTGTTGTTTTTGTAAGCATTTTATGTGATTAATTAATGGTGTCCTTTAATTACCAGATTATGTAAGAATAGTTAATGCATGAAAAATGCAACTGAATGCTTCTTCTATTTCTAAATCAAATCATTCTATTTACACATGAAATTATTTTTTACAAGATAACTATTATAATCTTAAAAATAACTTGCAAAGAAACTATGTTTGTACAGGTACTGCTTGAGAAACACTGCTCGAAAAAACGCGTTTACGGAAGTTTAGTGAAAAATTATATTTCTATAAACTTCACGTTTAAAATTTACTTAGAATATAATGACACTTAAACTCCAAATTTACATTTCTTCGTTTATTTGAAATTTACTTAGCGTTTAATGAAGAATTAAATTCGTGTAAACATCATGTTTAAAATTTACTTACAATATAATGACACTTAAACTCCAAATTTACATTTCTGCGTTTATTTGAAATTTACTTAGTGTTTAATGAAGAATTAAATTCGTGTAAACATCATGTTTAAAATTTACTTAGAATATAATGACACTTAAACTCTAAATTTACATTTCTGCGTTTATTTGAAATTTACTTAGCGTTTAATGAAGAATTAAATTCGTGTAAACATCATGTTTAAAATTTACTTAGAATATAATGACACTTAAACTCCAAATTTACATTTCTGCGTTGATTTGAAATTTATTTAGCGTTTAATGAAGAATTAAATTCGTGTAAACATCTGTTTAAAATTTACTTAGAATATAATGACTCTTAAACTCCAAATTTACATTTCTGCGTTTATTTGGAATTTACTTAGCGTTTAATGAAGAATTAAATTCGTGTAAACATCATGTTTAAAATTTACTTAGAATATATAATGACACTTAAACTTCAAATTTACATTTCTTCATTTATTTGAAATTTACTAGCGTTTAATGAAGAATTGAATTCGTGTAAACATCACGTTTAAAACTTACTTAAGAATATAATGACACTTAAAGTTCAAATTTACATTTCTTCATTTATTTGAAATTTACTAGCGTTTAATGAAGAATTAAATTCTTGTAAACATCACGTTTAAAACTTACTTAGAATATAATGACACTTAAACTTCAAATTTACATTTTTCTGTTGATTTGAAATTTACTAGCGTTTAATGAAGACTTAAATTTATGGAAACTTCATGATCATAATTTACGTAAAGTTTACTTGGACGTAAAGCTTGAGTTTATAATTTTACTTAAATTTGATAATAAAGATACTTTGTTTTGACTCAGTATTTGTTGATATGTAATGTTAATTAGTATTAACCCTATCATTTTGGTACCGATTTTTGAAAATTATGAAATTACAACCGAAACGAGTGCATTATTTTATTAGAAAATGAAATTGAGAGTTGAATACCTAGTGACAGTCAAGAGAATGATTTTGAAATTCATGCATTATTTTGATTTTTGAATTGAGATATTTGAATGATGTTTATATAACGAAGGTTTTACATTATTTTCTATTATTCTAGATAGTTACTTTTTTAGTTGTAGAGGGTCTGGGGGTTGTGGCTAACTAGTACTACTGTTAGTCATGTTCCCCGTTTTCTGTTGTCCATTACTAGATGTATGCCATGTTGTATAAAAGGTATAAATCCACCACAAACGCTGAAAATTTTACTATCTGAGGTTAACACATGCAGTAATAATTGTTTACACAACCTGTATGCATTTGCGCACTGCATCAGTGGTCAGTTTTACAGAGTGTCTAATTTTAGAACAGATTATCAACACAGGAGAGTACACAGGAGAGTGCCAACGGATTTAGATTTAAACTTTGTCTTGGAGTGATATGTTAGTTTCAATGAAGAACTGATACATTCGTTAACTTGTTGACTTGCAAAATGGATGATTATTCTTCTTCTGTGTATGGAACTGATGTCTTCTGATGAAGAGTAAAATAGGTATAAATCTTAATATGTTTATGTCTCTTATGTTTAATATGTACTGTATACTTGATTTATATAGATAACCACCTATGATTTTATACCTCTACACATCATACTGTACGACGAATATACAATTAAATCAGCTTTATCATATTGAACAGCATTTTTATTACAGCACTTTTTGCATGAAACACAACATAGTCATATCATGCCTGGGCCATGGTAATACAAATGTATATAATATAGATCATACCTATGACAATGATGAGAAATGTCTATCAAGGCTTTTATATTTATATTATTTTTGTATATTTACAGCGACGGCGAGGAATGCATCATGATATTTAAAGCTTCTCAAGGAAATGGACAAAAAGGTCAAAGTCAGAAGGGATAGCGGCAGGAGCTCAAACGTAACCGATCGGCATCAACGGAAACTTCTAATCGAAAGATGACGGAGGATTGCCGTCTTGGACTGTCAATCAGGACAACATTTTATGTTATTCAGGATAAGGAGTAATGTTATCCGATGTAATATTGATGAAAATAAAGCAATAACTTTGAAAAGTTCTGTATTTTATTGTACGATACGAAATATCGTGCATTCTGTTTACTATATGTAATAAAGTGAGTCGTATAAAACAGCTAGGTTTAATTTACTGTACTGTGTGAAATTTACTGCAGGTTTTTGTAAAGCTAAAACACGAAGTTTAATGAAATAATATGGGAATATAATGCATTATATACTGCACATTTACATACAGCTTAAACACGAAGTTTAATGAAATAAAATGTGAATATACTGCATTATATTGCAAGTTTTCATAAAGCTTAAACACGAAGTTTAATGAAATAAAATGTGAATATACTACATTATATTGCAAGTTTACACGAATCTTAAACACGAAATTTAATGAAATAAAATGGGAATATACTGCATTATATTGCAAGTTTACATGAATCTTAAACACGAAGTTTAATGAAATAAAATGGGAATATACTGCATTATTTTGCAAGTTTACATGAATCTTAAACACGAAGTTTAATGAAATAAAATGGGAATATCAGGCATTATATTGCAAGTTTACATAAATCTTAAACATGAAGTTTAATGAAGTAAAATGGGAATATACTGCATTATAAACATCGAGTTTAACTACATTTAATATTAGTTTACGGGCGAAGGAAATTCCATGTTTACATCAAGTTTACGATGAACTTAAACTCCTGTAAACTCCGGAGTTTACGTCCTTGTAAACTTAAAGTAAACGCCATGTAAACTTCAAGTTTAATTACCAACTTAAATTCGAATAAACGTCATTAAACACTACATATAATGAAGTTTACTTTGAGTTTAAGTTAAAATTAAACGCGTTTTTTCGAGCAGTGAAATTATATTGGTTAGATTTATTTAACAGGTATAAAAGGTGTTAGCTAGGATACGTTTGTATTAAATTCACAAAATGGATGTTTAATTTATCAAAATCATCCAGACCTAACTAATTAGTGTCAGATACATATATTTGCTAATGTGTTTGAAGTGTTGAGCATTTATTTGAGTAATTAATGTCTTTAATCATATTAAATTTCTTAATATTTTGCATTTAATATAATAAAACATACTTTAAAAAAAAAGAAAATTATATCCTCGAGTGGCCATGCTTCGACCCTCTAAGCCTTCAATACGAACAAAAAATGGTACAGAATGTAATAAACATTAAAATATGATGCTTACTTACAAGTTCATTTATCCATTTTTCCTTACAAATGTCCATTTTTTTAATTCAAATAATAATCCTAAGTACTTTAAATAATATTGAACAAAGGTCAAGGTAATATTTGTCCGCCATTTTGAAATAGTCCATGCTTCGTCTCTGCGCGCGTGCAACAAATTAGGCCGATGCTAATCAATTTCGATAATCGTCTTTTCGATAAAATTATTCAAAAATGTTAAAGTAGTAACAATTTAAAAGAAATGAACGGTTAAATGGTATTTTTAACCCTTTTATCATGAATCACTCCTCTGCTCATGATGGTGACAGAAAAAAATCGTCAATTTTTACATAAACCTCACAGGAGTGCAGTATGTAATTAGTACCCGAAGTTTGACAGAAATAATGTCTTCGCATACACTGCTGATATGCAGTTGTCAAATTATTTGCAGAAATATGCCAGTATTTAGGCATATAATACTGATAATTGTACCGTTAAACGGTAATTTCTAGAACAGAAACTTAAATTTAGCGCTAAGGAATAACGGGACTAAAACACACTGTAAAATTAATTTGGCCTATATTTTTTCAACATTCATCACGTGACTTACATCATTTGCATGTACACAATGCAGACGAAGGCATAGAATTTACAAATATCGTGTAAGTTGATATAAAAACACATTTTATTAAAGGCTGTTATTGGGATTAGTAAAAATTTGATTTTTTTCCAGATCGTAAGTATTTTACAGTTTATTTATCTATGTATAACCCATTTTTTGACGAAAATCTATGCTGCGTGTAAATAAATGTGTAGTAAACAAAAATTTCACGATTTTCGCGCACAACGGTCATCTCGCGAGATTCTGTGACTTAAACAAAACTGGGGTCGAATGAAGCACAGGGTCGAATCTAGGGCGCCGGACGATATTTTTAATTAAACATTGAATCAATTTAAGTATCTATACAGTAGCTATAATTTTTATTAGCCATAAATTTAAGTGACTGATTATGTAATTAGAAGCTAGTCTATCAATGACCCTGTCAGTTTTATTGGACTCCCTACTATGGAATATACCGGACTGCTGGGTCTTAGTCACATGCCTCGCATTCCTGGTTCAATGTCTTTAAATAATGTAAAATTCACTTACAAGTCTACTCCTGTTTAGTATTTAGAAGTTATGTAGAATTATTCTGACAGTTCCACACGAATCTTACCGCTGAACCCTTTTAAATTTACAGCCCAACGGATTGACTACGTGTGTCACGCCAGAAATTATCATTATGTTACTTCATTCTTAAAAATCCCATCCTTATGTCCTCAGTTTGCTACTTGAATCCTGTTCGACAATGCATATTATTGATGTGGTCAATATCTCTAGTTTGTCGTTTTTATGCCTGTCAAAACTATCTTTTTCAGAACTGATTTCGTCCGGTAATCCCTTTAATGGTGTGCACTGTCAACAGAAATTCACATTATTCCTCAACTTAATATTTACATTAGTAAACAGCAGCCATCTTGCGTGCACTATGCGACAGTTATTACGCGGCCGCCATTCTAAAATACACGGCCAGCGCTTGTTTAAGTAAAAATATTGTTGAGTAATTCAAACATTTTTAGAAGAAGAAAATGTCAATATTAGGGTATCGTTATATATTTTATCGATACTATTCATGTTTTAATTAGAGATAATGAATACATTAAACTAATATCAATTCAAGTTTCTCAGTAAGAACACGTGCTGTCACTAAAATTATACGAAGACGGCCTCACTATTTAAAGGATACATAAGATCGACACAGAGCCTTAATGTACATTTAAACACTGCTTTAAATTGCAGTTTAAATCAGTCAGTGATTCATATTATTTTACCATTTTCACACATTTCGGACACACACTACACACCTCCATTTCATTGACGCAGCGTCAATAAAAAGGGTTATAATATATTTGACATTTTCCTTTTGAAAAAGTTTCAAATTAGATGATAGATTTTGTATTCCGGAATAAAAATGAATATCTCTGATAACAACAGCACAAATTTAAGTATTAATAGCCTAATATTAGTATCGTGCTATTCCTGTCGCTCTTATTTTTGTTGTCTCGAAAAAAAACATGATAACTGGTTTTAATTTAGAAAAAAATCTAACATCACTTAACATGATAGATCATTGTTTGTAGTAAATAAAAACCATCAGCATGATTCAGTCATTATTGTAAGTACACATAGGCCTAAGTGTACCTATAAAAGTGCGTACTCTATATATATATCCATAAACGAAACGCATGTTTATAAAATGTATGGATTATATAATCTGTCATCAACTGAAATTGTACAGATTCCGAAAATCGGTGTATTTCACATCAGCATGGGGATTTATTGAACAGCTCCTGTGTAAGCGACTAAAAACCACAGGAGGTCTTATCTCTCGTTTTATCGCCCCCTGTGTCTGGTCACGGTCAGTTTGGAATTTAGTGAAGAATAGGGTCATACATTGTACTGATGTATGGTGATGAGACATAGATAACAGAGATAAGCTGTTTCAGCTATCGCCTGTATAACTGCGTGTGTGGCTATTACTTTTTCCCAAAATTGCTGATTTCACATGCGTACATTTTTAATTTTCTGAAAGCTTATTATGTTAACATTTGCTGCTGAGTTTTACAATCACTAATTTTGACTAATAGCTTTATCACACTAGCTCCTGCTGCCATTCAATATATATATATATATATATATATATATATCAATCGTTTATTTGTTCCCAAGTTAAAAAGTTTAACGCATTGCATAGGCTAATTACCTGGAGAGTTCTGAGATCGAAACTGTGCTTAACAAGTGTGTAGGCTCATTATTATAGGTTCAAGAGACAATACTTCGACATTTCTTTGAAAAAAAAACAACGATGAATTGATATGTCGAGTGTTGTAATTTTCAGATATACACATTTTCGGATAAATTTAAGTTATTTCTAATATTAAATAGATGTTGTTGTTCTTTTTCAGGAAATGACCACTGCCCACGTGCAGAAAGTCGTTTGGAAGTTTGGACACTTATTTGGCAGTATTTATATTGAGGGCTGGATGTATTCCTGATTGTTTAGTTTGTACATGTGACATTTTATTAAGAATAACTGGTTAAATTTTGATTCCATGAAATGTGCGTCTAGAAATGACGAATATCTCACGATACCTTTTCGTCATCTGTACGACATAATTGCGACGTTTTTGTGTTTGCAAAATTTGCGCGACATTCATGCAAAAATCGCACGACAATTATGAAAAACAATTAAGAAATAAAAAATAACAATGCAACATACTCCAATTTCAGCAATCATTAAGCCCTTAGATGACGTCATGCTGAATTCTACAGTATGTCTCCTGTCCAAAATGCTAGGACCAAAGCCAGAGAACGGAGAAGAAGAAGGTCAAGAAAACGGAGGAGTGTGTGGGTGAGAGAATGACTTTTAATATGTATGAGCAGCTTATAAAACCCCTCAGAGAAAGTGATGAAAAATCTTTCCTTCTAGAACTTTGTTAAGATTGACCCAGAGTTCTTAAAAAAATGGAGAAAGATTTATGACATAGGCTTCAATAGAAACCTTCAGAAACCCTCTATACACTGGTTTGAAACTTGCTATAACGCTCAGTACCTTGCCACCGAGGATTCGTACTTGACGCTGTTCTGTGGGTTCCTGGTCACCATAGTTGTGCGAGAGGTATGTCAGGCCATATACGATCACTATCACGGAACAGCCTTCAAGCTTCAGCTTTCTAACAGCAGAAGAGGGGTGGGAGGTGGCGGCACAGGGTTTCTCCGAGAAGCACTGCTTGGAACTTCCATCACTGCTGTGGCAACATCGATGGCAGCGCGTATTATGTACAACTACAAATACTTCTACTCCACTATCATACTGGCTCTTGTAGACACCAACTACAAGTTTATTTATGTTGATGTGGGAGCCTATGGTGCTGACTCTGATGCCGGAGTGTTTCGTGAGTGCGGTTTATACCATGCGCTGGAATAGGGCAAAACTAATCTACCTCCTAGTGAATCTCTTTCCGGAAGTGACACTGAGGTCACCTACCTTTTAGTGGATGATGACGCTTTTGCAATCAGAAGTTGGATGAAAAAGCCTCATTCCAAGAACGAGATGGCGGCAGCAGCATCAGAGAGCATCCGGATCCGACACGGCATACTCTGAGACAGGTTAGGTTTCTTGGGGGGGGGGGGGCTTGGGACAGGGAGAGATATGCCATTTTTACATCAGCGTGTTGTATTGAAAATTGCCGTTCCTCGAACGGATATCAGTTTTTTACAATGAGCGCGAGCCGTTGGGGCAAACAATATATACTGATGTGTCACGTGGTCAAAATGGCGTATTTGAAGACAAATTGCGACATAAATGCGATATTGCGAATAAAATTCGACATTCGCGCGTAACTCAATAAACACAATTCTACAAATTATTTTGTCGCATTTTTGACGCGGAATGTCGCAGATACATTGCAGTTTATAGTTAATTTATTGTCAAATATATCGCAATTATTTCGCTCTTCATGAGGTCCTAGGACTATTCGGTGCCCGGACCGTCGGAATTTCTTTCTTGTCTGATATTAGTCGCATTTTAGTTTCATAGGTCGCGATCAACTCACAAAGGTTCTCAAATTTATCGTATATCTGAATTCGCGGAAAGTATATTGTGAACGGTTTGAGATTGGTTCGCGACCTCCGCGACGATTTTGGGAATATATTGAGATAAACTTTGTCGCACGAATTTTTTCAACATGTTGAAAATTCAAGAGACAAGAAAACGAGGGCCTGCGACTCATGCGAGGAAATTGAGAACTTTCGCGACAGTTTTGAAACTATCTCGCGAATGCCGTTCGCAAGTGTGTAGCTTACAGTCGCAGCCCAGTGTGACAGGGGTTTAAACCCTGTTCACATCAGCCGTGCGATTTTTTGTTCGCACGATTTCGCAGTCCAAGGGTGCCGTAGACAAATTCTCAACATGTCCGGACAGAACCGCACGAGTCGTAGGCACCACAAGGCGTCAATATGATGCACGCAAATGTGCTTGTATGTCGCAAGGCATTCGTAAGAATTCGCAAAACTATCTTGCGGCTACCTCCCGATACGCAAGATGTTTAAGGGTGATCATTCGTGAGCTTTTGTAATACAAAGCAGTCTAGCTAAATGTCATAAAATTTCAAGTTGAAATTATTGTATTTTTATCATCTAATGCAGTTAACAATGTAATTTCAATGCATAAATAATTTCAAAGTGGTATTTTCTTCATCGCGATTTTTACTGCTTTTACGACATCCGACCAGATTACGGCAGTCATTTTAGTTCGTTTGTATATATACAACAACGATATGCCGTTCAGTATTTATCCGTATGAATACATTTATATAACCTGGTTTGCAGATATATTGTTTCATCAAAGTTCTTAAAATTGTAAAAACATTGTTTATTTCTTTTTAATATTTATATTAAATTAGTAACCGTTGTAAAACGGTGGGTGGGGTAAGTTGTCATCAAGTTTAGCATTATGAACACACATCCGTTGAAAAATGTTCATCCAAAATGTCCATCAAATATTGTTTCTGATTATGCATATGCGGTTATCTATGCAACATGCAGTCGTTTTTCCTTGAAAGAGGTTATTAACTAAGAAATATCCAGTTTTTGCTGAAAGGAAAAGCTAAGAGACCTAACATTTCACATGATAACTTTCTTTTATGAACATGGACATGTACCTTTCATGTCATATTTTTAATTGGTGTTTAACCTACTTCAGCATAATTAATGTCATTCAAAATCCTTTTACTCCTTCAATATGTAAAAAATGTATAAACTTTATTCATAACCCCTTGTTTTTAGCCATTTTATAGATCTTAATTTGGTAAATAATACAGTGTTTGAAATGGTACACAGTCAAGAAATTGGCATAAAGTGGACATTTAATGCTTTACGTTTCTTCCACATTCAGGCTGTGATACAACTAGTATATTTTTAAGTGATTTGGTTAATATTTACTGAACTATTTGGTTATTTATCTACCCCCACACCCCTTTTTCAAAACCATTATTAGGAAAATTACCGATTTTGGGTACATCGCTAAAAAGTAATTTTACGAAAAAGTTCAATCATGGATATATACTTTTCACACTAAAAACTGAATGACAACATGTTATTCTTCAAAGGTAAATAAGAATCGAAACGTCCTTGTTACAATGAAATTTTTCGATCTCACGAGTGATCACCCTTAAGGCTACCGTACGAATGCGTTACCTTGTTTTTGCGTTCAATGTACGATTAGCCCCGATTGTGGATTCACTAGTAATCCGAGCGCCAACAACACCTTTTCGTCAAAACGTGACTATCCAACATCAGAGGTTGGGTGTTGAACTAATCAAGGGCATGATATTTAATACAAAAGAGCGTCGTGAAGTTATTTTGGCGATGTCAAAGAATATAAGAGAGGTATTGGTGGGTAGAGCCATGGGTTGAAAGGCGACGATTGTTTGGCCAGTACTACAGACTTTTCAGGAGCTGGAGAGAGAGATTACGTTGGTTAGACCTAAGATGGACCGCAAAATGTTTGCCGAGTTGCAATTTGCCTTCAGGGTTGCGCACATTACCACCTCCCTCTTTGTTCCAGAGGCGGATGGAGCGATTAAAGACGGACACAGAGGGACACATTTCACCCTACCTCCCATCCCCGACCAATGGCATAAAGAGGCGCAGGCTTTTGGCAACCAGTGGAATTTCCATCACATCATGCGTGTGGTGCCATAGACGGTAAATATGTGGCAATACATGAACCGCTTCTGTCTGGGGGCGAAGCATTTAATTGCAAAGTGGTCTGCACCATTGTGCACCTGTGTGTGGCAGTCGCGGAAGACAAGTTTCTACGGTCATATGCTGGAAGCAATGGATCAGCTTTGGATGCTGGTATGTTCAATATGTGTTCATTACAGGCCACACTATAATACAACTGGGCTTCATTTGGCCGAGCAACTCCCTCAAGATGATCTCAACATTCCATTGTTCATACTGAGAGATGACGCTTTCCCACTCTAGACCGTGTCGTACTCGATGAAAGCGATGTTAAATGAACAAAGAGTGTTCAATTATTGGCAATCCCGGCCCAGACGTGCAGCTGAAAATGACTTCGCTATTACGGCATACTGGTGATGCTGCAATGAAAAGTTGCCAGTGCCATCAGCGTTGTCTTTGGAGCAGCTAGTTGCCTTTCTTCTGTCCGAAGATGAGCAGAAGGATGAGGTAGTCTGCCTTTTCCTCGGTGCTTGGCGTCAAAGCCAACAGCTACAGTTGAATCTCGTTAGATCAAACTCGCTTATATCAAACTTTCGGTTATGTCAAACTGTTTCGATGGGTCCCGATTTTTTTGCTCTTCGTTCACACCTATCATGACATTTTGCTAATTGAACAATTTAAAGGCTCCGGGAGATTTATAATCGTGTCACAAACAGAGAGCACACGTGTAGTGTAGCATGATAATCATACCTGGTATTTGACTTAACTGAAATTATGGTAGGTAAGGTAAACAAATACGCATCACGTATAACTTCGGCTGCGGTGAGTATCCGAATACTAGGATACTCGTAGGTTTAATTTGAAAAATTGAGTACGATTACTTGCCACCTATGACAGTGTTGGATTCCAATCTTAGTAAAATGATCTTAGCTTAATAAAAATAATTAATTCCGAATGCGTGATCGACGTTGCAACAAACGCATCCATCTTACATTATGTACGGAATGCGAACTCATCCGAAAATATATAAAGCTAGACGCTCCGTTTTTTTTCGAAATCTTACAACAAATTTCGTTAATAAGTATTTTATGTTGGGAGATTAACTGTTGATATTAATTAATATTATGAATAGATACATAATTATTTTGTTTCTTCTCTACGTATGCGCATGTTTTATTCAAGCGGAACGTAATCATAAATGCATTGTAATTTTAAATAAAGTCTACTGTACGTGCGTGTACACAAATAATTTAAAACACATATAATTATACAGTATTTGTTTATCTCAAATTTCGGTTATCTCAAACTAATTTCCACGGTCCCTAGAAATTTGAGACAACGAGATTCAACTGTATTTGATGGTCAACAATCCAATGGTTCTCTCTTCGCACATGAAGCGTATATATATAGGGAACCTTTAACAACAGCGCAGTTGATTACCATCTATAGAAGCCACTACTTGCTGATATCGACAGAACATCTGAACAGATCAGCTTTTAAATAGCGAAGGACAACCGCGCGATGACATTGCTAATTCGTGTGGTTGTCTTACGTTTTGCATCAGTCTTGTGATGGCCTTGTGACGAAATGCAAGGCTGTTGCAAGATGTTTGTGCGGCATCCTTGTGATATTCGTGAGTCGAACACATTATTCATTGACAGTATTTCCTGCCGCACACCGTGCAAAATCGTGCATTAATGCTGCGAATGTCTACACAGAAAAAGATCAAGTTTCAGGCACACAAGACCAGGGAAGAGAGAAAAAAAAACTTAATATCTCTTCCAAAAACCAAGAGAAGTACAATAATTAAATTTCTGGTCCAGACAAAGTTCATTATCAATTAATTTATTAAACATCCATTCATGCTTTTTCTCTTTTACTTGATACGTTTAATAATGTATGGGAGTCTGATAAAATCCCTTTTTCCTAGCATTGCTAATACCTATTCCTGATCCGGGCTTCCTTATAATCACCACCCGACAACTGTTTTACAGTATTGTCTGTAATGCACTGGAAAGAATGGTGAACAACGGACCTGTTTGGTTCTCTGAATCTATCAACCTTATTGTGAATGTACACAGTGGTTTCTTCCACCAACGTGGTAGAGTTGACAACCTTGTGTGCTTCTGAGAGAGGCCTTTATAAATAAAGATCACTCAGTAGCTGTATTCTTCGTCTGAAAAGGTGCCTGTGACACTACCTGGAACTATGGCATACTAAATGACTTTCATGGGTTTGGTCTCAGAGGTCGCCTTCCACTTTTTATTGTGGCTTTTTTAATCCGTGTCCGTGTAGTTACAGTTTTAAATCCTTGAATCCTTTGATGTTTTGAATCTCGAAACACGAAACAGTGATTAACTTCAAACTATGTCGGATCAAAATGGTTTCACAGTTTCAATGCATATCTACAAGCGACGTGGTATGCATACGGAACTATGTCTTAATCTGGACAACACACCAATTCAGGTTGTACCAAAAACCAGTTATCTAGGGGTTATTTTTAACTCCAAACTTACATTATCAGTCATATTAAATCACTAAAAATATAACTGTCCATACCTCCTGAAAGTTGTTACGTACACTGACTGGGGATCTAACAGAAAAGTACTGATACTTTTGTATCGGTCTTTTATTCATTCAAAACTGGACTACGGATCCATTTTGTATGGTTCATCTTATAAATCATAACTAAAAGCCCTTGATTCAAAACATATTCGTGATTTAAGACTATTCCCTGGAGTCTATATGTTGAGGCAAACGAACCATCCCTTTTTAACGGCAAAACTTGCCGCCCAATATATATTTGTATGTTAAAACTAAAATTATATTTCTTTAACCCTCACATTAAGTTGTAAATTACGCTTTATCTACAACTCTCTTTGAACGGAGAACGAATGTATATCCACCACATGGCACTTTCCAAACCAAATACCAAGAACGAAAGAAACATACCACACACATCAACCCATATAATATGATGCTATATAATCTGATTAACTATGATACAATACAATGTAAATGAAATTAGTCTCACACTTTTTTTTTGTCACTACATATCAATTTTTCATTTTACATTTGTAGTTGCGCTTCATTTCTTATTAACATTAATATTAATGAATATTATCCTTTTACCAATCTGATAACATACTTATTATTTTTGTTCGCACTACATGAGTTATGCTGTCAATGCGCCGTAAAACAACATTAAACATTGCATTTCCAACAGTGAAAATTAATATAAGGATTCATTGTGTTAGAAAAACAATATTGTAATGAAAAGTCATTGACCTATTCATTGTATAAGTACTAATCTCCTAAAAAAATGCGTCTGAAACAAAAGAAGTCCAATACATTTTTGCTATATATTGAGGCAACAAGACGTACTGATATTGAAAATAGTTCCATTCACTGAAGTAGTGCTCGATATGGTGGCTGGTTTTCGCCATGTCGTATTTTCGCGTTTTCGCCACGACAAAGCCAAAATGCGAAAAAGCAAAAATACGACAATGTTGACCTTCCGTCAGTACCTTCAGTACTTTGATTGAGCTTTGTTATGTATATTACTAAATTATATATTGATAAAAAATCTTTCAATGCTAAAACACTAGAAAAAGCCACTAACTTGTCAGTTTTTATTGCAGAAAACATTTTTAAACAACAATTCAAATATTAACCTTGAACCGAATGGAGTTTGGGCGGCCATATTGGATTATGGCATCCATCTTGAATTCTTAGCCGATGTAAAAATCATTCAGAAACATGCCGTTGATAAATGTTTATCATTATGGAAGATTTGAAATATCAGGAACGAAATGTTTTGAATTATACAGGGATCCCAGAAATTCCCAGTTTTATTCATTTTTTCCATCTTTCAACTAAAAAATCTCGCCTTGCACCATATGATTCCTGGGGACTTTTTTCTGGTCATTTTCTATCACATAAAAAACAATATATCAAAAATGGCTTATGTACTAACTTATTCCCCAATAAGTCAATTTTGAACTTAAGATGACTGGTCTATAACATTTACTGTAAATAATAGCAAACATTTACTGACCTAACTATAATAAGTTTGAGTTTTAAAATGTCTAAGGTAAAATGTCAATGTTTCTAAATAAATATTTCTAAATAAATAATTAATTAAATAATTATTTAATAATACCTCAGACCCTAAGAGTTAAGAGAAGTTACCAGTTCAGAAGAAAAAGTCAGAATTTTTGACTGGAGCCAGATTTCTGCTTATATTAGAATATTGGTCTACAGATGGTGCTGCAGTCAAAGTTGTTACATATGATCTGAATGGACAGAGGAAAAATAGCTAGATGCTGACCAATCAGTAATAATCTAGTAAAAGTTACAATGTCATGATATTGCAAAATATTCCTTTGTTTGTAAGTCTAAAAATAGAACTTCTATAACTTGTATAAGTGGTCAAATGACCAAGATAAGTCACAAGACTAACTAAAACAAAGTTATGAAAAATACCAGTAGTGGAAAACAAACATTGGTAGTCTCTAAGATAAATACAGTAAACTATCAAAAATACAAAGAATGCTATAAATTACAATGCTAATGCTGTTTATACATAGTAATAAAAATAAAATAATAATAAAGTAATTATTACAATATCAAGGAAAGTGTTAAACATTATCATAACTATCTAAGATGATACAGACTCTAAAAATAGATTAGCTAAAGAAAGGTTTCTAAATAGAAAGGGCATCTTAAAATCAATAATAATTCTGCTCTGAAAGTTATAAATGATTATGGTTAATTATACTTATTATTATAATATGTAATACTACATAGATAAATAGATTGTTGTAAAAATCCAACTTTACAACAGTAATGTACCAAATAAATAATTTCAACCCTTGAATAGAAAATGGCATTGAATTGCCGAATGGATTAATTCTTTGCTCATATTCAATACATAAAATGTTTCACTTAAATTTTATGCTCTGATTAGATAATTTACATGTACAATTAAACAATGACCAATCAATATTGTATATTCATTATAACTGATAACATCTATATTTACAGTCCATATGTATATAAAAAAGTGACAACAACTAGTATTTAAAAGAGGTACACGTATCGCTGTCATTATTATTGCTAATACAGTTGCTAATTAACTAATTAGTGAGACTGCAACATTTTGGTGGTGGAACAAGTTTCATCCAGAACACTTAGTGAAGAGGGTAAGTTCAAAAATAATTATATTGTATTTATTACGTTCTGAAAATATTGAATGCATTTGCATGAAAAAATCACAACGTTAAACGGCATATTTTGATATGTTTTACATGACTTGCTTTGTCTGGCATTATGGTATCATGTCTGTTTAATATCTTAAGTGGTGGTTTAATGCTCGTCTAGCTTCGGGTGTTCCCTCGACGATGATTTGTTTTTGTATTTTTTTGTAATCTACGAATATCAAATTGCAGTTATGAATTGACTGTTATTTTGCTATAATGTCACGTTGTTTCAGCTGGTTACATATTTGTACACAGTTGATTTAGCACAGCGTTTTGCTTTTTGTTTTGTTTCGACTCCTTCCCTAAATTATCTATCCATTTGGAAATTAGTATAAGCAGTTTAACAATAAAAGGAAAGACAACTCTGGAATAAGTGTTGCTGAACAAAAGAACGGCAAATATAATGATATATCAACACATTTCTTCACACTTTCCAAGTGATTAATTAAATAGTAGAATGATGAAACGTTTAAAGGGGTCAGAGCTCACATTAAAACGATACTTTAAACCAAACTTATTCATATTGGGGTTGCCAATTTGTTGTTTTATCTAATTCATTGGTGATATAATCTATACTAAATGATTTTATTGGAACAAGCTTAACAAAGATTTATGAAGATCCATTTTTGACATTTTTCTAAACAGTAAAGAATATTCAGACGTAAAATAAAAAGATGATAAACGGATCAAGGACAACCCATGAACTTTTGTCTGAAAAAAAAACGCATATCCAAGTTTACATACTACAGTGTATTTGATTCTTAATGACATTGCTGTGTATTATTCATTATATCATTCTAATCATGACAGTGACCTTAGTATTAACCATATATTGAACAAACACATTTAAACTTATCACTCAATAATTTCGCTTAAAAGCTGCAAACACAGTATTATGGGCTGAACTAGGATACTTATTAGTCAATCAGGCTAAACACCAGATACTAGCCAAAACTTCAAGTGATTTATTTTTTTTAGAAGAGAGTGAGTTTTTGATTCGGCTGGCAAACAACTGAAATGTTCAATTATGCAATTAAAAAAAACGCACTAATAGTTGTTTTTATATTTGATCCCAGATGCCATAGACGTAATAATATTACACTATTTCATGTCCTGCTGAATAATTTCAAACAAAAACATGATTAGACATTAAATGTTGATAAGTCATTGGTACATCTTTTTCACAAGCAGAAGTCAATTTTTTAACAGGTTTGCTTGTAACCCTGTTTTTGGTTACTACCAGTTTTCGACCATCACAGAATTAAAATCTGTAGCAGAATCTATAAATATATTTCATGGCTTCCCCTATCACAACCAATGAAGAAGTTCATCACCAAACACCAAAAAATAGTTCCAAGGAGAAGACGGTAATCGGTCATATCTGGCTCACACTATCCATATAAAACGACTTTGGTGTAAAGATTATAATGTAATATGTGTTGCTTAATGAGTGGAATCAAATGAAATACGTTAAAACAAAAGTCGAACATGATGAGATTACTGCGCAGCTGAACTATTGACAGCTGGTTTGTATATATATAAAAACGAACTTCTACCTAGCATGGAGATTGGTGGTCCATTTATCTATATGATATTTTTTCAAATAATTAGCTAAGATATCAAAGAGAAAGTATAGTTGTGTTAAAAAGTGTATTTCAATGAAATAAAAAACAAATCTACATGAAAAGTCCAAATCATACTTATATGCATTTTTCATGAAAATTGATAAAAACAATATCAATAATCAACAAACTGCCTAAAACATGTAAATAAATTACTATTATTTTCAGTGATAAATAATAAACTAATGGACCACGGTCGTGGCTGTGTGTGTGCCACTCTGTTGCTGATAATACAACTGTCTAACCTCATGATCAAACCCTGTTCTTCCAGCGCTATCAGCGCTTTGATTACTTTTGCTCTAATTAAGATTGTAAGTAAAGCTCGTAGAGTATATTTAATGCATTGTTGCTGATAAATAAAATAACTAAAGGAATGATATAAGTGTGGCTATACAATGATGAAGCAGATAATTATATATCGTTCAATCATGATTCACAGCTTGTGCATATGAAGCTTAAATCAAAGGAAGATTAAATCACACGTACATCATAGCTGTATTTTAATATCTGGTTACCAATTCCTGAGAGTACTCTCGATCTCTCTGTATGAACCGTGTGGTCAATATTTGTTCAAAGTCAGAGCATATACAAAAGCAAATAATAATTACATGTCAATACACTGATAATTAATACAATCATCCTTGATTAGGGTGGTAACGGTGAGATCATGTTAACAAAACAATGGATATAGATATGAAAAGAATGAGAACATATAAAACTATCTGAAATGCACACGCGAGTACAATCATGTTGATAATAATGATATTGATAGAAATATTGTTATTAATAATAACTATTGAGCGACAACATTGATCGAGACAGCTATATATTAATATCACTTCGTTTATGACCACAACGGTATCAACACGGAAACATCTTATCGACTGGAGATTCTTATCCAACTTTGTTATTAAACATTTTATAGAAAAATAACCAATGGATGCTAGACGTTACTAAGAGAAAACATTATTATTATGTGATCAAACATGATTTAAAATTATGTGTTCGGGATATCATTGTCCTAAAAGTTCTCAATTCATACCCAACTTTCCAATACATTTCGCCCCCATTTAAGCCAAATTGTCTCCCTTGAAATCGATGCAAAAATCGATATTGGTTTTTGTCTGCTGATACATTACAGCAATAGAATATAGAGGATTTTTTTTCAATCTGTTGTTATCATACTTTCTTTTTATTTGTCAACTTTTTTCCACCTATCGCAATTTAATTCATTTTTCGATCTTTAATATGATACAAAAATAATTAAGTTAAGGGATTATCTTCTTGCTTCCAATTTCGTTCAAAACATACCACTACACGACCTGTAGAATTACTATATAATTACTTTAAAAATTCAAAAAAAACGCTGGATTAGTGAATTTTAGTTGCAATATAAACTATTTTCTCATTATTGGACAATTTCTTTCCACCTATCACTAAAAAGAAGAAGTCTTAAACTATACGATGGAGGTTTTATAATAGTATATTTTTTAGATCTTCTTGCTTCCGATTGCTTTTGAATTTGAATAAATTTCAGCGTCATCCTAAAATACTCGTATAACGTTAGTATGTAATACGGTAGTGTAAAACTAGCGTCTGTGTAAAATGGCTTCTGTTATAATATACTGATATTCAAGAATTCATGTATTTTTTGTATTTTAAAATAATAAATAAATATATATGTTCTCTGTTTTATTTGTTTTTGGAAATTATATTAAAATATATCAAAAGGTGTTATTATGTGCACTTTAGAAAACTCATGCTTTCTATCGATATTGTATTTTAATATTTTTTTTGGGGGGGAGCTATAATACATGTTATGTTTTCATGCAATGAAATATAATTAGATGTAGAAAATTTAAATAATTAAAACATTATTTAGGAATCTGTTGAAATATGTTGACAGTCACTATTATAACGGGTACACGTTTGATCAAAGGTGTCAAGTCGTTAAGAATGGTATATACAATTGTATATCATATTGACCGTTATTTATCACCTATTTATCACCAATCAGCACCCCGGTGAGATAATTGAAGTTGTTCCATTTGATGTTTGCACACATTTCAACGAAATAAGAACTCCTAGCTATATACTTATGCATACTATGGTCAAATGAATGTAAAAATATAATTTATGACAAATATAACGCATGAATCCATATACAATTGATTTTGTTTGAAATACAACTACAAAAAATGTAATTATAAAACTTTTAACTAAATACTAAATACCTATACTTTGCATAGTATAGGTCTTTGTAAATACTTTATTAACATTATTTAAATACGTAAAACATTATAAATAGTGAAATCCAGAAACATTCTTTTGGGAAATAAAATGTTGATGTTTTTTTTAATTTACAGTTGTATTTTACAAAAATAATGTTAACACAGTTTTAACTGAAAGACATACCTAACCGCGTAAATTTAGGCTTATTTGATCATAAACTGACACTTTTAAGTAGATAAAAATTATATATTGGCATTTTGAATGCAAAATAATTCTAGGCCGTTTTCGCTGAGCAACCGTTGATATTTTATATGTTTTCTATGTTTCTGGTAAATGGTTTTAAATTGTATAAAGATCATTTTAAATATTGACAAATTTCCATCATTTATTTACTTCAGTAGTACTGCAATAATTCGCAAACTATATGTTTGTTATAATTATCATTTTCAAAAAGGAAGTTATTTTTATTCAATTTCTCATATTAACTTAGGTTCAATGTTGCCAGGCTTCATTTATTTTACTTATCGATAATATTGACACGTCGTAAAACAACATTTGAAAATGATGATTTGCATATTAATGAAATGTTGCGTTTTTGTACTATGACATATATAATGCTGTTAATATAATTATCTTATCGAATATTTTTTAGATGTATACATATAAACGATTAAGATTTTTATTATGAATAAACAATTGCATTGAATAAAATTCTTTCAACAGGTTTCATTCTACACAACATGATGATTAAATACTTGAATTGTTTCAAGTAAATGGCCAAAAGCAATTGTATTGCTAATCGCCACTAAATGTTACAATACACAGTCATCCATTGAATGGCATCGCATGCCGAAATCACTCAGGCAAGACCAATTACTGCGGTCAAATGTTTACAAGTTTATTTTAATAAAGGGAAACAAGCCAAATAACTGGACATACTTAAATATCGTGTAAACTAAGGCAGATTATTCTTGCCAAACTTCTTGGATTGTTGCTCATGTTATTAGTTAATCTTATATTTTAAGCTATTCCCGTGATATTAAGGAAAGAAGTTTTCAAACATGATATATTAAGAGACATGGGTACACTTTCGAGCCTACCACAAGCAAAAAATATTGGCTACCAAAACCTTTAGCCGCTTCTCACTTGAAAGACAAACTGATCAATGATAAGAAACCAATGGTTGTTGGATATTTTTATATCCGTGGTATCATTATGCAACTAGGTGCATCAAATAGAAAATGTGTGACTGGTATATTTTGTAAATAAAAAGTCCTTAAAGAAATTAAATATATATATATATCAAACGTCGCAAAAACAATAGCTTTAAATACCTATCCCAGTTGCATGACAACGACCCTGCTCATAAGTGTGCTATCATTACCTCGTTTTTTGAAGAATGAAAAGGCTGCAGCTCTTCCATATGTACCATATTCCCCTAACCTAGCCCCATGTGACTATTTCTAATTTCCAAAACTGATAAAAGCTAGTTGATGGTATAGGTCCCGACAGGCCCTGATGGTCGAGAACAATGTGAATGTTTTGATTTTGACTATAATTCATGAGACTGTGACGCATAGCTCTAAATGAGTTTCAGCATTTTCAATATTAAATTGTGTTGATTACATTACAAGAATGTGTCTCTTCTTGTTAGAAGTGTAATATGTGTACAAACAATGGTATTATGCAGATGTTATCCTTTTCAATCAAATGATTGATTTGCTACACATGTATGCATTATTATGTGAAGTTTAAGCAGTTTTTTTAACAAAATGAAAACCATTTACAACAAACGATTAAGATATAATGGCTAATTGTTCAATCTATATAGTGTTAGATTGCAACATCCAGTATGTGCGTGTTTATCAATGTGGCTGATAACGTACTACAGTGTTGTGATATCATTTTTTTATGTTAATGTTGATAAAAATTGAACTGCTTTATCTGTGTTCATCTGTGTTCAATGGAAGTCACTATCTGCTATGAATACATACATGTACATAAGTACAAATGTTACTACTTCAAATGCATGTGTAAAGCGTGTTTTATATCATTCATTCTGTAGTTTAAGTGTTTGCGTGCAGGGAAATGACCCTTACGACAATTTTTAACATTTTCATTTATTGGTAGAATATAAAAAATAATTCATCTTGCTACCTTTAAAGTTACAGTTTATGTTTCTATGTAGTATACTTTGCTCGGTATTGCCATTTACACACATATAGTGTGTAATAGAAAAACTTCGACGTCATAACGTCAAATCTTTAAATGCAAGCTTAACTTCATTCGATGAGTTTATATTGCATGTCTTCAATTATATATAATTTTAAGTATTATTTCAATACACTGGTATACAAAGTAACTGAAGTTTTTTTGCCTATACGTGTACGTACGGTGTACACGAACATTGAAACCAGCATAAATATTACACAGATATGTGCTATTATTCGACTCTATAAGAATACCTCGTCTTGGTCACAATTTGATTCATCCGATGATCAGATCATACAATTAGAATACCCTGCGTATTTTGACCTATTCAATCGGTATCAGTATGTTTTTATGCATATTGTGGTCCCGGTATTACGACCATTCGGAACGTTTAAACTTTAAGCACTATCCAATTAGGCATATGTTTAAACATGTTCGTAAAACAAATGTCATTGTACACGACTGAATGGTTATTATAAACAACCGATAATCTTTTAGATTCAATTAACATCGGTTGATTAATTGATGTCGTCGATATTTGTTTTCTGGTCAAGATGTTAACGTGCTGTCACAAAAAGATACAAATGTTTGTTGCAAGGTTTTGGACACGTACGTATATTGGCTAACTATCAGTATTTTTAATAGTTCTTTATCGTCCTTGTAAGTTTGTTTATGAGTGAACACTTTCTATTTCATTATCATTCTTGCTATCACTGAATACTGTATAATTATATTGTTAAACTTCTTTTTCGAAATGGGCAAATGTACAAGGAATTATGCAATATCAAAAAAAATATTTCATTATAATGGTCCCAGATCAATTGAAACTATCAGCTGATTAATAACTCATTAACTGTCATATTAAGACATATTTAAGGTCAGATATACTTGTGTATAGATAGTTTGAATAAGAAGCAACAAGAACATTCAGATTTAAGGGTTAGTATACGAGAATGATTTGGTATTTGTAAAAAAAATAGGACTACATAAAGAATATTGTTTCAGAGACTTCATTCATATTAATTTGTTGGGAATGTGGAATTAGGATGATTAGGACAGGGTGAATAAACGGATGTGTTTAACATGGACAAAACTATTTATATAACATATAGTACATATATAAATTATTCTACATGAGGCAGTGGAGCAATATAATCTATGTTCATTTCACAGATAAGTGGCATGTGTCTTTAAGTTACTTAAAAACATGTATGGTGTACCCACATCTCTGATATACCAGGTAACCAGGTGGGACCATCATTTCCGGATAAGAGTCAGCAGGACGGAGACATTTCAATTACCATTGCTGTTTGATTGTGTCTCTTATAAATACATATGATTTGTTCATATATGATACACCTGTACTAGAAACGTTTTGAAGTATCATTTGCCCATCATACCAAAGATGAAAACAAGGGACAATTAATGCGGACTTGAATTTAAGACAACACATTTTTTATTACATATGAACATAAACTGTTTATTACTCAAGTTCTTATCTTTTGTTTACAATGATTTATTAGGACGTAATACCATCAAGATGTTTGTATGACTATGATGAAGATAAATATTCATCAAACCCGATTTTGTTCTCCATTTATATCTTGGAACGGAATAGCTTTGTATGTGTTGTATCTTTGTTGTTTGCCACTTCAGCTAGATCATTTCGTGTTTATGTAGCCAACCCCCATTTCAGTTTTCTATGAAGTCCAAAAGCTCCAATGTTTCAAAAATAATATCAATGTGTCAAGATGTGAACAATGTTTTACAAATCTATGAAGTAATTGCAATAACGTATTTATCATTATACACTTAAAATATGTACACTGTACATTATTTAAAATTCACATTGATTCGTTTTCTTTTTTGGTATATATGTTAAACCATGTAATTACACACTACCTTTCACCGTAATCATGTTTATAAAAATAATTATGACGCATACGTATGACACCATTATGACATTGACATCCTGATCCTTCAGCTCCTGTATAAATTTATATTGAAATTGTGTAATTAGTACAATTGATAAGTCAGCTGATGAATGGTCTAAGATATGTACTTCATATAAGCTTTTGAATGAACAATCAAAATACCAGAGGACATGCTACAAAAACTATCAATAAATCAAAACAGGATGTTATGTATTACATTCTAATTTGGCGTCACTGGTCAGTTGGTCAACTCAGTAGAGGAATAAATCAGGTATTACAAACTTAATTGGTTTTGTCTTCTTCAACCCTTATACACATACTGTATAATGGTCCCATATCAAACCAACAAGTAATCGGCAAAAGTTAAAAAACAAGAATTCAAACAGATTTACTCTTACGTGAATCTGATGGAAAGAAGCAAGCACACTCCAAACAGACATATCGGATGAGTCCCCACGGTACCAGTGTACTAAATAAAATGTCATTCAAATGAAGAAATTTCCACTTATATACACGCAATATCAAACATACTGTTCACTCACTCATCTAATAATATTTTTACTTCATGATCGGGAAGACTTTCTGACTATCGAAATGTCAATGTTTTAATTTATTTAAATCATTTTGTGTTAATGTCACTGCAGATTTAAAGATCATAGCAGGAGAGAACTCCATGCAGCCGGTGTACACGCAAATAAATTAATGCATCAGTCTATTTTCCCGCTGAAATTGATTTCATATGTTTTTCATTTGTTTATGACGTCATGACCTGTATAATTTGTGTAATATTTCATTACAAAAGACACAAATATGTAAAAGGAAGGTAAGAATATGATTTAATTCGTAACTGACTGTCAATAGAGCTGAATGGAGGTAACATAAGAGTTATTTGTACGTTAGCAAAATATGCGGGATGTTTTGTATGCAAGTGATAAAATTTCCGGAAATTTACACGTAAACAATCGGTAGAGGGCGATTTGTTGGTAATATCGCAATATTAGTGTTTACACATGCAGTCAGACTAGCGTGGCCAGATTGGATCAGCAGAAAACTCGTAGATAAACTTGGTTTAAAGCGAGCAAACTGAATCTTTCACGAAGTCAGGTTAAAAAAACGCTAATAAGGATTTATTATGTGGTAAACGTCCATTTTGGTGCGGCTTCTAATAAGCACGCAAAACAGCGAATCTTAAACCCGGAAATGAATTGTTGTTTACATTGCGTCATTGGATACGCAGTCATGTATAAACCTTTCTATCGACGTTCCCGTCTCGTCTCATTGTCATAAGGGACATTTTCCTGCGCTTAACATCAAATACCAATGTCTGTGCTCTGGAGATAATTAGTGGAATATGATCAGTAAGTTCGATTAAACTGCCAATAGTTTTATATTCGAACATGAATCTTTATAGATATAGAAATCGTATTTTCACATAGATCTACCTACAGTATCCAGACTTGCATTGTTATGAATAATTAATTAGGTAGGCGTTCCTTATTCAGTTTTTATGTATCCTTTACTTAATTGATAGAGTAAATAATTCGTTAAACGTGTATTTAAAGGTACATGCTCTGGAACTGAAGCGTCTCGAATAACAATCAAATGAGTATCATTTTAATGCATAAATCAATTAATGAAGCCCTGTAAGATATTTACAAAATATCCCGCTAGTTTACTCAAAATGCACATTTCAAGATTTCAAATCTGCCGATTTCGGCCACAGAAATTATTCGTCATTTTCACAACTCGACCCTTTCGGTATCTGTCAAAACCAAAAACATCGCGAAAAAAATGTTAACGAACTGAAATGGTAAGTATTGCTCATTTTATGTTCACTTGAAAGACAGCGCACATGCTCAGTTAAACACTCGGTCGTATCGGAAATATCGTTGTCGTCAATAAAAGGCTTTCTGCCTTTTATTCAAACCGACATGAAAATACTGACGCGCGCGTTATAGGGTCATTTTTGAACCCACATTCTTCTTTGACTTTTTGGTAATAATTGGTTTTACAAGTGACAAACGCATTTTTGGTTGACGAAAAAAACAGCAGTTCCTGGGCATGCCCCTTTAATACATAATTACTAATACATTGTGTATGTAAACGTTCGTTAAATAGCAGATTTACAGAGTAATTACTAAAATAAAGAGGTATTTCGCGGATATAAAATTGCTACGTCACGGTTATGGGCCGGGCTATTCTGCTAGTTTTGGAAGCGCGGGCAATCTAGGTATGTGAGGAATTAAGAACAGTAGATGTGCGTTCGTTGTTCGTTATCGTCGAGACATGTATTGCTTCGCAAGAAACAATGAAGATATAATTATCGATGAAAAACTGTTTTTATTTTTTTGTTATTCGAAACTATACATCAAGCCGTTCCTCAGAATCATTCTGGGATGTGTATGTATGCTAGACGTAAACAAAAATACCAAACAGAGAAACGTTACTTCAAATAAATAGATTGAAATGATAAAAACTCAACGATGATTCAAAATGCCAAACAACCCAAAAACGGTGGAAATTAAATATTGTAATACATGTAGTTCTTGCATAATAATTCATGGAATTCAAACATTTATAGTGTATTCAACTAGCCTATTATTTCGAAATGAATCAACCATTGCTACTTGCGTTTCTTGTCCAAACCGTTTGACAGTGTTATGAAAATGAACGTTTTTTTACAAGAAAATTTTAGAAAACGGTTTGGACAAGAAAATTAAAAAAGTAGAGGGCCTTCAGTGACAAAATTCTGAACAAGAGGTAGCCCTTTATGTAAGGAGTTGCAACAGTTATGTGGCTTTAGAAGAAAACGAAAAATAATGCACTTACGTGGTGTTTTCCTAGTGTAATTGACAGAAAAAGCGCTTGTAACGATAACATTGTGATGTCACTAGGTCACGTGGATTCCCCACACTGATATAATTTGCCGAAAAAGAACGAATTACAGTAAAAAATGTAATGTTGTACTAAACTAAATGAGAACAGTGGGATGAATCGAATACATGGTGTCGGAGATGGAGAAGGTTTATCCGGTTCGCTGCGAAAGCGAATCGTGACTCGCTAAAGCTCGCCGGATAAACCTTCTCCATCTCCGGCACCAACATGTATTCTCTATATAAAGTCATAACAACGTATTATGAATTTGAGGCTTAAGATCGGTGGGTATATTCCATTGTATTCCCAAAACTTGTAAAAATGGTATCACTTGAATAAGGTATCTTGAAGAATTGCACTGTGTCTAGTATATCAGTCTGATCTATTTGACTTACACATTAAAACAGATAATCTGTGTAAGTCAAATAGATCAGACTGATATACTAGACAAAAGCAGACATTTGTATAGGATATTTATTTGCTTTATAATTACCTTCTTTGCACATTAGGAGTAAAATATATAAATTAAGTCTTCAACAAATTCTTACTTATTATAAGAAATGCTTTTTGTTTTTCGAATTGTATAAAAGTGGGGGCTGTATTTGCCAAATACTGGCGCGGCAAAAACAAACCGGCGGAGGTCTAATCTGATTTTATTAACCTTGGCATTTAAATACATTTAATATGTATAATGTTTATTGTACATCGTGCTTATTGAATAGCCATGTGCTTGTTGACACACATTGTCACCAGATAAATTAATACGGGGTATCATTAATCAGCAAGCTATCATCAATTATAAGTGTTTCAAAATCAACACAAAGTACAAAGCCGATGTTCAAATTACCTTCTATAATTTGGATAATTCGCGAATACACTCATTAGTACTTTTCAAATATAATTAAAGAAAACTCCCGAGTTGTAATACCACAATTTTTACCAGTTCTTGCCCATATTCTTTATATGCAGTAGTATATTGGAATTAAAATTAATACGAGCATTTGAATTTTGAAATGGGTCTTTGCTGGTCGTCAGTCCACGTCCGTCGTCGTGCATCTTGCGTCGTGTGTCGTCAACGTTTACCTTGTAAGCACGATAGGGGTCACAGTTTCTGTTGGATCTTCACAAAACTTGATGACACCGTTTGTGTTGATACCATTTTGGACAATTTCGAACACGGGATATTAGGTGTAAAAAGGGTTAGACCGTCAGATAAAATAAAACATTGTGAACACTCTGAAAGTCACTGTTTCAATTGGATCTTCATCAATGCATATCTAAATGAAATTCACACATGTGTCACCTTGGTTAAAATGTAGATCACCGGGGCAAATAACAGACAACTTTGTAAACACTTTCATGGTCACAGTCTTGATTAGATCTTCACTTTGTTATAACAAATAGTTGACAGCGCACTACTTTTTTCTGATGTAGAATTCGTAATATATTGCTTTCACCTAATGTAAGATTACTTTTTATGATCGTTTGCTTCTTAGTTTTCGGTACAACTTCATATAACCTTTAGGGTCAGCCCATGAAATTTGATTAGTCGAGAAACTATTCTTTCTTTTCTCTGACCAAAGCATATATATTATGTTACCTTATTATTGTTGACATTCGGAACATAGACAGGTTTTAATTGTCTTCTATCAAACAAAATATCAATAACATATTGGCAAATGTTATTTGTTTAGTCACAATTTGTAATAAATGTATCCTGAAATAGAGAATCATACTGAAAATATGTACATTAAAACATAAATATCAATTCACTTTGACATAAAACTATTTGTACTGAGATTCCACAATTATCAAAATGAGGTGTATATTAAAAAAGATCTAGGCGGTGAGACCGCAACTAGTGATGAGTAAATTCAAATTTATTTTGTCCTTATATTCTGAAAATGTGAAACGCCATGTAAAATTGATGCTCTGGGAGCTTTAGACGGCAAATATCAATATTTTATTCAATATAATTCGCCTTTGTTATAATGTCATCCAGTCTTTTTTTATTTTTTGAAGTGCTTATTTCGTCAGTGTTGCTGAATCTATTTTGCGTGCGTAGAGTTATGTATACGCGTTAATTGTATATGCACCAGATGTTTTATCAGTAGACTAATGTCATGACATGTCTTGTCGTTTCGTGTCACATAATGCGATAGTATGTGTTGTCTCCATGTTTAAGAGTAGGCTGTGCTCATGAGATAAAGCAGAACTCTGTGATTTACACTGGTGGCCAACCTAAAGTGATTGATAATAATTACTTCAGGAGCTCTCGGGAATTAGTGTTGATGAAAATTGCTAGAAATGTGTTAAACTCCTATTTTTCAACTCCGAGTGTACAATTTGTTCACATTGTTCTAAGTGAAAATTAACACTCTTTGTCAAGAGATACAACCAATACATATCCAAAAATGAATATATGATCTGCTAACAATGATTTTAAAACATTTTTATGTCAATTTTGATCAGATTTGATAACGATTTGTTACAACACTTCAGCTCTGTTCTATTTCAGATAATACTAAAATTCTAAGACAGCAACATACTGAACTAATTCACCTAATCATTTATACACATGTACTGTGTATAGCGTTCTTATATTGAAATAACTATGTATTAATTAGTTAATACTGATTATCACCGTATACATTAATACGGGGTATCATTAATCAATTGTCCAAAAACAAGCTTAAACACAATTTAAAAACGAATATGTTTATATCAGGGCATTTTACAGGGAATTACCTCCTATTTGATGAATCAAATGAAAGATAATTTACTGATTGAATTGTTTCATGTTTATCATGGGTTATCAATGTGAGATCATTTTGCAATTATTATCTTTTATTTCAATTAATGGATTCATACACATTCTGAAATTTTGTTGACCTGCCAACGAATGTACCTCATCTGATTTAAACCAAGGTTTTAGCTTTGGTCCTTGTTAAAATGGTAAATAGAAATAGTAACGAGACCGTAAGTTCTAATTTATGTTAGAACATGCTACACTTTGCTAACAAATGAGTTTGCCATATATGGTATGCGATTTCATAATTTTACATCGATGTCGAAATCTTACAAAATAACTTAAACCGAGTGGTTATATGAAGTACTCGCATATGTTTTTAAACAGTATGGACCGTGTTATCAATTATTTCGTGTTCTATTTATTCCAAATGACTGGTTACACGAAAGGTTCTTTGTACACGAATATGTTTACATTATATATCAAAACTACACTAAGCATTTGTACTTATCAATCACTTCTCCTTTATTTGTATCAATACAAGTAATTTGAATAAGAACAATATGGGTTTCCAAAAGAAAACTTACTAATTTGTGAAAAGTTCAAACAATAAACTTATAAAAAATGTTACATGATAAGGTGCAATTATTAAACGTGATCAATGCAAAAAAATAATAAAGTGTGCGTACCATTTATTCTTAAGAATAAAACTAGATATAATATATCAATGTGACTACATGGCAATCACAAATGAATAAACAACAGAACAGTTTTGTTATATAGCAAAGTAAACATTATCTTTAAAATATTGACTGTAGAATGTGTCATTTTGTAGAACCATGGCGGAGTCGGGGATCATGAATTTTGAAGTAGATGGTGCGCGTGTGATAGAGCACGGAGACATATGTGAAATGTGTGAACATACGGTGTCAGTGGGGTACTGTTCTGAGTGTGAATGTTACATTTGTCAATCATGTTTTGATAACCACATTAAGGTAAAGAAATACAATCACCATGTGCTGCAAATAGCTCCTGACAGCAAGGAAGATGACCGTACAGTTCATTTCAAAACTTGTACAGAACACACGCAGCAAGAAGTTCGTCTCTACTGCACTGATCACAAGTGTTTTGGATGTGCAGAATGTATGTTGTTCAATCATAGATCATGTGAGTACAAGTACATAACAGAAGCATCCAAAGAATTCGAAGATAGTGGAGAACTTGCTCTTTTTCTTGAAGATATTCAAGACTTAGAGAATGTTCATGAAAACTGCATTGAGTCGATTGCGTCTCAGTCAGAACTGTCCAATAAAATTGATAAAACAACAGCAAACGACGTGCACAAATTCGTGAAAGATGTTGTATCATATGTAACAGATGAGGAAAAACGTGTAATCAAGAATGCAGATTCAAAGAAATCTGCAAATGATGATAAATTAGAGAAGTTATCGGATGATCTTCAGGATATTGGATCCGACATAACGTCTATAAGTGCAGATGTCAGAAGTGAAGACAGGATTTATAAGATGTTCATCCTAGCCATGGAAACAAAACAAAAATTAGTCCAGATTCGAGACAAATTAGAATCCATTGATTGCCAAAACGTTATTGACAGATATACATTCTATCCCGACAGATTGATTCAGCATCAGTTGTCAGAGAAACGTCCTCTTGGCAATCTTTCTGACAACACCCAATCAGAGGAAGGTAATTTATACGTGTCGTTTTCATTATACATACATGATCCTATTCACGATTATGATAAAGAAACATACTAATTTTAGATCATCTCCGTAACGATTAAATAGCAGTTCAGGTGAACAATAATAGGCATTGTTACACCGTATAGAGCTTACACCGTACAAAGCTTGGATGTAAGCTATATACGTTGTCACGCAACGTTTAGAGCTTATCGTTAGCATATACGTTGATGATAATTTGGCTGACGTATAGAGCTACATGCCGAATGAACTAGATTAAAAGACAGGTATCTAATTTTTATTTTTTATACTTTTATAGAACTTATTTTCACAAAAGAGTAAAATGCGAATTCTTGCCCAATTATCGAGGAACCTTTACATAATTATTCCCAAAATAATGCAAATATTTCGTCCATGTGTCAAAGTTGTTGATCGTAATAAAGATACGAAAGATGAAGATATGTCGTGCTTCTCTGAAATGACACACCATGAATATAGCTCATCCGGGTTGCTCTATTCAGTGAATGTCTCACTTTAATTTGGGGAGCTGTGCACGGGGGAAAACATATGCAAGTCGTATACTGCTGGCATACACAATATCAATATAATGAAATTCAAGTCAACGAAAACAACTTACTTTACTGAGAGCCATTCGGTTAAGCAGGGGTTACCTTATTTCCTTAAAAGACAAGCAAACATATCGCTAATACATCGAAAATACATATAGTGGCATCAGGTGTTTGCATAAACAACTAATTTATCATCATTACAAATTTAATGAAATTAATCATGAATCAGAAATATTGGATCTCTGACCGAGGAAAAGCAACAATTGCTCCAAATACAGCTTCCTGTCGAGTACGGGATCTATATTCGGTGAACAGAACTTCCCAGGGTAGCTGTCATGATACGATAATATTTGCGAATACGCTATTCGAGGAGCTATATTCCAAAGTATACCTAAAGGGTGTGACAGTGCACTGTATTTCTTTATGCAATTTTTACAAAACGTTCACGGGTACTTTTAAGACGCAAATAAACACAAATAATTATGCAATTATTGTTGAAAGACTGACCGCCCATTCTACACTTTTATGCGACCTTAAATTACATACCTACCCTAACTCATCATTGTCCATTTAAAACTTTTCAGCAAACGAGCTCTATACGTCAAAATAGTGCATATTGACCTATAGAGCGTACGGTAAGCTTTATACAGCGCAAGCTCTATACGGCGTCATCGTCAACGTATGGAGCTTACATCTTGTACAATTAAAATCATATGTGTATTAATTGCCACATGAGTTCTTTCAGATGATTTTGACTATTATGAACGTAATTACAAAGCAGAGTGCTTGGATACTCAACGTTATAAACAGCAATTGTCCATTCAAGACAAAAACACTAATCGTCTAGAACAACAACTGTCAACTCAACAACAGGTTAATAAACGTCTTCAACAACAACTGTCTACACAAGAACAACATTCTAAGCAACAATTGTCCTCTCATACACAGGTGATTCAACGTCTTCATCAGCAACTATACGCACAAGAACAGGAATGTAAGCAACAATGTTCCACTCAAAAACAGGAGAATCAACGGATAAATCAACAACTTTCTACACAAAAACAATACATTAAACGACTTCAACAGCAACTGTCAACACAAGAACAAGAGCTTAATCAACTGCACAGCCAGGTTATAAACTTTTTTGTCACCTTTATGTTTAATTCATGTACATATATAATGATCAGCATTCATTACAAGTTTCGATATCTGAAAACTGAAAAGTAAACAACAAGTATCTGTTAAAAACAGGTGAAAACTTATGTTATTTTTTTATTTAGCTCACCCGGACTGAAATCAGATACGAATCATTAATTAGTTATTGTTGCTGCGGATCATGAAATGACCTAAATATGTTTTTATTCAAACATGTATGATATATGACTCTAGATATGCAATGCATCGCAAGGAAATGTTCTCGTTCACGAAATATTATTAGGATACACATTATACAGTTATGCTTATTTCAATAATTCTAATTTATATATGGGTTGATCCTGTATGAAACATGAAATGCTGTTTTAGTGTCCGTTTTCAAATTCTATCATAATTTTCGTATTACGTGCATTATTCTCAGCAGATCGTACAAAAGTAAATTGAAGGACATTTTCGTCAAGCATTCGATTAGTAACAATGTGTACATTGCTTTAATAAACACGCACATGTTCGCATTCAGAAGCCTGTCAGGAAATTTGTATTATCGTAGACTGTAATATATCAGACGTCAATGAAATCTTTATAATGTAGTGCATATTAGCCTGCGGACATGTATGCGATGTTAGTCAGATGAATACGAGCAGAACAATTGAATGTCCTACGTGTGGTATTATCTTTGGTGGTACGTACATATTACTTATGTTCCTATGTGTATATATATCAACAACTGTAAATGAATGTACAAATACATTTGTGTCGATCAACAATTTAATTTTCTAGACAGTAAATCTATGAATCTATCAAAAATAGTGCGTAAACATTGCTACGTTTTGTATTATAATCGTTGGGTTGTTTGACGATGTTCATTAATTATAATTAATTTAGATATTTCTTCTTTTAAATCTTTAACAATCTAAATATCATCAGAATTCTTAGACAATAAACTCGTCAAGAAGAAAACCATACAGAAATCAATAAATATATAATATTACATAAAAATTGTCTTCCACTTTTATAATACATTTATATTATACCATGTACACACGTTTTGGGTTATTGCATTTTGTGAACTACAGATCAGCCTGATGGTACATTGAGAACAGAGAAACAAGGAGCCTACAGCAAGTTGATATTTAAATTTGGCAAAGGAATGCAATCGGTAAAACCTTATTTAATTTGTTTGAAACACGAATGTGGAAAACATTACACCAATCTAGTGTCCGTTCATAAGGCTTATTAACTGCAGAGTTTGCCTATTTAGTCTTGTAAGTTGTGGTTTACTGTTTACATGAAGAGTTTAAGTAATCCTAATAAGAAATGTCAAAATGCTTAGTAAGGAATTAATGTGAGGAATTAATTTATCGTTGACGAATATATGTATCGTCTTCCAAATAATCCGTTATATGATTAACAGCATTATTTCCTAACATGTCCATATCTAACATTGTTTATCTAGTAATGTGTTCAGCCAATAATAAAACCAATGTTGACAATCTTACGGTTTTATACGAAGATTTTGTTGAGTGTAGTTTTAATTTCAACTCCTGTAAACCTCTTTAACATTCTTAATACCGTAATACAGGTCTATGTTATTATTGTATTCAGACGTTGAATCTGAATCCTGGGAAACCCTATGAAGGAAATGAAGTAACGGGATATGTAGAAATGTACAGAGGTGGACCAATTATTTTAGGAATGCTGAAACTGGCATTGAATCGAAAACTTTTGTTTACCATCAATACAAATGGACATATTGTTACGAACAAAATAGACATATTCACGTAAGTGTTGGACGTTAAATTGTAATAACATAACAATTAGGGCGGGATGAGTTGAGTATTGAATGGTTATTATATGAAATGCAGCTTGTCAATGACATATGTCTTCGTTCATTTAAAAATTTAGTTTCACATATTGGAGAAAATAATGTACTCGGTAACTCATGTCGTAAAGACAATACGAAACATTGTTCTTATTATATATTAGTACATATCCTACCTTTTCTTAACTACAGTCACTGGCGTAGCTTCCTTAATAAGATTCCGATCGCGCTACATCTATTTTAACAGACATGAACTTTACCGACTGTGTCAATAAACGTATCGTATATATGTACCTGGAATGTAATTTCATTTGTTATCGGGGTTAGCATGAAAACTAGCCACTTAAAAACTAACAATGATATAAAATCATTTTACTTTGAATGATGTCGCTGTGAACATGGGTTTCATCATATTTATTTTATCATTCGGTACAAAAATAATTCATATAATATATAAGCATACATTATATGGCAAGTGTCTTCACAAACACGTAGACTTGTCTCGGTCTTTTAGATATATAATCATATGCGTATGCTTTTGATATGATTTTGAAATATAAATGCAAGTTAGAATTTGAAGGAAAGTCAATGTATGATATGTATACAATGATATCGAGCTGTCCTTCAAAAGTGTATATCTCGGTGAGTAATAATCATCCATAATGATCGATGATAATACACCTGATCGATTATGATGATACAAGAAATTGCCGAGTGGTATGTAATGTTATTACGTCCGCAATAGGACTAACTGAAATATGTTACTAACGATAATGTTAGAAATTTATAATGTATTGTAAGTTGAAAGTTGTTATTGTGCCCCTTGCTTGATCAATTATCAACAATCATTCTCACATTATTCTTTTCTAAAATAAATAATTAATATGTATTTTTCTTTTTATTTCCAGTGAACCACCACCAAGGTGAGTGTTATCTTTGATACTGTATTTGGGTTTATCTCCATTAAAAATGTGCTTTCGATAAGTAGCTATAGTAATGGTAATTGCAAATGTAAATACCAGTGCACGGGAATGAATAATTGACTATACTTTTGTATTTATTAATTGATTTTAGAGTCATGATTGCTGTGGGTCTTGGGTGTATACATGTTTAAGTTATATCATGCGTGTGTGTTTCATGTCAATGAAAATCCAGAATTATTATTCATGTATATATCATATCGTACACTATAACCATGGCGGTACCATAATTTACGCTACTAATGTATGTAAGCGAATCTTTTCTCAAACAAATAATGTAATTAAATGATAATACGATCAAATACTACAGTATTCTTGAATAATATAATGCACCTATAAATATATAAGAAATGTATTACGACAATTATTTCGCAGTAAATTTAATCAGAAATGAAGTCTTAGTGAAGATATTTCCAAAGCTTTTCTAAATCGATATTCACTTCTTAATAAAACCTTTGTTGTAAACTACCACCATTTAACACACGGCTAACAAGTGCTTTTGTCACATATAACTTGGTTTTTAAAATTGCTATTATGTAAATGTAAATTTAGTGATTGCGTTTATGTCCTTTATATAAGCATGATGATGATTCTTTGCGCTTTAGGTCGGTTTATGTTATATTTTATGTCGTATGTATATTTAATTAGTTTTGAGCCAAAGAACAAAAAAGCGTTCACTTTCTCCGTCGAACAAATTCGTTTTATTGTCATTACTACTTCCCTTTTGTACCATTGTGTATTTAACATATATTACTTTATACACCAACTTTCATTGTTATGTTCACTGCATATGTACATTATGTTGTTTTCATATTTTTGTCAAAGAACTTAAATGCGCACAATTTTCCTTTTAACAATTTGTCTTTGTCTCTTATTAATGTTAGATAACTTATTAACGGCTTCAAGAATGATCTCTAGTTAATATTGTAATTATCTCAATAAACGTTATATAATATAATATTATATACATTTTAACATGTTGTTAGTATTGCTTATAGTTGATCAACTTTCATTTCATTTAATTACAGGAAATATGGGTAAGTATTGTCATTCATCTTACATTCTGTAAGTTTCACTTGTCTTAATTCATCGATGGTCTAGACGCGTTCGACACTTAAACATATATACTGGTTGATATATTTGACAATAGGATGGAGTATAATGAAGACTTAGTCTAACAAACACACAATGAGAAACATGTGTGCTTTTTAAGTTACGTCAAGGTATAAATTACCATATGCTGTACTATATACATGTATTCATTCGGGCGTTCGTTCAATATTGAACATGCTTTATAGTATTTATACAAGCATTATCGTTTTATACGTGTACTATTTAGATAATCAGAATAACGTTTATGTCACCCGTATGACATTTGATATTAAAACATATTCAAATGAAGGAGCACAATATGATAGTGATATCATGACATGTATCTATTTCATTCCAACATTTTATAAAGATTAATTATATAGTGCATAACAAGGTTACCTTTTACATAAATAAAACTGCAACATATCTTCAAGGGTATAATTTATTCTATGAGTCATCTTTGCCTCTTGTGATTCAAGATAAAAAGAACAAGTAAAATGTATGTCTTCAGAACAACGGGCGCATTCCCGTGTGTGTCAATATATTCGTAAATGGACATAACTTGCACTGATAGAAGTTGTTTGTCTAAACCTTTAGTAGATAAGATTTCAGATAGTGTATTTCGCATATCATTTAATATGTATTAAATGATTATAGTACTGATTTTTATGATAAAGTGAACACACGTTTATTTTGCACATCAAACGTGTAGTTGCATGCAACTGAAGTTTTACTATAAAAGTTCTTAAGCCACATGCTATCTATATGCTAGATCCCTGCATTGTATTACACGTATCAAATCAGGCATAAATCAATCAAAGCTGAACGTGTCATTACAAAAGATCGCAAACAGTTAATAACAATGTACATAATATCAACAACAAAAAAAGAGTTCATATTCTTTATAATTTACATAAAACTTACAACAAGTCTCTGTCTGTCGCTAATCACCACACTTCTGCTTCCTTACCACTGTACTTTGTAACTAAGTACTGTAAACTTCATAGCATATGTCTTATAAGTCAAGTGAAATGTATACTTTTCTGAATTAACAACAAGAAAATATTGAAATTCCCCCCAACTTTGTATATAAAGCATTAATATTTTCATATTCCAAGATAAAGAAATAATAAAGAAATAAAAATAATAAACAAAGATATAAACGAATCAAAGTACTTACATAAAAAATTAAAACAAGTACGGAAGTAAGTAAGAATTTGAAAAATACAACATAGAAAATGTATGTTTAATTGTAAGTTAATATCAAAGTGAATGATGATAGGTAACGCTAAAATATATCTTTTTTTAAATGTTCGTGTACATTTGTGAAAAAGGCAATAGCTGTACTTAGAGGATGGGTTTTAAATTAAAGTTTTGCACACTGAAGCGTTTGCCCTTTTTTAAACAGAGCTTGAACTAATGACTATAAGTTTTCGCATTGCTCGTCATATTTTATCCCCCAAGATCTCATTAGTTTCCAATTAAAGACATTTTACTAAATACTGTGAATATGTCTTATTTCAATGTGTATGGTGCCCTGAACTAATGATGGGTTAATCTGTATACAGAGCTATTTTCTTGATTTGTAATATTTAAGACTAAAAAATATGTTCACAGAAGAATTACAAATGCAATTTAATTAATCTTTTAAATACATGTTGTGCAAACGATATGGTTATTTTATATTCTCACATTCCGTTCAATATTCTTACATCATTAATTACTTATCATAAACGTTTTAAACTTCTTTCCAGTCCAGAGTGGTACGTATGTTTTATCATACTTTATATTACAGTTTTCCGCCATTACACCCGTCGTATCGAAATCACGTATCAAGACAGTGTTAGAACTTACGAATATGCATCCAATGTTGTTACTCATAGGTGTTAGGAACATTGCATCTCAGTTAAATGTCATTCCTACACAGTTTGTCAGTTACTTTAACCTTCATCCTACCAACATATTTTTTATCCTAATCCTACCAACTGGGGTCTGTTTGGACCGCAGCTTGAAAAATATACTGAAGCCTGAAAGGTAAAAGTCATACATAAGTATTGTTTGAATAGGTCAATTGGGCCAAACTAAGCAGTACAACATCAAACTTAGATATTGTTAATTTTTTCATACCTTTCCTGACCTATGATAAACTTCTAACCATTACATATACCAGAGATAGTAATAAGAATGTCCATTGTATACAACACATGTACACAGTACATTGTTAACGTAGCCATCTTGTACGGTTCTACCTTCTCTAAAACGCTTGTGTCATTTATGAATTTGCGGTTTTGCATACTGGAGGTTTCAAGTTAGAATTTACAATATTATTATATTTGTCGATAATTTGCAAAGGCTGATGAAATTATTAATGACTAATATATATATTCAGCGTTATCAACGACGTCATTCTTTTTTATTGCACAATTCAAAGCTATCCGATTTTCCTGGAATTACACAATAATGTTAACATTCAGTATTACATTAATTACCCGTTATACATTACGTCACAGAAGACGTCAAACAAAATGTTCACATTATTGGCGTATTTGTATGCACAACGAAACGCATGATAGATAAAATATATTTTCTGTAATATGTTGCGCTATGTGAACGTAAAGCAGAGTTTCTATGATAGCAAGTATACTTTTATGATTTTTCTTAGTCATCTGATGTTACATGGAAATTTATGCTAATTTTTATTTTCTGCACCCCTTTAACAAAACATCTTGATTGCTATCCCATGCCAAAGGCTGGGTGATATAGCTTTCGTTCGTCCATCCATCAAGATGTCTGTCCGTCACACATTTCGAAACTTGCAATGATTTTAAAACTTATGAGAGTTTTGTTTGAAATGTAAAATATAGGTAGAGCGTCATGAGTTTGTTAATACTTATGAAGAACCATAGCTCTTCAATGCAGTTAGGCAAAATTAATCCCTCTCTTCAACTAAGAAAATTCGTCATTTTCGATGTGATTTTAACTTGAAAATAACTTGAAAAGTACAAAAGGGAACCACAGAAACGTGAACAATTGGTAGAGAGTGATAACTGTAAGAGTATTGTTTAAGAGTCATAACTATGTCATGGATTTCTTCTAAATTTCTCACTTTTGAATTTGAAAAGTACTAAAAGGGAACAGAATGAAACCTGCAACCTAAGTAGAACGTGCAGTGTACTGAGCAGGAATGTTAACGGTATTGTTATGCTGTTTTTTTTTGTATTTTTATGCCTCTTTGTTCTTGTATTCATAATGTTTGAATTTGAATGTTAAATAGTAAAATTGCGTTTAAAAATTAATATGTTTAATTATGTGCTTGTCTATTACACTAGATAATCTAATATACTGCATTCCAGCTTTATCGTCTTTCGCCTTAGTTTAATCCTCTTTTCTGTCTGTGTAAGTGGCATTAACATTTTGTTTCTATAGCAATTACTTTTGTATAACTGACCAAACAAAGTTTTATGCGGCTTATATGTTACGTTTCTCGCAGCTTGAACTTAAATATATCATTTAATCTTTTTGTTTTCAGAAATACCCTTTCTTCTAGTTTCAGAATGTATATACATGCATTTTAATTGGTCGTTTTAATTTATATCACTCCCATTTTTGTATGCATGACTTGCCCGCTTGGGTAGTCTGGTCAAAATGTGACTCTGAAAATTCATACGACAGAAGGGACTTGAAATTTGTCTCAGCTGTACGGTGAATGTCCACAGACCAGTTAGTTCGATTGCGCCATCACGTTTTATTGTGTTTCATATTTGGATTGTTGTTTACATTGACATTATTATTGTTATCATTCCGTTAAAAAATAAAGTGGATCATTGAAGTTTTTGACTAAGAGTAACTACTGTTGAATTGTGATGAGCAACAGGAATTCCTGTGCTGACAGATTGTACATTTAGCTAATTCCCCGAAATAAAGTAACGCGCGTAGACAACAACGGAAAGAATAGTTAATTAGCGGCGTTACAGTATACTTCAATTTTACTGAATTATTCCCTCGTTCGGGTCTTAGAAAAAAATGTCACTTTTCTGTTACTTATAGTAAAATTACCAAAGGGAACTGCATGAAACGTCTGCTTTAACCAACTGACAAAGTTACTCGGCGTGGATGTCAGTTCGACGAAATTACATGTTCCATGTATTAACAACAATATGTATTTCTGATGAACTCATTTAGATTTATTTCTTTTCAGGTATCTATGGTACGTATTAATTATATGTCATCATGCAGCTTTTTATAGAAAATCACGCGCGGACATACAATAGGACCATATTAAGTCAGCCGATAATCTCAAGAATATTTCTGATATGATGTTTATCATTTTGTATTAGATACATTAGGAATCGTACTCAGCCTATAGGCATAAACAAACTAAGACAAATTGTTGTCATATGAAGTTTACCACAATAAATTTATGCAATAAGAAAATATCACTCCGCGTATCCAGAATCAGCGTTGAATTGTAATTTATTTGTTGTATTTGATTCGCAGTAAACGGTTAGCAGAAATCTATAATATACTGTACTTTTTTTTATATATTTCAGGCATAGGAGGTAATATTACAGTAGTACATTATTTGTGTTGTGTGCTAAGTCGATGTTTCATTATTTTCGAATCTATACGTGTTCATCAATGCAGTTACTTTGTTGACATTCCGTTTTTATCTTAGGCAATGCATTTCAGATCGCCGTGCTGATTTTCACATATTCTGGTTTTCATTTCATCAACCTATGACAGATGAATATTGAAAATATTTTAGGAATTCCATTAGCGATACATGTATTAGACGATGATAAATGATACATAAGATAAATTATGTAATAATTATGAAAGTATTACAGCGAATACATAACCATACATTTGTGTCGCTTCATGCAGTATAAGTCGTACGTATAATTAAATAACGTTCTAAATGTATTACTTGTTTTTGCACGGGGAAATATACTGATTTATAAATCCGATGAATTCACGCCGTCTTTTTACAAGTATGCCGACATGTCTGTATTGCATTATTGTTCATCAAAATTATTCAAATTAAACAAAGTTGTCTTTTATGTACAATAAACATCAATTGTTCAAATATATGAATCATGTTTATCAAAATAATATTGAAGCCTTACTTAACAACATTTACTGCTCTATTTTATGTGTACAGAATGGTGGACTACTGCACGAGCTCTAGAGTAAAAGAACAATTACGTGCAAAGGGAATAACTGAGGCGGATGTGGCTTAAGTTGTTGTTATTGAATACAATATCACAACAGACTTAACTATATTATATAACCAAACACATTGCTTATACTGCATGATGACATTTGTAAATTCACATAGATTTTACGCATGCTGATCATAAATATTTGAATGAGAGAAATTATTCTGATTCGTTAAGATTGTATGTCTGGATGCTGAACAAGTTAAAAATATAATTATTTTGTCAATATACCTATATAACAAAACCGGAATGAAACAAATGGATATGTTTATATGATATTATTGGAATATCAACCGTGCACTTATTAAATCATATTGAGTTTCAACAATTACTGCTTCAACGAAATGTACATATTGATTCCGCACAAATTGTTCACATATTCTAAAATGCATATACACCATATTTGATTTTTGTATTGGATCATCTTTTCGTATTTCTAAGGTATGTTTTAATCTGAATATCGGCATTCATTAATTGATAGTTGATTGGTTTGATAACCATCTGCACTATTCTAATGTGGATTAGATATTCCTGACTTCATCTATGTACGCAGACATGAAACACACGTTGCTAGAATATTGACAATATAACTCTAAGTGATCATGTTCATATATCTAATACATAATGTTCAATGAATGAAAATGCATGATTAAATCCAGGTAATTAGATCCGTTTTATACACTATGAATAAAAACTTGCCATATTCTTTCTGCTTAATAATTAAACAATAATAAATGATAATCAGAGCATATTCAACATGTTTTTGTGTTATTATTAAAACGGCGTATATGGGGGAAAAGACAAATATACAACAACAGTTTAGTTGTACATTGAACGTGCATCTTGTAGATAATTAGTGTACGCCACGAAAGAGAAATACGTAACTCCTTCCATAGCATATTTGCACAAATATTACATAATATTTGGTGAATATAATATGGTATCAGTGTTGTAACTGATAACACAGTTATACTTTATTAATTATCACAGAATATATATACATAGTATTCTATTCTGCGTGTTGACACACATTTTCACAAACATTTATTTTATCATTGGAGCGGTAATACTTTGTTAAGAGAGATAAGAATGGTAATTTAACGCGTGATATAATTATTACGTATTCTGTATTTTCCTGAGTTACTTCTTTTACCTTAAATGAGCGACCAGTTAACGTGTAATATGAGTATTGTGTTTTCTCTATTTTCCTGAGTTACCTCTCTTTTTACCGTATATAAGCGATCAATTCACACAAAATGTATTATTATGTGTCGTGGAAATACATTATAAACATCCAAGCTGTTGAACAATTATATATGACAATAAAACACAGAGTATATCTCATTCTTGCTTCCCCTTTCTAATCAACAATTCTATATAACAATAAAAACACAGAGTACATCGTATTCTTGATTCCGTTTTATTATTTGAGTCAAGAATCAATGATTTGTAATCACTGGTATCAGACAATAATTCCCATAATATATCAGTCGGCATTGCACATGATTGAGATATTGCTTGGCATGTGAAATTAATAGAGAAACTGATGTATTGAGGTACGGGTCATACAATTCCGAGCGATATTACAAATGCCGTCCGTCAATATCTTACACAAACAAGTTACGATCGAGTAATATAAGTTGAGAATAGCTCTTAATGAGGAGAATCAAGTAAATATAGATATATATTATATGTGAACGTAACAACTGCATTTGTTCTTTTTCTATACACAATTAGAACTAAAATGTACCTTCCATATTTAAATTATTCTGTACGCCGATTTGATAATGTACATCTAAGATTAAACAGTGAACTATCTACATTTTACACTTATATCTGATTACCTCAGTATCATATAATGACAACTACAGTACATTCTTCCGGTTGAAATATTGCCCATAAATAGTTCGGTAAAAATCAGATATGTATCTATTTCAATGGACAAATACATGTAAAAATCATGGTAACTATATTTGTTGTTTTGATTGAGGTAGATACGAGATTTGTAAGACTGAAAGCATATTGAAATCCTGGTAGTAAGTCTGAAAATTCAAATTCTCTTACGAGAGTATTTTATCAAAATGTCTGAAATATATAGTATACGATATTTGAAAGTCAAAATATAAAGATATATTCTAAAAAGTTTGTGAAAATGTCTACTGACGTTTATCATTACTGGAGTATTATCACCGATTATAACATAAAGAAATGGTCCAAGATAACAAGTAGATTAAGGAATTTCAGCCTTAATAGTCGAAGTCAAGTTGAATCTTACAAAAGTTCTTGCAAAATAAACACAACTCATTAATTCGTCAGATATGGTTTATAATTCAGCAATGGGAACACCATCGTCATCTGATAAGTCATTCTCACAAATAATTTAGATTTTTTAAGCCTGCTGGTGCCTTAAAGCTTCAACACTGATATCATTGGTTGCATTTAGGCATAAAAACACTTATTTGCCATTAAGTATTATAAACATAGATTTGATACTAGTTAACGCATTTTTTATTCAAACACTCCAACCAGAATGGTTGAATAAGATAATCTTAAATTGTATTTCTTTAACTTGTCACAGACCTATGTTTATGAAGTTAAATCGTATAACAAGCTTAATGTGAAGCACAGCTATAATGATCGCGGGTGTATAAGAAGCATCGGAAAATGTCTCGTTCCTCGAACAAGGCATTCTTTACATAATTGTAACAAATATACACTAAAATATTAATGTTTGTGAAGTACGTATTCATTATTCTATTTTACAAAGTATAGATTCCCAGGTCGTATGGGGGACACTGTAGGGTTAAGACAACGCGAGATAATACAAAGTACACTTGTTATATTTAAACATTACACAAAATATTGTTCTTCATATATGTAGTCACCATGTCCAAAATGACATGTGGAGATAATATTTATATCGTATAAATTATTAACTCATATTGCATACATGGATAGTTTAGATAAACGCTGTTCTCGGATTAGATAATTTACATCTAAGATTAAACACCGATCACTACAGTGTGCTGTATCAACACATCTGTATCCAAATGAATGAATATACTAAAGTTTTGTACGTATCGCGATCATACAACTGTTTCACAAGGACCGGAACTTCTTATTAAGGGAGCAACTTTAAGACTGACCATCTAGTGAAGAGTGTAAGTTAACTCATATATTATATATATTACGTATATCCGTGAACGTCTGAGGTTCAAAGTGTCTTAAAATAGCTAGTAGTTGTAACTGAAATACTTAATTAAAACATAAATACCATATTAATTATGTTTTTCGAAAGCTCGTAAAAGTGGAGGCTGTATTTGACAAAAACCAGCGCGGCAGAAAAAACGTCGGAGGTTTTATTCTGATACACCTTAGCAAGTATATACATGTAGTATGTATATCGTTCTCTTTGGAAAAGCCATGTACTTCTTGACACATATTCTCACCAGATAAATAAATTGTATACGGGGTATCATTAATCAGCAAGCTATTATCAATTATAAATATTTCAAAATCAACACAAAGTTCAAAGTCGATGTCTGTACTAATTTTTTAAGATGATTTGAATAATTCACCAATATACTCATTAGTATTTATCAAATATAATCAAAGAAAGCTTATGAATTGTATTAGCACAATTATTACCATTTTAAGGCATAATGTTTTACGTGCTTACATTTTTCACGCAGTCTTATTTTGAATCAATTTACTTACTTGCATACATACAAATATGAACTTTTGTTTCATTTATTTCCTGTTGTTCTCAATTTTCGTGTTTTTTGCTGATTAAAAGGGCTATTTCCCTGGGACGTAAAATTGTGGATTTTGAGTTTCAATTTAAACTTTGTTTGCTTGGTGAGCTTATTTAAGCTGTCAACCAGCTCTGATTTAAAAGTCAAGTTGGAATATTTGAGACCGTTGCTTACGTTATAACAAGTACCGATGAAATGCCTTTGGCAATTATTTGTAGCAAGCTTCGTAGAACATTTTCTACGCACTTGAGAAATTGGATTTGAAATGGGTATTTGCCGGTCGTCAGTCCACGTCCGTCGTCATGCGCAATGTGTCGGGCGACGACAACGTTTGCCTTGTGAGCACGATAGAGGTCACATTTTTTTTATCTTCACAAAAATAGATGACACCGTTTGTGCTATACCGTTTTGGAAAAGTTCGAACACGGGATATGTCGGGTAAAAAAGGTCAGAAGTTCAAACAGATTAAAACGTTGAAAACAATCTGAGGGATGATTAAACTTGGTTTGAACGTGGGTTATCACGGGATAAAATCAGGCCCCCGGGTCACACAAAGGATACCCTTATAAACGCTTACTTGATAAACATTGGATATTCAAAAAATCATTTTTGTCTCAATGTTATTTTTGACAAGTCCGAACAAAGGGCATCTGGAGTCAATAACTAGGTCACTGGGTCAGGTCACATGGAAACATTGAAATATTAGTCCCCATGACACACGTTCAAGATAATGTTTTCGTCAGCAAACAATGATTCTCATATGAGCAATAAAGAGCCATCGTAGCCCTCTTGATTTACATTTTACGGTAATGGAGTTTAATCTACAATGTCGTTTACATGAATGACATCAAAATTACGTGCGTGTTATAACGAATGGCTGACAATGCACTATACATTTCTGATTTAGAATTCGTAATATCTTGCTTTCACTAGACGTGATAATGATTTTTTCATCGTTTTTACGTTATTCTTCGGACATTCGGAACATATACTTACGGGTTTTATTTGTCTTTTTTCAAACAAAATGTCAATGAAATATTGACATATCTTATTTGTATGGTCACAACTTGTAATAAATTTATCCTGAAATGATAATATTTCTGAAAATATGCACACAACAACATAAATATCAATTTAGCTGACTTTGACATAAAACTATTTGTATTGAGATTCCATCAATGTCAAAATGAAGATTAAAGAAGATCTAGGTACGAAAACTAGTCAATGTAATGAGATAGTTTTAATATTGAGGTGGACACTAATCGACCTTGAACTATACTTTCAATCTGAATGACTTTGTTAATTTTCTTATGAAAAATTTATCATATTCATTTCACCATACATTTCATTAAAATCATTAAAATTAAATTAATGTCAAATAATTAATTTTAATTCGATATGTTTAATCTAACTGTCTTGTTGCTAATGAGATTCTGAACAAGCACCAAAAATAAAATTATATCGGTATTCCTTAAATGAAGGAATTAGCGAACATTGATATACAATTTCGTTTCCTGATTTTTTTACAATTTCGACTGTATAATATATGGTTTAATGCATTCGCTTTTGATAAATAGTTTAGTTTTAGTAATTTAGTGTTATTCCATTTTCAATAGAATCAGTGTCACTTAATTTTTACCAAATCAGTGTAGCTCCACTTTCACAATAATCAGTGTAAGTAGAAGTAGTGCAATTTAATTCTACCAAATATGTGTAACATCATGTTCACTAATCAGTGTAGCATTATATTACTAGAATCAGTCTAGCATCATATTCGTCAGAATCAGTGCAGCATCATTATCACTATAATTTTGTATAATCATTTCCGCTATAATTAGGGCAACCCCCATTTAACCAAATCAGTGTAGCATCATTTTCACTTTCCAAATTCACCAACTCAATATAACATAATTTTTCGTAAATCATAACTCCATTTTGCCCCTTACCTTCACCGACATCACAGTCATCTTATTTTTTATGAAATCATTTTGCCCCTTACCTTCACCGACATCACAGTCATCTTATTTTTTATGAAATCAATGTACATTTCATGTTGTTTTATGTCTTCTTAAAGTTGAAGAAAGATAGATAGATTCCTCACTGTCGCATGATATTTGGATTCTAACTAACAGAATTGAAAGGGTAGTAAATAACCAGTTGGAGATTATAATTCTGGGTTTTATCCAAATATGTTATGCTTACAGTATGAGATATTTTGCAATTCTATTTGATATTGATTCCAAAAGTAATATTAGCAAACGGGTCGTTCAGAAATGAAAACGCTATACAAATGTATATTGTTACTTCTACAATCAACAAACAAAATAAAAGTTGTCATTTATTCTAACCATTTACAAACACAAGAAGCATTTTTTTAAATAACGATATGAATAGTTTGACCTCATTTTACTTGTTCAGTATTAATCTTTATTGTCTAATCAAATGAGCCTACAGATCAATCTGCGTTGTTACTGTATGTTGAGGGCTATAATACAACTCGTTAGGCATTCTGACTTTTATTCTGATACAGAAACGTATTCAATAAATTCATATACTACGCATAAACCAAACAACCAGTGCAGATAACATTTATATCGTATAAACTATCTGTGAACCTTGAGCTTATAAATGAATAAATTATTACAATTATGTGCTCAAGTTAGGTGATTAAAATCTAAGATTAAACAGCGACCTATCAATGTTGTGCTATCATAAACGTATAATTGGTAACGATTATATGGTCTACAAATCTGTACAATATCGGGCACGTGTTTTTGAAGAATTACGCATCAAGCTGTCAAAAAAAATTGTATTATTCAACTAAGTGGTGAGACCGCACCTAGTACATAATAAGTTCAAATTAACCGCCAGGTAGCTTTGAACGGCAAATATCATTTCTTTCAATATAACTCTCTATAGTTATGAAGTCATCCAGTGGTTGTTTTATTATCGTCAGTAATGCTGAATCAATTTTGCATGCGTATAGTTATTTATTCTTGTTTGTTGTGTATTGATATGTTTAATATTCTAATTACCATGTCTCTTCGCTACTCGAGGCAGCTGCGCACCAGCTTTTTTATCAGTAGACTATTATCATGGTATGTCGTGTCGTTTATTGTCACATCATGTGAGATAAAGCAAAACGCTATGATTTACACTGACGGTCAATCTGAAGTATCTGTTAATAATTGCTTCCGCAGCTCTTGTTAGTGTTGATGAAAATGGCTAGAAATGTGTAAACCCCTATTTTTCACCTCCGTGTGTACAATTTGTTCAAATTGTACTAAGTGAAAGCTGACGCTCACTTTTAACATACAAACATGCTCAAAATAGAGAAAATAATCTACTATAAATGCTTTGAAATATTTACGTCAATTTTGATTTGATGATAATGATTACTTTTCACACTTCAGCTGTGTTCTATTTCAGATAATACTAAACTTCTAAGACAGCAAAATACCGAAATAATTCAGTATTCACCTTATCATTTATATACATGTATTGTGTGTATCATTCTCACTGAAATAACCATGAACTAGGTAATAATCATATACAGTAATATGGGGTATTATTAATCAGTAAGTCATTATCAACTATACATTGTTCAAAATCTTGTTCAAACTCGCATCGCATTAATATGTTTATATCAAGGCATTTTACAGGGAATTAACTCCTATATGATGAAAGAAAAGCAATTTAATAGTATGTATCAATGTATTATTATAAGTATAGAATGAACGATGATATTCTGAGTGAATTGTTCTCGTTTTATCAGGGGTTTTCTATGACTGACCATTCTCTAAATCTGTGACATTTCAATCAATGGATTCATGCACGTTAGAAGATATATTGTAGAACTGAAAACAAAAGTACGAGTATCTACTTTATGCTACACTTTTCTGTCAATTATGTTTTTTATCATATTTCAAAAAAAATCATATAATTATGTCTACGTTTTACATAATTTTACATCGCTTCGAAATCTAACAACATATTATTTCATAAACCAATTGTTTTAACCACGTTAATGCATTCGTTTTATCAGTTGTACTGTGACCTATCTATACTCAGTGATTGTACATAAGTTACATTATATAACAAAACTACATTAGGCAAGTATTGTTCTTTAGTAGATAGTCAAACTTGTAAAATCATACGGAAGTAAGAAATCAATAAGGCTGATATGTAAACCAATAATCAGATTTTGTCCGATCTAGTCGATTTAGATTTGAAGTTTTAATGAAGTTTGTTTATATGAGTGCCATGCGGTGTACTTTCGCGAATCCGTCGATTAATCCTATTGACATAACTCAGAGCATTTTCTTGATAAGGTGTAATCATTATGTAAACTGCAAGTAAATAATACAGATATGCGTACATTTATTCATAACGGATACAAATACTTTAACAATTTTTTTTTACTCATTCGACTTAATGACAATCATGAATTTTATATACTGACTGTATAATGTGTTATTTTGTAGAACCATGGCAGAGTCAGGTGTTACACATTTAGAAGTAGATGTTACACATTTTGTAGAGCACGGACATATTTGTGAACTGTGTGAAAATATGGCATCAGTGGGATACTGTTCTGGGTGTAAATGCTGCATATGTCAATTATGTTTTAATAACCATATTAAAATAAAGAGAAATCTTCACCATGTGCTGCAAATAGCAACTGAAAGCAAGAAAGATGGCCGTACTATTCATTTTAATACATGTACAGAACATACCCAACATGAAGTACGACTGTACTGTACAGAGCACAAATGTTTTGGATGTCCAGAATGCATGGCATTCCATCATAATTCTTGTAAAACCAAATACATAACAGAAGCATCCAAGGAATTCCAAGATAGTGGAGAGCTCGCTCGTTTTCTTCAAGATATCCGAGACTTAGAGAATGTTCATAAACACTGTGTTGAATCGATTTCCTCTCAGTCAGAACTGTCTGATAACATAGATAAAACAACCACTCACTCCGTGCAACAATTCGTGAATGATGTAGTTTCGTATGTAACTGATGAGAAGAAACTCATAATCAATAATGCTGGTTCGAAGAAATCCATTAATAATGATAAAATAGAGAAGTTATCTAATGATCTCAACATGATTGGGTCCGACATATCGTCGATATGTGCTAATGTCAAAGAGAAAAGCATGATTCATGAGATTTTCATCCTGGCCGTGCAAGCAAAGCCAAAATTATCCCAGATTCGAGACAGATTAACAGCCATTGATTGTCAAGAGGTCATTGACAAATACACATTCTATCCAAGCAAATTGCTCCAGCGTCAGCTATCGGAGAAATGTCCTCTTGGCAAGCTTTCGGACAACGCCCAATCCGAACAAGGTATTGTCTGTGTAAATTTTGTTTTAATAATCATATTAACTTATTACATTATCATGACTTAAAACTACAATTATTTTAAAATATATGTTAAGAAGATATATGTGGTGCGCACGGTAGCTATAATGATACGGTAATAATGATATATTAACGGAATGGGTGAAACGACACAGAAAATGCATGGCATGAGGGAGTGCGCGAGTACTTCTAGAAAATGTGACTATGTGTGAGTATGACATCGTGAGGTCGACTATAAGTACTTTCACGTGCTTCGTAATATGCGTGTGATATATGATGCGTATATTAGTTTCTTTAAATATGTCGCTCTAATAGTTGGCATGCACTCAGTCAATATGTTGTACAAACAAGTTTGGCATATAACGTTCATGATTATTCTCATTAGTAACGCTGATCACGAACTTATACGAATGATCCTCGTAATGTATGTAGAGATTTGTATTAATATAGATGGATTATAATGAATCTGTTTTTGTGTTATTGAAATCTCGCCAAGTGATGTGCGCTTAATCTGTAACAAGTGCTATTTCAGATGACGTGGATGATTATGAATGTAAATACAAAGCAGGGTGTGCGGTAAACCAACAACTTCAGCAACAATTGTCATCTCAAGAAAGAATAATGTTTGCTCAAAAACAGGACAACCAAAGACTTCAACAAAAACTATCTACTCAAGAAAAGTTAAATAAAATACTTCAGCAACAATTATCATCACAAGAAATTGACATTACAAGATGTCATCAACAACTGTCTACTAAAGAACAGGACAATGCAAGACTACAACAACGACTGTCCATTCAAGAACAGGACAATGCAAAATTTCAACAACAACTGTCCACTCAAGAACAGGACAATGCAAAACTTCAACAAAAACTATTTACTCTAGAAAAGTTAAATAAAAGACTTCAGCAACAATTATCATCACAAGAAATTGACATTACAAGATGTCATCAACAACTGTCTACTAAAGAACAGGACAATGCAAGACTACAACAACAACTGTCCATTCAAGAACAGGACAATGCAAAAGTTCAACAACAACTGTCCACTCAAGAACAGGACAATGCAAAACTTCAACAACAACTGTCTACACAAGAACAGGACAACCAGGTTTAGAGTTTAACATATAAAACTGATCTCATGTAGTTCATGATAGGTAATAAATATTTTGAATAATATATTATACAAGCATCGATGTCAAAACGAGGTGAACGAGATCACATGAAACGAGAATACAAAGATGACAGTATACTTTTTCAAAAGCATGAGCAACAACTGTATATAAAAAAGAACAGGAAAATTATGGTCAACACTTTCAATTTCAGTCAGCAAGTTTATTAATTCTACTCCGACTTAAATGAATACCTTTAACGTATCTGGCTTAGATAAAATCGCTAAAATAACGCAAAATGATATTTTACGTTATTTACAAAGATTAAATATCATTCTTCAATACGAAGCAACAATAAATTCTAACCAAATGCTCGAAATTAGTGATTTATTGCGATAAATACTGCTACCCTTTATCGACTTTTCCTTATCAGCGTTAAACATTTCTAACGTAATGTGCATTGCATTGTTACGATATGATACTATTATTTCATTAATGACAAAACTTTGTTATAAAATCTCTTACTAGATATCAACCTGGGCGAGGTTTCAATTTTTTAACCGTAAACATAAGCGATTTGAATGGCTATCAAAATTGAAAGGGGTGCGTCAAATTCGTTGATTTCATGAGACGATAATGATTCGACACTATAATTGTTAATTGCTCTGCTTAAAAAACACAGCAGGTGTCATTTTCGAATTAAATTTGCCGTCTTATTTGATGGCGGATTTCAAAGCGGTTGTCGGTATTTTGTAGCGGAAATGTTAATCTAGTGAATCGTGCCTCAGAATGTTGATACTTGTTTTCATTTTTTTATCTATGGAGTATTACGTAATAAACAGCGGGGTTCTGGGTACGGAATTTCTTTAAAGTCAAGTATCTAACGAACAAAGGACTTTATCCAAAAAAAACTGTGGAACGGTTCCCTACATTACACATTTATTGTCATTTTAAGACTACTTGTTGTAATATATTCCTATAAACAGAGTAGTTATCGTTGTTCAAACATTTGTACATACGTGCGATATTGGTTTATAGAAGACTAATCAAATGTAATATTTGTTTAAAATTACTTGCAATGCACTTTATACAGTGGGTTCATTTTAATATATAATTTTGGTTTAGTTTTTAAATGTATAAATTGGTGAAACTTGATTTGACCTGACATCCAAGCCTGATACCTTAAGCTTGCCTAATTTGTGAGATTAGACCTTTGTTACAAAAGGTTATACGATTACCGTACGGCTTATTATCATTTATTAATGTCTTTATTTATATTACAGAGGAAGACATTGCACATACTAAAACTCGAACGAGATATTAATGAACGGATAAAGAAATATGGTGTAAGATCTATATTCTGTACTTTCACGTGTATCTCAACGAATGGGGTAATTTGCGAAGCATTATCAAACTAATTGTACGTTACTGCATTATATTTCTAATTCTGTAAATACGAAAAGTCATAAAACAGATTGTATCAATCTGATAAAGCTATGATATTCTTGAACTCTAGATACGATAAACTGCATATTGTAGGGACCAATTGTATTATCTGTTTTCTCGAATTGTGATCGTTACCATATGATGCATTGGTAAATTGAACGACATTATTTTTTCTTCTTCTTCAACTGATGACTGGCTGTATATACTACAAGTGTTGTTATTGAAGTACATAGACTATTGTTATCACATATTTACTTTCAGATTTATTTCAATTAAGATGTTAAACATTCTGTAATGACAACTTGTTTTAAATATGATCCAATGTTTTAAGTTATCATGATTAATGCTTTCTAAATTCTTCTCCATAGCAACACATGTAACTGTACTCGGGGTACGCCGTTTCTTCAAATTTCCGCGCAAAATCATATACGATTGTGATAACATCATGACATTATTTCCGTAAAATATTATCATAATACGTTAAGGAATATTATCAGTGGAAGGAAAATAGTAATCAGATCCGCGGGGTGGGGGGGGGGTTGAACGAGAAAATGACGTCGACCGGCGACGTCGAAACCAGAGTCATGATCAAATTGTGCGTAGGTTTAAGGAAATCACCTAGAGAAATTTCAAAGATGATAACATCCAGCAGTATGTAACAAACGTTTATATGGGCATTAGTATTCAAATAGCATGGGCGGTTTAGAAATGGACGTGATTGTATTGAGAATGGTGAAAGGTGTGTGTGCTTGCCATACCTACGGCCAACATATCGTAATGATATAATCTATCTGTCTATCATCGGAATGGGGATGTCTAGAAATGGAATAAGATATTGACAGCGGCTACTTACGTACGGAAAAAAACATTTGTACGTAAATGTTAACGTTGTTATTATGACGTCGAAATTCGCGTTCCCATGCCCCGGGTCAGGTCAGGTACTTCTGTTTTCATCTATACTTGTCTGTTCATTGTTTTATACACTCAATGTAACGAAATGTAATACGAACTGTTAGATCGGCAATTGAATATAGTTTTCAGTGATTTTTACTTTATTATTTTATTACGCCCTAGTATTGTTTGAATGTACACCCCTCGTATTGTTTGAATGTACACCCCTCGTATTGTTTGAATGTACACCCCTCGTATTGTTTGAATGTACACCCCTCGTATTGTTTGAATGTACACCCCTCGTATTGTTTGAATGTACACCCCTCGTATTGTTTGAATGTACACCCCTCGTATTGTTTGAATGTACACCCCTCGTATTGTTTGCATGTGCAAAATGTTGGATCATAGAATGTGTCAGACAATGTGCGTCACTGTATGTTTGTAATTTAGCATGGTATAAGAACGACAGCACCTCTTTGTGTTTAAGTTTATATCTGCATGTGGACATGTGTGTGATGCTGATCAGATGAATGAAAACAGAACAATTAAATGCCCTACGTGTGATATCATCTTTGGGGGTACGTACATGTATACTTCATGGCATATTAATTGTTTTCCTGCATATAATATATATAAATGTAAATAAATGCGTATGTGTCGACCATCCATTATTTTTCATACTTTGTACAATACATCCATAGATGTTTCATAATGTTTTTTTATGAATCTTCAACAGGTTTATTTCATTATGTGACGATGTTTAGCACAATCTAACTAACATCATAATTCTTAGGAAACAAAACGCATAATGAAGAAGTAAACTATATAGTTATCAAGACGTATACATATATATCTACGTGTGTAAATGTCTGCCACTTTTATATTATACATTTTTGAACATGTATTATGTACACATATTCGGAGTATTACATTCGGTATAATAATGTTCTAACAGATCAGCCTGACGGTACATTGAGAATAGGGAAAGAAGCATTACACACCGAGTTGAAATTTAAATTTGACAAAGGAACACAATCGGTAAATATTATTTCATTTGTTTGAAACACGAAATTTAAAAGAAAAATATTATATACACCATACTATTTTCTGTTCACGAAGCATCGGTTCTTAACTGGTTTCTTTCCTCCTTCATTTTGGTTATTTTTCGTATCGCTCATTTATAAAATACGGTATATTTATTAGTACAGTGGTAACTAGTAAGTACAAAGTAATATAAATAAAATGACTAATGACTGTAAAGTACTGAGTAACCAAATAATGTATTATTAGCATAATCATCTCCTTTATAAACTGCTTTATGATCTACAATATCATTTACGAACAATTCCATATTCAATATAGTCTAGTTGAAAATGTGTTTAGTTATTCATATAAGCAGGGTTGACAGTTTACGGTTTATACGAACAACACATTGCATGGTGTTTTCATTACAATCACTGTAGTATAATCTAGAAAGCTCATGATTAGGTAAAAAATACTTTGTTTTTCTTGTATTCAGAAATTGAATTTGAATCCTGGGAAACCTTATGCAGCAAATGAACTAACGGGATATGTATATTTTGATGAAAATTTACAACATATGCTTAAACTGGCATATGATCGAAAAATCCTGTTTACAATCAATGAAATGGGAAAAGTTGTTTCGAATGGGATCGATATATTCACGTAAGTTTTGTTTATTATAAGTAAATGGTTATAATAATCATAATTCTATCTAAAGCTAAATGTGTTATTTATTGAATGGATATAATATGATATTTCAGTCGAAATATCGCTTGCCAATAATGCATGTTTTTTTCGTATTGAACAGTAACATCTAAATTATCGGTGAAATATTTTAAACTTTCAAAAGTGTATATGTCGGTGTGTAATAATCATCCATATTGATCGACCATTGTTCTTATTAGATATTAATACATATCCTACCCATTCTTAACTGGACCTCAAATCAGACATAGAAAAATGTAGTAGACGGATTGTACATATATATAGAAACTGAACATTTTTAGATATCAGGTTCTACACATTGCCACTTTCAAGCTAAATATATCGCAATTATTCTACATAAATGGACAGTTCTATGAATCGTTTAGATAAATGCTTTAATTAATTATAGATATTTCCATAATTAGATTCGAACGCGCTACATGTACTTTACCATGTACCAGTAATGGATTACGGTGTTGATAGGAAACTAGTGACGTCAACACTACAATGATATGAACGGTGCCGCTGTGAACATGGGTTTTGACATGTTCATTTTACCATCCCCCGAAACATTGTATGCGTCCCCTACATGTCGATGAAGACAAATGTATATATAGTTCCGTAAAACAATCATTTATATGATTACACATCATATGACAGGTTATTATTCATATGCTAATTCTAGATGAATGCATTTGTGTATTCACATTATTTATAGTATGACTTTCAAATTGAACAAAATATTGTCAAAACATGAACATTTCTTCAAATCACGTGAATATATATGTCTTACACAAAGACGTAGACTTGCCTCGGATTTTTAGGTGTGTAATGTTTTATTTTGAAACAATTTTGAATTATAAATACATACTGGAATTTGAAGAAAGTCTATGTTGAGTCTTGTTTTCAATAATATCGAGCCACACTTCAAATGTACGAGTATATGGCTCGATGTTTAATAATCATCCGTAAAAATAACAATACATTATTGATACATGCGTTCGATTATGATGTTGTGGATAATGTGTACTCCTTTGAATTTTCTGGAAATTGTGATTTCTGGATCAGAATATTTTTTCTACAAAAGTTGCCACGTAATACAAATTGTTTTTTACAATATATTGATATAATAAGTAATTAATAAGATTATTCTTCTTATCTTTTCAGTCGCAAAGAACCGTCACAGTGAGTAATCTCTATATTATGTTATATTTGATTGTATTAATAATGTGTTGTTCAATTATGTACCTGAATATTAAAGATAATTCTATATGATAATGCCACTACATTGCTATCACGTATCATCGGATTTAAACCAACTGTTGTGAGTTTTTTAAAATACATGTTATTGTATGTCACGAGTGATTCTTCTCCGATTACTGTACATATGTCAATTTGGTAAAAGTAAGGCTTGTTAAACTCGCAATATCCATTTAAACAGACCTGTGTTGTACAGCCTATGTCTATAATCGTAGTGTCCTGAACGTTTGTTCATGGTTTACGGGGTTAATACATTGACAAGTAACTACAAAGAAATACTCACGTAAAATGGATTTTACTGTGGTGTCACTCTGGTCTTTAGTTGTAGCCTGTTGTTTGGCTAATTATTCTACATCAATCCATCCTAGATAAATGTACACTAATACATATGTATGACGCCAAGTATGACAAATGTGTTCAATAATCGTATGTTGTTCTGTGTATATCTTGTAGTTTTCTGCTATTAGAAGTATTGATAATGTATAGTGCAGTGTCGTATCGGGTCTAACAGCCAGATTGATTTTTAATAACTATTTTTAATTATTTAAAATTTATTATTCTTGTAAAATAAGAAGTAGGTATTTATTTTACTTCTTAAATTGTCTGTATAGGACAACCAAATTGAGTGATATCTTCAACATTATATTTGATTTCGATCTGAATAAACAACTAGTTGTACAACTGCATGTAAAATTAATTACAATACATATGTAAACTCTTAACCCATCCAAGCATTTTCGTAAACATCATGACAATGAAATATGCAATTTTCTTATATTATTATATTATATCAAACATTATTAATTTATATGGATTCGTAACGGAGATGGCGCTTATTAGGGATTATATCGGTGTACCATTCATCAAGTTCGTCATGATATGGATGAACATTAACCTAGGTTTCCCCAAACGCAAGTATCATGAATAGTTCGAGTGATCATATCAAGTCGACATATTGGAGTATGATTCATATAGTATAATACTACACTGTATAATAATTTAAGTATAATCATACTAAACGTATCTTATTTCCACCGTGTATGTATATTGTATATATGTGAACGTTTCATAATCAGACAATTCAGTACATGCTTTTCATAGATATTTGTATTGATATAAATTTCTGATATTTGTCACTTCAAAATTAATGTGTTTTTTTATAAATTGGTTTGTTAGAATAATAAGAAATTATCATAACAAAACAAATTATACATTTATAAGTATATGACTATAAGCAATTGCACAAAACCGACCAAAAAAACTACTAAACACACACAAGACATTTGTATTATATTCCAAATCGACTTTATGTTTAACAGACTAAACAATTTTGTAAATAGGTTTAGTTACAGCGCGTAAAAATCATCACCCAAAAAGTAAGATTTAAATGCTTTTCACTATCCAGGCGTATTTATTATGCATGTATGTATCGTATCTTACTCTAGAACTATTTTACTAAGCGCTAATATAAATTACAGGTTATTTGATTATAGCGGTATTATGATTAAAAACATATAATATTTTCGATATTTTACACCATTCGTCAATAATGTATTGAAGATATGAATATATATTAAAAAATATATCACTTGACACGACCCCCACATGCACAATATCCAAGAATTCCTTTTTTGGAAAATGTATCCGAAATAAAAAGTATGAATGGATATATTTCCCAAGCTTTTCAAAATCGAGATACACTGATTAATCGAATTTATGTTGTAAACAATTTAATCAGAGACGTATAATACGTCTCTGATTTAACGCATGGCTAGCAAGTGTTTGTATTTAATATTTATTTGTGCAATTTGTTTTTCCTACCATACCACTTCAAAAAACTTGCAAACAAAAAATGATTGCGTTTATGTTACTTTGATATGTTGCCGTTACTTAATACAATATTATTGTTTAACGACTACATCTATGATCTACAGTTATAGAATAAACATATTTGAATACAATGATCTATATATTGTCCAGTTGCCTTCTATCACGTCTGTTGTAATTTATGTCAAGATAAGTTGTATTATGTTTCCCATAGGCCTCCGCCGTAATGAATTTGAAATTAAAGATATCTTGTGCTTCTATTTATGAGACTTGTATTCATTTAAAGACGTTTGCTATAGTTGGCTGCATTGTTTACATAGACATATAGCAAAATGAAAACTAAACTATGATTGTTTTTTAAACTTTGCATGATCGTAGCTTATGATAAAGAAACATTCTGAGCGAAAACACATTGGGGGTCACTGATCTCGTTTTTGAGTTATCTGTCCTTGAATTTGATTTTTGTTTTATTTTGCTTATTTGAGGTCATTTCAAGGGCAGATAATTCACCATAAAGGAAGGCAAGGACTTATCTATTTTCATTTCTATGTACCCGACTTCTTTTCATGTGATCTTGAAATAGTTCATGAATTATTTAAGAGTGTTTTTTCTTTCTTTCTTTACCTTAACCAATGCCAATTTTCTTAAAGGAATGGCCTACTTTTGAATAATTTTTAGTCTCTTAACTTCAACCGAGTAAAGGCAATACAAATGTTTAATGGAATTGCTTTAAATTTTGTTTTTGACCAAGAATAAAATGGAAAACATTAACCAAAAGTAAAACTTTTATACTTGGGATTTATGTTTGAGTTATATGCCCTTGAAATGACCTAAAATAAGCAAAACTTCAAATTCAAGGGCAGACAACTCAAAAACGAGACCATTGACCCCCAGTTTTTTTTTCGCTTATTATGAAATGATTCTGTTATCGTATGCTACGATCATACAAAGTTTTAAAAAATCATTGTTTCGTTTTCATTGTGCCTAATATGTCTATGTGAAAAATGTAGCAAACTATAGCAAACGTGTTTAATATAATAATATGATATACATTGTAGCATGATTTTTCTATTAATTATGACTGATCAACATGTTTTGTAAATTTAATTACAGGATCTATTCGTAAGTATTTTAATTTATCTTTCTATCTGTAAGTTTCTTGTGTCTTAAGTAATATATGTTTTGCAAACATGAAATATTTAAATTCATATTTTGTTTTCATGCATATGACAGTGGTTAAAATTAGTATGGTAAAATGAATATGATGATGCCAAAAACACGCGATGTAAAAGTGTCATTCAATGCCATATAACTTTCGTTATATCTTAAACTATATATAACTGAGCGCTCGGGCTATAGAACGCAGACTTTTGTAGGTGAATTAATTATAGCGGTATCATGATTATCTCTGTGAATGTGTGTAAGCGAACAATTTCTAAGAGGAAATAATTGTGAAATATTATCATTTACTATATATGGGTCTTGGCATATGTTTATAGAATTTACTATACATTGCAATTTATTATTGATATGATTTTTAACTGATCATTGTTTCTTTAATTTAATTACATGGTACTTGTGTAAGTATATTCATTTATCCTACAGAACTGATCGATGATTAACACGTTAAACATCTAAATATATATTGTGTTTGTTGTTAGACGGATTATGATGCAGTCTAACAAACACTAAATGATTCGTATGGTTTTATTGTCACTGAATCAAACACGTATTTGTGAATGTGAATAAGGCATGTAATGTATCATACCTTGCACTATATGTAACTTATCATTTACGTAATCAACCGTATAATTTGTAGACAAGTAAATCATACCGATATCATAATTTCCATTGTTAAGGCATGTAAACAGATATTTATGCACGCTAATTAATAAGTAATTTACTTTGGATTATAAGTTTGTCCTATTTGATGCTATTCTAGAATTATATTACATGTATAATGACATACCATATTCATCAAGTTATATTATTAGTCAAACTGAACAAACCTTGTCAGTGTATGTTGATGTTCAGAAATTATTGAAAGTATCTGAGACATAAACTTTTATGTCGTTTACCTCACACTTACATGTAATAAATGTATTATATACTGTACTATGTATTTATTCGGGCGTTCGTTTATTAATGCACACATTTAGTTATCATTCGACATTATTAAAACTAAAACTTCTGAAAGTTATATAACATTACATGTAGAAGTTTTATTCCGACATTGTACAGAGCTAGATTAAACTACATTATAATGATATATTTGAACATTTAACAACATTAAAAGTTCCAAACACAATATGAAAGCGATAAAGCAGAACATTTATGTATTTTGTTCCAACATTATACTAAGCTCGAATATAATACTTATTGTTACAATAGCATTACATTTAATATCAATAAAACTGTAACATATCTTCAAGTGCAACATTTAGTTCATGTGTCAGCATTGGCCATGTGTGTATCATGATGAAAACACAACAAATAAATGTAAACGTTTTTAGAACAGCGGGCGGATTCCCGTGTGTGTATAAATATTCGTTAATTGAAATAACTTGCACTTGTAGAAGTTATATGCCGTTTAAATAGGATTTCAAATAGTTTATATTACGAATATCATTAAAAATGTGTCAAATGACTGCAGTAATGCTTACTATTATATAGTGAAACACTGTGGTTTTGAACACGGAAGAGTAAAGTTCTCGAACAACTCAGTCAGACAACTTTACACAGAAATTTATTAAGTTCAAATATAAAATTACATGCAATATAAGGCGTCCAATCAACTGACGGATCTGTAACAATACATTGAGGTTCTTAAGTCACATGTAATCTGTATAATGATCTCTTAGTTATATTTCTACACCTATCACATCAGCCGTATATCAATTCAAACTGAATGCGTCATAACGATTGATCGCAACCAGCTAACACTCATGTACATAATCATAACAACAAAAACGATACTGTTTGTGCTTAATGGTTGACCTATAAATGACTAATACTTGCAAGTCTATGAGACAAATCTCTGTCGCTCGCTTATCACAACTTCTTGTTGCCACTTTGCTTTGTAAATAAGTACAGTGAACTTCATAACGTATTTCTTATTAGCCAAAGGAAATAGACAGTACTGCAAGATTTCAGTTCAACGTTATACTCATGACATTAGAAATGTATGACACTTTACAGAAATAACAACAAGCAAAAAGTGCAATCCCCAACAACTTTGTAAATAACGTACGTATATCATAATAATAAGATGTATACTTAGTAATAAACAACGAGATAAACCAATCTAAGAACTTATAAAATGACTCAACCCAACTTGGTATCACTGCAATGGAGAATTTCAAAATATATGTCAAATAGAAAAAACATGGCTTGTTTAAGCGTTCTCCCACAATGGCATAGACCGTACGTACATCTCACTAATATACAAGGGTTCATCTCGGACTAATTAAAAATCATTGATTCGGTGTTACATTTCAATATGATTACATGTTAAAATATACAAATATTACTAGGTGCGGGAAATGTATCAATGTCAAATATGTAATTGTTATAGTTTCAACAATAAGAATATACAGTACATGATACATAGTTACATATTATGGAGCATTATAATAACATGTTATTCATTTACGTCATGAAAAAAAACAAGTAAGATGATATTCTACGTTTGGAGCATGTTTATGTTAATTTATTATAACGCAAGTTAAATTTAATATGTGCTTTCTTACATGGTTTATGTATAAGACTTGTGTGGTTACTATAATATATGGGCACGGCATGCATCAACCATAGGACAGTTAACATTAAACAGAATTAAAAGTTCCAAACACAATATGAAAGCCATTTAACATAACATGTAGGTATTTTATTTCAACATTATACCAAGCTCGAATATAATACATACTATTATAATAACAATATATTTTATATCAATAAAACTGTAACATATCTTCAAGTACAACATTTATAAAGTGTGTCATGGTATGGATGAGCTTTTCACCTAGTTTTACTACGCAAACTCATTTACATGAAATAGCATACGAATTTATCATAGATATCTCAAATAATCATTCATACTTGGTATCTTAGTGCCAATACTTTCTACAATTTTATTATCAAAATGTGTTGAACTGTTCATTAAGCAACAAATGAGTTAATATGAATTATATACTTATCTGTTTTATTTTACTAATCATTGTAGGTCTTAGAATTTATTTGTATAATACACACTATATATTAACATTTTATTGATGTATGGAACACTTCTTTCATTTAATTTCAGGCTTTCAAGGTACGTATTTTTGTTCCTCATATTTCTTGTAAGTTTCATTTATCTTAATTGGTCGATGATTTAGACACGTTCAATGAGACATAAAACTTTTATTTCTTATCCATTTGACAAATCAGTGTGATAAACGGAATATGATATAGTCAAACAAACGCGCAATGACACACAATGATGCATGTAATTTCGTTTGGATTAAATGCTTGCTTAGTTAACAACGTTTCTACAATAATCAATTCAGGCGGCCTTCAACATCTTCATAGTGTCAAATATCAATATTTTCAACACCTTATCTTACAAGTATCATTAATAACATTAAATATTATTAATAATTTTAAACAAATTATGAAAGCCATAAAGGAGAACAAGTAGGTATTTTATTCCAACATTATACCAAGCTCGAAGATAATACATACTATCATAATAACAATATATTTTATATGAATAAAACTGTAACATATCTTCATGTACAACATTTAGTTCATGTGTCAGCATTGGCCCTGTGTTATTCATGATAATAAAAATGACAAATACATGTATAAGTCTTCAGAACAGCGGGTGGATTCCCGTGAGTGTATAAATATTCGTGTATGGAAATAACTTGCACTTTTTCAAGTGCAACATTTAGTTCATGTGTCAGCATTGGCCATTTGTGTTTCATGATGAAAACACAACAAATAAATGTAAAAGTTTTTAGAACAGCGGGCGAATTCCCGTGTGTGTATAAATATTCCTTAATGGAAATTACTTGCACTTGTAGAAGTTATATGTCGTGTAAATAGGATCTCAAATATCTTATAATCCGCATATCATTTAAATTGTACCAAATGACTGTAGTAATGCTTATTATGATATAGTGAAACATGTGGGGTTTTAACACAGAGGAGTAATGTTCTCGGACAACTCAGTCAGACATGTTTGCATTGAAATGTATTAAGTTCAAATGTAAAATTGCGTACAATATAAGACGTTTTAATATCAGACCCGTAACACTACATGGAGGTTCTTAAGTCACATGTTATCTGCATACTTGATCACTTATTTATATTAATAGACCTATCACATCAGGCATATAACAATCCAAACTAAATGTGTCATTACAATTAATCGCAACCAGATAATACTCATGTAAATAATCATGACCACAAAAATGATACTGAGTTTGTGTGCTTAGTGTTTGACTTATATATGGCTAAACCGTACAAGTCTATGAGACAAATCTCTGACTGTCGCTTATTACACCACTTCTCCTTTTTTTCCTACTGTGCTTAGTATTGTAAACTTCATAACATACGAGGGGTTATTCAAAAATACGTGGACTTTAGTAACATCTTTTGAACGGCAACGTTCAGTGTGATGAAACATCAAATTAGTTATACTTATTTAATATAAATTAATTTAGAGGTTAAGAGACAACTGCAGGGCCGTAGATTTGAGCCCATTGCAGACTTGCTGAACGCAACTTAACATATTTGTCTGGTCTTGGTGCAGCATAGTTCCCCAAGCTGTATATTTGGGAGATTATTTCTAGAAACAGTGACTCAACATGTGATGTTGAGGCTAGTAACGTTATGTTATTCTGACGTTGACGTCGGATTATTTCGGACTGCTCGACAGTCGCCGAGATGAAAATTCCAGTATTTTAATGTTGAATACAGCTATAAACATGGACATTTTTGCGTTTATTTCTTTTATTTTTCTTCTTAATTTTGCATATACATATCTTAAATACACCTTACACAATAAAGAAAGTTCACGTAATTTTGGATAACCCCTCGTGTGTGTCATTATCTAAGGGAATGGACAGCACAGCGAGATTTCAGTTCGAAGTTATACTCGTGGCATTTAAAATGTATTACACTTCACTGTAAATTTTGCAATCAACACCGACTTTGTAAACAATGTATTAAAATTTTATATTCCAAGAAAACGATTAATAATAAACAATGAGTTAAACCAATCAAAGAACTCATATAAAAAATAAAACGGAAATTAGCACTGCGAACGTACGCCATGATGTTTGTGAATCGATAAATCTTAAATATAAAAAGGTGTGTATTGACCATATTTTATCCACTATTATCTCATTATTTTCTTATTAAATATATTTTATAAAATAATGTCAATGTATCTTATTTGAATTTATATGAAACCCTTCACTAATGTTGGGTTAATCAGTACATACAGATATTTTCTTCATTTTAAATATTTAAGAAGAAGAAAATATTTTCACAGAATAATTACAAATGTAATTGAATAAATCTTTTACATATATTTGTGCAAACTATATGGTTCTTTATATTCTCACATTATGTCTTGTGTTAGTTCATTTAATATAATAACATCATTCATTACTTTTCATAAATGCATTTTGATTTCTTTTCAGCGATAAGTGGTACGTATATTTTTTATATTTTATTTTACAGTTTTCCGCCTTCACATTCGGCATACAGAAATTACGTATCAGCTTGATAATATGCATTCGATATTGTGACTCATTAATATGTAGTAGGAACATTACATCTCAGTTAAATTTCATCCTTACATAGTTTGTCAGTGACTATAAACGAGAACTTATCCGTAACAGCAGTTTTCGGCAAATACTTGAATGTTGCAAATGTCATTTACATGCTGAAATGTTTATGTGCATCCATACAATCCGTCTTGATTATTTAATATACTGCCATCAATGTTTTTGATAAAATCGAGCAATTTTCTCTCCGGATGGATAGGTACGCATTCACTTTTAATTATATTTTAATCTTCAGAATTGAACCGAAATTATGTGCAGTTGATAAGGTCCATAACAAACCAGTAGATAATATTTATAAATATGATATGCTGTGTCTCAATAGTAACAGAAATATAAACCTTCAAAATATTGTCCAGGCATTGTTTGTTTGGTGATTAGGGTTGTGTCTCTCTCTGCATTCACTCGTCATTTATGGCTTTTCCTTGCCAGTGTTAACATATATTCATTGACCAACGTAAATCGCCACATATTTAAACGTTTCAAACTATGAATGTTTTTATGCATGTATTTATATTAAATCATTTACTGTATATTTAATTAAATCTTAGGAAATATTCATTCACCCAAAATTGATAATAAACTGCTCAAGAAGTTATTTATCTTAAATCTATACTAGTAATCTCAACAAATGACACGTATATATGGTTCTTATAAGAATTTACAAGTCAATATATTTTTGAATTACTTAAAATTCTAAGTTGCAACATAATTAGAACTGTTTAGATTCATCTGTTGCCGGAATTGTTACATACATGTAAGTAACTTATAGTGCTTAAATATTGATGTATTTAATTCATTTAATTAAGTGGTAAATACTCCTATATAACCATGAGTAGAGAACACATATTATTATTTTCAATCAAATTGAGTCTTCGTCCTTGCAGTCCCACTATTATCATCAAGTGATGTTTTCCCTTCTCTAAAACGTTTGTGTCATTTATAAATATGTAGGTTTGCTTACTGGAGGTTATATTCTAGAATCTACTCTACTTTTTATATCTGTCAGTGATTAGCTAAAGTTGATGAAATAACTACTATATGTTCTGCCTTATCAACGACGTCATTCCAAATATTATTGTACAATTCAAACCTACCCGACTTTATTGGAATTACACAATAATGTTAACATTCAGTATTACCTCACAGCAGACGTCATACATAATGTTCACATTAATTGGCGGAATTTTGAGGTTTGTATCGACAACTAAACACATGTAGTACGTTTTTACTCCATGACTGTAAAGTAGGGATTCCATGGAAGCAAATATAATTTTATATGACGCATACTGTGATGATTCGGAAACTGTGATATGACATATTAAAGACATTAATTGGATATTTTCTTGGTTTATTATATGTATTGATAGTAAAATGTATTTCTGATAAACTCATATAAATTTCTTTTCAGGTTTAGTTGGTACGTATCTTTAATCATGTCTTATCCTGCATCTTTTAATAAAAAAACACGCTATGGCATACACTAGTTGCATATCATGCAAATATATAAGTTTAAGAATATTTATGATATGATGCGCTTCGTGTTGAATTAAAGACATCACTCAGCAAAGTGTGTTACGATGTTTGTCGATTACTAGTCCTGAGACACTCTTAGGATGCCCTCGACCTGTGTGTATGGGTTTCCTCTTGTCAGTATACATATACGGTGACTGACAACCATTCATCACTTTGTATTTATTACTATAGGTTTCAAATTGTGAATGTATTCATTTTGTATTAAATGGAAGTAATATTTAGACACTAATCATGGCATAAAATTAATTTTACTTTTTATATCAAATCATTAGTAGGTATGATGGTTTTCTTTGACAAATGAGGTTTAAATCTAGCAAGACACAAACTTTTAAACGGATCTGTTTTCGGTTCTGGTATCTTTGTACAAATTGTACTGTGCGTATTTAGGGATATTTACTTAATTGAGTTTCCATATTTGTTTGCAATACAGGACACGTTTACCAAAGTATATACTATAAATCATGGGATGCGTATATGAAGTTATTTTACGCTCGTATACTCATATACACATAAGCAGTTAGTTCTTTCAGCTTTTAAAGACATAAACAAACACAAACTATCGTCATATAAACTGTACCAGAATTAATTTATGCAGCATGAAAATATCAGTCCACATTTAGAGAGTCGAATTGAAGTTGTATTTTCTGTTATTGATTTGGCTTAAACGGGTTTTGTATAGAAATTAATAACACAAAGTACTGTTTTGATTTATTTCAGGCGAGACAGGTAATACATTATTGGTATTGTATACTAGATCTTTCTTTTATTACTTTCGAATCTATACGTAGAGTTATTTTGATTGACACAGAAATTTATTTTAGCTAGACTGAGTACATTTCAGAGTCCACTGGGGATTCAAAACAAGAATCACCACTTTGACTGTTGAAATACTCCGTTTTCATTAAACCTATCATTCAGGAATTATCAAAAATTCTTTGTATCCAGATACAGAATTTATCGACTTTGCTATATAATACTGTATATAATTATATTAATATAAGTATAGCAGTAAACTTTTGTTGCACATTCATGACATCTTGTTACATGTGAAACTGTAGCCACGCCCATAGGTAATTAAACTTGATATTGGTCTCAGAGCTTGTCTTTTTAATATGTCTAAGGCAAATTTGATACGAAAATAATGATAACATTAAAACAATAGTCTGACAGCATTAATGATCTGAACAGGTATTCAAATATTAAGTTGCTCTATCTTTTCAACCATTATACTACGAGAATAGAATTAAGTTTTGAGTTCATATACTGTTCTAAAGTTTTATAACTTCGAGGACAGGTGTCATTTTATGACTTTGTAGTTAACGTTCATTGGAGATTTACTGCACATTTACCTGTATGGCCAATCTATGTCATGTTTGTTTAATTCGAATATGGCGGGAAATAGGTCACATGACTTCTTAGTATAAGTCAGTGGTCAGTTCACTCATAAGTTTCATTGAATTCAGATTGTCGTTGTTTAATTGCAGCAGTTTACAATTGGTTTTGTTTTTTGTTCATATGTTCGTATTTATATTAGCTGACGTGATACAATAGTACATCACGTGCGAATGGTGAACTGGGAGTAAATACCCTTTCCACATACTGTTGTAGTTGATGTAGTTGAAACGTTTGAAACTGTTAATGATATATGTTTGTAAATTGTGAATCGAATCTACGTATACATTGATGAATACATATAAGATGAACCCTCATTGAATTGCCGTCGATATTATCCCGACTCAAACTATATTGTCACAAATCGATATTGATCAATGTATACACATACATTCACATATTAAGTGAACCAGTTAGCACCGTCTTTAACAGAATATAAGAACAGGTCTGCATTGTGTCATTGTTGAATCAATTGAAAAATGTCTCCAACCAGTACAATAAAGATCCAATGTGCTAATGTATAGGTAATTACAGTTAATCGTGATTGTATTGAAGCCTTATTCAACAACATTTAATGTTAGATTTTATGTCTACAGATGGATAGAGTACAGACGGAGAGTAAAAGATCAACTACGAGCAAAGGGAATAAATGAGACTGATGTTTCTTAAGTAAAAGCAAACAGTCTGGATGTGATCATTTTACATTGTATGCCTTAATTCCTCGATACTACGTGATTGATATTCAGATTGTTGTTATTGGATGAAATATTACAACAATCGTAAGTATGTGTAAGTTAACAAAACCATTGCATATACTGCATCTTTACATTTGGAAGGTGACATGGTATTTACGCTAGCTGATCATATTGTAATGAACTATTGATACTATAAGTATTCTGATGTGTTGAGACTGGATGCTGAACTTAAAAGCTTGATTATTTTTAAATACATTTATATGAAAAAAAAACTGAAGTTAAACAGTTAATGTATTTTATATAGAATTATTGGAAAATTGATGCTGTATTCATTAAATAATTTTGAATACTCAAAGGTAGTACACTACGTCATCAGTTGATCCCCGCGAACCTTCTTTCTGTAAATATCATCTCTCGACTCACAGGTAAATTGTTTTATTTTCATATAGAATCGTTCAAGTAATTTAAACGAGGTGATTTAAATGTCGCGCACCAAGCATTTACAACTGTATGCTACGATGTTGTGAAGAAAGTTAAAATCTTTGATAGCAGCCTGAAAACGGGAAACTATTGTTGGCATTTTTGTGGCAAATGTCCGGATGGGGACTTTAAGAAAAATACCTAATTCCGTTTTCAAACGTAGATGAGACATTAACATCCTTAGCTGGTTTTACAATTGTTTTAGTTACAACAGCGATTATTACGTGGTGCGCGATATTATTTTCATTTTACTTTTACGGGTTCTTATTAATAAAAAGACATTTCATCTCAGAAACGACAGGTGTGCACTGCTTCAACGAAATGTACATATATTTCTTTAATTTTCCTCGTCTCTCTCATGCCTGTATACGTATAATATGTTTACTTGACTTTTAAATATAATATGAATTAGCATTGTCAAATGTATTTATTTGTTTTATTATGATTCAAATGGATTTGTTTGATTATTCGTTTGTCCTATTCTAGCGTATATTATCTATCCTGGCTCCATCCATGAACAAAGTCATGAAATGTATGTGTTAGACATTTGACGATATATCTCTGAGTGACAATGTTCATGATTAAGAATAAGTAATTACTAAGATTCCGTATATTTGCTAAATATGAGAAATTAACCTGTTTTCACTGAATAATTCTACATTTATAAAATAATAATCAGATTACATGTGTTTGCGTTATTTTTGCAATGTTGTATATAGTAATCAGATACATATATACGTATAAAAACGTGAAGAGGACCAGATACAAGTACGTATATAACATCAGATACAGTAAAACGAGGTTATAGTGAACTCTAATTTAGTGAAGAATTAGATACAGTAAAACATGGTTATAGTGAACTCTGATATAGTGAAGAATTAGATACAGTAAAACATGGTTATAGTGAACTCTGATATAGTGAAGAATTAGATACAGTAAAACATGATTATAGTGAACTTTGATATAGTGAAGAATCAGATACAGTAAAACATGGTTATAGTTAACTCTAATTTAGTGAAGAATTTGATACATTAAAACATGGTTATAGTGAACTCTGATATAGTGAAGAATTAGATACAGTAAAACATGGTTATAGTGAACTCTGATTTAGTGAAGAATCAGATACAGTAAAAAATGGTTATAGTGAACTCTGATTTAGTGAAGAATGAGTGCACATGTTACTTAACGAATAAATAAATAATGGACTAATGACCAACTGCGCTTATAGGCTATAAACTGCCCCTTTGCTGGCCTTAGTACACAAAACAATGCGACATTGCACATTCATATGAATCTATTAGAAAAAGATTAAATGAAACAATCTTCTTGAAAATACCCTTAAACTCTTAGCCTGCTCAACAACAAGAAAAACACGAAAGTTGAAAACATACAAGGCGCTGTTTTTAGGAATTATGGGGAACTTATTCAGTCATTTTAAGTTCGGTATAAGATTAATTTAATTGTAATTTCATTTCACAAGTACGTGTATAGTGCGATTTTATTAACCTGTCAAAGCTGAATAATTACACAGTTGCTGAATGCAATTATTTCTAGTTTCGTACCACAGTCGACAGTTTTCGTTTATTTTACCGTTATGAAATGTTCCAGTAATTGTGTTGAAATAACGGTAAAACGACAATTATCGTATAACGTACGAAAGTAATCGAACCTCAACGAAGCTAAATATGAATGCAATCATTGACCGTGTAATTATGCAGGTTTGACAGTTTAATAAAATCGCACTATACAATGAAAGAACGAAATTAATCAGGTAAATATAGCTTTATATCAAACAGTTTTGAAACTTTGAATTTTAATGCAATGTTTCGTTTCTAGACACTCTTTAATAAAATATTGCTGAAATCGAAACAATAGCCTAATTGACGCTACATTGTCCAAGTATAGTTACCATGTATGTTACTATGTTGCCTGGTACTGCACATTGTAAAGCGGCATTGGTGTCATTACCACTAATGCAAGAAGGGCTGTAGTTGAAACTTCTAGAGCAGTCACCAATATTGCTTGTTGTTGTTTTTTTTTTCAGAAAAGAGAATCGATTAACAAAAGGAAAATCGCGATAATTATTATTCCTGGACATTATCGAACCTGCTCCTTAAAAGGATTTTCTTGAATAATTCATTTAAAGAATAATGCATACATATTTAACCGGGCAATCATAGATTACTCATATTCAGGTCAAAGAATGAATGAAATCATTAAATAATCGTTTGCGATCCTTAGATTATTCTAAGTAACAGGGACAATGCCGATTCCAGCATGTTTTAAAATCTTGATTTGTGAGTGGATTAACATATGGTTGGCCTCTACTGCTAGGTGCTCGGTGTCGATGCATGGTAATGCTATTACCACAATTTGCTTTACATGCAGTCCAAGCCGACCATTGTGTCCATTGACCATCACCTGATATATTTGAAGTATTAATAGTCAAACATGTATATTGGCGGTGTTCTACGTTGCTTTGTGTAAGTTATTACCGGTTGGAATATAGTCCAGGAAAATGGTTAAGTGCACCGGTCGCCGTATATAACTGTAAAATTGTTGCAAACGGTGCTTTACCCACTAATACAAATTATACTAAAAAATCAGAATGCAGAGTGTTTTGGATCGGATAATGTTTCAATGACTTGCACGCGTAAATGCAAATCTTCTTTTTAAGAATGACCTAAGATAAATAATTCACAATCTTACCCGGGCAATCCCTCAATTGGCATCCATGATTAATCACTGACGACCCGACACAGCTAAGTCCGCCAATAGACGGTGCTGGACCGTCACACTTCCGGATACGGGTTCTTATACCCACGGCCACACTTAGAGTAGATATACCAAGCACTCCAACGCCGTATTTTGAAACGCACACAGTTTTGTTGCAGGTCGGATCTGAGCAAGAAGGGGGGGGGGGGGGCGTCTTTGCACTTATCTTCACACAGGCTTAAACTGTATTTTCTAGAGGCTGTCTAGGTCGCTTCCTAGTAGTTTTCTAAGACCTTCCTAAGACCTTCCTCAAAACTCTACCTCCTCCAAGCCCAAAGTCCACCCATAGGAGCATAGGTTTGTAGCCATGTCACAGGTGCTTTTACCTAGATTTACTTCACACTTACTGGGAAATAGTCTGGAGATACTTGCCCCTGCTACTACGTTATCGGGGCAGACAGAGCGCAATAATGGCAGCTCAGACTGTGTGCGTTGAAGTGTAGGAACTTTCTTATATTAGTTTATCATATTCTATTACCGTATGAATTGTATATATTTTTATGTACATGTATATTCATCATAGAACTTTTCTTTTTTCATGGTCGATTTTGTTTTTAGATCAGTCAAATGATGATACCCCCCCCCCCCCAAAAAAAAAGAAATTCGCTGACGTTTGTATGCCCACTGGACGCCGCCATTATTATGTTTTACCTGACCTACTTTCTGGCGTTGCCGGGAACCAAAGTAGGCAGGTAACCAAAACAACTGGGGAGGAGTTTCAATAATCTGATTCGGCTGTTTCTTTTAATTTCCGTTATTCCTGCGTATGAATACAAATTGATGTTAAAGCACCACCTACCTGAATGTCTGTCCTTACAGAAGTGTGTGTTACATTTGTCACCAAGGCAACATCTCTAACATAGTTTAACACCACGTTTACCAATAAGGTTCCCTGCATTCACAACATTATATTCACATTTTTGAATAAATAATGACAAAAATCAATAACAATGGTAATTAATGGTTAGTACCTTTCCCAAAATGTGGAAAGAAATCTCTGATTAATCTCATACGCTAGTTTCAGTTAATGTAGTAAATAAACCAATTTAATACTTGAAATTACTACGGGAGGAGTTTAGGATTTATGCATATCAAGTGGCAACCTTCCATATTAGTCTGTACTGATAAGTATTGTAGATAAATGCAGTGCTAGGTTGAATAAAATTGTACACGTACCGTTTCATAGGCACAGCCAAATTTGTGGTATATCTGGTGTGTGTTGTTCATAAATGAAGCCGAATAACATACTGAAACAAAACAATCATACTTATAACTAATGTATGGTATTGTACTGTATACTTGATGCGGGGTATCCGTGGACGAGTGATTATGAATCTATGAATACTGTATGGTAATTACTAGCCCTCGCCGCAATTAGTTTGAGTCCCACTCGAATTGAATTTCTCATGTGAGGTTGTTAGCTGTCGGAAAGTCAGCAGTTCTAACCTTGGTATGCCTCGGGTATTCCTTTACTGTTAAAGCGGGAAAGTCGCCAAATCACTTAGCCTGTTCATGTGACGTTAACTCCGGTGAACATACAGTACATCACGAAATGTTTGGCATTCACGCAAACCCTTTTATAATTGTTCCATTCTTTCTGTAACAACTTACGGGAACATTTTTGAGAGACCGAACATTTATTCCTCTCAGTAAATTCAACCCTAGCGGTACAATACATTGATAAACTCACAGCGTGCATTTCATTGTATATGTATTTGTACGAGTTATGTGTCCCTGCATGGAGTTAGTGATAACAAGAAACTGTTCAGAACTAGATCGTTGTACTGATAATTCATTTCAGAGAGTTGTGATCAAAATGTACTACCTAGAGTGCGACTTCATTATTCATTTAACAAAGGGGGGGGGGGGATTCATTTTTGGAGAGTTTGAGATCACACTGCACTACCAAGAGAGTGAATATATAAGGTGGTGGGGTATTCATTTCGGAAAGTTCGTAATCACAATTTACAACAAAGACAGCAAATAGCATTCCCCAAAAACTGGAACAATTCATTTCGGAGATTACTACCAAGAGAGTGATTATCCTGATATAATTGTACAAGGGCAGGGGGGGGGGGGCAATTCATTTCGGAGAGGTTGTGATTACGGTTTATTACCACTATAATTAATTCAGTATACCATTGTATTATGGGGCATAATTTATTTCGGAATTCACTGCTGGAATTTGAGATTTGAAAATAAAAGTGAATTAGATGTTACCTGACCATTAAAACATATCGTTGTGTAATTACAAGAAGACACTGAACCAGACGAGTATGGTACATCACCACAACTGTAGCATACTCTGCCAGAAAAATTAAACTGCACGAAAAAAAAATATGATTTTTATCCTTAACTCTCGCTCGTCACACTCGGCGCCTGTCTTTATGTTAACTAACTTTGCTGGCCGTATATAAAAAAAGCAAACGTCTATCCCATTTGTTAATTTGTTTGGACGTTATTATGTATACATTAATGTTGATTAGACCATAAGCTATCAAAGAATTGAAGGAAGGTGCTTAATACAGTTAATTATCCTTGTAAATCCCACTGTAAATCTCTATGAATGCCGGATTCGTCCAAAGACTCTGAATCTAAGGGAGATAAAGCAGTGCAATGGCAAAATGGGAATGTGAACCTGTATCGAAATATCTATACTGTGAGATAACTGGTTCCCGTGCGCGTTCCGTGTTGCAATGAACAAAGACTTTGTATAGACAAAGTCAAAGGGAACCAGTTTATACCATGAGAATTACGATTAATTGATTATATTCATTCATTTATCACATCTCGAACTTCAAGTATGTGAAAGAAAACTGTAAAAAATATAAGCAATAATAATCGTTGATTTGTAAAGGGAGGCTACTATGTAAGTGATAGAAACAAGCTTAGATATTATCTCCATAGGCAGATAGCTAAGATTGCGTTTTGTCAGTACATTTCAGGATATTAAGCTGTGGATTAGTATTTTGTCAGGGGAGATCACCAACAGAAGCCTCTGGTGCACAGAAACATGGAACGGGAACGATATTACTGTTAACTAAATAAAGACTGAAATTAATATATAATAGAAATAAATTAAACAATGAGTTTCTGTTTATTCCTTTGCTGAATTTCGCACGCATATTGATATCCGTATTTTATTTTATCTAAAAAAAATAACCCTAGCGGTACACTACATTGATAAACTCACAGCGGGCACAGTGATTTCAATATATTTGTAAGGGTGTTGATTCCATGTCAGTAGTTAGTGATAGCAAGATTATCTAGACACATTGCTGGACTCGGTGGTTTAAATGGCTTGGCACACTACAAAGCGACCCTGAAATAATGGAAGGAGGAGACAAAATTTGAACACCCAACCTTTCGATTAGTAGTTCAAGTTTTTTTTACATTTCTATCTGTATTAAATGAACTTCCGATAAATTTTACAAGAATTACTTTACAGTCACACCTCCATATTATGACTTTTTTTTGGAACACAAAACGGTCTTTTATTTCATGTTTTTTTCTTTTTCATAGATCGTACGAATTTGTGATATCAGCAAGCCTTTATTTCTTTTCTTTCTTGTACGATGAGACACCAGAGAGAAACAGTGTACAGTAACAGTTGAAGAAGAAGAGGTCCAATTGAGCAATAGACAGAGACGTATAAGATGGAATAAGATTATATTGAGTGATCAATTGAAGTTCGCCAGTACATTTACTTACTGTTTAAGTTTCGAATGATTTTGTGTCGTTTTAAAAGTAAAGCATCATGAATATTTTGAAGTGGAAAACACGGATGTGTACCTTTTGTGATCAATCATGCTGTATATTTGATAGAGCGTCTTGGCGTGCGAAAGGCGACGAGTCAAGTTGAATTATTTGCGCCGATGGTAGGCGTGAAGTTTGAACTTGACCGTTTCCTAGAATCCACTTTCATATAAAGTCATTTACAATGCATGCCGGCTTGCATCTTTAATGTTTTTACAGGACACGGCTGGAGAAAATGTTCTTGTTCATTGTTTGTATGTATTAACATTCAATACAATCAATCCAGCCAATTAAGGTTAATATTAGAACACTGTTACCGCGAATTCCTTGGTACAAGAATGAACACTCTGTCGTACACATTTCCGTAACAGAATAACTTAGCACCAACATTATTTGGCTTTTTTAACGATGGAGGAAGGCCTGTGTGTATACATGGGTAGAATAAGATAGCAGCAGATAGTTTGCCTGAGCTTGCTGAACATCTTCCCTCTGGTAAAATTTATCTGATCCCGGTTGGTATTCAAACTCACAGCGATGAGGAGCCAGTAGTATTACTAGTCAGAGACCCACTCGAACACCGAGGCCCCTCTTTGTACATACAATTTGCTTTATCCATAAAAATACGCTATTGGTTGGAGCGTTCTGAGAAACATTAAATGTTCCCAAAATCCGTATTTTTTATATATGTTCATTTGATAAACTAAAGTGATAAAAGGCAGTTATTTAACGGTAATTACATTTCTATAACAATTCGTCAAAGGAATTGCATTGTTTGAGAATGCCGCACAGTATGCTCCTTTTTGTTTTTGATTTTTTTAAAATATTTACGATTATCTTCTATATAGGAAGGGAGCTAAATGGTAGTATGTTATTAAGAGAACGGGTGGAATCATGTTTCTTAATTTCAGAAATGGTGCCAAACGGAGTGGTCTGTTTTGTGTTGTTAGCATTTTATTAGAGAGAATAGCAGCAGAGGGTCAGGCTAGCGTGTCGAACACTATAAGACGACTTCGTACTCATCGGACAAAAGCAATCCCGAACAAGGTAGGTAAATCCTGATATAAGTATTGGCTGCGTTATAGTATATGTTGGAGGATGTACACAACATGAGACATATTGTAGAAAAAGCAAAACAGCTAAAGAGAACTACGAATATAACCTAAAATAAGTATAGTCGTAAAACTTCATCGATGCAAACATTTGTTAACCACGAAAAACCGATTAAAACAGATAAACATAAATGTAGCATTAATAACTACAGTTTTTTTTTCAATTGCTTGGTAAAAGGTAGTGCAGTTTACACCATAATTCGATAGCAGTTACCATTTTCTTTTAGGTCAGTTTTTGTCACAAGGTCTATAAACATTGTAACCAACAGAATCATTTTAGCTTTACGTTATAGATATCATTCAGTAAAATGTATAAAGTATGTTAACAACTTTTGTGATTTGTAAATATAACTTTCTTCTTCTTCAGGAACAGTTTGAATTCTGTTTTCGCTGCATTGAACGCCACATAGAATCCAACAACAGTTATTCAAATACTGCACAGTAGAATAATCGCCACAGGGACAGTCCTTGGTAAAATCACACGCTTCTGTCAGTTCATAGTAGAGTCGTTTTGGACACGTGTTATTGATAGAACCGATAATTTAATCATTTGATTTTAATTCTATTCATTATGTTTTAATGTTTTAATTACAAAACATCTTGTTTATTGTATTCTGTGTATAGATTATAACATATTATTCGCCGAGAAAATACTATTATCTTTTCATATTTTCTTCTTCAGCAAGATATGGAAGCCATCTTTTGTATAAAAAAAAAATATTTTAATGCAATTACGAAATAAATATATAGATAAAAAGCGTCAGGTGATTGTTAATAGAAAGCTGGGTGTATCACAATAGAAGTTGTAGCTTCAAAAAAATGTTACGCATTATCTTGAAAAAAGAACGTCTTAACCTTAGCAAAAGCATAAATTATCTTAGAAACAACTCATGAGTTATGAAGTATCATTGCACATCAATCTCGTTTTCAATGTTAAGTCTCCTATACTTGAGCGCGCGTAACACATGCGCTGTTCAAACAGATTTCATTTTTATTCATTTGACGAGATGTTCATGATAAAATATATTCTAGAAATATACTTGAAATACTTTTAGTTAGACCAACACTTCGTTTACTGACTTTGAAGCGCTAGTAAAAGCGTGATTGTCTACTGCTTATTAAAATGTTCTGACATCATATTTTTTTCTTATCTATGAAATTGTCGGTATAATAAAATAAATATCACATTTCTGCCTCGGTCAACATTATTTTTCTCGTGTTGACAATCTTTGATAACACCTTCTTTGAAATGTGATATTAATTTAATATATCATACAAAAGAGAACGGACGAAAACTTAATAAGAAATACAATACGTTTGTAAACAATTTTGGAACGGGAAGTGAAATGTCGCAATATATTAATTGCATATATATTTTGTAGTCGTCCACGAATGAAAATACCAGAGTTTCTTGGCAAGTGATTTTATTGCTTTAACTTTGAAATATCATTTTCGATGCGCAATACAGTTTAAAGACTTACGGAATTTATTTTGTGTAGCCACACACACTTATATTTTTTGTTAAAATAGGTCACATTCGTTTCTCTGATGATTAGTCATAAGTCATAACCCTCGTTCAAGCCCATGCAAGTTTGGTCCCGACCCTTCTAATGCTTTGTCCTATTTTTGTAATGTATGGGATTTGGGGGGGGGGGTATGATTTGTGGGGTAAGCTAAGCATACGTATTGTCTTAAATATCTTAGGGAAATAATACAAAATTGCAAATTAAATCGAAGGTAATATAGGTTAATCATGAATAATCATATTGTGCTTAACATACGAACATACATATATCATGGACGCTAATATCATGGACGCTTACCATTTCACATGAATGCGCACGATATAAGTATGTGTATGTCTGTATGGTCAGTACATTATTCTTTATTTGACCTATTTTGACCTACACAAAAACAATTATAACTATAAGTTAACTTAATTAAACGATAATTCATACAATGCGTGAAATAATTTCACCTATCATGCAACTTACGTGAACTCTTCATGGTACATTTGTACATTGATAATAATATAACACTAATGATTAATGTTGATAATGCCAGTTAATAGAAACATGCTTATAATAGAAGTAACAACGTAGACCGAGACAGCATAAATATCACATCAATTATAACCACAACGTACGGTATCACCAGGTACGGAATCGAAGGATTTTAACCCATTTTAACTACGGGAGGTAAGTATTACTCGACTGCATTATATCAATATGTTTACATCGGACATTTTACAGTGACTGATTATACTTAAATTGTTAAGCGGAAAGCGGTATGTTTATTCATTCATATTGTTAGATTTTAATGTATATCTTACAATTGAAATGATTCAGGTTTATAAGGATCTACTAATTAGAGATGTTCTATTTCTAGGACATTTTAATCAATGGCTTCCAACACATAGAACTGTCCCATTGAATTGAAAACGAAAGTACCTCTTTGAGTTAAAAATGATTTTTTAGAAAAGGTCTTCGTCCAAAAATGTATTTTATGCTTAATTTAGTCACAACTGATAAGAATATAAGGAATAGCTAAATAGTTTTGAAACCGAAAGTACTATATCAAGTATGATCATGTTACACTTTACTATCAAATATACTTTGCAATACATGGCATGATTGTCTACGTGATCGTTTATTGTTTTATCCTACTTGAAAATCTTACCAATTGATTTTCATACAAAACTTGTTTTAACCCCGTAAAATATAATGCTTTTAAACCGTATAGACCGTATTATCAGTTGTATTGTGACCTGTCTATATCCAGTGATTGTGCACAAGTATTTGTACATCATATAAAACCTCCGCCGGTTTGTTTTTGCCGCGCCGGTCTTTGGCAAATACAGCCCCCACTTTTACGCGCTTTTGAGAAACAAAAACATTATTAAATTGTAGCAGTTAGTTATTCATTTAAAAATTGTAAAACCCATGTTTCTATCTTTACTAGATTTCTTGAAAAATGCAAAGAAAAACTGTCTTTGCCATGGCAAAAGGCGTTTCGCCATGGCAAATCGGTATTTGCCATGGCAAAATGCCTTGGCATGGCCGCCATGGCCTTGGCATGGCAAAAAAATCAACACTTTGGCCATGGCAAAATTGCCATGGCAAAATTTTATTTAATATCTAAAGAAACACTATGTAAGGATGTGTAGGTATCATAATTAACACAATTATGATGGTTTTGATAAATAAATATGAAATATTAAATTCTAATTTTTGCCATTGCAAAAGTTTGCCATGGCAAAATTTCCATGGCAAAAAAATGCCATGGCAAATTAGTTATTTAGTAAAATTAACATTGCGAAAATTAATTTCTGTATGAGATACAAAGTCAGCTCTGAGTTGGCTTAGACCAGGGCTCGCATTTATGAGGCATCATATTTTTTTCTTACAATAAAAAATCTTATCATAAGATGATTGATATTTAAGCATGCACTTATTTTATCAAAGAAAATTAATAATTTTAATTCAAAAAAATGGTTTTAAGATATGTTGTTGCTACAGAATTCCCGGTTTTTCATTTCTCTTAAATTCTTAAAAATAAAAAGCAAGTGTTTTCTATGACGTTCGCGTCCATGCATGTGTTTGAATTTAAGAAATAAATCAATAATTCAGCGTAATACCATTTTATATTCTCCTCATCATGCAATATATTTGTTAAAATTTTGCAAATTTGCCATGATGTCACTGATAATAATAGCATTGTAATACCAACAATGAGTCCTATTAGTAATTATCACATATGCAGAAGGGGCGGATCCAGGTTTTCAAACTAGGGGGCGTAATATTTGGGAACTGAATAATTGAATGCTATTTCATTGAATGAATTAATTAATTAATGGTATTTTATGTCTATATATGATCGAGAACTTTGAGGGGGCGCCCGCCATTCACACTACCTTCCCCCGTCTTACAATAAAAAATCTTATCATAAAATGATTGATAATTAGGCATGCACTTGTTTTATCAAAGAAGATTAATAATTTTATTTCAAAAAAATTTTTTTAAGATATGTTGTAGCTACAGAATTCCCGGTTTTTCATTTCTCTTAAATTCTTAAAAATAAAAAGGAAGTGTTATCTATGACGTTCACATTCACGCATGTGTTTGAATTTAAGAAATAAATCAATAATTCAGCGTAATACAATTTTATATTCGTTAAATCGATCAGACACCCGATAAGACCATATATATCCAACAGACGGAACGTCTTTAATGATTTGGCCATTTCTTTTGCGTCAGTAAATACATTAATAATCTCATTAGAACATTTCTAAAATGAGTACGAAGGTGTTGTTTTAATGAAAGAACACGTATTTTGTATTTAGTTTGAAAAGATTATATTGTAGAACACATTATTTTTTGTTGTATTCATAAAGCTTTATATAAATTATTATTATTATTCATTATTGCTTCTGTCTTGAATACAAAATGTATTTATACAAATTTACGTATCATTGATCTGTCGATTAACAGGTGTAATATTCAATTAGAATTTAGAAGGTCTTGTATTAGATTTTACATAAGATTATCTTCAAATATTCGTGCTGTAAAACACTAATAACACCCGAATCGATAAAAATATTAGTTTAATCGTGTTTTATTTTCGTTTTAAAATGTGACAAGTTAGTAAAATAACATATGTTTCATAAATCCATTAGTCTTTTACTTGCCCGCTACTCAAGCAATTCCTCTAATACATATATTTTACTATCGATGAAGATATATGCATATTATTAAGGACTTATATACATACATGGATTCGCAACTGCTAAAAATAGCTCAAACGATATCGTTTGACGATCCCACAATGCATTGCTATATACTCGGCAATATCCGACTGCTGTAATCGGGTGTTTACGAAATTTATTATACTAAAAAAACTCTGGCAATTCGGCCCGGGAAATTGGTAAAGCATGCAACAAATTCTTTAAAGATATTGAGATACATTTATAATCCATAAAGTCTAAGTATAAGCATTAAAAAAGGCATCATTCGAACATTTTAAATTCCAAGATGGCGGACATCTATTATAATCCTTTCGTCTCCGAGATTAAACATTCGGAATACCACGGATATTTTCGCTGTAATTAACATTCGGATCATCACGGATATTTTGTATTTTCCCTTTTGTAAACAAGAGTATGAAATCCCGTTGATTCACATGTTATAAATGTGGGATTTGATTACGTTTAACTGTTAATACGGAAGTTGCGAATCCATGTATGTATATAAGTCCTTGATATTATATACAAACTAGTAAAATGCAAATCTGCAATATATACATTTACCACCCGTGGTGTTTATTGACTATCGATCTATGTACCAGGACTATATATTAGCGACGCGGCAGTTGACCCTTCCTTGGATATTTCATTGTCAGGCCAGTTGACCAATCAGATAACGGCATTTCCACTGACCTTCTGAAACCGACAGTATCATGTGTGAGATCAAACCGTTCATTTGTTAAAAGATCAGAAAAAAACTAATCGTAACCAATAACATAAAAGTTCTCACTTATAATTTTCTGGTACTGCAACAATCAATCAAATACAATGTGTCAGACCCATACATAATTTTTCTATTTTATATACAAAAAAAGCCGAGCGTCAATATTCTTCGAAATTGCACCGAGATTACGTAACATTACACATTCTAAGACACGTATAGGAACATGATTTTATTTAGTAACTTATACAAAACATAGTATCTCGTTACAAACATATGTATAAATACAATAAAGTTTGAATCATGTGATATCGTGAAAATTCAAAGAGTAGAAGAAAGACAGATAATTAATGAAAACTAATAGTTCCAAAATTAAAGAGGTTGAGCTATGCTTAAAATAACATGAATCATGAAGCACGATTTAGATTTGTAAACTGCAAGTTACTTATGAAAAAACAACAACAAAACAAACAAACAAAAAAGCATCATATAGACTAGAATCTGGGTAATGATTTTTACCAAAAAATGATGGTAACATCATGTCCACCTATAAATATTAAGTATCGACAACGACTGACTGTTTACGTAAAGAAAATGCATGATATGTGAATTTTGCTAGATTAATTATGCCTAATTTTTCAGTTGATAGCATGAGTTGAGTGAATTTGAAGACACTTGGGCGAACATAATAGTATGGTTTTAAAAATGGCTTACGAAAATTTATATATAGCAAAGTGGTAATCATCTTCGATGTCATTTGAATTACATATCAGACGTATGATAAATGCTAGAGCATTGAATTATGTGAATTCATCCTGCTTATGTTGTAAGGCGAATATTCATTGATTGTGATTTATTATATTATTGTATATTAACGGTAATATGTACATTGTACAATGTATTATAGTATATACTCTCCGTTTTTGGAGAAAATAAAGATATATATATATACTTGTCGAAATACTATTATACCAAGATTGAAAAAATACATCTATAGCACGTTGTTTAAAAACACAATATAGGGGTAGATTCTAATCTAAGTGTCAATTTCGTAATTTCTGGCAACAAATACCTACTATATATATTTAATATTGGATGCAAACTGTAATTATCGCAGCTACTTTAATGATAAATGTCATTAAATATAGTTTAATCGGACATGCGGTAAGTAGTATACATAATAAATTGGTACATACCAAGTTGTACACAGCTAATATTACAGATGATCATACAAATAAATAAATAAATAAGTATTCGTTGCGAAACAAACATACTGTTTATAGCTTACTTAACACCTATATATATTAAGAAGTATATCATTAGAAAATTAAAATATACTGCAGAATCGGGACAGATTTTTACAGTTAATACATGCACAATCATATAACAAGTTTGCGGTAAAATTCTCATAACTTTTAGTAATAAAAACTAATTTAATTATTGGCTAGATTTTTTGACGTTATGTACGGTATCAATACTTTAAATAATTGAGTAAAAAGTAACACTTAATAAACACTTAGTAAAACACGTCTAGATATACCTAACATAGCAGCACAAGGCTTATAAATTTGCGACAGTCATGAACAGCAGTACTGGGTAGCTATATGTAGCTCCTAGATGTAAGTGACTCCAAAAGCTGCGGGAGGTCGTAGTAGGGCTACGGGAGGTCGAATCTCTGAATAGTTTATTTGCCTTATCTGTCTTATCATGTGTGCATGTTAGATGTTGCAGTAGAAATCCATTGATTGGTACTGATGATAACTTTATGACTAATTAACATCCTGCTGATTTATATGCCGACTGATAATATATTAAGCAGAAGCTACGACCCGGTCTGCTTTATTACCCAGTACTGCACTGGACTGCCTGGTCAATAAATCATATACCTCGCATTTGGACTGGTTAAATCTATGAACATTGAAAAAATCAGTAGGCCTAGGTAATTAATGCATCTAAATATTCGTTAACGTAGAATTAAAGTAAACCTGACAGTTCTTGTCGGGTATTTGTACATGGATCTTTCTGTTCATTCAAATACTTAGGATACAAAACCTTCGCTCGTTTCCTAGCGACGTAAGTCCCGTGATACACGAAATGGCTTCTTCTGGAACTGTCACTGTTTAGAGATCTACATATTATTAACAGTAATTTTAAGCTAAACAAACTTAATCAAGTGTGCATACTTCCGTGTAAAGATCAATGAATAAAAGAGGAATATTCATACAGCAAGGATAATTAATAAGGCTAACGGATTAGGCCGTGAAAGTGCTAGGAACTTGAGAGAATAAAAACTTACTGTTAATCATACACGATAAGCTTGTGTGCTCGCAATTCATTAATCCAAGTCTTTACTTGGATTAATGAATTGCGAGCACACAAGCTTATCGTGTATGATTGGTCAGTATACTAATCGGTCAACATATGCTTTATGATTTTGTGCTTCGCTCAATGCTGCAAACGATTAGAATTAATTACAACAGACATATACAGAATAATAAAGCAAGGGTCTCCCCTGCTATCAGATGATTACAATTTATTTTATATTTGCACCTTCTCTCAGCATAATTTAAAATTGATTGGAGAATTTTTAGATAGGATTTGATATTTGAATGTGTCCAGGAGGGCCTATCTGATAATTATTTAGTCTGAACTTATTTGTGGCAATAAGACACTTCCTCAATTTGGCCTGTCTGCCGCAGTACAACAAAGAACAAAGTATCTTTGTGCACTCAAATTCCTCAGTTAAAAGCTGTTGTGCATGATAACTTACTTAATTTTACATTGTAGCAGTCTGGTATATTTATTATCGATCGACTGGGATATGTTCCAGCCCGAATAGCTCGGTAGACTGTAGAGCATCTGACTTGCAAGCAGGGGTCACAGATTTGAGCCCCACATCGGGTACTTTACCATAGAGCTAGTGTGAAGTAAAGGCTGGGTTAGTTGAGTCTGTTGTTGTCGCAGTGAGTTACTTAGAATAAAAAGGAAGGAGGATTGTAGCATCAATTTTTTTTCGTATAGTATATTCATATTATATTCATAAATTGGCTAAGATATTCACCAGCCTGATGAGCTCAGTTGGTAGGGCATCCGACTTGCAAGCAGATGCATTTCAGTTTACAACTGTTGTATAAATATAGGTGAAGATGTAGTTATTATACATCTATAAGTTATTCATCATATTTCATCTATGCCTAAGTACACCATTATGTTTTGCTAATAAAAAGTAACCAACCAATAAACTTTTGCTATTCAAAAGTTTATCTACATGCATGAATACTGCTTTTTGTATTGAATATTGAGAAATTTCATTATGTTAATGTTCTATTCGGAGTGAGTATTCATAGATAATTTGTACATGTGTATGAATATTCCGGGGAATCCCACTATGTCTAAATGCACCTGAATGTTGCTAAAAAAGCAACAGACCATAAACCTTTTGCTCTCTTATTTAAATGTGTATACATATAAATAGAATACTGTTTTTGGTCATTTGCGAATATCAAAACGCTGAATAGAGTTGGTAGCTTTTATCGGTTTATCATTATTGCGATATCAGCTAGACAATATCAATAACACAATATTTTTTCATCATACCAATATATTGGATTTAAGCTTAAATAACTGGACTTTAAATAAGTCCAAACATAGTCTTGAAATATAATTCATGTCTAAAAACTGGTCAAACTTGTATTATGAACTTTGCACATATACATAATAATACATGTATTAATTGCTTAGACACTGCTAAATAAGAACAATTTCTTTCAAAGTGTGGTTCCCGACAACACTATCACCAATAAACTGCATTATTACCCAAGGCTTTATGTGAATGCTTATTCATTATTCTTTATTTAATGACAACTTGCAATATTTACTGCGATACATATCCTGATACAACATGCACTATTGATATATATCACAATATGCTTTTAAGGTGCGATATCCAGCTCTAACTCTTAGTATGCCTAAATGTGCTTTTGCTGCTAAAAAAACTGTTAGTTAGTCCATCTGCATTTTCCTTGTCCCTAATGATTAGACATATAATGTGAAAATAACTTAGTACAATTAATAAATACCATAAGATAGTGCGCAGTGTTCAAGACCCAGGTCTGTAGCTCCAAGGTCAAGGTCACACTTGAAGGTCAAGCATGAAAAAGAGTGTCATAGACCTTGTCCAGGCTGTATTTCCGTTATGCATTGACATATTTGAAAATAACAGGGTTAACTGTTAATTCCATGAGGTGATATGCAGAGCACAAGACCCAGGTGCATACATGTAGTTCCAAGGCTAAGCTTAGATATTTTGTGTATAAGCATTGTCTAGCGGACCTCTACCAAGTTTGTTAAAATTATGGCCCATGGTAAAAATTGGCCCGCCCCGTGTTCGCTTGATTTATGTAGACTTATATAGACTTAAATCTTCATTTCCAAAACCACAAGGCCTAGAGCTTAGTTATTTTGAGTGTAGTATTGTCCTGTGGACTTCTACCAAGTTTGTTCAAATTATGACCCCAGAGTTTACTCTATTTTATATAGGAAATTTAAAAAAATCTTCTTTCTGAAACCTCAGGGCTTGGAGCTTAGATATTTCAGATGTAATATTTTCTAGTGGACCTTTACCATGTTTGTTCAAGTTATGGCCCTGGGGTTGAAATTGGCCCAGCCCACGCGGGCCTCTTGATTTACATAGGCTTATATGTGTGATTTTTTTTAATCTTCTTGTCCAAAACCTCAAGGCATATAGACCTTAGATATTTTGTATGTAGCATTGTCTAGTGGTCCTGTACCAAGTTTGTTCAAATCATACCCCATGGGTCAAAGTTAGCTCCACACGGAGTTTAATCTATTTTATATAGGCTTAACTAGGAAAATAAAAAAAAAATCTTTTGTCCAAAACCACATGGCCTAGATTTTAGCTATTTTGTAAGTAGCATTTTCTAGTGGTCCTCTGCCATGGGTGTTCAAATTATGGACCTTGTGTCAAATTGGCCCCGGCCAGGTTTACTCTATCTTATATATGCTTAACCATAGTAATTACAAAAAAAACGTCTTGTCAGAAACCCCAAGGTCCAAAGCTTAGATATTTTGGCCCTGGGGTAAAAATTGGCCTCGTCCCCAGACGACTTGTTTTTACATAGGCTCATGATTATTTTCTCTCGGGTCTTTTTTCTGGAAAGCGATACAGGGCCATCATGGCCCTCTTGTTTAAAAATGTGGTGAGAGTACTGAATTGTGGCTATAGTAAATAACTCATTGTCTAGAAATACAAAATTAGGAATAATTGTATGAAGTTAAATTTATGTGTGGGTTCGCATGTGATAGATATCATTTCGGTTTCATTTTTACAGAAATAAAACCCCTAGCTGTATTCCATAGCAATGACATCTTAAAACATTTCTTTCAAATTAAGAATTTTCTTTGCTAGAATATTTGTTAACATATACATTCTTAGATATCACTCATCTTATGATAAGATTTTTTCCAATCTTAGTAAATTTTGAATGAGTATAAAAAAATAATTAAGACACTTCATAAATGCGAGACCTGGTCTAAGCCGATTCGCACCTAAACAACTTATATATTACAGAAATTTACTTCTGTAATGGTAATTCAACTAAATTACAATTTTTTTAAACTTTTGCCATGGCAAAAATTAAAAATTAAAATTTCATATTTCTTGATCAAAACCATAATAATTGTGTTAATTATGATACCTACACACCCTTACATAGTGTTTCTTTAGATATTAAAAAAAAATTTGCCATGGCAAAAATGTTGATTTTTTTTTGATGGCCAGGCATTTTGCCATTGTAAAATACCGATTTGCCATGGCAAAACGCCTTTTGCCATGGTAAAGACAGTTTTTCTTTGCATTTTTCAAGAAAACTGGTAAAGATAGAAACATCTGACTTACAATTTTTTAATAAGTAACTAAATGCTACAATTTAATAATGTTTTTGTTTCTCAAAAGCGCGTAAAAGTTGGGGCTGTATTTGCCAAAGACCGGCGCGCAAAAACAAACCGGCGAGGTTTAAAGTCAATAGTGAACTCGTAAAAGCACATTTGACCCTCATTTCGTGATATAGAGTCACTTCGTACTTCTCGTTTATCTGTCCAGTAGGCGGAATTGCGGTTTATGGTGTAACCTCACTTTACTGGTAGCTCGCTCTTCTGGTTTGGAAGACTTTGTCTTCCCATACATATTAGTGATGATAAGGTCATTTAAGGTTTTTACCAAATCACTTACTACCAAGGTTACAGGGCGTTAGTACGTACTTCCGCGTTCAAATAGCGACCGAAAAATAGTTCCATCATTTTAAAATTATACAGCGCTATTCGCCGGCTTTCATAGATTAAACCCCGTTGCAATATGTGATTAAACGTTTTGTTTATGATTTAGGGAAGAAATATGGTTATTGTGCTTTTATTGTTTAAAATAAGCGAAAAATAAAAACAACTACGCACCGACCAACGCAATCTGCGGACGACCTGGCCTGAATAACAAATTTCCGAAAATCTACGCAATGCAATAGTCTAATTGCTGCCACGGTTGTTTTTTTATAAACAAAACAAAAAGTCGGTTACGATGATTTAATGAGGACACCGAATTAATGCTGATAAATTAATGCAGGTACTTTTTGTTTCGAAATTTCGAATAATTTTATAAGTCTTCATCACATCACTAATAATAACACGCTGATGTAAATTAACGTATCTGTATTTGTATCGCTCCACCCACTATATTAACTCCTCCAACGACTGGTAGAATGTCTAGTTTGTATGATTGATACTGATCATTGTACAACTTGCATCGGATTTTAAATGGGTCCTACTTCAGTCAGTTGTTTAATGTTTATTCGAAAGTATATACATTGATTTAGGCATGTACATAATTTATAGCACCGCAGCTTTACGTACTTTAATACATGCACATTATAATTTTTTATATGAGGTTGTCATTATAATGCTGGTACGATAGACAGTCCTAAAATATGGACACAATGAACACTCTGTTGCATATTGGTCTTATAGACTGTCGATTATATGTTGACGTGATGAACTATTCTTATGTCTAGTAGTGATGAACTCTCATCACATGTCGGCATGATGCACAGTCCTAAAATATTAACATGATGTGGAGTCCTAACAAATTGGCATAATGAACAGTCCTTAAATATTAACATGTAGCTTCTAAAAATATCACGCATTATCTTAAAATGGAGACATCTTAGACCTAGCAACAGCATAAATTATCTTAGAATCAACTCATGAACTATAAAGTATTATACAAAAGAAGAACGGAAGAGAACTTGATATGAAATACAATACGTTTCTAAACTATTTTGGATAGGGAAATGAAATTGCCTTAAACACATGTATATTCATTACATATTTATTTTGTATTTGTCCGCAAATGAAAATATCAGAGATTCTGGGCAATTTATTTTTTTAAACTTTGAAATATCATTTCCGACGCACAGTAAAGATTAAAGACTTACGGATTTGATTTTGTGTAGCTACGCACACATATATTTTCTTGCTCCATATCCTTTTAATGTTTTGTCCCATTTTTGTACTGTCTGGTGTGTTGGGTGGGATATGGTTTGTGTGGTAAGCTAAGCATACGTATTGTCTCAAATGTCTTAGGGAAATAAAACAACATTGCAAATTCAACCGAAGGTAATATATGTTAATCATGAATGACCACATTCGGCTTAGAATACGACCATACATATATCATGCACGCTAGTAGCAGTTACCATTTCACTTGACTTCGCTCGATATAAGTATTGGCATGTCTGTATGGACAGTACATACTTTTTTTGTCTAATATCAGAGCTTACACAAAAGCAATCATTACTATAAGTTATTATAATTCAACGCTAATTCATACAATACGTGAAATAATTTCACACATCATGACACTTACGTGAACTCGTCATAGTATATTGCTAATAATATAACACTAACTTAATGATTAATTATGATATTGTCAATTGATAGACAAATGTTTTTAATATAAGTAATTAAACGACAACGCAGATCTAGACAGTATAGTATCACGTCAAATACATTCCTATCGTACGGTATCAATATTGCTTAAACTCCAAGTACGGAACAGCGGAGTTTTAACACAATTTTACATACGGGAGATAATTTCTACTCTACGCTAGTATAATCAAAATGTTCACATAGGTCATTTTATAGAGACTATACTCAAATTGATAAGTGGAGAGTGGTATGTGTATTAATTCGTATTGTTGGTTTTAAATGTATACTTTACAATTGAAATGATTCAGTTTCATAAGGATCTATCAATTAGTGATGTTTTATTTCTAGGACATATAACCAATGGCTTCCACCACATAAATACAGTCCCATTGAATTGAAAACGAAAGTCCATTATTTCAGTTAAAAATGTCTTTCTAGCTTAGGTCAACGTCAAAAAATGTATTTTATGCATAATTTAATCATTACTGATGAGAATATAAGGAACTGCTAAATAGTATTGAAACCGAACGTACTATATCAAGTATGATCATGCTACACTTTACTATCAAATATACTTTGCCATATCAGGTATGATTGTCTGGTGGTTTATCGTACGTGAAAAATCACGTTTTAGTCCACATTTTTACGTAATTTTACATAGATTTAAAAATCTTACAAATTGATTTTCATCAACAAAACTTGTTTTAACCCCGTAAAATATAATGCTTTTAAACTGTAAAGACCGTATTATCAGTTGTATTGTGACCTGTCTATACTGCGATCGTGCACACTTATGTGTATATCATATAAACAAAATTATATCGAACATGTATTGTTCATTGGTAGATAATCAAAATAGTGAACTTATAAGGTAGTAAGAAATGAATAAGGATGATATAAAAGCCATTTTTAGCTCTGTCCACTTATACTGTCAGTACACTTCTGCTCAAAATTGTAGTTAATGACAGGTGATATGGTAACCGAATTACTGCTTATATGAGTGTCATATGGTGTATTGTTGCGATATCATTAGATATCATCATCGTCATAACTCTTAAGTATTTTCTTAGAGAAATTGCCCTAGAAGAACATTACAGGCACTCTTAATGTTGAAAACCATTTCAAAAATATAGCTATGGCTTCAAGGTATAAAACATGTCTGTAAATTCTTGAAATTAGTACTAATCGCTCTTCTTTTATTAGTTATAATGACTATATAATGCGTTATTTTGTAGAATCATGGCAGAGTCGGGAATCCTAAACTTAGAAGTAGATGGTGCACATTTTATAGAGCACGGAGATATATGTGAAATGTGCAAACAAACAGCATCTGCAGGTTACTGTTCTGAATGTGAATGCTATATATGTCAAATATGTTTTGATAACCACGTGAGAATAAGGAAAAATCATCACCATGTGCTGCAAATTGCTCCTGAAAGCAAGGAAGATGACCGTACAATTCATTTTAAAACTTGTACAGAACACACGCAACAAGAAGTAGTCTTTACTGTACTGATCACAAATGTTTGGGATGTGGTGAATGCATGGCATTCAATGATAAATCTTGTAAATACAAGTACATAACTGAACCATTCATGAGTAGACAATAGTACTTTTTCTTGAGTTGACAGTTGTCGTTTCAGTTCTTTTATTTCCATGCCCACTGTTTTGTTTGAACTTTCATAATCTTCCTCGTCATCTGGAAAAAACACATCTGATACTACACGGACAAATTCTTATATCCGATATCTCAATAACACAAACAAATAATCAATATCATTAATTTCCGTTGGGATTTAATCACTTAGTTTCGTGGTTCGGTTCATCCACTTTATCAATACCTAACAATCGGAAAATGATGGAAACACAATTTGGTCAAAGTTCTATATTTTCAAAATATCAAAATTCACGAGTTAACATCCCTACGAAAAAGCCAATTTGGAAAAAATAACAAGAACATTGAGCCCTATGAAAATAAATAAAACCACAGTAATTACATATTTGTTAAATTAAATGTCAATTTGTATATTTCTTTATATTAGATATTCTAAAAATATTCCATTTCTTATTTATAATTTTTGATATGTATATAATTGTATTAAAACACAGCATTCATATAACCTACCTTGCTCGAATTGGGTGTTGTCAGAAAGGTTGTAAATACGACGTTTCTCTTTGAGCAGAATTTGTATCAGTCTGCTAGGATGAAATGTGTATCTGTCAATGACCTCTTGACATGGATAGATTCTAATGTGTCTCGAATCTGGGATAATTTTGGCTTTACATCAACGGCCTGCATGAAAAGCCTATGGATCTCGTCTTCACTTCTGATATTTGAAATTATAGTAGTAAAGTCAGACCCAATCATTCGGAGATCATCAGATAACTTCTCTATTTTATCATCATTTAAGGATTTCTTTAAACCTGCATGCTTGATTATGCGGTTTTCTTCATCAGTTGCATATGATACTACATTTTTCACGAATTGTCGCACATCATTTACTGTTGTTTCAAACAGGTTATTGGACAGTTCTGACTGAGAGGAAATCAATACAGTTTTCATATATATTCTCTAAGTCTTGAATATTTTCAAGAAACCGAGCCAGCTCTCGTGTATCTTGGAATTCCTTGGATGCGTCAGTTATATACTTGTATTTACAAGATTTATGATGAAACAACATACATTCTCCACATCTAAACATTTGTGATCAGAACAGTAAAGACGTACTTCTTGTTGTGTGTGTTCTGTACACGTTTTAAAATTAACTGTAAGTTCATCTTCGTTGCTTTCAGATGCAACTCGCAGTACATGGTGATGATTCGTCTTTACTCTAACATGGTTGTCAAAACATACTTGACAAATATAACATCTACATCCAGAACAATATCCTACTGATGCCGTAATTTCACACATTTCACATATATCCCCGTGCTCTATAGGAGTCTTACCGCCTACTTCAAAATTAATCTTCTGTGACTCCGCCATAGTTCTACAATGAAAAATAAAACTATAAATCTTAAACTTCCGTCTGAATTTCATCTTAAACAGGAACATTTTAAAGCTAAATGTCATTGTGTTATTGTTCATTAATGTTTTCAATTGTGTTGAAAAATGGTTTACTGTTCATAACGACCTTAATAATGTCCTTCTTTCCCTTAAGTAACCATTGTTTGTGTGTTTATCTTTTTCATTATGAATACTAAATCTGATTTTATCTTACACTGTCTACATAAACATAACTGTGAACAATGGTTCGTTAAATGCGGTTAGCCATTGATTACAAATAAACACAACACTTCGGAATGTGTACAAGAATAATACTTAGGAGATGTCATAAATCAGTACATATTGATATTATGAAAATCTTTTTCATGTTATACATATTACTGTTTTGTATTGTAACAAATATAAATGAATGGAAACTGGTAGAGTTTGCTGAAATTAGTTTCGAATAATGCTCATCCTCATTTAAAACTTTTGTAATTAAAGCACTGAGGGTACCGTCAGAAGGGGAATACTAAAATGAGTCAGATGATATGTGGACGAACTCAACAAACTCCACAATGTTATAAGTACAAAAATATGTTTGGACTAATTATGTAGTTTCACCCAAGGAAGAATCAGTTTTGACTCTTGGTAATGAAATCATTTGGTAGCGGTCCACTTGTTATGCCGCTATTTCTGTTAAAACTAATAGTGAACTCGTAAACTCACATTCGACTCTTAAAACATCCTAATCATTTGAAATAATGGAGTTAGTATTCCTCAATTTCTTATGGTCAACTCTTTAGCGACATGTTTGCTAGTCCGCCTACAGTGCTAGGGATCCCGGGCGGAAACGCTCTTAATTCAGTCATAATTGTTTTAACTTTCAAATATCATTTTCGACGCGCAATAAAGATTAAAGACTTTCGGACTTGATTTTTTGTAGCCACGCACACATACATATTTTGATACAAACAGGTTTGGGTGATATGTAAAATCTTGAGTCACAATCATTTCACTGATGATTAGTCATAAGTCATCAACCTAGTTTTAGCCCATGTTATTTTGCTCCAGATCCTTCTAATGCGTTGTCCCCATTTTTGTTACGTCAGTTACGTTTTCTGGGTTATGGTTTGTGGGATAAGTTAAGCATATGTATCGTCTTGAATGCAGTAAGGGAATAATACAATACTGCGAACTGAACCGAGATTATACACTTATCATGAGTGACCATATTTTGCTTATTGATAAATTACAATGTGCACGCTAATACCAGTTCGTATTAGTGCGCTCGATATAAGGATTATATGAGTATGTACATAATTCTATATTTGTCCAATATCAGTGCTTACACAAAAGTAATCATTGATGTAAGGTATTATAATCCAACGCTATCTCATATAATATGTAAAATAATTTCACCCATCATGAAACTTACGCGAACTCTGCATATTATATTGATAATAATATAACACTAACATAATGATTCATGTTGATAAAAATGCTTACAACAGATGTAATTAAACGATCGAGGCAGCGTAAGTATCACAGCAACTATAACCACAACGTACGGAATCACCAGATACGGGATCGATGGATTTTAACACATTTTATCTACGGGAGATAATTTTTACTCGGCTCTATTTTATCAATATGTTTACGTCGGACATTTTACGGTGATTATACTTAAATGTTTTAGTGCAAAGCGGTATGTATCATAATTCATGTCATTATTTTTCAAATGTATATTTGTAGATTTAAGTGAATTAGTTCATTAGGAATTATCATTAAATGTTCTCTATTTTCGGACATCTTACTCAAGCGATCATAACACATAAAAAGATCTTGTTGAACTGAAAACGAAAGTACCTTCTCCGAGTTAAACATACGTTTTTTCTAGTTTTGGTGATCATCCAAAAATGTATTTATGCACCATTTAGTCATAACTGAAAAAAATATAATGAATAGCTTACTAATTTTGAAACCGAAAGTACTATATCAAGTTAGATCATGTCACACTTTGCTATCAAATATATTTGCCATATATCGTATGATTGTCTACGTGATCATTAAATGTTTTTTATCCTACTTGAAAAACCACACCTCAGTCTACATTTTTATGTAATTTTACAGGGGATTTCTAAATCCCACAAATCGATTTTCATACAAAGCTTGTTTTAACCCCGTAAAGTATAATGCTTTTATTCCATATAAACCGTGTTATCAGTTTGTTTTTTACCTGTCTCTACTCAGTGATTGTGCACAAGTATGTGTACACCATGTAAACAAAATAAAATCGAGCAGGTATTGTTCATTGGTAGTAAGAAATGAATGAGGACGATACAAAAGGCATTTTATTAGCTTTTTCAGCTTAAAATTGCCGTTATTTACAGGCTATATGGTAACCGAATTGGCTGCTTATATGAGGAGTGTCATATGGTGTACGTTTGCGATATCGTTAGACATTATCAATGTCATAACTTAGTACATTGCATTTTCTTAGGGATATTGCCCGAGAAGAACATTACTGGTAATGTAATTGTTGAAACCATTTCAAAAATGTAGATTTGGTTTCAAGGTAAAAGACTTGGGTGTAAATTCTTGAAATTAGTACTAATCGCTCCTTTTTTATCAGTTATACTGATTATATAATGCGTTATTTTGTAGAATCATGACAGAGTCGGGAAACCCAAACTTCGAAGTAGATGGTGCACATGTGATAGAGCATGGAGATATATGTGAACTGTGTGAAAATACGGCATCAGTGGGATACTGTTCAGAATGTGAATGTTACATATGTCAAGTATGTTTTGATAACCACATTAAAATAAAGAAAAATCATCACCATGTGCTGCAAATAGCTCCAGAACGTAAGGATGATGATCTTACAATTCATTTTAAAACATGCACAGAACACACGCAACAAGAAGTACGACTCTACTGTACTGATCACAAATCTGTTGGATGCACAGAATGTATGGCATTTAATCATAAATCTTGTAAATATGAAAACATAACAGCAGCATCCAAGGAATTCCAAGATAGTGGAAAGCTCGCTCGTTTTCTTCAAGATATTCAAGACTTAGAGAATGTTCATGAAAACTGTGTTGAATCGATTGCCTCTCAGTCAGAACTGTTGGATAACTTGGATAAAACAACCACTCACTCTGTGCAACAATTCGTGAAAGATGTAATTTCGTATGTAACTGATGAAGAGAAACTCATATTCAATATTGCAGATTCGAAGAAATCCATTAATAAGGATAAAATAGAGCAGTTATCGGATGATCTTAAAAGGATTGGGTCCGACATTTCGTCTATAAGTGCTAATGTCAAAGAGAATGACATGATTCATAGGCTTTTCATCCTGGCCGTGGAAGCAAAGCCAAAAGTATCCCAGATTCGAGACACATTAACAGCCATTGATTGTCAAGATGTCATTGACAGATTCACATTCTATCCTTGCAGATTGCTCCAACGTCAGTTATCGGAGAAACGTTCTCTTGGCAAACTTTTGGACAACGCCGATTCCGAACAAGGTATTGTCTTTGTAAACCCTGTTTTAATAATTATATGAACTTTTCACCTTAGCATGACTTAAAAATCCTAAAACTTTGAAATATATGATAAGAAGAATTTGTGGCGCATACGGTAGCTGTTAAAATGATATATTCACGGAATGGGTGAAACGACACAGAAAATGCATGACATGAGGGAATGGGCGAGTACTTCGAGAAAAAGTGACCATGTGTGAGTATGACATCGTGACGGCGACGTTAAGTACTTTCACGTGCTTCGCAATTCTACATGTGCGTGTGATATATAATGCGTGTGTCTTTTTAATGTTTCGCTCTGACATTTGACATGTAACGCTGACTACGAACTTTTACAAATGATCCTCGTAATATATGTAGAGATTTGTATTAATATAGATGGATTATAATGAATCTGTTTTTGTGTTATTGAAATCTTGCACAATGATAAGCGCTTAATCTGTCAAATGTGTTTTTTCCAGACGTTGATGATTATGAATGTAAATACAAAGCAGGTTATGCGGAAAATCAACAACTTAAGCAACAATTGTCATCTCAAGAAAAAATAATGTATGCTCAAAAACAGGACAACCAAAGACTTCAACAAAAACTGTCTACTCGAGAAAAGTTAGATAAAAGACTACAACAACAATTGTCATCACAGGAAATGGACATTACAAAAGGTCAACAACAACTATCTACTCAAGAAAAGGGCAATGCAAGACTACAACAACAACTGTCTACACAAGTACGGGACAATGCAAAACTTCAACAACAAATGTCTACTCAAGAACAGGACAATGCAAAACTTCAACAACAACTGTCTACTCAAGAACAGGACAATGCAAAACTTCAACAACAACTGTCTACTCAAGAACAGGACAATGCAAAACTACAACAACAACTGTCTACTCAAGAACAGGACAATGCAAAACTTCAACAAACACTGTCTACTCAAGAACAGGACAATGCAAAACTTCAACAACAACTGTCTACTCATGAAAAGGACAATGCAAAAATTCAACAACAACTGTCTACCCAAGAACAAGACAAAAAAATACTACAACAACAAGTGTTTACCCAAGAACAAGAAAAAAAATTACTACAACAACAACTGTCTACCCAAGATAAAGACAAGAAATTACTACAACAACAACTGTCTACTCAACAACAAAACAAAAAATTACTACAACAACAAGTGTCTACCCAAGAACAAGACAAGAAATTACTACAACAACAACTGTCTACTCAAGAACAAGAAAATACAAGACTTCAGAAAGAACTCTCTACTCAAGAGCAGCACAACCAGGTTTGTGTTTTATATCCATACCTGATCTCGTTATGTTCATATCAGGTCATAAATATTTTGACAGAAAATGAGAAAACGAAGTAGTTTACCAATTCAAACGCTTGAACAACAATTGTATTTCCAAAACAGGAAAATAACGTTCTCTCTTTCGTTTTTCAGTAACCATGTTTTTTATCATTTCTACCCCGACTTTAAGATGCCTTACTTCTAAGGTTGATTACTTTGTGGGATTTTTTGCCATAATCAATACGGTTACTGTACGGCTTATTATTATTAATTAATGATTTAATTTCTATTACAGAGGCATACACTGCAAATATTTAATCTCGAACGAGATATTGATGACCTGAGGAAAAAATGCGTGAGTTCTATTTTCCGTTTTTTTTGTGTGTTTCTTTTTTCAAACTTCTTGTAATACCAATAGTGAAACGGGAGATTGATTAAATCTGATAAAGCTATGACAGTATTGAGCCCTGTATACGATATATTGCATCATGTAATGCCCGATTCCATATTGTAGTATGTGTATCCTCATAGCATAAGCCTAATGTCATAAATATACAATACGAGTGTACATTGACAGATATCAATATAAGTCAATTCCTTGAATCAAAGAAATTTGTCCAACTATACGTTATATTACTGTATGTTGGTAATTTAGCCCGAAATAAGCATAATATTATCCTTGTATTTTAGTTTATACTTCCATGCGGACATGTATGTGATGTTGGTCACATGAATGAAAACAGAACAGTTAAATGTCCTATATGTGATATCATCTTTGGTGGTACGTACATACTTCGTGACATATTCATTATTGTCCTAGATATGAATACGAATAAAAGTAGATAAATACGTGTGTGTCGACCTACCATTCTGTTTAATATGGTGTACATTAAGTCAATAGATGTTGTGCATTACAATGTAGCATGTATTACTGATCAGCCCCGCTTCAAGCCGCATCATAAAATATCACTCTCTGTATTTTAGTCAGATAATAAATAGTAATTAAGCATTACTTACGGACGTGTTCATTATCATTAGAGAACATAACAATACATCTTTAAAGAAATGTGTAAACATTTTAACGGATTTGTATCATCGATGAATTATTTGACAATATTTAGTACATAATGTTTTTATGATCATTCATTACCTCTTTTAAATCTTTAACAATCGGAATAATATCATAATTCTAAGACAATATACTCATAAGTCAGTTTGACGAAGAAAACCATGCAGTCATCAATATGTATATTATATGGTACAACCTGGTTGTGTAATTGTCTTCAGCTCTTATAATACAGTTTTATTATAGCATGCATACATTTGACATGATATTGTTATTATAACAGATCAGCCTGATGGTACATTGAGAACAGACGAACAAGAATCCTGCACCGAGTTAAAATTTAAATTTGACAAAGGAACGCAATCGGTAAAATCTCATTTCATTTCCTTAAAACACGAACATCGAAAAACGCACAATTTTTTTCTGTTTACGAAGTATCTGTTCTTTACTGCAGTGTTTGCTTCTTTGGTCTTGTAAGTTGTGGTATACTGATTACACAGATGTAGTCTGTTTGTATGAGGAGAAAAAAAGTAATCCTAATAAGAAATGCATAAATATTCAATATTCAAAGTAATGTGTGAGGAATTAATTTATCGTTAACAAATAATTCTATCATCTTCCAAATAAGCTGCAACACGAATGACAACATTATTTCCTAACAATTCTATATCTAACATTGTCTAGCATGAAATGTGTTCAGTCATTAATAAAACCAAGGTATACGGTTTTGTACGAAGAACATGTTGAGTGCTCTTTTTATTTCAATTCCTGTAAAAATGTTCAAAGCTCTTGATTACGTAATACAGGTCTATGTTATGTTTGTATTCAGAAGTTAAATTTGAATCCTGGGAAACTCTATCAAAAAACTGAAGTAACAGGATATGTTTGTATGCGTTTTGATGGACCAGTTATTTTCAAAATGCTCAAACTGGCATTTGATCGACAACATTTATTTACAATTAACACAAATGGACAAATTGTTACGAACGGGATAGATATATTCACGTAAGTATTGAACATTCGATTGTAATAACAGAATGTTTAAAACGGAATGTGTTGTTTATAGAATGATTATTATATGAAATATCGCTTGCAATGATATATGTGTTCGTTCATATTAAACTTTTAATTTCGCATATCCATAAAGAAACTTTCTTGTATAGACTGTACGAATCATTGTTCTTATTATATATTGATACATATCCTACCCATTCTTGACTAGAGCTTAAGTTCGACATATAGACATGCATGTGATTGTATATAGACACTAAACATTTTTGGATATCATTTTCTACACATTGCCACTTCCACGCTAAAGATATCGCAACTATCTTACATAAATAGACAGTTCTAAATATCGTGTAGATGAGTGTTTGGATTACTGATAGATAATGCCAATAATAGGATTCCGAACGCGCTACATATATTTTAACAGATGTGCTTTACGGACTGTTTCAAATAAATGCATCGTGTACAGGTAACAGGAATGCATGCCAATAAAGTAGTGGGTCGAGTATATATGTTCATGGTTTAACTACTTTTAATGGTGCCGCTTTAAACATGGGTTTTATCACGTTCATTTTACCATCCTCCGATACATTTTATGCATATTATGCAAATATGTATTCTTCGGTAAAAGAATCAATTATATGAGCATACATCATAGTTATGGCAAGTTATTGTTCATTGAAACATTCAAATTGAACAAAATATCATCAAATCCTGAACGTTAATTCAAATGTGTACTTCTGAATCACAGATATAACAAACACGTATACTTGCATCGTTTTTTTTATTTGTAGGTGTATATTAAGTTGCGTATGATTTATTTAATGTATAAATTCAATTTGGAATTTGAGGAAAGTCAATATAAAATCATGTATACATTAACATCAAGCTGCAAATTATATATGTATGTCTCAGTGTTTAATAATCACCCATTAGGATAATAATACATTATACATGCATTAGTTCGATTATAATGATGTAGACAGAATTTGTCTGATGCTAGAAATGAGTGAGTTGTAGATAATGGTACCACTTCAGCGATAGAACTAACGGAAACATGTACGATAATGATTTTGACTAGTAATCAGGATTGTTAATAAAATGTCGTTTTGTGACTGATTGCACAATCAATATTCCAACCACCGTTGTCACGTGATATGAAATAAGCAATTTATATGCATCTTTCTTCTTATACTTTCAGCGAAAGACCATCGTAAGTTATTCCTTAATTCTATATCTGATATATATCTTTGCTAGCAATGCGTTTTTCAATTATGTACCTCTATAATAACGATAATTGAAAATGTAAATGCATGCTACTGGAAATGACTAATTGACGGAATTAAATTTTTATTTATCAATTTATTTTAAGAGTATTGATTGCTGGGGGTTGTGAGTGTGTTTATATACGTGTTAAATTTATGTAATGCTTGTTTCATCTTAGATCCATGTAAATATATCATTTTCGTAAAAGTAAGGCTGGAGAATGATCTCGTTTCGTATTTAAATATTACCAATGATATAATTCCAAACGCGCAATGTCGATTGAAACAGCTGACATGTGTTCAAGTAACTACACATCTTATATGGTGCCCCTCTGTATACGCATGTCTTATATTTTCTGTGGACGACCACCTAAATGAGTGACATCTTAAACTTTATATCTATATTCGAATAATCAGCGTGTTGTTCAGTCGTTTACATTATCACATTAAATACAAAGGAATACAAAATGGCGAAATGTTAGGATATTATTTGGATAGGTTGAGTGTTTTTATAGACATATGTTTAACGCATGACATGTGTGTTTCATTATTTAGTTAACATTATATTATTTTCATACATTATTTTGATATCAGTTGATCAGACACTGGTTAAGTCTTAATGTCACAATATCTGTTTTATAAAAAGGCTTGCACCCTGGATGAAATACAAAAAATACGAGATTCTGTATAATAACAAGTTATAACAAATTTGATTGGGTGATGTAGTTACTGGTAATTTTTTTATTGTAAACGTCATGACCATATAGTAAGAGAATGTCACTATACATGCAATGTTAAATATTACTCTACATTCTACATTAGGAGCATTAGAACGATAAGTACTTATAAACATGTTTAATCTATATGGATTCGTACCGGAGATGACGCTTGTATGGTTATTAAGTATTATATAGGTGTGTCATTCATCAGTTTGTCATGATATGGATGAACTTTAACATAGGTTATCCACACGTAACTATCATGAATACTTCAAGTAATCATATTAAGTCTGTACATTGGACTATGATTTATATAGTATGATACTGTAATAATTCAAGTATAATCATACTAAACATATCTTATTTCCTATCATGTTTGCATATTGTATACATGTGAACTTTTCATATTCAGACAAATTTGTACATATGATTCATAAATATTCATATTGATATCAATTTCTGATATTTGGCACTACAAAATAAATGCCTTTTAAAATTGATTTGTTAAGAAAATAAGTGAGAGATTATCATAAAAAATGAATCATCAATCTATAAGTACATGACATGACTGTAAACAATTGCATAAGATATACTACAAAACTACTAAACATACACAATACATTCATATTATATTCCAAATTGACTTTTTATTTTGACAGACTAAACGATTTTGTAGATAAGTTTAATTAAAGCGTATAACAATTTCACCCCAAAAGTAATATTTAAATGATGTTCACTATCCTGATCGATTTAATATGCATGTATTTATCATATATTACAATATAACTATGCTGCTAAGCGCTAATGCAAGATAAATTGCAGATAAGTTGATTATAGCGGTATCATAATTAAACTACTGTATTTAAGCGAATATTTTCTCAAACAAGTAATTATACAATCGTACGATATTTTACATCATTCGTGAATAATGTATTGAAAATATAAATATTTAAAAATATGTTACTTGACATGACCCCTGTATGCACAAAATTCGACAAATATTTTGCAGTAAAAAATGTATTAGAAATAAAAGGTCTGAGTGTATATATTTCCCAATCTTTTCAAAATCGAGATACACTGTTCAACCATTTAACACACGGCTAATGTTTGCATATAATCTTTTTTTTACAGTGTGTTTTTCCTATCATATTATATCAAAAGTCTTGCAAATTAAGTGATTGCGTTTATGTTACTTTTATATGTTGATGCTACTTTATACAATATATTTGCTTAACGGCTGCATCAATGTTATAGAATATACATAGTAAAAGAATGATTTAACTTCAGATTACTTTTTGTGCTTCTATGAGTTGCATTCATTTAATATAATAATACGATATACATTGTACCATGCTTTGTTCTATTATTTATGACTGATCAACATTTCTTCAATTTAATTACAGCTTAAAATTAGTGAAAGGAATACAAAGAAACCTAAAAACACGCGATGTAAAAGTTTCACTCAATGCCATATAATTTTCATTATACCTTACACTATACGTATATAACTTAGCGCTCAGGTTATAGGTGAATTGATTATAGCGGTATCATGATTAGCTCTATGGATGTGCGTAAGTGAACAATTTATAAGAATAAATAATTGTGTAATATTATCATTTATTATATATGGGTCTTGGCATTTGTTTATAGAATATACTTACTATACATTGCACCTTAATATTGATAAGATTTATAACTGATCAAGGTTTCTTTCATTTAATTGCATGGTACTTGTGTAAGCATTTTCATTTATCCTACAGAACTGATTGATGATTAACATGTTAAGTATCTAAATATACATTGTGTTTGTTGTTAGACGGATTGTGATACAGTCAACCAACAGTCAATGATGCTTGTGATTTTTTTGTCAAGGAATTCAAATGCAACAACGGTCATACATTATTCGATAAGAATGTCCCATTCATTTCAATAATGTAAAATATCGATACTATCAACATCTTTTCTCACACGTATTTTGTGAATGTAAGTAAGGCACGTAGTGTATCATATCTTACACAATATGTAACTTTGCACTAATGCGATAGATCGTAGAATTTGTAGACAGTTAAATCATACCGGTATCATAATTCACATTGTTAAGGCATGCAAGCAGATATTTATACATGCAAATTAATTAATAATTTACTTCGGATTATAAGTTTGTCCTATTTGATGCTATTCGAGAATTATATTTCGCGTATAATGACCTATTATATACAGTAAGCCATATTATTAGTCATACTGAACAAACCATGTCAGTCACGGTATGTTGATGTTGGAAACTTATTGAAAGTATCGTATCTGACAAAATTTTTTTATGTCGTTTGCCTCACGCTTAGTAATTAATGTATTATAGTTATACTGTACTATGTATTTATTCGGGCTTTCATTTATTAGTGCACATAGTTTTATAGATGAGGTATTTATACAAACATTATATTTGTATACTTATACATGAACTATCTAGATCAGCAATAGAATGTTTACTCAACCATAGGACAGTCATCATTCGACATTATTCAAACTTCGAAATACAATATGAATGTTATAAACATAACATGAAGAAGTTTTATTCCGACATTGTACTGAGCTAGAATTAACTACATTATAATGATATATTTGAACATTAAACATCATTAAAAGTTACAAACACAATATGAAAGCCATAAAGCATAACATGTAGGTATTGTATTCCAACATTATACAAAGCTCGAATATGATATTTAATTGTTACAATAGCAATATGTTTAATATCAATACAACCGTAACATACCTTCAAGTACAACATTAAGTTCATGTGTCAGTATTGGCCGCGCGTTTTTCATGATCAAAACACAACAAATAAATGTATAAATCTTCACAACGGCAGCGGGCGGATTCCTCATAGGCGTATAAAAATCGCAAATGCATATAACTTGCAATGACATGTTATTAATTTATCGTATACTTTATGAATGAGAACATTCCACATTTGGCGCATTTTATGTTAGGTTCTAATAACGCAAGTTTAATTTATTATGTGCTTTCGTAAATGTTTTTTGCATGGGACTTGTATGGTTACTAGGGTTTATATGGGTGTATCATTTATAAAGTGCTCTATACAGTATGGATGAGCTTTTAACCTAGTTTTACTACGTATACGCATTTACATTAAATGGCATATGGAATTATCATAAATATATCAAATAATCATTGATAATTGGTATCTTCACACCTATAGTTCTATAGTTTTATTATCAAAATGTTTTGAACTGTTCATTAAGCAACAAACTGAGTTAATATGAATTACATACCTTTCTTTTTGGTCTTCCATTTACTATTGGTCTTAGCATTTATTTGTATAATATACACGATATATTGATATTTTATTGATGTATTAAAAGTTTCTTTCATTCAATTTCGGGTTGTATTCGTAAGTATTTTCATCTGACTTACTTCCTGAAAGTTTCTTGTATCTTAATTTACCGATGATATAGTCACGGTCAATGAGAATTTAACCTTTTATTCTAATCCATTACAAAATTGTAAAATCGGTGTGATAAATGGAATATTATGTGGTCAAACATGCATACAATGACAATCATGTATGCATATAATCTCGTTTGCATCAAATTCTTGCTTTGTAAACAACGTTTATACATTAATCAATTCATCTTCACAATGTGAAATATCGATATCTTCAATATATTATCTCTTATCAAGTATAGTGTATCATATATTACACCATATGAAACATAGCGCACGTATAGCTCTAGATCACAGAATTGTATAGGTAAGTAGATCACAATAGTATCATGGTTTACAATGTTAGTGCACGTAAGGGAATATTTACTCAAGTTCCTGAATGAGCTACCTAACACCGATTTTATAATAACATCGTCATATTTGACTATATTCGTGCAGTGTAGAGCTCGTATAATGACCAAATGTATCGTTTTATTCATTTACTAAATCCATCAAGCTATTTCAATAGTCAAACTGAACAATGCATGTCCATGTAATGTGGATGTAAGGAACATTTTAAAGTAAATTACCAGACAAATGTTTTTTATATTGTTTACCTCACATTTACTAGTTATATATGTATAATAAATTTATACTGTAACAAGTATTAATATAAAAATCATAGCTGTTTACTAGTACATGTACTATCTAGATGAGCAATACAATGTTAACCCAACCATAGGACAGTTAATATTAAACATTATTGAAAGTTCCAAACACAATATGAAAGCCATATAACTTAACATGTAGGTATTTTATTCAAACATTATATTAAGCTCGAATATTAGATGTAACTATAATATACAACTTTGACATAGCTTCAAGTACAACAAGTTCATGTGTCAGCATTGGTCACGTGCGTTTCATGATCAAAACAAAACAAATACATGTATAAGTCTTCACAACAAGCATTTGTAGAAGTTATAATTATGTCGTGTATAAAACAGGATTTCAAATTTCAAAAATGTATCAAATGACTGTAGTAATGCTTATATGATGTGTTAAAACATTTGAGGTTTCAACACAGTGGAGTAATGTTCTCGGCCAACTTTGCATTGAAACATTTTGAGTTCAAATATTGAATTGCATGCAATATAAGGCGTTCGATAAGCTGACGTTTTGATATCGGATCTGTAACAATACATATATGTTCTTAAGCCACGTGTTATCTGTATGCACGATCTCTTAATTATATTACTAAACGTATCACATCAGGCATATAACAATCAAAATTAAATGTGTCATTGCAATTGATCGATACCAGTTAATTATCATATACATAATCATAACAACAAAAACGATGAGTTTGTGTGCTATGTGGATTACATAATATGACTGAAACATACAACAAGTCTCTATTTGTCGCTAGTCACGACACTTCTGCTCAGTTAGTGTAAACATATAACATACGTCAAATTAGCAAATGCAAATGGACAGTACTTGGAGATTTCTGTTCAGCGTTTAACCCATGACATTTATATTGTACGACACTATATATATGATACTTTAGTAAATTAACAACAAGTAATTATTGCGATCCCCACCATTATTGTCAACACTGTAATAAAGATCTTGAATTCAAAGAAAAATATTAATAATAAATAACGACATAAACTAATCAAAGCACTTAAATAAAAAAATATACAAGTACGGAAGTTATCATGTACAAGCATAGAAAATGTATGCAAAATTGTAATTTGGTATCAATCATCATGTTGTGTACAAGTATTCGTCCTGAATATATGTTCATGTTTTATATCAAGTTGTTTGGCAAATTATTCCAATCCATCATAGATTCATGTACATTAATACATGTGTTTCATTATGACTATGTTTGTTTATCGTCTAATTGATCATGACTGTTCAAATGAATTTTGTTTGCTATATGTAATATTAATAATGTGATCATAATTTATTCGGGCGTTACTGAAATATTGTACATAATTTTATAGATGAGGTATTTACATAAAAATCATAGCTGTTTACTAGTACATGTACTATCTAGATATGCAATGCAGTGTTTATGAAACCATACGGAAGCTAACATTAAATATTATTAAAAATTCCAAACACGATATAAAAACCATAAAGAGGAATGTGTAGGTATTTTATTTCAACATTATACAAGGCTAGAATATACTACTTGGTAATTATTATAATAGCAATACATGTTGTATCAATAAAACTGTAACATATCTTCAAGTACAACATTTAGTTCATGCGTCAGCATTGGCCACGTGTGTTTCATGAACACAACAAATGCTTCTATAAGTCCTCAGAAAAGCGGGCGGATTTCCGTGTGTGTATAAATATTCGTAAATGGCTATAACTTGCACTTGTAGATGTCGTGCGTTCAAATAGGATTTCATATAGTTTATATTCCGCATATCATTTAATTTGAACCAAATGGCTGTAGTAATGCTGATCATGATACGTTGTAACATTTTTGAACACCGAGGGGTAAAGTTCTCGGAAAACGCAGCCAGACAAGAGTGAATTGAGGTTTATTAAGTAAAATTGCGTGCTAAAAGGGCTTTCAATTAACTGATGTTTTAATATCGTATCTGTAATAATACATAAATGTTCTTAAGCCACATGTTACATGCATACATGATCCCTTAATTATATAACTAGACGTATCCCATCAGGCATGTAGCAGTCCAAACTGAATGTGTCATTACAATTGATCGCAACCAGTTGATATTAATGTACATAATAATAAAAACAAGAAAGATTCTGAGATTTTTTGTTTAGTGGTTTACCTATAAATAACTAAATCTTTAAATTTATGAGACAAATCCACTTCTACGTCCTTTCTGTTGTGCTTAATAAGAAAGTACTGTAAACTTCATAACATATGTCTTATTATCAAGGACAATTGGAGAGTACTACGAGATTTCAGTTCAAGATTAAACTTATGACACTTGACATGTACGACACTAAATATATGACACTTTACTGAATTAACAATCAGTAAATGTTGCAATCAAAACCGACTTTGTAAATAATCTATCCCGGTACAACCATTTTTCGAACATAACCAAAATTCGAACACTTCCTTTATTCCATGAGCGCTGATGTCATGTTACACTAATTTGCATAAAGTCGCGTGCTATTTTGACTTCAACTCCCGCTGAAACGTCAAATTTGACACATTGACAGATATGATCAGAAAACCGGTAAGAAACAAATTGTTTTACCTCTCTCAGTGCAAAAAGTCCAAATTCCAAATACAAAATATATATCACTTAAAAATAGTAAAAACAATGTTTCTTACAAGTAAATAAAACTTTTAAAGTATCGGCTGCGCAACTTTAGCTTTTACCTCAGCCGATATATGGAATACGTCAGGTAAAACACCTCTGAATGTTTATCAGATTTGACAAAGGGGTCCTTATGAACTGATATAATTTTTCATCAAACATTTTTTATGATGTGCATTTTTTGCAGGTTCATTCCACATCTAGGGGTCCATACAGATCATACAGTTTGAAAAGTGTATCTGAGGCTTACAATGCTGTCAGAGAATGTAAAATGTCCATTAGAGGTGCATCCAGGTATTATGGTGTACGTCCCAGTAACTACCCTTATATATAGAGTCAATGGAAGAATTGGTGTGGAAGTTATAAATTCTGGCAAATTACCCATTTTTTCTTTGGAGCAAGAATCCCCACTTTCACAACTTCTTATGACAGAGGAATGGCAGAGGTAGGATATGGATATAGTAGGACAGAAACTATTAACCGTGCAACTGACTTTGTCGTACGTGACAAAAATCATCCCAGAAGTATTGATATATCAAGAGCAAAAAGAGCAACTCGGCAAACAATTGACAAATACTTTAATGGGCTTGGTTTTATTATAACAAAATATAACCTTCATAACAAACCTCATCTAATAGTCAATATAGATGAAAAGGGTTTGAATACTAATCATAAGCCTTCAAAAGAAGTTGCAGGTAAATTGAACAAAACCCAAGCCATAACATCCGGTAAGTCTAAAACTGTAACACTCACATGTATTGGATGTTGTAATAGTGTTGGCCAGCATGTTCCACCCTATTTTGAATTCCCTGGAGAAAGAATACTGCCAAGACTACTAGAAGGGTTTTCTGCAGGCGCTGATGGTACTGTCTCTTCTTCTGGATGGTTTAATTCAGACATTTTTTCAGACTACATGAAAAAACATCTTTTTAAATAACTACCGGTTAGAGGTTCAGACAAATACATACTTATACTTTATGATGGACACAAAAAACACGTCTCTCTTAGTTTGATAGAGTGGGCTAAGCTGAACAATATCGCTCTCTTTGTTTTACCACCCCACCGTGGTCATGTTTTACAGCCCCTTGATACAGGATGCTTTGGTCAGAAAATGTTCAGGCCTTCAAAGTTAGAATTACGCTTAGTAAGGTAGTTGGGTGTAAGGCTTTCACTGAGGACACTATAACAGAGAAAATAAAAGAAAATAAAAATAAACAAACTTCTAACAAAAAAGTAAACAATACAGTCTCTAAAAGTAAAACCCATGTCCCACAACAAAGCACTTCTGGTTCATCAAATTCAAAGAAGACTACAAAACATGTTTCACCAGAATCATGTGAATCTGAGATTTCAGATGTAGAAGAATCTGAAAAATGCATTATTTGCAAGAAATATCAAGCTACAGATCTTGATAAATACCCGTATCTGGTGATTGTAAAATGGGGAATATGCGATGGTTGTGATGGTTGGGTGCATTTATCATTTTGCACCCCAGTAAGGGTTCTCAGAAGAGAGATCCTTTCTACTGCCCTATATGTACGCATGAGCAGTAGACTTACAAAAGTGTTGTATTGTAAATATGTTATGACAGTTAATGTTTGTGTTTAAAAAAAGAACACTTATTTAACATGCTTACGAAACTTTTTATGACTTTTGGTACCCCTGATATTCCTTGGACAATATATTTAGTGGTGTTTAACCTGATGTTCTAAAAATGGTCAAAATTTTCTGGGAATACGGTAAGTAAGTCATCACTTTTTATTTCCAATTCTAACAAATCTACGCATTTCGATTGGTCAATGGAGGTAGTTAACACTTCGATAAACTCCTTTTCAATCGGATACCTTTTGTTTCTGTTCATCGTCGACGGACTCATTTTGACCTTATTATGTGTACTGTGAAACAGGAAACAACCGATTACAGATCCAGTTATTCAATGTGTGTAATGAGGTCAGAGGGAGTTAATACTTCAATAACTGACCAGAAATTAACGCTTAATGCTACAATAAACCACACTACTTCACTATTTACATTCCTATCTGATGACGTCATATCATGACGTCATCAAGTGATAACTATTATACGATCTTACCAGCTAAAGAGTTTTAACGGTTCATGTCCGACATTTGTAAGAACTGAATAAAACAATTGATTTAAATTGGAAATAAAAGGATTAAACTTTCATTTTTGGTCGTATATCGAAGTGTAAACTCCCTCAGACCTCATAACACACATTTCACACAAAGCCCTTCGGGCTTTATTCAATATGTTATGAGGTCTGAGGGAGTTAACAAATCGATAAACGACCAAAAAGGAAAGTTTAATCCTTTTATTTCCAATTTCCAGTGATTACATTATTTAAAATTTGATCAAGTTTTATTTTAATATAACCTTACGACGTGTAATGTTTAACATGAGCGACAATATGAAAAAATGATTTTCGAGCATCTTTTCCTCTGAAATTTGTTATTGGCCAAAACCAGCTTAAGTGTTCGAAAAAAGGTTGTACCGGGATATTGCAATTTTATGTTCCAAGAAAAAGACGAATAATACATAGAGACATTAACCAATCAAAGAACTTAAATAAAAAAAATATACGGAAGTCATTACATACTAGTATAGAAAATGTATGCAAAATTGTAATTTGATATCAATCATCATATTGTGTACAAGTACTCGTCCTGAATATATGTTCATGGTTTACGAGATTAATAGGGTAAGAAGTGACAACAATACTAATAATAAAAATGACGTTTACTGTGGTGCCACTTTGGTCTGTCTATAATTGTATCAAGTTGTTTGGCAAATTATTTCACATCAATCCATCATAGATTCGTGTACATTAGTACAAATGTTTCATTATGACTATGTTTGTTTTCCGTCGAATTGTCTGGTAAAGTGCATTCTGTTTGCTATGTGTAATATTAATAATTTGATCATAATGTAGTGACGTGCACGTGTTGAACCAACCTGTTAGATTGATTTTTGATGACCATTGTCTAATGTTATTGTTTTTTTATAAAATAAGTAATGAATATGCTTTTTCTTCTGATGGTTTCTCATTGAGTGATGTCTTAAACTGTCTATATGATTTCTATCTGAATTGACAACTGATAGTTTAATTATGCGTATGGCTGTATAATAACATTAAATTAGTTTACGCTTGTACATCGTAAATATATGACTGGCGAAATGGAAATGTAAGTAGAACAGTATAGTGTATAAGACTTGTATGATTACTAGGGTTTATGTAGGTTAATCGTTTATCAAGTGTACCATTATGTGCATTAGCTTTCAGTTAGTTTTACTATGCATGCGCAATTAGATTAAAGAGCATACAAAATTATCATGAATATATCAAATATTCATTCATAGTTGGTATCTTTGTGCAGATAGTTTCTATGATTTTATTATCAAAACGTGTGTTGATGAGATAATTAAGCAACCTACTGAGTTAATACGAATTGCATACCTATCGTTTTTGGTTTACTATATACTAGTAGTATACTTAGGTCTTCACATGTATTTGTATAATATACACTATATATTAACATTCTATTGATGCGTTAAAAGTTTCTTTTTCGCCAGTATTTACTATATAGTACACTTAGGTCTTAACATGTATTTGTATAATATACCCTATATATTAACATTTTTTATGTGTTAAAAGTTTCTTTCATTCAATTTCAGGTTTCGTCTGTAAGTATTTACATTTGTCTTACCTCCTGAGAGTTCCCTGTATCTTAATTGACCGATGAACTAGACACGTTCAATGAGAATTCTTATTTTCTATTCTCATGCATTAGACAGAAGTAAAATAAGTGGGATGAACGGAAAAGTAAGTGGTCGTACAGGCACGCAAAAATAAAGGTTATGCCTTGTATACAACGCTTGTACATTAACCATTTAGGATGCTCCCACTATATCTTTATAATGTAAAAAATCGGTTTTCAACGTTCTATCTCACAAGTATAATGTATCATATCTTACACTATATGTAACTAAGTGCATGTACAGCTCTAGATCGCCGAATTTCAATCGCTATTTCAATAGACAAACCGAAGAATGCATGTCCACGTATGTGGATGTAAAGAACAACTTAAAGTAAATTACCTCCTGACAAATCATTTCTATATGTTTAAAATCACACTTACTATTTATAAATGTATCATAATATTATACTGTTACAAGTATTTATTCGGGTGTTCCTTTGACATTGTACATAGTTTTATAGATGAATAAAAATCATAGCTGTTTACTAGTACATGTACTGTCTAGATAAGCAATACAATGTTTACTAAACCATAAGTTACATTCAATTGATGTGTTAAAAGTTTCTTTCATTTAATTTCAGGCTTCTTCAGTAAGTATTTACATTTTTCTTACCTCCTGAAAGTTTCCTGTATCTTAATTGACTGATGAAATATACACGTTCAATGAGAATTCATATTTTCTATTCTCGTGCATTAGACAGAAGTAAAATAAGTGGGATAATCGGAATATTATGCAGTCTTACAGGCACGCAAAAATAAAGGTTACGCTTTTTATACAACTGTCGTACATTAATCATTTAGGATGCCCCCCACTATTTCTTCATAATGTAAAATATCGGTATTTTCAACGTTCTATCTCACAAGTAGGTAACTAAGTACTTGTATAGCTCTAGATCGCAGAATTTTATAGGTAAGTAAACCACAATTTATCATGATTTACATAGTTAGAGAAAGTAAGCGAATATTTACTCACGCTCATGAATCAGCTACTTACCACCGATTTTATAATTGTCATATTTGATTGTATTCGACAATGTAGTGCTCGTATAATGACCAAATGTATCGTTTTATACATTTACTAAATCCATTAAGCTATGGCAATAGACAAACCGAATAGTGCATGTCCATGTTTTTGGATATAAATTATAATTTAAAGTAAATTTCCTCCTGAAAAATCATTTCTATATGTTTAACCACACACTTACAAGTTGTAAATGTATCATAATATTATACTGTTACAGGTATTTATTCCTTTGACAATGTACATAGTTGTATAGATGTTGTGTTATAGAAATATCATAGCTGTTTACTAGTACATGTACTATCTAGATAAGCAATACAATATTTACTAAACCATAAGTTACATTAAACATTGTTCAAAATTCCAAACTTAATATGAAAGCCATAACGCAGAACATGTAGATAATTATTCCAACATGATACTAAGCTCGAATATACTACTTGATATTATAATAGCAATACATTTAATACCAATAAAACTGTAACATATCTTCAATTACAACGTTTAGTTCATGCGTTAGCATTTGCCGTGTCTGTTTCATGATAGAAAAATGACAAATAAATGTAAAAGTCCTCAGAATAGCGGGCGGATTCCCGCGTGTGTATAAATATTCGTAAATGGAAATAACTTGCCCTTGTAGAAGTTATATGTCGTGTAAATAGGATTTCAAATAGTTTATATTCCGCATATCATTTAAAATATACCAAATGACTGTAGTAATGCTTATTATGATATAGTGAAACAGTTTGGGGTTTTAACACAATGGAGTAATGCTCTCGGACAACTCAGTCAGACATGTTTGCATTGAAATGTATTAAGTGTAAATGTAAAATTGCGAGTAATATAAGGCCTTCAATGTTCAATCGACTGACGGATCTGTAACAATACATGGCGGTTCTTAAGCCATATGTTATCTGAATACTTGATCCCTTCTTTATACGAATACACCTATTATATCAGGCATATAACAATCCAAACTGAATGTGTCATAACAATTGATCGCAACCAGTTAATACTCATATACATAATCATGACAAAAAATTATACTAAGTTTGTGTGCTGAGTGGTTAAATTATATATGACTAGAACTTAATAATTTTCTCGTTCCATGTATTAACAACAATATATATTTACTCATTTATCTTATTTTCAGTCCGGCTGGGTACGTATCTTATAATTATGTCATCCTTCTGCTTTTTATAGAAATCACGCGCGGACATACATTAGGTCCATATTCAGCCAGTCGATAATTTTAAGAATATTTGTGTTATGCTGTGTCTCCTTTTAAACATTACTCAGCAAGGTTTCTTACGATATTTATTGGTGACTTGACACGAGACTCTCAGGATGCACTCGATGTTATGTGTTACCTTAGTCGGTGGTCTTATACGGGTAGTGACAACCGTTCAGCGCTATGTAATCATTACTTAGTATATAGGTTTTAACATTGTGAATGTATACATTTTGTATCAAATACAAGTAACATTCAGACAGTCATCATTGAATGTATTTGTATTGTTTCTATCAAATCATTAGTAGTTTTTTATTGCCTAATAAAGTTTGAATCTTAAAACACGCCAACGGTTAAACGGATCTGATTGTGGTTCTGTTTTCTTTGTAAGAGTCGTACAGCGCGTATTTGGGGAGATTTATATTTTTCAGTTTACATATTGTTTGCGATTAAGGGCACGTTTATAGTGCGATATTATTAAAGAAGCATAATTTCAGTGTCATTGCTTTTGTTTATTTCTGTCTTCGGCAAGATTCGGTTCCTTTTGTAGTCTATGAAATAATGTCAAATTTACCGGTTGTTGTATGTACAATAATGAATTTAACGATGCGCTACGTAATACTATATTAACATGTAGACGGGGGAAGATCCCTATCGGTAAAATAAATATAGAGGGAGGAAGTAAGTAAGTATATCCAGTTGTCCGTCCGTCATACTTTTTAAAACTTGCAATAACTTTAATACTTTTGAAAGTTTTTGTTTGCAATTTATAATTGAGTGAAAGTGTACTTATCAAGAATCATAACTCTTTATGCATTTTGGCATTATCTCCAATTCCGAATTAGATAAATTGCCACATATTGTTACTTACAATTTCTTTAAAAATACTGAAGGCAACAGAATGAAACCTGAAATTCAATTAGAATGTGACGAGTTAAAGTGCACTGAACATAACCATTCTAAGACTTACTGATTTATCCACCGTTCACAACTGAGACAAATGTTACGTTTACTGTTACTAAATTATAAAGATACTAAAGGGAACTCCATGAATATAGGAAGATTTATGTGTTTCAGTTTACATATTGTTTACGGCCACGTTTACCAAAGTATGTAATACATATTAAGGGATGCATGAATCAAGTTAATTTACGCTTGTACAAATATATACGCATATACTTACAAGCTGTTAGATCAATCGGCTGATTAAATGCATAAAGAAGTCAAACTATTGCAATATAAAGTGTTCCATAATTAATTAGTGTAATATGATTATATCAGTCCACGTTTGTGAGTCCAATTTCGGTTGTATTTTCCTTTATTGATTTGGCTTAAACGGTTTTTGTATAGAACTTGATAACACAAAGTACTGTTTTGATCTATTTCAGGAAAGAAAGGTAATAAATTATTGTTATTGTATACTAGATATTTCTTATATTATTTTCGAATCTATACATGCAGTTATTTTGATTGACAGAGAAATTTATTAGAGTACATTTCAGAGTCCACTGAGGATTTAAAACAAAAGTCACCACTTTGACTGTTGAAATACTCCGTTTTTCATTCCATCAAACCTATGATTAATGAATTATTAAAAATTATTTGTATTCAATCATCGATACAGAATTTATCGGCTGTACTATATAATATTATATATAATTGTATTATAATGAGTATTACAGTAAGTATGCAAATAATACATTTTATTAGGTACAAAACTTGAGATTGGTCTCAGAGCTTGTCCTTTTATATGTCTAAGGAAAATATGATCAGAAAATAATTATATCATTAAAACAATAGTCTGACAGCATTAATGATCTGAACATTTATTGAAACATTAAGTTGATCTATCAATTCAACCATAATACTTCGAGAATAGAATTAAGTTTTGAGTTCAGAGAATGTTCTCAAGTTTTATAACTTCGAGGGCAGGTGTCATTTTATGACTTTGTATTTAACCTTCATTGGAGATTTATTGCACATTTACCTGCATGGCCAATTTATGTTTTACTTGTTGTATAATAGCTTTCACGGGGGGTTCGTTCGATTCACAATGCTGAACGTTCCGAACTGAAAGAACAGGAATAAAATGGTAAGGAACAGTGTCCTGGACGAGTTCCCACTGTGCCCGAAAAAGAGATGGTGTGGCGAGAACAGTGACGTCATAGAGCGTGGAAAAAATGGCCGACAACGTTTTCAGGCAATGCAATTGCGGAATATTTTTCGCCACAACACTAGCCGCAGAGGCACATAAGTGTTCAGAATTTCGTAAACATGTCCGACTATACGTGAAATAAAAGTAAAATGTCCGTTTATACCTCGTTGCTTTTCAGTTTTACTAATGCTTGTGTACAGAACAGAATGGAATAATGTTTTATTCCAATCACGGGTCTGGTCTGGGCTTCTGACATATAAAAACATATAATAAATAAACAGTCTTTTATTAGCCTATAAGTTAATAAGGCGCACCAGTTGTACCCATATCTAAGATCAGTTTATTAAATGGCTAACAACTGAGAAACCATAAATTCAGTCAATGTGACTTATTTCTACTTAGTAGTAATAATAATACTGACTAAAAATTTAATATCATTTGCCGCCATATTGGTTTTAGCACTTCCTGTGCCGCGGCATTTGATTCTGGAACAGGTTCTGTACAAGTGAATCGAATGCGACCGGGTTCATGTTTGTTTAATTCGAATCTAGCGGGAAATATGTCACATGACTTCTTAATTGAAGTCAGTGGTCAGTTCACTCGTAGCTGTCATTGAGTACAATTGATCGCTGTTTAATTGCATCGGTTTACAATTAGTTATGGTTGTTTGGTGAGGTTCATGTTCATAGTAGTTATATTGGTATAATAGTACGTCACACGTGAATGATGATATTTTGGGGTAAATTTATACCCTTTTTCCACAAACTGCTGTAGATGATGTAGTTGAGGAGTTGAAACTGTTGATGATATTTATTTGTAAGAAATGAAATCAGAGTGTAAAATGTGAATCGAAGCTACGTATACATTGATGGATAACATATATAGGATGAGACCACATTGAGTTTTCGTCGATATTACCCCGATTCAATCCCTATCGTTATAAAACGATATTGATTAATGTATTCACACAAAATCACACCAGTGAACAAGTTTGCACCGTCTTTGACAGATATATTAACAGGTCTGCATTGTGTCATTGTTTAATCAATTCAAACAAAGTTCACCATCATGTACAATAAACATCAAATGCCCTAATGTCTAGACAATTACTGTTTATCATTAATATAGAGAAGCCTTATTTATGAACATTTACTGTTATATTTTATATTCCCAGATGGGTCCATTACGTCAGGAAAGTAAAAGAGCAACTAAGAGCAAAGGGAATAACTGAGGCTGATGTTTCTTAAGTAAAAGCAAACAGTCTTGGTGTGATCATTATACATTGTGTGCTTAATTCCTCGATACTACGCTATTGATTTTCAGATGAAATATTACAACAATCGTAATTATGTGTGAGTTACCAAAACTATTGCATATACTGCATGCTAACATTTGGAAGTTGACATGGTTTTTACGCTAGCTGATCATATTGTAATGAACTATTAGTCTTATAAGTATTCTGATGTGTTGAGACTGCATTATATGAGAAAAAAAACTGTAGTTAAACAGTAAATGTATTTTATATATAATTATTGGAAAATTGATTAAATGAATACTCAATGGTAGTACACTGCGTCATCAGTTGATCTCCGTGAACCTTGTTTTCTGTAAATGTCATCTCTCGAATGACAGGTTAATTGCTTTATTTTTATATAGAATCGTTCAAGCAATTTGAACGTCGTAATTTAAATGACGCGCACCAAGGATTTACAACTGTATGATTTGATGTTGTGAAGAAAGTTCATAGTTAGAATATTTGACGATAACCTGAAAACGGGATATAATGTTGTTTGTATTTTGTGGCAAATGTCCGTGTCGGGATATTCAGAAAATACTTTATCACGTTTTAAAACGTAGACGAGACATTAACATCATGAGCTGTTTTTACAATTCTTTTATTACAATAGTGATTACTTGGTGCGCTATATTGTTTTCTTTGCAGGTGCGCGATGACGTAGTGTACTTTCATTAAATACTGCTTCATCGTAATGTACAAATATTGTTTTAATTTTCCTAGTCTTCCTCAAGCCTGTATATGTATAGTATTTTAACTTGATTTTGATATATTCTTGAATAAGCATTGTCAAATTTATTTCATTATAATTTAAATGGATTGATTTGATTATTTGTTTGTCCTATTCTAGAATATATTATCTATTCCTGGTTCCATCTATTAACAAAGTCATAAAATATGTGTGTTAGAAATGTATTGATATATCTCTGAGTGACAATCTTCATGAGTAAGGATAAGTAATTATTAAGATTCCGTTTATTCACTAATAATGAAGATTAACAAGTTTTTCGCTGAATAATTATACAATTATAAATAATAATCAGCTTACATGTGTTTGTGTTATTTTTACAATGACGTCGTATATAGAGAATACATGGTTGGTGCTGAGATGGAGAAGGTTTATCCGGTGAAGCTTAGAAAGATGTAATTGGTGAGACTGTTGACCGCATTTTAGCTTTCATGCTGAACCGGATAAACTTTCTCCATCTCGGCACCATCTATGTATTTGATGTATCCTGTTTCTTGAAGAATATATCTGTTCTTACAACGAAATAAGTCTCAAAATCATACTTACTTGGATTAAATAACGCACGTCAAGCCTCTTTTAACACCGTCATAATCTGACCGATTAGCAACATGACGCGGCAATTAAATAGTCCCATACATAGTCACGCTATTTGGCATAAAAATCTTAGAATACTTTGAGAATTTAAACATCCACTTTATTTATATAACACTGCATCATTTTGTAATATAAAAACATACTTTGTTGTATGACGAGCGAACACAGGCGCTTAGGAATACGAAATGACGGAATTAAGCAAATATGGCGACTACTTTAAACATCATGGTCATCAGATACGTCATCGCCGCAAACAGTTCTGAAACCGTATTGAGGAAGAACTTATTAAATGATCGTGGATTCAACTGATGCAAACATTCAAACCAGAACGATTGAATAAGATATCTAAAATTGTATTACGTTAACTTAAAATAGACTTATGGTGGTGAATTTCAATCGTATCTTATGTTAAGCTTACTGAAAAGCACAGTTATAATGATCGCGGGTGTATTGAAGAATCGAAGAATTTCTTGTTCTTCGAATAAGCCATTCTTTACATAATTGTGACAAGTCACTAAAATATCAAGTATTCATTATTCAAATATACCACAATATATAGAATCCCGGTTCGTATGGGAGATAATGTAGAGTTATGACATTGGGAGTGAAGACAAAGCACATTCGTTTTATTTAAACATTATACAAAAAATAGTGCTCTCTATATATACGAACTCACGATGTCAATAATTACCGGCGCAGATAATATTCATATCGCAGTATTATTAAATCACATTATATACATGAAGAGTTTACATAAATGCTGTACTCCGTTTAGATAATTTACATCTAAGATTAAACAGTTATCTATTTACATTGTATAATTATAACTGGTTACTCCAGTGTGATATATCAACAAATATGTGGAAATATTTACGAATAGTTTAAAATATAACACTATTGCGATCACATTATTAGTCACTCAAGAAAGTTGAGGGACCGGAACTTCTTACTCAGGGAGACAGTTAACACTGACAACCCAGTGAAGAGCGTAAGTTCAATAATATTTTATATCTATTACATTATGAATATAGTCAACGTATATCCGTGAACGTTTGATGCGTTGCAATGGTTTGTTTAAATTGAAATACTAAATGCTCAGCGGTAATCCAAAAGAAAACTAACTAAATCTAATTATGTTAAATGAGACAGTGTATTTTTACATCACATGAAGAAAAATGAATTCTGCAGTTTATATACATGTATATTTTTTAATCCAATAATAGGTTTGATAACTTGAGCGATATAGACATACGACCATTGTATGTATAATTAAAGTTTAAAATGCTTTTGGAAATAAATTGAAAGGTTAAACTGCTCATATGTTATGGTTAAAGTGTTCATATATTATAGTTAATGTGCTCATATGTTACGTTTAGAATCCTTATAAGTTATGGTTAAATTGCTCACATGTTATGGTTAAACTACTTATAATTATGTTATGATTGAACTGCTCATATGTTATGGTTAAGCTACACATATGTTATGGTTTAAGCATTCATTAGTTTATAATCCTCATAAGTTATGGTTAAATTGCTCACATGTTATGGTTAAACTACTTATAATTATGTTATGATTGAACTGCTCATATGTTATGGTTAAGCTACACATATGTTATGGTTAAAGCATTCATTAGTTTATAATCCTCATAAGTTATGGCTAAGTTGCTCACGTGTTATGGTTAAACTATTTTTATGTTATGGTTAAAGTGTTCTAAGGTTATGGTTGAAATATCCATGTTATTGTTTCAGTGCTCATATTGTATGGTTAAATTGCTCAATTCGTTGAATGCTGAATTGCATGAATAATATCTAATTTATACTTATGTGTATCTAATTGTAAGATGACGCACTTCTTAAGTGGTCCTATCATTTTATGTAAAGTTGGATAAGATCTGATAATTCTTTATACGTACATTTGAATGTTGCAGCCCTGTTATGGACATATCTAACAGTTTCCAGGTTTTTACACATAGACTTATAGGCAGAATGAAATGACCGAAAATAAGCTAAACAATCACATACAAGGGCAGATAACTAAACCATTTATTTCGCTTAAAATGTTTCTATTATCATTATGCCAATAATATGTCAATACATTGTCAATCTGCCATTATGTATATGTGCAAAAAATTGGAAACTGTCAGATATGTCCTAAAATGATATAGATACAATAAAACATCGAAGACAAAAATAATGTTTAAACCTTAGTTTCAACCTTTATTCACCTTAGCATATATATGTGTACATGTAGTATGTATATTGGCCTTTTTGATATAGCCATGTACTAATTAACAATCATTATCATCAGACAAATCAAAATAGGCTATCATCATTCAGCTAGTTATCATCAACTACGTATGGTTCAAAACCAAGTTCGTACACAAAGTACAAAGTCTATGCTTATACAACTCCCTTAAGATAATGTAAATAATCAACACTCATTAGTTTTTGTTCATTTGATTCACTTAGAATACCATGAATAATTGTGTTGTAGTACAGCCACAATTCTACACATTACCTTTGTCAAATAATATATAATCAAAGAATATTTTCAGGATTATTAGCATAATCATCACAACTTCAATGTGTTAAGCGTGTTCTATTTTCCTGCAGTAGTAGCATATTAGAATAGGTAATATAGTTGAACACACATTATTGTGATTTCTTGCCTGTTGAGCAGCTCAGATTTAAAATTCATGACGTCATATTCGCGTCCTTTAATACGTTCTAAAAATAACTAGATAGTACCGATTAAGCACCGTAATATGTACAAAATCCGTGTTGTGGCCGTTGTTCACAGGTTATAAAATAATTAATGCCGTTTTTGGATTGCTTATATTTTAAGGATGGCCTTTATTCGTTGGTGGTCTCTAGTTTTGGACTGTATGTAGAAGATCCATAATGTATTTAACGCATTTTTCAAAGATATTTCAATTATATGCGCGGCCAGTTTTTCCTTGACCGTATTCTTACCAGCACTGACATATTCTTCTACAAGGAGACGTCAACTTCTCCATATATAGGTGAAAATCGAGATTTTGTCAAATTTTCAAGGAAAGGTATGACTTGTCGAGAGAAGACCAAATACATCGGATAACGTTTTAGAACAAGTTTTGTATATGACTAATCTACTACTGCTAGTAAACAGTTCTGAACCAAAATGTAGACAAACGTAGCATGATCATTTTTGTTGTATGAGACGATGTCACATTACTCGTTTTTATTGATGCGCGATTATAACGGTATACTGGTAAATTGCAATACGTTCCTTAGCAATACGCACCGGTACCGGTACGGTTTCAACCTGTATCGCGACATTTTAAAAGTAAATTGATATTGACTATTTCAACTTGCTTTGTATCAGCTGTAGCCTAATTCGGCCGAAAACAGATAGAAATATTTTATTTGTGTAGTTGTATGTGATGCTTTGCTGAAGGAGAATTTTATATGTGCATTATTATTGTTGTGTACTATACAGCATGACGTTTCATTCTGATCACTGATTAATTCATTAGTTTCTTTGTGATAGGTTTACTAAATTTACCATCATGCAAATGATTAATAAAGCTACATAATTTCACTAAAATCCAAGTCTGAATACTTATACATCAAGAGTTTTAAACCCACAATATTTCGCAATACGGATTGCAATAAAGTGTTGCGTGTTGCAATATATCGCAATACGTATTGCAATAAAGTGTTGCGTGTTGCAATATATCGCAATACGAAATTTCCTGCAATACTCATCCCTACTCATTAGTTTAGTTAAAGCAATATAAAGCCTCCCATAATTTTAGCTGTGTGTGAAACATGAATCCGGCAAACATATATACTTTTTAATCTATGAAATACAAGGAATACCTTGTCACGTTCGTCACATGTCCATAGTAAACTTAGATAAGTGTAAAAAGGGTTTAATTACGCAAATATTGAAATCATATTAATGTTTCATTTCATTAAACGTTTTCAAAAGAACAATGTGTATCAATATAAATATTTCGCTAAAGGGCGTACACAAACATTTTTCACACATTTATGTTAATAGTGCTTAATCAAGAACTGAATAATTCTTTAAATGAATAACATTAACATTAGAAGTGTGTCATAACAAATAACTGGTAACGTACAAAAGTGTTTTGATCAAATTCACTGTATCATCAGATACGGTGTATAATCTGTTTATGTTATTATTTGGTCCATCTTCATTGTAGGAATATATGTCAATATCTGGTATGTGTACGTGTGTTAGTGGTAAATACAAACACCAAATAAAGAAACCTAATATGTGAAAAGGAATCAATCATTGCTACTTGACATGGTCCCATATAAAATCTGATTTATAAAGTCAAGACAATGGATTCTACAAATTGGCAATATGAAGGCGTAAGATCGATGGGCATATTTCATTGTAATCTATTTTCTCAAAGTAGTATATTGTAAAAAGTGATGTCACTGGAGTAACGTCTCTTGAAGAACTGTACTGCGTCTAGCATATCGGTTAAAGGACACACATTTAAACAGACAGTGTGTGTATCAAATTCGTGCGTAAATCAAACACACTTTAGTATAGGATATTTCATTGGTCTGTATTTTCTTTTTTTTTTGTTAATCAAAACATCATTATAAAAAGACAGCGGGTTCTACACGAAGCTTTTTAATTGCAATGCATCGCATATATAGAATAACACATTTCAAAATACAGATAACAAAGATCATACACCGTCTTTCGTCATCAGTTCGTCAATATAACCCTAGGGTTGTTTTGCATTTGCAAAGTAGCCTCTGTGATTGTAACAAAATCATTAGTAAGTGATAAAAATCGAATATCTCACATTAGTGATGGTTAAAACTCGCAAAGAAATCGTATTACTTATATTAGAGAATGTCAAAACTCATATAGAAATCGAAATCAACCCAAAAGTAATTAATTTAAAGATAGAGTAGACATGAATAACATGCTGACCAAATAAGAACATGTAGACTATGTTTCCCTGTCCTTGAATATAAAGTTGTTAGTTAAGCTTCTTTTTTATTTAGTACACTGTCCTTTTTTCTATATTCGTTTAATGGCATCCCGCTTACTTTTAAATTTTGACATTGACGCTCGTTTTTTATGTGCAGTATTTAAATAAGCAAGTTGCACTGCTATTCAGCGTCTACCCCTGGGAAAATAAGCTTAATTTTCGCTTAAACATGTCCCCTATTTTCATTATGAATATTGCCCAAGTAGGCCTCTTTAATGTAGGTTTTACCCTTTCACCAGTACCCAGCGTCTATCAATTTTGCTAAGAAAATCCAGATGCGCAACATATGTATGACATAATGTGTACGAAATGTTATCAGAACTATACAAAAAAAACAACAACAAAAAAAAAACAGCAAAGCAACAACATAACTATTCATTAGTAGACAATAGTACTTTATTCTTGAGTTGACAGTTGTCGCTTTAGTTCTTTAATTCCCTTGCCCTCTGTTTTGTTTGAACTTCCATAACCTTCCTCGTCATCTGGAAAAACATAGCTGATACTTCACTTACAAATTCTTATATCCGATATCTCAATAACAAAAACAAATATTCAATATCATTACTTTCCGTTGGGGATTTGATTACTTAGATTTCGAAGTTCGGCACATTCACTTTATCAAAACCCGAAAATGATGGAAAACAATTAGGTCAAAGTTATTTTTTCCAAAATATCAAAATTCAGGAACTTAGATCCCCTCGATATAGTAACTGTATATCATTGTTAATGTCAGTTTGTATATTTTTTTAATATCGGATATTCTAAAATTATTCTATTTCTTATTCATTATTTTTTATATGTGTATAAATATATCAAAACAAAGCATACATGCCTTACTCGAATTGAGTGTTGTCAGAAAGATTGCCAATAGGACATTTCTCTTTGAACAGAATTTTGAGCAATCTGCTAGGGTGGATTGTGTATCTGTCAATGACCTCTTGACTATGAATAGATTCTAGTGTGTCTCGAAACTGGGATAATTTGCTTTACATCAACGGCCTGTATGAAAAGCCAATGGATCTTGTCTTCACTTCTGACAATTGTACTTATAGTAGTGATGTCGGATCCAAACCTATGGAGGTCATTTGATAACCTTTCTATTTTATCATCATTTAAGGATTTCTTTGAACCTGCAATCTTGATTATGCGTTTTTCTTCATCAGTTACATATGATACTACATCTTTCACGAATTGTTCCACATCATTTACTGTTGTTTCAAACATGTTATCGGACAGTTCCGACTGAGAGGAAATCGACACAACACAGTTTCCATATATATTCTATAAGTATTGAATATCTTCAAGAAACCGAGCCAGCTCTCCAATTTCTTAGAATTCCTTGCAGGTGTCTGTTATATATCTGTATTTACTAGATTTATGATGAAACAACAAACCACATCCAAAACATTTGTGATCAGAACAGTAGAGACGTACATCTTGTTGTGTGTGTTCTGTACACGTTTTAAAATGAACTGTAAGGTCATCTTCATTGCTTTCAGATTCAACTCGCAGCACATGGTTGTCAAAACATACTTGACAAAATATAACATTTACATCCAGAACAATATCCTACTGATGTATATTCACACATTTCACATATATCTCCGTGCTTTATAGGTGTCTTACCACCTACTTCGAACTTGGTCTTCTCTGACTCCCCCATAGTTCTACAATGAAAAACCGATCTATGTCAGCATATTAAACGTCCGTCTTAATGTCATCTTCAACAGGAACACTTCTTAAGCTAAATATCATTGTGTTATTGTTCATTTATGTTTTCAACTGTCACAAAAACATATTTATGGATAAAGAACTTTATTTAAATGATCATTGCATATCTTATACATCCAATGGACATATATTTTCATTTTATACAGTCATCATGGCATACATTTGACGTAAGCATTTCGTAGTATTACTGTAAACACGCCCGTCAACGCGCATGACAGTATTGATACTCAGTTTATTTTTCCTTCAACGAACAAAACCCGTTTATTACGAGCACCAGGTTTATCTCGAGCAATAAGTCTGGTCCGATGACTCCTCGAGATAACGAGGTTTTATTGTATGATGAAGTTCTTTATCATGTTATACTACGAAGTGTTACGCAAAATATTCTGATTCCTATGTAGTATGTAGTTTCACCAATAGGAAGAGTCAGTTTTGACTCTAGGTAAGTAAATCATTTGGTAGTGGTCCACTTGTTATGCGGCTAATTCTGTAAAAGCAAATTGTGAACTCGTAAAAGCACATTTGACTCTTAAAACATCCTAATCATTTGAAATAATTTAGTTAGTATTCCTCAATATCTTATGGTTAATTCTTTAGCTAGGTGTTTGATAGTCCGCCTACAGTGTTAAGGATCCTGTGCGGAAACGCCCTTAATTCAGTCAGAATTGTTTAAACTTTGAAATACCAATTTCGACGCGCAATAAAGATTAAAGACTTACGGACTTGATTATTGTAGCCACGCTCACATATAACATTTTGTTACAAATAGGTCCTGGTGATATGTAAAATCTTGAGTCACAATCATTTCACTGATGATTAGTCATAAGTCATCAACCTAGTTTAAGCCGATGTAGTCTTGCTCCATATCATTCCAATGCTTTGTCCCCAGTTTTGTAATGTCTGGTATGCTGGTTGAGTTATGGTTTGTTGGGTAAGCTAAGTATACGTATGGTCTTATATATCTAAGGGAAATAATACAAAATTGCAAATTAAACAGAAGGTAATATAGGTTAATCATGAATGATCATATTTTGCTTAAGATACGAGCATACATATATCATGCACGCTAGAAGCAATTACCATTTCACATTAGTGCGCTCGATATAAGTATGTGTATGTCTGTATGGTCAGTACATTATTCTTTATTTGACCTATATCGGAGCCTACACAAAAGCAATCATTACTGTAAGTTGTTATAATTCGTTGATAAGTTATGTAATATTTATGTGAACTGCGGGAGTTTAACACATCTTACATACGGGAGATAATTTCCACTCTACGCTAGTATTATCAAAATGTTTACATCGGACATTTTACAGGGATAATACTCAAAATTTTAAGTGCAAAGCGGTATATTTCATAATTCATATCATTACTTTTCAAATGTAAATTTGACGATTTAAGTGAATTAGTTCATTAGGAATTATCATTAAATGTTCTCTATTTTCGGGACATCTTACTCAAGCGATCCTAACACATACAAACATCTTGTTGAACTGAAAACAAAAGTACCTTCTTCGAGTTAAACAAACGTTTTTTTCTAGTTTTGGTGATCATCCAAAAATGTATTTTATGCACCATTTAGTCATAACTGAAACAAATATAATGAATAGCCTAATAATTTTGAAACCGAAAGAACTATATCAAGTTAGATCATGTCAAACTTTGCTATCAAATATATTTGCCATATATGGTATGATTGTCTACGTGATCATTATTTTTTTTATCCTATTTGAAAAACCACACCTCAGTCTACATTTTTATGTAATTTTACAGGGGACTTCTAAATCTCACAAATCGATTTTCATACAAAGCTTTTTTTAACCCCGTAAAGTTTAATGCTTAATTCCATATAGACCGTGTTATCAGTTTGTATTGTGACCTGTCTCTACTCAGTGATTGTGCACAAGTATGTGTACATCATGTAAACAAAATTAAATCGAGCAGGTATTGTTCATTGGTAGATAATCAAAATAGTGAACTTATACGGTAGTAAGAAATGAATGAGGACGACACAAAAGGCATTTTATTAGCTTTTTCAGCTTAAAATTGTCGTTATTTACAGGCGATATGGTAACCGAATTGGCTGCTTATATGAGGAGTGGCATATGGTGTATTTTTGCGATATCGTTAGACATTATCAATGTCATAACTTAGTACATTGTATTTTCTTAGGGATTTTGCCCGAGAAGAACATTACTGGTACTGTAATTGTTGAAACCATTTCAAAAATGTAGATATGATTTCAAGGTAAAAGACTTGGATGTAAATTCTTAAAATTAGTACTAATCGCTCCTTTTTTATCAGTTATACTGATTATATAATGCGTTATTTTGTAGAATCATGACAGAGTCGGGAAACCCAAACTTCGAAGTAGATGGTGCACATGTGATAGAGCACAGAGATATATGTGAACTGTGTGAAAATACGGCATCAGTGGGATACTGTTCAGAATGTGAATGTTACATATGTCAATTATGTTTTGATAACCACATTAAAATAAAGAAAAATCATCACCATGTGCTGCAAATAGCTCCAGAACGTAAGGAAGATGATCATACAGTTCATTTTAAAACATGCACAGAACACACGCAACAAGAAGTACAACTCTACTGTACTGATCACAAATCTGTTGGATGCACAGAATGCATGGCATTTAATCATAAATCTTGTAAATATGAAAACCTAACAGAAGCATCCAAGGAATTCCAAGATAGTGGAAAGCTCGCTGGTTTTCTTCATGATATTCAAGACTTAGAGAATGTCCATCAAAACTGTGTTGAATCGATTGCCTCTCAGTCAGAACTATTAGATAACTTGGATAAAACAACCACTCACTCTGTGCAACAATTCGTGAAATATGTAGTTTCGTATGTAACTGATGAAGAGAAACTCATATTCAATATTGCAGATTCGAAGAAATCCATTAATAAGGATAAAATAGAGAAGTTATCGGATGATCTGAAAAGGATTGGGTCCGACATTTCGTCTATAAGTGCTAATGTCAAAGAGAATGACATGATTCATAGGCTTTTCATCCTGGCCGTGGAAGCAAAGCCAAAATTATCCCAGATTCGAGACACATTAACAGCCATTGATTGTGAAGACGTCATTGACAGATACACGTTCTATCCTTGCAGATTGCTACAACGTCAGCTATCGGAGAAACGTCCTCTTGGCAAGCTTTCGGACAACGCACAATCCGAACAAGGTATTGTCTGCGTAAATTTTGTTTTAATAATTCTATGAACTTATTACATTATTATGACTTACAAATATAGTAATTTTAAAATATATGATATGAAGATAATTGGGGTGCGTACGGTAGCTGGTATAATGATATATTCACGGAATGGATGAAACGACACAGAAAATGCATAACATGAGGGTGTGGGTGAGTACTTCTACAAAATGTGACTATGTGTGAGTATGATATCGTGACGGCGACGTTAAGTACGTTCACATGCTTCGCAATTCCACATGTGCGTGTGATATATAAGGCGTATAATTAATTATTGGTTTCTTTAAATATTTCGCTCTGATATTTGGCATGTACTCAGACAATAGGTTGTACAAACAAATTTGCCATATAACGTACATGAATATTCTCATTAGTAACGCTAATCACGAACTTCAACGAATGATCCTCGTAAGATATGCAGAGATTTTCATTAAAAGAAATGGCTTATAATTAATATTTCTTTGTGTTATTGCAATCTCGCACAATCACAAGCGCTTAATCTGTCAAATGTGTGGGTTTTTTTCAGATGACGTGGATGATTATGAATGTAAATACAAAGCAGGGTGTGCGGAAATTCAACAACTTCAGCAACAATTGTCATCTCAAGAAAAAATAATGCATGCTCAAAAACAGGACAACCAAAGACTTCAACAAAAACTGTCTACTCAAGAAAAGTTAAATAAAAGACTTCAGCAACAATTGTCATCACAGAAAATGGACATTACAAAAAGTCAACAACAACTATCTACTCAAAAACAGGACAATATAATGCTAAAACAACAATTGTCTACTCAAGAACAGGACAATGCAAAACTTCAACAACAACTGTCTACTAAAGAACAGAAAAAGGCTAAACTTCAGCAACAACTATCTACTCAAAAACAGGACAATACTATGCTACAACAAAAACTGTCTTCTCAAGAACAGGACAATATAAGACTACAACAACAACTAACTACCCAAGAACAGGACAATAAAAAACTTCAACAACAACTGTCTTCTCTAGAACAGGACAACAAAAAACTACAACAACAACTGTCTACTCAAGAGCAGGAGAAAAAAAAAATTCAACAACAACTGTCTACGCAAGAACAGGACAATGCTAAACTACAAAAACAACTGTCTGCTAAAGAACAGAACAATACAAAACTACAACAGCAACTGTCTACGCAAGAAGAGGACAATACAAAGCGTCAACAACAATTGTCTACGCAAGAACAGGACAATGCTAAACTACAACAACAACTGTCTGCTAAAGAACAGGACAATGCTAAACTACAACAGCAACTGTCTACGCAAGAAGAGGACAATACAAAACTTCAACAACAACTGTCTACGCAAGAACAGGACAATACAAAGCTTCAACAACAATTGTCTACGCAAGAACAGGACAATGCCAAACTACAACAACAACTGTCTGCTAAAGAACAGAACAATGCTAAACTACAACAACAACTGTGTACTCTAGAACAGAAAAATGAAAAACTTCAACAACAACAGTCTACTCAAGAACAGAGCAATACATTACTACAACAGCAACAGTCTACACAGGAAAAGGACATTGAACAGCTCCAACAACAACTATCTACCCATGAACAGAACAATACAAAACTTCAACAACAACTGTCTACCCATGGACAGGACAATGCAAAACTTCAACAACAACTGTCCACTCATGGACAGGACAATGCAAAAATTCAACAACAATTATCTACCCATGAACAGAACAATAAAGAACTACAACAACAACTGTCTACTCAAGAACAGGACAATGCAAACCTTCAACAACAACTATCTTCTCAAGAACAGGACAACCAGGTTTTGAGTTTAACATATAAAACTGATTTCATGTAGTTCATGATAGGTCATGATTCTTTATCATAATATATTATACAAGCATCACTGTCAAATCAAGCTAAACGAGATGACATGAAACAAGAATATAAAGATAACAGTATACTTAATCAAAAGCATGAGCAACAACTGTATATATAAAGAACAGGAAAATTATGGTCAACACTTTCAATTTCAGTCAGCATGATTATTAATTCTACTCCGACTTAGATGAATACCTTTCAGCTTGCCTTATTTGTGAGATTAGACCCTCGTTATAAAAAGTTATACGATTGCCGTACGGCTTATTATCATTCATTAATGTCTTTATTTCTATTACAGAGGAAGACATTGCAAATACTAAAACTCGAACGAGTCATTGATGAACTGATAAAGAAAACAAATGCTGTAAGATCTATTTTCTGTACTTTCAAATATGTATCTCAACGAATGGAGCAATTTACAAAGCAATTTTAAAATATGTGTACGTTATTGAATTATTTTTATTAATTATGTAAATACGAAAAAGGAAAAAAAACCAGATTGATTCAATCTGATAAAGCTATGATGTTTTTGAACTCTAGATAAGACAACCTGTATCATGTAGGGACCAATTTCATCTTTTATTATCTGTATTCTCGTTTTATGATCGTTATTGTATGATACAGTTGTAAATTGAACGATATTAATATAATTCCCCTTTTCTTCTTCAACTGATATACGTCTGTGATAACATCATGACGTCATTTCCGTAAAATATTATCATAATACGTTATGGAATGTTATCTGTGGAAGGAAAACAGTAATCAGATCCGCGGGCATTTTTTTTTCGACGAGGAAATGACGTCAACCGGCGACGTCGAAATCAGAGTCGTGATCAAATTGTGTGTAAGTTTAAGGAAACACATAGAAAAAAATTAAAGATGATTACAACCAGAAGTATGAAACCAAAGTGTATATGCGCTTAGTATTCAAATGGCATTGTGGTTTAGAAAGGGCGTGATTGTATTGATAATTGTGAAAGGTGTGTGTGCTCGCCATCCCTACGGCCAGCATATCGAATGAGTACACAGAGTATTGTGTCAACTTTCGGTGTGTATTGGTACTAGACAACCTTTATGAAATGGGTACAGTGTCGATGGAAATGTCTAGAACTTAATGGGGGATGTCTTGAAAATGAATTTTATTGACGACAGCTATTTGCGTACGGATAAAAACACGCGTTCTTTTGAAAATATATGTTGTCTTTGTTATGACGTCGAAATTTGCGTTCCCGTGCCGGAGGTCAGGTATTTCTGTTTTAGTATAATATGTTATTTTTTACATACTCATTGTTACGAATGTAAAACGTACAGTTCGATAGGGCAATTGAATATAGTCTCCAATGATTTGTACTTCATTATTTTATTACTACAGTCAACGTTTTTATACGAAAAGTCTACGAACTAAAAGACAATCCTCGTATTCTTTGTGCAAAATGTTAGATCATAGAACCTGTCAGACAATGTGCATTACTGTATATTTGTAATTTTAGTTTATACTTGCATGCGGACATGTATGTGATGTTGGTCAGAAGAATAAAAACAGAACAATTAAATGCCCTACGTGTGATATCATCTTTGGTGGTACGTACATACTTCATGACATACTCATTGTTTTCCTGCATATAATATATATAAATGTAAATGAATACGTGTGTGTCGACCATCCATTCTTTTTCATATTATATACATAACCTCAATAGATATTTCATAATACTTTTAAGAATCTTTAACGGGTTTATTTCATTATTTGACGATGTTTAGTACAATCTAAATAACATCATGATTCTTAGACAACAAAACTTATAATTTAAAAGAGAACTATACAGCTATCAATACGTATCCATATATAACTACGTGTGTAAATATCTTCCACTTTTATAACTATACATTTTATTATATATTTTTTTGAACATGTGTCATGAACACAATTTGGACTATTACATTTGGTATAATATCGTTGTAACAGATCAGCCTGATGGTACATTGAGAATAGATAAAACAACAGATACGGGCGCGTTGATATTTAAATTTGACAAAGGAACACAATCGGTAAAATCTTATTTCATTTGTTTTAAACACGAAATTAAAATATATACATACACCATACTAGTGTCTGTTCACGATGCATCGGTTCTTAACTGGTGTCTTTCCTCCTTCATTTTGGTTATATTTATTAGTACAGTGGTAAATAGTAAGAAAACAGTTATCTAAATAAAAATGTCTAATGACTGTAAAGTACTGAGTAAACAAGCAGAGTATTATTGACAGATATTTATATATCATCTCCTTTATAAACTGCTCCATGATCAACAATGCCATTTACGAACAACTCCATATCCGATATAGTCTAGCTGAACAGCATGTTGCATGATGTTTTCATTTAAATCCCTGTAGTATAATCTTGAAATATCATGTTAAGGTAAAATAGGACTTTGTTTTTCTTGTATTCAGAAATTGAATTTGAATCCTGGGAAACCTTATGAAGGACGTGAAGTAACGGGATATGTATATTTTGATGAAAATTTACAACAAATGCTTAAACTGGCATATGATCGAAAAATATTGTTTACAATTAACAAAATGGGAAAAATTGTTTTGAATGGGATCGATATATTCACGTAAGTGTTGTTTATTACTAGTAAATGGTAATATTAAACATAATTATATTTAAAGCAAAATGTGTTATTTATTGAATGGATCTAATATGATATATCAGTCGAAATATCGCTTGCCAATAATGCATGTGTTTCTTCGTATTGAACATATACATTTAAATTCACAAATTGAAAAACATAATTCTTTCTCGGTGAATAATTTTAAAAAGATACTGACAGAACAAATATTCAAATGTCCAACTGTTACTTAGCTAGCGCTAAAGTAAGACATACAAAAATGTATACGTATGCATGAAGAAACTAATCAGTATCACTTTATCTTAAACTACTAGTATCGCGACTAATTTAACATATAAAGTCAAATCTATATCAGGGCCGTAGAAACCGGGGGCTAGGTTGGACTTAGATCCCTTCATAGAAATGGCTGAAATGTTTTTAAAATGGGCTATAGTGACCAAGTTTTCAGATAAAATCTAAACGTATCCCGTAATTGCATCCTGTGGACCTTCATAATTATATTGTTTAGTCACTGATTAAATTATTCATAACAAAATACGTGTAATGAAATTCCGAACGCGCTACATATATCTGCACAGATATGTGCAGTATTGTCGCCGCGAATAAATGTATTATGTACATGTAACAGGAATGCATGTACATGTTTTACGGGGTTATTACGGTAAAAATAACTTCAAAAGTAACAATCTTATAAAATCACTGAATCGTGCCGCTGTGATCTTTGATTGTATCACGTTTATTTTACCATCCTCTGGGATATTTTATGTGTCACCTTCATGGCGATGCAACAAGCAATTATACGAGCATACATCATATGGCATTTATTCTTCATTAAATCATTATAGATACATACATTTGTTTATTTACATTGTTAATAGTATGACTTTCAAATTGAACAAAATATCATCAAAACCTGAACATTACATCAAATATGTATATCTGAATCATAGGTAGGTGTCTTCAACAAATACATAGACTAGAGTCGTTTTTATTTCAGATGTATAATCATTTGCATAGGAGTTTTATATGGTTTTGAATTATAAATGCTTGTTGGAATTTGAAAGAAAGTCAATGTATAGACATGTATATCGATGTCTTTCAAAAGTGTATATCTCGGTGTGTAATAATCATCCATAATGATCGACCATTGTTTTTATTAGATATTAATACATATCCTACCCATTCTTAACTAGACCTCAAATCAGACATAGAAAATGTAGTAGACGGATTGTACATGTATATAGAAACTGAACATTTTTAGATATCACATTGCCACTTTCAAGCTAAAATTTAATATATCGCAACTATTTTACATAAATAGACATTTCTATGAATAATTTAGATAAATGATTTGATTATTTATAGATATTGCCCATATTAAGACTCCGAACGCGCTACATGCACTTTAACGACTGTGCCAATAAACGTATCGTGTACATGTACCAGTATTGTATGATCTTGTTTTACGGTGTTCTTAGGGAAAATAATGAAGTCAACACTAACAATGATATAAACGGTGCCGCTGTGAAGATGGGTTTTGTCACGTTTATTTTTTTGCCATCCTCTGATACATTTTATGCGTCACCTACACGTCGATGAAGACAACTGTATATATATTTCGGTACACCAATCACTTTATCTGTCACGTTTTCATTCACACTTTCTGGTAATATATTATTAACAGAGTGTCTGGTCTCTGACGTATCCATCATTTGGCGATCACCTTCTGAATTAGATTTCTGCGAATTGCTCTCTTTTAATTCATTTAATTCATCTCTCACTTTCTGTATTTCCACTTTGAATTCTTTCTTAATTTTCTCTAAGGCCGGATTCATTGTATTTTGAATTTGTTTCTTTATTTAGGCGTCCATACTTGTTTCCAAGCGTTCTATGCGTTTAGAAAGCCCTCCAATTTGGTCCGTTAGCTTATTAATGGCTGTAACTATACACATGCTTTCATTAGTTGATTGATTCGAATCAGTTTAAGGTGCTATGTCGTCTTCTTGTAGAGGGCGTTTTCTTCCCTTACCGCTTCCCTTTGCTGGTTTCGATGGACCAGGCGTGGATGTATCCGGTGAGGTAGCCTTGGCTTGACGGCCCTTGCCATTGCCGATACACCTTTTCTTTACACTTGGAGCTTCTGACGGTGAGGGTCCAGATATGAGCGATTGAGATTGTGTACTTTCACTTTCATTTCTTACAGTAATAATAGTGGTGTTTACAGTGCTTTGATTTTGATCACGGCTGTGATTCGTATCTACGGGGATTGCGTCTCAGTTCCGTCGGATAATTATGTATCATTGTCCGGATACAACAAAGAGTATATATTAATGTCTTCAATCTCACTACTTGTGGTTGTAGCCATCCTGGTACCGTTATATCCTGGGGCAATATCCAGTCTTGTTGAGCGTGACCCTTGTACTGGTTCACTATATTACAGTTAATCTTCCAATAGGACTAAGATCGATGGTTAGCCGGGAGCTATGTTATATGTTGATGGCAGGTTGAGCGATAATCACAAATGTTTATTACGTGAACAATAGAATTACGGAAAAAGACAAATAACTCACAAATCACAACGTATATTCCAAAACCAAATCACTTATCAAATTCCACAGTTTATAAGGTCCAATTCCATATAAATTTTATTCCGAAACTCAATTTGTAACTCATAAACTTTAGCATTTATAGCGGAGGTTCAATTTTCACGACCTGAACCGGAAGCTATCACTAATATATATGTATGTATGTATCATACCTTACACTATAACTATTATACTAAGAGCTAATATAAATTGTAGGTTAGTTGATTATAGCGGTATCATAAATAAAATACTATGTAAGCAATATTTTCTCAAACAAGTAATCATACAATCGTACGATATTTTACACCATTCGAGAATAATGTATTGAAGATATGAATATATAACAATATATTACTTGACACGACCCCAACATGCACACATTTCAAAAATTACTTCGCAGGAAAATGTATCAGAAAGAAAAAGTCAGAGTGTATATATTTCCCAAGCTTTTCAAAATCGAGATACACTGATAAATTAAATTTATGTTGTAAACATTCACGATTTAACACATGACTAGCAAGTGTTTGTATATAAACTTTATTTGTGCAATTTGTTTTCCTACCATATCATTTCAATAGTCTTGAAAACTTTAATGATTGTGTTTATGTTACTTTTATATGTTGTTGTTACTCAATACAATGGTATTGCCTAACGGCTGCATCATTGATCTACAGAGCACTTTGTCTAAGAACCACAGATGGTCTTATTAGCGGGGTTCTACTGTATAGTTAAAGAATATATATAATTGAATACAATAATCTTCTGTCACGTATGTTGTAATGTATGTCAATATAAGTTGTATTCTGTTTCCCATAGGCCTCCGGCGTAATGAATTTTAAATTTAAAAAAATCTCAGGAAATAGTAGTGAATAATTTGTAGATAAAGCAATTGTACATTATCAACTTCAGATTACTTTTTGTGTTTCCATATGTGAATCTTGCATTCATTTAATGTAATAATATGATATACATTGTAACATGCTTTTTCTATTATTTATGACTGATCAACATTTCTTGAATTTAATTTGACGTTATTTGTACGTTTTCTGTGTCTTAAATAATAATTATGGTTTGCAAACGTGAAATATTAAAATTTATATTTTGTTTTCATGCAATCAAAATAAGTATGGTGAAGGAATATAATGAAGTATAAAATACGCGATGTAAAGGTTTCATGCAATGCCATATAATTTTCATTATATCTTACACTTCATAATCCTCATGATGTTGGTGACTGGTGAAGCTTGTATGTTACCTGAAAACGACACAAAATTGAATTGAGAAAGGACTTTATTTTGTAAAGCCAGAGATCTTATACACAGTATAAGGCTCTAACAAATCATATATAACAAAATGAAGCTTTACTGAATAAAGCCTAATGACAGTATCTAAATAATAACTTTACATGAAAACATATATGGGGCTAAACAAAGTGCCCTACAAATAATTTCTACATATAATGAAATGTTGTAAGTTAACTAGCCGCCGAAACTATAGAGGAAAGAGGATGGGAGGTGGTGGTAAATTTTGAAAATAAGGCTGCAAGCGCGCGTTCTAAGAAATGTGAGTGCGCATGCGCGTTACAGACCACGGCGTGCTTGCGTGACTAATAACCACGGTGGCTAGTCAATGAATGAAATGAGAAAAACACGGCGGCTGGTCAACAATACCGTAAATAGATCTAGAAACTAGATCTATAATAACAACAACATTTTCTGTCATAAAACATTTAATACAAGTATAAAAATCATATATATAATTTAGCACTCAGGTTATAGAACGCAGAGTTTTGTAGGTGAAATGATTAAAGCGGTATCCTGATTATCTCTATGAATGTGTGTAAGCGAGCAATTTCTAAAAGGAAATAATTGTGTAACATTATCATTTACTATATATGAGTCTTGGCATTTGTTTATATACTATACATTGCAACTTAATATCGATATGATTTATAACTGATCAATGTTTCTTTTATTTAAATACATGGTACTTGGTGTAAGCATTTTCATTTATCCTACAGAACTGATTGATGATTAACACGTTAAGTATCTAAATATATATTGTGTTTGTTGTTAGACGGATTATGATACAATCAACCAACAGTCAATGATGCGTTTGATTTTATTTGTCAAGGAATACAAATGCAACAACGGTCATACATTATTCCATTAGGATGACCCATTCATTTCAATGATGTAAAATATCGATACTATCAACATCTTTTCTCACACGTATTTTATTAATGTAAGTAAGACATGTAGTGTATCATATCTTACACAATATGTAACTTTGCACTAATGTGATAGGTCGTAGAATTTGTAGACAGTTAAATCATACCGGTATCATAATTCACAGTATTAAGGCATGCAAGCAGATATTTATACATGCAAATTAATTAATAATTTACTTTGGATTATAAGTTTGTCCTATTTGATGCTATTCGAGATTTACATTTCGCGTATAATGACCTACTATATCCATCAAGCTAAATTATTCGTCATACTGAACAAACCATGTCAGTGTATGTTGATGTTCAGAAATTATTAAAAGTATCTGACAAATAAACTTTTATTTCGTTAACCTCACTCTTACATTTACAATATGTTAACCTCACTCTTACGTTTACAATATGTTAACCTCACTCTTACGTTTTTCATGATCAAAACTTAACGCATGAATGTATAAGCCTTCAGAACAGCAGCGGGCGGATTCCCATAGGCGTATAAAAATCGCAAATGCATATAACTTGCATATAACTTGCACTTCTGTTTAAAAATATTTGTAAATGAATATTATTGATTCAACATTTACAATATGTAGTACATGATACATAGTTACATACTATGGAACATTATAATGCATGTTTTTAATGAATCGCATACGTCATGAATGGGAACATTCCATATTTGGCGCAGTTTTATGTTAGGTTCTCATAACGCAAGTTTGATTTATTATGTCCTTCCTTACATGGTTTATGCATAAGACATGTACGGTTACTAGGGTTTATATGGGTGTATCATTTATAAAGTGCTCTATATAGTATGGATGAGCTTTTAACCTTGTTTTACTACGTATACGCATTTACATTAAATGGCATTTGAAATTATCATACATATCTCAAATAATCATCAATTGGTATTTTCGCCCCTATAGTTCTATGGTTTTATTATCAAAATGTGTTGAACTGTTCATTAAGCAACAAACTGAGTTAATATGAATTACATACCTATCTTTTGGGTTTTCCATTTACTATTGGTCTTGGCATTTATTTGTATAATACACACGATATAATAATATTTTATTGATGTATTAAAAGTTTCTTTCATTCAATTTCAGGACGGATTTGTAAGTATTTTCATCTGACTTACTTCCTGCAAGTTTCTTGTATCGTAATTACTAGTAACCGATGATTTAGACACGCTCAATGAGAATTTAACCTTTTGTTCTCATCCATTACAAAATTTGTTAAATCAGTGTGATAAAAGGAATATTGTGGTCAAACATACATACAATGACAATAATTTATGCATATAATCTCGTTTGCATTAAATTCTTGATTTGTAAACAACGTTTATACATTAATCAATTCATCTTCATATTTGAAATATCGATATTTTCAATATATTATCTCATATCAAGTATAGTGTATCATATCTTATACCATATGAAACATAGCGCATGTGTAGCTCAAGATCACATAATTTTATAGGTAAGTAAATCACAATTGTATCATGGTTCACATTGTTAGGGCACGTAAGCGAATATTTACTCACGTTCCTGAATAAGCTACCTAACACCGATTTTACAATAACATCGTCATATTTGACAATATTCGAGCAGTGTAGAGCTCGTGTAATGACCAAATCTATCGTTTTATTCATTTACTAAATCCATCAAGCTATTTCAATAGTCAAACTGAACAATGCATGTCCATGTAATGTGGATGTAAAGAACATTTTAAAGAAAATTACCAGACAAATGATTTTATATTGTTTACCTCACACTTACGAGTTATATATGTACATTTGTATCATAAAATTATACTGTTACAAGTATTTATTCTGGCGTTCCTTTAACATTGTGAGGTATTTATATAAAAATCATAGCTGTATACTAGTACATGTACTATCTAGATGAGCAATACAATTTTACCCAACCATAGGACAGTTAACATTAAACATTGTTAAAGTTCCAAACACAGTATGAAAGCCATATAACATAACATGTAGGTATTTCTTTCAAACGTTATACTAAGCTCGAATATGAGATGTAACTATAATGTAAAACTTTAAGATAGCTTCAAGTACAACATTAAGTTCATGTGTCAGCATTGATCAGGTGCGTTTCATGATCAAAACAAAACAAATAAATTCATATTTATTGATCAAAACCATAAAAATTGTGTTAGTTATGATACCTACACACCCTTACATAGTGTTTCTTTAGATATTAAAAAAAAATTTGCCATGGCAATTTTGCCATGGCAAAAGTGTTGATTTTTTTTGCCATGGCAAGGCCATGGCGGCCATGGCAAGGCATTTTGCCATGGCAAAATACCGATTTGCCATGGCAAAACGCCTTTTGCCATGGCAAAGACAGTTTTTCTTTGCATTTTTCAAGAAAACTAGTTAAGATAGAAACATGGGACTTACAATATTTTAATAAGTAACTTAATGCTACAATTTAATAATGTTTTTGTTTCTCAAAACGTGTAAAAGTGGGGGCTGTATTTGCCAAAGACCGGCGCGGCAAAAACAAACCGGCGGAGGTTTATAACAAAATGAAGCTTTACTGAATAAAGCCTAATGACAGTATCTAAATAATAAGTTTACATGAAAACATGTATGGGCTAAACAAAGCGCCTTACATATAATTTCTATATATAATGAAATGTAGTAAGTTAACTAGCCGCCGAAACTTTAGAGGAAGGATGATGGGAGGTGGTGGTAAATTTTGAAAATATAACGATATCAGAATATAGTCGTAATCTGCGTATTGAAAATAAAGCTGCAAGTGCGTCTTTCGGAAATGTGAGTGCGCATGCGCGTTCCAAACCACGGCGTGCTTGCGTGACTAATAATCACGGTGGCTAGTCAATGAATGAAATGAGAAAAACACGGCGGCTAGTCAACAATACCGTAAATAGATCTAGAAACTAGATCTATAATAACAACACCATTTTCTGTCATAAAACATTTAATACAAGTATAAAAATCATATATAGAATTAAGCGCTCAGGTTATAGAACGCAGAGTTTTGTAGGTGAATTGATTATAGCGGTATCATGATTAGCTCTATAAATGTGTGTTAGCTAACAATTTCTAAAAGGAAATAATTATGTAATATTATCATTTACTATACATGGGTCTTGGCATTTGTTTATAGAATATAGGGTGTCCCATAATATCTGTTACCATTTGAATCACTTGTATTTCTTGTTTAAAGTTAATGTCATGGACAATAATGAAAGACGACATTTACAACATCATAAAGTTTTATTTGATATGCCACTTGTAAGAAATATATTACTCATAGCCAAATTACGAAGCAGAATTGTTTATAGTACATGTTCCACGTGACGTCCATTTTGCGATATGACGACGTCGCAGCGCTTTTTGAAATTATTGATCACAGCCTGGCAGGTTCCAACGTTTATTTGTCTGATTTCCCGTTTGATGTTCAACTTCAGTTCAAGGAGAGAACTAGGTGAGGGTTTGTAGACTTTGTCCTTCAAGTAACCCTACAAGTAAAAGTCTAGTGGACTCAAATCTGGTGAATGAGGTGGCCACACATAATTTGTTTTGAGAGAAATTATCCTGTCTTGAAATGTCTTTTGTAACCTCTCAAGAACTAAAGATGAGGTGTGCGGTGTGGCACCATCTTGCTGGAACCACATAGAGGAAAGATCTATTCCCTTTCGTCGAAGTGCTGGAATAAATTGGCGTCTGAGTAAATGCAAATATCGTTCGCTGTTTATTGTTTCAACATCTCCATCCTCATCTTCAAAGAAGAATGGCCCAATAATGCCTTGGGTACTCAATGCGGCGAAAACGGTTACTTTGGCACTATGGAGAGTTTTTTCAAAGTAATAATCTGGTTTTTCATCTCCCCAGTGACGACAATTTTTTTATTCACAGTAGAATTTAGATAAAAATGAGCTTCGTCTGAAAACCACAGCATGTCAACTATAGCAGGATTAGCATTTATCCAGTGAGCAAATTGTAAACGGCACTGTATATCATTGTCTTTCAAATGTTGCATGACAGATATTGTGTATGGAGTTAATTTCAAGTCCAAGCGTAGAATTCTGTGTGCACTAGTACGACTTACAGTGTAAGTTATGTCACCGAGTAGCTTTCGTACCGACCTTTGTGGAGTTTCCGTAATTGAACGTTGAACATCAGCAATATTTTCTGCGATTCTCACAGTTTTGGGTCTCCCTGTATTGAAATGACGGCTATCTTTATGATCCCGTTCTTTCAAAGCGGTCGACAATGCGCTTAATTTGCATACTCGATAAAGCTTTTCTATCTGGGTGGCGTTTTGCCATTTCCCGGATCACCCTTGTTGGAGAAGAGGTTAAATAATACAATTTAACAACTTCTGTATCAAAAGTACACGACGACGACATCTTTAAAAAACATCTGACGTCAATGACGTCACTTCCTCTTAAACGATGTCAACTACTTTCCCGTACTTAATAGAACAGAAAACTTCACTCTTTTCCTGTTCATTTGATGTCTGATTCATTTGTTTCTCACAAAATGCAATGAAATGACACTAATTTGAAATGGTAACAGATATTATGGTACTATACATTGCAACTTATTATTGATATGATTTAAAACTGATCAATGTTTCTTTCATTTAATTACATGGTACTTGTCTAAACATTTTCATTTATCCTACAGAACTGATTGATGATTAACACGTTAAGTGTCTAGATATGTATTGTGTTTGTTGTTAGACGGACCATTACGGACAATACACAATAATGTGTATGCTTATATTTGTCACTGAATTCAAACTTTGTGAAGCAACGGTCGTACATTATTCCATTATGATCTTCCATTCATTTTAATAATGTAAAATATCGATCCGGTCAACATCTTTTCTCACACGTATTTTGTGAATGTAAAATGGGCATGTAGTGTATCATATCTTACACAATATATACCTTAGCACTTACATAATCGACCGTAGAACTTGTAGATAAGTAAATCATACCGGTATCACAATTTACATTGTTAAGTCATGTAAGCAGATATTTATACATACTACTTAATAAGTCATTTACTTTGGATTATAAGTTTGTCCTATTTGATGCTATTCGAGAATTATATTCCGTGTATAATGACCTACAACATACATCAAGCTATATTATAAGTCACCCTGAACAAACTATGTCAGTGTATGATGATGTTCAGAAATTTTTGAAAGTATATGACAAATAAACTTTTATTTCGTTTACCTCACACTTACCAGTAATAAATGTATTATATACTGTGTATTTATTCGGGTGTTCGTTTATTTGTACACATAGTTTTATAGATGAGGTATTTATACAATCATTTTATTTGTATACTTGTTCATGTACTGTCTAGATCAGAAATAAAATGTTTACCCGACCATAGGACAGTCATCATTCGACATAATTCAAACTTCGAAATTCAATCTGAATGTTATAAACATTATATGTGGACGTTTTATTCCGAAATTTGTACTGAACTAGAATTAACTACATTATAATGATATGTTTGAACATTAAAGTTACAAACAAAATATGAAAGCCATAAGGTATTGTATTGAAACATTATACAAAGCTCGAATATAATATCTAATTGTTACAATAGCAATATGTTTAATATCAATACAACTGTAACATACCTTCAAGAACAACATTTAGTTTATGTGTCAGTATTGGCCGTGCGTTTTTCATGACCCAAACATAATGCATGAATGTATACGTCTTCAGAACAGCAGCGGGCGGATTCCCATAGGCGTATAAAAATCGCAAATGCATATAACTTGCACTTCTGTTTATAAATATTTGTAAATGAATATTATTGATTCAACATTTACAATATTTAGTACATGATACATAGTTACATACTATGGAACATTGTAATGACATGTTATTAATGTATCGTACACGTCATGAATGAGAACATTCCATATTTGGCGCATTTTTATGTTAGGTTCTCATAACGCAAGTTTAATTTATTATGTGCTTCCTTATATGGTTTATGCATGAGACATGTATGGTTACTAGTGTTTATATGGATGTATCATTTATCAAGTGCTCTATATAGTATGGATGAGCTTTTAACCTTGTTTTACTACGTATACGCATTTACATTAAATGGCATTTGAAATTATCATAAATATCTTAAATAATCATCAATTGGTATTTTCGCCCTTATAGTTCTATGGTTTTATTATCAAAATGTGTTGAACTGTTCATTAAGCAACAAACTGAGTTAACATGAACTGCATACATATCTTTTTGGTTTTCCATTTACTATTGGTCTTGGCATTTATTTGTATAATACACACGATATATTAATATTTTATTGATGTATTAAAAGTTTATTTCATTCAATTTCAGGTTGGATTTGTAAGTATTTTCATCTGACTTACTTCCTGCAAGTTTCTTGTATCGTAATTAACCGATGATTTAGACACGGTCAATGAGAATTTAACCTTTTGTTCTCATCCATTACAAAATTGTACAATTAGTGTGATAATTGGAATATTATGAGGTCAAACATACATACAATGACAATCATTTATGCATATAATCTCGTTCGCATTAAATGGCTGCCTTGTAAACAACGCTTATACATTAGTCAATTCATCTTCATAATGTGAAATATCGATATTTTCAATATATTATCTCTTATCAAGTATTGTGTATCATATATTACACCATATGAAACATAGCGCATGTGTAGCTCTAGATCACATTATTTTATAGGTAAGTAAATCACAATTATATCATGGTTTGCATTGTTAGGGCACGTAAGCGAATATTTACTCACGTTCCTGAATAAGCTACCTGACACCGATTTTATAATAACATCGTCATATTTGACAATATTCGAGCAGTGTAGAGCTCGTATAATGACCAAATGTATCGTTTTATTCATTTACTAAATCCATCAAGCTATTTCAATAGTCAAACTGAACAATGCATGTCAATGCAATGTGGATGTAAGGAACATTTTAAAGTAAATTACCAGACAAATGATTTTTATATTGTTTACCTCACACTTACTAGTTATATATGTATCATAAAATTAAACTGTTACAAGTATTTATTCGGGCGTTCCTTTATTATTGTGAGGTATTTATATGAAAATCATAGCTGTATACTAGTACATGTACTAACTAGATGAGCAATACAATGTTTACCCAGCCATAGGACAGTTAACATCAAACATTATTAAAATTTTCAAACACAATATGAAAGCCATATAACATAACATGTTGGTATTTTATTCAAACATTATATTAAGCTCGAATATAAGATGTAAGTATAATATAAAACTTTGACCTAGCTTCAAGTACGACATTAAGTTCATGTGTCAGCAATGGTCACGTGCGTTTCATGATCAAAACAAAACAAATACATGTATAAGTCTTCACAACAAGCACTTGTAGAAGTTATAACTATGTCGTGTATAAAACATGATTTCAAATAGTTTATATTTCGTATATCATTTAAAATGTATCAAATGACTGTAGTAATGCATATATGATGTAGTGAAACATTTGAGGTTTTAACACAGTGGAGTAATGTTCTCGGACAACTTTGCATTGAAACATTTTGAGTTCTGATATTGAATTGCATGCACTATAAGGCGTTCAATCAGCTGACGTTTTCATATCGGATCAGTAACAATGCATACATGTTCTTAAGCCACGTGTTATCTGTATGCATGATCCCTTAATTATATTACTACACGTATCACATCAGACATATAACAATCAACACTAAATGTGTCATTACAATTGATCGATACCAGTTAATTATCATAAACATAATCATAACAACAAAAACGATGCTGAGTTTGTGTGCTATATGGATTACATTAAATGACTGAAACTTACAACAAGTCTCTATTTGTCGCTAATCTCGACACTTCTGCTCACTTAGTGTAAACATATAACATACGTCTAATTAGCAAAGGCAAATGGACAGTACTGGGAGATTTCTGTTCGGCGTTTAACTCATGACATTTATAATGTACGACATTATATGTATGATACTTTAGTAAATAAACAACAAGTAATTATTGCGATCCCCACCATTTTTGTCAACACTGTAATAAAGATCTTGAATTCAAAGAAAAAGATTAATAATAAATAACGACACAAACAAATCAAGAAGTTAAATAAAATAATATACAAGTACGAAAGTTATCATGTACTAGCAAAGAAAATGTATGCAAAATTGTAATTTGGTATCAATCATCATGTTGTGTACAAGTATTCGTCCTGGATATATGTTCATGGTTTATATCAAGTTGTTTGGCAAATTATTCCAATCCATCATAGATTCATGTACATTAATACATGTGTTTCATTATGACTATGTTTGTTTATCGTCTAATTGATCATGACTGTTAACGTGAATTTTGTTTGCTATATGTAATATTAATAATGTGATCATAATTTATTCGGGCGTTACTTAACTATTGTACATAGTTTTATAGATGAGGTATTTACATAAAAATCATAGCTGTTTACTAGTACATATACTATCTAGATATGCATCACAGTGTTAATGTAACAATACGGCAGCTAACATTAAACATCGTTAAAATTCCAAACACAATATGAAAACCATAAAGAGGAATGTGTAGGTATTTTATTCCAACATTATACCAGGCTAGAATATACTACTTGATAATTATTATAATAGCAATACATTTTGTATCAATAAAATTGTAGCATATCTTCCATTATAACATTTACTTCATGCGTCAGCATTTGCCGCGTGTGTTTCATGATAACAACAAAAACAAATCTAAAAGTCCTCAGAAAAGCGGGCGGATTACCGTGTGTGTATAAATATTCGTAAATGGATATAACTTGCACTTGTAGATGTTGTATGTCGTGCAAATAGGATTGCAAATAGTTTATATTCCGCATATCATTTAATATGAACCCAATGGCTGTAGTAATGCTGATCATGATACGTTGTAACATTTTTGAACACCGAGGGGTAAAGTTCTCGGACAACGCAGCCAGACAAGAGTGAATTGAGGTTTATTAAGTAAAATTGCGTGCTAAAAGGGCTTTCAATCAACTGATGTTTTAATATCGTATCTGTAATAATACATAAATGTTCTTAAGCCAGATGTTACATGCATACATGATCCCTAAATTATATAACTAGACGTATCCCATCAGGCATGTAGCAGTCCAAACTGAATGTGTCATTACAATTGATCGCAACCAGTTAATATTAATGTACATAATAATAAAAACAAGAAAGAATCTGAGATTTTTTGTTTAGTGGTTTACCTATAAATAACTAAATATTTAAGTTTATGAGGCAAATCCACTTATACGTCCTTTCTGTTGTGCTTAATAAAAAAATACTGTAAACTTCATATCCTATGTCTTATTTCCAAGGAGTACTACGAGATTTCAGTTCAAGATTAAACTTATGACACTTGAAATGCACGACACTAAATATATGACACTTTACTGAATTAACAACCAATAAATATTGCAATGAAAACCCACTTTGTAAAATTAATAATGCATTGCAATTTTATATTCCAAGAAAAAGTCGAATTGTAAATAACGACATAAACCAATCAAATAAATAAAATAAAAAAGATATATAAGTACGGAAGTTATGATGTACTAGCAAAGAAAATGTATGCATAATTGTAATTTGATATCAATTATCATATAAGTACTCGTCTTGAATATTTGTTCATGGTTTACGGGATTAATAGGGTAAGAAGTAACAACAATACCAATAATCATATAAAATGAAGTTTGCTGTGGTATACCTTGGTCTGTCGTTAGTTATATCAAGGTGCTTGGCGAGTTATCCCACATCAATCCATCATAGATTCATATACATTAATACAAGTGTTTCATTATGACTATGTTTGTTTTCCGCCTTCTTGACTGGTTCAGTGTTTGCTATATGTAATATTAATAATGTAATCATAATGTAGTGACGTGTTGAACCTACCTGTTAGATTGATTTTTGATGACCATTGTCTATTGTCGTTGTCTTTTATGAACCAAGTAATGAATATACCTTGTCTTCTGATGGTTACTTAGTGAGTGATGTCTTAAACTATCTATTTGATTTCTGTCTGAATTGACAACTGATAGTTTGATTCTGAGCATGGCTGTTTTATTACATTAAATATGTTTCCGCTTGTACATCGGAATTATAATGACTGGCGAAATGAAATTGTATATAGAATAATATAGTGTATGAGACTTGTGTGGTTACTAGGATTTATATAGGTTAATCGTTTATCAAGTGAACCATTGTATGGATTAGCTTTCAGTTAGTTTTACTACGTATAAGCATTTACATCAAAGAACATACAACATTATCATGAATATCTCAAATATCAATTCATAGTTGATATCTTGGTGCCAATAGTTTCCATCATTTCATTATCAAAACGTGTGTTGAACTGTTCAGTATGAAACCTACTGAGTTAATATGAGTTACATACATATATTTCTGGTTTACTATATAGTACACTTAGGTCTTAACATGCATTTGTATAATATACACTATATATTAACTTTCTATTGATGTGTTTAAAGTCTCTTTTATTAAATTTCAGGACTTATTTGTAAGTATTCACATTTATCTTACCTCATGAAAGTTTCCTGTGTCTTATTTGACACGTTCAATGAGAATTTGTATGTTCTATTTTCATGCATTTGATGGTAGTAAAATAAGTGGGATAAACGGAATATTATGTAGTCGTACAAACAGACAAAAATAAAGGTGATGCATATTAGTATATTGTTTGTATTATGTGCATGCTTTGTTACACAACGCTTGTACATTAAACTTTAGGATGCCCCCCCACCCCTCATTTCCTCTTAATGTAAAAATTGATATTCTCAACGTTCTATCTCACAAGTATAAGGTATCATATCTTTACACTATATGTAACCTAGCGCATGTGTAGCTCTAGATCGCAGAATAATTTAGGTAAGTAAATTATAATTCTATCATGATTTACATAGTTAGAGCAAGTAAGCGAATATTTACTCACGCTCACGAATCAGCTACTTACCATCGATTTTAGAATTGACATATTTGATTATATTCATGCAATGCAGTGCTCGTATGATGACCTAATGTATCGTTTTATCAATTTACTAAATCCATCAAGCTATTCTAATAGACAAACCGAACAATGCATGTCAATGTACATGTATGTGGGTGTAAAGAACAATTTAAAGTAAATTTCCTCCTGACAAATCATTTCTATATGTTTAAAATCACACTTACTAGTTATAAATGTATTATAATATCATACCATTATTAAGTATTTATTCGGGCGATCCGTTGACATTGTACATAATTTTATAGATGAGGTATTTATACAAAAATCATAGCTGTTTACTAGTACATATACTATGTAGAAAGCAATACAGTGTTTACTAAACCATAAGTCACAATAAACATTATTCTAAGCCATTAAGCAGAACATGTAGGTATTTTATTCCAACATTGTACCAGGCTAGAATATACTACTAGATATTATAATAGCAATACATTTCATATCAAAAAACTGTAACATGTCTTCAAGTACAACATTTAGTTCATGCGTCGGCATTTGCCGCGTGTGTTTCATGATAAAAACAAATGTCAAAAAAGTCTTCAGAACTGCGGACGGATTTCCGTGTGTGTATAAATATTCGTAAATGGATATAACTTGCACTTGTAGATGTTGTATTTCGTGCAAATAGGATTTCATATAGTTTATATTCCGCATATCATTTAAAATGTACCAAATGACAGTAGTAATACTTATCATGATACGTTGTAACATTTTTGAACACCGAGGGGTAAAGTACTCGGACAAATCAGCCAGACAAGCTTGCATCGAGGTTTAATAAGTTCAAATGTAACATTTATGCTAAATAAGGCGTTCAATCAACTATTGCTTTAATATCGCATATGTAATAATACATAAATGTTCTTAACCAACATGTTACATGCATACATGATCGCTTAATTATATAACTAGACGTACCCCATCAGGCATGTAGCAATTCAAACTGAATGTGTCATTACAATTGATTGCAACCAGTTAATATCAATATACATATAGGCCAAGGGCCCATAATCGAAACCCTCCCCCCCCTAGCGGGATTTTTGTACACCTATATATTTTTGAAGCTTAGGGTATATGTTAACAAATTCCGGTTGTTGGACGATTAAGGGATGCTGGATAAGCAAACGGTCGGGCTGTTTCCATGGCAACCAGCAATATTTCTAAGATTTAGCTTTGTCGTAATAAAAACGCAAAAATGTCGTTTATTTCAGTAATAAAACATACAAAATAGCTTTAAAATATGATCAATATAATTATTATATCCCAGGCATAGTTTGTTATTGATTTGCCCATTTGCATATTCGTGAATATTAATGAGAATCTAAAAAATGGGCTTAAATTGTTAAAATATGACCTTATATGGCAAATGAGTATCATTTGTTCTTTCATTTTTATTTGATAAGGTTTTAAATGACTAATAAATATTCGGAGATTGTTTATCTATTCATTTGTTATTCAATACACTCATGGTATTACTTAATTATAGCTAGAAAGCGGGTGGGGTAAATTGACCCCAAAATATAAAAACACCATTGTTTGATAAATAAATGGTTTTATGACAAATGACAAAGCAAATTTGCACATGCTTATTACAACAACATACTTTATGTACAAAATTGTTCGTTTGAAAGCAACATACTACTGTGTCTGCTTTATACCCCCCCCCCCCCCCGAAAATAGGATATTATATATATCACCAAGACACAGCGTAAATATTGAAAGAATCATGATAAATTGAACAGTTACTACATTTGTCACAATGTTATAAGTTCTCTATCAATAGTCTTATATTACATTTGTTTGTAATTAAGACTTATAGTCAACGACATAGATATACGCAGAAGCAAACACTTGCATGTTAATGTCTCATTCTGAAAAGCACTATCATATACTCTCATGGAATCACAAGCAGGTTTTAGTGTCGGAATGGCTACGATTGGCAACATATTTGTACTGCATACATTAATTAGATTTAATTATTAATAATGCACTTTTACGATTGTTCTAAAGCTTTCGATTATTTGGTTTGCCGAAATATATGATATTCAGGGCAAAGAGGAAGGTTATATAAGGTCATTAAGTCCATTGATGTATTATCAAATTACAACCAGAGTAGAATTTAATAATGAGATCGGCGAATTATTCTATGGTCATCTTGGATTAAGACCGGGGGAAAGCTTGTCGCCTTTTCTATTTTCCATGTACCTTAATGATCTGGATGACCAACTTTTAAACGCAGCAAAAGGCATTGATTTACAGGTTTTATTAATGTAAGCCGAGGTCATCGTGGTATTTGCTAACTCATCCTAACTACAAAGTAAACTTAACATATTGGATGTATACTGTGACCGTTGGAAATTTGCTGTTAACAAAGATAATTGATATATTCAGAAAAGGCATTTGCCAACAGTTACCAAAGTTGTGAATAGGAAATCGTTAACAAATTTATGTATCTTTGAAAAGTGTTTTGATCTGGAGGGTCCTTTGTAGAAACGCATAAAACTTTAGCTGACCAAGCTCAAAAATCTATCTCTACATTAAGAAAATGTCTGTGTAGATTTCATAACATAACAATAAGGCACTCTTTAGAATTGTTCGATTAGCAATTGAAAAAGTTCACATTTAGTATTGAAAAGCTTTATTATGAGTAAAAAGTAGCACACAAAAATGTGTGTATTTTATACACGGAAAATTATGTCGATTAGATCTTCTCACTAAGAATTATGCAAGATATAAACTTTTGGTTGAAAGTTACTAATAAAAGCGAAAGGAAACAGATAATATGTACAAATACATGTATACCGAATCATGTTTAAAGATATTGAAAAGAAACCGTACATCAATAATTGGGCATATAATGTTAAAGATACATTAAATGAATTAGTATTCTCTGAAGCGTTGTACTCAAAGGGTGTATGTGTTGCTTAACTATTTCTGTTATTGTTAAAACAATAAGTTGAAGACATTGTCATGCAAGAATGGAATAATCGAGTACAAATGTCATCTTATTCCATGGTTTTTAGGGTTTCTGCAAATTTTGACAACAGCATGTATCTAGTTAATGTAAATGTTAAAAAATTGCTCATAGCCATGACACGATTTAGGCCTTCTTCTCATCCTTTAAGAATTGAAAGTTATCAGGCCATGTTTTTATGATTTTTGCCATTGTCTTTTGAAAAATACGTACATTGATCATGCTACAATACTTTTTAAAACTCAATTTTTAGGGCTTCCATAATAACGGGCAAAATGTTAGCTGGGACCATTATACACGCATGAATAATGGTCCCAGATATCAGGGAGACTATCTCTCCCTTGTCTCCCTCTATGCCAATCCCTGCATAACCATCAGATAGACTACAATTTTCCTTGCTGTTTGCCATCTCTACCTTTAATCATGCAGTTCTTATTTTCGTGTTTAGCATTAATACATGTTGACATTGTGGGATTTTAATAAAATGATCACTCAGTGATATTTGTTTAAATCTCATTACATGTAAATGTGTCGTATTTCACTGTTAGTTATGCGAACTACCTACTTGAAACTGAAACAATGTTGAAAATTGTCAGAACTGAAAGAAAACAAAATTAATGATATTTGTAACTGGCCATTGTGACGTGTGAAAAATCGTTGCCTATCGCTTGACCGTCAATGACACACTGATAAATAGCTTCATGATCACCAGTATCATTGAGCGAATATTGCCTTAGTAGATTTATTATGAATATTGTCATGATGGTCATTTATTACCCTGCATCAACTATTACAGTGAATATTGTCATGATATTTTGAAATTTTCTAACTTCGTGAACTACTGATTATTTCAATGAAAATCACTTCAAATGTGAGGTATGGAGGTCCGTTGTTGCCCTACTTTTGTTAATATTTTGCAAACGACAAAATCTATTTACGGTAAGAAATCAAGCTATAGTGTTCTTTCAATCGTAGCCTATACAACCCGATCAAGAAAATACACTAATCTTTAATCAGGTTCAAGTCTGTATGCGTGACAGCAATATATTCACATGAAAAGTACTATGCATTATAATGCTTGAGAAGACTCCTTCTTCATTTCTACACATACCCTTTCTCTCTCTTGATTTATACAGTAATATTATTTTCCCATTGTGTTATTGTCTAAGTTTTTTCTTTTTGTTTTCTAATTTATTTTTACTGTTTGATCACAAGACCCATATCCCTATCTCTGTATGATTTAATCTTTAATCTAGTTTATACATACCAATAGTTAAATTGTTGAATAGTTCTTAAAATTTAACTGGAAGTCTATCCAAGGAGAAGAATTTAATTAGAAGTTCTGTCTTCCATTCCAATCCTTTCCAAAATTGATGTAAATTTGTGTACAATTACCTATATGTTCAATGTATCATAGACAGGAATAAATATGTTTAAACGAATCGTAGCCTAGAATCAACCGACAAATAACAAAGCATAATTATGTGCAGTAATTTGAAATAGTTGATGGATGTATTACATATAACATGTATTTCAAAGTAACCAAAATAATAAAAGTGTTAAGAAACTATTTTTTTGTTAGCTCACCTGATTGATCAGGTGAGCTTTTAGAGTCGATGAATGTCTGGTGTCTTCACCAATCCTAATAAAGGTATTTGATGAGATTGATTATGGGCGAAATTGGTACATGCAGTTATGGGGCCTTATATGAGATGAAAACTAGATTACCTGGTCATCAATTAAATTGTCTTTGTTCTAAGGTAAGCGATCTAGGGCAATCTTGGCCCATTTGTTTCAGATATTATCTAGATAATTATATCCAGTGCTTTCTGCAAATTGTTGCCCTGTATACATGAATAACTGAAAAAATAGTTTTTTACTCTTTTTTACAGTTAAAAGGGACATAATTCTTGTTATTTTTAGTTCAGAGTTATCTTTTCCTTTTCAAATATGTATATTAATATAAAATATAATGATCTTAAGCAATGTGGGTTGAGAACTTGGTCATTTTGGACTCCATAATCTCTTGTATACAAAAATTAAAAAAAATGAAATTTCGAAATCAGGGGGAGATAATCAATCGCATACTGTGGCCTTAATCTGCACCTATATTTCGTCCAACAAGTGACATTCGATTTGGGATAAAATCCCGCTAGGGGGGACCTAGGGTACAGGTAGCCCATACTCTAATAATAATAAAAACAAATAGGATTCTGAGATTGTTTGGTTAGTGGTTTACTAAATCTTCAAGTTATGAGACAAATCCACTTCTACGTCCTTCCTGTTGTGATTAATAGATAAGTACTGTAAATTTTATAACCTATGTCTTATTATCAACGACAATTGGAGAGTACTACGAGACTTCAGTTCAAGATTAAACTTATGACACTTGAAATGTACGACACTAAATACATGACACTTTACTGAATTAACAACCAGTAAATGTTGCAATCAAAACCAACTTTGTAAATAATGTATCCCGGTACAACCATTTTTCGAACACAACCTAAATTCGAACTCTTCCTTTATTCCACGAGCGCTGATGTCATGTTAAACTAATTTGCTTACTGTCGCGTGCTATTTTGACTTCAACTCCCGCTGAAACGTCAAATTTGACACATTGACAGATATGATCAGAAAACCGGTAGGAAACAAATTGTTTTACCTTCCTCAGTGCAAAAAGTCCAAATTCCAAATATAAAATATATACCACATAAAAATAGTAAAACAATGTTTCTTACAAGTAAATAAAACTTTTAAAGTATCGACTGCGAAGCTTTAGCTTTTACCTCAGTCTCAGATATATGGAATATAATAGGTCAGGTAAAACACCTCTAAATGTTTATCAAATTTGACATAGGGGTCCTTATACATGGTATACGTCCCAGTAACTACCCTATATATAGAGTCAATGGAAGAATTGGTGTGGAGGTTATAAATTCTGGCAAATTACCAATATTTTCTTTGGAGCAAGAATCCCCACTTTCACAACTTCTTATGACAGAGGCATGGCACAGGTAGGCTATGGATATAGTAGGACAGAAACTATTAACCTTGCCACTGACTTTGACATACATCTTGGCATACGTGACAAAAAATCATCCCAGAAGTCTTGATATATCAAGAGCAAAAGAGCAAATCGGCAAGCAATTGACAAATATTTTATTGGGCTTGGTTTTATTATAACAAAACATAACCTTCATAACAAACCCCATCTAATATTCAATATAGATGAAAAGGGTTTGAATACTGATCAAATGCCTCCAAAAGTAGTTGCAGGTAAATTGAACAATACCCAATCCATAACATCCGTTAAGTCTAAAACTGTAACACTTATTGGTTGTTGTAATGGTGTTGGTCAGCAAGTTCCACCCTTTGTATTGCCTGGAGAAAGAATAGTGCCAAGACTACTAGAAGGTCTTCTGCAGGCGCTGATGGTACTGTCCCTACTTCTGGATGGTCCAATTCAGACATTTTCTCAGACTACATGAAAAAACATATTTTTAAATAACAACCAGTTAGAGGTTCAGACACATACATACTTACACTTTATGATGGACACAAAAAACATGTCTCTCTTAGTTTGATAGAGTTGGCTAAGCTGGAGAAAATAAAAGAACATATAAATAAACAAACTACTAACAAAAAAGTAAACAATCCAGTCTTTAAAAGTAAAAAACCATGTCCCACAACAAAGCACTTCTGGTACATCGAATTTAAAGAAGACTACAAAACATGTTTCATCAGAATCATCTGAATCTGAGAATTCAGATGTAGAAGAATCTGAAAAATGCATTATTTGCAAGAAATATCAAGCTACAGATCTTGATAAATACCCGTATTTGGTGATTGTAAAATGGGGAAGATGCGATGGTTGTGATGGTTGGGCGCATTTATCAGTGTGCACCCCAGTAAGGGTTCTCAGAAGAGGAGACCCTTTCTACTGCCCTATGTGTTAGCATGAGCAGTAGACTTACAAAAGTGTTGTTTTGTAAATATGTCATGACAGTAATGTTTGTGTTTAAAAAAGAACACTTATTTAACATACTTACGAAACTTCTTATGACTTTTGGTACCCCTGATATTCCTTGGACAATATATTTAGTGGTGTTTAATCTTGTGTTCAAAAAATGGTTAAAATTTTCCGGGAATACGGTCCGTAAGTTATCACTTTTTATTTCCAATTCTAACAAATCTACGCATTTTGATTGGTCAATGGAGGGAGTTTATACTTCGATAAACTCTTTTTCAATCGGATACCTTTTGTTTCTGTTCATCGTCGACGGACTACTTTTGACCTAATTATGTGTACTGTGAAACATAAAACAACCGATTACAGATTCACTTATTCAATGTGTGTTATGAGGTCTGAGGGAGTTGATACTTCAATAACTGACCAGAAATGACCGCTTAATGCTACAAAAAAACACACTTCTTCACTATTTACATTCATATCTGATGACGTCAGATCATAACGTCATCAAGTGATAACTATTATACAATTTTACCAGCAAAAGAGTTTTAACGGTTCATGTCCGACATTTGTAAGAACTGAATAAAACAATTGAATTAAGTTGGAAATAAAAGGATCAAACTTTCATTTTTTGTCGTATATCGAAGTGTAAACTCCCTCAGACATCATAACACACATTTCACACAAAGCCCTTCGGGCTTTATTCAATATGTTATGAGGTCTGAGGGAGTTTACACATCGATAAACGACCAAAAATTAAAGTTTAATCCTATAATGATTACATTATTTAAAGTTTGATCAAGTTTTGTTTTAATATAACCTTACGACATGTAATGTTTAACATGATCGACAATATGAAATAATGATTTTCGAGCAGGTTTTCCTCTGAAATTTATTATTGGCCAAAACAAGCTTAAGTGTTCGAGGTTGTACCGGGATATTGCAATTTCATGTTTCAAGAAAAAGACGAATAATACATAGAGACATTAACCAATCAAAGAAAGTAAATAAAAAAATATACAAATACGGAAGTCATTACATACTAGCATAGAAAATGTATGCACAATTGTAATTTGATATCAATCATCATATTGTGTACAAGTACTTGTCCTGAATATATGTTCATGGTTTACGGGATTAATAGGATAAGAAGTGATAACAATACTAAAAATCGTGTAAAATGACGTTTACTGTGGTGCCACTTTGGTCTGTCTTTAGTTGTATCTAGTTGTTTGGCAAATTATTTCACATCAATCCATCATAGATTCATGTACATTAATACAAGTGTTTCATTACGACTATGTTTGTTTTCCGTCTAATTGTCTGGTAAAGTACATTTTGTTTGCTATGTGTAATATTAATAATTTGATCATAATGTAGTGACGTGCACGTGTTGAACCTACCTGTTAGATTGATTTTGCTGACCATTGTCTAATGTTATTGTTTTTATAAAATAAGTACTGAGTATGCTTTTTCTTCTGATGTTTTCTCAGTGAGTGATGTCTTAAACTGTCTATATGATTTCTATCTGAATTGACAACTGATAGTTTAATTATGCGCATGGCTGTATAATAACATTAAATTTGTTTACGCTTGTACATCGGTAATATATAACTGGCGAAATGGAATTATAAACAGAACAGTATGGTTTATGAGACTTGTATGGTTACTAGGTTTTTTTATAGGTAAATCGTTTATCAAGTGTACCATTGTATGGATTACTCTGCATACGCATTTAGATTAAAGAACATACAAAATCAAAACGAATATCTTAAATTTCATTCATAGTTGGTATCTTTGTGCAAATACTTTCTATAATTTTATCATCAAAACGTGCGTTGAAGTGTCAATTAAGCAGCCTACTGAGTTAATATGAATTACATACCTATTTTTTTTTTCGTTTACTATGTACTAGTAGTATACTTAGGTCTTAACATTCATTTGTATAATATACCCTATATATTAACATGTGTTAAAAGTTTTCATTTAATTTCAGGCTTCGTCCGAAAGTATTTACATTTGTCTTACCTTCTGAAAGTTTCCTGTATCTTAATTAACCGATGAATTAGACACGTTCAATGAGAATTTATATGTTCTATTTTCATGCATTAGACAGAAGTAAAATGATTACTATATATTCTATATGTTTAACAACACACTTACTAGTTATAAATGTGTCATAATATTATACTGTTAAAAGTATTTATTCGGGCGTTCATTTGACATTGTACATAGTTTTATAGATGTTGTGTTTATATAAAAATCATGGCTGTTTACTAGTACATGTACTATCTAGATAAGCAATAAAAGTTTACTAATCCATAAGTTACATTAAAAATTATTCAAAATTCCAAAGACAATATGAAAGACATAAAGCAGAACATGTAGGTATTTTATTCCAACATTATACCAGGCTAGAATATACTACTTGCTATTATAATTATAGCAATACATTTTGTATCAATAAAACTGTAACGTATCTTCTAGTACAACATTTAGTTCATGCGTCAGCATTTGCCGCGTGTGTTTTATGATCAAAACACAATAAATAAATGTATTAGTCTTCAGATCAGCGGGCGGATTCCCGTGTGTGTAGAAATATTCATAAATGGAGATAACTTGCACTTGTAGAAATTATATGTCATATTTATGCGATTTCAAATAGTTTATATTCCGCATATCATTTAAAATGTATCAAATGACTGTAGTAATGCTAATTATGATGTAGTGAAACATGTGGCATTTTATCACAGAGAAGTAATGTTCTGGGACAACTCATTCAAGTTTGCATTGAAATGTATTAAGTTCAAATATAAAATTGCGTCCAATATAAGGCGTTCAATCGACTGACGTTTTAATATCGGATCTGTAACAATACATGGAGGTTCTTAAGCCACCCGTTATCTGTATGCATTATCAATTAATTATATTACTACATGTATCACATCAGGGATATAGCAATCCATACTAAATGTGGCATTACAATTGATCGCAACCAGTTTATACTCGTCTACATAATAATAACAATAAAAAGATACTTAGTCTGTGTGCTTAGTGGTTTACCTATAAATGTATAAAACCTACAAGTCTATGGGACAAATCTCAGGCTGTCGCGTATTACACCATTTCTACTTCCCGCCTACTGTGCTTAGTAAACAAGTACAGTAAACGTCATGACATATGTCTCATTATCCGAGGAAATAGACAGCACAGCGAGATTTCGGTTCATAGTTATACTCATGACACATATATGACATTTTACTGTTTTAACAACCAGTAAATATTGCACTTTGTAAATAATATATTACATTTTTATATTCCAAGAAAAAGATAAATAATAAACAACAAGATACACCAATTAAACAATTTTTATAAACAAAAACATATAAGTGCGGAAGTTAGTACTGCGAACGTACGCGATGATGTTTGTGAATCGATAAATCTTAAATATAGAAAAGTGTGTATTTACTAAATTGTATCCTCTATGATCTCATTTTTTTCTTGTAAAAGATATTTTAGAAAATACTGTTAATGTGTCTTGTTTAAACTTATATAGAACCCTTAACTAATGATGGGTTAATAAGTATATAGAGATAACTTCTTTATTTTTAATATTTAAGAATAAAACAATATTTTTACAGATTAATTATAAATGTAACTGAATAAACCTTTAAACGTGTTTTATGCAAATGATAAGGTCTTTTATAATCAAATTCCGTCTTGATTTTGTACGTTCAATATACTTACATCATTGATTACTTCTCATAAATGTATTTAAATTTCCTTTCAGTTCAGAGTGGTACGTATTTTCTTATGTTATGGTATCTTACTGTTTTCCGCCTTTGAATTCGTCATACTGAAACCGAATATCAAGTCGGTATTAGAACTTAAGAACATACATTCAATGCTATGACACTTTTTTAGGATCATTACATCACAGTTAAATGGCACCCCTAAACAGTTTGTCAGTGACTATAAATGAGACATTCTCTATAACAGCGGTTTTCGCCATTCATGAGTTTTCCTTGGCACCATGCTTTTTAAAAAAAAACATTATTGAATAGTAAATATTTAAAATCTAAGCTCTGCTTTCAGAAATACTCGAATGTTGCAAAATGTCCTTTACATACCATATTGTTTATGTGCATCCATACCGTCCATCTCGATTATTTAACATAGTAACATCGATGTTTTTGATAAAATCGCGCATTTTCTCTCTCTGGATGGATAGGTACGAATTTATTTTTAATTATATTTTAATCTTCAGAATTGAACAGAAATCATGTGTTGTTGATAATAGTTCCATAACAACTCAATAGTAACAGAATTATAACCCTTCAAAATATTGTGCGGGCATATTTTTTATGAATAGGATAGTGCCTCTCTTAGCATGCATTGGACAATAATGGCTTTTAGTAGTAAATACACTTGTCGAATGACTTAAATAGTAAGTTGTAACAAAATCAGAAAGGTTTAGATTAATCTGATTCTGGCATTGTTATATATATGTAAGTGGCATACAGTGCTTAAATATTGATGTATTTAATTTATTTAATTACGTGATAAATACTCCTATATTATCATAAGTAGTCAACACATATTGTTATTTTCAATCAATGTAATAATTGATCATCTTCGTCCTTTCACTCCCACTATCATCATTAAGTGAGGTTCTACCTTCTATAAAACGCTTGTGTCATTTATAAATTTACAGTTTTGCATATTGGAGGCTCCATGCTAGAATCTACAATGTCTTGTATTATAAGTCGGCGATTTGCTCAGGTTGATAAAATGACTTTTTATTGCGCAATTCAAACCTACCCGATTTTCCTGAAATCTCTCAATATTGTTAACATTCATTATTACATAAATTATCCGCTATATATTACGTCACAGCCGACGTCAAACAAGATGTTCACATTAATTCGCGGAAGTTCGAGAATTTTATTTACAACTAAAAGCATGATATATTTCATAACATAACATCTATGTTTTCTGAAATACGTTGTGCTCCATGAACGTAAAACAGGGTTTCCATCATAGCAAGCATAATTTTATATTTTGTCTTGGTCATTTGAGGTTATATAGTAATTTATGTTAATTGGTGTATTTATCACCCCTCGAACAAAACATCTAGAGCATCATCCCATGCCAAAGGTGCAGGATATAGTTTTGGCGTTGGCCGTCTGGTTGTTAATTCGTTCGTCCGTCCGTTTGTTCGTCCGGATGTCCGTCACACTTTTTGAAACTTGCTATAATTGTTTCTTGAAATCTAAAATTGAGTGAAAGGTGTACTTATCTAGAACCATAACTTTTTTATGCATTTCGGCTATAGTATCCTCCTTTTCAACATAGAAAATTTGTCACTTTTGTCACATGTGATTAAAAATAACTTGGCAATAACTTGGAAAGTACCAAAGGCAACTGCATGAAACTTGATAAATTGGTAGAGCGTTATTACTAGAAGAGTTCTGATCAAGAGCCATAACTCTATCATGCCTTTCGACTAAATTATCCCCCTTTCTGAATTATAGAAAAAATGTCACTTTTACTGTCACTTACAATTTCCTTAAAAATACTAGAGGGAACAGAATGAAACATGAAATATAAGTGACGTGTGATAAGTGGACATACAGTGAGTAGGAATCATAACTATATTTTTTTTATTGGAGAATTATTGCCACTTTTACTGTTACTTATAATAAAATTACCAAACGGAACTTTGCGAAACGTCTGCTTTAATCAGGTTACAAAGATAACCGACGGGCGATGTTAATTCGAAAAAATTTCTTGTTCCATGTATTAACAATAAAATGTATTTCTGATGAGCCCATTTATCTTTTTTTCAGGCACGCTTGGTACGTATTTTTTAATTATATGTCATCCTTATGCGTTTTATAGAAATCACGCGCGGACATACAAAAGGTCCATATTCAGCCAGTCGATAATTTTAAGACTATTTGTGTTTTGCTGTGTCTCCTTTTAAACATTACTCAGCCAGATTCCTTACTATATTTGTCGGTGACTTGACTCTAGACGCTCAGAATGCACTCGATATTACGATTATGTGTTACCTTAGTGTATATTTATACGGGTAGTGACAACCATTCAGCGCTATGTATTCATTGCTTAGTAAAGAGGTTTTAAATTGTTAATGTATGCATTTTGTATCGAATACAAGTAATATTAATACAATTATCAAGGAATGTATTTTTATTTTTTCTTTCAAATCATTAATAGTTTTTAATGACTACTGACTAATAAATTTTGAATCCTAAAAGACGCAAACGATTAAACGGATCTAATTCAGGTTCTGTTTTCTTTGTAAGAGTCGTACAGCGCGTATTTTAGGATATTTATATATTTCAGTTTACCTATGGTTTGCGATAAAGAACACGTTTACAGTGCTATATTATTAAACATGCATAATTTCACTGTCAGTGCTTTTGTTTATTTTTCGCTTCGGCAAGATTCGGTTCCTTTCGTAATCTGTAAAATAATGTCCGTTATACCGGTTGTTGTATGTATAATCAAGTATTTAACGATTTGCTAGGTAATATTATTTAAACATGCGGACGGGACATTCCCTAACGTTAAAATAAATATTGAGGGAGGAAGTAAGTAAATATATCCGGATGTCCGTCTGTGACACTTTTTGAAACTTGCAATAACTTTAATACTTTTGAAAGTTTTTGTTTCCAATTTAAAATTGAGTGAAAATGTACTTATCAAGAATCATAACTCATTTTGCATTTTGGCTGAATTATCAACCTTTCCGAATTAGACAAATTGCCACATATTGTTACTTAAAATTTCTTTAAAAGTACTAAAAGCAACAGAATGCAACCTGAAATCTAATTAGAATGTGACGAGTTGAAGTGCAATGAGCATGAACCATAACCATATATTTCATTCTAAGACTTACTGAATTATCCGCCCTTTAGAACTGAGAAAAAAATGTCACTTTTACTGTTACTAAATTCTAACGATACTAAAGCGAACTGCATGAACCTCTCTTTTAACTCTATGCTAGTCCGACGAATTGTCTAGTTCCATATATTAACAACAGTAGACATTGATTTTCTGATAAACTCTTTTTTTTCATGCAGGCTTGGTATGTATTTTTAATTATATGGCATCATACAGTTTTTTTACAGAAAACACGCGCGGACTTCCAGTAGTTCCATATTAAGTCAGTCGATAACTCTAAGAATATTTCTGATATGATGTGCCTCATGATGTATTAGAGACATTACGACTCGTACTCAGCTTCGTTCCTTATAATGTTCGTCAGAGATTAATCATGAGACACTCGCGGGATGCACTAGTAGTCTCTCCTGTCAAATGAAGATTGAATCTTACAAGACGCAAACTGTTAAACGGTTCAGATTCCGGTTCTGTTATCTTTGTAAGAGTCATATAGCGCGTATCTAGGAAGATTTATACATTTGAGTTTACTTATTGTATGCGATAAAGGGTACGTTTACCAAACTATGTAATATATATTATACGATGCATGAATGAAGTTGATTTACGCTTGTACAAATATATACGCATACACTTACAAGCACAGGTGGCTGTATCAGTGTTTGGTTCACCAAAAAGAAAACCCGTCACTGAGCTTATACATATAGTAGGCTTTTTAACTTGATAGTAATATAAGCTCAGTGACGGGATTTTTTGTGTGTGGCCCGACCACTGATACAGCCACCCGTGCTTACAAGCTGTTAGATCAATCGGCTGATTAAAGGCATAAACGAAGTCAAACTATTGTAATATAAAGTGTTCCATAATTAATTAGTGTAATATGGTTATATCAGTCCACGTTTGTGAGTCCAATTGCAGTTGTATTTTCTGTTACTGATTTTTGTATAGAACTTGATAACACAAAGTACTGTTTTGATTTATTTCAGGAATTTCAGGTAATACATACATTATTGGTATTGTATACACTAGATCTTTCTTTTATTATTTTCGAATCTATACATGCAGCTATTTTGATTGACAGAGAAATTTATTTCAGCCAGACTGAGTACATTTCAGAGTCCACAGGTGATTCAAAACAAAGATCACCACTTTGACTGTTGAAATACTCCGTTTTCCATTTCATCAAACCTATGATTAATGAATTATTAAAATTTCTTTGTATCCACTCATCGATACAGAATTTATCGGTTTTACTGTACACTACTATATATAATTCGTGATCTCTTGTTACATAGGTAATAAAACTTGAGATCGTTCTCCGAGCTTGTCTTTTTATATGTCTAAGGAAAATATGATAAAAATAATGAAATTATTAACACAATAGTCTGACAGCATTAATGATCTGAACATATATTCAAATATTAAGTTGCTCTATCTTTTCAACTTATAATGCTTCGAAAATAGAATTGAGTTTTGAGTTCAGAGACTGTTCTCAGGTTTTATAACTTCGAGGGCGGGTGTCATTTTATGACTTTGTATTTAACCTTCATAGGAGATTTACTGCACATTTACCTGTATGGCCAATATACTTTTAATTGTTGTATAATTGCTTTTACGGGTTCGTGTTTGTTTAATTCGAATTTGTCAGGAAATGTGTCACATTACTTCTTAGTTCAAGTCAGTGACTAGTTCACTCATAGCTTTCACTAAGTACAGACTGTTGTTGTTTAATTGCAGCAGTTTACAATTGGTTTGGTTGTTTGGTAATGTTCATATTTATAGTAGTTAACGTTATATAATAGTACGTCACGTGAGAATGATGCATTTGATAGTAAATACCCGTTCCACAAACTGTAGTTGATGTAGTTTAAAAAATGTTTATGATATATGTTTGTAAAATGTGAATCGAATCTACGTATACATGCATAAACACATATAATATGAACCCTAATTGAGTTGTCGTCGATATTATGCCGACTCAACCAAACAATATTTATTGATCAATGTATTCACGCACAAAAAAACCCAGATATATTAACAGGTCTTCATTGTGTCATTGTTGAATCAATTCAAATAAAGTTCTCCATCATCAACAATAAACACCAAATGTTCTAATGTATAAATAATTCCAGTTTATCATGATTATATTGAAGCCTTATTCAACAACATTTACTGCTATATTTTATGTTTGCAGTTGGTCAGATTACGTCGACAGAGTAGAAAAACAACTACGAGCAAAAGGAATAACTAGGGCGGATGTTTCTAAGTAAAAGCGTACAGTCTTGGTGTGATCATTTTATATTGTATGCTTTAATTCCTCGATACCGCGTGATTGTTATTCAAATTGTTGTTATTCAATAGATATTACAACAGATGTAACCATGTGTGAATAACCAAGCATTGTATACAAAGCATCATTACATTTGGAAACTCACATGTTTTACGTATGCTGATCATATTGCAATGAACGAAATATTCTGGTGCGTTAAGATTGTATGACTGGATGCTGAAAAAAGTAAAACAACTTAATTACTTTGTGAATACATTTATATGACAAAAATTATACTGAAGTAAATAGTTTATAATCTATATAAGTGTATCATATTATCGGCATATCAACCTTGTATTCATTAAATGACATTGACTTCAAACAATTACTACGATAAATATGTACAGATATATTTCTACAAAAAATGTTTACATATTCCTGAACAATATACATTGTAGTTGTCAGTCTACTGGTTAGTAAACCAGTGTAAGCCCTAACCCTTTGATAAGGGTTACTTAAATAAATGTTGAAACTGTATGAGAGATGAGTATTATTATAGCTTAGGAATAAAGAAACATACTATAAACCATCCCGTGTCGATTCTTGTCCCTTTAAGGGTCCGAACCCACAAAGTTAACGTTATTACATACATCATTTTTTATTTGTGTTTTTGTTATTTATTTTGTTTGTGAATACATTCATATGACAAAAATGATTCTAAAGGAAAAAGTTTATAATCAATATATTTGCATGATATTATACCCTGTTTTCATTTAATGATATTGAGTTCAAGCTATTACTACAATAATTATGCACTACGCGAATTGTTCACATAATCCTGAATACGTCATGTTTTATTTCTATTTTTGTTTTGTTTAGTACTTTAAGATGTTTTCCAATCTGCATAGCCTCATTTATTATCTCATAGTTGATTAGTCTGATAATTCGCTTTTCGTTAATTCTATTTTGATGTATATTATCTATTCCTGATTTTATATAATATGTACTTAGGCATGAAATGTACGTATTAGTTATTTGACAATACATCTCCATGTGACTATGTTAATGTATTGAGTACATTATGATCATTTGAAATCTAAATGTTATTAATGTTATGTAGTTTGATTATGTGAATGCACTCAGAAATAATTTATTACCATATTAATCTGCCTAATATTTGTATACGTTAATTCATTAAAAAGTGTAGAGGATCGTGCATATACATGCTTCCTTGTTACAGTTGTGCCTACTGCGTTTGTTGTTGTTTGTTTTAGATAGACAGAGATTTGCCTCTCGAACGAGTGTTTAGAGACCGAAGGCATTTTGAAACCATACCATTGGTTTTAAGATTATTATTTCTTGTGGTTTTGTAAAAATAACAAAGAAATATAATACGATGTTCGTTAGTTTAATCACTAAGACGGAACAATTAAGCATACTTGCAAGCATGTTTATTAGACGATTGGCCAGTGAAGAATTGTAGGATTGTGCTTTATTCAATCAATTTTCGCTATAAACCCCGCTGTAAATATCTACGAATGTCAGAGTCATCCAAACTCCTCGCATCGATTGTCTCCCTATGTAGCACTGAACCTTAGGGAGGTCATTCAGTGCAATGTGACATAAACTGGTTCCCGTTCCATGATGCAGTGCAACAGAAAGAGTCAATCGGAACCAGTATCGTAATATTTGTCTGTACTATAAGATAAACTGGTTTCCGTTCCAAGTTGCAATTCACCAAAGGCTTTGTACAGACAATGGGAGTCAATGGGAACCATTTTATACTTAGTCTGTGATTATAACGATTGTTTTGGATAACGATGTTGGTTATATTCATCCCTTCATCACATTCTGTACTCGAAGTTTTACCTTCAACATTAATAATCCCACTCGAAACTACAAGAACTCAAAGTATGTGAAAGAAAGCTGTAAAAAGCATATATTATTAGCAATATTAATAGCGAACATGTAAAGGGAGGCGATTATGTAAATGAAAGTACTAATATATACTACAAATATATTGGGATTATCTCCCCTGGAAGGTGATAGGTTTTCCGAAAGTAGAAATGAAATTCAACGCTTTCAAAAGTTTTTTTTTTACAATTGCGTTCGTCTCTACATTTCAGGACCTTGAGCCGATCTTAGTCTGGATGGATTACTTGCCCCTTACACAACGGTATCGTTATATTTTGGCCGCATAGTATGTTGGGAATCGGACTAGAATGTCCGGGGAAATCACCGTGTATAACGAATACAAAAATGAAAAGAGTTTTCTCGATTAAGCTGAACGCAAACACGCTTGTTGTGACATTGGTTTATTATTAAATATGACAATGCTGTTATCTGGTTAAAGATTGAAAGCGAGATAAGATAATAAATACAACAATGAGTTTCATTTCCTTCCTTGGTTGAATTTTGCGCGCATATTGATATCCGTATTTTATTTTATCTGTTGTTTAACTGCCGCCTCGGAGAGAGGGGGATAAAATACAGGAGAACCGGTCATTCATCTCCCTAATCCGTTATAATAGTAAAATACCAATACACGCCTCGCCCTTGTTGCTATGACAATCTAGACACAGTACTGGGATCGGTAGTTTAGATGGGGACACCGAAAAAGCGTCCCTGAAATAACGGAAGGTGGACCCCACGTCCTTCCGATAAGAAGCCCAGCACGTTACCGCTAGACCATCGATCCACCCTTAATATCAGTATTATTTAAATATGATAATAATTACTATACATTTAAACCTCGATACATAATTGCCTTTTTCGGAAAACAAAACGGTCTTTATATTACCAGATTGTATTATACCAGATTTATAAAGCGCCCTATTCATAATTAAGTAAAAATACATATTCAAAGGCACTGTACAATTAACAATTGGCATATATAAAACTCATATTATAATTATACTGAGACGGTCTCAAGTTTATTTAAACTGGTTCCCGTTCCATGTTGCAGTGCACCAACGGCTTTGTACATCTGAGTCAACGGGAACCAGTTGATCAAGTTGATACAGTAAAACCCCTAAAAATCGGACTCCCTGAAACCGGAAATTCTCGTCCGTTTTCAAGATCCGATTTTTATGTTATTTAACAAAAGTTCTCTGAAAACTGGAATTCTCAAAACTTGATAATAAAGCAAACTCAATAAATAAATACAATATTGTTTGATATAAGGGAGATTTCACCTCCATGTCAAATATTTACTATAGTTCCAGAAAAATTATGATTTCATTATTTCCTTTCGAAGTGGTTAAATGTCGTGGTCTTGCTGCTTACACAGTCAAATATGTATATCGTTTTAGCGAAAATATTGATATATGGGGCTTTTTCAAAATTAATCATATTTCACTATATACAAGTAATTTCCAAAGAAGAATACTTTGAGTCCATTTTCGAATATCCATATCATAAAATTCAAATCTTGGAAGTACCCAATTAAGGTACAATGTATTAGGGTCGTAACTCACAGACTTATTATCTTAAAATGGTGTGGACAGATTTTGGAAATGTTCATTTTTTATAGGTTTCCATGAAAGAAAATTATTTTTCATGAGATCTTTAAAAACAATCCCTCCTACATACACCGTTTCTCCACAAATATACTAAACAATAAATTAGTCCTGAACATGTTTTAATTTGTTTGTAGCGTTTGAGACATGCAACCATTATAAACTCTGAATTGAAGAAAAAAGAAAATTCATTTAAATGAAAACTCATTGACCAATTATCACTCTTTTTTGTTGGTCAAGTGATAGCGCGTTTGACTACTAATCGGAGGGTCGTGGGTTCGAATCTAGGCTTCGCCTTCCGTTATTTAAGGAAAGCTTTTTCAGCGTCCCCCATCCGAACTACCGAGCCCAGTAATGTGTCTAGAAAAGCATGGGTCTAGATAACCACTGCATCTTCTCTCCCCTCTATCTGTGGCAGCCTCGAATTGACCAAGGCTGTAGAATGGGTCGTTAAAGAACAGATAAACATAAACATGTGCAAACACACGTTGGTACAGGACCTGTCCCTTTAACAGTTTCTTTTGCATTTCATTTAGTAAAAGAAAGAGGCCTATTTCGTAAACTAGTTTAAAAGATCAAAGTGGGATAGAAGTCGTGATAAAAGAACACTTTGTAGAAAGTAACACGGCAAGAATAAATGGCAGTACCTACGCGATGCATTAATTGCGAGTGACCCGAATGTCTGAGAAAAGTCTGTACGCCGTTCAATCGGAACACTTCAGCGTTAAGATAAGTTTTATTTTGAGTTGGCAAGATACAAACAATATAACATAAGCTCTGCACAGCTTTTAAACATACTAAATAACATAAGTAAATAAATATTAAGCTCCTGAAAAGCCAACTGACATACATTAATAACATAGTACACATCAAAACAATATTATCCCTAACTGAGGTCTACCAAGCCTTTATATAATTACTTAAAAACTTGATATGCATCTGCATGACTCACCATTCCATGAAAATGGTTAAAATTTGAGATTTGTCTAAAATTTTCAAACAGAGTGTTCCACAGTATAGGTGCAGCATACCGAAATAGTTTACCTTATGTCGTTGATATACTATACGATATTTGTTTGACCAAAAAAACGTCTCAGACTTAAAAGGCAGGCCGCCTTATTGTTGCTGTTGTTCACAGGCAACTTTCCACCATGGCTGACCACGGGAATCCAACGATAGGAACAACTTGTTCTTCATTCGATGGGAATGTTGACGCCCACTTAATCAACAGTGAACGATAAACGTGTTTGAAAGTCTGTCATTTTAAGAACGAGTGCCTCGTGTTTAAACATGAGTACCCGGAAGCCACAAAACTAAAATTACAATTCAACACATATACACATGAGGCGTCAATCGTAACTACTCGGGCATTTCCGTACCTGAAAAATACGCACTTTTCTTCAGACAATCGCCGAGGAGTTCCGATTGACGGGGCGTATTCTTCAGAGGAAGGCATGTCCGGAAATGCCCGAGTAGTTACGATTGCACGCCGTTGAGGTATAACATTAATGCTTTTTAATTAATAGGGTCGTCGATCTTCAGGTTATAACATGCATGCTTTGAAAATAGTTAGGACGTCGTTATATAGGGTTTGAAAATAGTTAGGACGTCGTTATACAGGGTTTAAGAATTTAATGAAATTTGCAGAGCAATAGAAATAAGTTGCTCTATTAATTCCATCTTACAAACATTCTTTCGATTGTGTTGTAATGAATAGAACACATTAAAAGTGTATATAACCATTGTTATATACTCTGAGCATCATGTTCCTCGATCCTAGCGCTTGTTGTAGATATCCGCAAGGAATGTTCATAAATGGTGTATATGGTAAAACATAGCTTTATCTTTACAAAACTGCCATATACTAGCGGGGTAAATAACGAAAAAATAGTGCAAATTGTATTACAAGCATCAAATTTTGCACACATGTTGGGAATGATATGTAGAAACGATTTAGGGTGTGTGCCAAAGTTCAAGTGCCTCGATTCAAGATGGCCGCCAAGTTTTCAAAATGGCCGCCAAATATATTTTCAATCATAGAAATTGTTATCAAAATTCTCAATACCAATGAATTATACTATTTTAGCTCATTTTCATAACATGTCTAGTATGTTTATATATACATATAAGTAAATTCAAACGATATTTGTAAAATGCCCCCCCCCCCCCCCGACCTGTAATAGTAGTGGTACATATATCGTGACCCATTTGCCTTAGTGCTATTTTAGGCAAACATTAGTTAATTGTTACAGGAAAGAAGTCATCCGGATTTATTGTGAGGAGGGCTGCATACCGATATGGACATTACATTCCAAGTCTTTTTGTCCTTTCCACGGAGAGCCGACACGGTGTCACACCCGGTAAATGCGTTATAAAATGGAAGAACTTATAATTTTTTGACCAATTGTTTCGACAATTTCATGCGTCGGAAACCAACTGAAGTCTTTTGTTTTACCAAACTCCATCCAAATAGTGCCAGTATTGATTTTTTTTAAAACAGACACTGAAAGAACAATAATGTCTGTGTCAGAACCCTTCACCACGTGCTTTTACAAGTCGTTATCCACAGTGTGTTTCATATGCAAAATATCCTAGTGACACCATCTTTATGGGTGCATGTGGTCAATATAGTTATGTAGTGCTCAGTGTTGCTAATCATATTTTGGTCTTTCGTCCCAAATATAGCATCAGGTGCTTTAATCTGTAGCCAAATTCAGTAGCTCCGTTGTGTTATGATACATCTTTAAAAAGTTATGGCAGTTGCTTGAAATCTTGTTCGAATCCTTTACAAACAACTGTTTATACCTGATCAACGAGCGGTTCTTGCCCTTGCTTTTAAATAGGAAGATAAAGATCGAACAAATTCTATTCGAGAGTGTGTTAGAAAGCAGCATCCAGGAATTGATACAATTTAAACATATGTAATGTAGCCATCAAACGTTACCGCAGCCCCCAAGGTACTAATATTTATAAATGAAGCGCCGTCAAATATCAGAGCATCGGCAAGAAGTTCGTCTATTGGAATTGTCGCGTTTTGTTCGACTACTTGAACGAGTTGCGACTTAGTTCGAATATTCAAAATGCCATTGTATGAAAGTGAATAAGGTTAAGTTTGATCTTCTTGCTTCAAAAAATCATCCAAATCGCACTAACGATTCTGGCAAGACATAAAACGACGTGAAAAAAGATCACAGTTTGCTTTCAATATTACTGAAGATTTCACTCCCCAGACTACATTCTTTAACTTTCTACTATTTTATTTAAAGATAAAGGTATAATAAAATATTAAAGTCATATCAAGTTAATGAATAAGGACCCGAACGATTATAATATATGTTGTCTAATGCGAAAATAAAGGGAACAAGTTTGTTTAGAACTTTATAATACAAAATTTGCTTCTCTCTATGATTGGACAAATATATGTGTCATTATCTGAGTGCAAGAATCTGGTTCCAAAACTGAATCTGAGAACTTATTTTTCCCGTATGTCAGACCAGACTTCAATCGAGAGACACTGAAGTTCAGAACGGTTTCAGATTTATCCCGTATATTCACCAAATATTAATTTATATAGAGCACACGCTGTGGTCGGGTGGACAGGTCGTGTTCTAAAAGCAACATCAATGGTAGCGATATTGGCAACCGTAAGTGTCGATATCCACCCACTATCTTTCAAAATAATACCAAGAACTTTCAGAGGCACCATTCTAACGTACAAACCACCAAACATAACAACGAACTTTGGCCATTGCCACTGAATTTGTTTGGCAATAGCGAACAAAGAAACTTGACATAGATTAGGGAAATTGGTGGCTTCCCGGACCTTATCTATGGAATGTTTTATGGTGGCAACGGAAAGAGCTTGCTCATGTAAGATAGGTAAGAGAGCATTCAGCGATAGTTGAAACGAGGACGCCCGCTTTTTATTGGCATGGAAAGCCGCCCAAGACATGCAATCAAAACTTTTTGAAGGCATTGATAATCAAAGTTTCATATTTTGTTTGATGATGCTGGTCTGCATATCAAGAAAGTTATCAGGCAATGTAGATGGTGGATTAGTTTTTGAAAAGTATGCTGGAATTATACTTGTGTATTGTTCGGGTATAGATGGTACCCCGATTGATGCGGGCTTATCGCCAATGTACAAACGTGGTTGTTTTTCACCGTCAACCTTCTTATAGGTATGCTGAAATAAAGAAATGGCCGTCCCATGAAATGATGATTTTGACGTAGTGGAGCAACATTTGTTGTCAATGTTGTGTTGTGAAGAGTCCATGGTGTAGCATTGGTGAATCAAACTACTCCATATCGCTGAACAACAGCTCATCCAAAACATTGTGGAAAGTTCAAGGACACGGTTATAGTATGTACATATACCGCACTGAAACAAGATATCAATTAGATGTCGTTTCCTTGTCTACACAAAATCAAAAGGCCAATGTAACTAGTAAATGGTGGTTCATTTGTCTAGGAATGAAGAATGACATTTGCTGCACGATGAATACCTCGATGACAGTTATAGTAATAGCAAAGGAAATTTCCACTATTCCACCTGTGCTTCAATATTTGGTCAATATTGTACCTTACTCACTAATTCAAAAGATGGTTCGGGTACTGATTTCAAATGACTTCTGATACGAAATTACAAATGGACCACTGAATTTGTTTTCATGGTCAATCATACGTCCACGTACCATTTGAACAGACTTTGCTAAATGAAACGGGTCATAACAATGCAGGACCTATGTTTTTCTTCAAAGTTTATAAGACTTTCTTACCGCATTGATGTGGTTCTAATTCAGGAACTTAGCACGAACTTCTCTCATATAATCGAGTTCTAAGAATGTACGTTGGATGTTTCAGTGTCCGTTCATACATAGATGCCTGTATAGACAGTTGAACCATGACACACATCCGACAAAGTCTGTGTTTCGAATATGTATGTAATTATTTCAGCAAATGCTTTTTTCTCGAATGCCGTGTATTCGACCGACTTCTCATTACGTTTTGTATTGCACGTTTTCTCTGTTACTAAGAGATGCAATACTATTAATGTTATTTCATTTCAAGAGCGTCACCATAATCGGCATTTTGTTTAGCCAATAAAGAATTGGATGTTTTGGCACACTCATTGATGTATCGGTATTCGATGACTGGTCATATCAAGTTCATCAATTTATACATTTAAAAACTAAACCATAATTATTATTTACTTGAATGAATTCAATGTATAAAGCCCATTGCCAGTGATTTGAAACAAATAGCATATTTGGTTGGCCTTCTATAAACCAATATTACACGTACTTTAAAACATTTTTAACAACGGTATAAACTCTTCTGTATTTGGAACTACATTTCAACAATTAGCCTTAAAATTACTATAAATGAATAATGCAGGGAACCGTGCCTCAGATGTTTACAGTGTCCAATGTTCGTTAGATAGTCCGTATCCTGAAACCCGCTGATAGACTAAAATGAAATCAAACATCCAATTCTGAGGCACGGTTTCATAGGTAAACATGTCTGCTAAAACATACTGAAAACGCAAGAGGCATTTTAAAAATGCAGGTGTGTACAAACCTAAACTTGCAACACTACTGATTAATTGAACGAAGTGTGTTCAACTTATAGTATTTCAATAAATGAAATGTAGTGCCACGTAACACCGACGCACGCATTTTGACTTCTATGACAGACGGATATTTATCTACTCGATGTAAACTCTAAAGCAAACTTTAAACATAATGTCTACAATGAACATTGAAGTTGTCTAGTGGTATCATCAACATTACATTTGACGGGTTGAACATGATGAACTCAACCTTCAGAATTTAGCCGCTCCAATAACCTACATTGGAATCATTGACCTTAACAACTGTCAAAAATATATTTTAATATACCACAATTTGGTTATAAACCCCATTATTTACGGTAAGAATGATATTATGAGCATAAACGATGGATAACAATGTGTTTTCACGCCTTTTATACACGTCATACAGCCTTGAGACAGTGGGTTCGAATCCGAGCGTGACCACAGCGTTCCTGACCAGGTACACGTTGGCACACGGTCTTAAATTAACCCCGACACATGTAGGCATCATCATACCAAGTTTGGTGCTTGTATGAAAATTTGCACTAATTTGCCGAAAAGTACGCTTTATTTATCCCGCTATACGTAACGTCCATGATTCCGATAATTTTGGGTTTAAACATGGTTTATGTGGCTTCCGATGTAAAAACGAAATTTCGAGTGGGGGAATGCCCCCCGAGCCCCCCTATAGCTAGTGACCCTGAATTTTCCTTGAGTGCCCCGGCTTAAATTTACTTTTTCGTGTATACATATTATACTGTATTTTTAAATGAGTATTATAGAAATAGAAGAAGAAAACACTGGGTTTTACTTTAAATGCATATAATTAATTTAATTGGTGTATCAAATATTATCAAACTTCACCAACAAATAGCAGATTACAATGCGAAGCGCCGGTGAAATTGGAATTGATTTAATTGGTGTTACAGGGAATTTACTTCACTTGACAAATAATTTGAAGTTCCAAACACAGTTTTTCATATTTTGTAAGCATTTTGCAGTGTTATCACATTCGTACAAAAGACAGATTTATTATTTTTTTAAGTGTATCAGGGTGGTCTTTATAGGCATTGCGTATTTTGTCCGACACCCGGGCAAATTTTTCCTGACCCCCGGGCAATTTTTTGTCTCGACCCCTGGGGAATTTTCACCCAACTCCCGGAGCAGTCTTTGCCACCGTTGTACAATCATTTTCTTTCTAGAAGTTTACATTTATATACTGTAAGACACCGTACAAGTAAATATATATCTATATATTATCTTTTTATTAGATTATATTCTTTATAACAACGCCTTTTTGTCGATGCACTGACTGAAGAGACGCAAGCATAACATGGATATAATAATTAACCATTAAAACACTAATTTTAAGAGGCCTCCGATTTAATGTTTTTATATTATTTTGTGTTAGGCTACGACGCCTATGGGAATTACAGACGTCAATTTATTTCCGAACCGATTATAATCGGGTTTTACGCCATACTTATATAAACGAACAAAAATGTCCGTCACTAGGGAAATAATTCGTTGTGTAAATTTTGCGGCTCATAAGCACAAAGATCGAAGGAGAAAAAACGCCGAGAAAACTCCGTATATTAACCATCCAATAGGTTAGTTGTCATAACATGCTATAATAACAAATTACATTTTCGAATGTGATAATTTCGGATATGACATTATTTCGGATACTTTGTTGTTTTTGTAGAATTTAACGATCATTAGTGATGCTAATCCTATCATAGCAGTAGCTCAAGTAAAGTAAATTTCTTTTTGACTGCTAATGAACTTTCCCGAAATTGTGGTAGATTTGTTTTCAATATCAAACTAATAACGACCAACAACTAACTCAGCTGTCCACTGCAGAAGCATCCTACCAACATAGCTTCTTTTCAGCTAGTATCGTCCTCAGGAACAAGCTCCCCCAGGTCGCTGTCAGTCAAAGCACCTTGGCAGGTTTTCAGGCAGCTCTGGTAGGACAATACAATAGTCCAACTAATTTGACTGTTGTGACGACGAGATACTTTTTTCGACTTGGCCCCGTCCTGCACAGTCTAACAAAAATCCCCAATTAAAACACGTTGGGCACGATAACTACAATACCTATGACCAAAGTGAACCGTTTGATAGGTAGGAATACGTTTCTATACTCATATGAGTGTAAATTATTCCAGCATACCTTTTCTGAAAGATGCATTCATGTTTTGTTTCTCCCCACTATTTCTCAACTGAAAACGAAACCGGTGTAATGGCGGTTAAATGCCAGTGTCATGGTAAACATCGCCTATTCTCGAAAATATACTTTGAAAATAATTTAAGTACAAGTTTAAGTAAGATGGCATGTCAATAAAACGTTCGCAAGTGTAATATTTAAAATTTGACAATGCACACAGAATTTTTAAAGCACATTCACGCAGATTATTGATATTTCTATCGATCTAAGTATTAAGTTATACCTGTTATTGAAGAATTTTGACGTAATTTGGCCAAAATCGGCCAACCAAAAAACTTAAAAATTAGTAGGCTTATACAATATAACAACTAGACTACTGCTTTGTTTTTAACCTGATTTTAAATTGAAAAATGAGACTTTCTTTTAAATACTGTAAATAGAAAAGCCTGACTGCTGTGTGTGACTGAATAGTTTTAAAAACATCGCGAGAATACTCAAAGGGATGCGATTACTGAAAATGATGATGATGATGGAGTGCTTTAAAAATTATTTTGACAATGTCTGAAATTAATAAAGTTTTATTTGAATATTTTTCAGGTGTTGCTAACATATTGACAGAAGCAGCTGACGTTACAGATGTGCATATAATACAGGTAATAAGGTATACTTATTCTTTCTGTCTATTAAGAATTCATTTTCTGAGACTTTTGGTTTTAATAACAATCTGTGGTAAAACATGTATAACCTAACATGATTTAAAGTAGGTTTTTATGCATATCTTCAATCACATTAAAGCCTTACTAGCTTTTTTGATGTAAAAATTAAAGTAGGTCATATTTTACCTAGAAAGGTGTCTTATTGATCAGTGAAACTGACTTTTACTTGCAATACAAACATTCCGAAATTTTCTCTTTTAATCATGAAGAACATGTAGAAATGAAGTGCAGTGAGTATTTTTTCAATGATATGCAGTCTTCACGCTAACCCACTAGCCCACAGCCCGGGGCTAATACATTTCTGATCAGGCTAGTGAATTTTCTAAAAATTGTGTATACGGGCTAGTGGTAAATTGTTTATTTTCAATAGTCAATATATAGTTCGGGCTAGTGCTTTAAAAAAATATCTCGAACACTGGATATGGCAAAAAATAAGAAAAAGCATCTGACATGTTTAAGAGATGTGGCTTAAGGAAGGCATTAATAAATTCATGTAAATATTGTTTTAGAGCAAACAAAATATAGTTCTTATATTTTACTATCATTTTATCTATTGTTCTGTATTTCTAAATTCAAAAAGCTTATGGGCCTTTAACTGTGGTAGCAATATAACTTACTTTGTAGGCTGCATTGCTGTATGATACTGTCGAAGACACTGACACTACTTTTGAAGAAATTGAAACAAATTTTGGACCAGAAGTGGCAGGTAATAGAATGAATTTCTTTCATTTTGCTAGGAAAATATTACCAGACTGCGAAAGGCACAAAAATTTGCCGGACATTCGGTACGTCTGACAAGCTTGAAAATTCTGTCGGATTGATAAGCATAAAATTTTAATGCGTAAGCCTCAGATAAATAAGTCGCTGGATAGCCGGTCCGATGAGATAAGATTCTTTATCGGACCAACACACAATATGTCGGACAAGTCTGCCAATCCGGCGCCTTTCGCAAAGTCTGATAATAATAATACTTACATCATCTTTTAACTATTAAATGAAGTAGAAATACTAGGTTTTTTTTATTTCAAAACTTAAGACTTATACTAAAAATATATAGTAATATGCTATACTAGACCAAACATTTAAGTTTTTCAGTCATGCAGATACAATTTTTGTCTTGACCTGCCCGGCTGACTGGTAAATTTTGAAATATTTCGCATTTACAGTCCGCATTCAGTGATTTATTTGTTTAATTTAAATGGTAATTATGCATTGTAAGTTCACAAGTGCAGTTCTCGATAGTAAGACCACCCTTTGGAACCTGAGCATTGTTCTTTTTATTGCAGTAGGGCCCTAATTACATTTTACGGGACCGGAACCACGGGCCCTCATGTAGGGGAATTACGCATTGTTTTGAAGAAAAAGGGGAAGTTTTTATTTCAACAATGATACTATCATTAGAAAAATACTTACTATATTAATTAATACTTAATTACTATACTTTACAAAAAGTCAATTTCAACCTTGAACAACAGCAGTTGTTTATTACATTTATCCATGTATTCCAGCTAGAACACGAAAATCTTCTCTGGGAGGGGAAATATTTCGGGAAACAGTGGAAAAATGTACATGCATTGAGGAGGAGAATGGGACCGAATTTTGGCCCCAGAAATCATGAAATGAGGGCCCTGTGAGGTGGTCTCATCACCAAACAGAATTATTATAGAATATTGAATACTGTCCTGAAAATATAATATAATATAAATATTTAAATGTTCATCAAGGGAAGTTTTACCGTACACATTTCTTGAATTTTATGTGTAAATTATGTATATACATGTATTTATAGAAATCGTCAGACAGGTGACAGATGATAAAAGTTTACCTAAGATGGAACGCAAAGAACAACAGATACAACGTGTGCCTCACAGTAGTCCGAAAGCCAAATTTGTAAAATTAGCAGATAAACTGTACAATTTACGGGATTTAAAAAGACAGGCACCAGTTGGCTGGTCCCCGGTTCGAGTACAGGAGTACTTTGAATGGTCGTTCGAAGTGGTTGCAGGTCTTAGAGGAACCAGCCAGATGTTAGAAGATCAACTGGATGTTTTATTTAAAGAAAGAAACCTTATATGAAACTTCAAAAAAGTAATCTTGACTTCATTTGTTTATTTATTTATTTACATTTGAGTAATGCATCAGTATTTTGATGTCAACAATGATAAAAGCATAAAGCTAAGAAACGCACATGTCTGCTTTTGAGGTCCCAAAATCTTTTTTGTCGTTAGAAACTGCAGCTAGTGATGTTGATTTTTTGTACATCATTATCCGTTGTCGTAATTCATGACTATACAAGAATAAAAAGCTTATTTTGCGCAATGTTTTGTTTATTATGTGAAAGCCATTTTCAAGACTGTATTTTGTTAAGTGTATGGAGTTATATCTGCAAATATGACCCCAAGATTTTAAAACTTGAGAATAGTCTCTGAGCTGAAATGTCAGTATAATGTATCATTCTCAAAGTACTTTGTTTCATTCTTAACAGCTGTATATATAGCTAGATTATAAGATAAATTGCTGAACGATTAAGCTGACAGAATAATATATGATCAGAATCGTTTTTAGCTGTGGGGTGCAAAACTTTAATTTAGCTCATAATTCAGAAATTATTAGAGTTAGCAACATTAATATGATGGATATATCTCACTAAGGCTGTGAACAGATGAGTGTTGGCACTGCTCAAAGTGTTCTTGTTGTTTTATCATAGTTTACTTAGAAAAGTTTGATGATAAAATATAAAATTTGAGATTGTAGACCATCCTCTGCAAATTAAGTTTGAGTGGGGTATATTGCCGTCAGTCGGGCGGTCAGTCCGCATACTATTTCACAAGTTTGTGGAGCAAACTACCTCCACATTGAAGTTTGAAATATATCAGACCATGTAACAGGTGGGGAGGGGCCTCCACCTAGATTGGAATTTATGAACAAATTGTTTTATTGAACTATTCATTAATAGTTCATGGAGTATGCATTTATATATAACTATTTGACCGGGGTTTAGAGGTTTTTATTGGTTTATTTGTCAGGCCATTGAGTGATCTCTCCATTGTGATGACATATAGGAGTATGTATTGCCTTTGGGTTTACTCATGATTCTTCATGACATATTGCATCCACTCTGATACCCTAGTGTGTCTCGTATTTGGAAAAACAGCTCGTAAAAATACACCACAGCATACATATATAATTTAGTAACCTTTAGTGCCATCGCTTTGTTTACATTTTTGCACTTTTTCATGGAATAACATAAGGGAGGTACTTATGATGGTCTTGAGATTTTATTTTATGTGAATTACTTCCCTTCTCTTATTTGTGTACGTATAATAACGGTATTCATAAATGTATATGAGTGATTAAAGTAATTTGTGCTCAATCATCTCACCTTGTATGCTTTTCTACCAGTACATTATTTATTTGTTTTACTCATCAGTGCCATGATGTTTTGAGTTCATTTTTTTTCCTTAATTGGTGAAGGTATTATTTTGTCTGTGTAAAGACCGTCTGTTTTCTAGCTCCGAAAGCACAGGTTTATTTTTCTTGGAAACTGAAGACGTCACTCGCTCAGCATGCAGCTACATATTACTATATTTATCTACCGATATATCTACCATGTAATTGTTAAACTAGTTCCCATTTTATGTTGCAGTGCAAGTCTATGTAATTACAGTTTCCATGAGTACGTTCAGTACTTTGATTACTACAGTTTGACACTGTCTGATCATACTGTTATGGTACATCACTTGGCTGACAAGGTTATCATAAAATAAATACCGGTTAATTAGAACAGACCAAATTATGGTAACGTTTAAGGTCATGTGTTTTCTTTTTAAAATATCTGTCATTAATACATGGGGTATAATTCCAAAGTATTATCGTCCTTCGAATTTTGTTGTAGGAAACTTATGGGTCAACCCCTACCCCATAAAAAAGGGTCAGCTCCAAAACAGGGGCATTTGTTTAATGATAAATGTGTATTTTTTTCTTGCCTTAATTCACTTTAATTATATCCCCCAAATAGATATGCATACTTCATGAACTATTCATAGTTTAAGAAAAAATCATGTTTTATTCTAAAGCTTTATCTGTCAGTTGTTCTATATACTGACAAACCTGTAAACAGAGGCCACCCTTGTGAAAGACAAAATGTGACCTAAATTTGTACTTTTTTCTTAATAATCAATGACTTTTTTTAAAAAAGGCCTTTATTTGGAGGTGGTCGCTAACACAGGTTTGACTGCACGTTGCATATTTAATCCATTACAGTCAGACTTACTTGTTAATACTAATATAATTCTGATTACTGTATTTTCATTTATTTTCTAAAAAACCTATTTCATGGGGACATAAATTCGTGGATTTTGACTTTTGGAAAGAAATGCCTTATCTCTGGGGATTTGATTTTGTGACCCACAAAATCCACGAAATTAAATCCCCAACGAAAATTAATGATTCCACAGTAGTGAAGCTATACTCACGTAAAACTAACAAATATTTTCTTCTTGTCATACATTGATTATTTGACAGCCTGTCTCTCCTGACAAATATCAATAAAAAAGCAAAGTTTGTGTTATTACTTACCAATTTTAAGAAGAAAATCAATACTTGTTATTGATGTCAGTGTATATGACATTACAGCTTTTTAAATATGTATGTACATGTATATAGCTATTTCAGATAATTGTAACCAACCAATAAACAATAATATCATTGCATTTTGTTAGTGGTTTATCACATAATGTCATTGTTTATGCTCTCACTGAAATTGTGCATACAGTATGAAAAGTTTGTTTTATGCAATTCAATCAATGCAAATTGAACAATGCTGAAGCAATTGAGAGAATATTAAACAATTTCCACACAAATATACATAAAGCATCCACGTTATAGAGGAAATGAAAATATATCATATATCCCTTCTAACAATGCGTTTCGTTGAATTGCAGGTCCAAGGAATGTCAAAGTATTAAGAATTCATCTTTCCAAACGTGGACTGTTAAAACATAAAGCATCCATCGAAGCAGCATTAAGCATACAGAGCTTCAAACCAATGCAGAGCCTCTCAGGAACAATAAAAGAAAAAAAAGTCGTTTGATCCTTTAACACACACACGCACTACATCATATTCGCCAACATTGCCTAGTACTGTGCGTTGCTACCGTCAATTGTACCTGCAAACAACTGTAATAATTACTTGACAAGGTAAGATGTAAAATCGTTAAACTCCCGAGACTAAAAGCCCAGTTTTCTGAGAATTCCAGGTTTTAGAAAACTTTTGATGAATTCTGAAGTCAATGGGACTTGAAATATTGTCTAATTTTCAGACGTTTCCGGTTTTCAGGTGTTGTACTGACATACACAATATTAAGATATGTTTGTTTCCAATGTGGTCTTCATATCACCGTATTGCTGAGTTTATGCTACTATGTTTGAAACTATTAATTACGTCAGTCACACAGTTGGAAAGTTCAATTTAAGTTTAATTCAGACATTCCCTATATGTTTCGAATTTAAAGATCTCAACAGAATTAACATTCAAATGGGGTATGAGCATTGAATTAACGTTTCATATGTTAACATTCATATCGATAAAAAATAAGAATAAATAACATACTATGATAAGTAATATTTTAGTGGTGCATCTTGCATAAATATAGTGATTGCCCTGTTTGAAGAAAAAATGTTTTGTTTTTTTCATTGTACAATTCTGTTTATGGATGTGCATTTTTGCATTTGTTTGCATAACTTCACTTGTATAGCGACAGTTCTCTTGTAAACAGTAAACAAAACCTGCGTGAATAGCCGAACAAAAATCAAGGAAGTTTAATGCATCAATCTCATTTGACACTTTTGCACAGAAATAGTTGCATAATAGCCATATCGAAGTTAATACATGTAATTTATATTTCTACTGAGTTATGTTATATGCATGATTAAAATGTTTTGGAACAGTTTTGTAATGGATAGACGTCTCACCAAACAGGTAAATACTTTCATATATTGTTTAAATAACTTTAAAGGTAATGATATGGCGCTGGGCATGTATCTTAACTTCCGTCGTAACTCCAATGAAATATTAACCTTCAAATGAGTTGTTCACACACAAGCTCTCAGTGCAATGCATGTAAATATACACTTATTGAAGTTTTTGTTAAAATACGTTAGTGAACCGATTCATCGATAGTAGATAATGTTATTAATGATGACTACGATAAACACAGGTGCAGAAAAATTAATGATACCCATTTGTCGATATTAAATAGTTATTTCCCAAAGAAACGCCCTTGTCAATTAGTGTATTCGTCATTGACTACTTCCCGTGCACTCACACACAAAGACACTCCCGGTTGAGTAATTTTGAATTCATAGTATTTAACACTTATCCAACGAAACTGACTTTAACCATAATTAACATAATTATATCAAATACAAATACACCATGTGTCATACCATATACACAAGTGCTCATGCTGCCCTACGAAATATAAATACTGTGAACACTATTTTAGCGTCCAGTAAAAAACATGACCTAACAATTAAGAGGACTTCGAATTATCGGAAAATGAAGATGTTCTTAATACATGATACGTATTTAAACCTTGGTTATTGAAGCGTATACGATTTTATACATTTTAACACGATTGCTGAAGACAAAAACATCGTTACGGCGTGTTCACTGGTTAGAACCAGCTAAAACTTAAAGATAAGGAAGTTGAGAAACAAATCAGGACACTTTTTCAGCGGCACTTACATCGTGGTGTATACAGTTTGATAAAAAAAGTTTCAGGTTGTGCCCAAATAACCAGTTTAACCCCTTTAAGCTTTCCTACAGTACCCTCAAATGCGGCTTCTTCCGGGAGTATGTTTTTGTCCATGCTTTTTGTATGATCTTATGTATTAGGTGAATTTCAGGTTGGGGATTTTCGAGAAAATGTAGCATTTTTGGGGGATGTTTTGATGTGTGTATTTTTTAAAAAACATTATCTTAGATTTATATTTATAATTTATAAATTAAATCAGAATTTCTTTTCATTTGTCCACTATTTGCATCTTTATTAATAGTCGCTACCTTCTGTTTCAATTTTGTCTTCATTATCACATAGTCATTTTTAAAGATGTCTTTCAATTTATTTGCATTTTACTCAACTTATTTGAATAAATTCCTACATAAACGCAAAACAAAATGTTGTTTCATTCCAGACATATTCTCCGCACAAAATGGCACAACTCAGCTCAGTAATATGTCCTGTATTATTGTTGCTACTGCACACTCTACGTGAGCATTTTGGTTTACTAAAATTGATACAAACATAGGTATAGTTCAATTTTTAGGTCAGAAATATTATTGTATACATGGAAGATCCTATTTCCAAATGTTTAGGTAACACGAATACTATTGTAATATGCTATGAGCAATCTATGAATCATTATTATCACTGTTCTCTGTGGCGCAGTTGGTAAAGTATAAGGTAAGTGAATCGTGAGGACTGCGTCTAATAAAAGACATCATTTTTTATTTTTAACTTTTTTTTCATTTCTAATAAAAGTTAACTTTACATTATCGATAAGAAAATGATGTTTAAAAGGTTTTTTATATTTGTTTTGTTTCGTGAAATTTTAAAAATAAAATAACCTTACATGGGTAATAGGCATTTATATATTATTTTAATTGTGGTGTAATTATATATAATAAGTAGAAACCGGTTTAGATGTTTAGTATATTATAGAATTTAAAATTGTTTTTGCATCAGGATTTCGTGCAACAAAATGTATAAAAGAAATAAAAACTTTGAGAAATACATCAGAGAACAAAAAGAAAGTGCCATCGACTGAGTTCGAACCACTGACATCTGCTCCATGTAAAAATGACGTGTATGTACATGCCACCTTATCCAATACACTACGACTCTGGTTCACGTGAATGATACTTTTCTACGGATTTAAAATGATTTTGGCAATTTACAGTGATTGCCTTTACAATGGTATCGTCCAAAATTCGACCTTGACTATAAGAAAATTGAACTATATACAATCAATAAAATGATAAGTAAACTAACAGTGCTAAGTCTTTTTTTTCGAGAAATAGAAATAAACCATTACTTCGCACCTTTTCGAATATTTTGTATGCTATAAACTGGATTCAATAGGGGTATATTACACAACGCTTTTTGTTTTATTAGTTTTCGTTTCGGGAATAGAGCCAGGATGTGAAAATTGTGGATGCTGTGTCAATAAGGTGTGCGCAACAAAAAATGTAGATGGCCTTACTGTACATGAGTATTGCACGCATGGTTGTATTTCTGGTACCTGGGGTAGAAGATGTTACAATACATGTTCCAGTCAGTGTTTGAGTTGTGATCAAAATGATAAGAACATATGCAAATCATGTGTGGAAGGGAAATACCTCAGTTCCGGTAGATGTTTAAGTTGTAACGAGAGATGTAAATCATGTACATCAGCAACACAATGCCAGGAATGTAATGATCCGTACTACAACGCCGGTGACGTCACAAATTGTTCTTTATTATGTCCGGGGAAGTGTTTCTGTCAAGAGATCGGTATTTGCTCATCCTGTCAGGATGGTTATTACAACATACAAAGCCAATGTAAGGAATCATGTCCAGACAAATGTCAAACATGCTCCGATCTAAATACTTGTCAGTCTTGCAACGACGGTTATTATAATGGAAAGGAATTTGATAATGCTAATAGTCGTGAAATTTCGGATTGTTCATTGTCCTGTAGGAATAATTGTAATAGATGTAATTCATACAACCGGTGCCTTAACTGTAAGCAGGGTTATAATGGGATGGAATGCCAGAAGCCATGTTCTGAAGGTTGTCAGAATGGCGTTTGTGCGATTGCTGACGGATCATGCGCGTGTAAAGTTGGATTTACTGGAAGTACCTGCTCTGACTGCACGGCGGGTCGGTACGGAAATGAATGTGAGTTGCCTTGTCCTTTTACCTGTAAGGACGATAAATGTGAAAGATACACAGGACATTGTGATTATTGTAAAAAAGGAATGTATGGACCAAATTGTGCTTTTAATTGTCCGTCAAATCGATGTTCTAATAACACATGTGATCGGTACACTGGGAATTGTACGGCATGCCAAAATGGATTTTACGGATCACTATGTGACTTATCCTGTTCCCCAGGCTGCAAAAATGGATCCTGTACCTTTCTGACTGGTTCTTGTTTAGAATGTTCAACCACGTTTTCCGGAGATAAATGTTGCAACGCTAATTGACATTGTCTAAAGTGTTCGTCTAGTACAGTTTGCGAGACTTGTTCTGATGGTTTCTATGGCGATGCATGCTCCGAAGAATGTCCACAGATGTGTCCACATGCTAAAACAACGTCAGGAACATTTCGGTGTAATAGAAAAAGTGGAATTTGTTCAGAATGTGAAGATGGTTTCCATGGTAATACCTGTGGCCTGGCTTGTAGCCATCATTGTTTAAACAATCGATGTAACAAAGATGATGGACATTGTTCAGACGGGTGTTTGGATGGATATACTGGCCCTACATGCACAGATGGTATGTATTTAAACAAATATACATGGATTAAAATTTTATCAAAGACGTAAGTCGAAACAGTCATAATTATATATATTTATTGGATTTTCGAATATATTCATATTTAGTACAAATGTTAATTTAAGTCTATGATATTCTGTTTATTACACCATATGCTGTGATAGTACGTCCTAACTATGTATATTTCTTTAATTTTTTCTACTGATTAGATTATTATTCATGTATTGAAAGTCTAAACATTCTGTTATTTTGTTTTCTCGGACAGCATTAAACTCACTTGGCATAGCCATTGGAATATCCTCAGTGGTAACAATTGTTATAGCAACCATATTGATGACAGCTTCTTGCATTATCCTTCGAAAGTGGTAAATATATTAATAAATAGTAATAAAAACAGTAAAAAACACAATAACGTTTATGTTATACACTTAAGTTTAAGTGGTCTTTAAATACTTTTAATTCATGCATAATTTTGCTTAAAAACTTTTTGTTCATTTTAAGACTTGTACTTGATGACTTTGAACACTGCATCACGCTATGTATTTAATATATAAATTTCTCAAAAATATAATGAAACTTTTTGTTTTCTATGTGTTTAAATTAATATTGATTACACGTATGTGATGTCATTTTTGTTTGCTTGGAATTAATAATAGGTTCAAGAAGGTTCATGACACGATGAAGCAGTTACAGGAAATAAGAGTTCAAACAAGTTATATGAACGCAGAATTCCAGCCTGAAACAATTCATTTAGACGCAGGTCTGTGTGGTAAGAATACTTTACAAGGTTTTTCATTAAACTCTGATTTTGAATTAAATACACCAAATGGATATGGAATTCATAATTTTTATAGCTATGGTGAGATTACCGCAATAAGTACATGGTAGAAAACGGACTCATACACCTTTCAAAACTGGCGATTATGGTCATTAACCATCCCTCATTGATCACATCTGACTTCAGCAAAATTTTAACTATATTCTGCAATCATAATTTATCACAAAAGATCAGCTGGGCCATACTCCTCGCACTGGTTACGTCACGCTTTCGGCTATAACCACTGCCACCACTATAATCACGTGATGATAGTTGTATCATGTGACCAACAATTGATAAACCAGACATTTCCCATTACCAACAAGAAGATTCACAATTTCATCTTTACCGCAAAAAAAAAAAATTGTTGTAAACACTATATTTCAACAATTGATGGATCGAATTATTTTGCGCAATCGATAAGTAACTGTCTAAATATAGCCATTGTTTACATAGCGTGACGTCACTACGTTTGTCAATTTTTAAGAAATCATCTTTTCAACGTTCATTTTTACTTTTTTTTACATAAGCATAATATTTTAATCAAAAAAAAAAAAGTACAGTGATAGAATTTTTTAAAATTTAAATTCAAAAGTGAAAAAAAATATTCGGCTCTCTGACGGCCGAATTTCACTGGTGGTGGCAGTGGTTTATGTACTGATCAAGGGAAGTAACAGCTTCGGGGAGTTAGCAGCTGGGCAACACGGCTTTCATGAAACGTAACAACAGAAGTGAAAATACTATGTGCGTCGCGTCAAGTGTTCGAATACTTTTTCTTAAATCTGAAAGTTTAATACGACACATTACATTCAGGGTTACCCTTATAATCGTAATATTTGTTTTTATAGATGGAGTTAAGTTTTATATGTTATCATGTGAATATAAATAACGCGTTATAATTTTCTTACAGATACTCAGGAATACGAAGAATTAAATGAAAGAATCCAAATGAAGACACCTGACTATGATCAAATATGAAATGGATGCAAAGAAAATATAAAAATATATATTGACTAAACAAGCAAATGTTGCTGAATTGTTGCTAAACTTATTTCGAGAAGTACGACATATATTTATCCTTTTCGACTATGACAGTTAATGTCAATTATTGAGCTCATTCTTCTGAATATGAATCGTTTGCCAGTGAACTTTGGAGTCGTCGTTGGGAATAGAATGATTATCTTACTGCATGTTATTGTATCTAATGGTTATGGATATCTTTACCGTGCATATTGTCTGTCAGTAAACTGTCTGCAAATAGTTGTCTAGATAAAAAGCTTGTGTTTATGTGACATTCTTACCGTCTATACGCTCTTTATAATCTTGCGTAGTATACAACAATCAAGATTTTGTAATTATGCAGAAAAGGTCCAGATTTAAATAGAAATGTTCATGGTTGACAAAAAAGATATTCTTTTGTTGACAATTACACGAACAGGAAGTTATATCACACGTATACGTTGCATAAAATATTCGTACCACTGATTTTCGTGTACTCTAGCAAGATTGTAATTTGATTATCTTTGGTACTTCAAGGTTATATATCGCATATTCGTGACGCTCTTAACAATTTGTGAGGTTTTATCGTCATCTATCATTTTCTACGCACATATACGATGCTATTTTTTTACTCGGTCATTACTTTCTGATTATTAATTCATGAATAATATGCAAATCAATTTCACAAATAAGAAGTTCATTTCGAGTGATCGAGTCCATTTCGTACTTTATATCTATCCAGTAGGCGGAGTTGCGGTTAATGGCGTAGTATCACACCTCTGATGTCGTCGCTCTTCTGGTTTCTTTTAGTAATTACAATGCGTGGTATCATTGCAATGTATTTACTGTCTTTATGACTGATACATTTGTGCGGATGGATGCTGAATTATTATGAAACTAGCCAGTTTACAGTTTGAATTGCCAAAACAATGTAATTATTCCACATGCTTTCAAAATAATTAGAATCATGCAATGTATCGAAACTGCGATCGATAGACGTACACAACTCGAGGTACTATCTTCAACGCGAATGTACTGCTAAGAGGCCTAAGATGATTGTAAATAGAAAACTGGATGGATATGTCGCTTCTAAAAATGTTACGTATTATCCTGAGCATGATTTTATGTGACAATGTACGAACAACATATTTTCCATAGCAATCTAGAGAAATACATAACTGTTTTATGTGACTAACGTCATAGAAATATCAAATGATAAAATTCAATTAATAGTATACACATTAATTTGTTTGCTATTACTTGCATCATCAAACATAGCTCATAAAGTGTTGACCATGGAGATTACATAAACAAAAGAAGAACAGGCGGGAACAAATAAAATTTAATATGTGTACTATATGGGACGGGTAAATGAAATACATTTATTACACACCTATTTGTAATTTTGTTATAACTTTGAAATGTCATTTTCGACACACGATAAAGACCTATTGTGTTGATTTTCTGTTGCCACGCCGATATGATTTGTTTCAAATAGGTACGGTTTATGTGTAGAATCCTGAGTCACAATCATTTCGCTGATGATTAATCATCACTCATAAACCTAGTTCATACCCTGCAATTTGCTCCAGACCTTTCTAATGCGCAGAATCATAAATTTACTGAACAATAGGAGATAACGTTTGTCATAGACTGTTGTTAAATGTTTTATAGTGTATGTTTTTAAACCTTGTTTTGACATTTTCAAATAATAATAATTTACGTTGCCGAAAATACCCCCCCCCCCCCCCCCAAAAAAAACATCATAATAAAACAAGCAAAACGGAAAAGTCAACTTCCATCAACTAATTAATAGAGAGACTTGTATGATAGATACCTCACAACTACGCAACCCGCTTTGGAAAAGCATTCGTCAATGATTAGTTAAATATACATACATTCGACAACCGGTATTACGAATATTATCGTATAACTTACGAATCTTATCGAAACCGCATTCAGCGACCGTGCTATTATTCACCTTTAACAGGTTAAAACAATCGCACTATGATATAGATTAATCAAAAATGATCTTGTTTGCCTTAAAATACGAGCATACCTATAATTATTATGAACGCTAATAGCAGTTACCATTTCACAAGTATGGGTATGTCTGTATGACCAGTATATTAATCTTTATTTGTCCAACATCTCCAGCTTACCGAAATAAATCATTTATATAAGTTATAATAATTCAACGATAATTCATAAAATACGTGAAATAATTTCACCCATCATGCAACTTACGTGAACTCTACATAGTACATTTGTACATTGATAATATGACACTAACGATTAATGTTGATAATGCCAATTAATAGAAACATGCTTATTGAAGTAACAACGCTGATCGAGACAGCATTAATATCACATCAACTATAACCACAACGTACGGTATCACCAGGTACGGAATCGATGGATTTTAACACATATTATCTACGGGAGATAATTACTACTCGACCGTATTATATCAGTATGTTTATATCGGACTTTGTACAGTGATTATACTCAAATTGTTAAGTGGAAAGCGGTATGTTTATTAATTCATATTGTTAGTTTTAAATGTATACTTTACAATTGAAATGATTCATGTTCATAAGGGTTTATCAATAAGCGATGTTCTATTTCTAGGACATTTTAATCAATGGCTTCCAACACTTAAAAAACTCGGTGAATTGAAAACGAAAGTACCTTTTTTGAGTTAAAAATGTTTTAGAGCTTATGTCTTCGTTCAAAACTGTATTGTATGCACCATTTAGTCATAACTGATAAGAATATAAGGAATTGCTAAATAGTTTTGAAACCGAAAGTACTATATCAAGTATGATCATGTTACACTGTGCTATCAAATATACTTTGCAATACATGGTATGATTGTCTGTGTGATCGTTTATTATTTTATCCTACTTGAAAAATCACGTTTCAGTCCACATTTGTACGTAATTTTACATAGATTTTAAAATCTTACAAATTGATTTTCATACAAAGCTTGTTTTAACCCCGTTAAATATAATGCTTTTAAACCGTATAGACCGTGTTATCAGTTGTGTTGTGACCCATCTATTCTGAGTGATTGTGCACAAGTATGTGTTCATCATATATAAACAAAATTAAATCAGGCAGGTATTGTTCATTAGTAGATAATCAAAATAGTAAACTTAAACGGTAGTAAGAAATGAATGAGGACGACACAAATGGCATTTTATTAGCCTTTTCAGCTTAAAATGGTCGTTATTTACAGGCGATATGGTAACCTCTTTATATGAGTGTCATATGGTGTATTTCTGCGATATCGTAAGAAATTATCAATGTCATAACCATGTGTATTTTCTTAGAGAAATTGCCCTAGAAGAGCATTACAGGCACACTTGATGTTAAAAACCATATCATATAAAAATATAGATATGGTTTCATGGTATAAAACATGCATATAAATTCTTGAAATTAGTACTAATCGCTCCTCTTTTATTTGCTATAATGACTATATAATGTGTTATTTTGTAGAATCATGGCAGAGTCGGTAGTCCCAAACCTCGAAGTAGATGGTGCACATTTAATTGAGCACGGAGATATTTGTGAAATGTGTGAAAATACGGCATCAGTAGGATACTGTTCAGAATGTGAATGTTATTTATGTCAATTATGTTTTGATAATCACATTAAAATAAAGAAAAATAATCACCATATACTGCAAATAGCTCCTGAAGGAAAGGAAGACGACCGTACAATCCATTTTAAAACGTGTAGAGAACACACGCAACAAGAAGTACGACTTTATTGTACAGACCACAAATGTGTTGGGTGTGGAGAATGCATGGCATTCAATCATAAGTCTTGTAAATACAAATACATAACAGAAGCATCCAAGGAATTTCAAGATAGTGGAGAACTCGGTCGGTTTCTTGATAATATTCAAGACTTAGAGAATATTCATGAAAACTGTGTTTAATTGATTGCCTTACAGTCAGAACTGTCCGATAATATTGATAAAACAACAACAAGCGACGTGCAACAATTCGTGAAAGATGTTGTATCATATGTAAGTGATGAAGAAAAACGCATAATCAAGAATGCAGGTTCAAAGAAATCCTTAAATGATGATAAAATAGAGAAGTTATCAGATGACCTCCACACGATTGGGTCCGACATCACGTCTATAAATACAAGTGTCAGAAGTGAAGAAAAGATTCATAAGCTGTTCATCCTAGCCATACAGGCAAAACCAAAATTATCCCAGATTAGAGACACACTAGAATCCATTGATTGCCAAGGCGTCATTGACAGATATACATTCTATCCAAATAGACTGATCCAGCGTCAGTTTTCAGAGAAACGTCCTCTTGGCAAGCTTTCTGACACACAATCTGAAGAAGGTAATTTCTGTTTATCTCGTTTCAATATATAGACATATTCACAATTATAAATAGGCAATAAAATAATTTTCCAAAATTTTCGTAAAGGCGATACAACAATTCAGATATACAGTAAGTAACTTTAACACGATACATTGCTTATTGATTTAATGTTCAGTTTGTGTTACAGTTATCTTGTACAATTATTATGTATGGGTATTAACTACTAGATGTTTTCATACAAAACAGAGTCCTCGAATACCCAATGGTTTACAGAACAGCTGTCTATTCAAGAAAAGAAGAGTAATAGTCTTGAACAACAACTATCAACTCAGCAAGACGAAAACCAAAGGTTTAAACAACAATTATCAACTCAGCAAGGCGAGAACCAAAGGCTTAAACAACAACTGTCTACTCAACAACTGGAAGATCAACGGCTTAAACAACAACTGTCTACTCAACAACAGGAAGACCAACGGGTTAAACAACAACTGGCTATTCAACAACAGGACAATAAGCAGCTTAATCAACAACTGTCTACGCAACAACAGGACAATAAGCAGCTTAAACAACAACTGTCTACGCAACAACAGGACAACAAACGTCTACAACAACAACTGTCCACACAAGAACAACAGTTTCGGCTACAATTGTCCACCCAAACACAAGAGAATCAACGTCTTCATCAGCAATTGACAACTCAACAACACGACATTAATCGACTTCAGCAACAACTGTTAACTCAAGAACAAACGCTTAAACAACTGCAAAACCAGGTTATATGCATTTTATTCACTCTTTGTTTAATTCACAAATACATGTATGTTGCACTTTTAATACAAGCGTCGATATCCAAACTGAAAAGTAAACTGGATTACATGATTTTATATGCATGCTACTATAACACAAAAAGAAAGCAGTGTATTAATTCAATAGCTTTAACAACAGGATGAACAATTTCTTCAGTTTCTTATTTGGCTCACAAATCAATACTTGTAATGCGATAAGCGAATGTCTGTAGATCACCGAGACTGAACATCAGAAACAAATCAGTATTTTTATGGCTGAATAATATGCTGTTGTTGAAATGACGTATTTGTCATTGAAACGTGTAGCAAATTTTACTTAATATATGCAATGCAACACAAGGAAATGTTTTCGTTCACAAAACATTAATAAGATGCACATTTATAGTCATGTTTGTTTCCAATATTGATTAAAAATATTCAAATTCATATAATATCTCATGTGGAAGCTGTATGAAAAGCACAATGCAAGTTTTCAAATTAACATCATGTGCATTATTCAAGCGACATTATATTAATATTAGACAGACCATATTTTTGATAAGCATTTGATTTATAAAAAGTATTAATAATATACTGTATATAGAGTTTGTGCAAAACACACCCATGTTTGTATATAGAAACCTGTTAGAAAATGTAAATTCTCATGAGTTTGTAGTTTAGCACAATTATGTTTTATAGAATTATTGTTTTTATTTTAGTTCATATTAACCTGCGGACATACATGCGATATTGGTCAGATGAATGAAAACAGAACAATCAAATGCCCAACCTGTGGTGTCATCTATGGTGGTACGTACACATTTCACGAACAAGTTTAATGTAGTTTAATGTTCAAATACATGTGTGTTTATCACCCATTTTATTTCATGATGAACATTAAGACAATACATTTATCAAAATCGTGTGTAAATTTTGCAACTTTTTTTGTATAATACCCCCATCACACTAGGGCCACGTTTGTCCTGACAGGACGTGGCAAGAACCTGATTAAATCCGTATATAGAATCACGGGTGGAAATGTCTTCCAGTTTTATACGAGATTATACATTTCTACCTAATTACGTACACATGCTGGTCCTATTACATATATTCCACTTTTATAGTATATTTTTATTACGTACGCATGTTTGAACTATGACATGATATTGTAATAACAGATCAGCCTGATGGTACATTCAGAGCAGAGTCAAAAGCAAAATACACGGAGCTGAAATTTAAATTTGACAAAGGAGCGCAATCGGTAAAATCTTATTTCATTTGTTTGAAACACGAACTTTACCTGTTCTTAGCTGAAGTGTTTGCCACTTAATCTTGTAAGTTGTGGTATACTTATTACACTGTTAAAATGTGTGAGGAATTAATTTATCGTTGACAAATATTTGTATCATTTTCCAAATAAGCTGCAACTGTCACGATTGGCAACATTATTCACTAACAATTCCATATATAACATTGTCTATCTGGAAATGTGTTCAGTCATTAATAAAACTAATGTTGACAGGTATACTGTTTCATTCGAAGAACATGTTGAGTGTTGTTTCAGTTTCAATTCCTATGAAAAATCTTCAAAGTTCTTGATACAGGTCTATGTTATTATTGTATTCAGAAGTTGAATTTGAACTCTGGGAAACCATATGAAGGAAATGAAGTTACTGGATATGTAGATAATGATGAAGATGGATCAATGATACTAAATATGCTTAAACTGGCATTTGATCGAAAACTTTTGTTCACCATCAATACAAATGGACACATTGTTACGAACGGTATAGATATATTCACGTATGTGTTGAATATTACATTGTAATAACGGAATATTTAAAGCGGAATGTGTTGTTCATTGAATGGCTATCGTACGAAATTTAAAGGGAAATAAGGCTTGCAATATTATAAAATTATGTGTTTGTTCATATTTTTTAACATTTAATTTCACATATTGGTAAAGAATGTACTCGGTGAAATATAGTGTATAGACTGTAAGAAACATTTTTATATATTAATACATATCCTGCTCATTCTTAATTAGAGATTAAGTTAGACATATAAAACATGTATGTGAATGATTGTATATAGAAACTATTATTTTTAGATACCATTTTCTTCACATTGACCCTTTTCGCTAAAGATGTCGCAACTACTTTACGTAAATGGACAGTTCTACATATCGTTTAGATCAATGATTGAATTATGTATAGATAATGTCAATAATAAGATTCCGAACGCGCTACATCTATTTTCACAGATGTTCTTTACTGACTGTTCCAATAAACGTATCGTGTACAGGTAACAGGAATGTATGCCAATAAATGCTGCGGGTCAAGCACTGGGTCTAATGTTCATTGTTTAATTTCTTTATGTGGTGCCGCTGTGAACATTGGTTGCATCATGTTTTTTTACCATCCTCCGATACATTTTATGCATAATGGTGATGAATATGTATATTTCGGTAAAACGATCAATTATATGAGCATACATCATAATTATGGCAAGTTATTGTTCATTGAAACATACAAATTGAACAAAATATCATCAAAACCTGAACATTACTTTAAATGTGTACATCTGAATCATAGATATCACAAACACAAGCTGCAAATTATATATGTATGTCTCAGTGTTTAATAATCACCCATCAGGATAATAATACATTATTCATGTATTAGTTCGATTATAATGATGTAGACAGGATTTGTCTGATGTCAGAAATGTGTGAGTTGTAGGTAATGGTACCATTTCAGCGATAGAACTGACAGAAACATGTACAATAATAATCATTTTGACCAGTAATCGGGATTGTTAATAAAATGTCGTTTTGTGACTGATTGCACAATCATTGTCACGTGATATGGTATATTTATAAAATAAGCAATTTATAAGCATTTTTGTTCTTATACTTTCAGCGAAAGAAAACCGTAAGTTATCCCTTAATTCTATATTTGATGCCTATCTCTGCTAACAATGTGTTTTTCAATTATGTACCTCTGTAATAACGATAATTGAAAATGTAAATGCATGTTACTGGAAATGATTAATTGACGAAATTATTTTTTTATTTATTAATTTATGTTAAGAGTATTGAGTGCTAGGGGTTGTGAGTGTGTTTAGATAGGTGTTTAATTTATGTCATGCTTGTTTCATCTTAGATACATCTAAATATATCATTTTGGTAAAAGTAAGGCTGGAGAATGATCTCGTTTCGTATTCAAATATTACCCAGGATAATATTCCAAACGCGCAATGTCGATTTAAACAGCTGACATGTGTTCTAATAACTACAAAACTTATATGGAGCCACTATGTGTACGCATGTCTTATATTTTATGTGGAAGACCATCTAAATGAGTGACATCTTATATTTTATATTTATATTACTCTTCGAATATTCAACGTGTTGTTCAGTCGTTTACATTATCACATTAGATACATAGGAATACACAATGGCGAAATATTAGGATAGGTTGAGAGTTTTTATAGACGCATGTTTAACGCATGTCATGTGTGTTTCATTTCAGTTAACATAATATTATTGTGATATATTATTTTCATATCTGTTGATCAGTCAGTGGTTAAGTTTTAATGCTACAATATCTGTTTTAGAAAAAGGCTATCGGTATGCACCCTGGATGAATAAAAAATAAGAGATTCTGTATGATAACAAGTTATAACAAATTTGATTGGGTGGTTTATTTACTGGTAATTATTTTATTGTAAACGTCTTGACCATAAAGTAAGATAATATCACTATGCATATAGTTTTAAATATGACTCTACATTCTACATTAGGAGCATTAGAACGATAAGTACTTATAAAACATGTTTAATCTACATGGATTCGTACCGGAGATGACGCTTGTATGGTTATTAAGGAATTTACAGGTGTATCATTCATCAGTTCGTCATGATATGGATGAACTTTAACCTAGGATATCCACATGCAATTATCATGAATACTTCAAGTAATCATATTAAGTCGGTACATTGGACTATGATTTGTATAGTGTAATACTGTACTAATTCAAGTATAATCATACTAAACATATCTTATTTCCTACCATGTATGCATATTGTATACATGTGAACGTTTCATATTCAGACAAATTTGTACATATGATTCATAAATATTCATATTGATATCAATTTCTGATATTTGGCACTACAAAATCAATGCCTTTTAAAATTGATTTGTTAAGAAAATAATTGAGAGATTATCATAAAAAATGATTACCCATCTATAAGTATATGACATGACTATAAACAATTGCATAAGACATACTACAAAACTACTAAACATACACAAGACATTCATATTATATTCCTAATTGCCTTTTTATTTTGACAGACTAAACGATTTTGTAGATAAGTTTAATTAAAGCGTAAAACAATTTCACCCCAAAAGTAAATGATGTTCACTATCCTGATCGATTTAATGTGCATGTATGAATCATATATTATAAAATAACCATGCTGCCAAGCGCTAATGCAAGATAAATTACAGGTGAGTTGATTATAGCGCTATCATAATTAAACTACTGTATTTAAGCAAATATTTTCTCAAACAAGTAATCATACAATATAACGATATTTTACACCATTCGTGAATACTGTATTGAAGATATAAATATATAAAAATATATCACTTGACATGACTCCTGTATGCCAAAAATTCGACAAATATTTCGCAGTAAAAATGTATGAGAATTAAAAGGTCAGAGGGTATATATTTCCCAAGCTTTTAAAAATCGAGATACACTGTTCAACCATTTAACACACGGCTAGTGTTTGCATATAATCTTTGTTTTACAGTGTGTTTTTCCTATCATATTACATCAAAAGTCTTGCAAATTAATTGATTGCGTTTATGTTACTTTTATATGTTGATGCTACTTTATACAATATATTTGCTTAACGGCTGCATCAATGTTATATAATACACATAGTAAAACAATGATTTAACTTCTGATTACTTTTTGTGCTTCTATGAGTTGCATTTATTTAATATAATAATACGATATACATTGTAACATGCTTTTTTCTATTATTTATGACTGATCATTATTTCTTCAATTTAAATACAGCTTAAAATTTGAGTAGTGAAAGGAATATAATGAAGTCTAAAAAAACGCGATGTAAAAGTTTTATGCAATGCCATTTAATTCTTCATAATAACTTACACTATATATAACTTAGCGCTCAGGTTATGTGTGAATTGATTATAGCGGTATCATGATTAGCTCTATGAATGTGCGTAAGTGAACAATTTATAAGAATAAATAATTGGGTAATATTATCATTTACTATATATGGGTCTTGGCATTTGTTTATTGTATATATTATACATTGCAACTTAATATTGATATGATTTATAACTGATCAATGTTTCTTTCATTTAATTACATAGTACTTGTGAAAGTATTTTCATTTATTCTACAACTGATCGATGAATAACACGTTAAATATCTAAATACATGTATACATTGTGTTTGTTGTTAGACGGACTATGATGCAGTCTAACAAACACTCAATGATGCGTGTGATTTATTTGTCAATGAATTCAAACTTTGTGCAACAACGGTCATACATTATTCCATTAGGATGTCCCATTCATTTTAGTAATGTAAAATATCGATACTGTCAACATCTCTGTTCGTACGAATTTTGTGAATGTCAATAAGACATCTTACACAATATGTAACTTAGCACTTACATTATCGACCGTAGAGCTTGTAGATACGTAAGTCATACCGGTATCATAAGTTTTTATGTATTTATTCGGGTGTTCGTTTATTTGTGCACATTGTTTTATATATGAGGTATTTGTACAATCATTATATTTGAATACTTCATGTACTGTCTAGATCAGCAATAAAATAAATGTTTACTCGACAATAGGACAGTCATCAATAGACATAATTCAAACTTCAAACACAACATGAAAGCCATACAGCAGAACATGTAGGTATTGTATTGCTCGAATATAATATTTAATTGTTACAATAGCAATATGTTTAATATCAATACAACTGAAACATACCTTCAAGAACAACATTTAGTTTATATGTCAGTATTGGTCGCGTATTTTTCATGATCAAAACATAACGCATGAATGTATATAACTTGCACTTCTGTTTATTAATATTTGTAAATGCATATTATTGATTCAACATTTACAATATATAGTACATGATACATAGTTATATACTATGGAACATTATAATGACATGTTATTAATGTATCGTATACGTCATGAATGAGAACATTCCACATTTGGCGCAATTTTATGTTAGGTTTTCATAACGCAAGTTTAATTTATTATGTGCTTCCTTACATTGTTTATGGAAAGACATGTATGGTTACTAGGGTCTATATGGGTGTATCATTTTTCAAGTGCTCTATATAGTATGGATGAGCGTTTAACCTTGTTTTACGACGTATACGCATTTACATTAAATGGCATTTGAAATTACCATACATATCTCACATAATCATCAATTGGTATTTTCGCCCCAATAGTTCTATGGTTTTATTATCAAAATGTGCTGAACTGTTCATTAAGCAACAAACTGAGTTAATATGAATTACATACCTATCTTTTTGTTTTCCATTTGCTATTGGTCTTGGCATTTATTTGTATAATACATACGGTATATTGATATTTTATTGATGTATTAAAAGTTTCTTTCCTTCAATTTCTTGTCGGATTCGTAAGTATTTTCATCTGACTTACTTCCTGAAAGTTTCTTGTATCATAATTAACCGATGATTCAGACACGGTAAATGAGAATTTAACCTTTTGTTCTCATCCATTACAAAATTGTAAGATCAGTGTGATAAATGAAATATTATGTTGTCAAACATACATAAAAAGACAATCGTTTATTATCTCTTATCAAGTATAGTGTATCATATCTTACACCATATGAAACATAGCGCATGTGTAGCTCTTGATCACATAATTTTATAGGTAAGTAAATCACAATTGTATCATGGTTTACATTGTTAGGGCAAGTAAGCGAACGAATATTTACTCACGTTCCTGAATAAGCTACCTAACACCGATTATATAATAACATCGTCATATTTGACTATATGTATGATACTTTAGTAAATTAACAACAAGTAATTATTGCGACTGCCACCATTTTTGTCAACACTGTAATAAAGATCTTGAATTCAAAGAAAAATATTAATAATAAATAACGATACACACAAATCAAGAAGTTAAATAAAATAATATACAAGTACGAAAGTTATCATGTACTAGCATAGAAAATGTATGCAAAATTGTAATTTGGTATCAATCATCATGCTGTGTACAAGTATTCGTCCTGTATATATGTTCATGGTTTATTTCAAGTTGTTTGGCAAATTATTCCAATCCATCATAGATTCATGTAACTTAATACATGTGTTTCATTATGACTATGTTTGTTTATTGTCTAATTGATCTTGACTGTTAAAGTGAATTTTGTTTGCTATATGTAATATATTCATAATGTGATCATAATTTATTCGGGCGTTACTTAAATATTGTACATAGTTTTATAGATGAGGTATTTACATAAAAATCATAGCAGTTTACTAGTACATGTACTATCTAGATATGCAATACAGTGTTTATGTAACAATACGGCAGCTAACATTAAACATCATTAAACTTTCCAAACACGATATGAAAACCATAAAGAGGAATATGTTGGTATTTTATTCCAACATTATACCAGTCTAGAATATACTACTTGATAATTATTATAATAGCAATACATTTTGTATCAATAAAACTGTAACATATCTTCAATTACAACAGTTAGTTCATGCGTCAGCATTTGCCGCGTGTGTTTCATGAACACAAGAAATACTACTATAAGTCATCAGAAAAGCGGGCGGATTTCCGTGTGTGTATAAATATTCGTAAATGGATATAACTTGCACTTGTAGATGTTGTATGTCGTGCAAATAGGATTTCATATAGCTTATATTCCGCATATCATTTAATATCAACCAAATGACTGTAGTAATGCTGATCATGATTCGTTGTTACATTTTTGAACACTGAGGGGTAAAGTTCTCGCACAACGCAGCCAGACAAGAGTGAATTGAGGTTTATTAAGTAACATTGCGTGCTAAAAGGGCTTTCAATCAACTGAAGTTTTAATATCGTATCTGTAATAATACATAAATGTTCTTAAGCCACATGTTACATGCATACATGATCCGTTAATTACATAACTAGACGTATCCCATCAGGCATGTAGCAGTCCAAACTGAATGTGTCATTACAATTGATCGCAACCAGTTAATATTAATGTACATAATAATAAAAACAAGATAGATTCTGAGATTTTTTGTTTAGTGGTTTACCTATAAATAACTAAATATTTTTAAGTTTATGAGACAAATCCACTTCTACGTCTGACGATTATTTTCAATTTCAATTCCAGAATGTTCCTCTTTAATGAAAAAATAATTTCAGTTACAACCGTTTCGCAATATTTTATTTCATGATACTATCCATTTTCAAACCGTTTTGCGCTAAGCCCGCGATATATTGATGCTACTTTATACAATATAATTGCTTAACGGCTGCTTCAGTGTTATAGAATATGAACAGTAAAACAATGATTTGTATATTGACCAGTTGCCTTCTATCACTTCTCTTGCAATTAATGTCAGTGTAAGTTGTATTATGTTTCCAATAGGCCTCCGGCGTAATTAACTTGTACTAAAAAATCTCAGAAAATTATAGTAAATAAATTATTGATAAAGCAATTATGTATTATCAACTTCAGATTACTTTTTGTGCTTCTATATGTGAGTCTCGCATTCATTTAATATAATAATACGATATACATTGTAACATGCTTTTTTCTATTATTTATGACTGATCAACATTTCTTCAATTTAATTACAGCTTAAAATTAGTATAGTGAAAGGAATATAATGAAGTCTAAAAACACGCGATGTAAAAGTTTCATGCAATGCCATTTAATTTTTATTATATCTTACACTATATATAACTTAGCGCTCAGGTTATAGGTGAATTGATTATAGCGGTATAATGATAAGCTCTATGAATGTGCGTAAGTGAACAATGTATAAAAATAATTAATTGGGTAATATTACCATTTACTATATATGGGTCTTGGCATTTGTTTATTGAATATATTATACATTGCAACTTAATATTGATATGATTTATAACTTATCAATGTTTCTTTCAATTATTTGCATAGTACTTGTGTAAGTATTTTCATTTATCCTACAGTTCTTATCGATGAATAACAAGTTAAATATCTAAATACATGTATACATTGTGTTTGTTGTTAGACGGACTATGATGCAGTCTAACAAACACTCAATGATGCGTGTGATTTATTTGTCAATGAATTCAAACTTTGTGCCACAACGGTCATACATTATTCCATTAGGATGTCCCATTCATTTTAGTAATGTAAAATATCGATACTGTCAACATCTCTGTTCGTACGAATTGTGTGAATGTCAAGAAGACAGTACTGTCCAGATCAGCAATAAAGTAAAATGTTTACTCGACCATAGGACAGTTATCATTCGACATAATTCAAACTTCGAAATTCAATCTGAATGTTATAAACATTACATGTGGAAGTTTTATTCCGACATTGTACTGAGCTAGAATTAACTACATTATAATGATATATTTGAACACTAAAGTTACAAACACAATATGAAAGCCATACAGCAGAACATGGAGGTATTGTATTGCAACATTATACAAGGCTCGAATATAATATTTAATTGTTACAATAGCGATATCTTTAATATCAATACACCTGTAACATACCTTCAAATACAAAATTTAGTTCATGCGTCAGTATTGGCCGCGGGTTTTTCATGATCAAAACACAACAAATAATTGCATAAGTCTTCAGAACGGCAGCGGGCGGATTCCCCATAGACGTATAACAATCGCAAATACATATAACTTGCACTTGTGTTTATAAATATTCGTAAAAGGATATAATTGCTTCAACATTTACAATATGTAGTACATGATACATAGTTACTATGGAACATTATAATGACATGTTGTTAATGTCTCGTTTACGTCATGCATGCGAACATTGCACATTTGGCGCATTTTAATGTTAAGCTCTCATAACGCAAGTTTAATTCATTATATGCTTTCTTAAATGGTTTATGTATGAGACATGTATGGTTACTAGGGTCTATATTGGTGTATCATTTATCAAGTGCTCTATATAGTATGGATGAGCTTTTAACCTTGTTTTACTACGTACACGCATTTACATTAAATGGCATATGAAATTATCAGAAATGTCTCAAATAATCATTGATAATTGGTATCTTCACCCCTATAGTTCTATAGTTTTATTATCAAAATGTGTCGAACTGTTCGTTAAGCAACAAACTGGGTTAATATGAATTACACATCTATCTTTTTGGTTTTCAATTTACTTATGGTCTTAGTATTTATTTGTATAATATACACGATATATTGATATTTCATTGATGTATTAAAAGTTTATTTCATTCAATTTCAGGAGGAATCCGTAAGTATTTTCATCTGACTTACTTCCTGAAAGTTTCTTGTTTCTTAATTAACCGATGATTTAGACACGGTCAATGAGAATTTAAGCTTTTATTCTCATCCATTAGACAATTGTAAAATCAGTGTGTTAATTGAATATCATGTCGTCAAACATATATACAATGACAATCATTTATGCATATAATCTCGTTTGCATTAAATTGTTGGCTTGTAAACAACGCTTATACATTAATCAATACATCTTCATAATGTGAAATATCGATATTTTCAATATAGTATCTCTTACCAAGTATAGATACACTATATATATCATATATTACACCATATGAAACATAGCGCATTTGTAGCTCTAGATCACAGAATATTATAGGTAAGTAAAGCACAATTGTATCATGGTTACATTGTTAGGGCAACTAAGCGAATATTTACTCACGTTCCTGAATAAGCTACCTAACACCGGTTTTATAATAACATCGTCATATTTGACTATATTCGAGCAGTGTAGTGCTCGTATAATGACCAAATGTATCGTATTTACTAAATCCATCAAGCTATTTCAATAGTCAAACTGAACAATGCATGTCCATGTAATGTGGATGTAAGAAACATTTTAAAGTAAATTACTAGACAAATGATTTTTATATTGTTTACCTCACACTTACTAGTTATATATGTATCATAAAATTATACGGTTACAAGTATTTATTCGGGCGTTCCTTTAACATTGTGAGGTGTTTATATAAGATTCATAGCTGTATACTAGTACATGTACTAACTAGATGAGCAGTACAATATTTACCCAACCATAGGACAGTTAACATTAAACATTATTAAAAGTTCCAAACACAATATGAAAGCCATATAACATAACATGTACGTATTTTATTCAAACATTATATTAAGCTCGAATATAAGATGTAACTATAATATAAAACTTTGACATAGCTTCAAGTACAACATTTAGTTCATGTGTCAGCATTGGTCAGGTGCGTTTCATGATCAAAACAAAACAAATACATGTATAAGTCTTCACAACAAGCACTTGTAGAAGTAATAACTATGTCGTGTATAAAACAGGATTTCAAATAGTTTATATTTCGTTTTATAATTTAAAATGTATCAAATGGTTGTAGTAATGCATATATGATGTAGTGAAACATTTGAGATTTTAACACAGTGGAGTAATGTTCTCGGACAACTTTGCATTGAAACATTTTGAGTTCAAATATATTGAATTGCATGCAATATAAGGCGTTCAATCAGCTGAACTTTTAAAGTCTGATCTGTGACAATACGTATAAGTTCTTAAGCCACGTGTTATCTGTATGCATGATCCCTTAATTATATTACTAAACGTATCACATCAGACAAAAAACAATCAAAACTAAATTTGTCATTACAATTGATCGATACCAGTTAATTATCATATACATAATCGTAACAACAAAAACGATGCTGAGTTTTGTGCTATGTGGATTGCATAAAATGACTGAAACTTGCAACAAGTCTCTATTTGTCGCTAATCACGACACTTCTGCTCACTTAGTGTAAACATATAACATACGTTTAATTAGCAAAGGTAAATGGACAGTACTGGGAGATTTCTGTTCAGCGTTAAACTCATGACATTTATAATGTTCGACACCTTATATATGATACTTCAGTAAATTAACAACAAGTAATTATTGCGATCCCCACCATTTTTGTCAACACTATAATAAAGATCTTATATTCAAAGAAAAATATTAATAATAAATAACGACATAAACCAGTCAAAGAACTTAAATAAAAAAAATATACAAATACGGAAGTTATTATGTACTAGCATAGAAAATGTATGCACAATTGTAATTTGATATCAATCATCATATTGTGTACAAGTACTCGTCCTGAATATATGTTCATGGTTTACGGGATTAATAGGATAAGAAGTGACAATAATACTAATCATCATATAAAATGACGTTTACTGTGGTGCAATTTGGTCTGTCTTTAGTTATATAAAGTATTTTGGCAAATTATTCCAATCCATCATAGATTCATGTACATTTTTACATGTGTTTCATTATCAATATGTTTATTTTCCGCCTAATTGATCATGACTGGTGAAGTGCATTTTGTTTGCGATATGTAATATTAATAATGTAATCATAATATATTCGGGCGTTACTTTTATATTGTACATAGTTTTATAGATGAGGTATTTATATAAAAATCATAAATGTTTACTAGTACATGTACTATCTAGATATGCAATACAGTGTTTATGTAACCATACGGCAGCTAACATTAAATATTATTAAAAAATCCAAACACAATATGAAAACCATAAAGAGGAATATGTAGGTATTATATTCCGACATTATACCAAGCTAGAATATACTACTTGATAGTATAATAGCAATACATTGTGTATCAATAAAACTGTAACATATCATCAAGTACAACATTTAGTTCATGATTCAGCATTTACCGCGTGTGTTTCATGATTACAAACCATACTTCTATATGTCCTCAGAACAGCGGGCGGACTCCCGTGTGTGTATAAATATTCGTAAATGGATATAACTTGCACTTGTAGATGTTGTATGTCGTGCAAATAGGATTGCAAATAGTTTATATTCCGCATATCATTTAATTTGAACCAAATGACTGTAGTAATGCTTATCATGATACGTTGTAACATTTTTGAACACCGAGGGGTAAAGTTCTCGGACAACGCAGCCAGACAAGAGTGAATTGAGGTTTATTAAGCAAAATTGCGTACTAAAAGGGCTTTCAATTAACTGATGTTCTAATATCGTATTTGTAATAATACATAAATGTTCTTAAGCCACATGTTACATGCATACATGATCCCTTAATTATATAGCTAGACGTATCCCATAAGGCATGTAGCAGTCCAAACTGAATGTGTCATTACAATTGATCGCAATCAGTTAATATTAATGTACATAATAATAAAAACAAGAAAGATTCTGAGATTTTTTGTTTAGTGGTTTACCTATAAATAACAAACCTTTAAGTTTATGAGACAAATCCACTTCTACGTCTAACGATTATTTTCAACTTCAATTCCAGAATTTTCCTCTTTAAGGTAAAAATAACTTCAGTTACAACCGTTTTGCATTATTCTTTTTCATGATAGTATCCATTTTCCAACCCTTTTGCGCTAAGCCCGCGATATATTGATGCTACTTTACACAATATAATTGCTTAACGGCTGCATCAGTGTTATAGAATATGCATAGTAAAACAATGATTTGTATATTAACCAGTTGCCTTCTATCACTTCTGTTGTAATTAATGTCAGTGTAAGTTGTATTATGTTTCCAATAGGCCTCCGGCGTAATTAACTTATTCTAAAAAATCTCAGAAAATTATAGTAAATAAATTATTGATAAAGCAATTATGTATTATCAACTTCAGATTACTTTGTGTGCTTCTATATATGAGTCTTGCATTCATTTAATATAATAATAGGATATACATTGAAACATGCTTTTTCTATTATTTATGACTGATCAACATTTCTTCAATTTAATTACAGCTTAAAATTAGTATAGTGAAAGGAATATAATGAAGACTAAAAAACACGGGATGTAAAAGTTTCATGCAATGCCATTTAATTTCTATTATATCTTATACTATATATAACTTAGCGCTCAGGTTATAGGTGAATTGATTATAGCGGTATCATGATTAGCTCTATGAATGTCCGTAAGTGAACAATTTATAAGAATAAATAATTGGGTAATATTATCATTTACTATACATGGGTCTTGGCATTTGTTTATTGAATATATGATACATTGCAACTTAATATTGATATGATTTATAACTGATCAATGTTTCTTTCATTTAATTACATAGTACTTGTGTAAGTATTTTAATTTATCCTACAGAACTGATCCATGAATATCACGTTAAATATCTAAATACATGTATACATTGTGTTTATTGTTAGACGGACTATGATGCAGTCTAACAAACACTCAATGATGCGTGTGATTTATTTGTCAATGAATTCAAACTTTGTGCCACAACGGTCATACATTATTCCATTAGGATGTCCCATTCATTTTAGTAATGTAAAATATCGATACTGTCAACATCTCTGTTCGTACGAATTTTGTGAATGTCAATAAGACATCTTACACAATATGTAACCTAGCACTTACATTATCGACCGTAGAGCTTGTAGATAAGTAAATCATACCGGTATCATAAGGTTTTAAGTATTTATTCGGGTGTTCGTTTATTTGTGCACATTGTTTTATATATGAGGTATTTATACAATCATTATATTTGAATACTTCATATACTGTCTAGATCAGCAAAAAATAAATGTTTACTCGACCATAGGACAGTCATCATTCGACATAATCACTTTAAAATTCAATCTGAATGTTATAAACATTACATGTGGACGTTTTATTCCGACATTGTACTGAGCTAGAATTAACTACATTATAATGATATATTTGAACATTAAAGTTACAAACACAATATGAAAGCCATAAAGCAGAACATGTAGGTATTGTATTGCAACATTATACAAAGCTCGAATATAATATTTAATTGTTACAATAGCAATATGTTTAATATCAATACAACTGTAACATACCTTCGAAAACAACGTTTAGTTTATGTGTCAGTATTGGCCGCGCGTTTTTCATGATCAAAACATAACGCATGAATGTATAAGCCTTCAGAACAGCAGCGGGCGGATTCCCATAGGCGTATAAAAATCGCAAATGTATATAACTTGCACTTCTATTGATAAATATTTGTAAATGAATATTATTGATTCAACATTTACAATATGTAGTTCATGATACAAAGTTATATACTATGGAACATTATAATGACTTGTTATTAATGTATAGTATACGTCATGCATGAGAACATTCCATATTTGGCACATTTTTATATTAGATTCTCATAACGCAAGTTTAATTTATTATGTGCTTCCTTACGTGGTTTATGCATAAGACATGTATGGTTACTAGGGTCTATATGGGTGTATCATTTATCAAGTGCTCTATGTAGATGGATGAGCTTTTAACCTAGTTTTACTACGTATACACATTTACATTAAATGACATTTGAAATTATCATACATATCTCAAATAATCATCAATTGGTATTTTCGCCCCTATAGTTCTATGGTTTTATTATCAACTTGTATTGAACTGTTCATTATGCAACAAACTGAGTTAATATGAATTACATACCTATCTTTTTGGTTTTCAATTTACTATTGGTCTTAGCATTAATTTGTATAATTTAATCGATATATTAATATTTATTGCTGTATTAAAAGTTTCTTTCATTCAATTTCAGGGAGGAATTGTAAGTATTTTCATCTGACTTACTTCCTGAAAGTTTCTTGTATCTTAATTAACCGATGATTTAGATACGGTCCATGAGAATTTAACTTTTTATTCTCATCCATTAGACAACTGTAAAATCAGTGTGATACACTGAATATCATGTGGTCAAACACACACACAATGACAATCAATAATGCATATAATCTCGTTTGCATTAAATGGTTGGCTTGTATACAACGCTTATACATTAATCAATTCATCTTCATAATGTAAAATATCGATATTTTTAATGTATTATCTCTTATTAAGTATAGTGTATCTTATATTACACCATATGAAACATAGCGCATGTGTAGCTCTAGATCACATACTTTTATAGATAAGTAAATCACAATTGTATCATGGTTTACATTGTTAGGGCACGTAAGCGAATATCTACTCACGTTCCTGAATAAGCTACCTAACACCGATTTTATTATAACATCGTCATATTTGACAATACTCGAGCAGTGTACAGCTCGTATAATGACCAAATGTATCGTTTTATTCATTTACTAAATCCATCCAGCTATTTCAATAGTCCAACTGAACAATACATGTCCATGTAATGTGGATGTAAGGAACATTTTAAAGTAAATTACCTGACAAATCATTTTTATATTGTTTACCTCACACTTACTAGTTATATATGTATCATAAAATTATACTGTTATAAGTATATATTCGGGCGTTCCGTTAACATTGTGAGGTATTTATATAAAAATCATAGCTGTTTACTAGTACATGTACTATCTAGATGAGCAATACAATGTTAACCCAACCAAAGGACAGTTAACATTAAACATTATTAGAAGTTCCAAACACAATATGAAAGCCATATAACATAACATGTAGGTATTTTATTCAAACACTATAATAAGCTCGAATATAAGATGTAACTATAATATAAAACTTTGACATAGCTTCAAGTACAACATTTAGTTCATGTGTCAGCATTGGTCAGGTGCGTTTCATGATCAAAACAAAACAAATACATGTATAAGTCTTCACAACAAGCACTTGTAGAAGTAATAACTATGTCGTGTATAAAACAGGATTTCAAATAGTTTATATTTCGTTTTATAATTTAAAATGTATCAAATGGTTGTAGTAATGCATATATGATGTAGTGAAACATTTGAGATTTTAACACAGTGGAGTAATGTTCTCGGACAACTTTGCATTGAAACATTTTGAGTTCAAATATATTGAATTGCATGCAATATAAGGCGTTCAATCAGCTGAACTTTTAAAGTCTGATCTGTGACAATACGTATAAGTTCTTAAGCCACGTGTTATCTGTATGCATGATCCCTTAATTATATTACTAAACGTATCACATCAGACAAAACACAATCAAAACTAAATTTGTCATTACAATTGATCGATACCAGTTAATTATCATATACATAATCGTAACAACAAAAACGATGCTGAGTTTTGTGCTATGTGGATTGCATAAAATGACTGAAACTTGCAACAAGTCTCTATTTGTCGCTTATCACGACACTTCTGCTCACTTAGTGTAAACATATAACATACGTTTAATTAGCAAAGGTAAATGGACAGTACTGGGAGATTTCTGTTCAGCGTTAAACTCATGACATTTATAATGTACGACACCTTATATATGATACAACAGTAAATTAACAACAAGTAATTATTGCGATCCCCACCATTTTTGTCAACACTATAATAAAGATCTTATATTCAAAGAAAAATATTAATAATAAATAACGACATAAACCAGTCAAAGAACTTAAATAAAAAAAATATACAAATACGGAAGTTATTATGTACTAGCATAGAAAATGTATGCACAATTGTAATTTGATATCAATCATCATATTGTGTACAAGTACTCGTCCTGAATATATGTTCATGGTTTACGGGATTAATAGGATAAGAAGTGACAATAATACTAATCATCATATAAAATGACGTTTACTGTGGTGCAATTTGGTCTGTCTTTAGTTATATAAAGTATTTTGGCAAATTATTCCAATCCATCATAGATTCATGTACATTTTTACATGTGTTTCATTATCAATATGTTTATTTTCCGCCTAATTGATCATGACTGGTGAAGTGCATTTTGTTTGCGATATGTAATATTAATAATGTAATCATAATATATTCGGGCGTTACTTTTATATTGTACATAGTTTTATAGGTGAGGTATTTATATAAAAATCATAAATGTTTACTAGTACATGTACTATCTAGATATGCAATACAGTGTTTATGTAACCATACGGCAGCTAACATTAAATATTATTAAAAAATCCAAACACAATATGAAAACCATAAAGAGGAATATGTAGGTATTATATTCCGACATTATACCAAGCTAGAATATACTACTTGATATTATAATAGCAATACATTGTGTATCAATAAAACTGTAACATATCATCAAGTACAACATTTAGTTCATGATTCAGCATTTACCGCGTGTGTTTCATGATTACAAACCATACTTCTATATGTCCTCAGAACAGCGGGCGGACTCCCGTGTGTGTATAAATATTCGTAAATGGATATAACTTGCACTTGTAGATGTTGTATGTCGTGCAAATAGGATTGCAAATAGTTTATATTCCGCATATCATTTAATTTGAACCAAATGACTGTAGTAATGCTTATCATGATACGTTGTAACATTTTTGAACACCGAGGGGTAAAGTTCTCGGACAACGCAGCCAGACAAGAGTGAATTGAGGTTTATTAAGCAAAATTGCGTACTAAAAGGGCTTTCAATTAACTGATGCTTTAATATCGTATCTGTAATAATCTATAAATGTTCTTAAGCCACTTGTTACATGCACACATGATCCCTTAATTATATAACTAGAAGTATCTCATCAGGCATATAGCAATCCAAACTGTATCTGTCATTACAATTGATCGCAACCAGTAAATATTAATATACATAATAATAAAAACAAAAAGGATTATGAGATTGTCCGTTTAGTGGTTTACCTAAAAATGACTAAATCTTCAAGTCTATGAGACAAATCCACTTCTACGTCCTTCCTGTTGTGATTAATGAATAAGTACTGTAAACTTTATAACCTATGTCTTATTTACAAGGAAAATTGGAGAGCACTACGAGACTTTAATACAAGATTAAACTTATGACACTTGAAATGTACGACACTAAATATATGACACTTTACTGAATTAACAACCAGTAAATGTTGCAATCAAAACCGACTTTGTAAATAATGTATCCCAGTACAACCATTTTTCGAACACAACCAAAATTCGAACACTTCCTTTATTCCGCGAACGCTGATGTCATGTTACACTAATTGCATAAAGTTGTGTGCTATTTTGACTTCAACTCCCGCTGAAACGTCAAATTTGACATATTGACAAATATGATCAGAAAACCGGTAAGAAACGAATTGGTTTACCTCTCTCAGTGCAAAAAGTCCAAATTCCAAATACAAAATATTTTTTTTATATATCACATAAAAATAGTAAAAACAATGTTACTTACAACTTTTAAAGTATCGGCTGCGCAGCTTTAGCTTTTACCTCAGTCTCAGATATATGGAATATAACAGGTCAGGTAAACACCTCTAAATGTTTATTAGATTTGACATAGGTGTCCTTATGAACTGAAAATGATTTTTCATCAAACATTTTTTATGATGTGCATTTTTTTGCAGGTTCATTCCACATCTAGGGGTCCCTACAGATCATACAGTTCGAAAAGTGTATCTGAGGCTTACAATGCTGTCAGAGAATGTAAAATGTCCATTAGAGGTGCATCCAGGTATCATGGTGTACGTTCAAGTAACTACCCTTATATATAATGTCAATGGAAGAATTGGTGTGGAAGTTATAAAATCTGGCAAATTACCAATTATTTCTTTGAAGCAAGAATCCATCATTTCAAAACTTCTTATGACAGAGGCATGGCAAAGGTAGGATATGGATAAAGTTGGACAGAAACTACAAAATGTATTAACCTTACCACATCTTGGCATACGTGACAAAAATCATCCCAGAAGTCTGTCAAGAGCAAAAAGCGCAACTCGGCAAGCAATTGACAAATATTTTATTGGGCTTGGTTTCATCTGATATTCAATATAGATAGAAAGGGTTTGAATACTGATCATAAGCCTCCAAAAGTAGTTGCAGATAAATTGAACAAAACCCAAGCCATAACATCCGGTAAATCTAAAACTATAACACTTACACTGTGTTATTGGTTGTTTTAATGGTGTTGGCTAGCAAGTTCCACCCTATTTTGTATTACCTGGAGAAAGAATACTGCCAATACTACAAGAAGGGTCTTCTGCAGTCGCTGATAGTACTGTCTCTTCTTCACGAAAAAACATCTTTTTAAATACCTTCCAGTTAGAGGTTCAGACACATACATACTTATACTTTATGATGGACACAAAAACCATGTCTCTCTTAGTTTGATAGAGTGGGCTAAGCTGAACAATATCATTCTCTTTGTTTTACCACCCCACTGTAGTAACTGTTACAATAGCTTGATGCAGGATGCTTTGGTCCTTTTCAAATGGCCTAGAATTCTTCCTATCATCAGCATATGCGTGAATCAGGTGGACGTGTAATCACAAGATATGACGTTTGTCAGCTAGCCTACAAAATTTATGTCCAAACACTTACACCAAGCAATATACAATCCTAATTCAGATGGTGTGGAATATACTATTTAGACTCTACTGTAATTAATGACAACATAGTTGCTCCATCAACAACATTTGACCATATATCAACTCAAGTTACATCTGAACAGACAAATGGAGGTCATGCAGCATCAGGCCCGTTCAAGTCTGCTGAGTGCTTTTTACAGGAAAGAGGTGGTAAAGTTCTTGAAAATGTTCAGGCCTTCAAAGTTAGAAATAGGCTTAGTAAGGTAGTTGGGGGTAAGGCTATCACCGAGGACACTATAACGGAGAAAATAAAAGAACATATAAATAAACAAACTACTAACAAAAAAGTAAACAATCTAGTCTCTAAAAGTAAAAATCATGTTCCACAACAAAGCACTTCTGGTACATGAAATTCAAAGAAGACTACAAAACATGTTTCAACAGAATCATCTGATTCAGATGTAGAAGAATCTGAAAAATGGATTATTTGCAAGAAATATCAACCTACAGATCTTGATAAATACCCGTATCTGGTTACTGTAAAATGGGGAAGATGCGATGGTTGTGATGGTTTTGTGCATTTATCATTTTGCACCCCAGTAAGGGTTCTCAGAAGAGGAGACTCTTTTTACTGCCCTATGTGTACGCATGAGCAGTAGACTTACACAAATGTTGTATTGTAAATATGTTATGACACTTAATGTTTGTGTTAAAAAAAAAGAAATCTTATTTAACAAATTTACGAAATATTTTGTGACTTTGGTACCCCTGATATTCCTTGGACAATATATTTAGTGGTGTTTAAATAGGAAAATAGGTTGTACCGCAATATTGCAATTTTAAGTTCCAAGAAAAAGGCAAATAATACATAACGACATTAACCAATCAATGAACGTAAATAAAAAAAAACATACAAACAAGTAATTATGTACTAGCATAGAAAATGTATGCATAATTGTAATTTGGTATCAATCATCATATTATGTAAAAGTAGTCGTCCTGAATACATACTCATTAGAAGCATGAGGAGTCGATGTCAGGTTGTTTTTGATGCACGAGGTCACCAGTCTCGATACTAAACACAAAAGTTAGCACTTCTGCGCATTTTCCTCAAAGTTCTATTTCCCACACATACCCATAAACTGTCTAATTTTGACCCTGTCCTCATTTCGACGCTCGTTACGCTCGAATGAGTTAATGTATGGATTACATGTTGCACTCATGATATGCAGGTATCTTGAAAATAACAAAAAATCATATGTTATGTATATAATCCAAAATCGACGATAATGCCATGCAGAACAAAACGTGATCTTTATCAAATTTTGAGTAGTATATGTTCATGGTTTACGGAATTAATAGGATAAGAAGTGACCACAATACTAATAATCATATAAAATGACGTTTACAGTGGTGCCACTTTGGTCTGTCTTTAGTTGTATCAAGTTGTTTGGCAAATTATTCCACATCAATCCATCATAGATTCATGTACATTAATACAAGTGTTTCATTATGACTATGTTTTCCGTCTTATTGACTGGTAAAGTGCATTTTGTTTGCTATATGTAATATTAATAATGTAATCATACTGTAGTGACGTGTTGAACCTACCGGTTAGATTGATTTTTGATGACCATTGTCTATTGTTATTATTTTGTATAAAACAAGTAATGCATATGCTTTTTCTTCTGATGTTTTCTCAGTGAGTGATGTCTTAAACTGTCTATATGATTTCTATCTGAATTGACAACTGATCGTTTAATTATGCGCATGGATTTATAATAACATTAAATTTGTTTACGCTTGTACATCGGTAATATATGACTGACGAAATGGAATTGTAAGTAGAACAGTATAGTGTATAAGACTTGTATGATTACTAGGGTTTATGTACGTAAATCGTTTATCAAGTGTACCATTGTATGGATTACTACGCATACGCATTTAGATTAAAGAACATACAAAATTAAAACGAATATCTCAAATATTCATTCATAGTTGGTATCTTTGTGCCAATACTTTCTATAATTTTATTATCAAAACGTGCGTTGAAGTGTTCATTAAGCAACCTACTGAGTTAATATGAATTACATACCTATCTTTTTTGGTTAACTATATACTAGTAGTATACTTAGGTCTTAACATTCATTTGTATAATATACCCTATATATTAACATTTTATTGATGTGTTAAAAGTTTCTTGCATTCAATTTTAGGCCTCGTCCGTATGTATTTACATTTGTCTTACCTCCTGAAAGTTTCCTGTATCTTAATTGACCGATGAATTAGACACGTTCAATGAGAATTTATATGTTCTATTTTCATGCATTAGACAGAAGTAAAATGAGTACTATATATTCTATATGTTTAACAACACACTTACTTGTTATAAATGTATCATAATATTATACTGTTAAAAGTATTTATTCGGGCTTTCATTTGACATTGTACGTAGTTTTATAGATGATGTATTTATATAAAATCATAGCTGTTTACTAGTACATGTACTATCTAGATAAGCAATACAATGTTTACTAAACCATAAGTTACATTAAAAAGTATTCCAAAGGCAATACGAAAGCCATAAAGCAGAACATGTAGGTATTTTATTCCAACATGATACTAAGCTCGAATGTACTATTTGATATTATAATAGCAATACATTTAATACCAATAAAACTGTATTATACCTTCAAGTACATCATTTAGTTCATGCGTCAGCATTTACCGCGTGTGGTTCATGATGACAAATGAAAAATGACAAATAAATGTATAAGTCTTCAGAACAGCGGGCGGATTCCCGCGCGTGTATAAATATTCGTATATGGAAATAACTTGCACTTGTAATAGTTATTTGTCATGTAAATAGGATTTGAAATAGTTTATATTCCGCATATTATTTAATATGTATAAAATGACTGTAGTAATGCTTATTATGATATAGTGAAACATTTGGGGTTTTAACACAGAGTAGTAATGTTCTCGAACAACTCAGTCAGACAAGTTTGCATTGAAATGTATTAAGTTAAAATGTAAAATTGCGTGCAATATGAAGTGTTCAATCAACTGACGTTTTAATATCGGATCTGTAACAATGCATGGTGGTTCTTAAACCACATGCTATCTGAATACATGATCCCTTATTATCTTACTACATATATCACATCAGACATATAGCAATCCATACTAAATGTGTCATTACAATTTATCGCTACCAGTTTATACTCATGTACATAATAATAGCAACAAAAAAGATACTAAGTTTGTGTGCTTAGTGGTTTACCTATAACTGTCTAAAACTTACAAGTCTATGCGACAAATCTCAGGCTGTCGCGTATTACACCACTTCTACTTCCCGCCTACTGTGCTTAGTAAACAAGTTCTGTAAACTTCATGATATATGTATCATTATCCAAGGAAATAGACAGCACAGCGAGATTTCAGATCAAAGTTATACTCATTGCACTTATATATGACATTTTACTGTTTTAACAACCAGTCAATATTGCAGTCAACACCGACTTTGAAAATAATATATTACACTTTTATATTCCAAAAGATAAATAATAAACAACAAGATACACCAATCAAACAATTTTATGAACAAAAACATATAAGTACGGAAGTTAGTACTACCAACGTACGCCATGATGTTTGTGAATCGATAAATCTTAAAAATAGAAAAGTGTGTATTGACCATGTTTTATCTTCTATGATCTCATTGTTTTCTGATAAAAGATATTTTAGAAAATACTGTTAATGTGTCGTATTTAAACTAATATAGAACCCTTAAATAATGATGGGTTTATCAGTATAAAGAGATATTTTTCTTATTTGTAATATTTAAGAAGAAAACATATTTTCACAGAAGAATTATAAATGCAACTGAATAGACCTTTTAAACATATTTTGTGCAAACGATATGGTTCTTTTATATTCTCACATTCCGTCTTGAATGTGTACGTTCAATATACTTACATCATTGATTACTTCTCATAAATGTATTTTGATTTCTTTTCAGTGATGAGTGGTACGTATTTTTTATTATATTTTGTTATATTTTATCGTACTGCTTTCCGCCTTTACATTCGTCATACAGAAATCACTTATCTAGTTTATATTAGAACTTAAGAATATACATACAGTATTGTGACTAATTAATATTAGGAACATTACATTTCAGTTAAATGTCATCCTTACACAGTTTGTCGGTGACTATAAATAAGACATTCTCCGTATCAACGGTTTTCGACATTTATGAGTTTTCCCTGACTCAATACTTTCTTTTAAAACATCATTGAATAGTAATAATTTAATACCTAAGCTCTCCTTTCAGAAATACTCGAATGTTGCAAAATGTCCTTTACATACCATAATATTTATGTGCATCCATACCGTCCATCTCGATTATTTAACATAGTAACATCGATGTTTTTGATAAAATCGCGCATTTTGTCTCTCTGGACGGATAGGTACGAATTTATTTTTAATTATATTTCAATCTTCAGAATTGAACAGAAATCATGTGTTGTTGATAATTGTTCCATAACTACTCAATAGTAACAGAATTATAACCCTTCAAAATACTGTCCGGGCACATTTTTTGTGAATAGGATAGTGTCTCTCTCAGCATGCATTGGACAATAATGGCTTTTAGTAGTAAATACACATGTTGAATAGTAAGTTGTAACAAAATTAGAAGGGTTTAGACAGATCTGATTCTGACATTGTTATATAATATATGTAAGTGGCATACAGTGCTTAAATATTGATGTATTTAATTTATCTAATTACGTGATAAATAACAACTATATGTCCGGCGTTATCAACGACGTCGTTCTTTTTTATTGCACAATTCAAACCTATCCGATTTTCCTGAAATCTCTCAATATTGTTAACATTCATTATTGCATAAATTAACCGTCATATATTACGTCACAGCCGACGTCATACAAGATGTTCACATTAATTTGCGGAATTTCGAGAATTTTTTTTACAACTAAAAGCATGATATATTTCATAACATAACATCTATGTTTTCTTCAAAACGTTGTGCACCATGAACGTAAAACGGGGTTCCCATGATATCAAGCATAATTATATTTTTTTTCTTGTTCATCTGAGGTTATATGGAAATTTATGTTAACTGCTGTATTAAGCACCCCTGGAACAAAACATCTGGAGTATCATACGACGTCAAAGGCGCATGTATATAGTTTTGGCGTTGTCCGTCTGGCTGTTAGTTCGTCCGTCCGGATGTCCGTCACACTTTTTGAAACTTGCAATAACTGTTGTTTGAAATTGAGTGAAAGGTGTACTTATCTAGAACCATAACTTTTTATGCATTTTGGCTGAAGTATCCCCCTTTTCAACATATAACATTTTTCTCTTTCGATGAGACTTAAAATAACTTGAAAATAACTGGGAAAGTACCAAAGGCAACCTCATGAAACTTGATAAATTGGTAGAGCGTAATTACTAGAAGAGTCCTAATCATGAGTCATAACTCTATCATGCATTTCGACTAAAATATCCCCCTTTCTGAATCATAAAAAATGTCACTTTTCCTGTTACGTAAAATTTCCTTAAAAGTACTAGAAGGAACAGAATGAAACCTTAAATATAAGTAAAGTGTGATAATCGGACGTGCAGTGAGCAGGAATCATAACTATGTCTTTATTTATTGCAAAATTATTGCCACTTTTACTGTTACTTAAAATAAAATTACCAAACGGAACTCTTCTGTCTGCTTTAATCAGGTGACAAAGATAACCAAAGGGCGATGTCAATTTTTTGTTCCATGTTTTAACAACGATATATATTTCTGATGAACTCATTTATCTTATTTTCAGGCAGGCTTGGTACGTATTTTCTAGTTATATGTCACCCTTCTGCTTTTTATAGAAATCACGCTTGGACATACAATAGGTCCATATTCAGCCAGTCGATTATTTTAAGAATATTTGTGTTTTACTGTGTCTCCTTTTAAACATTACTCAGCAAGGTTCCTTACGATATTTGTCGGTGACTTGACATGAGACTCTCAGGATGCACTCGATGTTATGTGTTACCTTAGTCGGTGTATTTATACGGGTAATGACAACCGTTCAACGCTATGTATTCATTACTTAGTACATAGGTTTTAAAATTGTGAATGTATACATTTTGTATCAAATACAAGTAACATTTAGATAGTCATCATTGAATGTATTTTTATTGTTTCTATTACATCATTAGTAGTTTTTATCGACTAATAAAGTTTGAATCCTAAAAGACGCAAACGGTTAAACGGAACTGATTGTGGTTCTGTTTTCTTTGTAAGAGTGGTACAGCGCGTATTTGGGGAGATTTATATATTTCAGTTTACATATTTTTTGCGATTAAGGGCACGTTTACAGTGCGATATTATTAAAGATGCATAATTTCACTGTCAATGCTTTTGTTTATTTTTGGCTTCGGCAAGACACGATTCCTTTTGTAGTCTATAAAGTAATGTCCGTTATACCGGATGTTGTATGTATAATCAAGTATTTAACGATGCGCTACGTATTACTAATATAAACATGCGGACGGGACATTCCCTAACGGTAAAATAAATATATAAGGAGGAAGTAAGTAAGTAAAACCGTACAAACAAATTGGGTTTGGGTGACTCTAGGGTTAGGGTTAGGACTCTTTGTTCAACCGGAGCCACTTAAAAAATGTCCATAAGTGGATTTATGTGGCTAAAATCGAGTTTATGTAGCTAAATTTAACAAACTTTAACATGGGAAAGCCACTTAAGTATCCTATCGTTAGTAAGTCCGGATGTCCGTCCGTCACACTTTTTGAAACTTGCAATAACTTTAATACTTTTGAAGGTTTCTGTTTGCAATTAAAAATTGAGTGAAAGTGTACTGATCAAGAATCATATTTTTTATGCATTTTGGCGGAATTATCCCCCTTTCCGAATTAGAAATTGTCACATACTGTTACATACAATTTCTTTAAAATTAGAATGTGACGTGTTGAATACTCCTATATAATCATGATTAGACAACACATATTGTTATTTTTCTCAATGTAATCATTGACCATCTTCATCCTTGTACTCCCTTCTACAAAAAACGCTTGTGTCATTTATAAATATGTAGCAGTGCTTACTGGAGGTTTCATTCTTGAGTCTACAATTTTTTTTATATCTGTCAATCATTAGAAAAAGTTGGTGAAATGGCTACTATATGTTCGGCGTTATCAACGACGTCACTCCTTTTTTATTACACAATTCAAACCTACCCGACTTTCTTGTAATTACACAATAATGTTAACATTCAGTATTACATAATTTAAATCATTACGTCACAGCAGAAGTCATACATGATGTTCACATTAATCGGCGGAATTTCGAGGTTTGTATCGACAACTAAAAGCATGATAGATAAAATAAGTGTTTTGTTGTACGTTTTAACAATATGACCGTAAAGTAGGGATTCCAAGGAAGCATATAATTTTATATGACGCATACTGAGTGTTGATAATTCGGAAACTGTTATATGACATATTCAAGACATTTATTGGCAATTTCTTGGTGTATTGTGTGTATTAATACGAAAATTTATTTCTGATAAACTCATTTAAATTTCTTTTCAGGGAAAGCTGGTACGTATCTTTAATTATATTTCATCCTACATCTTTTAATAAAAAACACGCTATGACATACACTAGTTGCATATCGTGCAAATCTATAAGTTTAAGAATATTCATAATATGATGTGTCCCGTGTTGAATTAAAGACATCACTCAGCAATGTATGTTACGATGTTTGTCAATGACTAGTCTCGAGATACTCTCAGGATGCCCTCGACCTGTATGGGTTTCCTTTGTCAGTTTACATACGTCGTATACGGGTACTGACAACCATTCAGCACTTTGTATCTATTACTATAGGTTTCAAATTGTGAGTGTGTGCATTTTGTATTAAATTGAAGTAATATTTAGACACTAATCGTGGCATATAATTAATTTTATTATTTCTATCAAATCATTAGTAGTTTTGTTGGTTTTCTTTGACAAATGAGCTTTGTATCTAGCAGGACACAAAGTGTTAAACGGATCTGATTTCGGTTCTGATATCTTTGTAAGAGTCGTGCAGCGCGTATTTAGGAAGATTTATGTGTTTCAGTTTACATACTGTTTACGACAAAGGACACGTTTACCAAAGTATGTAATACATAGTATGGGATGCATGAATCAAGTTAATTTACGCATGTACAAATATACTCATATACTTACAAGCTGTTAGATCAGTCTGCTTTTTAAAGGCATAAACAAAAACAAGCTGTTGTCAGATGAAGTGTACCAGAATTATCGCAATATGAATATACCAGTCCACGATTGTAGAGTCGAATTTCGATTGAATTTTCATTATTTCTTTGTTTAAGTACTATTTTGATTTATTTCAGGTGTGTCAGGTAATACATTGTTGGTATTGTATATTATATCGTTCTTTCATTATTTTCAAATCTATACGTACTTCTCGATGCAATCAGTTTCAGTGACACTAATATTTAGTTTAGCCAATACATTTTAGGCCTCTTCTATTTTATTTCTTGGATTACAAAAAGCGGCGGTCGTAATTTTTCCAAAAGTGAAAAAAATAGCAATTTGGCATTTTTATTTTTGCCGATGGTACGAACATTTGTTTTTCGGTACGAATCTGACTGTGTACTTTTAGTATTGTAGCGGGTGATTTACGTGTCGGTTGGACCGATGGACGTCTTTAGTGTGGCTGAGGTAACAGGGGAAGTGAATTGCATCAGTCCAAGTGAAAATTTGGTGGTTGGGTTAAATTTGCACTCTTAAATTACATTGTCGTGATTTTTGTAATTTTCTTTCGACCTGCCGATGGACATTTTTCCAAAAATTCTTGTAAACAAAGAAATAAAAATGTATCGGCCTTAGAGACCAGGTGGGATTTCAAATCAAAACTCGACCCGTTGAGTGTTGAAATGCACCGCTTTTCTTTTCGTCAAACCTATGATATATACATTATCACAAATTCTTTTTATCCAACTAGCCATACAGAATTTCTCGGCATTACTTGTATAATTGTATAAAAAGTACATATATGGTATATTGTTACGTGTGAAATTATGACCACGCCCCAAGTTAATAAAACTTGATATCGGACTCCGAGCTCAAATCTAATATCTTGTCTTTTCATATTTCTAAATTAATTATCAGACGAAAGTGATATCATGGAAAAATTAGTCTGACAGCATCAATGATCTGAACATGTATTCAAACATCAAATTGATCGATCTATTCAACCATAATACTTCGAGAATAGAATTGAGTTTTAAGTTCAGAGAATGTTCTCAAGTTTTTAAACCACGAGGGCAGGTGTCATTTTATGACTTTGTATTTAACATTCATTGGAGATTTATTGACATTTCATGATTTTGTATTTAACCTTCATTGGAAATCTACTGGACATTAATCTGTATTGGCCAATCTTTTTTTAATTGTTGTATATTTGTTTGCCTAGATGTATGTATACATAATTACAGTTAATCGTGATTGTATTGAAGCCTTATTAAACAACATTTAATATTATATGTCATGTCTACAGATGGATAAAGTACAAGCAGAGAGTAAAAGAACAACTAGGAGCAAAGGGAATAACTGCGGCTGATGTTTCTTAAGTAAAAGCAACCATTCTTCGTGTGATCATTTTACATTCCTCGATATCACGTGATTGATATTCAGATTGTTGTTATTGGATGACATGTTACAACAGTCGTAATTATGTGTAAATAACCAAAACATTGTATTATCTGCATGATTACATTTGGAAGGTGCCATATATTTAATTAATTTTCCTCGTCTTCCTCAATCCTGTAGATGTATAATTATTAATTTCACTTGATTTTGAAATATTTTTGAATTAGCATTGTCAAATTTATATATTTGTTTTATTATGATTTAAATGGATTTGTTTGATTATTCGTTTGTTCTATTCTAGCGTATATTATCTATCATGGCTCCATCTATGAACAAAGGCATGAAATGTATACGATAAAATTTAATGTTATATCTCTGAGTGACAAGGTTTATGATTGAGAATAAGTAATTACTAAGAATCCGTATATTTACTAATGACGAGAAATTAACCGGTTTCGCTAAACAATTCTACATTTATAAATAATAATCAGATTACACGTGTTTGCGTTATTTTTGCAATGTTGTATATAGTAATCAGATACATAAATACGTATAAAAACGTGAAGAGGACCATGAACACGTACGTATAATACATGTGCGCTTTGTGTATGTATGTAACTAATGAAGGATACATGTTATTCCAATCTTAGCATATCAGTACTAATATACATAGCGTTTGATAAATACAATAGTGTGCGTTTATTGACTGCTCAGTTGTTAATGTTAACACGAGATATACGAGATATCTTTTTAAATAAAGAATCTGTAATCATTTTATTCTGCATTTCGACACAATTACACAAACACTTCATTTACTTGTAGAACAGTCGTACTTCGTTAAGATGGTAGAATTGTAAGTCAGCGTCTGGTTAACCATGTATTGTAATACAGTCTTGGTTATCTATCTTTCTTTGTAATTAAGCGATGCAGCTCCTGTTTACAAAACTAATTTAGAATTTTAAAGACATGCACAAGCGTGACATACCGACAACTACAACTCATTATTCAGTTTGAAATATGTCTCATAAGTGCAAAGAATAAACATAAATTTCTAATTCAGCAATTTGTTGTTTGTCATCCATTAAAGTGATCCGGCTTTATAACACAATTATTTAATGTAAAAAAATAATGTCAGATGTATATAAATGGGAGTACTAATAAGAATCAGGAACCATTTACAACATGTATAAAACTATTTCCGCTGAACCCCACCCTCCGTCCCAAGAAATAGTTCGGGGATATATGCTAGTACATAACCTCCGACGGTTTGTTTTTGCCGCGCCGGTCTTTGGCAAATACAGCCCCCACTTTTACGCATTTTTGAGAAACAAAAACATTATTAAATTGTAGCATTTAGTTACTTATTAAAATATTGTAAGTCCCATGTTTCTATCTTTACTAGTTTTCTTGAAAAATGCAAAGAAAAACTGTCTCAAATCGGTATTTTGCCATGGCAAAATGCCTTGCCATGGCCGCCATGGCCTTGCCATGGCAAAAAAATCAACACTTTTGCCATGGCAAAATTCCCATGGCAAAATTTTTTTTAATATCTAAAGAAACACTATGTAAGGGTGTGTAGGTATCATAATTAACACAATTTTTATGGTTTTGATCAATAAATATGAATTTTAAAATTTTAATTTTTGCCATGGCAAAAGTTTGCCATGGCAAAATTTCCATGGCAAAATATTGCCATGGCAAAATTTCCATGGCAAAATATTACCATGGCAAAATTTCCATGGCAAAAAATTTCCATGGCAAATTAGTCATTTAGTAAAATTAACATTGCGAAAATTAATTTCTGTACGAGATACAAAGTCAGCTGTGAGTTGGCTTAGACCAGGGCTCGCATTTATGAGGCATCAGATTTTTTTCCTACAATAAAAAATCTTATCATAAGATGATTGATATTTAAGCATGCACTTATTTTATCAAAGAAAATTAATAATTTTTATTTAAAAAAATGTTTTTAAGATATGTTGTTGCTACAGAATTTCCGGTTTTTCATTTCTCTTAAATTTTTAAAAATAAAAAGGAAGTGTTTTCTATGACGTTCGCGTCCATGCATGTGTTTGAATTTAAGAAATAAATAAATAATTCAGCGTAATACCATTTTATATTCCCCTCACCATGCAATATATGTGTTAAAATTTGCAAATTTGCCATGATGTCACTGATAATGATAGCATTGTAATACCAACAATGAGTCATATTAGTAATTATCATATATGCAGAAGGGGCGGATCCAGGTTTTCAAACTAGGGGGCGTTATATTTGGGAACTGAATAATTGAATGCTATTTCATTAAATGAATGAATTAATTAATGGTATTTTAATTATGTCTATATATGATCGAGAACTTTGAGGGGGCGCCCACCATGCACACTACCTTCCCCCGTCTTACAATAAAAAATCTTATCATAAGATTATATTGATATTTATGCATGCACTTATTTTATCAAAGAAAATTAATAATTTGAATTCAAAAAAATGTTTTTAAGATATGTTGTTGCAACAGAATTCCCAGTATTTCATTTCTCTTAAATTCTTAAAAATAAAAAGGAAGTGTTTTCTATGACGTTCGTGTCCATGCATGTGTTTGAATTTAAGAAATAAATCAATAATTCAGCGTAATACCATTTTATATTCCCCTCACCATGCAATGTATGTATTAAAATTTGCAATTTTGCCATGATGTCACTGATAATGATAGCAGAAGGGGCGGATCCAGGTTTTCAAACTAGGGGGCGTAATATTTATGAACTGAATAATTGAATGCTATTTCATTGAATGAATTAATTAATGGTATTTTATGTCTATGTATGATCGAGAACTTTGAGGGGGCGCACGCTATCTTCCCCGTCCCTTGAACCGCTAGTGCCCAGTGTTATATTATCGTTTTGTAAGCTATGTCACATGTTTCGAATATAATCCTTCAGGGAAGTTCTATCTGACTCATAGCCTGGACAATTCCAAATTTAACACAATTGTCTATTTCGGCTAATTGTAAATTGTCTATTGTAAATTTTCAATAATCCATTAACAGCTGCTTTAATGAAATCAGTCCAAACACTGTGTACATGAATGACAGGCCAACAAACCCACAGGCATTGGCGAATAGCCTATTGCTTCGATTCATACATGCAAATTTCCTTGTCATGTCTTTATATTTAAAAAAAAATATCATGAATAAAAAAATAATTAACTTTATCCTGCATCAGACATTTTGGGATTTTTATTCCAGAAAAGCAACTGCTACTCAGAAGACAGCTTCTAATTTTAGAACAGGAGATACACTTGAATTGAATAGAGTTTCGCAGGGAGCTGTATACAAAAGCTTTTTGCAGATACAGCTCTCCGGGGAGCTATATTTGAAAGGATCCCTGTAGGGGGTGTCAGCTATCGGATCTAATGAAGTCCAATATAGAATCTAGTTCCCTCTGCAGCTGAACTTTTTACAACTTATGCAGAAAGTAATTTTGTTTCTGCCCTAGCTGTTGCCAGTGATTTGGTAAATATGAGACTCTTTAAACATATATAAGTGGTACTAGATAACAGTGAAGCTAAATGTAGAATGTGAATTTAGAGTGTATATATAACGGATATTTTAAGATACACCATTATTTGGATAACATCGGTAAATGGGGTACTGACTATATAAGATCCCTCTTTAATGAACTTAAAATAAGTTAATATTTAATTTGCAAATAAAGTTAACTTACCTGAGACCAAATAACACAATTATAACAAGACTTTTAAAAGGTAATTGACATTCTACAGAGCTATTTTCCTTCTATAACAGGCGCTTTTAACAGGCGTCTTCCCCTCAGGATAATCCTTTAAAATCATGCAGTTTTCTCCTAAAATTTAGTTTACATCCAAGTTTTTTCTTCACCTTTTGCAAAAAAATATGAGTTATTCTTTCCCAAATTTGAAGAAAATGTCAGTTTTCCTACCAGTGAAAAAAGCCCTGCACTACAATATTGTAACACACTGAGTGCATTACAGATTAAAGACATTGAACAGCTACTATATAAGTGCCCCCCCCCCCCCCCAAATCGACATGAGGTCTAATCTCTGGTTTTATTGCCCCTAATGGGATTAATCCTGTCTTTTCATGGTCAGCTAAGTGTCTGTAGACTTGACACCTAGTCATAGAGGGTCATACATTTTATTGATTTTTAATGATAATTAGTATATGGATAACTTCCTGTTGTTTTTGTAAGCATTTTATGTGATTAATTAATGGTGTCCTTTAATTACCAGATTATGTAAGAATAGTTAATGCATGAAAAATGCAACTGAATGCTTCTTCTATTTCTAAATCAAATCATTCTATTTACACATGAAATTATTTTTTACAAGATAACTATTATAATCTTAAAAATAACTTGCAAAGAAACTATGTTTGTACAGGTACTGCTTGAGAAATTATATTGGTTAGATTTATTTAACAGGTATAAAAGGTGTTAGCTAGGATACGTTTGTATTAAATTCACAAAATGGATGTTTAATTTATCAAAATCATCCAGACCTAACTAATTAGTGTGAGATACATATATTTGCTAATGTGTTTGAAGTGTTGAGCATTTATTTGAGTAATTAATGTCTTTAATCATATTAAATTTCTTAATATTTTGCATTTAATATAATAAAACATACTTTAAAAAAAAAGAAAATTATATCCTCGAGTGGCCATGCTTCGACCCTCTAAGCCTTCAATACGAACAAAAAATGGTACAGAATGTAATAAACATTAAAATATGATGCTTACTTACAAGTTTATTTATCCATTTTTCCTTACAAATGTCCATTTTTTTAATTCAAATAATAATCCTAAGTACTTTAAATAATATTGAACAAAGGTCAAGGTAATATTTGTCCGCCATTTTGAAATAGTCCATGCTTCGTCTCTGCGCGCGTGCAACAAATTAGGCCGATGCTAATCAATTTCGATAATCGTCTTTTCGATAAAATTATTCAAAAATGTTAAAGTAGTAACAATTTAAAAGAAATGAACGGTTAAATGGTATTTTTAACCCTTTTATCATGAATCACTCCTCTGCTCACGATGGTGACAGAAAAAAATCGTCAATTTTTACATAAACCTCACAGGAGTGCAGTATGTAATTAGTACCCGAAGTTTGACAGGAATAATGTCTTCGCATACACTGCTGATATGCAGTTGTCAAATTATTTGCAGAAATATGCCAGTATTTAGGCATATAATACTGATAATTGTACCGTTAAACGGTAATTTCTAGAACAGAAACTTAAATTTAGCGCTAAGGAATAACGGGACTAAAACACACTGTAAAATTAATTTGGCCTATATTTTTTCAACATTCATCACGTGACTTACATCATTTGCATGTACACAATGCAGACGAAGGCATAGAATTTACAAATATCGTGTAAGTTGATATAAAAACACATTTTATTAAAGGCTGTTATTGGGATTAGTAAAAATTTGATTTTTTTCCAGATCGTAAGTATTTTACAGTTTATTTATCTATGTATAACCCATTTTTTGACGAAAATCTATGCTTCGTGTAAATAAATGTGTAGTAAACAAAAATTTCACGATTTTCGCGCACAACGGTCATCTCGCGAGATTCTGTGACTTAAACAAAATTGGGGTCGAATGAAGGACAGGGTCGAATCTAGGGCGCCGGACGATATTTTTAATTAAACATTGAATCAATTTAAGTATCTATACAGTAGCTATAATTTTTATTAGCCATAAATTTAAGTGACTGATTATGTAATTAGAAGCTAGTCTATCAATGACCCTGTCAGTTTTATTGGACTCCCTACTATGGAATATACCGGACTGCTGGGTCTTAGTCACATGCCTCGCATTCCTGGTTCAATGTCTTTAAATAATGTAAAATTCACTTACAAGTCTACTCCTGTTTAGTATTTAGAAGTTATGTAGAATTATTCTGACAGTTCCACACGAATCTTACCGCTGAACCCTTTTAAATTTACAGCCCAACGGATTGACTACGTGTGTCACGCCAGAAATTATCATTATGTTACTTCATTCTTAAAAATCCCATCCTTATGTCCTCAGTTTGCTACTTGAATCCTGTTCGACAATGCATATTATTGATGTGGTCAATATCTCTAGTTTGTCGTTTTTATGCCTGTCAAAACTATCTTTTTCAGAACTGATTTCGTCCGGTAATCCCTTTAATGGTGTGCACTGTCAACAGAAATTCACATTATTCCTCAACTTAATATTTACATTAGTAAACAGCAGCCATCTTGCGTGCACTATGCGACAGTTATTACGCGGCCGCCATTCTAAAATACACGGCCAGCGCTTGTTTAAGTAAAAATATTGTTGAGTAATTCAAACATTTTTAGAAGAAGAAAATGTCAATATTAGGGTATCGTTATATATTTTATCGATACTATTCATGTTTTAATTAGAGATAATGAATACATTAAACTAATATCAATTCAAGTTTCTCAGTAAGAACACGTGCTGTCACTAAAATTATACGAAGACGGCCTCACTATTTAAAGGATACATAAGATCGACACAGAGCCTTAATGTACATTTAAACACTGCTTTAAATTGCAGTTTAAATCAGTCAGTGATTCATATTATTTTACCATTTTCACACATTTCGGACACACACTACACACCTCCATTTCATTGACGCAGCGTCAATAAAAAGGGTTATAATATATTTGACATTTTCCTTTTGAAAAAGTTTCAAATTAGATGATAGATTTTGTATTCCGGAATAAAAATGAATATCTCTGATAACAACAGCACAAATTTAAGTATTAATAGCCTAATATTAGTATCGTGCTATTCCTGTCGCTCTTATTTTTGTTGTCTCGAAAAAAAACATGATAACTGGTTTTAATTTAGAAAAAAATCTAACATCACTTAACATGATAGATCATTGTTTGTAGTAAATAAAAAACATCAGCATGATTCAGTCATTATTGTAAGTACACATAGGCCGAAGTGTACCTATAAAAGTGCGTACTCTATATATATATCCATAAACGAAACGCATGTTTATAAAATGTATGGATTATATAATCTGTCATCAACTGAAATTGTACAGATTCCGAAAATCGGTGTATTTCACATCAGCATGGGGATTTATTGAACAGCTCCTGTGTAAGCGACTAAAAACCACAGGAGGTCTTATCTCTCGTTTTATCGCCCCCTGTGTCTGGTCACGGTCAGTTTGGAATTTAGTGAAGAATAGGGTCATACATTGTACTGATGTATGGTGATGAGACATAGATAACAGAGATAAGCTGTTTCAGCTATCGCCTGTATAACTGCGTGTGTGGCTATTACTTTTTCCCCAAATTGCTGATTTCACATGCGTACATTTTTAATTTTCTGAAAGCTTATTATGTTAACATTTGCTGCTGAGTTTTACAATCACTAATTTTGACTAATAGCTTTATCACACTAGCTCCTGCTGCCATTCAATATATATATATATATATATATATATATATATCAATCGTTTATTTGTTCCCAAGTTAAAAAGTTTAACGCATTGCATAGGCTAATTACCTGGAGAGTTCTGAGATCGAAACTGTGCTTAACAAGTGTGTAGGCTCATTATTATAGGTTCAAGAGACAATACTTCGACATTTCTTTGAAAAAAAAACAACGATGAATTGATATGTCGAGTGTTGTAATTTTCAGATATACACATTTTCGGATAAATTTAAGTTATTTCTAATATTAAATAGATGTTGTTGTTCTTTTTCAGGAAATGACCACTGCCCACGTGCAGAAAGTCGTTTGGAAGTTTGGACACTTATTTGGCAGTATTTATATTGAGGGCTGGATGTATTCCTGATTGTTTAGTTTGTACATGTGACATTTTATTAAGAATAACTGGTTAAATTTTGATTCCATGAAATGTGCGTCTAGAAATGACGAATATCTCACGATACCTTTTCGTCATCTGTACGACATAATTGCGACGTTTTTGTGTTTGCAAAATTTGCGCGACATTCATGCAAAAATCGCACGACAATTATGAAAAACAATTAAGAAATAAAAAATAACAATGCAACATACTCCAATTTCAGCAATCATTAAGCCCTTAGATGACGTCATGCTGAATTCTACAGTATGTCTCCTGTCCAAAATGCTGGGACCAAAGCCAGAGAACGGAGAAGAAGAAGGTCAAGAAAACGGAGGAGTGTGTGGGTGAGAGAATGACTTTTAATATGTATGAGCAGCTTATAAAACCCCTCAGAGAAAGTGATGAAAAATCTTTCCTTCTAGAACTTTGTTAAGATTGACCCAGAGTTCTTAAAAAAATGGAGAAAGATTTATGACATAGGCTTCAATAGAAACCTTCAGAAAACCTCTATACACTGGTTTGAAACTTGCTATAACGCTCAGTACCTTGCCACCGAGGATTCGTACTTGACGCTGTTCTGTGGGTTCCTGGTCACCATAGTTGTGCGAGAGGTATGTCAGGCCATATACGATCACTATCACGGAACAGCCTTCAAGCTTCAGCTTTCTAACAGCAGAAGAGGGGTGGGAGGTGGCGGCACAGGGTTTCTCCGAGAAGCACTGCTTGGAACTTCCATCACTGCTGTGGCAACATCGATGGCAGCGCGTATTATGTACAACTACAAATACTTCTACTCCACTATCATACTGGCTCTTGTAGACACCAACTACAAGTTTATTTATGTTGATGTGGGAGCCTATGGTGCTGACTCTGATGCCGGAGTGTTTCGTGAGTGCGGTTTATACCATGCGCTGGAATAGGGCAAAACTAATCTACCTCCTAGTGAATCTCTATCCGGAAGTGACACTGAGGTCACCTACCTTTTAGTGGATGATGACGCTTTTGCAATCAGAAGTTGGATGAAAAAGCCTCATTCCAAGAACGAGATGGCGGCAGCAGCATCAGAGAGCATCCGGATCCGACACGGCATACTCTGAGACAGGTTAGGTTTCTTGGGGGGGGGGGGGCTTGGGACAGGGAGAGATATGCCATTTTTACATCAGCGTGTTGTATTGAAAATTGCCGTTCCTCGAACGGATATCAGTTTTTTACAATGAGCGCGAGCCGTTGGGGCAAACAATATATACTGATGTGTCACGTGGTCAAAATGGCGTATTTGAAGACAAATTGCGACATAAATGCGATATTGCGAATAAAATTCGACATTCGCGCGTAACTCAATAAACACAATTCTACAAATTATTTTGTCGCATTTTTGACGCGGAATGTCGCAGATACATTGCAGTTTATAGTTAATTTATTGTCAAATATATCGCAATTATTTCGCTCTTCATGAGGTCCTAGGACTATTCGGTGCCCGGACCGTCGGAATTTCTTTCTTGTCTGATATTAGTCGCATTTTAGTTTCATAGGTCGCGATCAACTCACAAAGGTTCTCAAATTTATCGTATATCTGAATTCGCGGAAAGTATATTGTGAACGGTTTGAGATTGGTTCGCGACCTCCGCGACGATTTTGGGAATATATTGAGATAAACTTTGTCGCACGAATTTTTTCAACATGTTGAAAATTCAAGAGACAAGAAAACGAGGGCCTGCGACTCATGCGAGGAAATTGAGAACTTTCGCGACAGTTTTGAAACTATCTCGCGAATGCCGTTCGCAAGTGTGTAGCTTACAGTCGCAGCCCAGTGTGACAGGGGTTTAAACCCTGTTCACATCAGCCGTGCGATTTTTTGTTCGCACGATTTCGCAGTCCAAGGGTGCGGTAGACAAATTCTCAACATGTCCGGACAGAACCGCACGAGTCGTAGGCACCACAAGGCGTCAATATGATGCACGCAAATGTGCTTGTATGTCGCAAGGCATTCGTAAGAATTCGCAAAACTATCTTGCGGCTACCTCCCGATACGCAAGATGTTTAAGGGTGATCATTCGTGAGCTTTTGTAATACAAAGCAGTCTAGCTAAATGTCATAAAATTTCAAGTTGAAATTATTGTATTTTTATCATCTAATGCAGTTAACAATGTAATTTCAATGCATAAATAATTTCAAAGTGGTATTTTCTTCATCGCGATTTTTACTGCTTTTACGACATCCGACCAGATTACGGCAGTCATTTTAGTTCGTTTGTATATATACAACAACGATATGCCGTTCAGTATTTATCCGTTAAAGGTTGTTAAATTATGTATGAATACATTTATATAACCTGGTTTGCAGATATATTGTTTCATCAAAGTTCTTAAAATTGTAAAAACATTGTTTATTTCTTTTTAATATTTATATTAAATTAGTAACCGTTGTAAAACGGTGGGTGGGGTAAGTTGTCATCAAGTTTAGCATTATGAACACACATCCGTTGAAAAATGTTCATCCAAAATGTCCATCAAATATTGTTTCTGATTATGCATATGCGGTTATCTATGCAACATGCAGTCGTTTTTCCTTGAAAGAGGTTATTAACTAAGAAATATCCAGTTTTTGCTGAAAGGAAAAGCTAAGAGACCTAACATTTCACATGATAACTTTCTTTTATGAACATGGACATGTACCTTTCATGTCATATTTTTAATTGGTGTTTAACCTACTTCAGCATAATTAATGTCATTCAAAATCCTTTTACTCCTTCAATATGTAAAAAATGTATAAACTTTATTCATAACCCCTTGTTTTTAGCCATTTTATAGATCTTAATTTGGTAAATAATACAGTGTTTGAAATGGTACACAGTCAAGAAATTGGCATAAAATGGACATTTAATGCTTTACGTTTCTTCCACATTCAGGCTGTGATACAACTAGTATATTTTTAAGTGATTTGGTTAATATTTACTGAACTATTTGGTTATTTATCTACCCCCACACCCCTTTTTCAAAACCATTATTAGGAAAATTACCGATTTTGGGTACATCGCTAAAAAGTAATTTTACGAAAAAGTTCAATCATGGATATATACTTTTCACACTAAAAACTGAATGACAACATGTTATTCTTCAAAGGTAAATAAGAATCGAAACATCCTTGTTACAATGAAATTTTTCGATCTCACGAGTGATCACCCTTAAGGCTACCGTACGAATGCGTTACCTTGTTTTTGCGTTCAATGTACGATTAGCCCCGATTGTGGATTCACTAGTAATCCGAGCGCCAACAACACCTTTTCGTCAAAACGTGACTATCCAACATCAGAGGTTGGGTGTTGAACTAATCAAAGGCATGATATTTAATACAAAAGAGCGTCGTGAAGTTATTTTGGCGATGTCAAAGAATATAAGAGAGGTATTGGTGGGTAGAGCCATGGGTTGAAAGGCGACGATTGTTTGGCCAGTACTACAGACTTTTCAGGAGCTGGAGAGAGAGATTACGTTGGTTAGACCTAAGATGGACCGCAAAATGTTTGCCGAGTTGCAATTTGCCTTCAGGGTTGCGCACATTACCACCTCCCTCTTTGTTCCAGAAGCGGATGGAGCGATTAAAGACGGACACAGAGGGACACATTTCACCCTACCTCCCATCCCCGACCAATGGCATAAAGAGGCGCAGGCTTTTGGCAACCAGTGGAATTTCCATCACATCATGCGTGTGGTGCCATAGACGGTAAATATGTGGCAATACATGAACCGCTTCTGTCTGGGGGCGAAGCATTTAATTGCAAAGTGGTCTGCACCATTGTGCACCTGTGTGTGGCAGTCGCGGAAGACAAGTTTCTACGGTCAAATGCTGGAAGCAATGGATCAGCTTTGGATGCTGGTATGTTCAATATGTGTTCATTACAGGCCACACTATAATACAACTGGGCTTCATTTGGCCGAGCAACTCCCTCAAGATGATCTCAACATTCCATTGTTCATACTGAGAGATGACGCTTTCCCACTCTAGACCGTGTCGTACTCGATGAAAGCGATGTTAAATGAACAAAGAGTGTTCAATTATTGGCAATCCCGGCCCAGACGTGCAGCTGAAAATGACTTCGCTATTACGGCATACTGGTGATGCTGCAATGAAAAGTTGCCAGTGCCATCAGCGTTGTCTTTGGAGCAGCTAGTTGCCTTTCTTCTGTCCGAAGATGAGCAGAAGGATGAGGTAGTCTGCCTTTTCCTCGGTGCTTGGCGTCAAAGCCAACAGCTACAGTTGAATCTCGTTAGATCAAACTCGCTTATATCAAACTTTCGGTTATGTCAAACTGTTTCGATGGGTCCCGATTTTTTTGCTCTTCGTTCACACCTATCATGACATTTTGCTAATTGAACAATTTAAAGGCTCCGGGAGATTTATAATCGTGTCACAAACAGAGAGCACACGTGTAGTGTAGCATGATAATCATACCTGGTATTTGACTTAACTGAAATTATGGTAGGTAAGGTAAACAAATACGCATCACGTATAACTTCGGCTGCGGTGAGTATCCGAATACTAGGATACTCGTAGGTTTAATTTGAAAAATTGAGTACGATTACTTGCCACCTATGACAGTGTTGGATTCCAATCTTAGTAAAATGATCTTAGCTTAATAAAAATAATTAATTCCGAATGCGTGATCGACGTTGCAACAAACGCATCCATCTTACATTATGTACGGAATGCGAACTCATCCGAAAATATATAAAGCTAGACGCTCCGTTTTTTTTCGAAATCTTACAACAAATTTCGTTAATAAGTATTTTATGTTGGGAGATTAACTGTTGATATTAATTAATATTATGAATAGATACATAATTATTTTGTTTCTTCTCTACGTATGCGCATGTTTTATTCAAGCGGAACGTAATCATAAATGCATTGTAATTTTAAATAAAGTCTACTGTACGTGCGTGTACACAAATAATTTAAAACACATATAATTATACAGTATTTGTTTATCTCAAATTTCGGTTATCTCAAACTAATTTCCACGGTCCCTAGAAATTTGAGACAACGAGATTCAACTGTATTTGATGGTCAACAATCCAATGGTTCTCTCTTCGCACATGAAGCGTATATATATAGGGAACCTTTAACAACAGCGCAGTTGATTACCATCTATAGAAGCCACTACTTGCTGATATCGACAGAACATCTGAACAGGTCAGCTTTTAAATAGCGAAGGACAACCGCGCGATGACATTGCTAATTCGTGTGGTTGTCTTACGTTTTGCATCAGTCTTGTGATGGCCTTGTGACGAAATGCAAGGCTGTTGCAAGATGTTTGTGCGGCATCCTTGTGATATTCGTGAGTCGAACACATTATTCATTGACAGTATTTCCTGCCGCACACCGTGCAAAATCGTGCATTAATGCTGCGAATGTCTACACAGAAATAGATCAAGTTTCAGGCACACAAGACCAGGGAAGAGAGAAAAAAAACTTAATATCTCTTCCAAAAACCAAGAGAAGTACAATAATTAAATTTCTGGTCCAGACAAAGTTCATTATCAATTAATTTATTAAACATCCATTCATGCTTTTTCTCTTTTACTTGATACGTTTAATAATGTATGGGAGTCTGATAAAATCCCTTTTTCCTAGCATTGCTAATACCTATTCCTGATCCGGGCTTCCTTATAATCACCACCCGACAACTGTTTTACAGTATTGTCTGTAATGCACTGGAAAGAATGGTGAACAACGGACCTGTTTGGTTCTCTGAATCTATCAACCTTATTGTGAATGTACACAGTGGTTTCTTCCACCAACGTGGTAGAGTTGACAACCTTGTGTGCTTCTGAGAGAGGCCTTTATAAATAAAGATCACTCAGTAGCTGTATTCTTCGTCTGAAAAGGTGCCTGTGACACTACCTGGAACTATGGCATACTAAATGACTTTCATGGGTTTGGTCTCAGAGGTCGCCTTCCACTTTTTATTGTGGCTTTTTTAATCCGTGTCCGTGTAGTTACAGTTTTAAATCCTTGAATCCTTTGATGTTTTGAATCTCGAAACACGAAACAGTGATTAACTTCAAACTATGTCGGATCAAAATGGTTTCACAGTTTCAATGCATATCTACAAGCGACGTGGTATGCATACGGAACTATGTCTTAATCTGGACAACACACCAATTCAGGTTGTACCAAAAACCAGTTATCTAGGGGTTATTTTTAACTCCAAACTTACATTATCAGTCATATTAAATCACTAAAAATATAACTGTCCATACCTCCTGAAAGTTGTTACGTACACTGACTGGGGATCTAACAGAAAAGTACTGATACTTTTGTATCGGTCTTTTATTCATTCAAAACTGGACTACGGATCCATTTTGTATGGTTTATCTTATAAATCATAACTAAAAGCCCTTGATTCAAAACATATTCGTGATTTAAGACTATTCCCTGGAGTCTATATGTTGAGGCAAACGAACCATCCCTTTTTAACGGCAAAACTTGCCGCCCAATATATATTTGTATGTTAAAACTAAAATTATATTTCTTTAACCCTCACATTAAGTTGTTAATTACGCTTTATCTACAACTCTCTTTGAACGGAGAACGAATGTATATCCACCACATGGCACTTTCCAAACCAAATACCAAGAACGAAAGAAACATACCACACACATCAACCCATATAATATGATGCTATATAATCTGATTAACTATGATACAATACAATGTAAATGAAATTAGTCTCACACTTTTTTTTTGTCACTACATATCAATTTTTCATTTTACATTTGTAGTTGCGTTTCATTTCTTATTAACATTAATATTAATGAATATTATCCTTTTACCAATCTGATAACATACTTATTATTTTTGTTCGCACTACATGAGTTATGCTGTCAATGCGCCGTAAAACAACATTAAACATTGCATTTCCAACAGTGAAAATTAATATAAGGATTCATTGTGTTAGAAAAACAATATTGTAATGAAAAGTCATTGACCTATTCATTGTATAAGTACTAATCTCCTAAAAAAATGCGTCTGAAACAAAAGAAGTCCAATACATTTTTGCTATATATTGAGGCAACAAGACGTACTGATATTGAAAATAGTTCCATTCACTGAAGTAGTGCTCGATATGGTGGCTGGTTTTCGCCATGTCGTATTTTCGCGTTTTCGCCACGACAAAGCCAAAATGCGAAAAAGCAAAAATACGACAATGTTGACCTTCCGTCAGTACATTCAGTACTTTGATTGAGCTTTGTTATGTATATTACTAAATTATATATTGATAAAAAATCTTTCAATGCTAAAACACTAGAAAAAGCCACTAACTTGTTTTTATTGCAGAAAACATTTTTAAACAACAATTCAAATATTAACCTTGAACCGAATGGAGTTTGGGCGGCCATATTGGATTATGGCATCCATCTTGAATTCTTAGCCGATGTAAAAATCATTCAGAAACATGCCGTTGATAAATGTTTATCATTATGGAAGATTTGAAATATCAGGAACGAAATGTTTTGAATTATACAGGGATCCCAGAAATTCCCAGTTTTATTCATTTTTTCCATCTTTCAACTAAAAAATCTCGCCTTGCACCATATGATTCCTGGGGACTTTTTTCTGGTCATTTTCTATCACATAAAAAACAATATATCAAAAATGGCTTATGTACTAACTTATTCCCCAATAAGTCAATTTTGAACTTAAGATGACTGGTCTATAACATTTACTGTAAATAATAGCAAACATTTACTGACCTAACTATAATAAGTTTGAGTTTTAAAATGTCTAAGGTAAAATGTCAATGTTTCTAAATAAATATTTCTAAATAAATAATTAATTAAATAATTATTTAATAATACCTCAGACCCTAAGAGTTAAGAGAAGTTACCAGTTCAGAAGAAAAAGTCAGAATTTTTGACTGGAGCCAGATTTCTGCTTATATTAGAATATTGGTCTACAGATGGTGCTGCAGTCAAAGTTGTTACATATGATCTGAATGGACAGAGGAAAAATAGCTAGATGCTGACCAATCAGTAATAATCTAGTAAAAGTTACAATGTCATGATATTGCAAAATATTCCTTTGTTTGTAAGTCTAAAAATAGAACTTCTATAACTTGTATAAGTGGTCAAATGACCAAGATAAGTCACAAGACTAACTAAAACAAAGTTATGAAAAATACCAGTAGTGGAAAACAAACATTGGTAGTCTCTAAGATAAATACAGTAAACTATCAAAAATACAAAGAATGCTATAAATTACAATGCTAATGCTGTTTATACATAGTAATAAAAATAAAATAATAATAAAGTAATTATTACAATATCAAGGAAAGTGTTAAACATTATCATAACTATCTAAGATGATACAGACTCTAAAAATAGATTAGCTAAAGAAAGGTTTCTAAATAGAAAGGGCATCTAAAAATCAATAATAATTCTGCTCTGAAAGTTATAAATGATTATGGTTAATTATACTTATTATTATAATATGTAATACTACATAGGTAAATAGATTGTTGTAAAAATCCAACTTTACAACAGTAATGTACCAAATAAATAATTTCAACCCTTGAATAGAAAATGGCATTGAATTGCCGAATGGATTAATTCTTTGCTCATATTCAATACATAAAATGTTTCACTTAAATTTTATGCTCTGATTAGATAATTTACATGTACAATTAAACAATGACCAATCAATATTGTATATTCATTATAACTGATAACATCTATATTTACAGTCCATATGTATATAAAAAAGTGACAACAACTAGTATTTAAAAGAGGTACACGTATCGCTGTCATTATTATTGCTAATACAGTTGCTAATTAACTAATTAGTGAGACTGCAACATTTTGGTGGTGGAACAAGTTTCATCCAGAACACTTAGTGAAGAGGGTAAGTTCAAAAATAATTATATTGTATTTATTACGTTCTGAAAATATTGAATGCATTTGCATGAAAAAATCACAACGTTAAACGGCATATTTTGATATGTTTTACATGACTTGCTTTGTCTGGCATTATGGTATCATGTCTGTTTAATATCTTAAGTGGTGGTTTAATGCTCGTCTAGCTTCGGGTGTTCCCTCGACGATGATTTGTTTTTGTATTTTTTTGTAATCTACGAATATCAAATTGCAGTTATGAATTGACTGTTATTTTGCTATAATGTCACGTTGTTTCAGCTGGTTACATATTTGTACACAGTTGATTTAGCACAGCGTTTTGCTTTTTGTTTTGTTTCGACTCCTTCCCTAAATTATCTATCCATTTGGAAATTAGTATAAGCAGTTTAACAATAAAAGGAAAGACAACTCTGGAATAAGTGTTGCTGAACAAAAGAACGGCAAATATAATGATATATCAACACATTTCTTCACACTTTCCAAGTGATTAATTAAATAGTAGAATGATGAAACGTTTAAAGGGGTCAGAGCTCACATTAAAACGATACTTTAAACCAAACTTATTCATATTGGGGTTGCCAATTTGTTGTTTTATCTAATTCATTGGTGATATAATCTATACTAAATGATTTTATTGGAACAAGCTTAACAAAGATTTATGAAGATCCATTTTTGACATTTTTCTAAACAGTAAAGAATATTCAGACGTAAAATAAAAAGATGATAAACGGATCAAGGACAACCCATGAACTTTTGTCTGAAAAAAAAAACGCATATCCAAGTTTACATACTACAGTGTATTTGATTCTTAATGACATTGCTGTGTATTATTCATTATATCATTCTAATCATGACAGTGACCTTAGTATTAACCATATATTGAACAAACACATTTAAACTTATCACTCAATAATTTCGCTTAAAAGCTGCAAACACAGTATTATGGGCTGAACTAGGATACTTATTAGTCAATCAGGCTAAACACCAGATACTAGCCAAAACTTCAAGTGATTTATTTTTTTTAGAAGAGAGTGAGTTTTTGATTCGGCTGGCAAACAACTGAAATGTTCAATTATGCAATTAAAAAAAACGCACTAATAGTTGTTTTTATATTTGATCCCAGATGCCATAGACGTAATAATATTACACTATTTCATGTCCTGCTGAATAATTTCAAACAAAAACATGATTAGACATTAAATGTTGATAAGTCATTGGTACATCTTTTTCACAAGCAGAAGTCAATTTTTTAACAGGTTTGCTTGTAACCCTGTTTTTGGTTACTACCAGTTTTCGACCATCACAGAATTAAAATCTGTAGCAGAATCTATAAATATATTTCATGGCTTCCCCTATCACAACCAATGAAGAAGTTCATCACCAAACACCAAAAAATAGTTCCAAGGAGAAGACGGTAATCGGTCATATCTGGCTCACACTATCCATATAAAACGACTTTGGTGTAAAGATTATAATGTAATATGTGTTGCTTAATGAGTGGAATCAAATGAAATACGTTAAAACAAAAGTCGAACATGATGAGATTACTGCGCAGCTGAACTATTGACAGCTGGTTTGTATATATATAAAAACGAACTTCTACCTAGCATGGAGATTGGTGGTCCATTTATCTATATGATATTTTTTCAAATAATTAGCTAAGATATCAAAGAGAAAGTATAGTTGTGTTAAAAAGTGTATTTCAATGAAATAAAAAACAAATCTACATGAAAAGTCCAAATCATACTTATATGCATTTTTCATGAAAATTGATAAAAACAATATCAATAATCAACAAACTGCCTAAAACATGTAAATAAATTACTATTATTTTCAGTGATAAATAATAAACTAATGGACCACGGTCGTGGCTGTGTGTGTGCCACTCTGTTGCTGATAATACAACTGTCTAACCTCATGATCAAACCCTGTTCTTCCAGCGCTATCAGCGCTTTGATTACTTTTGCTCTAATTAAGATTGTAAGTAAAGCTCGTAGAGTATATTTAATGCTTTGTTGCTGATAAATAAAATAACTAAAGGAATGATATAAGTGTGGCTATACAATGATGAAGCAGATAATTATATATCGTTCAATCATGATTCACAGCTTGTGCATATGAAGCTTAAATCAAAGGAAGATTAAATCACACGTACATCATAGCTGTATTTTAATATCTGGTTACCAATTCCTGAGAGTACTCTCGATCTCTCTGTATGAACCGTGTGGTCAATATTTGTTCAAAATCAGAGCATATACAAAAGCAAATAATAATTACATGTCAATACACTGATAATTAATACAATCATCCTTGATTAGGGTGGTAACGGTGAGATCATGTTAACAAAACAATGGATATAGATATGAAAAGAATGAGAACATATAAAACTATCTGAAATGCACACGCGAGTACAATCATGTTGATAATAATGATATTGATAGAAATATTGTTATTAATAATAACTATTGAGCGACAACATTGATCGAGACAGCTATATATTAATATCACTTCGTTTATGACCACAACGGTATCAACACGGAAACATCTTATCGACTGGAGATTCTTATCCAACTTTGTTATTAAACATTTTATAGAAAAATAACCAATGGATGCTAGACGTTACTAAGAGAAAACATTATTATTATGTGATCAAACATGATTTAAAATTATGTGTTCGGGATATCATTGTCCTAAAAGTTCTCAATTCATACCCAACTTTCCAATACATTTCGCCCCCATTTAAGCCAAATTGTCTCCCTTGAAATCGATGCAAAAATCGATATTGGTTTTTGTCTGCTGATAAATTACAGCAATAGAATATAGAGGATTTTTTTTCAATCTGTTGTTATCATACTTTCTTTTTATTTGTCAACTTTTTTCCACCTATCGCAATTTAATTCATTTTTCGATCTTTAATATGATACAAAAATAATTAAGTTAAGGGATTATCTTCTTGCTTCCAATTTCGTTCAAAACATACCACTACACGACCTGTAGAATTACTATATAATTACTTTAAAAATTCAAAAAAAACGCTGGATTAGTGAATTTTAGTTGCAATATAAACTATTTTCTCATTATTGGACAATTTCTTTCCACCTATCACTAAAAAGAAGAAGTCTTAAACTATACGATGGAGGTTTTATAATAGTATATTTTTTAGATCTTCTTGCTTCCGATTGCTTTTGAATTTGAATAAATTTCAGCGTCATCCTAAAATACTCGTATAACGTTAGTATGTAATACGGTAGTGTAAAACTAGCGTCTGTGTAAAATGGCTTCTGTTATAATATACTGATATTCAAGAATTCATGTATTTTTTGTATTTTAAAATAATAAATAAATATATATGTTCTCTGTTTTATTTGTTTTTGGAAATTATATTAAAATATATCAAAAGGTGTTATTATGTGCACTTTAGAAAACTCATGCTTTCTATCGATATTGTATTTTAATATTTTTTTTGGGGGGGAGCTATAATACATGTTATGTTTTCATGCAATGAAATATAATTAGATGTAGAAAATTTAAATAATTAAAACATTATTTAGGAATCTGTTGAAATATGTTGACAGTCACTATTATAACGGGTACACGTTTGATCAAAGGTGTCAAGTCGTTAAGAATGGTATATACAATTGTATATCATATTGACCGTTATTTATCACCTATTTATCACCAATCAGCACCCCGGTGAGATAATTGAAGTTGTTCCATTTGATGTTTGTACACATTTCAACGAAATAAGAACTCCTAGCTACATACTTATGCATACTATGGTCAAATGAATGTAAAAATATAATTTATGACAAATATAACGCATGAATCCATATACAATTGATTTTGTTTGAAATACAACTACAAAAAATGTAATTATAAAACTTTTAACTAAATACTAAATACCTATACTTTGCATAGTATAGGTCTTTGTAAATACTTTATTAACATTATTTAAATACGTAAAACATTATAAATAGTGAAATCCAGAAACATTCTTTTGGGAAATAAAATGTTGATGTTTTTTTTAATTTACAGTTGTATTTTACAAAAATAATGTTAACACAGTTTTAACTGAAAGACATACCTAACCGCGTAAATTTAGGCTTATTTGATCATAAACTGACACTTTTAAGTAGATAAAAATTATATATTGGCATTTTGAATGCAAAATAATTCTAGGCCGTTTTCGCTGAGCAACCGTTGATATTTTATATGTTTTCTATGTTTCTGGTAAATGGTTTTAAATTGTATAAAGATCATTTTAAATATTGACAAATTTCCATCATTTATTTACTTCAGTAGTACTGCAATAATTCGCAAACTATATGTTTGTTATAATTATCATTTTCAAAAAGGAAGTTATTTTTATTCAATTTCTCATATTAACTTAGGTTCAATGTTGCCAGGCTTCATTTATTTTACTTATCGATAATATTGACACGTCGTAAAACAACATTTGAAAATGATGATTTGCATATTAATGAAATGTTGCGTTTTTGTACTATGACATATATAATGCTGTTAATATAATTATCTTATCGAATATTTTTTAGATGTATACATATAAACGATTAAGATTTTTATTATGAATAAACAATTGCATTGAATAAAATTCTTTCAACAGGTTTCATTCTACACAACATGATGATTAAATACTTGAATTGTTTCAAGTAAATGGCCAAAAGCAATTGTATTGCTAATCGCCACTAAATGTTACAATACACAGTCATCCATTGAATGGCATCGCATGCCGAAATCACTCAGGCAAGACCAATTACTGCGGTCAAATGTTTACAAGTTTATTTTAATAAAGGGAAACAAGCCAAATAACTGGACATACTTAAATATCGTGTAAACTAAGGCAGATTATTCTTGCCAAACTTCTTGGATTGTTGCTCATGTTATTAGTTAATCTTATATTTTAAGCTATTCCCGTGATATTAAGGAAAGAAGTTTTCAAACATGATATATTAAGAGACATGGGTACACTTTCGAGCCTACCACAAGCAAAAAATATTGGCTACCAAAACCTTTAGCCGCTTCTCACTTGAAAGACAAACTGATCAATGATAAGAAACCAATGGTTGTTGGATATTTTTATATCCGTGGTATCATTATGCAACTAGGTGCATCAAATAGAAAATGTGTGACTGGTATATTTTGTAAATAAAAAGTCCTTAAAGAAATTAAATATATATATATATCAAACGTCGCAAAAACAATAGCTTTAAATACCTATCCCAGTTGCATGACAACGACCCTGCTCATAAGTGTGCTATCATTACCTCGTTTTTTGAAGAATGAAAAGGCTGCAGCTCTTCCATATGTACCCTATTCCCCTAACCTAGCCCCATGTGACTATTTCTAATTTCCAAAACTGATAAAAGCTAGTTGATGGTATAGGTCCCGACAGGCCCTGATGGTCGAGAACAATGTGAATGTTTTGATTTTGACTATAATTCATGAGACTGTGACGCATAGCTCTAAATGAGTTTCAGCATTTTCAATATTAAATTGTGTTGATTACATTACAAGAATGTGTCTCTTCTTGTTAGAAGTGTAATATGTGTACAAACAATGGTATTATGCAGATGTTATCCTTTTCAATCAAATGATTGATTTGCTACACATGTATGCATTATTATGTGAAGTTTAAGCAGTTTTTTTAACAAAATGAAAACCATTTACAACAAACGATTAAGATATAATGGCTAATTGTTCAATCTATATAGTGTTAGATTGCAACATCCAGTATGTGCGTGTTTATCAATGTGGCTGATAACGTACTACAGTGTTGTGATATCATTTTTTTATGTTAATGTTGATAAAAATTGAACTGCTTTATCTGTGTTCATCTGTGTTCAATGGAAGTCACTATCTGCTATGAATACATACATGTACATAAGTACAAATGTTACTACTTCAAATGCATGTGTAAAGCGTGTTTTATATCATTCATTCTCTAGTTTAAGTGTTTGCGTGCAGGGAAATGACCCTTACGACAATTTTTAACATTTTCATTTATTGGTAGAATATAAAAAATAATTCATCTTGCTACCTTTAAAGTTACAGTTTATGTTTCTATGTAGTATACTTTGCTCGGTATTGCCATTTACACACATATAGTGTGTAATAGAAAAACTTCGACGTCATAACGTCAAATCTTTAAATGCAAGCTTAACTTCATTCGATGAGTTTATATTGCATGTCTTCAATTATATATAATTTTAAGTATTATTTCAATACACTGGTATACAAAGTAACTGAAGTTTTTTTGCCTATACGTGTACGTACGGTGTACACGAACATTGAAACCAGCATAAATATTACACAGATATGTGCTATTATTCGACTCTATAAGAATACCTCGTCTTGGTCACAATTTGATTCATCCGATGATCAGATCATACAATTAGAATACCCTGCGTATTTTGACCTATTCAATCGGTATCAGTATGTTTTTATGCATATTGTGGTCCCGGTATTACGACCATTCGGAACGTTTAAACTTTAAGCACTATCCAATTAGGCATATGTTTAAACATGTTCGTAAAACAAATGTCATTGTACACGACTGAATGGTTATTATAAACAACCGATAATCTTTTAGATTCAATTAACATCGGTTGATTAATTGATGTCGTCGATATTTGTTTTCTGGTCAAGATGTTAACGTGCTGTCACAAAAAGATACAAATGTTTGTTGCAAGGTTTTGGACACGTACGTATATTGGCTAACTATCAGTATTTTTAATAGTTCTTTATCGTCCTTGTAAGTTTGTTTATGAGTGAACACTTTCTATTTCATTATCATTCTTGCTATCACTGAATACTGTATAATTATATTGTTAAACTTCTTTTTCGAAATGGGCAAATGTACAAGGAATTATGCAATATCAAAAAAAATATTTCGTTATAATGGTCCCAGATCAATTGAAACTATCAGCTGATTAATAACTCATTAACTGTCATATTAAGACATATTTAAGGTCAGATATACTTGTGTATAGATAGTTTGAATAAGAAGCAACAAGAACATTCAGATTTAAGGGTTAGTATACGAGAATGATTTGGTATTTGTAAAAAAAATAGGACTACATAAAGAATATTGTTTCAGAGACTTCATTCATATTAATTTGTTGGGAATGTGGAATTAGGATGATTAGGACAGGGTGAATAAACGGATGTGTTTAACATGGACAAAACTATTTATATAACATATAGTACATATATAAATTATTCTACATGAGGCAGTGGAGCAATATAATCTATGTTCATTTCACAGATAAGTGGCATGTGTCTTTAAGTTACTTAAAAACATGTATGGTGTACCCACATCTCTGATATACCAGGTAACCAGGTGGGACCATCATTTCCGGATAAGAGTCAGCAGGACGGAGACATTTCAATTACCATTGCTGTTTGATTGTGTCTCTTATAAATACATATGATTTGTTCATATATGATACACCTGTACTAGAAACGTTTTGAAGTATCATTTGCCCATCATACCAAAGATGAAAACAAGGGACAATTAATGCGGACTTGAATTTAAGACAACACATTTTTTATTACATATGAACATAAACTGTTTATTACTCAAGTTCTTATCTTTTGTTTACAATGATTTATTAGGACGTAATACCATCAAGATGTTTGTATGACTATGATGAAGATAAATATTCATCAAACCCGATTTTGTTCTCCATTTATATCTTGGAACGGAATAGCTTTGTATGTGTTGTATCTTTGTTGTTTGCCACTTCAGCTAGATCATTTCGTGTTTATGTAGCCAACCCCCATTTCAGTTTTCTATGAAGTCCAAAAGCTCCAATGTTTCAAAAATAATATCAATGTGTCAAGATGTGAACAATGTTTTACAAATCTATGAAGTAATTGCAATAACGTATTTATCATTATACACTTAAAATATGTACACTGTACATTATTTAAAATTCACATTGATTCGTTTTCTTTTTTGGTATATATGTTAAACCATGTAATTACACACTACCTTTCACCGTAATCATGTTTATAAAAATAATTATGACGCATACGTATGACACCATTATGACATTGACATCCTGATCCTTCAGCTCCTGTATAAATTTATATTGAAATTGTGTAATTAGTACAATTGATAAGTCAGCTGATGAATGGTCTAAGATATGTACTTCATATAAGCTTTTGAATGAACAATCAAAATACCAGAGGACATGCTACAAAAACTATCAATAAATCAAAACAGGATGTTATGTATTACATTCTAATTTGGCGTCACTGGTCAGTTGGTCAACTCAGTAGAGGAATAAATCAGGTATTACAAACTTAATTGGTTTTGTCTTCTTCAACCCTTATACACATACTGTATAATGGTCCCATATCAAACCAACAAGTAATCGGCAAAAGTTAAAAAACAAGAATTCAAACAGATTTACTCTTACGTGAATCTGATGGAAAGAAGCAAGCACACTCCAAACAGACATATCGGATGAGTCCCCACGGTACCAGTGTACTAAATAAAATGTCATTCAAATGAAGAAATTTCCACTTATATACACGCAATATCAAACATACTGTTCACTCACTCATCTAATAATATTTTTACTTCATGATCGGGAAGACTTTCTGACTATCGAAATGTCAATGTTTTAATTTATTTAAATCATTTTGTGTTAATGTCACTGCAGATTTAAAGATCATAGCAGGAGAGAACTCCATGCAGCCGGTGTACACGCAAATAAATTAATGCATCAGTCTATTTTCCCGCTGAAATTGATTTCATATGTTTTTCATTTGTTTATGACGTCATGACCTGTATAATTTGTGTAATATTTCATTACAAAAGACACAAATATGTAAAAGGAAGGTAAGAATATGATTTAATTCGTAACTGACTGTCAATAGAGCTGAATGGAGGTAACATAAGAGTTATTTGTACGTTAGCAAAATATGCGGGATGTTTTGTATGCAAGTGATAAAATTTCCGGAAATTTACACGTAAACAATCGGTAGAGGGCGATTTGTTGGTAATATCGCAATATTAGTGTTTACACATGCAGTCAGACTAGCGTGGCCAGATTGGATCAGCAGAAAACTCGTAGATAAACTTGGTTTAAAGCGAGCAAACTGAATCTTTCACGAAGTCAGGTTAAAAAAACGCTAATAAGGATTTATTATGTGGTAAACGTCCATTTTGGTGCGGCTTCTAATAAGCACGCAAAACAGCGAATCTTAAACCCGGAAATGAATTGTTGTTTACATTGCGTCATTGGATACGCAGTCATGTATAAACCTTTCTATCGACGTTCCCGTCTCGTCTCATTGTCATAAGGGACATTTTCCTGCGCTTAACATCAAATACCAATGTCTGTGCTCTGGAGATAATTAGTGGAATATGATCAGTAAGTTCGATTAAACTGCCAATAGTTTTATATTCGAACATGAATCTTTATAGATATAGAAATCGTATTTTCACATAGATCTACCTACAGTATCCAGACTTGCATTGTTATGAATAATTAATTAGGTAGGCGTTCCTTATTCAGTTTTTATGTATCCTTTACTTAATTGATAGAGTAAATAATTCGTTAAACGTGTATTTAAAGGTACATGCTCTGGAACTGAAGCGTCTCGAATAACAATCAAATGAGTATCATTTTAATGCATAAATCAATTAATGAAGCCCTGTAAGATATTTACAAAATATCCCGCTAGTTTACTCAAAATGCACATTTCAAGATTTCAAATCTGCCGATTTCGGCCACAGAAATTATTCGTCATTTTCACAACTCGACCCTTTCGGTATCTGTCAAAACCAAAAACATCGCGAAAAAAATGTTAACGAACTGAAATGGTAAGTATTGCTCATTTTATGTTCACTTGAAAGACAGCGCACATGCTCAGTTAAACACTCGGTCGTATCGGAAATATCGTTGTCGTCAATAAAAGGCTTTCTGCCTTTTATTCAAACCGACATGAAAATACTGACGCGCGCGTTATAGGGTCATTTTTGAACCCACATTCTTCTTTGACTTTTTGGTAATAATTGGTTTTACAAGTGACAAACGCATTTTTGGTTGACGAAAAAAACAGCAGTTCCTGGGCATGCCCCTTTAATACATAATTACTAATACATTGTGTATGTAAACGTTCGTTAAATAGCAGATTTACAGAGTAATTACTAAAATAAAGAGGTATTTCGCGGATATAAAATTGCTACGTCACGGTTATGGGCCGGGCTATTCTGCTAGTTTTGGAAGCGCGGGCAATCTAGGTATGTGAGGAATTAAGAACAGTAGATGTGCGTTCGTTGTTCGTTATCGTCGAGACATGTATTGCTTCGCAAGAAACAATGAAGATATAATTATCGATGAAAAACTGTTTTTATTTTTTTGTTATTCGAAACTATACATCAAGCCGTTCCTCAGAATCATTCTGGGATGTGTATGTATGCTAGACGTAAACAAAAATACCAAACAGAGAAACGTTACTTCAAATAAATAGATTGAAATGATAAAAACTCAACGATGATTCAAAATGCCAAACAACCCAAAAACGGTGGAAATTAAATATTGTAATACATGTAGTTCTTGCATAATAATTCATGGAATTCAAACATTTATAGTGTATTCAACTAGCCTATTATTTCGAAATGAATCAACCATTGCTACTTGCGTTTCTTGTCCAAACCGTTTGACAGTGTTATGAAAATGAACGTTTTTTTACAAGAAAATTTTAGAAAACGGTTTGGACAAGAAAATTAAAAAAGTAGAGGGCCTTCAGTGACAAAATTCTGAACAAGAGGTAGCCCTTTATGTAAGGAGTTGCAACAGTTATGTGGCTTTAGAAGAAAACGAAAAATAATGCACTTACGTGGTGTTTTCCTAGTGTAATTGACAGAAAAAGCGCTTGTAACGATAACATTGTGATGTCACTAGGTCACGTGGATTCCCCACACTGATATAATTTGCCGAAAAAGAACGAATTACAGTAAAAAATGTAATGTTGTACTAAACTAAATGAGAACAGTGGGATGAATCGAATACATGGTGTCGGAGATGGAGAAGGTTTATCCGGTTCGCTGCGAAAGCGAATCGTGACTCGCTAAAGCTCGCCGGATAAACCTTCTCCATCTCCGGCACCAACATGTATTCTCTATATAAAGTCATAACAACGTATTATGAATTTGAGGCTTAAGATCGGTGGGTATATTCCATTGTATTCCCAAAACTTGTAAAAATGGTATCACTTGAATAAGGTATCTTGAAGAATTGCACTGTGTCTAGTATATCAGTCTGATCTATTTGACTTACACATTAAAACAGATAATCTGTGTAAGTCAAATAGATCAGACTGATATACTAGACAAAAGCAGACATTTGTATAGGATATTTATTTGCTTTATAATTACCTTCTTTGCACATTAGGAGTAAAATATATAAATTAAGTCTTCAACAAATTCTTACTTATTATAAGAAATGCTTTTTGTTTTTCGAATTGTATAAAAGTGGGGGCTGTATTTGCCAAATACTGGCGCGGCAAAAACAAACCGGCGGAGGTCTAATCTGATTTTATTAACCTTGGCATTTAAATACATTTAATATGTATGATGTTTATTGTACATCGTGCTTATTGAATAGCCATGTGCTTGTTGACACACATTGTCACCAGATAAATTAATACGGGGTATCATTAATCAGCAAGCTATCATCAATTATAAGTGTTTCAAAATCAACACAAAGTACAAAGCCGATGTTCAAATTACCTTCTATAATTTGGATAATTCGCGAATACACTCATTAGTACTTTTCAAATATAATTAAAGAAAACTCCCGAGTTGTAATACCACAATTTTTACCAGTTCTTGCCCATATTCTTTATATGCAGTAGTATATTGGAATTAAAATTAATACGAGCATTTGAATTTTGAAATGGGTCTTTGCTGGTCGTCAGTCCACGTCCGTCGTCGTGCATCTTGCGTCGTGTGTCGTCAACGTTTACCTTGTAAGCACGATAGGGGTCACAGTTTCTGTTGGATCTTCACAAAACTTGATGACACCGTTTGTGTTGATACCATTTTGGACAATTTCGAACACGGGATATTAGGTGTAAAAAGGGTTAGACCGTCAGATAAAATAAAACATTGTGAACACTCTGAAAGTCACTGTTTCAATTGGATCTTCATCAATGCATATCTAAATGAAATTCACACATGTGTCACCTTGGTTAAAATGTAGATCACCGGGGCAAATAACAGACAACTTTGTAAACACTTTCATGGTCACAGTCTTGATTAGATCTTCACTTTGTTATAACAAATAGTTGACAGCGCACTACTTTTTTCTGATGTAGAATTCGTAATATATTGCTTTCACCTAATGTAAGATTACTTTTTATGATCGTTTGCTTCTTAGTTTTCGGTACAACTTCATATAACCTTTAGGGTCAGCCCATGAAATTTGATTAGTCGAGAAACTATTCTTTCTTTTCTCTGACCAAAGCATATATATTATGTTACCTTATTATTGTTGACATTCGGAACATAGACAGGTTTTAATTGTCTTCTATCAAACAAAATATCAATAACATATTGGCAAATGTTATTTGTTTAGTCACAATTTGTAATAAATGTATCCTGAAATAGAGAATCATACTGAAATATGTACATTAAAACATAAATATCAATTCACTTTGACATAAAACTATTTGTACTGAGATTCCACAATTATCAAAATGAGGTGTATATTAAAAAAGATCTAGGCGGTGAGACCGCAACTAGTGATGAGTAAATTCAAATTTATTTTGTCCTTATATTCTGAAAATGTGAAACGCCATGTAAAATTGATGCTCTGGGAGCTTTAGACGGCAAATATCAATATTTTATTCAATATAATTCGCCTTTGTTATAATGTCATCCAGTCTTTTTTTATTTTTTGAAGTGCTTATTTCGTCAGTGTTGCTGAATCTATTTTGCGTGCGTAGAGTTATGTATACGCGTTAATTGTATATGCACCAGATGTTTTATCAGTAGACTAATGTCATGACATGTCTTGTCGTTTCGTGTCACATAATGCGATAGTATGTGTTGTCTCCATGTTTAAGAGTAGGCTGTGCTCATGAGATAAAGCAGAACTCTGTGATTTACACTGGTGGCCAACCTAAAGTGATTGATAATAATTACTTCAGGAGCTCTCGGGAATTAGTGTTGATGAAAATTGCTAGAAATGTGTTAAACTCCTATTTTTCAACTCCGAGTGTACAATTTGTTCACATTGTTCTAAGTGAAAATTAACACTCTTTGTCAAGAGATACAACCAATACATATCCAAAAATGAATATATGATCTGCTAACAATGATTTTAAAACATTTTTATGTCAATTTTGATCAGATTTGATAACGATTTGTTACAACACTTCAGCTCTGTTCTATTTCAGATAATACTAAAATTCTAAGACAGCAACATACTGAACTAATTCACCTAATCATTTATACACATGTACTGTGTATAGCGTTCTTATATTGAAATAACTATGTATTAATTAGTTAATACTGATTATCACCGTATACATTAATACGGGGTATCATTAATCAATTGTCCAAAAACAAGCTTAAACACAATTTAAAAACGAATATGTTTATATCAGGGCATTTTACAGGGAATTACCTCCTATTTGATGAATCAAATGAAAGATAATTTACTGATTGAATTGTTTCATGTTTATCATGGGTTATCAATGTGAGATCATTTTGCAATTATTATCTTTTATTTCAATTAATGGATTCATACACATTCTGAAATTTTGTTGACCTGCCAACGAATGTACCTCATCTGATTTAAACCAAGGTTTTAGCTTTGGTCCTTGTTAAAATGGTAAATAGAAATAGTAACGAGACCGTAAGTTCTAATTTATGTTAGAACATGCTACACTTTGCTAACAAATGAGTTTGCCATATATGGTATGCGATTTCATAATTTTACATCGATGTCGAAATCTTACAAAATAACTTAAACCGAGTGGTTATATGAAGTACTCGCATATGTTTTTAAACAGTATGGACCGTGTTATCAATTATTTCGTGTTCTATTTATTCCAAATGACTGGTTACACGAAAGGTTCTTTGTACACGAATATGTTTACATTATATATCAAAACTACACTAAGCATTTGTACTTATCAATCACTTCTCCTTTATTTGTATCAATACAAGTAATTTGAATAAGAACAATATGGGTTTCCAAAAGAAAACTTACTAATTTGTGAAAAGTTCAAACAATAAACTTATAAAAAATGTTACATGATAAGGTGCAATTATTAAACGTGATCAATGCAAAAAAATAATAAAGTGTGCGTACCATTTATTCTTAAGAATAAAACTAGATATAATATATCAATGTGACTACATGGCAATCACAAATGAATAAACAACAGAACAGTTTTGTTATATAGCAAAGTAAACATTATCTTTAAAATATTGACTGTAGAATGTGTCATTTTGTAGAACCATGGCGGAGTCGGGGATCATGAATTTTGAAGTAGATGGTGCGCGTGTGATAGAGCACGGAGACATATGTGAAATGTGTGAACATACGGTGTCAGTGGGGTACTGTTCTGAGTGTGAATGTTACATTTGTCAATCATGTTTTGATAACCACATTAAGGTAAAGAAATACAATCACCATGTGCTGCAAATAGCTCCTGACAGCAAGGAAGATGACCGTACAGTTCATTTCAAAACTTGTACAGAACACACGCAGCAAGAAGTTCGTCTCTACTGCACTGATCACAAGTGTTTTGGATGTGCAGAATGTATGTTGTTCAATCATAGATCATGTGAGTACAAGTACATAACAGAAGCATCCAAAGAATTCGAAGATAGTGGAGAACTTGCTCTTTTTCTTGAAGATATTCAAGACTTAGAGAATGTTCATGAAAACTGCATTGAGTCGATTGCGTCTCAGTCAGAACTGTCCAATAAAATTGATAAAACAACAGCAAACGACGTGCACAAATTCGTGAAAGATGTTGTATCATATGTAACAGATGAGGAAAAACGTGTAATCAAGAATGCAGATTCAAAGAAATCTGCAAATGATGATAAATTAGAGAAGTTATCGGATGATCTTCAGGATATTGGATCCGACATAACGTCTATAAGTGCAGATGTCAGAAGTGAAGACAGGATTTATAAGATGTTCATCCTAGCCATGGAAACAAAACAAAAATTAGTCCAGATTCGAGACAAATTAGAATCCATTGATTGCCAAAACGTTATTGACAGATATACATTCTATCCCGACAGATTGATTCAGCATCAGTTGTCAGAGAAACGTCCTCTTGGCAATCTTTCTGACAACACCCAATCAGAGGAAGGTAATTTATACGTGTCGTTTTCATTATACATACATGATCCTATTCACGATTATGATAAAGAAACATACTAATTTTAGATCATCTCCGTAACGATTAAATAGCAGTTCAGGTGAACAATAATAGGCATTGTTACACCGTATAGAGCTTACACCGTACAAAGCTTGGATGTAAGCTATATACGTTGTCACGCAACGTTTAGAGCTTATCGTTAGCATATACGTTGATGATAATTTGGCTGACGTATAGAGCTACATGCCGAATGAACTAGATTAAAAGACAGGTATCTAATTTTTATTTTTTATACTTTTATAGAACTTATTTTCACAAAAGAGTAAAATGCGAATTCTTGCCCAATTATCGAGGAACCTTTACATAATTATTCCCAAAATAATGCAAATATTTCGTCCATGTGTCAAAGTTGTTGATCGTAATAAAGATACGAAAGATGAAGATATGTCGTGCTTCTCTGAAATGACACACCATGAATATAGCTCATCCGGGTTGCTCTATTCAGTGAATGTCTCACTTTAATTTGGGGAGCTGTGCACGGGGGAAAACATATGCAAGTCGTATACTGCTGGCATACACAATATCAATATAATGAAATTCAAGTCAACGAAAACAACTTACTTTACTGAGAGCCATTCGGTTAAGCAGGGGTTACCTTATTTCCTTAAAAGACAAGCAAACATATCGCTAATACATCGAAAATACATATAGTGGCATCAGGTGTTTGCATAAACAACTAATTTATCATCATTACAAATTTAATGAAATTAATCATGAATCAGAAATATTGGATCTCTGACCGAGGAAAAGCAACAATTGCTCCAAATACAGCTTCCTGTCGAGTACGGGATCTATATTCGGTGAACAGAACTTCCCAGGGTAGCTGTCATGATACGATAATATTTGCGAATACGCTATTCGAGGAGCTATATTCCAAAGTATACCTAAAGGGTGTGACAGTGCACTGTATTTCTTTATGCAATTTTTACAAAACGTTCACGGGTACTTTTAAGACGCAAATAAACACAAATAATTATGCAATTATTGTTGAAAGACTGACCGCCCATTCTACACTTTTATGCGACCTTAAATTACATACCTACCCTAACTCATCATTGTCCATTTAAAACTTTTCAGCAAACGAGCTCTATACGTCAAAATAGTGCATATTGACCTATAGAGCGTACGGTAAGCTTTATACAGCGCAAGCTCTATACGGCGTCATCGTCAACGTATGGAGCTTACATCTTGTACAATTAAAATCATATGTGTATTAATTGCCACATGAGTTCTTTCAGATGATTTTGACTATTATGAACGTAATTACAAAGCAGAGTGCTTGGATACTCAACGTTATAAACAGCAATTGTCCATTCAAGACAAAAACACTAATCGTCTAGAACAACAACTGTCAACTCAACAACAGGTTAATAAACGTCTTCAACAACAACTGTCTACACAAGAACAACATTCTAAGCAACAATTGTCCTCTCATACACAGGTGATTCAACGTCTTCATCAGCAACTATACGCACAAGAACAGGAATGTAAGCAACAATGTTCCACTCAAAAACAGGAGAATCAACGGATAAATCAACAACTTTCTACACAAAAACAATACATTAAACGACTTCAACAGCAACTGTCAACACAAGAACAAGAGCTTAATCAACTGCACAGCCAGGTTATAAACTTTTTTGTCACCTTTATGTTTAATTCATGTACATATATAATGATCAGCATTCATTACAAGTTTCGATATCTGAAAACTGAAAAGTAAACAACAAGTATCTGTTAAAAACAGGTGAAAACTTATGTTATTTTTTTATTTAGCTCACCCGGACTGAAATCAGATACGAATCATTAATTAGTTATTGTTGCTGCGGATCATGAAATGACCTAAATATGTTTTTATTCAAACATGTATGATATATGACTCTAGATATGCAATGCATCGCAAGGAAATGTTCTCGTTCACGAAATATTATTAGGATACACATTATACAGTTATGCTTATTTCAATAATTCTAATTTATATATGGGTTGATCCTGTATGAAACATGAAATGCTGTTTTAGTGTCCGTTTTCAAATTCTATCATAATTTTCGTATTACGTGCATTATTCTCAGCAGATCGTACAAAAGTAAATTGAAGGACATTTTCGTCAAGCATTCGATTAGTAACAATGTGTACATTGCTTTAATAAACACGCACATGTTCGCATTCAGAAGCCTGTCAGGAAATTTGTATTATCGTAGACTGTAATATATCAGACGTCAATGAAATCTTTATAATGTAGTGCATATTAGCCTGCGGACATGTATGCGATGTTAGTCAGATGAATACGAGCAGAACAATTGAATGTCCTACGTGTGGTATTATCTTTGGTGGTACGTACATATTACTTATGTTCCTATGTGTATATATATCAACAACTGTAAATGAATGTACAAATACATTTGTGTCGATCAACAATTTAATTTTCTAGACAGTAAATCTATGAATCTATCAAAAATAGTGCGTAAACATTGCTACGTTTTGTATTATAATCGTTGGGTTGTTTGACGATGTTCATTAATTATAATTAATTTAGATATTTCTTCTTTTAAATCTTTAACAATCTAAATATCATCAGAATTCTTAGACAATAAACTCGTCAAGAAGAAAACCATACAGAAATCAATAAATATATAATATTACATAAAAATTGTCTTCCACTTTTATAATACATTTATATTATACCATGTACACACGTTTTGGGTTATTGCATTTTGTGAACTACAGATCAGCCTGATGGTACATTGAGAACAGAGAAACAAGGAGCCTACAGCAAGTTGATATTTAAATTTGGCAAAGGAATGCAATCGGTAAAACCTTATTTAATTTGTTTGAAACACGAATGTGGAAAACATTACACCAATCTAGTGTCCGTTCATAAGGCTTATTAACTGCAGAGTTTGCCTATTTAGTCTTGTAAGTTGTGGTTTACTGTTTACATGAAGAGTTTAAGTAATCCTAATAAGAAATGTCAAAATGCTTAGTAAGGAATTAATGTGAGGAATTAATTTATCGTTGACGAATATATGTATCGTCTTCCAAATAATCCGTTATATGATTAACAGCATTATTTCCTAACATGTCCATATCTAACATTGTTTATCTAGTAATGTGTTCAGCCAATAATAAAACCAATGTTGACAATCTTACGGTTTTATACGAAGATTTTGTTGAGTGTAGTTTTAATTTCAACTCCTGTAAACCTCTTTAACATTCTTAATACCGTAATACAGGTCTATGTTATTATTGTATTCAGACGTTGAATCTGAATCCTGGGAAACCCTATGAAGGAAATGAAGTAACGGGATATGTAGAAATGTACAGAGGTGGACCAATTATTTTAGGAATGCTGAAACTGGCATTGAATCGAAAACTTTTGTTTACCATCAATACAAATGGACATATTGTTACGAACAAAATAGACATATTCACGTAAGTGTTGGACGTTAAATTGTAATAACATAACAATTAGGGCGGGATGAGTTGAGTATTGAATGGTTATTATATGAAATGCAGCTTGTCAATGACATATGTCTTCGTTCATTTAAAAATTTAGTTTCACATATTGGAGAAAATAATGTACTCGGTAACTCATGTCGTAAAGACAATACGAAACATTGTTCTTATTATATATTAGTACATATCCTACCTTTTCTTAACTACAGTCACTGGCGTAGCTTCCTTAATAAGATTCCGATCGCGCTACATCTATTTTAACAGACATGAACTTTACCGACTGTGTCAATAAACGTATCGTATATATGTACCTGGAATGTAATTTCATTTGTTATCGGGGTTAGCATGAAAACTAGCCACTTAAAAACTAACAATGATATAAAATCATTTTACTTTGAATGATGTCGCTGTGAACATGGGTTTCATCATATTTATTTTATCATTCGGTACAAAAATAATTCATATAATATATAAGCATACATTATATGGCAAGTGTCTTCACAAACACGTAGACTTGTCTCGGTCTTTTAGATATATAATCATATGCGTATGCTTTTGATATGATTTTGAAATATAAATGCAAGTTAGAATTTGAAGGAAAGTCAATGTATGATATGTATACAATGATATCGAGCTGTCCTTCAAAAGTGTATATCTCGGTGAGTAATAATCATCCATAATGATCGATGATAATACACCTGATCGATTATGATGATACAAGAAATTGCCGAGTGGTATGTAATGTTATTACGTCCGCAATAGGACTAACTGAAATATGTTACTAACGATAATGTTAGAAATTTATAATGTATTGTAAGTTGAAAGTTGTTATTGTGCCCCTTGCTTGATCAATTATCAACAATCATTCTCACATTATTCTTTTCTAAAATAAATAATTAATATGTATTTTTCTTTTTATTTCCAGTGAACCACCACCAAGGTGAGTGTTATCTTTGATACTGTATTTGGGTTTATCTCCATTAAAAATGTGCTTTCGATAAGTAGCTATAGTAATGGTAATTGCAAATGTAAATACCAGTGCACGGGAATGAATAATTGACTATACTTTTGTATTTATTAATTGATTTTAGAGTCATGATTGCTGTGGGTCTTGGGTGTATACATGTTTAAGTTATATCATGCGTGTGTGTTTCATGTCAATGAAAATCCAGAATTATTATTCATGTATATATCATATCGTACACTATAACCATGGCGGTACCATAATTTACGCTACTAATGTATGTAAGCGAATCTTTTCTCAAACAAATAATGTAATTAAATGATAATACGATCAAATACTACAGTATTCTTGAATAATATAATGCACCTATAAATATATAAGAAATGTATTACGACAATTATTTCGCAGTAAATTTAATCAGAAATGAAGTCTTAGTGAAGATATTTCCAAAGCTTTTCTAAATCGATATTCACTTCTTAATAAAACCTTTGTTGTAAACTACCACCATTTAACACACGGCTAACAAGTGCTTTTGTCACATATAACTTGGTTTTTAAAATTGCTATTATGTAAATGTAAATTTAGTGATTGCGTTTATGTCCTTTATATAAGCATGATGATGATTCTTTGCGCTTTAGGTCGGTTTATGTTATATTTTATGTCGTATGTATATTTAATTAGTTTTGAGCCAAAGAACAAAAAAGCGTTCACTTTCTCCGTCGAACAAATTCGTTTTATTGTCATTACTACTTCCCTTTTGTACCATTGTGTATTTAACATATATTACTTTATACACCAACTTTCATTGTTATGTTCACTGCATATGTACATTATGTTGTTTTCATATTTTTGTCAAAGAACTTAAATGCGCACAATTTTCCTTTTAACAATTTGTCTTTGTCTCTTATTAATGTTAGATAACTTATTAACGGCTTCAAGAATGATCTCTAGTTAATATTGTAATTATCTCAATAAACGTTATATAATATAATATTATATACATTTTAACATGTTGTTAGTATTGCTTATAGTTGATCAACTTTCATTTCATTTAATTACAGGAAATATGGGTAAGTATTGTCATTCATCTTACATTCTGTAAGTTTCACTTGTCTTAATTCATCGATGGTCTAGACGCGTTCGACACTTAAACATATATACTGGTTGATATATTTGACAATAGGATGGAGTATAATGAAGACTTAGTCTAACAAACACACAATGAGAAACATGTGTGCTTTTTAAGTTACGTCAAGGTATAAATTACCATATGCTGTACTATATACATGTATTCATTCGGGCGTTCGTTCAATATTGAACATGCTTTATAGTATTTATACAAGCATTATCGTTTTATACGTGTACTATTTAGATAATCAGAATAACGTTTATGTCACCCGTATGACATTTGATATTAAAACATATTCAAATGAAGGAGCACAATATGATAGTGATATCATGACATGTATCTATTTCATTCCAACATTTTATAAAGATTAATTATATAGTGCATAACAAGGTTACCTTTTACATAAATAAAACTGCAACATATCTTCAAGGGTATAATTTATTCTATGAGTCATCTTTGCCTCTTGTGATTCAAGATAAAAAGAACAAGTAAAATGTATGTCTTCAGAACAACGGGCGCATTCCCGTGTGTGTCAATATATTCGTAAATGGACACAACTTGCACTGATAGAAGTTGTTTGTCTAAACCTTTAGTAGATAAGATTTCAAATAGTGTATTTCGCATACCATTTAATATGTATTAAATGATTATAGTACTGATTTTTATGATAAAGTGAACACACGTTTATTTTGCACATCAAACGTGTAGTTGCATGCAACTGAAGTTTTACTATAAAAGTTCTTAAGCCACATGCTATCTATATGCTAGATCCCTGCATTGTATTACACGTATCAAATCAGGCATAAATCAATCAAAGCTGAACGTGTCATTACAAAAGATCGCAAACAGTTAATAACAATGTACATAATATCAACAACAAAAAAAGAGTTCATATTCTTTATAATTTACATAAAACTTACAACAAGTCTCTGTCTGTCGCTAATCACCACACTTCTGCTTCCTTACCACTGTACTTTGTAACTAAGTACTGTAAACTTCATAGCATATGTCTTATAAGTCAAGTGAAATGTATACTTTTCTGAATTAACAACAAGAAAATATTGAAATTCCCCCCAACTTTGTATATAAAGCATTAATATTTTCATATTCCAAGATAAAGAAATAATAAAGAAATAAAAATAATAAACAAAGATATAAACGAATCAAAGTACTTACATAAAAAATTAAAACAAGTACGGAAGTAAGTAAGAATTTGAAAAATACAACATAGAAAATGTATGTTTAATTGTAAGTTAATATCAAAGTGAATGATGATAGGTAACGCTAAAATATATCTTTTTTTAAATGTTCGTGTACATTTGTGAAAAAGGCAATAGCTGTACTTAGAGGATGGGTTTTAAATTAAAGTTTTGCACACTGAAGCGTTTGCCCTTTTTTAAACAGAGCTTGAACTAATGACTATAAGTTTTCGCATTGCTCGTCATATTTTATCCCCCAAGATCTCATTAGTTTCCAATTAAAGACATTTTACTAAATACTGTGAATATGTCTTATTTCAATGTGTATGGTGCCCTGAACTAATGATGGGTTAATCTGTATACAGAGCTATTTTCTTGATTTGTAATATTTAAGACTAAAAAATATGTTCACAGAAGAATTACAAATGCAATTTAATTAATCTTTTAAATACATGTTGTGCAAACGATATGGTTATTTTATATTCTCACATTCCGTTCAATATTCTTACATCATTGATTACTTATCATAAACGTTTTAAACTTCTTTCCAGTCCAGAGTGGTACGTATGTTTTATCATACTTTATATTACAGTTTTCCGCCATTACACCCGTCGTATCGAAATCACGTATCAAGACAGTGTTAGAACTTACGAATATGCATCCAATGTTGTTACTCATAGGTGTTAGGAACATTGCATCTCAGTTAAATGTCATTCCTACACAGTTTGTCAGTTACTTTAACCTTCATCCTACCAACATATTTTTTATCCTAATCCTACCAACTGGGGTCTGTTTGGACCGCAGCTTGAAAAATATACTGAAGCCTGAAAGGTAAAAGTCATACATAAGTATTGTTTGAATAGGTCAATTGGGCCAAACTAAGCAGTACAACATCAAACTTAGATATTGTTAATTTTTTCATACCTTTCCTGACCTATGATAAACTTCTAACCATTACATATACCAGAGATAGTAATAAGAATGTCCATTGTATACAACACATGTACACAGTACATTGTGAACGTAGCCATCTTGTACGGTTCTACCTTCTCTAAAACGCTTGTGTCATTTATGAATTTGCGGTTTTGCATACTGGAGGTTTCAAGTTAGAATTTACAATATTATTATATTTGTCGATAATTTGCAAAGGCTGATGAAATTATTAATGACTAATATATATATTCAGCGTTATCAACGACGTCATTCTTTTTTATTGCACAATTCAAACCTATCCGATTTTCCTGGAATTACACAATAATGTTAACATTCAGTATTACATTAATTACCCGTTATACATTACGTCACAGAAGACGTCAAACAAAATGTTCACATTATTGGCGTATTTGTATGCACAACGAAACGCATGATAGATAAAATATATTTTCTGTAATATGTTGCGCTATGTGAACGTAAAGCAGAGTTTCTATGATAGCAAGTATACTTTTATGATTTTTCTTAGTCATCTGATGTTACATGGAAATTTATGCTAATTTTTATTTTCTGCACCCCTTTAACAAAACATCTTGATTGCTATCCCATGCCAAAGGCTGGGTGATATAGCTTTCGTTCGTCCATCCATCAAGATGTCTGTCCGTCACACATTTCGAAACTTGCAATGATTTTAAAACTTATGAGAGTTTTGTTTGAAATGTAAAATATAGGTAGAGCGTCATGAGTTTGTTAATACTTATGAAGAACCATAGCTCTTCAATGCAGTTAGGCAAAATTATCCCTCTCTTCAACTAAGAAAATTCGTCATTTTCGATGTGATTTTAACTTGAAAATAACTTGAAAAGTACAAAAGGGAACCACAGAAACGTGAACAATTGGTAGAGAGTGATAACTGTAAGAGTATTGTTTAAGAGTCATAACTATGTCATGGATTTCTTCTAAATTTCTCACTTTTGAATTTGAAAAGTACTAAAAGGGAACAGAATGAAACCTGCAACCTAAGTAGAACGTGCAGTGTACTGAGCAGGAATGTTAACGGTATTGTTATGCTGTTTTTTTTTTGTATTTTTATGCCTCTTTGTTCTTGTATTCATAATGTTTGAATTTGAATGTTAAATAGTAAAATTGCGTTTAAAAATTAATATGTTTAATTATGTGCTTGTCTATTACACTACATAATCTAATATACTGCATTCTAGCTTTATCGTCTTTCGCCTTAGTTTAATCCTCTTTTCTGTCTGTGTATGTATTAACATTTTGTTTCTATAGCAATTACTTTTGTATAACTGACCAAACAAAGCTTTATGCGGCTTATATGTTACGTTTCTCACAGCTTGAACTTAAATGTATCATTTAATCTTTCTGTCTTCAGAAATACCCTTTCTTCTAGTTTCAGAATGTATATACATGCCTTTTAATTGGTCGTTTTAATTTATATCACTCCCATTTTTGTATGCATGACTTGCCCGCTCGGGTGGTCTGGTCAAATTGTGACTCTGAAAATTCATACGACAGAAGCTACTTGAAATTTGTCTCAGCTGTACGGTGAATGTCCACAGACCAGTTAGTTCGATTGCGCCATCACGTTTTATTGTGTTTCATATTTGGATTGTTGTTCACATTGACATTATTATTGTTATCATTCCGTTAAAAAATAAAGTGGATCATTGAAGTTTTTGACTGATGAGCAACAGGAATCCCTGTGCTGACAGATTGTACATTTAGCTAATTCCCCGAAATAAAGTAACGCGCGTAGACAACAACGGAAAGAATAGTTAATTAGCGGCGTTACAGTATACTTCAATTTTACTGAATTATTCCCTCGTTCGGGTCTTAGAAAAAAATGTCACTTTTCTGTTACTTATAGTAAAATTACCAAAGGGAACTGCATGAAACTTGTGCTTTAGCCAACTGACAAAGTTACTCGGCGTGGATGTCAGTTCGACGAAATTACATGTTCCATGTATTAACAACAATATGTATTTCTGATGAACTCATTTAGATTTATTTCTTTTCAGGTATCTATGGTACGTATTAATTATATGTCATCCTGCAGCTTTTTATAGAAATCACGCGCGGACATACAATAGGACCATATTAAGTCAGCCGATAATCTCAAGAATATTTCTGATATGATGTTTATCATTTTGTATTTAATACATTACGAATCGTACTCAGCATATAGGCATAAACAAACTAAGACGAATTGTTGTCATATGAAGTTTACCAGAATAAATTTATGCAATAAGAAAATATCACTCCGCGTATCCAGAATCAGCGTTGAATTGTAATTTATTTGTTGTATTTGATTCGCAGTAAACGGTTAGCAGAAATCTATAATATACTGTACTTTTTTTATATATTTCAGGCATAGGAGGTAATATTACAGTAGTACATTATTTGTGTTGTGTGCTAAGTCGATGTTTCATTATTTTCGAATCTATACGTTTTCATCAATGCAGTTACTTTGATGACATTCCGTTTTTATCTTAGGCAATGCATTTCAGATCGCCGTGCTGATTTTCACATATTCTGTTTTTCATTTCATCAACCTATGACAGATGAATATTGAAAATATTTTAGGAATTCCATTAGCGATAAATGTATTAGACGATGATAAATGATACATAAGATAAATTATGTAATAATTATGAAAGTATTACAGCGAATACATAACCATACATTTGTGTCGCTTCATGCAGTATAAGTCGTACGTATAATTAAATAAAGTTCTAAATGTATTACTTGTTTTTGCACGGGGAAATATACTGATTTATAAATCCGATGAATTCACGCCGTCTTTTTACAAGTATGCCGACATGTCTGTATTGCATTATTGTTCATCAAAATTATTCAAATTAAACAAAGTTGTCCTTTATGTACAATAAACATCAATTGTTCAAGTATATGAATCATGTTTATCAAAATAATATTGAAGCCTTACTTAACAACATTTACTGCTCTATTTTATGTGTATAGAATGGTGGACTACTGCACCAGCTCTAGAGTAAATGAACAACTACGTGCAAAGGGAATAACTGAGGCGGATGTGGCTTAAGTTGTTGTTATTGAATACAATATCACAACAGACTTAACTATATTATATAACCAAACACATTGCTTATACTGCATGATGACATTTGTAAATTCACATAGATTTTACGCATGCTGATCATAAATATTTGAATGAGAGAAATTATTCTGATTCGTTGAGATTGTATGTCTGGATGCTGAACAAGTTAAAAATATAATTATTTTGTCAATATACCTATATAACAAAACCGGAATGAAACAAATGGATATGTTTATATGATATTATTGGAATATCAACCGTGCACTTATTAAATCATATTGAGTTTCAACAATTACTGCTTCAACGAAATGTACATATTGATTCCGCACAAATTGTTCACATATTCTAAAATGCATATACACCATATTTGATTTTTGTATTGGATCATCTTTTCGTATTTCTAAGGTATGTTTTAATCTGAATATCGGCATTCATTAATTGATAGTTGATTGGTTTGATAACCATCTGCACTATTCTAATGTGGATTAGATATTCCTGACTTCATCTATGTACGCAGACATGAAACACACGTTGCTAGAATATTGACAATATAACTCTAAGTGATCATGTTCATATATCTAATACATAATGTTCAATGAATGAAAATGCATGATTAAATCCAGGTAATTAGATCCGTTTTATACACTATGAATAAAAACTTGCCATATTCTTTCTGCTTAATAATTAAACAATAATAAATGATAATCAGAGCATATTCAACATGTTTTTGTGTTATTATTAAAACGGCGTATATGGGGGAAAAGACAAATATACAACAACAGTTTAGTTGTACATTGAACGTGCATCTTGTAGATAATTAGTGTACGCCACGAAAGAGAAATACGTAACTCCTTCCATAGCATATTTGCACAAATATTACATAATATTTGGTGAATATAATATGGTATCAGTGTTGTAACTGATAACACAGTTATACTTTATTAATTATCACAGAATATATATACATAGTATTCTATTCTGCGTGTTGACACACATTTTCACAAACATTTATTTTATCATTGGAGCGGTAATACTTTGTTAAGAGAGATAAGAATGGTAATTTAACGCGTGATATAATTATTACGTATTCTGTATTTTCCTGAGTTACTTCTTTTACCTTAAATGAGCGACCAGTTAACGTGTAATATGAGTATTGTGTTTTCTCTATTTTCCTGAGTTACCTCTCTTTTTACCGTATATAAGCGATCAATTCACACAAAATGTATTATTATGTGTCGTGGAAATACATTATAAACATCCAAGCTGTTGAACAATTATATATGACAATAAAACACAGAGTATATCTCATTCTTGCTTCCCCTTTCTAATCAACAATTCTATATAACAATAAAAACACAGAGTACATCGTATTCTTGATTCCGTTTTATTATTTGAGTCAAGAATCAATGATTTGTAATCACTGGTATCAGACAATAATTCCCATAATATATCAGTCGGCATTGCACATGATTGAGATATTGCTTGGCATGTGAAATTAATAGAGAAACTGATGTATTGAGGTACGGGTCATACAATTCCGAGCGATATTACAAATGCCGTCCGTCAATATCTTACACAAACAAGTTACGATCGAGTAATATAAGTTGAGAATAGCTCTTAATGAGGAGAATCAAGTAAATATAGATATATATTATATGTGAACGTAACAACTGCATTTGTTCTTTTTCTATACACAATTAGAAATAAAATGTACCTTCCATATTTAAATTATTCTGTACGCCGATTTGATAATGTACATCTAAGATTAAACAGTGAACTATCTACATTGTACACTCATATCTGATTACCTCAGTATCATATAATGACAACTACAGTACATTCTTCCGGTTGAAATATTGCCCATAAATAGTTCGGTAAAAATCAGATATGTATCTATTTCAATGGACAAATACATGTAAAAATCATGGTAACTATATTTGTTGTTTTGATTGAGGTAGATACGAGATTTGTAAGACTGAAAGCATATTGAAATCCTGGTAGTAAGTCTGAAAATTCAAATTCTCTTACGAGAGTATTTTATCAAAATGTCTGAAATATATAGTATACGATATTTGAAAGTCAAAATATAAAGATATATTCTAAAAAGTTTGTGAAAATGTCTACTGACGTTTATCATTACTGGAGTATTATCACCGATTATAACATAAAGAAATGGTCCAAGATAACAAGTAGATTAAGGAATTTCAGCCTTAATAGTCGAAGTCAAGTTGAATCTTACAAAAGTTCTTGCAAAATAAACACAACTCATTAATTCGTCAGATATGGTTTATAATTCAGCAATGGGAACACCATCGTCATCTGATAAGTCATTCTCACAAATAATTTAGATTTTTTAAGCCTTCTGGTGCCTTAAAGCTTCAACACTGATATCATTGGTTGCATTTAGGCATAAAAACACTTATTTGCCATTAAGTATTATAAACATAGATTTGATACTAGGTAACGCATTTTTTATTCAAACACTCCAACCAGAATGGTTGAATAAGATAATCTTAAATTGTATTTCTTTAACTTGTCACAGACCTATGTTTATGAAGTTAAATCGTATAACAAGCTTAATGTGAAGCACAGCTATAATGATCGCGGGTGTATAAGAAGCATCGGAAAATGTCTCGTTCCTCGAACAAGGCATTCTTTACATAATTGTAACAAATATACACTAAAATATTAATGTTTGTGAAGTACGTATTCATTATTCTATTTTACAAAGTATAGATTCCCAGGTCGTATGGGGGACACTGTAGGGTTAAGACAACGCGAGATAATACAAAGTACACTTGTTTTATTTAAACATTACACAAAATATTGTTCTTCATATATGTAGTCACCATGTCCAAAATGACCTGTGGAGATAATATTTATATCGTATAAATTATTAACTCATATTGCATACATGAATAGTTTAGATAAACGCTGTTCTCGGATTAGATAATTTACATCTAAGATTAAACAACTGATCACTACAGTGTGCTGTATCAACACATCAGTATACAAATGAATGAATATATTAAAGTTTTATACGTATCGCGATCATACAACTGTTTCACAAGGACCGGAACTTCTTACTAAGGGAGCAACTTTAACACTGACCATCTAGTGAAGAGTGTAAGTTTACTCATATATTATATCTATTACGTATATCCGTGAACGTCTGAGGCTCATAGTGTCTTAAAATAGCTAGTTGTAACTGAAATACTTAACTAAAACATAAATACTATATTAATTATGTTTTTCGAAAGCGCGTAAAAGTGGAGGCTGTATTTCACAAATACCAACGCGGCAGAAAAAAACGGCGGAGGTTTTATTCTGATTCACCTTAGCATGTATATACATGTAGTATGTATATCGTTCTTATTGGAAAAGCCATGTACTTCTTGACACATATTCTCACCAGACAAATAAATTGTATACGGGGTATCATTAATCAGCAAGCTATTATCAATTATAAATATTTCAAAATCAACACAAAGTTCAAAGTCGATGTCTGTACTAATTTATTAAGATGATTTGAATAATTCACAAATATACTCATTAGTATTTATCAAATATAATCAAAGGAAGCTTATGAATTGTATTAACACAATTATTACCATTTTAAGGCATAATGTTTTACGTGCTTGCATTTTCACGCAGTCGTATATTTGAATCAATTAACTTACTTGCATACATACAAACTGTTGTTTCATTTATTTCCTGTTGTTCTCATTTTCGTGGTTTTTGCTAATTCAAAGGGTTATTTCCCTGGGACCTAAAACTGTGAATTTTGAGTTTCAATTTAAACTTTGTTTGCTTGGTGAGCTTATTTAAACTGTTTACCAGCTCTGATTTAAAAGTCAAGTTGGAATATTTGAGACCGTTGCTTACGTTATAACAAGTACCGATGGAAGCCTTTGGCAATTATTTGTAGCAAGCTTCGTAGAACATTTTCTACGCACCTGAGAAATTGGATTTGAAAAGGGTATTTGCCGGTCGTCAGTCCACGACCGTTGTCATGCGCAATGTGTCGGGCGACGACAACGTTTGCCCTGTGAGCACGATAGAGGTCACATTTTTTTATCTTCAGAAAAATAGATGACACCGTTTGTGTTATGCCGTTTTGGAAAAGTTCGAACACGGGATATGTCGGGTAAAAAAGGTCAGAAGTTCAAACAGATTGAAACGTTGAAAACAATATTTAAGAAATATATGCAGAAGGGGCGGATCCAGGTTTTCAAACAAGGGGACGTAATATTTATGAACTAAAGGGGGCGCCCGCCATGCACGCTATCTTCCCCCGTCCCTTGAACCGCTGGTGCACAGTGTATTATTATCATTTTGTAAGCTATGTCATATGTTTCGAATATAACCCTTCAGGGAAGTTCTATTTGACTGTTTATAAAATGTATGGATTATATAATCTGTCATCAACTGAAATTGTACATATTCCGAAAATCGGTGTATTTCACATCAGCATGGGGATTTATTGAACAGCTCCTGTGTAAGCGACTAAAAACCACAGGAGGTCTTATCTCTCGTTTTATCGCCCCCTGTGTCTGGTCACGGTCAGTTTGGAATTTAGTGAAGAATAGGGTCATACATTTTACTGATGTATGGTGATGAGACATAGATAACAGAGATAAGCTGTTTCAGCTATCGCCTGTATATAACTGCGTGTGTGGCTATTACTTTTTCCCAAAATTGCTGATTTCACATGCGTAAATTTTTAACTTTCCGAAAGCTTATTATGTAAACATTTGCTGCTGAGTTTTACAATCACTAATTTTGATTAATAGCTTTATTACACTAGCTCCTGCTGCCATTCAATATATATATATATTTATTTACTCGTACCATTTTTTTTCAGGACGATTACTTTGTGGGTATAGCAAAGATTAACTGAGAAAATATATATCTAGCAGATGTCACATGTTTTAAAATTTTCAGAAAACGGTATACAACAAATTTGACAAATCCTTTAATTACGTTTTATGTTTCAATAAAAGGTTTATTAGATCATAACCGAAATAATTGCTAATATTAAGTATTTTGTTCGAAAATTAAACGCGAGTTACAGGCCAGGTGTAAATATTTCTTACAAGTTTAGTCTATAGTATTGTCAAACAACATGTTTAATTTCATTAATCATTGTTAATAAGACTTTTTTCAAACAAATGATAAGCGAAATTCACAATCGGGCGAAACCCGTCTCCGTGGTAGCTGACTTCAAATCACTGTAACTTCTCGTTGATAGAGGGTCGTGGTTTCGAGTCCCGCTACCGACCATGACTCCTTATGTGAGAAAGTAGGCAGTTGCTTACGGAGAATGGGAGTCTAGTACTGGTTCTTCCCAGGAGCGATGCTTAGGTTAACTGTCCGCTTCATATGACTCTGACTGTTGAAAAGGTAAAACTCGATTTGTATGATGAGCCTCTTAAATTTCTTCCGCAGACATGCGTGCCCTGTTTAATGTTTTTATTATTGCTTACAGAAAACCGTACCGATTAAACAATATGCTGGTCATATTGTCATTGAATGCACGGGATTCACGAGCAATATGATTAGTGAAGTATACATTTCACATTGAGAAATTTCAGCTTACGAACTTCCTGTCAGTAAACGGTACTTCAAACTATATTTTACAAACGTCCTAATGTTGATTATGTGTCGCGCGTACCATTTTATTGATACATTTTGTGCATGTTAATACAGTGCTTGATTAAGTTAAGTTATCATGAATACCTCACTCCCATATCAAATATGAAGTCGCGGGTATTAATTTTTGATAACACATGCGCTATGATGCGCGTACAGTTGAAACAGGTTTTCGGTTATTACTAGTATATCTTTTTCCATTTATTTGACGAGTTCTTCCTTATAAAATCTGCTCTAGATTGTAGATTCAACTTGAAAACACCTTTACTTAATCCAATGTTTCTGAGGCAGACTTGAATGCTTTGATGATAAGCGAAGATTCAAAGAGCATAAAAAGCTGTTCCGTGATACATTTATAAAATTAGGTGTCATTTTGTACGGTCGCTAATTGTAACTTCACCTTTTTCTTGACCCACGCCTCACTTTGATTAATATTGACAGTTCAATAAACTAAGTAGTTTATACTTCCGCATTGTTAAGACGAATGGAAATTGTCACAATAATTGTAGAAATTGTACAGTTTATGCACCCGTTCTATAGTCACATATTATTTGTGAATATTGGATTTTATTCCGTAATATTGAAGGGCATATTTAGATCAATTCAATTTTTTGAAATACAAGACTTGTGACCTGGTGCATGTGCATGCCACACTATATACGCACACATTCTGGAATGAATATAAGAGGAATCATAAATTGCTAAATTTAATACTGATTTCAGTTGAGATAATAGATCTCGTCTCTGACGCATGGCTGACTTCATGTTATGAATAAGGTAAAGAAGCCGGGTAACAATCGATAGACTGCGTGAAAATCTTAAACTGGTTCCCGTTGACTTGTTTGTTCCTTTGGTGCACTGCAACATTGAGCGGGAACCAGTTAATGTAAACCGTTAAATCGATCAGACACCAGATAAGACCATAGATCAAGCAGACGGAACGTCTTTAATGATTTGGCCATTTCTTTTGTGTCAGTAAATACATTAATAATCTCATTAGAACCTTTCTAAAATGAGTACGAAGGTGTTTTTTAATGAAAGAACACGTATTTTGTATTTAGTTTGAAAAGATTATATTGTAGAACACATTATTTTTTGTTGTATTCATAAAGCTTTGAAAATGTAAAAAATGTTAAAAACTTTATATAAATTATTATTATTATTCATTATTGCTTCTGTCTTGAATACAAAATGTATTTATACAAATTTACGTATCATTGATCTGTCGATTAACAGGTGTAATATTCAATTAGAATTTAGAAGGTCTTGTATTAGATTTTACATAAGATAATCTTCAAATATTCGTGCTGTAAAACACTAATAACACCCGAATCGATAAAAATATTAGTTTAATCGTGTTTTATTTTTGTTTTAAAATATGACAAGTTAGTAAAATAACATTTGTTTCATAAATCCATTAGTCTTTTACTTGCCCGCTACTCAAGCAATTCCTCTGATACATATATTTTACTATCGATGAAGATATATGTATATTATCAAGGACTTATATACATACATGGATTCGCAACTGCTAAAAATAGCTCAAACGATATCGTTTGACGATCCCAAAATGCATTGCTATATACTCGGCAATGTCCGGGTGTTTACGAAATTTATTATACTAAAAAAACTCTGGCAATTGGGCACGGGAAATTGATAAAGCATTCAACAAATTCCTTAAAGATATTGAGATACATTTATAATCCATAAAGTCTAAGTATAAACATTGAAAAAGGCATCATTCGAACATTTTAAATTTAAAGATGGCGGACATCTATTATAATCCTTTCGTCTCCGAGATTAAACATTCGGAATACCACGGATATTTTCGCTGTAATTAACATTCGGATCATCACGGATATTTTCGTATTTTCCCTTTTGTAAACAAGAGTATGAAATCCCGTTGATTCACATGTTATAAATGTGGGATTTGATTACGTTTAACTGTTAATACGGAAGTTGCGCATCCATGTATGTATATAAGTCCTTGATATTATATACAAACTAGTAAAATGCAAATCTGCAATATATACATTTACCACCCGTGGTGTTTATTGACTATCGATCTATGTACCAGGACTATATATTAGCGACGCGGCAATTGACCCTTCCTTGGATATTTCATTGACAGGCCGGTTGACCAATCAGATAACGGCATTTCCACTGACCTTCTGAAACCGACAGTATCATGTGTGAGATCAAACCGTTCAGTTGTTAAAAGATCAGAAAAAAACTAATCGTAACCAATAACATAAAAGTTCTCACTTATAATTTTCTGGTACTGCAACAATCAATCAAATACAATGTGTCAGACCCATACATAATTTTCTATTTTATATACAAAAAAAGCCGAGCGTCAATATTCTTCGAAATAGCACCGAGATTACGTAACATTACACATTCTAAGACACGTATAGGAACATGATTTTATTTAGTAACTTATACAAAACATAGTATCTCGTTACAAACATATGTATAAATACAATAAAGTTCGGATCATGTGATATCGTGAAAATTCAAAGAATAGAAGAAAGACAGATAATTAATGAAAACTAATAGTTCCAAAATTAAAGAGGTTGAGCTATGCTTAAAATAACATGAATCAAGAAGCACGATTTAGATTTGTAAACTGCAAGTTACTTATGAAAAAACAACAACAAAACAAACAAACAAAAAAGCATCATATAGACTAGAATCTGGGTAATGATTTTTACCAAAAAATGATGGTTACATCATGTCCACCTATAAATATTAAGTATCGACAACGACTGACTGTTTACGTAAAGAAAATGCATGATATGTGAATTTTGCTAGATTAATTATGTCTAATTTTTCAGTTGATAGCATGAGTTGAGTGAATTTGAAGACACTTGGGCGAACATAATAGTATGGTTTTAAAAATTGCTTACGAACATTTATATGTAGCAAAGTGGTAATCATCTTCGATGTCATTTGAATTACATATCAGACGTATGATAAATGCTAGAGCATTGAATTATGTGAATTCATCCTGCTTATGTTGTAAGGCGAATATTCATTGATTGTGATTTATTATATTATTGTATATTAACGGTAATATGTACATTGTACAATGTATTATAGTATATACTCTCCGTTTTTGGAGTAAATAAAGATATATATATATACTTGTCGAAATACTATTATACCAAGATTGAAAAAATACATCTATAGCACGTTGTTTAAAAACACAGTATAGGGGTAGATTCTAATCTAAGTGTCAATTTCGTAATTTCTGGCAACAAATACCTACCATATATATTTAATATTGGATGCAAACTGTAATTATCGCAACTATTTTAATGATAAATGTCATTAAATATAGTTTAATCGGACATGCGGTAAGTAGTATACATAATAAATTGGTACATACCAAGTTGTACACAGCTAATATTACAGATGATCATACAAATAAATAAATAAGTATTCGTTGCGAAACAAACATACTGTTTATAGCTTACTTAACACCTATATATATTAAGAAGTATATCATTAGAAAATTAAAATAAAACTATACTGCAGAATCGGGACAGATTTCTACAGTTAATACATGCACAATCATACAACAAGTTTGCGGTAAAATTCTCATAATTTTTAGTAATAAAAACTAATTTAATTATTGGCTAGATTTTTTGACGTTATGCACGGTATCAATACTTTAAATAATTGAGTAAAAAGTAACACTTAATAAACACTTAGTAAAACACGTCTAGATATACCTAACATAGCAGCACAAGGCTTATAAATTTGCGACAGTCATGAACAGCAGTACTGGGTAGCTATATGTAGCTCCTAGATGTAAGTGACTCCAAAAGCTGCGGGAGGTCGTAGTAGGGCTACGGGAGGTCGAATCTCTGAATAGTTTATTTGCCTTATCTGTCTTATCATGTGTGCATGTAAGATGTTGCAGTAGAAATCCATTGATTGGTACTGATGATAACTTTATGACTAATTAACATCCTGCTGATTTATATGCCGACTGATAATATATTAAGCAGAAGCTACGACCCGGTCTGCTTTATTACCCAGTACTGCACTGGACTGCCTGGTCAATAAATCATATACCTTGCATTTGGACTGGTTAAATCCAGGAACATTGAAAAAATCAGTAGGCCTAGGTAATTAATGCATCTAAATATTCGTTAACGTAGAATTAAAGTAAACCTGACAGTTCTTGTCGGGTATTTGTACATGCATCTTTCTGTTCATTGAAATACTTAGGATGCAAAACCTTCGCTCGTTTCCCAGCCAGCATCACTATGTCGGCCCGACATCAAGCCGATGTTGACATCAATATCGGCCCTATATCGGCATTTTTATCGGTTTGACACCGGCCCGCCTTGAATTTGCAACGCGGCTCGATGTCGGCCCGACAGCATTGGCCCAATATTGAGCCGATGTCCTGCCGATATTCCAAAATTGGCTTCAATGACCCTTAATACACTAGGACATTACTATAGGGCCTTCTGTCTTCAAGTGGTTATGATCTCTGACTTGAAATCAATAGCTCATCACTGCCATGATTTCAAACCCCACCATAACCAAAATTTCAATTGCGAGGAAGCAAGTTCTTCCCAGATGTAAACCTGGGTCTTCATCCACTGGTAATTAAAGCTGAAAAGGTCTCCAAATGATCACAGCTGTCTGTGTGATGTTAAACTTCAGAGAGATGTTCCTAAGTACAAACAGAAGCTAGTCAGATATGTATTGTTCAACTTGATACTAATATCAGATAACCGTAACAGTTTTCACTGACTTTCATTTCATTAACAAGATATTCTGGTACCATATGATGGAACTGTTACATATACTGATAATTCAGAATGATCAATTAAATGATGATCAAAATAAGATCTAGTTTCCAAAAATAATAAACTGAGTATTCCATAAGATAACAAAATGAACAGTTCACTGTATATTTATTCGTATAATTATTAAACAATTGCATATTCAAAGGGACTCGACTCCATGTTATTTAAAATCGAAACACAACTTCAAATGATAAAATAGTATTACAAGAAGTTCAGCATATGATCTGAAATGTGGTCCCTACAAGATATTGATATTAAGAATCTAGAAAAATATTAACAAAATTAAACTGACACATAGTACACATAAAAAGTATAGCTTGACATAATTTGAAATGTATGTTTTCCCAAATAATTAACCACAATAATTAAGAACACTGTAATAGTCTATTCCTGATTTATTTGTCATTGGTAGCTGGACTTCGGTTTTTTTCTCTTCTCTTCCTCCCACCATCTCTGTCACACGCGGTACGAAACCACTCTCTAGCCACCACCTCCACATCAGATTCTGTTGCATTTTTCATAGTCCTGAGTGCAGCTTCTGCAGCAAGATAATGATTTGATAAAATACAAAAATACAACACAATATTAAAAGAGGGCCAAGATGGCCTTTTATCGCTCACCTGAGAACAAAGACACTATAATTAATGACCAGATAATACAGTTTCCATCTCATATAAACCATTTTTACATAGATTTTGAGATCAAAACCAACAATGAAGGTATAATACTGTTAAACAAGCTAAAAAGTCAAGGGCCGTAACTCTTGAAGTCCTAGTCCGATTCTGCCCATAATCGACCTTGTCCAAGATCTTTTGGTTATACATATTTACTGAAAATATTTGTAGGATTTTTGAATAAATGAAGGCACTAGAGTGTAAACAAGCTAAATATAGCAATTTTTCTAAGTCAAGGGCCCATAACTCTAGAAGTTATTGTCCGATTTTGCCCATAATCAAACTTAGCGAGACATTGTGGCCATATACATTGTGAGCAAGTTTGATTAAGATTTGATAAGAGCTGTGGATGCTAGTGTGTAAACAAACAGAGAGGCCAACAATAATATGCCCCGATACTATCGGTAGCTGGGCTCAAACCCATGACCCTCTATCAGTGAGAGTTTACAGTAATTTAAAGTCGAAAAACTTAACCACTCGACCATGGAGACAGGTCCCCTCTCTTTGGGGGCAGCTGTCAAATTACCATAGCTGTAGAATGGGTCACTAAACAACAGATTCATACATATAATATTTTGTGTAACTTACTATGTAATACATTCGCCAACTTCAACTGACCAAATGCAAGTTTTCCCTTCTTTCCATACCAATTATATTTCTTCGCAATTTCAGTACACATTACTCTACTTAAAATACGTCTTACTGTGTCTTGTGTGGATTTTCCTCCAAACATGGCCAGATGATTTATCTGTACAAACTATAAAAAAAAATTTAGAGGTATTAAAGACCACATATAATATTACATATATCATAACAACCTGTAGTATCTAGTCATGCTCAAAATTTGTTGAAACCCTCTAACATTGTTAACAAAAAAAAAAAAAAAACCTATGATCTTCCTTTAAGCATACCTCATTCAGCAAATTAATTTTATTACTATATTCATGAAGTATTTGAACTAATTTTTCTAAAGCACTTTCCCAAATTAATGTGGGCCATTGAAAATAGATTATTAAACATAAGCCTGTATACACAAGTTTTAGAAAGTCACTAGCTCAAATAGAAACTTACTAGCCCTGGGCTGTGGGTAAATTTGTGCGAAGACTGTAAATTGTGTAACAATTAATTCATTAAGAACTTGGTGTGAACTTTATCATGTCAATTATTAAAACAATTTAATTTGACATTTACCATTCTAGCCTGCACAAAGCTATCTTCTAAAATCTTCTCAAGTTCATCAATTTCTTCCAATGATGAAACTGGGAGACTGACAGTCTCAGGAAGAGCAGCATCAGCAGCCGGTTCATTGGATGAGCAAATGGTTTGCATCATACCAACCACATTTGTTAGCATTCCACGTACTTCAAAAAGCTCTTGCCTCATTTTTTCAATAGCAGTAAAAATCTGCATGTCTCGAGCTAAAAATGACAGAATCAGTAATAAAGAAATTTCGTATCAATTGATTTAATGTTACTCTATTAAAATTTACGGGCGTAATTAGTTTGAAACATACAGCATCTTTCAATTAAAAGACTAGTGAGAATCAACTATGACCAAATACAATCTTGACTTATCATAAATTTGCATGTAATAATTTATCTAAACAGTTAAGAATTGCCTTCTTTTTAAAAAAATGAAATGATCATGATGATACAGGTTTAAATATATGTTAAAAAGGTTGAAACAATGAAATTTGATGAATACCAAATACCTTGACTTAATTCCCTTGTGTCCTGTCTGGGAGACTGAAAACTGTTCAAGCGTTGTTTGAAGCTGGAATAGTTGACTGTGGATGGAACAGGTGATGGAGGTTGAGAAATCACTGGTAATGGAGATGGAGGTGGCATTGGCAGTGGAGATTGAGGTAGCACTGGTAAAGGGCTTGCAATGAAAAGTTCTCTTTGAGGCAAACTACTTGTGATGGGTTTTGGTTTACTTTTACTAGGTCGCTTTCTGTCTTGAAGTACATAATCTTCTTCAGAATCCGATGATGAGATTGTACGTATACTGTGAACAAGCATATCAAATAATAAATGTACATCATTTATGAATAAAGGCATGTGTATATAAGTTTTATAATGTTTTCGTCAAAAGCACATGCATGCATATATGATAATGTTAAGGACATCAGCAGGAATATTCACTAGCAGCTAATATAGGCTGTTATTTAACAATTGTCCCTTGTTATGGTATCATCTAGGGGTGACTATTGGGTCTAGTTTTGACTATTGCAGCTGAAAGTACTATTGTCTAATTGTGATACTATTGCCATTGCTGGATACTATCTCGATACTATTGCAATAGTTATTGCCTAGATTTGAAAACCACAGAGTTAAGCTTTTAACTAAAAATTAGCACAGTGTAAGATACTTTGCTGTAAATACATTATATTGTAACATACTAAAATGTTTATGGAAATTATTTAAAATGAATTTGACAAACAGATTAATATAATAAAACCGAGTTCAGTGGAAGAGTGTATTCATGCTTCAGGTTAATTTAACGACTGCGTTATTGGTCGTTTATGGCAGATTGATGCCTGGGATTATTTTACAATTTATGAATGATATGCAATGGAAGTTGTTATAAATTAATAATAAACGTCATGATAAGGAAAGTATTGTAACTATTGATAGTTGAGCTAACTATTGTGATAATTATTGAATCAAGACTTTCACTATCGATCCATTCCATTGGAACACACAGGGTCGCAATGCGTCAATATTTCGATGAATCAGCCCACCCATAGTACATGTATCATCAATTTAACAATCATCCACATTTTAGTCAGTGAGCTATTATGGGTTTGTTATAATAAAGATTTAAAAATCATTCAATTTACTAACCTTCTGATTTTCTGTCTTTTTGGAAATCCTGTAATTGTTATCATCAGACTCAGATTCAGCAGGTGTTTCCAAGTCAGACTTTAATTCTGCTTCCCTCAATTTTCCTCTCACTTTCTCATATGATTCTGAAATTTTTTAATTGACCAGTAAATATTTATGTGCATAACTATACAAAACAGTCCTTGAATTTAGCCAACGGTCCCAAGAAAGAATCTGCCTGAACCACTGTCAATCATATAATTTTGAGCTGATACATTGATATTGTCTAAAATGCATAATTTAGTCCCCAAAACTAATGTTTTAGCAGTATATAATAAAGAATGTCCATTAATTAAATTAATACCATCATATGAAACATTGATATATGTATTGTAAGTAATATACTTTCATTAATCATTAATGTTGTAGAAACAAAATTTGATCTGACATGCAAAAAACAGGTTAAGATTTCGTCTGGTAATTTTCATTCAGACTGGTAAAACCTGTGCCTGCATCATATATACCTGCTTGTTGAGAAAAGATCATTAAGGAATAAAGTAGGAAAATTCTTTTTTTTTTGGTCAAACACATATTATGCATATTTGACTTAAATTTGATTTAGAGCACAGGTAACTGTATCATGAATAGGTTATAAAAAAAAAATAATATATATATATTTATTACTATATTAACAAGGTATATTTCAACGAAAATTCTCTGGACGATCACTGAGGTGACTTTTGTTTTTCAATTTCATCAAGGATTCCGGTGAATTCATGCAAATGAATATACTTTTTACGGTCGTAATTGAACAAAAACATATTCCTGCATTGAAAGCTTTATTTATTTACATTATTTTACCGACATAACATGTAATTCAACGTTTAAATTCCGATTTTATCTAAATATCAACGTAAAACTTCATTCTGTCGATGACTCTAGAGAAATCCCAGTGTAGTTTGTAACGTTCGTTTTCATTGGCCGGGAACCAAATACGTCATTTCACCTGGGAAAACCCCTTTGAAATCGGCCAATGAAAATCGTTGTCACAAACTGGATAGCACGCGCGTCATATGAACCAAAATGGAGTCTATCGGGGATAAAAATTAAAGCCGAAAATGTGTTTATTGCTTAGACATTCACATGTAACGAATTTACAAATTGTCATGGGGGTAAATGTGTTCCAACAGTTGTGTTTTCTAAGTGTAGCTGTTCATTATGTTTGTACACAACGGTTAAGACTAAATATCGTCTATTTTATGTAAATTTAGTGGATGTCAAAATCACCTCAGTGATCGTCCCGAAGCATTGATTTACATTTTGTGGCATAACTCGTGAACTAGGCGACGGATTTCTCTGGGATTTTGCATGAATGTTGTTTTAACAATATGTTTCATGAATATAATCGATCACTGGAAATATCTTTAGCCCAAAAAAATTGTTGATGCTTTAAAAATCTTGGGATTTTCGTTGAAATATACCTTGTTAATATAGTAATAAATATTTTTTTTTTTTCATATTTTTATAATTTATTCATGATACAGTTACCTGTGATTTAGAGGACATTTGTAAAATCTAGAAAATAAGGAATTATATTTCAGTAAACTTTTTTTGGATTGACCGACTTGGTGGGTAGATGGGAAACGGCAAACAAACAAAATGTTCATCTAGGCCTCGTGTAAGTTTAAATTAACTACATTATTCCAACTATCACAATGATATACATACCATGTCGATACATTTCCTTTATAGGAAATGCCTTCCAAGTATCAGTGGGATTCTCTTTACTGATCACTGCCCTTGTAAGTCTTGACTGTGATTTGTATGATGGCCAAACAGCACACAGGGTTCCATCTAGCCAGTTATCAGGTATAACTGCAATTTCCTTCAATTCTGTGAATTCCACTAGCAGATACATGTCTATACGCCTCTTAACACGATCAGCAAAACTGGATTGAGAACCATATTGAGCTACCATTGTTATGTACGTTTTTCATTTAACAGTCTTTGGAAAAAACAACATTTATGTATTGTCATATATGATGAATCAATTCAATAAACAATTTAAGTTATGTTTGGCAAAATATTAATATTAGAAACAACTTATAAAAGAAAATTATATGGAAAAATATAGCTTGAAGCTTGAAGTTCATTTTATTTACACTAATTCATTATCAATGTTTATGTTATTTTTATTCTTACCTCAAAAGTTAACTTCTATTAAAATCTAATTTAATATAACAGTATACATGTACACTTAAACTGCTCACTCTAACTTCTAAGTACTGTACTACTCTAAACACAGACCAATCTTATTCTGACCAGTTTCACTCTAAAAATGTATATACCACACCTAGCATACATGCCATATCTCACACTGTTAAGACTTATGCTCACCTATTTTGACCCTTCCTCACGGTCTAACGCCGTTTGATCAAAATCTCATGGAAAATCATGCCTCAGATATAAAGAATATGCTGTGCAGTACTTAAACAACTACAATTTGTATCTTGGGCAACATGTGTTTTAACTATAATAATCAAACACACTGATTACAGTTAAAAGTCAACACTGTTAATTGTTGATAACTAGGCATATGTTTTGTATCACCTCCAGTGGTTATGTTGTATGTAAGTTGTAACCAAGGTACGTTGTATTTAATCATCATATTAATTGGTAAGGTGATAGTCTGTTAGTCTAAACAAACTGTGCCCACTGGCAAACAACAATAAGACAATGTCATGACAGTTAAGCATATATAGTGTGCTGTAGATGAAGAGACTTGATGCTGTGTTTTTCAGTATGATGATACCTTGAATATTATATGTACTGCTTAACTTACTACTAATATACCAATTACCATGTGCATTGTTTAATAAATTCTGTTTAACTTACTTGCCTTTTGAAGTAATCTTTATTTTAATTAATAATTATCTATGAATGCATTTATTCCAAATTCATTGGTGTAAATAGAGGTAATTTGCATGCAAAAATCGCCATCTTGCACACGCAAAATAGTTCGGGAAAAAGTCTCACTTATTTTTACCCAAATCTCACTTAAAAATGACACTTACGAAGCAAATCTCACTTATTGACCCTCTGAAAATATGGCATGTATGAGCTAGTATTCAACATATCTATGTATATAATATATTTACTTTCAAACCAATCACTAGTCAGAATCCTTTTTTTGCTAATTATGCAACTTTACAGAGCTCTGATGACTGTCAAAAGTAACATTTCTGAAGAATTTCAGATGCAAAACAGATTACAAAGTATGAAGAAGAGGTATTGATACAAAATGATCATGATATGGTAATAATACACACTTAGACATAATATCTGAAACTTTCACAACCTTAAGTTCACCTGAGAGATCAGATACAGAAAATATCTTAAGATCTGATGACATCAATGGCGAAGAAAAAAATGCTTAAATGTTTCTAAACTCCTCAAAAATGACAAATTTGCTGGATTCATCAACTGAGCTTAAAATATTACGTACTAGTCCCACTTTGTTTTCTACCAAAATGCAATTATCAGACTTTTCTAAAGATAAACAGACATCTTGAAGTTGTAATTGTTTGTACTGTGAATAAGTCTGAGGCAAAAGGCAGTGACTAATAACCGGTCCATCAGTATGCATTTTTTTACACTCACCAGATGATCTGAATTTAGGTTTAGGCCAATTATTTACCTCTGATATTCGACGTATCACTTGTTGTAATGGAAAACTTGGTTTCCTTACCAAACGTTTCAACTTCCCTAAAAAGCTCTCAAAAGCAAAGGCTGAAAAATCCTCAAGGGGACCAAAATTTTGCACATCTTTCGCCAAATGTATCAGACCATGGATATTGTAAACAAGAAGGTCATCACCATAAAGTTTGGCAAAATCTTGCACAAAAACCCTAAGAATTTCATTTGCATAACTGTTATGTGTTACACAAAAAGAATGACTGGACAGACAGTAAATCCCAACAAAAAACAACATGAAATTCTGATAGTGTATACTAGAAAGACTTTCATGTAAAACAACTGGACCAGTGTATAATAAAAACATTCGGAATTCACTCGCTTTCCATCTATCCACTTCAAATAAAGACCTACCCTTTCTTAAAAATTCACAAGGAAGATGGGGCCTCAAAGCAACTAACTTTTCTGAAATTCTCTGCACACAACTTGATGCAATCCTACAAGATTTCTCCAATGGCCCTCTTAACCATATCAGTAATAAACGTTTCATGACACATAAACAAACTAAATGCATATAATCTAACGGGAATTGAGTGACTAAACCTAAAGATAATGCCTGTAATGGAGAATGACCTATGTGATGAGACTCATGAGTCTTTTCATTGAACATTGCATCTGTTCTTAATGGAGAATCTATTTCAGGGAAAGTCATTTTTTTCTTCCATGTACCTTTTTGTGTACATTTATCACAGCCATGATAACCATTATGTCCCTTAATTTCCTTAACAAATGCTCTAGCAGGTGCATCACAAATAATGCATGCTATGTCAACTCTAAAAGTTCTTTTCATTTTAGGCACATGCAACCCATTTTCCTGAATTTCTAACATTTCTTCTACAAAGTCATGTAAAAATTGATTCACAGGACTGGGCTTTCGATTTCCTGAGAAAAGACCAATCACAAACGGCTCAGAACTGAAAGGTTCAATCAACCTGCCTAAAATTGGCCAAAACTGCACACTAGAACTCTTAAACAATGGTAGTCCATCTACATTGATTTGCAAAAATAGTGTTTCAATATTGTATAATGAAGAAGGGGGTGCATTTACAATAATATTTTCAAGAGCAGATGCCAGACCGAAATGATGATATGATCCTCCACATATCTCAGTAACAATGTATTCAGTTTTTGTTTTCAACAGTGTTCTCGGATCTTTAGGAAGAAAAGAGTGGTATTTACCAAGACTTTGCAAAAGATATTGAACAGCTGATTGTGAAATATTACATCTAGTCACCCAAGAAGCCAAACTATCACAGACATCTGTATCACTATCAGAATCCACATCTGTACTTTCATCACTTGTGGAGGTCATTTCATCATTGTCAGTAATATGCTCAGGGTCAGAAACTGAGTCTGAAAGTGAATTTAAGCTTATGTCTTGTGCAATTAGACCACTAGAATCATTATTATTTGATTGATTGTGGCAGTTGGAAACAACAGTTATCATATGATTATGTGAAATTCCTGGCGCATTATTCTCCTGAAAGCTGTCCATACTAGCAGAACTGCTTTCATTATAAATACGTCTCAGATGGTCTCTGACATTGGACCTGACTTGTCTATAAGACTTCCAATAAACTTTGTCCCGTGGCATTTTAAGAATGTATTAATATATACAACAAACCAAAAAATACACTAAAAAAGTATACAACTGAATGATTATCATTATGCTTATCTACAGAAATAATAACTGACAAGAAATCTAGATCTATTTAAGACTATTCCAAGCAAAATAAATTCTGACAGGTCTAACACCTAGTTTAATATTTCTGCAATATTTATCTGTTTATTATTTTATAGCTAGTTTGATGATATAGTGAAAAAATAGTTACATGAAATACTAAAACTATATACAGGCCTTACATACGTTACAAATCGAATGAGCACAGACCAAAGTTATACTTTGGATCCTAACAGACGCGGAATTATATGACAATACATAAAAAAGACAAATAAGTTCCTAAAGTGACAACTTAGCTCAAAAATATCCCTCTTAGGTGTAGAATATATCATTTTGACATAATATTCCAAACTGATAGATATGCTCCATGTAGCTAAAACTTTTTTCCCCGAAAATAACACTGGAAGAACAAAATGGCTCCAATTTCCAGAAATTCAAAAATGGCGGTTATAGAGGCGTGAAAATGTTAAATACCGTCTATAAAAGTTCATAAAATTGTTTAAGCTCCAATTTTATTTTTACAAATTGATTTTTATTAATATACTTACATGTTTTCCCCTCTTACATGATTTAACATTTTGCATATTCACTTCTTTTATTCACCTCATAGAAGAACAGACAACCCACACTCGAAAAGCAGAGTTGTCTACCTTGGTTGTAGATAACGGCCCGACGTCGTGCCTATATAGGTACCGGAACGAAAATAAACAGCCCGATTTATCCAACTATCACTTAAATTTTACCGAATTATTACTCCATAATACGTTAAAATTTGAATATGTTAACGTTAAGTGTAACACAGAGTTTTTTTAAAAAATCCACCTATGTCGGGCCAACAGCGGGCCTATGTCAGAAAAAGTAGCCGATATTCCGCTGTTCAGCCAACATCGGGCCGACATAGTGATGCTGGCTGGGTTCCTAGCGACGTAAGTCACGTGATACCCGAAATGGCTTCTTCTGGAACTGTCACTGTTTAGAGATATACATATTATTAACAGTAATTTTAAGCTAAACAAACTTAATCAAGTGTGCATACTTCCGTGTAAAGATCAATGAATAATAGAGGAATATTCATACAGCAAGGATAATTAATAAGGCTAACGGATTAGGCCGTGAAAGTGCTAGGAATTTGAGAGAATAAAAACTTACTGTTAATCATACACGATAAGCTTGTGTGCTCGCAATTCATTTATCCAAGTCTTTACTTGGATTAATGAATTGCGAGCACACAAGCTTATCGTGTATGATTGGTCAGTATACTAATCGGTCAACATATGCTTTATGATTTTGTGCTTCGCTCAATGCTGCAAACGATTAGAATTAATTACAACAGACATATACAGAATAATAAAGCAAGGGTCTCCCCTGCTATCAGGTGATTACAATTTATTTTATATTTGCACCTTCTCTCAGCATAATTTAAAATTGATTGGAGAATTTTTAGATAGGCTTTGATATTTGAATGTGTCCAGGAGGGCCTATCTGATAATTATTTAGTCTGAACTTATTTGTGGCAATAAGACACTTCCTCAATTTGGCCTGTCTGCCGCAGTACAACAAAGAACAAAGTATCTTTGTGCACTCAAATTCCTCAGTTAGAAGCTGTTGTGCATGATAACTTACTTAATTTTACATTGTAGCAGTCTGGTATATTTATTATCGATCGACTGGGATATGTTCCAGCCCGAATAGCTCAGTAGACTGTAGAGCATCTGACTTGCAAGCAGGGGTCACAGATTTGAGCCCCACATCGGGTACTTTACCATAGAGCTAGTGTGAAGTAAAGGCTGGGTTAGTTGAGTCTGTTGTTGTCGCAGTGAGTTACTTAGAATAAAAAGGAAGGAGGATTGTAGCATCAATTTTTTGTCGTATAGTATATTCATATTATATTCATAAATTGGCTAAGATATTCATCAGCCTGATGAGCTCAGTTGGTAGGGCATCCGACTTGCAAGCAGATGCATTTCAGTTTACAACTGTTGTATAAATATAGGTGAAGATGTAGTTATTATACATGTTTATCTATAAGTTATTCATCATATTTCATCTATGCCTAAGTACACCATTATGTTTTGCTATTAAAAAGTAACCAACCAATAAACTTTTGCTATTCAAAAGTTTATCTACATGCATGAATACTGCTTTTTGTATTGAATATTGAGAAATTTCATTATGTTAATGTTCTATTCGGAGTGAGTATTCATAGATAATTTGTACATGTGTATGAATATTCCGGGGAATCCCACTATGTCTAAATGCACCTGAATGTTGCTAAAAAAGCAACAGACCATAAACCTTTTGCTCTCTTATTTAAATGTGTATAAATAGAATACTGTTTTTGGTCATTTGCGAATATCAAAACGCTGAATAGAGTTGGTAGCTTTTATCGGTTTATCATTATTGCGATATCAGCTAGACAATATCAATAACACAATATTTTTTCATCATACCAATATATTGGATTTAAGCTTAAATAACTGGACTTTAAATAAGTCCAAACATAGTCTTGAAATATAATTCATGTCTAAAAACTGGTCAAACTTGTATTATGAACTTTGCACATATACATAATAATACATGTATTAATTGCTTAGACACTGCTAAATAAGCACAAATTCTTTCAAAGTGTGGTTCCAGACAACACTATCACCAATAAACTGCATTATTACCCAAGGCTTTATGTGAATGCTTATTCATTATTCTTTATCAATGACAACTTGCAATATTTACTGCGATACATATCCTGATACAACATGCACTATTGATATATATCACAATATGCTTTTAAGGTGCGATATCCAGCTCTAACTCTTAGTATGCCTAAATGTGCTTTTGCTGCTAAAAAACTGTTAGTTAGTCCATCTGCATTTTCCTTGTCCCTAATGATTAGACATATAATGTGAAAATAACTTAGTACAATTAATAAATACCATAAGATAGTGCGCAGTGTTCAAGACCCAGGTCTGTAGCTCCAAGGTCAAGTTCACACTTGGAGGTCAAGCATGAAAAAGAGTGTCATAGACCTTGTCCAGGCTGTATTTCCGTTATGCATTGACATACTTGAAAATAACAGGGCTAACTGTTAATTCCATGAGGTGATATGCAGAGCACAAGACCCAGGTGCATACATGTAGTTCCAAGGCTAAGCTTAGATATTTTGTGTATAAGCATTGTCTAGCGGACCTCTACCAAGTCTGTTAAAATTATGGCCCATGGTAAAAATTGGCCCGCCCCGTGTTCGCTTGATTTATGTAGACTTATATAGACTTAAATCTTCATTTCCAAAACCACAAGGCCTAGAGCTTAGTTATTTTGAGTGTAGTATTGTCCTGTGGACTTCTACCAAGTTTGTTCAAATTATGACCCCAGAGTTTACTCTATTTTATATAGGAAAATTCAAAAAATCTTCTTTCTAAAACCTCAGGGCTTGGAGCTTAGATATTTCAGATGTAATATTTTCTAGTGGACCTTTACCATGTTTGTTCAAGTTATGGCCCTGTGGTTGAAATTGGCCCAGCCCACGCGGGTCTCTTGATTTACATAGGCTTATATATGTGATTTTTTTTAATCTTCTTGTCCAAAACCTCAAGGCATATAGACCTTAGATATTTTGTATGTAGCATTGTCTAGTGGTCCTGTACCAAGTTTGTTCAAATTATACCCCATGGGTCAAAGTTAGCTCAACCCGGGGTTTAATCTATTTTATATAGGCTTAACTAGGAAAATTTTTAAAAAATATTTTGTCCAAAACCACATGGCCTAGAGCTTAGCTATTTTGTAAGTAGCATTTTCTAGTGATCCTCTGCCATGGGTGTTCAAATTATGGACCTTGGGTCAAATTGGCCCCTGCCAGGTTTACTCTATCTTATATATGCTTAACCATAGAAATTACAAAAAAACGTCTTGTCAGAAACCCCAAGGTCCAAAGCTTAAATATTTTGGCCCTGGGGTAAAAATTGGCCTCGTCCCCAGACGACTTGTTTTTACATAGGCTCATGATTATTTTCTCTCGGGTCTTTTTTCTGGAAAGCGATACAGGGCCATCATGGCCCTCTTGTTTAAAAATGAGGTGAGAGTACTGAATTGTGGCTTTAGTAAATAACTCATTGTCTAGAAATACAAAATTAGGAACAATTGTATGAAGTTAAATTTATGTGTGGGTTCGCATGTGATAGATATCATTTCGGTTTCATTTTTACAGAAATGAAACCCCTAGCTGTATTCCATAGCAATGGCATCTTAAAACATTTCTTTCAAATTAAGAATTTTCTTTGCTAGAATATTTGTTAACATATACATTCTTAGATATCACTCATCTTATGATAAGATTTTTTCCAATCTTAGTAAATTTTGAATGAGTATAACAAAATAATTAAGACACTTCATAAATGCGAGACCTGGTCTAAGCCGATTCGCACCTAAATAACTTATCTATTACAGAAATTTACTTCTGTAATGGTAATTCAACTAAATTACAATTTTTTTAAACTTTTGCCATGGCAAAAATTAAAAATTAAAATTTCATATTTATTGATCAAAACCATAATAATTGTGTTAATTATGATACCTACACATCCTTACATAGTGTTTCTTTAGATATTAAAAAAAAATTTGCCATGGCAAAATGTTGATTTTTTTGCCATGGCAAGGCCATGGCAAGGCCATGGTGGCCATGGCCAGGCATTTTGCCATTGCAAAATACCGATTTGCCATGACAAAACGCCTTTTGCCATGGTAAAGACAGTTTTTCTTTGCATTTTTCAAGAAAACTAGTAAAGATAGAAACATCTGACTTACAATTTTTTAATAAGTAACTAAATGCTACAATTTAATAATGTTTTTGTTTCTCAAAAGCGCGTAAAGGTTGGGGCTGTATTTGCCAAAGACCGGCGCGCAAAAACAAACCGGCGAGGTTTAAAGTCAATAGTGAACTCGTAAAAGCACATTTGACCCTCATTTCGAGATATAGAGTCACTTCGTACTTCTCGTTTATCTGTCCAGTAGGCGGAATTGCGGTTTATGGTGTAACCTCACTCTACTGGTAGCTCGCTCTTCTGGTTTGGAAGACTTTGTCTTCCCATACATATTAGTGATGATAAGGTCATTTAAGGTTTTTACCAAATCACTTACTACCAAGGTTACAGGTCATTAGTACGTACTTCCGCGTTCAAACAGCGACCGAAAAATAGTTCCATCATTTTAAAATTATACAGCGCTATTCGCCGGCTTTCATAGATTAAAACCCGTTGTAATATGTGATTAAACGTTTTGTTTATGATTTAGGGAAGAAATATGGTTATTGTGCTTTTATTGTTTAAAATAAGCGAAAAATAAAAACAACTACGCACCGACCAACGCAATCTGCGGACGACCTGGCCTGAATAACAAATTTCCGAAAATCTACGCAATGCAATAGTCTAATTGCTGCCACGGTTGTTTTTTATAAACAAAACAAAAAGTCGGTTACGATGATTTAATCAGGACACCGAATTAATGCTGATAAATTAATGCAGGTACTTTTTGTTTCGAAATTTCGAATAATTTTATAAGTCTTCATCACATCACTAATAATAACACGCTGATGTAAATTAACGTATCTGTATTTGTATCGCTCCACCCACTATATTAACTCCTCCCACGACTTGTAGAATGTCTAGTTTGTATGATTGATACTGATCATTGTACAACTTGCATCGGATTTTAAATGGGTCCTACTTCAGTCAGTTGTTTAATGTTTATTCGAAAGTATATACATTGATTTACGCATGTACATAATTTATAGCACCGCAGCTTTACGTACTTTAATACATGCACATTATAATTTTTTATATGAGGTTGTCATTATAATGCTGGTAAGATAGACAGTCCTAAAATATGGACACAATGAACACTCTGTTGCATATTGGTCTTATGGACTGTCGATTATATGTTGACGTGATGAACTATTCTCATGTCTGGTAGTGATGAACTCTCATCACATGTCGGCATGATGCACAGTCCTAAAATATTAACATGATGTGGAGTCCTAACAAATTGGCATAATGAACAGTCCTTAAATATTAACATGTAGCTTCTAAAAATATCACGCATTATCTTAAAATGGAGACATCTTAGACCTAGCAACAGCATAAATTATCTTAGAATCAACTCATGAACTATAAAGTATTATACAAAAGAAGAACGGAAGAGAACTTGATATGAAATACAATACGTTTCTAAACTATTTTGGATAGGGAAATGAAATTGCCTTAAACACATGTATATTCATTACATATTTATTTTGTATTTGTCCGCAAATGAAAATACCAGAGATTCTGGGCAATTTATTTTTTTAAACTTTGAAATATCATTTCCGACGCACAGTAAAGATTAAAGACTTACGGAATTGATTTTGTGTAGCCACGCACACATATATTTTCTTGCTCCAGATCCTTTTAATGTTTTATCCCATTTTTGTACTGTCTGGTGTGTTGGGTGGGATATGGTTTGTGTGGTAAGCTAAGCATACGTATTGTCTCAAATGTCTTAGGGAAATAAAACAACATTGCAAATATAACCGAAGGTAATATATGTTAATCATGAATGACCACATTCGGCTTAGAATACGACCATACATATATCATGCACGCTAGTAGCAGTTACCATTTCACTTGACTTCGCTCGATATAAGTATTGGCATGTCTGTATGGACAGTACATACTTTTTTTGTCTAATATCAGAGCTTACACAAAAGCAATCATTACTATAAGTTATTATAATTCAACGCTAATTCATACAATACGTGAAATAATTTCACACATCATGACACTTACGTGAACTCGTCATAGTATATTGCTAATAATATAACACTAACTTAATGATTAATTATGATATTGTCAATTGATAGACAAATGTTTTTAATATAAGTAATTAAACGACAACGCAGATCTAGACAGTATAGTATCACGTCAAATACATTTCTATCGTACGGTATCAATATTGCTTAAACTCCAAATACGGAATAGCGGGATTTTAACACAATTTTACATACGGGAGATAATTTCTACTCTACGCTAGTATAATCAAAATGTTCACATAGGTCATTTTACAGAGACTATACTCAAATTGCTAAGTGGAGAGTGGTATGTTTATTAATTCGTATTGTTGGTTTTAAATGTATACTTTACAATTGAAATGATTCAGTTTCATAAGGATCTATCAATTAGTGATGTTTTATTTCTAGGACATATAATCAATGACTTCCACCACATAAATACAGTCCCATTGAATTGAAAACGAAAGTACATTATTTCAGTTAAAAATGTCTTTCTAGCTTAGGTCAACGTCAAAAAATGTATTTTATGCATAATTTAATCATTACTGATGAGAATATAAGGAACTGCTAAATAGTATTGAAACCGAACGTACTATATCAAGTATGATCATGCTACACTTTACTATCAAATATACTTTGCCATATCAGGTATGATTGTCTGGTTGTTTATCGTACGTGAAAAATCACGTTTTAGTCCACATTTTTACGTAATTTTACATAGATTTAAAAATCTTACAAATTGATTTTCATCAACAAAACTTGTTCTAACCCCGTAAAATATAATGCTTTTAAACTGTAAAGACCGTATTATCAGTTGTATTGTGACCTGTCTATACTGCGATCGTGCACACTTATGTGTATATCATATAAACAAAATTATATCGAACATGTATTGTTCATTGGTAGATAATCAAAATAGTAAACTTATAAGGTAGTAAGAAATGAATAAGGATGATATAAAAGCCATTTTTAGCTCTGTCCACTTATACTGTCAGTACACTTCTGCTCAAAATTGTAGTTAATGACAGGTGATATGGTAACCGAATTACTGCTTATATGAATGTCATATGGTGTATTGTTGTGATATCATTAGATATCATCATCGTCATAACTCTTAAGTATTTTCTTAGAGAAATTGCCCTAGAAGAACATAACAGGCACTCTTAATGTTGAAAACCATTTCAAAAATATAGCTATGGCTTCAAGGTATAAAACATGTCTGTAAATTCTTGAAATTAGTACTAATCGCTCTTCTTTTATTAGTTATAATGACTATATAATGCGTTATTTTGTAGAATCATGGCAGAGTCGGGAATCCTAAACTTAGAAGTAGATGGTGCACATTTTATAGAGCACGGAGATATATGTGAAATGTGCAAACAAACAGCATCTGCAGGTTACTGTTCTGAATGTGAATGCTATATATGCCAACTATGTTTTGATAACCACGTGAGAATAAGGAAAAATCATCACCATGTGCTGCAAATTGCTCCTGAAAGCAAGGAAGATGACCGTACAATTCATTTTAAAACTTGTACAGAACACACGCAACAAGAAGTACGTCTTTACTGTACTGATCACAAATGTTTGGGATGTGGTGAATGCATGGCATTCAATGATAAATCTTGTAAACACAAGTACATAACAGAACCATTCATGAGTAGACAATAGTACTTTTTCTTGAGTTGACAGTTGTCGTTTCAGTTCTTTTATTTCCATGCCCACTGTTTTGTTTGAACTTTCATAATCTTCCTCGTCATCTGGAAAAAACACATCTAATACTACACGGACAAATTCTTATATCCGATATCTCAATAACACAAACAAATAATCAATATCATTAATTTCCGTTGGGGATTTAATCACTTAGATTTCGTGGTTCGGCTCATCCACTTTATCAATACCTAACAATCGGAAAATGATGGAAACACAATTTGGTCAAAGTTCTATATTTTCAAAATATCAAAATTCACGAGTTAACATCCATACGAAAAAGCCAATTTGGAAAAAATAACACGAACATTGAGCCCTATGAAAATAAATAAAACCACAGTAATTACATATTTGTTAAATTAAATGTCAATTTGTATATTTCTTTATATTAGATATTCTAAAAATATTCCATTTCTTATTTATAATTTTTGATATGTATATAATTGTATTAAAACACAGCATTCATATAACCTACCTTGCTCGAATTGGGTGTTGTCAGAAAGGTTGTAAATAGGACGTTTCTCTTTGAGCAGAATTTGTATCAGTCTGCTAGGATGAAATGTGTATCTGTCAATGACCTCTTGACATGGATAGATTCTAATGTGTCTCGAATCTGGGATAATTTTGGCTTTACATCAACGGCCTGCATGAAAAGCCTATGGATCTCGTCTTCACTTCTGATATTTGAAATTATAGTAGTAAAGTCAGACCCAATCATTCGGAGATCATCAGATAACTTCTCTATTTGATCATCATTTAAGGATTTCTTTAAACCTGCATGCTTGATTATGCGGTTTTCTTCATCAGTTGCATATGATACTACATTTTTCACGAATTGTCGCACATCATTTACTGTTGTTTCAAACAGGTTATTGGACAGTTCTGACTGAGAGGAAATCAATACAGTTTTCATATATATTCTCTAAGTCTTGAATATTGTCAAGAAACCGAGCCAGCTCTCCTGTATCTTGGAATTCCTTGGATGCGTCAGTTATATACTTGTATTTACAAGATTTATGATGAAACAACATACATTCTCCACATCCAAACATTTGTGATCAGAACAGTAAAGACGTACTTCTTGTTGTGTGTGTTCTGTACACGTTTTAAAATGAACTGTAAGTTCATCTTCGTTGCCTTCAGATGCAACTCGCAGTACATGGTGATGATTCGTCTTTACTCTAACATGGTTGTCAAAACATACTTGACAAATATAACATCTACATCCAGAACAATATCCTACTGATGCCGTAATTTCACTCTATAGGAGTCTTACCGCCTACTTCAAAATTAATCTTCTGTGACTCCGCCATAGTTCTACAATGAAAAATAAAACTATAAATCTTAAACTTCCGTCTGAATTTCATCTTAAACAGGAACATTTTAAAGCTAAATGTCATTGTGTTATTGTTCATTAATGTTTTCAATTGTGTTGAAAAATGGTTTACTGTTCATAACGACCTTAATAATGTCCTTCTTTCCATTAAGTAACCATTGTTTGTGTGTTTATCTTTTTCATTATGAATACTAAAACTGATTTTATCTTACACTGTCTACATAAACATAACTGTGAACAATGGTTCGTTAAATGCGGTTAGCCATTGATTACAAATAAACACAACACTTCGGAATGTGTACAAGAATAATACTTAGGAGATGTCATAAATCAGTACATATTGATATAATTATGAAAATCTTTATCATGTTATACATATTACTGTTTTGTATTGTAAAAAATATAAATGAATGGAAACTGGTAGAGCTTGTTGAAATTAGTTTCGAATAATGCTCATCCTCATTTAAAACTTTTGTAATCAAAGCACTGAGGGTACCGTCAGAAGGGGAATACTATAATGAGTCAGATGATATGTGGACGAACTCAACGAACTCCACAATGTTATAAGTACAAAAATATGTTTGGACTAATTATGTAGTTTCACCCGAGGAAGAATCAGTTTTGACTCTTGGTAATGAAATCATTTGGTAGCGGTCCACTTGTTATGCCGCTATTTCTGTTAAAACTAATAGTGAACTCGTAAACTCACATTCGACTCTTAAAACATCCTAATCATTTGAAATAATGGAGTTAGTATTCCTCAATTTCTTATGGTCAACTCTTTAGCGACATGTTTGCTAGTCCGCCTACAGTGCTAGGGATCCCGGGCGGAAACGCTCTTAATTCAGTCATAATTGTTTTAACTTTCAAATATCATTTTCGACGCGCAATAAAGATTAAAGACTTTCGGACTTGATTTTTTGTAGCCACGCACACATACATATTTTGATACAAACAGGTTTGGGTGATATGTAAAATCTTGAGTCACAATCATTTCACTGATGATTAGTCATAAGTCATCAACCTAGTTTTAGCCCATGTTATTTTGCTCCAGATCCTTCTAATGCGTTGTCCCCATTTTTGTTACGTCAGTTACGTTTTCTGGGTTATGGTTTGTGGGATAAGTTAAGCATATGTATCGTCTTGAATGCAGTAAGGGAATAATACAATACTGCAAACTGAACCGAGATTATACACTTATCATGAGTGACCATATTTTGCTTATTGATAAATTACAAGGTGCACGCTAATACCATTTCGTATGAGTGCGCTCGATATAAGTATTATATGAGTATGTACATAATTCTATTTGTCCAATATCAGTGCTTACACAAAAGTAATCATTGATGTAAGGTATTATAATCCAACGCTATCTCATATAATATGTAAAATAATTTCACCCATCATGAAACTTACGCGAACTCTGCATATTATATTGATAATAATATAACACTAACATAATGATTCATGTTTATAAAAATGCTTACAACAGATGTAATTAAACGATCGAGGCAGCGTAAGTATCACAGCAACTATAACCACAACGTACGGAATCACCAGATACGGGATCGATGGATTTTAACACATTTTATCTACGGGAGATAATTTTTACTCGGCTCTATTTTATCAATATGTTTACGTCGGACATTTTGCGGTGATTATACTTAAATGTTTTAGTGCAAAGCGGTATGTTTCATAATTCATGTCATTATTTTTCAAATGTATATTTGACGATTTAAGTGAATTAGTTCATTAGGAATTATCATTAAATGTTCTCTATTTTCGGACATCTTACTCAAGCGATTATAACACATAAAAAGATCTTGTTGAACTGAAAACGAAAGTACCTTCTCCGAGTTAAACATACGTTTTTTTCTAGTTTTGGTGATCATCCAAAAATGTATTTATGCACCATTTAGTCATAACTGAGAAAAATATAATGAATAGCTTACTAATTTTGAAACCGAAAGTACTATATCAAGTTAGATCATGTCACACTTTGCTATCAAATATATTTGCCATATATGGTATGATTGTCTACGTGATCATTAAATGTTTTTTATCCTACTTGAAAAACCACACCTCAGTCTACATTTTTATGTAACTTTACAGGATATTTCTAAATCCCACAAATCGATTTTCATACAAAGCTTGTTTTAACCCCGTAAAGTATAATGCTTTTATTCCATATAAACCGTGTTATCAGTTTGTTTTTTACCTGTCTCTACTCAGTGATTGTGCACAAGTATGTGTACACCATGTAAACAAAATTAAATCGAGCAGGTATTGTTCATTGGTAGTAAGAAATGAATGAGGACGATACAAAAGGCATTTATTAGCTTTTTCAGCTTAAAATTGTCGTTATTTACACGCGATATGGTAACCGAATTGGCTGCTTATATGAGGAGTGTCATATGGTGTACGTTTGCGATATCGTTAGACATTATCAATGTCATAACTTAGTACATTGCATTTTCTTAGGGATATTGCCCGAGAAAAACATTACTGGTAATGTAATTGTTGAAACCATTTCAAAAATATAGATATGGTTTCAAGGTAAAAGACTTGGGTGTAAATTCTTGAAATTAGTACTAATCGCTCCTTTTTTATCAGTTATACTGATTATATAATGCGTTATTTTGTAGAATCATGACAGAGTCGGGAAACCCAAACTTCGAAGTAGATGCTGCACATATGATAGAGCACGGAGATATATGTGAACTGTGTGAAAATACGGCATCAGTGGGATACTGTTCAGAATGTGAATGTTACATATGTCAATTATGTTTTGATAACCACATTAAAATAAATAAAAATCGTCACCATGTGCTGCAAATAGCTCCAGAACGTAAGGATGATGATCATACAATTCATTTTAAAACATGCACAGAACACACGCAACAAGAAGTACGACTCTACTGTACTGATCACAAATCTGTTGGATGCGCAGAATGCATGGCATTTAATCATAAATCTTGTAAATATGAAAACATAACAGCAGCATCCAAGGAATTCCAAGATAGTGGAAAACTCGCTCGTTTTCTTCAAGATATTCAAGACTTAGAGAATGTCCATGAAAACTGTGTTGAATCGATTGCCTCTCAGTCAGACCTGTTGGATAACTTGGATAAAACAACCACTTACTCTGTGCAACAATTCGTGAAAGATGTAATTTCGTATGTAACTGATGAAGAGAAACTCATATTCAAGATTGCATATTCGAAGAAATCCATTAATAATGATAAGATAATGAAGTTATCTGATGATCTGAAAAGGATTTGGTCCGACATTTCGTCTATAAGTGCTAATGTCAAAGAGAATGACATGATTCATAGGCTTTTCATCCTGGCCGTGGAAGCAAAGCCAAAATTATCCCAGATTCGAGACACATTAACAGCCATTGATTGTGAAGACGTCATTGACAGATACACGTTCTACCCTTGCAGATTGCTACAACGTCAGCTATCGGAGAAACGTCCTCTTGGCAAGCTTTCGGACAACGCACAATCCGAACAAGGTATTGTCAGTGTAAATATTGTTTTAATAATTCTATGAACTTATTACATTATTATGACTTACAAATATAGTAATTTTAAAATATATGATAAGAAGATAATTGTGGTGCGCACGGTGACTGTTATAATGATATATTCCCGGAATGGATGAAACGACACAGAAAATGCATAACATGAGGGTGTGGGTGAGTACTTCTACAAATTGTGACTATGTGTGAGTATGATATCGTGACGGCGACGTTAAGTACGTTCACATGCTTCGCAATTCCACATGTGCGTGTGATATATAAGGCGTATAATTAATTATTGGTTTCTTTAAATATTTCGCTCTGATAGTTGGCATTTACTCAGACAATAGGTTGTACAAACAAGTTTGGCATTTAACGTTCATGATTATTCTCATGAGTAACGCTAGCTAATCACGAACTTCAACGAATGATCCTCGTAAGATATGCAGAGATTTGCATTAAAAGAAATGGCTTATAATTAATGTTTCTTTGTGTTATTGCAATCTCGCACAATCATAAGCGCTTAATGTGTTTTTTTTCAGATGACGTGGATGATTATGAATGTAAATACAAAGCAGGGTGTGCGGAAATTCAACAACTTCAGCAACAATTGTCATCTCAAGAAAAAATAATGCATGCTCAAAAACAGGACAACCAAAGACTTCAACAAAAACTGTCTACTCAAGAAAAGTTAAATAAAAGACTTCAGCAACAATTGTCATCACAGAAAATGGACATGACAAAAAGTCAACAACAACTATCTACTCAAAAACAGGACAATATAATGCTAAAACAACAACTATCGACTCAAGAACAGGACAATAAAAAACTTCAACAACAACTGTGTAATCAAGAACAGGACAATACTAAACTTCAACAACAACTGTCTACGCAAGAACAGGACAATGCTAAACTACAACAACAACTGTCTGCTAAAGAACAGAACAATGCTAAACTACAACAACAACTGTGTACTCAAGAACAGGACAATGAAAAACTTCAACAACAACTGTCTACTCAAGAACAGGACAATGAAAAACTTCAACAACAACTGTCTACTCAAGAACAGAACAATGCTAAACTACAACAACAACTGTGTACTCAAGAACAGGACAATGAAAAACTTCAACAACAACTGTCTACTCAAGAACAGGACAGTAAACAGCTCCAACAACAGCTATCTACCCAAGAACAGAACAATGCAAAACTTCAACAACAACTGTCCACTCAAGGACAGGAGAATGCAAAACTTCAACAACAACTGTCTACTCAAGAACAGGACAAACAGGTTTAGAGTTTAACATATAAAACTGCTCTCATGTAGTTCATGATAGGTCATGAATCTTTATCATAATATATTATACAAGCATCGATGTCAAAATAAGCTAAACGAGATGACATGAAACAAGAATATAAAGATAACAGTATACTTATTCAAAAGCATGAGCAACAACTGTATATAAAAAGAACAGGACAATTATAGTCTACACTTTTAATTTCAGTCAGCATGTTTATTCCTTCTGCTCCGACTTAAGTGAATAACTTATTTGTGAGATTATAAAAAGTTATACAAAGACTGTACGGATGATTATCATTCATTAATATCTTTATTTCTATTACAGAGGAAGACATTGCAAATACTAAAACTCGAACGAGTTATTGATGAACTGATAAAGAAAAATGGTGTAAGATCTGTTTTCTGTACTTTCAAATGTGTATCACAACGAATGAAGTAATTTACAAAGCACTATTAACTAAAGATAATTGTACGTTACTGCATCATATTTCTAATTCTGTTAATACGAAAAGTCATAAAACTGATTGATTGTATCTGATAAAGCTATGTTATTATTGAACTCTAGATAAAATAAACTCCATCTGTATTCTCGTATTGTGATCGTTACTGTATGATACAGTTGTAAATTGAACGACATTAATATAGTTCCCTTTTTATTTTTCAAGTGATGACGAGGGTTGTTATATAAGTCCAACTTCTAGTTTCAAATATAATCCATTTGTTTTTAAATTATCATGATTAGTGCGCTCTAAATTCGTCTCCATAGCAACGCATGTAAAGGTAACTGGGATAGGCCGTTTTTAGAAAAATCATAACATTAAATAGTTTCAACCTTCATTTCATTTAACTTCACATTTCCGCGCAAAACCATAATATTATACGTCTGTGATAACATCATGACATCATTTCCGTAAAATATTATCATAATACGTTAAGGAATGTTATCTGTGGCAAGAAAACAGTAATATGGTCCGCGGGTTTTTTTTTCGACGTGAAAATGACGTCAACCGGCGACGTCGAAACCAGAGTCGTGATCAAATTGTGTGTAAGTTAAAGGAAAACACCTAGAACAATTTAAAGATGATTAAATCCAGCAGTATGAAACTAAAGTGTATATGCACATTAGTATTCAAATGACATGTGCGGTTTAGAAATGGACGTGATTGTATTGAGAAAGGTGAAAGGTGTTTGTGCTCGCCATCCCTACGGCCAACATATCGAATGAGTACACAGAGTATTGTGTCAACTTTCGGTGTGTATTGGTACAAGACAACCTTTATAAAATGGGTACAGTGTCATTGGAAATGTCTAGAACTTAATGGGGGATGTCTTGAAAATGAATTTTATTGACGACAGCTATTAGCGTACGAAAAAAACACGAGTTCTTTTGAAATATATGTTACCGTTGTTATGACGTCGAAATTTGCGTTCCCGTGCCGGAGGTCAGATATTTCTGTTTGAGTAAATGTTATTTTTTGCATACTTATTGTTACGAATGTAAATTGTACAGTTCGATAGGGCAATTGAATATAGTCTCCAATGATTTGTACTTCATTATTTTATTACACAAGTCAACGTTTGTATACGAAAAGTCTACGAACTTAAAGAACAATCATCGTATTCTTTGTGCAAAATGTTGGATCATAGAAACCTGTCAGACAATGTGCATTACTGTATATTTGCAATTTAGCATGAACTAAAAACAACAGCACCTCTTTGTATTTTAGTTTATTCTTGCATGCGGACATGTATGTGATGTTGATCAGAAGAATGAAAACAGAACAATTAAATGCCCTACGTGTGATATCATCTTTGGTGGTACGTACATACTTCATGACATACTCATTGTTTTCCTGCATATAATATATATATAAATGTAAATAAATACGTGTGTGTCGACCATCCATTCTTTTTCATATTATATACATTACATCAATAGATATTTTATAATGTTTTTAAGAATCTTTAACGGATTTATTTCATTATTTGACGATGTTTAGTACAATCTAAATGACATCATAATTCTTAGACATCAAAACTCATAACTAAGAAGAGAACTACATAGCTATCAATACGCATCCATATATAACTACTTGTGTAAATATCTTCCACTTTTATAATCATACATTTTATTATATATTTTTGAACATGTGTCATTTACACTATTGGGCCTATTACATTTGTTATAATATCGTTGTAACAGATCAGCCTGATGGTACATTGAGAATAGATGAAGAAATGTTTCCGAGCGAGTTGATATTTAAATTTGACAAAGGAACACAATCGGTAAAATCTTATTTCATTTGTTTGAAACACGAAATTAAAATATATACATACACCATACTAGTGTCTGTTCACGATGCATCGGTTCTTAACTGGTGTCTTTCCTCCTTCATTTTGGTTATATTTATTAGTACATTGGTAAAAAGTAAGAAAACAGTTATCTAAATAAAAATGTCTAATGACTGTAAAGTACTGAGTAAACAAGCAGAGTATTATTGACAGATATTTATATATCATCTCCTTTATAAACTGCTCCATGATCAACAATGCCATTTACGAACAACTCCATATCCGATATAGTCTAGCTGAACAGCATGTTGCATGATGTTTTCATTTAAATCCCTGTAGTATAATCTTGAAATATCATGTTAAGGTAAAATAGGACTTTGTTTTTCTTGTATTCAGAAATTGAATTTGAATCCTGGGAAATCTTATGAAGGACATGAAGTAACGGGATATGTATATCGTGATGAAAATTTACAACAAATGCTTAAACTGGCATATGATCGAAAAATATTGTTTACAATCAACAAAATGGGAAAAATTGTTTCGAATGGGATCGATATATTCACGTAAGTGTTGTTTATTACTAGTAAATGGTAATATTAAACATAATTATATTTAAAGCAAAATGTGTTATTTATTGAATGGATCTAATATGATATATCAGTCGAAATATCGCTTGCCAATAATGCATGTGTTTCTTCGTATTGAACATATACATTTAAATTCACAAATTGAAAAACATAATTCTTTCTCGGTGAATAATTTTAAAAAGATACTGACAGAACAAATATTCAAATGTCCAACTGTTACTTAGCTAGCGCTAAAGTAAGACATACAAAAATGTATACGTATGCATGAAGAAACTAATCAGTATCACTTTATCTTAAACTACTAGTATCGCGACTAATTTAACATATAAAGTCAAATCTATATCAGGGCCGTAGAAACCGGGGGCTAGGTTGGACTTAGATCCCTTCATAGAAATGGCTGAAATGTTTTTAAAATGGGCTATAGTGACCAAGTTTTCAGATAAAATCTAAACGTATCCCGTAATTGCATCCTGTGGACCTTCATAATTATATTGTTTAGTCACTGATTAAATTATTCATAACAAAATACGTGTAATGAAATTCCGAACGCGCTACATATATCTGCACAGATATGTGCAGTATTGTCGCCGCGAATAAATGTATTATGTACATGTAACAGGAATGCATGTACATGTTTTACGGGGTTATTACGGTAAAAATAACTTCAAAAGTAACAATCTTATAAAATCACTGAATCGTGCCGCTGTGATCTTTGATTGTATCACGTTTATTTTACCATCCTCTGGGATATTTTATGTGTCACCTTCATGGCGATGCAACAAGCAATTATACGAGCATACATCATATGGCATTTATTCTTCATTAAATCATTATAGATACATACATTTGTTTATTTACATTGTTAATAGTATGACTTTCAAATTGAACAAAATATCATCAAAACCTGAACATTACATCAAATATGTATATCTGAATCATAGGTAGGTGTCTTCAACAAATACATAGACTAGAGTCGTTTTTATTTCAGATGTATAATCATTTGCATAGGAGTTTTATATGGTTTTGAATTATAAATGCTTGTTGGAATTTGAAAGAAAGTCAATGTATAGACATGTATATCGATGTCTTTCAAAAGTGTATATCTCGGTGTGTAATAATCATCCATAATGATCGACCATTGTTTTTATTAGATATTAATACATATCCTACCCATTCTTAACTAGACCTCAAATCAGACATAGAAAATGTAGTAGACGGATTGTACATGTATATAGAAACTGAACATTTTTAGATATCACATTGCCACTTTCAAGCTAAAATTTAATATATCGCAACTATTTTACATAAATAGACATTTCTATGAATAATTTAGATAAATGATTTGATTATTTATAGATATTGCCCATATTAAGACTCCGAACGCGCTACATGCACTTTAACGACTGTGCCAATAAACGTATCGTGTACATGTACCAGTATTGTATGATCTTGTTTTACGGTGTTCTTAGGGAAAATAATGAAGTCAACACTAACAATGATATAAACGGTGCCGCTGTGAAGATGGGTTTTGTCACGTTTATTTTTTTGCCATCCTCTGATACATTTTATGCGTCACCTACACGTCGATGAAGACAACTGTATATATATTTCGGTACACCAATCACTTTATCTGTCACGTTTTCATTCACACTTTCTGGTAATATATTATTAACAGAGTGTCTGGTCTCTGACGTATCCATCATTTGGCGATCACCTTCTGAATTAGATTTCTGCGAATTGCTCTCTTTTAATTCATTTAATTCATCTCTCACTTTCTGTATTTCCACTTTGAATTCTTTCTTAATTTTCTCTAAGGCCGGATTCATTGTATTTTGAATTTGTTTCTTTATTTAGGCGTCCATACTTGTTTCCAAGCGTTCTATGCGTTTAGAAAGCCCTCCAATTTGGTCCGTTAGCTTATTAATGGCTGTAACTATACACATGCTTTCATTAGTTGATTGATTCGAATCAGTTTAAGGTGCTATGTCGTCTTCTTGTAGAGGGCGTTTTCTTCCCTTACCGCTTCCCTTTGCTGGTTTCGATGGACCAGGCGTGGATGTATCCGGTGAGGTAGCCTTGGCTTGACGGCCCTTGCCATTGCCGATACACCTTTTCTTTACACTTGGAGCTTCTGACGGTGAGGGTCCAGATATGAGCGATTGAGATTGTGTACTTTCACTTTCATTTCTTACAGTAATAATAGTGGTGTTTACAGTGCTTTGATTTTGATCACGGCTGTGATTCGTATCTACGGGGATTGCGTCTCAGTTCCGTCGGATAATTATGTATCATTGTCCGGATACAACAAAGAGTATATATTAATGTCTTCAATCTCACTACTTGTGGTTGTAGCCATCCTGGTACCGTTATATCCTGGGGCAATATCCAGTCTTGTTGAGCGTGACCCTTGTACTGGTTCACTATATTACAGTTAATCTTCCAATAGGACTAAGATCGATGGTTAGCCGGGAGCTATGTTATATGTTGATGGCAGGTTGAGCGATAATCACAAATGTTTATTACGTGAACAATAGAATTACGGAAAAAGACAAATAACTCACAAATCACAACGTATATTCCAAAACCAAATCACTTATCAAATTCCACAGTTTATAAGGTCCAATTCCATATAAATTTTATTCCGAAACTCAATTTGTAACTCATAAACTTTAGCATTTATAGCGGAGGTTCAATTTTCACGACCTGAACCGGAAGCTATCACTAATATATATGTATGTATGTATCATACCTTACACTATAACTATTATACTAAGAGCTAATATAAATTGTAGGTTAGTTGATTATAGCGGTATCATAATTAAAATACTATGTAAGCAATATTTTCTCAAACAAGTAATCATACAATCGTACGATATTTTACACCATTCGAGAATAATGTATTGAAGATATGAATATATAACAATATATTACTTGACACGACCCCAACATGCACACATTTCAAAAATTACTTCGCAGGAAAATGTATCAGAAAGAAAAAGTCAGAGTGTATATATTTCCCAAGCTTTTCAAAATCGAGATACACTGATAAATTAAATTTATGTTGTAAACATTCACGATTTAACACATGACTAGCAAGTGTTTGTATATAAACTTTATTTGTGCAATTTGTTTTCCTACCATATCATTTCAATAGTCTTGAAAACTTTAATGATTGTGTTTATGTTACTTTTATATGTTGTTGTTACTCAATACAATGGTATTGCCTAACGGCTGCATCATTGATCTACAGAGCACTTTGTCTAAGAACCACAGATGGTCTTATTAGCGGGGTTCTACTGTATAGTTAAAGAATATATATAATTGAATACAAAAATCTTCTGTATATTGACCAGCTCCCTTCTGTCACGTATGTTGTAATGTATGTCAATATAAGTTGTATTCTGTTTCCCATAGGCCTCCGGCGTAATGAATTTTAAATTTAAAAAAATCTCAGGAAATAGTAGTGAATAATTTGTAGATAAAGCAATTGTACATTATCAACTTCAGATTACTTTTTGTGTTTCCATATGTGAATCTTGCATTCATTTAATGTAATAATATGATATACATTGTAACATGCTTTTTCTATTATTTATGACTGATCAACATTTCTTGAATTTAATTTGACGTTATTTGTACGTTTTCTGTGTCTTAAATAATAATTATGGTTTGCAAACGTGAAATATTAAAATTTATATTTTGTTTTCATGCAATCAAAATAAGTATGGTGAAGGAATATAATGAAGTATAAAATACGCGATGTAAAGGTTTCATGCAATGCCATATAATTTTCATTATATCTTACACTTCATAATCCTCATGATGTTGGTGACTGGTGAAGCTTGTATGTTACCTGAAAACGACACAAAATTGAATTGAGAAAGGACTTTATTTTGTAAAGCCAGAGATCTTATACACAGTATAAGGCTCTAACAAATCATATATAACAAAATGAAGCTTTACTGAATAAAGCCTAATGACAGTATCTAAATAATAACTTTACATGAAAACATATATGGGGCTAAACAAAGTGCCCTACAAATAATTTCTACATATAATGAAATGTTGTAAGTTAACTAGCCGCCGAAACTATAGAGGAAAGAGGATGGGAGGTGGTGGTAAATTTTGAAAATAAGGCTGCAAGCGCGCGTTCTAAGAAATGTGAGTGCGCATGCGCGTTACAGACCACGGCGTGCTTGCGTGACTAATAACCACGGTGGCTAGTCAATGAATGAAATGAGAAAAACACGGCGGCTGGTCAACAATACCGTAAATAGATCTAGAAACTAGATCTATAATAACAACAACATTTTCTGTCATAAAACATTTAATACAAGTATAAAAATCATATATATAATTTAGCACTCAGGTTATAGAACGCAGAGTTTTGTAGGTGAAATGATTATAGCGGTATCCTGATTATCTCTATGAATGTGTGTAAGCGAGCAATTTCTAAAAGGAAATAATTGTGTAACATTATCATTTACTATATATGAGTCTTGGCATTTGTTTATATACTATACATTGCAACTTAATATCGATATGATTTATAACTGATCAATGTTTCTTTTATTTAAATACATGGTACTTGGTGTAAGCATTTTCATTTATCCTACAGAACTGATTGATGATTAACACGTTAAGTATCTAAATATATATTGTGTTTGTTGTTAGACGGATTATGATACAATCAACCAACAGTCAATGATGCGTTTGATTTTATTTGTCAAGGAATACAAATGCAACAACGGTCATACATTATTCCATTAGGATGACCCATTCATTTCAATGATGTAAAATATCGATACTATCAACATCTTTTCTCACACGTATTTTATTAATGTAAGTAAGACATGTAGTGTATCATATCTTACACAATATGTAACTTTGCACTAATGTGATAGGTCGTAGAATTTGTAGACAGTTAAATCATACCGGTATCATAATTCACATTATTAAGGCATGCAAGCAGATATTTATACATGCAAATTAATTAATAATTTACTTTGGATTATAAGTTTGTCCTATTTGATGCTATTCGAGATTTACATTTCGCGTATAATGACCTACTATATCCATCAAGCTAAATTATTCGTCATACTGAACAAACCATGTCAGTGTATGTTGATGTTCAGAAATTATTAAAAGTATCTGACAAATAAACTTTTATTTCGTTAACCTCACTCTTACATTTACAATATGTTAACCTCACTCTTACGTTTACAATATGTTAACCTCACTCTTACGTTTTTCATGATCAAAACTTAACGCATGAATGTATAAGCCTTCAGAACAGCAGCGGGCGGATTCCCATAGGCGTATAAAAATCGCAAATGCATATAACTTGCATATAACTTGCACTTCTGTTTATAAATATTTGTAAATGAATATTATTGATTCAACATTTACAATATGTAGTACATGATACATAGTTACATACTATGGAACATTATAATGCATGTTTTTAATGAATCGCATACGTCATGAATGGGAACATTCCATATTTGGCGCAGTTTTATGTTAGGTTCTCATAACGCAAGTTTGATTTATTATGTGCTTCCTTACATGGTTTATGCATAAGACATGTACGGTTACTAGGGTTTATATGGGTGTATCATTTATAAAGTGCTCTATATAGTATGGATGAGCTTTTAACCTTGTTTTACTACGTATACGCATTTACATTAAATGGCATTTGAAATTATCATACATATCTCAAATAATCATCAATTGGTATTTTCGCCCCTATAGTTCTATGGTTTTATTATCAAAATGTGTTGAACTGTTCATTAAGCAACAAACTGAGTTAATATGAATTACATACCTATCTTTTGGGTTTTCCATTTACTATTGGTCTTGGCATTTATTTGTATAATACACACGATATATTAATATTTTATTGATGTATTAAAAGTTTCTTTCATTCAATTTCAGGACGGATTTGTAAGTATTTCCATCTGACTTACTTCCTGCAAGTTTCTTGTATCGTAATTACTAGTAACCGATGATTTAGACACGCTCAATGAGAATTTAACCTTTTGTTCTCATCCATTACAAAATTTGTTAAATCAGTGTGATAAAAGGAATATTGTGGTCAAACATACATACAATGACAATAATTTATGCATATAATCTCGTTTGCATTAAATTCTTGATTTGTAAACAACGTTTATACATTAATCAATTCATCTTCATATTTGAAATATCGATATTTTTAATATATTATCTCATATCAAGTATAGTGTATCATATCTTACACCATATGAAACATAGCGCATGTGTAGCTCAAGATCACATAATTTTATAGGTAAGTAAATCACAATTGTATCATGGTTCACATTGTTAGGGCACGTAAGCGAATATTTACTCACGTTCCTGAATAAGCTACCTAACACCGATTTTACAATAACATCGTCATATTTGACAATATTCGAGCAGTGTAGAGCTCGTATAATGACCAAATCTATCGTTTTATTCATTTACTAAATCCATCAAGCTATTTCAATAGTCAAACTGAACAATGCATGTCCATGTAATGTGGATGTAAGGAACATTTTAAAGAAAATTACCAGACAAATGATTTTATATTGTTTACCTCACACTTACTAGTTATATATGTACATTTGTATCATAAAATTATACTGTTACAAGTATTTATTCTGGCGTTCCTTTAACATTGTGAGGTATTTATATAAAAATCATAGCTGTTTACTAGTACATGTACTATCTAGATGAGCAATACAATTTTACCCAACCATAGGACAGTTAACATTAAACATTGTTAAAGTTCCAAACACAGTATGAAAGCCATATAACATAACATGTAGGTATTTCTTTCAAACGTTATACTAAGCTCGAATATGAGATGTAACTATAATGTAAAACTTTAAGATAGCTTCAAGTACAACATTAAGTTCATGTGTCAGCATTGATCAGGTGCGTTTCATGATTAAAACAAAACAAATAAATTCAAATTTATTGATCAAAACCATAAAAATTGTGTTAGTTATGATACCTACACACCCTTACATAGTGTTTCTTTAGATATTAAAAAAAAATTTCCCATGGCAATTTTGCCATGGCAAAGACAGTTTTTCTTTGCATTTTTCAAGAAAACTAGTTAAGATAGAAACATGGGACTTACAATATTTTAATAAGTAACTTAATGCTACAATTTAATAATGTTTTTGTTTCTCAAAACGTGTAAAAGTGGGGGCTGTATTTGCCAAAGACCGGCGCGGCAAAAACAAACCGGCGGAGGTTTATAACAAAATGAAGCTTTACTGAATAAAGCCTAATGACAGTATCTAAATAATAAGTTTACATGAAAACATGTATGGGCTAAACAAAGCGCCTTACATATAATTTCTATATATAATGAAATGTAGTAAGTTAACTAGCCGCCGAAACTTTAGAGGAAGGATGATGGGAGGTGGTGGTAAATTTTGAAAATAAAACGATATCAGAATATAGTCGTAATCTGCGTATTGAAAATAAAGCTGCAAGTGCGTCTTTCGGAAATGTGAGTGCGCATGCGCGTTCCAAACCACGGCGTGCTTGCGTGACTAATAATCACGGTGGCTAGTCAATGAATGAAATGAGAAAAACACGGCGGCTAGTCAACAATACCGTAAATAGATCTAGAAACTAGATCTATAATAACAACACCATTTTCTGTCATAAAACATTTAATACAAGTATAAAAATCATATATAGAATTAAGCGCTCAGGTTATAGAACGCAGAGTTTTGTAGGTGAATTGATTATAGCGGTATCATGATTAGCTCTATAAATGTGTGTTAGCTAACAATTTCTAAAAGGAAATAATTATGTAATATTATCATTTACTATACATGGGTCTTGGCATTTGTTTATAGAATATAGGGTGTCCCATAATATCTGTTACCATTTGAATCACTTGTATTTCTTGTTTAAAGTTAATGTCATGGACAATAATGAAAGACGACATTTACAACATCATAAAGTTTTATTTGATATGCCACTTGTAAGAAATATATTACTCATAGCCAAATTACGAAGCAGAATTGTTTATAGTACATGTTCCACGTGACGTCCATTTTGCGATATGACGACGTCGCAGCGCTTTTTGAAATTATTGATCACAGCCTGGCAGGTTCCAACGTTTATTTGTCTGATTTCCCGTTTGATGTTCAACTTCAGTTCAAGGAGAGAACTAGGTGAGGGTTTGTAGACTTTGTCCTTCAAGTAACCCTACAAGTAAAAGTCTAGTGGACTCAAATCCGGTGAATGAGGTGGCCACACATAATTTGTTTTGAGAGAAATTATCCTGTCTTGAAATGTCTTTTGTAACCTCTCAAGAACTAAAGATGAGGTGTGCGGTGTGGCACCATCTTGCTGGAACCACATAGAGGAAAGATCTATTCCCTTTCGTCGAAGTGCTGGAATAAATTGGCGTCTGAGTAAATGCAAATATCGTTCGCTGTTTATTGTTTCAACATCTCCATCCTCATCTTCAAAGAAGAATGGCCCAATAATGCCTTGGGTACTCAATGCGGCGAAAACGGTTACTTTGGCACTATGGAGAGTTTTTTCAAAGTAATAATCTGGTTTTTCATCTCCCCAGTGACGACAATTTTTTTATTCACAGTAGAATTTAGATAAAAATGAGCTTCGTCTGAAAACCACAGCATGTCAACTATAGCAGGATTAGCATTTATCCAGTGAGCAAATTGTAAACGGCACTGTATATCATTGTCTTTCAAATGTTGCATGACAGATATTGTGTATGGAGTTAATTTCAAGTCAAAGCGTAGAATTCTGTGTGCACTAGTACGACTTACAGTGTTAGTTATGTCACCGAGTAGCTTTCGTACCGACCTTTGTGGAGTTTCCGTAATTGAACGTTGAACATCAGCAATATTTTCTGCGATTCTCACAGTTTTGGGTCTCCCTGTATTGAAATGACGGCTATCTTCTACTGATCCCGTTCTTTCAAAGCGGTCGACAATGCGCTTAATTTGCATCTTCGATAAAGCTTTTCTATCTGGGTGGCGTTTTGCCATTTCCCGGATCACCCTTGTTGGAGAAGAGGTTAAATAATACAATTTAACAACTTCTGTATCAAAAGTACACGACGACGACATCTTTAAAAAACATCTGACGTCAATGACGTCACTTCCTCTTAAACGACGTCAACTACTTTCCCGTACTTAATAGAACAGAAAACTTCACTCTTTTCCTGTTCATTTGATGTCTGATTCATTTGTTTCTCACAAAATGCAATGAAATGACACTAATTTGAAATGGTAACAGATATTATGGTACTATACATTGCAACTTATTATTGATATGATTTAAAACTGATCAATGTTTCTTTCATTTAATTACATGGTACTTGTCTAAACATTTTCATTTATCCTACAGAACTGATTGATGATTAACACGTTAAGTGTCTAGATATGTATTGTGTTTGTTGTTAGACGGACCATTACGGACAATACACAATAATGTGTATGCTTATATTTGTCACTGAATTCAAACTTTGTGAAGCAACGGTCGTACATTATTCCATTATGATCTTCCATTCATTTTAATAATGTAAATATCGATACGGTCAACATCTTTTCTCACACGTATTTTGTGAATGTAAAATGGGCATGTAGTGTATCATATCTTACACAATATATACCTTAGCACTTACATAATCGACCGTAGAACTTGTAGATAAGTAAATCATACCGGTATCACAATTTACATTGTTAAGTCATGTAAGCAGATATTTATACATACTAATTAATAAGTCATTTACTTTGGATTATAAGTTTGTCCTATGTGATGCTATTCGAGAATTATATTCCGTGTATAATGACCTACAACATACATCAAGCTATATTATAAGTCACCCTGAACCAACCATGTCAGTGTATGATGTTGTTCAGAAATTTTTGAAAGTATATGACAAATAAACTTTTATTTCGTTTACCTCACACTTACCAGTAATAAATGTATTATATACTGTGTATTTATTCGGGTGTTCGTTTATTTGTACACATAGTTTTATAGATGAGGTATTTATACAATCATTTTATTTGTATACTTGTTCATGTACTGTCTAGATCAGAAATAAAATGTTTACTCGACCATAGGACAGTCATCATTCGACATAATTCAAACTTCGAAATTCAATCTGAATGTTATAAACATTACATGTGGACGCTTTATTCCGAAATTTGTACTGAACTAGAATTAACTACATTATAATGATATATTTGAACATTAAAGTTACAAACAAAATATGAAAGCCATAAGGTATTGTATTGCAACATTATACAAAGCTCGAATATAATATTTAATTGTTACAATAGCAATATGTTTAATATCAATACAACTGTAACATACCTTCAAGAACAACATTTAGTTTATGTGTCAGTATTGGCCGCGCGTTTTTCATGATCAAAACATAACGCATGAATGTATAAGCCTTCAGAACAGCAGCGGGCGGATTCCCATAGGCGTATAAAAATCGCAAATGCATATAACTTGCACTTCTGTTTATAAATATTTGTAAATGAATATTATTGATTCAACATTTACAGTATGTAGTACATGATACATAGTTACATACTATGGAACATTATAATGACATGTTATTAATGTATCGTATACGTCATGAATGAGAACATTCCATATTTGGCGCATTTTTATGATAGGTTCTAACAACGCAAGTTTAATTTATCATGTGCTTCCTTATATGGTTTATGCATAAGACATGTATGGTTACTAGGGTTTATATGGGTGTATCATTTGTCAAGTGCTCTATATAGTATTGATGAGCTTTTAACCTTGTTTTACTACGTATACGCATTCACATTAAATGGCATATGAAATTATCATACATATCTCAAATAATCATCAATTGGTATTTTCGCCCCTATAGTTCTATGATTTTATTATCAAAATGTGTTGAACTGTTCATTAAGCAACAAACTGAGTAAATATGAATTACATACCTATCTTTTTGGTTTTCCATTTACTATTGGTCTTGGCATTTATTTGTATAATGCACACAATATATTAATATTTTATTGATGTATTAAAAGTTTATTTCATTCAATTTCAGGTCGTATGAGTAAGTATTTTCATTTGACTTACTTCCTGAAAGTTTCTTGTATCTTAATTAACCGATGATTTAGATTAGGTCAATGATAAGTTAACCTTTTATTTTTATCCATTAGACAATTGTAAAATCAGTGTGATAAACGGAATATTATGTGGTCAAACATATATACAATGACAACCATCTATGCATATAATCTCGTTTGCATTAAATGGTTGCCTTGTAAACAACGCTTATACATTTAATCAATTCATCTTCATAATGTGAAATATCGATATTTTCAATATATTATCTGTTATCAAGTATAGTGTATCATATCTTACACCATATGAAACACAGCGCATGTGCAGCTCTAGATCGCAAAATTGTATAGGTAAGTAAATCACAATTTTATCATGGTTTACATTGTTAGAGCAAGTAAGCGAATATTTACTCACGTTCCTGAATAAGCCACCTAACACCGATTTTGTAAATGTCTAATATATTAAGCTCGAATATAAGATGTAGCTATAATATAAAACTTTGACATAGCTTCAAGTACAACATTAAGTTCATGTGTCAGCATTGGTCACGTGCGTTTCATGATCAAAACAAACAAATACATGTATAAGTCTTCACAACAAGCACTTGTAGAAGTTATAACTATGTCGTGTATAAAACAGGATTTCAAATAATTTATATTTCGTTTATCATTTAAAATGTATCAAATGATTGTAGTAATGCATATATGATGTAGTGAAACATTTGAGGTTTTAACACAGTGGAGTAATGTTCTCGGACAACTTTGCATTGAAACATTTTGAGTTCAAATATATTGAATTGCATGCAATATAAGGCGTTCAATCAGCTGACGTTTTAATGTCGGATCTGTAACAATACATATAAGTTCTTAAGCCACGTGTTATCTGTATGCATGATCCCTTAATTATATTACTGCACGTATCACATCAGGCATATAACAATCAGAACTAAATGTGTCATTACAATTGATCGATACTAGTTAATTATCATATACATAATCATAACAACAAAAACGATGCTGGGTTTTGTGCTATGTGGATTACATAAAATGACTGAAACTTGCAACAAGTCTCTATTTGTCGCTAATCACGACACGTCTGCTCACTTAGTGTAAACATATAGCATACGTCTAATTTGCAAAGGTAAATGGACAGTACTGGGAGATTTCCGTCAGCGTAAGACTCATGACACTTATAATGTACGACACTATATATATGATACTTTACTGAATTAACAACAAGTAATTATTGCAATCCCCACCATTTTTGTCAACACTATAATAAAGATCTTATATTCAAAGAAAAATATTAATAATAAATAACGACATAAACCAGTCAAAGAACTTAAATAAAAAAAATATACAAATACGGAAGTTATTATGTACTAGCATAGAAAATGTATGCACAATTGTAATTTGATATCAATCATCATATTGTGTACAAGTACTCGTCCTGAATATATGTTCATGGTTTACGGGATTAATAGGGTAAGAAGTGACAATAATACTAATCATCATATAAAATGACGTTGACTGTGGTGCAATTTGGTCTGTCTTTAGTTATATAAAGTTTTCTGGCAAATCATTCCAATCCATCATAGATTCATGTACATTATTACATGTGTTTCATTATGACTATATTTATTTTCCGCCTAATTGATCATGACTGGTGAAGTGCATTTTGTTTGCGATATGTAATATTAATAATGTAATCATAATATATTCGGGCGTTATTTTAATATTGTACATAGTTTTATAGATGAGGTATTTATATAAAAATCACAAATGTTTACTAGTACATGTACTATCTAGATATGCAATACAGTGTTTATGTAACCATACGGCAGCTAACATTAAATATTATTAAAAATTCCAAACACAATATGAAAACCATAAGGAGGAATATGTAGGCATTTTATTCCAACATTATACCAGGCTAGAATATACTACTTGATATTATACATTTTGTATCAATAAAACTGTAACATATCTTCAAGTACAACATTTAGTTCATGATTCAGCATTTACCGCGTGTGTTTCATGAATACAACAAATACTTCTATAAGTCCTCAGAACAGCGGGCGGACTCCCGTGTGTGTATAAATATTCGTAAATGGATATAACTTGCACTTGTAGATGTTGGTTGTCGTGCAAATAGGATTTCATATAGTTTATATTCCGCATATCATTTAATATGAACCAAATGGCTGTAGTAATGCTGATCATGATACGTTGTAACATTTTTGAACACCGAGGGGTAAAGTTCTCGGACAACGCAGCCAGACAATAGTGAATTGAGGTTTATTAAGTAAAATTGCGTGCTAAAAGGGCTTTCAATCAACTGATGTTTTAATATCGTATCTGTAATAATACATAAATGTTCTTAAGCCAGATGTTACATGCATACATGATCCCTTAATTATATAACTAGACGTATCCCATCAGGCATGTAGCAGTCCAAACTGAATGTGTCATTACAATTGATCGCTACCAGTTAATATTAATGTACATAATAATAAAAACAAGAAAGATTCTGTAATTTTTTGTTTAGTGGTTTACCTATAAATAACTAAATCTTTAAGTTTATGAGACAAATCCACTTCTACGTCCTTTCTGTTGTGCTTAATAAAAAAGTTCTGTAAACTTCATAACATATGTCTTATTATCAAGGAAAATTGGTGAGTACTACGAGATTTCAGTTCAAGATTAACTTATGATACTTGACATGTACGACACTAAATATGTGACTCTTTACTGAATTAACAACCAGTAAATGTTGTAATCAAAACCGACTTTGTAAATAATCTATCCCGGTACAACCATTTTTCGAACACAACCAAAATTCGAACACTTCCTTTATTCCACGAGCGCTGATGTCATGTTACACTAATTTGCATAAAGTCGCATGCTATTTTGACTTCAACTCCCGCTGAAACGTCGAATTTGACACATTGACAGATATGATCAGAAAACCGGTAAGAAACAAATTTTTTACCTCTCTCAGTGCAAAAAGTCCAAATTCCAAATACAAAATATATATCACATAAAAATAGTAAAATCAATGTTTCTTACAAGTAAATAAAACTGTTAAAGTATCGGCTGCGCAACTTTAGCTTTTACCTCAGTATCAGATATATATAATACGTCAGGTAAAACACCTCTAAATGTTTATCAGATTTGACATAGGGGTCCTTATGAACTGAAAATGATTTTTCATCAAACATTTTTTATGATGTGCAATTTTTTGCAGGTTCATTCCATATGTAGGGGTCCATACAGATCATACAGTTAGAAAAGTGTATCTGAGGCTTACAATGCTTCAGAGAATGTAAAATGTCCATTAGAGGTGCATCCAGGATGTATGATGTTCGTCCCAGTAACTACCGTTATACATAGAATCAATGGAAAAAATGGTGTGGAAGTTATAAAATCTGGCAATTTATCAATATTTTCTTTGGAGCAAGAATCCCCACTTTCACAACTTCTTGTGACAGAGGCATGGCAGAGGTAGGATATGGATATAGTAGGACAGAAACTATTAACCTTGCCACTGACTTTGCCATACACCTTGACATACGTGACAAAAATCATCCCAGAAGTCTTGATATATCAAGAGCAAAAAGAGCAACTCGGCAAGCAATTGACAAATATTTCATTGGGCATGGTTTTATTATTACAAAACATAACCTTCATAACAAACCCCATCTAATATTCAATATAGATGAAAAGGGTTTCAATACTGATCATATGACTCCGAAAGTAGTTGCAGGTAAATTGAACAAAACCCAATCTATAACATCCGTCAAGTCTAAAACTGTAACACTTATTGGTTGTTGTAATAGTGTTGGTCAGCAAGTTCCACCCTATTTTGTATTCCCTAGAGAAAGAATACTGCCAAGACTACTAGAAGGGTCTCCTGCAGGCGCTGATGGTACTGTTTCTTTTTCTGGATGGTCTAATTCAGACTTTTCTCAGACTACATGAAAAAACATATTTTTAAATAACAACCAGTTAGAGGTTCAGACACATACATACTTAAACTTTATGATGGACACAAAAAACATGTCTCTCTTAGTTTGAGTTGGCTAAGCTGAAGAAAATAAAAGAACATATAAATAAACAAACTACTAACAAAAAGTAAACAATCCAGTCTTTAAAATAAAAAAACATGTCCCACAACAAAGCACTTCTGGTACATCGAATTCAAAGAAGACTACACAACATGTTTCATCAGAATCATCTGAATCTGAGAATTCAGATGTAGAAGAATCTGAAAAATGGATTATTTGCAAGAAATATCAACCTACAGATCTTGATAAATACCCGTATCTGGTGACTGTAAAATGGGGAAGATGCGATGGTTGCGATGGTTGTGTGCATTTATCATTTTGCACCACAGTCAGGGTTCTCAGAAGAGGAGACCTTTCTACTGCCCTATGTGTACGCATGAGCAGTAGACTTTCAAAGATGTTGTATTGTAAATATGTTATGACAGTTAAAGTTTGTGTTAAAAAAAGAAATCTTATTAAACATACTTACGAAACTTTTCATGACTTTTGGTACCCCTGATATTCCTTGGACAATATATTTAGTGGTGTTTAAATAGGAAAATAGGTTGTTCCGGGATATTGCAATTTTATGTTCCAACAAAAAGATGAATAATGCATAACGACATTAACCATCAAAGAACGTAAATAAAAAAATATACAAACAAGTAATTATGTACTAGCATAGAAAATGTATGCATACTTGTAAATTTGTACCAATCATCATATTGTGTACAAGTACTCGTCCTGAATATATACTCATTAGAAGCATGAGGAGTCGATGTCAGGTTGTTTTTGACGCACGAGGTCATCGGTCTCGATACTAAACACAAAAGTTAGCACTTCTGCGCATTTTCCTCAAAGTTCAATTCCCCACACATACCAATAAAATGTCTAATTTTGACCCTGTCCTCATTTCGACGCTCGTTACGCTCGAATAATTTAATGTATGGATTACCTGTTGCACTCATGATATGCAGGTATCTTGAAAATAACAAAAAATCACATCTTATGTATGTAATCCAAAATCGACGATAATGCCATGCAGAACAAAACGTGATCCTTATCAAATTTTAAGTAGTATATGTTCATGGTTTACGGGATTAATAGGGTAAGAAGTGACAACAATACTAATAATCATATAAAATGACGTTTACTGTGGTGCAACTTTGGTCTGTCTTTAGTTGTATCAAGTTGTTTGGCAAATTATTCCACATCAATCCATCATATATTCTATGTTTGTTTTCCGTCTTATTAATTGGCAAAGGGCATTTTGTTTGCTATATGTAATATTAGTAATGTAATCATAATGTAGTGACGTGTTGAACCTACCGGTTAGATTGATTTTGTATGCCCATTGTCTATTGTCATAGTTTTTAAGAAAATAAGTAATGAATATGCTTTTTCTTCTGACGTTTTCTCGGTGAGTGGTGTCTTAAACTGTCTATTTGATTTCTCTCTGAATTGACAACTGATAGTTTAATTATGCGCATGGCTGTATAATAACAGTAAATTTGTTTACGCTTGTACATCGGAAATATATAACTGGCGAAATGGAATTATAAATAGAACAGTATGGTTTATGAGACTTGTATGGTTACTAGTGTTTTTTTATAGGTAAATCGTTTATCAAGTGTACCATTGTATGGATTACTCTGCATACGCATTTAGATTAAAAAACATACAAAATCAAAACGAATATCTCAAATTTCATTCATAGTTGGTATCTTTGTGCCAATACTTTCTATAATTTTATCATCAAAACGTGCGTTGAAGTGTTCATTAAGCAACCTACTGAGTTAATATGAATTACATACCTATCTTTTTTGGTTTACTATATACTAGTAGTATACTTAGGTCTTAACATTCATTTGTATAATATACCCTATACATTAACATTTTATTGATGTGTTAAAAGTTTCTTTCATTCAATTTCATGCTTCGTTCGTAAGTATTTACATTTGTCTTACCTCCTGAAAGTTTCCTGTATCTTAATTGACCGATGAATTAGACACGTTCAATGAGAATTTATATGTTCTATTTTCATGCATTAGACAGAAGTAAAATGAGTACTATATATTCTATATGTTTAACAACACACTTACTAGTTATAAATGTATCATAATATTATACTGTTAAAAGTATTTATTCGGGCTTTCATTTGACATTGTACATAGTTTTATAGATGAGGTATTTATATAAATTCATAGCTGTTTACTAGTACAAGTACTATCTAGATAAGCAATACAATGTTTACTAAACCATAAGTTACATTAAAAAGTATTCCAAAGGCAATACGAAAGCCATAAAGCAGAACATGTAGGTATTTTATTCCAACATGATACTAAGCTCGAATGTACTACTTGATATTATAATAGCAATACATTTAATACCAATAAAACTGTATTATACCTTCAAGTTCATCATTTAGTTCATGCGTCAGCATTTGCCGCGTGTGGTTCATGGTGACAAATGAAAAATGACAAATGAATGTATAAGTCTTCAGAACAGCGGGCGGATTCCCGCGTGTGTATAAATATTCGTATATGGAAATAACTTGAACTTGTAGTAGTTATTTGTCGTGTAAATAGGATTTGAAATAGTTTATATTCCGCATATCATTTAATATGTATAAAATGACTGTAGTAATGCTTATTATGATATAGTGAAACATTTGGGGTTTTAACACAGAGTAGTAATGTTCTCGAACAACTCAGTCAGACAAGTTTGCATTGAAATGTATTAAGTTAAAATGTAAAATTGCGTACAATATGAAGTGTTCAATCAACTGACGTTTTAATATCGGATCTGTAACAATGCATGGTGGTTCTTAAGCCACATGCTATCTGAATACATGATCCCTTAATTATATTACTCCATATATCACATCAGACATATAGCAATCCAATGTGTCATTACAATTTATCGCAACCAGTTTATACGCATGTGCATAATAATAGCCCCAAAAAAGATACTAAGTTTGTGTGCTTAATGGTTTACCTATAAATGTCATAAACTTACAAGTCTATGTGACAAATCTCAGGCTGTCGCGTATTACAACACTTATACTTCCCGCCTACTGTGCTTAGTAAACAAGTACTGTAAACCTCATGACATATGTCTCATCATCCAAGAAATAGACAGCACAGCGAGATTTCAGTTCAAAGTTATACTCATGACATTTATATATTACATTTTACTGTTTTAACAACCAGTAAATATTGCAGTCAACACCGACTTTGTAAATAATATATTACATTTTCATATTCCAAAAGATAAATAATAAACAACAAGATACACCAATCAAACAAGTTTTATAAACAAAAACATATAAGTGCGGAAGTTAGTACTGCGAACGTACGCCATGATGTTTGTGAACTGATAAGTCTGAAATATAGAAAAGTGTTTATTGACCATATTTTATCCTCTATGATCTCAATATTTTCTTATTTAAGATGTTTTAGAAAATACTATTTATGTGTCTTATTTAAACTTATATACTAATGATGGGTTAATCAGTATAAAGAGATATTTTTCTTATTTGTAATATTTAAGAAGAAACAATATTTCGCAGAAGAATTATAAATGTAACTGAATAAACCTTTTAAACATATTTTGTGCAAACGATATGGTTCTTTCATATTCTCACATTCCGTCTTGAATGTGTACGTTCAATATACTTACATCATTGATTACTTCTCATAAATGTATTTTGATTTCTTTTCAGTGCTGAGATGTACGTATTTTTTATTATATTTTACCGTACTGCTTTCCGCCTTTACATTCGTCATACAGAAATCACGTATCTAGTAGTCTATATTAGAACTTAAGAATATGCATACAGTATTGGGACTCATTAATATTATGAGCATTACATCTCAGTTAAATGTCATCTTTACACAGTTTGTCAGTGACTACAAATGAGACATGCTCCGTATCAATGGTTTTCGACATTTATGGGTTTTCCCTGGCTCAATACTTTCTCTTAAAACATCATTGAATAGTAATAATTTAATATCTAAGCTCTCCTTTCAGAAATACTTGAATGTTGCAAAATGTCCTTTACATACCATAATGTTTATGTGCATCCATACCGTCCATCTCGATTATTTAACATAGTAACATCGATGTTTTTGATAAAATCGCGCATTTTCTCTCCCTGCATGGATAGGTACGAATTTATTTTTAATTATACTTTAATCTTCAGAATTGAACAGAAATCATGTGTTGTTGAAAATAGTTCCATAACAACTCAATAGTTACAGAATTATAACCCTTCAAAATACTGTCCGGGCATATTTTTTGTGAATAGGATAGTGGCTCTCTCAGCATGCATTGGACAATAATTGCTTTTAGTAGTAAATATACATATTGAATTACTTAAAATAGTAAGTTGTAACAAAATTAGAAAGGTTTAGATAGATCTGATTCTGGCATTGTTATATATATGTAAGTGACATACAGTGCGTAAATATTGATGCATTTAATTTATTTAATTACGTGGTAAATACTCCTTTATAACCATGAGTAGACAACACATATTATCATTTTGTCAATGTAATCATTGATCATCTTCGTCCTTGTACTCCCACTATCATCATCAAGTGAGGTTCTGCCTTCTATAAAAAACGCTTGTGTCATTTTTAAATATGTAGGTTTGCTTACTGGAGGTTTCATTCTAGAATCTACATTATTTTTATATCTGTCGTTGGTTAGATAAAGTTGGTGAAATGACTACTATATGTTCGCGTTATCAACGACGTCATTCCTTTTTTATTGCACAAATCAAACCTATCCGACTTTCTTGTAATTACACAATAATGTTAACATTCAGTAGTACATAATTTAAATTATTACGTCACAGCATAATTTATTATGTCATACATGATGTTCATATTAATTGGCGGAATTTCGAGATTTGTATCGAAAACTAAAAGCAGGATAGATAAAATAAGTTTTCTGTAGTACGTTTTTACTCCATGACCGTAAAGTAGGGATTCCAAGGAAGCAAATATAATCTTATATGACGCATACAGTGTTGATAATTCGGAAGCTGTAATATGACATATTAAGGATGTTTAATGGACATTTTCTTGATTTATTGTATGTATTAATACTAAAATGTATTTCTGATAAACTCATTTAAATTTCTTTTCAGGTCAAGTTGGTACGTATCTTTAATTATGTCTCATCCTGCATATTTTAATAAAAATCACGCTATGGCATACACTAGTTGCATATCGTGCAAATCTCTAAGTTTAAGAATATTCATGATATGATGTGCATCGTGTTGAATGAAAGACATCACTAAGCAAATTATGTTACGATGTTTGTCGATGACTAGTCCCTAGATACTCTCAGGACCCCCTCGATCTGTATGGGTTTCCTTGTAAGTATACATTCGTCGTATACAGGTACTGACAAACATTCAGCACTTTGTATTTATTACTACAGGTTTCAAATTGTGAGTGTATGCATTTTGTGTTAAATTGAAGTAATATTTAGACACTAATCATGGCATATAATTAATTCTATTTTTATCTATCAAATCATTAGTAGTTTTGTTGGTTTTATTTGACAAATGAGGTTTGTATCTGATTTCGGTTCTGGTATCTTTGTAAGAGTCGCGCAGCGTATTTAGGAAGATTTATGTGTGTCAGTTTACATATTGTTTACGACAAAGGACACGTTTAACAAAGTATGTAATACATAGTATGGGATGCATGAATCAAGTTAATTTACGCTTGTACAAATATACTCATATACTTACAAGCTGTTAGATCAGTGTACCAGAATTATCGTAATATGAATATACCAGTCCACGATTGTAGAGTCGAATTTCGAATGAATTTTTATTATTTATTTGTTTAAGTACTATTTTGATTTATTTCAGGTATCGCAGGTAATACATTGTTGGTATTGTATATTATATCGTTGTTTTATTATTTTCAAATCTATACGTACCTCTCGATGCAATTAGTTTCAATGACATTAATATTTAGTTTAGCCAATACATTTTAGGCCTCTTCTATTTTATTTCTTGGTTTACAAAAGCGGCGGTCGTAATTCCAAAAGTGAAAAAAATAGCAATTTGGCATTTTTATTTTTGCCGATGGTACGAACATTTGTTTTTCAGTACGAATCTGACTGTGTATTTTAGTATTGTAGCGAGTGATTTACGTGTCGGTTGGACCGATTGACGTCTTTATGGTGGCTGAGGTAACAGAGGAAGTGAATTGCATCAAGCCAAGTGAAAATTTGGTGGTTGGGTTAAAGTTACACTCTTAAATTCGCATTGTCGTGTATTTTTGTATTTTTTTTTCAACCTGCCGATGGACATTTTTCCAAAATATTATAGTAAACAAAGAAATAAAAAAGTTTTGGCCTTAGAGACCAGGTGGGATTTCAAATAAAAACTCGATCCGGTGAGTTTTGAAATGCACCGCTTTTTCTTTTCATCAAACCTATGATTAATAAATTATCGCAAATTCTTTCTATCCAACTGGCCATACAAAATTTATCGGCATTACTCGCATATGATACATATATAGGTAATTGTATGAAAGTAGATGTATTACAGTAAATACACCAGTCATACAACTTGTTACGTTTGGATTCAATTATAAATCATTTAAATGAAAAGTTCTTGCACATTTATGGTAGTTTGTTAAGTGTGAAATTGTGACCACGCCCCAAGGTTTTAAAACTTGAGATCGGAATCCGAGCTCAAATCTCACATCTTGTCTTTTCATATTTCTAAATTAATTATCAGACGATAGTGATATCATGGAAACATAAGTCTGACAGCATTAATGATCTGGACATGTTTTCAAACATTAAATTGCTCTATCTATTCAACCATAATACTTCGAGAATAGAATTTAATTTTGAGTTCAGAGACTGTTTTCAAGTTTTATAACTTCGAGGGCAGGTGACATTTCAGGACTTTGTATTAGACCTTCATTTGAAATCGACTGGACATTAACCTGTATTGGCCAATCTTCTTTTTAATTGTTGTATAATTGCCTTGCATAGTAGGTAATTGGTCGCATGACTTATTAGTTCAAGTCAGTGGTCAGCTATATTGCTCATATTGTCATGTTGTACATGGATTGAGTATGAAATAAACTTGGAAACTTGGAAGTTCTCTCACAGCTTTCATTGAGTACAGATGGTCGTTGTTTAATTGCAGCAGTTTGCAATTAGTTTAGTTGGTTTGGTGATGTTCATAATGATAGTAGCTAACGTGATATGATAGTACGTTACTTGTGAATGACGATTTGGGGAGTAAATACCCTTTCTACAAACGGGTGTAGTTGATGTAGATGACGAGTTGAAACGTTTGATGATATATATTTGTCAAAAACAATTTGAAATCAATTTGTAAAATGTGAAGTAAATATATGCACATGTTGGTAAATACATATAGGATGAAACCACATTCAGTTGTCGTCGATATAATACCGACTCAACCTATAGTATTACAAAACGATATTGATTTATATATTCGCATGGATTCACATATTAAGTGAACAAGTAAGCACTGTCTTTGACAGATATATTAGCAGGTGTGCATTGTGTCTTTTTTAATCAATTCAAACAAGGTTCTCCATCATGTATAATAAAGACCTAATGTGCTAATGTATAGGTAATTACAGTTAATCGTGATTGTATTGAAGCCTTATTCAACAACATTTACTATTATATTTCATGTCTACAGATGGAAAGAGTACAGCCAGAGAGTAAAAGAACAACTAGGAGCAAAGGGAATAACTGAAGCGGATGTTTCTTAAGTAAAAGCAAACAGTTTTGTTGTGATCATTTTACATTCCTCGATATCACGTGATTGATATTCAGATTGTTGTTATTGGATGACATATTACAACAGTCGTAATTATGTGTAAATAACCAAAACATTGTATATACTGCATGATTACATTTGGAAGATGCCATGGTTCTTACGCTAGCTGATCATATTGTAATGAACTATTTATACTATAAGTATTCTGATGTGTTGAGATTGCATGACTGAATACTGAACTAAAAAGCTTGATTATTGTTTGAATTTATTTATATGAAAAAAATGTAAGGTAAATGCGTGTTGTATAATATATAGAATTATTGGAAAATTGATGTTGTATTCATTAAATATTTTGAATACTCGATGGTAGTTCACTACGTTATCAGTTGATCCCCGCGGATCTTTTCTCTGTAAAAATCATATCTCGAGTCACAACTAAATAGCCTTATTTTGTATGAAATCGTTTATGTGATTTAAAATGATGTTGCGCACCAGGGATTTACAACTGTATGCTACGATGTTGTGAAGAATGTTCATAGTTAGAGTCTTTGATAATAGCCTGAAAACGGGATACTGTTGTTTGCATTTTGTGGCAAATGTTCGGGTGGGACCATTCATAAGAATATCTTATCCCGCTTTCAAACGTAGATGAAACATTAACATCATGAGCTGTTTTTACCAATATTTTGTTACAATAGCGATTATTTGGTGCGCTTTATTATTTTCTTTTTACGTTTACGAGTTCTTATTAATAAAAAACATTGCATTTCAAAAACGACAAGTGCGCGATGACGTAGTGTGCTACCACTGAATATGTATAATATTTGCACTTGATTTTTAAATATTCTTGACTTAGCATTGTCAAATTTATTTATTCGTTTATTATGATTTAAATGGATTTGTTTGATTATTCGTTTGTTCTATTCAAGCGTATATTATCTATCCTGGCTCCATCTATGAACAAAGGCATGAAATGTATACGATACAATTTAATGTTATATCTCTGAGTGAAAATGTTCATGATTAAGAATAAGTAATTACTAAGATTCGTATATTTACTAATGACGAGAAATTAACCGGTTTCGTTAAATTAATTAATTTAAATTCTACATTTATAAATAATAATCAGATCACATGTGTTTGCGTTATTTTTGCAATGTTGTATATAGTAATCAGATACATATATACATATAAAAACGTGAAGAGGACCATGTACACGTACGTATATTACATGTGTGCTTTGTGTATGTATGTAACTAGTGAAGGATACATATTATTCCAATCTTAGCATATCAGTACTAATATACATAGCGTTTGATAAATTCAATATTGTGCGTTTATTGACTGCTCAGTTGTTAATGTTAACACGAGATATACGAGATATTTTTTAAATAAAGAATCTGTAATCATTTTATTCTGCATTTCGACACAATTACACAAACACTTCATTTACTTGTAGATTGGTCCTACTTCGTAAAGATGGTAGAATTGTACTTCAGCGTCTGGTTAACCATGTATTGTAATACAGACATGGTTATCTATATTTCTTTGTAATTAAGCGACGGATTTAGAAATTTAAAGACATGCACAAGCGTGACATACCGACAACTACAACTCATTATTCAGTTTGAAATATGTCTCATGAGTGCAAAGAAAAAACAACATAAATTTCTAATTCAGCAATTTGTCGTTTGTCATCCATTAAAGTGATCGGGCTTTATAACACAATTATCTAATGTAAAAATATAATGTCAGATGTTTATAAATGGGAGTACTAATAAGAATCAGGAAAAATTTACAACATGTATAAAACTATTTCCACTGAACCCCACCCTCCGACCCTAGAAATAGTTCGGGGATATATGCTAGTACATATGAAATAGATAATCAAAGTTGAACCGAAAAAAAAACGTCAAGAGATCGTAGTAAAAATAAAGGGTCGCTCAGGAAAAATTAAAGCAGCTTTGACAGGTTAATACAATCGTACTATAGTAATCCTGATCGCTTCTGCCATTGCAGTAAGGAAAATTTAATAAACACGTACGTCACATGGACGCTGCCATTACATTTATTTGCGTAAGAATAGATGTTCGTGATAACTACAAGTCAAATATTGTTTTTTACTGTGGTTAAAATAGAATCAGATCACTTTCAGAATTATGAAATCAAGGCGTTGATTGGCTAGAGGACTGAATAATCGGATACAGTAAAACAAGGTTATAGTGAATTCTGATTTAGTGAAGAATCAGACAGTAAAACACAGTTACAATGAACTCAGATAAAGTGAATGAACAGATACAGTAAAACATGGTTATAGTAAACTCTGATTTAGTGAAGAATGAGTGCACATGTTACTTAACGAATAAATAAATAATGGACTAATAACCAACTGCGCTTAGAGGCCATAAACTATCCCTTTGCTGGCCTTAGTACACAGGTTTGACTGTCAAAACAACGTGACATTGCACATTCATATAAAAAGATTAGAAAAAGATTCAATGAAACAAAACATCTTCTTGAAAATACCCTTAAACTCTTTGCCTGCTCAACAAAAAACAAACACGAAAGTTGAAAACATACAAGGCGCTATTTATAGGAATTATGGGTAACTTCTTCAGTGCACCATTTTAAGTTCGGTATAAGAGTAATTTATTAGTAATTTCATTTCACAAGTTCGTGTACAATGAAAGAACAAAATTAATCAGGTAAATATAACTTTTTATTAAACAGTTTTGAAACTTTGAACTTCAATGCAATATTTCGTTTCTATACGATTTTTTAATGAAATATTGCCGAAATCGAAACAATAGCTTAATTGACGCGAAGTTGTCCAAATACAATTACTATGAATGTAACTATGTATCTGGTACTGCACATTGTAAAGCGGCATTGGTGCCGTTACCACTAATGCAAGAAGGGCTGTACTTGAAACTTCTAGAGCAGTCACCAATATTGCTTGTTGTTGTTGTTTTTTCAGAAAAGAGAATCGATTATCACAAAGTAAATCGATATAATTATTATTCCTGGACAGTATCGAACCTGCTCCTTAAAAGGATTTTTTTCTTGAATAGTTTAAAGTTCAAGAATAATGCATACATATTTGACCGGGCAATCATAGATTACTCATATTCAGGTCAAATAATGAATGAAATCATAAAATAATCGTTTGCGATCCTTAGATTATTCTAAGTAACCTGGACAATGCCGAGTCCAGCATGTTTTAAAATCTTGATTAGTGAGTGGATTAAAACATGGTTGGCCTCCACTGCTTGGTGCTGTGTTGGAGCAAGTTCGGTGTCGATGCATGGTGGTGCCATTACCACAATTAGCTGTACATGCAGTCCAAGCCGACCATTGTGTCCATTGACCATCACCTGATATATTCGAAGTATTAATAGTCAAAAATGTATATTGGCGTTGTTCTACGTTGCTTGGTGTAAGTTATTACCGATTGGAATATAGTCCAGGAAAAATGGTTAAGTGCACCGGTCGCCGTATATAACTGTAAAGTTGTTACAAACGGTGTTTAACCCACTAATGAAAATTATACTAAAAATAATCAGAAAGTAGAATGTTGTGGATCGGATAATGTTTCAATGACTTGCCCGCGTAAATGCAAATCTTCTTTTTAAGAATGACATAAGATAAATAATTCACAATCTTACCCGGGCAATCCCTCAATTGGCATCCATGATTAATCACTGACGACCCGACACAGCTAAGTCCGCCAATAGACGGTGCTGGACCGTCACACTTCCGGATACGGGTTCTTATACCCACGGCCACACTGTGAGTAGATAGACCAAGCACTCCAACGCCGTATTTTGAAACGCACTCAGTTTTGTTACAGGTCGGATCTGAGCAAGAAGGGGGGGGGGGCGTCCTTGCACTCATCTTCACATAGACTTAAAATGCAATTTTTAGGGGCTGTCTAGGTCACTTCCTAGTAGTTTTCCAAGACCTTCCTAAAACCTTCTCCAAAACTCTACCTCCCCCTAGCCCAAAATCCACCCATACAGTCTTTTGTAAGAGTGACCGTCTTAAAAGGTTTGTAGCCATGTCACAGGTGCTTTAACATAGATTTACTATACACTTACTGGGAAATAGTCTGGAGATACTTGCCCCTGCTACTACGTTATCTGGACGCAATAATGGCAGCTCTAACTGTGCGCGTTGAAGTGTAGGAACTTTCTTATATCAGTTTGTCATATTCTATTACCGTATGAATTGTATATCTTGTTATGTACATGTATATTCATCATAGAACTTTTATTTTTCATGGTCGATTTTGTTTTAGATCAGTCAAATGATGATACCCCCCCCCCAAAAAAAAAGAAATTCGCTGACGTTTGTATGCCCACAGGACGCCGCCATTATTATGTTTTACCTGACCTACTTTCTGGCGTAGTGCCGGGAACCAAAGTAGGCAGGTAACAAGACCAACTGGGGAGGAGTTTCAATAATCTGATTAGGCTGTTTCTGTTAATTTCCGTTATTCCTGCGTATGAATACAAATTGATGTTAAAGCACCACCTACCTGAATGTCTGTCCTTACAGAAGTGTGTGTTACATTTGTCACCAAGGCAACATCTCTAACATAGTTTAACATCACGTTTACCAATAAGGTTCCCTGCATTCACAACATTATATTCACATTTTTGAATAAATAATGACAAAAAGCAATTACAATGGTAATTCATGGTCAGTACCTTTCCCAAAATGTGGAAAGAAATCTCTGATTATTCTCATACGCTAGTTTCAGTTAATGTAGTAAATAAACCAATTTAATACTTGAAATTACTACGGGATGAGTTTAGGATTTAAGCATATCAAGTGGTAACCTTCCATATTAGTCTGTACTGATAAGTATTGTAGATAAATGCAGTGCTAGGTTGAATAAATTCGTACACGTACCGTTTCATAGGCACAGCCAAATTTGTGGTATATCTGGTGTGTGTTGCTCATAAATGAAGCCGAATAACATACTGAAACAAAACAATCATACTTATAACTAATGTATGATATTGTACTGTATATTTGATGTAGGGTATCCGTGGACGAGTGGTTATGAATCTATGAATACTGTATGGTAATTACTAGCTCTCAGCTCAATTAGTTTGAGACCCAATCGAATTGAATTTCTCATGTGAGGTTGTTAGCTGTCGGAAAGTCAGCGGTTCTAACCATGGTATGCCTCGGGTATTCCTCTACTGTTAAAGCGGGAAAGTCGCCAAATCACTTAGCCTGTTCATGTGACGTTAACTCCGGTGAACATACAGTACATCACGAAATGTTTGGCATTCACGCAAACCCTTTTATAATTGTTCCATTCTTTCTGTAACAACTTACGGGAACATTTTTGAGAGACCGAACATTTATTCCTCTCAGTAAATTCAACCCTAGCGGTACAATACATTGATAAACTCACAGCGTGCATTTCATTGTATATGTTTTTGTACGAGTTATGTGTCCCTGCATGGAGTTAGTGATAACAAGAAACTGTTCAGAACTAGATCGTTGTACTGATAATTCATTTCAGAGAGTTGTGATCAAAATTTACTACCTAGAGTGCGACTTCATTATTCATTTAACAAAGGGGGGGGGGGGGGGGGTTCATTTTTGGAGAGTTTGAGATCACACTGTACTACCAAGAGAGTGAATATATAAGGTGGTGGGGTATTCATTTCGGAAAGTTCGTAATCACAATTTACAACAAAGACAGTAAATAGCATTCCCCAAAAACTGGAACAATTCATTTCGGAGATTACTACCAAGAGAGTGATTATCCTGATATAATTGTACAAGGGCAGGGGGGGGGGGCAATTCATTTCGGAGAGGTTGTGATTACGGTTTATTACCACTATAATTAATTCAGTATACCATTGTATTATGGGGCATAATTCATTTCGGAATTCACTGCTGGAATTTGAGATTTGAAAAGAAAAGTGAATTAAGTGTTACCTGACCATTAAAACATATCGTTGTGTAATTACAAGTAGACACTGAACCAGACGAGTATGGTACATCACCACAACTGTAGCATACTCTGCCAGAAAAATTAAACTGCACGAAAAAAAATATGATTTTTATCCTAAACTCTCGCTCGTCACACTCGGCGCCTGTCTTTATGTTAACTAACTTTGCTGGCCGTATTGAAAAAAGCAAACGTCTATCCCATTTGTTAATTTGTTTGGACGTTATTATGTATACATTAATGTTGATTAGACCATAAGCTATCAAAGAATTGAAGGAAGGTGCTTAATACAGTTAATTATCCTTGTAAACCCCACTGTAAATCTCTATGAATGCCGGATTCGTCCAAAGACTCTGAATCTAAGGGAGATAAAGCAGTGCAATGGCAAAATGGGAATGTCAACCTGTATCGAAATATCTATACTGTGAGATAACTGGTTCCCGTGCGCGTTCCGTGTTGCAATGAACCAAAGACTTTGTATAGACAAAGTCAAAGGGAACCAGTTTATACCATGAGAATTACGATAAATTGATTATATTCATTCATTTATCACATCTCGAACTTCAAGTATGTGAAAGAAAACTGTAAAAAATATAAGCAATAATAATCGTTGATTTGTAAAGGGAGGCTACTATGTAAGTGATAGAAAAAAGCTTAGATATTATCTCCCTAGGCAGATAGCTAAGATTGCGTTTTGTCAGTACATTTCAGGATATTAAGCTGTGGATTAGTATTTTGTCAGGGGAGATCACCAACAGAAGCCTCTGGTGCACAGAAACATGGAACGGGAACGATATTACTGTTAACTAAATAAAGACTGAAATTGATATATTATAGAAATAAATTAAACAATGAGTTTCTGTTTATTCCTTTGCTGAATTTCGCACGCATATTGATATCCGTATTTTATTTTATCTAAAAAACAAAAAAAGTAACCCTAGCGGTACACTACATTGATAAACTCACAGCGGGCACAGTGATTTCAATATATTTGTAAGGGTGTTGATTCCATGTCAGTAGTTAGTGATAGCAAGATTATCTAGACACATTGCTGGACTCGGTGGTTTAAATGGCTTGGCACACTACAAAGCGACCCTGAAATAATGGAAGGAGGAGACAAAATTTGAACACCCAACCTTTCGATTAGTAGTTCAAGTTTTATACATTTCTATCTGTATTAAATGAACTTCCGATAAATTTTACAAGAATTACTTTACAGTCACACCTCCATATTATGACTTTTTTTTGGAACACAAAACGGTCTTTTATTTCATGATTTTTTCTTTTTCATAGATTGTACGAATTTGTGATATCAGCAAGCCTTTATTTCTTTTCTTTCTTGTACGATGAGACACCAGAGAGAAACAGTGTACAGTAACAGTTGAAGAAGAAGAGGTCCAATTGAGCAATAGACAGAGACGTATAAGATGGAATAAGATTATATTGAGTGATCAATTGAAATTCGCCAGTACATTTACTTACTGTTTAAGTTTCGAATGATTTTGTGTCGTTTTAAAAGTAAAGCATCATGAAAATTTTGAAGTGGAAAACACGGATGTGTACCTTTTGTGATCAATCATGCTGTATATTTGAGAGAGCGTCTTGGCGTGCGAAGGGCGACGAGTCAAGTTGAATTATTTGCGCCGATGGTAGGCGTGAAGTTTGAACTTGACCGTTTCATAGAATCCACTTTCATATAAAGTCATTAACAATGCATGCCTGCTTGCATCTTTAATTTTTTTACAGGACACGGCTGGAGAAAATGTTCTTGTTCATTGTTTGTATGTAATAACATTCAATACAATCAATCCAGCCAATTTAGGTTAACATTAGAACACTGTTACAGTGAATTCCTTTGTACACTCTGTCGTACACATTTCCTTAACAGAATAACTTAGCACCAACATTATTTGAATGTTTTAACGATGGAGGAAGGCCTATGCGTATACATGGGTAGAATAAGATAGCAACAGATAGTTTGCCTGAGCTTGCTGAACATCTTCCCTCTGGTAACATTTATCTGATCCCGGTTGGTATTCAAACTCACAGCGATGAGGAGCCAGTAGTATTACTAGTCAGAGACCCACTCGAACACCGAGGCCCCTCTTTGTACATACAATTTGCTTTATCCATAAAAATACGCTATTGGTTGGAGCGTTCTGAGAAACATTAAATGTTCCCAAAATCCGTATTTTTATATATGTTCATTTGATAAACTAAAGTGATAAAAGGCAGTTATTTAACGGTAATTACATTCCTATTACAATTCGTCAAAGGAATTTTATGGTTTGAGAATTCCGCACAGTACGTTCCTTTTTGTATTTGATGTTTTTAATATTTACGATTATCTTCTACATAGGAAGGGAGCTAAATGGTAGTATGTTATTAAGAGAACGGGTGGAATCATGTTTCTTAATTTCAGAAATGGTGCCAAACGGAGTGGTCTGTTTTGCGTTGTTAGCATTTTATTAGAGAGAATGGCAGCAGAGGGTCAGGCTAGCGTGTCGAACACCATAAGACGACTTCGTACTCATCGACAAAAGCAATCCCGGTCAAGGTAGGTAAATCCTGATATAAGTATTGGCTGCGTTATAGTATATGTTGGAGGATGGACTGAACAATAGACATATTGTAGAAAAAGCAAAAAAACTTAAGGGAACTACGAATATAACCTAAAATAAATATAGTCGTAAAACTTCATCGATGCAAACATTTGTTAACCACGAAAAACCGATTAAAACAGATAAACATAAATGTAGCCTTAATAACTACATGTTTTTTTTTCAATTGCTTGGTAAAAGGTAGCGCAGTTTACACCATAATTCGATAGCAGTAGCCATTTTCTTTTAGGTCAGAATCATTTTAGCTTTACGTTATAGATATCATTCAGTAAAATGTATAAAGTATGTTAACAACTTTTGCGATTTGTAAATATAACTTTCTTCTTTTTCAGGAACAGTTTGAATTCTGTTTTCGATGCATTGAACGCCACATAGAATCCAACAACAGTTATTCAAATTTTGCACAGTAGAATAATCGCCACAGGGACAGTCCTTGGTAAAATCAAACGCTTCTGTCAGTTCATAGTAGAGTCGTTTTGGACACGTGTTATTGATAGAGCCGATAATGTAAGCATTTGATTTTAATTCTATTCATTGTGTTTTAATGTGTGAATTACAAAACATCTTGTTTATTGTATTCTGTGTATTGATTATAATATATTATTAGCCGAGAAAATACTATTATCTTTTCATATTTTCTTCTTCAGCAAGATATGGAAGCCATCTTTTGTATATAAAAAAATATTTGAATATAATTACGAAATAAATACGCATACTTCATTATTGCATTTCTTTATTTATGTAGGACACAACTATATTTGTGCCGATGAAACATTCATATTCGGTATGCATGTGTTTACATTCAACGGCTTTTTTGTAATATTATTGTTTTAATTGAAATTCATATGTAGCTCTACCTTCTTTGTTTTGATGTATTTCATTACATTTTTAGTGCAGCCTGTATTACTGTATTGTATTGTAACAAATAAAAATGAATGGAAACTGGCAGAGCTTGTTAAAATTAGTTTCGAATAATGCTCATAGCCATCTCAAGGCCACAATGGTATACATGTACATGTACAAACATATATTTGGACTAATTATGTAGTTTATGTAGTTTACTCTTAAAACATCCTAATCGTTTGATATAATGTAGTTAGTATTTCTCCATTTCTTATGGTTAGCTCTTTAGCGATGAGTTTAAGTGTCCGCCTACAGTGCTAGGTGTCCTGGGTGGAAACGACCTGAATTCAGTCAAACTGCTTGTTTATAATTCTGTTATACTAATAATTCATTTACCTGGCAGTACCTTTTAATAAAGATATATTATTGATTCAGTCTCGCAAATAAGAAGTTACTTTCGTGATATAGAGTCCATTTCGTACTTTATATTATATTGCGGTTTATGCACTCTACTGGTGCCCTCGCTCTGTTGGTTTATCTTTGTGATTACCATGCGTAGTAGCTTTGCGCTATATTTATAATAGTTTTGAATAAAACGTTTGTCCGGAATTATTGAACTAGTGTGTTTACTGTTTGAATTGCCATGTTTTTAAAAGAAACATAATCCTGCAATATATCTTGTATCAAAACTGCAATTGATATACTTATACAACCAGTGGTACTATTTTCAACGCAAATATATAGATAAAAAGTGTCAGGTGAATGTTAATAGAAAGCTGGGTGTATCACAATAGAAGTTGTAGCTTCATAAAAATGTTACGCATTATCTTGAAATAAGAACGTCTTAACCTTAGCAAAAGCATAAATTATCTTAGAAACAACTCATGAGTTATGAAGTATCATTGTACATCAATCTCGTTTCCAATGTTAAGTCTCCTATACTTGAGCGCGCGTAACACATGCGCTGTTCAAACAGATTTCATTTTCATTTATTTGACGAGATGTTCATGATAAAATATATTCTAGAAATATACATGAAAATACTTTTAGTTAGACCAACACTTCGTTTACTGACTTTGAAGCGCTAGTAAAAGCGTGATTGTCTACTGCTTATTAAAATGTTCTGACATCATATTTTTTTCTTTTCTATGAAATTGTCGGTATAATAAAATAAATATCACATTTCTGCCTCGGTCAACATTATTTTTCTTGTGTTGACAATTTTTAATAACGCCTTCTTTGAAATGTGATATTAATTTAATATATCATACAAAAGAGAACGGACAAAAACTTAATAAGAAATACAATACGTTTGTAAACAATTTTGGAACGGGAAGTGAAATGTCGCAATATATTAATTGCATATATATTTTGTAGTCGTCCACGAATGAAAATACCAGAGTTTCTTGGCAAGTGATTTTATTGTTTTAACTTTGAACTATCATTTTCGATGCGCAATACAGTTTAAAGACTTACGGAATTTATTTTGTGTAGCCACTCACACTTATATTTTTTGTTAAAATAGGTCACATTCGTTTCTCTGATGATTAGTCATAAGTCATAAACCTCGTTCAAGCCCATGCAAGTTTGGTCCCGACCCTTCTAATGCTTTGTCCTAATGTATGTGATTGGGGGGAGGGGGGGGGGGGTTGATTTGTGGGGTACGCTAAGCATACGTATTGTCTTAAATATCTTAGGGAAATAATACAAAATTGCAAATTGCAAATTAAATCGAAGGTAATATAGGTTAATCATGAATGATCATATTTTGCTTAACATACGAGCATACATTTATCATGGACGCTAATAGTCGTTACCATTTCACATGAATGCGCACGATATAAGTATGTGTATGTCTGTATGGTCAGTACATTATTCTTTATTTGACCTATATCAGAGCCTACACAAAAGCAATTATAACTATAAGTTAACTTAATTCAACGACAATTCATACAATGCGTGAAATAATTTCACCTATCATGCTACTTACGTGAACTCTTCATGGTACATTTGTACATTGATAATAATATAACACTAATGATTAATGTTGATAATGCCAGTTAATAGAAACATGCTTATAATAGAAGTAACAACGCTGATCGAGACAGCATAAATATCACATCAATTATAACCACAACGTACAATATCACCACGTACGGAATCGAAGGATTTTAACCCATTTTATCTACGGGAGGTAAGTATTACTCGACTATATTATATCAATATGTTTACATCGGACATTTTACAGTGAGTGATTATACTTAAATTGTTAAGCGGAAAACGGTATGTTTATTCATTCATATTGTTAGATTTTAATGTATATCTTACAATTGAAATGATTCAGTTTCATAAGGATCTATCAATTAGAGATGTTCTATTTCTAGGACATTTTAATCAATGGCTTCCAACACATAGAACTGTCCCATTGAATTGAAAACGAAAGTACCTTCTTTGAGTTAAAAATGTTTTTTTAGAAAAGGTCTTCGTCCAAAAATGTATTTTATGCATAATTTAGTCATAACTGATAAGAATATAAGGAATTGCTAAATAGTTTTGAAACCGAAAGTACTATATCAAGTATGATCATGTTACACTGTGCTATCAAATATACTTTGCAATACATGGTATGATTGTCTACGTGATCGTTTATTGTTTTATCCTACTTGAAAATCTTACAAATTAATTTTCATACAAAACTTGTTTTAACCCCGTAAAATATAATGCTTTTAAACCGTATAGACCGTATTGTGACCTGTCTATATCCAGTGATTGTGCACAAGTATTTGTACGTCATATAAAACCTCCGCCGGTTTGTTTTTGCCGCGCCGGTCTTTGGCAAATACAGCCCCCACTTTTACGCGCTTTTGAGAAACAAAAACATTATTTAATTGTAGCATTTAGTTATTTATTTGAAAATTGAAAGTCCCATGTTTCTATCTTTACTAGATTTCTTGAAAAATGCAAAGAAAAACTGTCTTTGCCATGGCAAATCGGTATTTTGCCATGGCAAAATGCCTTGCCATGGCCGCCATGGCCTTGGCATGGCAAAAAAATCAACGCTTTGGCCATGGCAAAATTGCCATGGCAAAATCTTTTTTAATATCTAAAGAAACACTATGTAAGGGTGTGTAGGTATCATAATTAACACAATTATTATGGTTTTGATCAATAAATATGAAATTTTAAATGTTAATTTCCATGGCAAAATATTGCCATGGCAAAATTTCCATGGCAAAAAATTGCCATGGCAAATTAGTAATTTAGTAAAATTTACATTGCGAAAAAAAAATTCTGTATGAGAAACAAAGTCAGCTGTGAGTTGGCTTAGACCAGGGCTCGCATTTATGAGGCATCATATTTTTTTCTTACAATAAAAAATCTTATCATAAGATGATTGATATTTAAGCATGCACTTATTTTATCAAAGAAAATTAATAATTTTAATTCAAAAAAATGTTTTTAAGATATGTTGTTGCTACAGAATTCCCGGTTTTTCATTTCTCTTAAATTCTTAAAAATAAAAATAAAGTGTTTTCTATGACGTTCGCGTCAATGCATGTGTTTGAATTTAAGAAATAAATCAATAATTCAGCGTAATACCATTTTATATTCCCCTCACCATGCAATATATTTGTTAAAATTTGCAATTTTTGCCATGATGTCACTGATAATGATAGCTTTGTAATACCAACAATGAGTCCTATTAGTAATTATCATATATGCAGAAGGGGCGGGTCCATGTTTTCCAACTAGGGGACGTAATATTTGGGAACTGAATAATTGAATGCTATTTCATTGATTGAATTAATTAATTAATGGTTTTTTATGTCTATATATGATCGAGAACTTTGAGGGGGTGCCCGCCATGCACACTACCTTCACATCCACGCATGTGTTTGAATTTAAGAAATATATGCAGAAGGGGCGGATCCAGGTTTTCAAACAAGGGGACGTAATATTTATGAACTAAAGGGGGCGCCCGCCATGCACGCTATCTTCCCCCGTCCCTTGAACCGCTAGTGCACAGTGTATTATTATCATTTTGTAAGCTATGTCATATGTTTCGAATATAACCCTTCAGGGAAGTTCTATTTGACTGATAGCCTGGACAATTCCAAAATTTAAGGATTTCTCCAACCAGTCATTTTAAATATCCAACCAGTAGGGAACTATTGCGAGCAGCACAAGTGACTTCTTTGTTCATTATTTTAACCAACAATACTCCTTTTCCTCGGAATACAGCATTTAACCCCATATGAACAGAGACAACATCAAAATGTCAAATGATCTGTACATGTACACAGTCTTTACGCTAACTCAGTTACAGCTGGAACCTTAGATAATGTCTATTTAAGCTAGTAAACTTTAACACAATTGTGTATTCTGGCTAATTGTAAATTGTCTACTAGCATTTTCAATTATCCATTAACAGCTGCTTTAATGAAATCAGTCCAAACGCTGTGTACATGAATGACAGGCCAACAAACCCACAGGCATTGGCGAATAGCCTATTGCTTTGATTCATACATGCATATTTTCTTGCCATGTCTTTATATTTAAAAAAATTATCATGAATAAAAAATTAATTAATTTTATCCTGCATCAGACAAATTGGGATTTTTATTCTGGAAAAGCAACTGCTACTCAGAATACAGTTTCTAATTTAGAACAGGAGATACACTTGAATTGAATAGAGTTTCACAGGGAGCTGTATACAAAAGCTTTTTGCAGATACAGCTCTCCAGGGAGCTATATTTGAAAGGATCCCTGTAGGGGGTGTCAGTTATCAGATCTAATGAAGTCCAATATAGAATCTAGTTCCCTCTGCAGCTGAACTATTTACAACTTATGCAGGAAGTAATTTTGTTTCTGCCCTAGCTGTTGCCAGTGATTTGGTAAATATGAGACTCTTTAAACATATATAGGTGGTACTAGATAACGGTAAAACTAAATTTAGAATGTTAATTTAGAGTGTATATAACGGATATTTTAAGATACACTGTTATTTGGATAACACCGGTAAATGGGGTACTGACTATATAAGATCCCTCTTTAATGAACTTAAAATAAGTTAATATTTAAGTTACAAATAAAGTTAACTTACCTGAGATCAAATTACACAATAATAACAAGACTTTTAAAAGGATAATTGACATTCTACAGAGCTATTTTCCTTCTATAACAGGCCTTTTTAACAGGCGTCTTCCCCTCAGGATCATGCAGTTTTCCCCTAACATTTAGTTTACATCCAAGTTTTTTCTTCCCCTTTTGCAAAAAAATATGAGTTATTCTTTCCCAAATTTGAATAAAATGTCACTTTTCCTACCTGTGCATTACAGATTAATGTAAAATTCACTTACAAGTTAAGTAAATATTCCTGTTTAGTGTTTAGAAGTTATGTAGCATTATTCTGACAGTTCCACACGAATCTTACCGTTGAACCTTTTTAAATTTACAGCCCAACGGATTGACTACGTGAGTCACGCCAGAGATTATCATTATTTTACTTCATTCTTAAAAATCCCATCCTTAAGTCCTCAGTTTGCGACTTGAAAAATGTTCGACAATGCATATTATTGATGTGGTCAATATCTCTAGTTTGTCGTTTTTATGCCGGTCAAAACTGTCTTTTTCAGAACTGATTTCGTCCAGTAATCCCTTTAATGGTGTGCACTGTCAACAGAAATTCACATTATTCCTCAACTTAATATTTACATTAGTAAACAGCAGCCATCTTGCGTGCACTATGCGACAGTTATTACGAGGCCGCCATTCTAAAATACACGGTCAGCGCTTTTTTAAGTAAAAATATTGTTGAGTAATTCAAACATTTTAAGAAGAAGAAAAGGTCAATATGAGGGTATCGTTATATATTTTATCGATACCATTCATGTTTTAATTAGAGATAATGAATACATTAAACTTATATCAATTAAAGTTTCTCAGTAAGAACACGTGCTGTCACTAAAATTATACGAAGACGGCCTCACTATTTAAAGGATACATCAGATCGACACAGAGCCTTAATGTACATTTAAACACTGCTTTAAATTGCAGTTTAAATCAGTCAGTGATTCATATTATTTTACCATTTTCACACATTTCGGACACACACCACACACCTCCATTTCATTGACGCAGCGTCAATAAAAAGGGTTACAATATATTTGACATTTTCTTTTTGAAAAAGTTTCAAAATAGATGATAGATTTTGTATTCCGGACTAAAAATGAATAACTCTGATAACAACAGCACAAATTTAAGTATTAATAGCCTAATATTAGTATCGTGCTATTCCTGTCACTCTTATTTTTGTTGTCTCGAAAAAAACATGATAACTGTTTTTAATTTAGAAAAAAATCTAACGTTGCTTAACATGATAGATCATTGTTTGTAGTAAATAAAAAAATCAGCATGATTCAGTCATTATTGTAAGTACACATAGGCCGAAGTGTACCTATAAAAGTGCGTACTCTATATATATATCCATAAACGAAACGCATGTTTATAAAATGTGTGGATTATATAATCTGTCATCAACTGAAATTGTACATATTCCGAAAATCGGTGTATTTCACATCAGCATGGGGATTTATTGAACAGCTCCTGTGTAAGCGACTAAAAACCACAGGAGGTCTTATCTCTCGTTTTATCGCCCCCTGTGTCTGGTCACGGTCAGTTTGGAATTTAGTGAAGAATAGGGTCATACATTTTACTGATGTATGGTGATGAGACATAGATAACAGAGATAAGCTGTTTCAGCTATCGCCTGTATATAACTGCGTGTGTGGCTATTACTTTTTCCCAAAATTGCTGATTTCACATGCGTAAATTTTTAATTTTCCGAAAGCTTATTATGTAAACATTTGCTGCTGAGTTTTACAATCACTAATTTTGACTAATAGCTTTATTACACTAGCTCCTGCTGCCATTCAATATATATATATATATTTATTTACTCGTACCATTTTTTTTCAGGACGATTACTTTGTGGGTATAGCAAAGATTAACTGAGAAAATATATATCTAGCCGATGTCACATGTTTAAAATTTTCAGAAAACGGTATACAACAAATTTGACAAATCCTTTAATTACTTTTTATGTTTCAATAAAAGGTTTATTAGATCATAACCGAAATAATTGCTAATATTAAGTATTTTGTTCGAAAATTAAACGCGAGTTACAGGCCAGGTGTAAATATTTATTACAAGTTTAGTCTATAGTATTGTCAAACAGCATGTTTAATTTCATTAATCATTGTTAATAAGACTTTTTCAAACACATGATAAGCGAAATTCACAATCGGGCGAAACCCGTCTCCGTGGTAGCTGACTTCAAATCACTGTAACTTCTCGTTGATAGAGGGTCGTGGTTTCGAGTCCCGCTACCGACCATGACTCCTTATGTGAGAAAGTAGGCAGTTGCTTACGGAGAATGGGAGTCTAGTACTGGTTCTTCCCAGGAGCGATGCTTAGGTGAACTGTCCGCTTCATATGACTCTGACTGTTGAAAAGGTAAAACTCGATTTGTATGATGAGCCTCTTAAATTTCTTCCGCAGACATGCGTGCCCTGTTTAATGTTTTTATTATTGCTTACAGAAAACCGTACCGATTAAACAATATGCTGGTCATATTGTCATTGAATACACGGGATTCACGAGCAATATGATTAGTGAAGTATACATTTCACATAGAGAAATTTCAGCTTACGAACTTCCTGTCAGTAAACGGTACTTCAAACTATATTTTACCAACGTCCTTATGTTGATTATGTGTCGCGCGTACAATTTTTTTGATACATTTATAGTGCTTGATTAAGTTAAGTTATCATGAATACCTCACTCCCATATCAAATGTGAAGTCGCGGGTATTAATTTTTGATAACACATGCGCTATGATGCGCGTACAGTTGAAACAGGTTTCCGGTTATTACTAGTATATCTTTTTCCATTTATTTGACGAGTTCTTCCTTATAAAATCTGCTCTAGATTGTAGATTCAACTTGAAAACACCTTTACTTAATCCAATGTTTCTGAGGCAGACTTGAATGCTTTGATGATAAGCGAAGATTCAAAGAGCATAAAAAGCTGTTCCGTGATACATTTATAAAATTAGGTGTCATTTTGTACGGTCGCTAATTGTAACTTCACCTTTTTCTTGACCCACGTCTCACTTTGATTAATATTGACAGTTCAATAAACTAAGTAGTCTATACTTCGGCATTGTTAAGACGAATGGAAATTGTCATAATAATTGTAGAAATTATAGTTTATGCACCCGTTCTATAGTCACCTATTATTTGTGAATATTGGATTTTATTCCGTAATATTGAAGGGCATATTTAGATCAATTCAATTATTTGAAATACAAGACTTGTGACCTGGTGCATGTGCATGCCACACTATATACGCACACATTCTGGAATGAATATAAGAGGAATCATAAATTGCTAAATTTAATACTGATTTCAGTTGAGATAATAGATCTCGTCTCTGACGCATGGCTGACTTCATGTTATGAATAAGGTAAAGAAGCCGGGTAACAATCGATAGACTGCGTGAAAATCTTAAACTGGTTCCCGTTGACTTGTTTGTTCTTTTGGTGCACTGCAACATTGAGCGGGAACCAGTTAATGTAAACCGTTAAATCGATCAGACACCCGATAAGACCATAGATCAAGCAGACGGAACGTTTTTAATGATTTGGCCATTTCTTTTGTGTCAGTAAATACATTAATAATCTCATTAGAACCTTTCTAAAATGAGTACGAAGGTGTTTTTTAATGAAAGAACACGTATTTTGTATTTAGTTTGAAAAGATTATATTGTAGAACACATTATTTTTTGTTGTATTCATAAAGCATTGAAAATGTAAAAAATGTAAAAAACTTTATATAAATTATTATTATTATTCATTATTGCTTCTGTCTTGAATACAAAATGTATTTATACAAATTTACGTATCATTGGTCTGTCGATTAACAGGTGTAATATTCAATTAGAATTTAGAAGGTCTTGTGTTAGATTTTACATAAGATAATCTTCAAATATTCGTGCTGTAAAACACTAATAACACCCGAATCGATAAAAATATTAGTTTAATCATGTTTTATTTTCGTTTTAAAATATGACAAGTTAGTAAAATAACATTTGTTTCATAAATCCATTAGTCTTTTACTTGCCCGCTACTCAAGCAATTCCTCTGATACATATATTTTACTATCGATGAAGATATATGTATATTATCAAGGACTTATATACATACATGGATTCGCTGCTAAAAATAGCTCAAACGATATCGTTTGACGATCCCACAATGCATTGCTATATACTCGGCAATGTCCGGGTGTTTACGAAATTTATTATACTAAAAAAACTCTGGCAATTGGTCACGGGAAATTGATAAAGCATTCAACAAATTCCTTAAAGATATTGAGATACATTTATAATCCATAAAGTCTAAGTATAAGCATTGAAAAAGGCATCATTCGAACATTTTAAATTTAAAGATGGCGGACATCTATTATAATCCTTTCGTCTCCGAGATTAAACATTCGGAATACCACGGATATTTTCGCTGTAATTAACATTCGGATCATCACGGATATTTTCGTATTTTCCCTTTTGTAAACAAGAGTATGAAATCCCGTTGATTCACATGTTATAAATGTGGGATTTGATTACGTTTAACTGTTAATACGGAAGTTGCGAATCCATGTATGTATATAAGTCCTTGATATTATATACAAACTTGTAAAATGCAAATCTGCAATATATACATTTACCACCCGTGGTGTTTATTGACTATCGATCTATGTACCAGGACTATATATTAGCGACGCGGCAATTGACCCTTCCTTGGATATTTCATTGACAGGCCGGCTGACCAATCAGATAACGGCATTTCCACTGACCTTCTGAAACCGACAGTATCATGTGTGAGATCAAACCGTTCAGTTGTTAAAAGATCAGAAAAAAACTAATCGTAACCAATAACATAAAAGTTCTCACTTATAATTTTCTGGTACTGCAACAATCAGTCAAATACAATGTGTCAGACCCATACATAATTTTCTATTTTATATACAAAAAAAGCCGAGCGTCAATATTCTTCGAAATAGCACCGAGATTACGTAACATTACACATTCTAAGACACGTATAGGAACCTGATTTTATTTAGTAACTTATACAAAACATAGTATCTCGTTACAAACATATGTATAGATACAATAAAGTTTGGATCATGTGATATCGTGAAAATTCAAAGAGTAGAAGAAAGACAGATAATTAATGAAAACTAATAGTTCCAAAATTAAAGAGGTTGAGCTATGCTTAAAATAACATGAATCAAGAAGCACGATTTAGATTTGTAAACTGCAAGTTACTTATGAAAAAACAACAACAAAACAAACAAACAAAAAAGCATCATATAGACTAGCATCTGGGTAATGATTTCTACCAAAAAATGATGGTTACATCATGTCCACCTATAAATATTAAGTATCGACAACGACTGACTGTTTACGTAAAGAAAATGCATGATATGTGAATTTTGCTAGATTAATTATGTCTAATTTTTCAGTTGATAGCATGAGTTGAGTGAATTTGAAGACACTTGGGCGAACATAATAGTAAGGTTTTAAAAATTGCTTACGAACATTTATATATAGCAAAGTGGTAATCATCTTCGATGTCATTTGAATTACATATCAGACGTATGATAAATGCTAGAGCATTGAATTATGTGAATTCATCCTGCTTATGTTGTAAGGCGAATATTCATTGATTGTGATTTATTATATTATTGTATATTAACGGTAATATGTACATTGTACAATGTATTATAGTATATACTCTCCGTTTTTGGAGTAAATAAAGATATATATATATATACTTGTCGAAATACTATTATATCAAGATTGAAAAAATACATCTATAGCACGTTGTTTAAAAACACAATATAGGGGTAGATTCTAATCTAAGTGTCAATTTCGTAATTTCTGGCAACAAATACCTACCATATATATTTAATATTGGATGCAAACTGTAATTATCGCAGCTATTTTAATGATAAATGTCATTAAATATAGTTTAATCGGACATGCGGTAAGTAGTATACATAATAAATTGGTACATACCAAGTTGTACACAGCTAATATTACAGATGATCATACAAATAAATAAATAAATAAGTATTCGTTGCGAAACAAACATAGTTACTGTTTATAGCTTACTTAACACCTATATATATTTAGAAGTATATCATTAGAAAATTAAAATAAAACTATACTGCAGAATCGGGACAAGTTTGCGGTAAAATTCTCATAATTTTTAGTAATAAAAACTAATTTAATTATTGGCTAGATTTTTTGACGTTATGCACGGTATCAATACTTTAAATAATTGAGTAAAAAGTTACACTTAATAAACACTTAGTAAAACACGTCTAAATATACCTAAAATAACAGCACAAGGCTTATAAATTTGCGACAGTCATGAACAGCAGTACTGGGTAGCTATATGTAGCTCCTAGATGTAAGTGACTCCAAAAGCTGCGGGAGGTCGTAGTAGGGCTACGGGAGGTCGAACCTCTGAATAGTTTATTTGCCTTATCTGTCTTATCATGTGTGCATGTTAGATGTTGCAGTAGAAATCCATTGATTGGTACTGATGATAACTTTATGACTAATTAACATCCTGCTGATTTATATGCCGACTGATAATATATTAAGCAGAAGCTACGACCCGGTCTGCTTTATTACCCAGTACTGCACTGGACTGCCTGGTCAATAAATCATATACCTCGCATTTGGACTGGTTAAATCCAGGAACATTGAAAAAATCAGTAGGCCTATGTAATTAATGCATCTAAATATTCGTTAACGTAGAATTAAAGTAAACCTGACAGTTCTTGTCGGGTATTTGTACATGCATCTTTCTGTTCATTGAAATACTTAGGGTGCAAAACCTTCGCTCGTTTCCTAGCGACGTTAGTCACGTGATACCCGAAATGGCTTCTTCTGGACCTGTCACTGTTTAGAGATCTACATATTATTAACAGTAATTTTAAGCTAAACAAACTTAATCAAGTGTGCATACTTCCGTGTAAAGATCAATTGAATAATAGAGGAATATTCATACAGCAAGGATCATTAATAAGGCTAACGGATTAGGCCGTGAAAGTGCTAGGAACTTGAGAGAATAAAAACTTACTGTTAATCATACACGATAAGCTTGTGTGCTCGCAATTCATTAATCCAAGTCTTTACTTGGATTAATGAATTGCGAGCACACAAGCTTATCGTGTATGATTGGTCAGTATACTAATCGGTCAACATATGCTTTATGATTTTGTGCTTCGCTCAATGCTGCAAACGATTAGAATTAATTACAACAGACATATACAGAATAATAAAGCAAGGGTCTCCCCTGCTATCAGGTGATTACAATTTATTTTATATTTGCACCTTCTCTCAGCATAATTTAAAATTGATTGGAGAATTTTTAGATAGGCTTTGATATTTGAATGTGTCCAGGAGGGCCTATCTGATAATTATTTAGTCTGAACTTATTTGTGGCAATAAGACACTTCCTCAAGTTGGCCTGTCTGCCGCAGTACAACAAAGAACAAAGTATCTTTGTGCACTCAAATTCCTCAGTTAAAAGCTGTTGTGCATGATAACTTACTTAATTTTACATTGTAGCAGTCTGGTATATTTATTATCGATCGACTGGGATATGTTCCAGCCCGAAAAGCTCAGTAGACTGTAGAGCATCTGACTTGCAAGCAGGGGTCACAGATTTGAGCCCCACATCGGGTACTTTACCATAGAGCTTGTGTGAAGTAAAGGCTGGGTTAGTTGAGTCTGTTGTTGTCGCAGTGAGTTACTTAGAATAAAAAGGAAGGAGGATTGTAGCATCAATTTTTTGTCGTATAGTATATTCATATTATATTCATAAATTGGCTAAGATATTCACCAGCCTGATAAGCTCAGTTGGTAGGGCATCCGACTTGCAAGCAGATGCATTTCAGTTTACAACTGTTGTATAAATATAGGTGAAGATGTAGTTATTATACATGTATATATATAAGTTATGCATCATATTTCATCTATGCCTAAGTACACCATTATGTTTTGCTATTAAAAAGTAACCAACCAATAAATATTTGCTATTCAAAAGTTTATCTACATGCATGAATACTGCTTTTTGTATTGAATATTGAGAAATTTCATTGTGTTAATGTTCTATTCGGAGTGAGTATTCATAGATAATTTGTACATGTGTATGAATATTCCGGGGAATCCCACTATGTCTAAATGCACCTGAATGTTGCTAAAAAAACAACAGACCATAAACCTTTTGCTCTCTTATTTAAATGTGTATACATATAAATAGAATACTGTTTTTGGTCATTTCCGAATATCAAAACGCTGAATAGAGTTGGTAGCTTTTATCGGTTTATCATTATTGCGATATCAGCTAGACAATATCAATAACACAATATTTTTTCATCATACCAATATATTGGATTTAAGCTTAAATAACTGGACTTTAAATAAGTCCAAACATGGTCTTGAAATATAATTCATGTCTAAAAACTGGTCAAACTTGTATTATGAACTTTGCACATATACATAATAATACATGTATTAATTGCTTAGACACTGCTAAATAAGAACAAATTCTTTCAAAGTGTGGTTCCAGACAACACTATCACCAATAAACTGCATTATTACCCAAGGCTTTATGTGAATGCTTATTCATTATTCTTTATTTAATGACAACTTGCAATATTTACTGCGATACATATCCTGATACAACATGCACTATTGATATATATCACAATATGCTTTTTGAGGTGCGATATCCAGCTCTAACTCTTAGTATGCCTAAATGTGCTTTTGCTGCTAAAAAAACTGTTTGTTAGTCCATCTGCATTCATTTTCCTTGTCCCTAATGATTAGACATATAATGTGAAAATAACTTAGTACAATTAATAAATACTATAAGATAGTGCGCAGTGTTCAAGACCCAGGTGTGTAGCTCCAATGTCAAGGTCACACTTGGAGGTCAAGCATGAAAAAGAGTGTCATAGACCTTGTCCAGGCTGTATTTCCGTTATGCATTGACATATTTGAAAATAACAGGGTTAACTGTTAATTCCATGAGGTGATATGCGGAGCACAAGACCCAGGTGCATACATGTAGTTCCAAGGCTAAGCTTAGATATTTTGTGTATAAGCATTGTCTAGCGGACCTCTACCAAGTTTGTTAAAATTATGGCCCATGGTAAAAATTGGCCCGCCCCGTGTTCGCTTGATTTATGTAGACTTATATAGACTTAAATCTTCATTTCCAAAACCACAAGGCCTAGAGCTTAGTTATTTTGAGTGTAGTATTGTCCTGTGGACTTCTACCAAGTTTGTTCAAATTATGACCCAAGAGTTTACTCTTCTTTCTGAAACCTCAGGGCTTGGAGCTTAGATATTTCAGATGTAATATTTTCTAGTGGACCTTTACCATGTTTGTTCAAGTTATGGCCCTGGGGTTGAAATTGGCCCAGCCCACGCGGGTCTCTTGATTTACAAAGGCTTATATATGTGATTTTTTTAAATCTTCTTGTCCAAAACCTCAAGGCATATAGACCTTAGATATTTTGTATGTAGCATTGTCTAGTGGTCCTGTACCAAGTTTGTTCAAATTATACCCCATGGGTCAAAGTTAGCTCAACCCGGGGTTTAATCTATTTTATATAGGCTTAACTAGGAAAATTTTAAAAAAATATTTTGTCCAAAACCACATGGCCTAGAGCTTAGCTATTTTGTAAGTAGCATTTTCTAGTGATCCTCTGCCATGGGTGTTCAAATTATGGACCTTGGGTCAAATTGGCCCCGGCCAGGTTTACTCTATCTTATATATGCTTTACCATAGAAATTACAAAAAACGTCTTGTCAGAAACCCCAAGGTCCAAAGCTTAGATATTTTGGCCCTGGGGTAAAAATTGGCCTCGTCCCAGACGACTTGTTTTTACATAGGCTCATGATTATTTTCTATCGGGTCTTTTTTCTGGAAAGCGATACAGGGCCATCATGGCCCTCTTGTTTAAAAATGTGGTGAGAGTACTGAATTGTGGCTATAGTAAATAACTCATTGTCTAGAAATACAAAATTAGGAACAATTGTATGAAGTTAAATTTATGTGTGGGTTCGCATGTGATAGATATCATTTCGGTTTCATTTTTACAGAAATAAAACCCCTAGCTGTATTCCATAGCAATGACATCTTAAAACATTTCTTTCAAATTAAGAATTTTCTTCGCTAGAATATTTGTTAACATATACATTCTTAGATATCACTCATCTTATGATAAGATTTTTTCCAATCTTAGTAAATTTTGAATGAGTATAAAAAAATAATTAAGACACTTCATAAATGCGAGACCTGGTCTAAGCCGATTCGCACCTAAATAACTTATCTATTACAGAAATTTACTTCTGTAATGGTAATTCAACTAAATTACAATTTTTTTAAACTTGCCATGGCAAAAATTAAAAATTAAAATTTCATATTTATTGATCAAAACCATAATAAGTGTGTTAATTATGATACCTACACACCCTTACATAGTGTTTCTTTAGATATTAAAAAAAATTTGCCATGGCAAAAATGTTGATTTTTTGGCCATGGCAAGGCAATGGCGGCCATGGCCAGGCATTTTGCCATTGCAAAATACCGATTTGCCATGGCAAAACGCCTTTTGCCATGGTAAAGACAGTTTTTCTTTGCATTTTTCAAGAAAACTAGTAAAGATAGAAACATGGGACTTTCAATTTTCAAATAAATAACTAAATGCTACAATTCAATAATGTTTTTGTTTCTCAAAAGCGCGTAAAAGTTGGGGCTGTATTTGCCAAAGACCGGCGCGCAAAAACAAACCGGCGAGGTTTAAAGTCAATAGTGAACTCGTAAAAGCACATTTGACCCTCATTTCGTGATATAGAGTCACTTCGTACTTCTCGTTTATCTGTCCAGTAGGCGGAATTGCGGTTTATGGTGTAACCTCAGTCTACTGGTAGCTCGCTCTTCTGATTTGGAAGATTTTGTCTTCCCATACATATTAGTGATGATAAGGTCATTTAAAATTTTTACCAAATCACTTACTACCACGGTTACAGGGCGTTAGTACGTACTTCCGCGTTCAAATAGCGACCGAAAAATAGTTCCATCATTTTAAAATTATACAGCGCTATTCGCCGGCTTTCATAGATTAAACCCGTTGTAATATGTGATTAAACGTTTTGTTTATGATTTAGGGAAGAAATATGGTTATTGTGCTTTTATTGTATAAAATAAGCGAAAAATAAAAACAACTACGCACCGACCAACGCAATCTGCGGACGACCTGGCCTGAATAACAAATTTCCGAAAATCTACGCAATGCAATAGTCTAATTGCTGCCACGGTTGTTTTTTTTATAAACAAAACAAAAAGTCGGTTACGATGATTTAATGAGGACACCGAATTAATGCTGATAAATTAATGCAGGTACTTTTTGTTTCGAAATTTCGAATAATTTTATAAGTCTTCATCACATCACTAATAATAACACGCTGATGTAAATTAACGTATCTGTATTTGTATCGCTCCACCCACTATATTAACTCCTCCCACGACTGGTAGAATGTCTAGTTTGTATGATTGATACTGATCATTGTACAACTTGCATCGGATTTTAAATGGGTCCTACTTCAGTCAGTTGTTTAATGTTTATTCGAAAGTATATACATTGATTTACGCATGTACTTAATTTATAGCACCGCAGCTTTACGTACTTTAATACATGCACATTATAATTTTTTATATGAGGTTGTCATTATAATGCTGGTACGATAGACAGTCCTAAAATATGGACACAATGAACACTCTGTTGCATATTGGTCTTATGGACTGTCGATTATATGTTGACGTGAAGAACTATTCTTATGTCTGGTAGTGATGAACTCTCATCACATGTCGGCATGATGCACAGTCCTAAGATATTAACATGATGTGAAGTCCTAACAAATTGGCATAATGAACAGTCCTTACATATTAACATGTAGCTTCTAAAAATATCACGCATTATCTTAAATGGAGACATCTTAGACCTAGCAACAGCATAAATTATCTTAGAATCAACTCATGAACTATAATGTATTATACAAAAGAAGAACGGAAGAGAACTTGATATGAAATGCAATACGTTTCTAAACTATTTTGGATAGGGAAATGAAATTGCCTTAAACACATGTATATTCATTACATATTTATTTTGTATTTGTCCGCAAATGAAAATACCAGAGATTCTGGGCAATTTATTTTTTTTAAACTTTGAAATATCATTTCCGACGCACAGTAAAGATTAAAGATTTACGGAATTGATTTTGTGTAGCCACGCACACATATATTTTCTTGCTCCAGATCCTTTTAATGTTTTGTCCCATTTTTGTACTGTCTGGTGTGTTGGGTGGGATATGGTTTGTGTTGTAAGCTAAGCATACGTATTGTCTCAAATGTCTTAGGGAAACAAAACAACATTGCAAATTCAACCGAAGGTAATATATGTTAATCATGAATGACCACATTCGGCTTAGAATACGACCATACATATATCATGCATGCTAGTAGCAGTTACCATTTCACTTGACTTCGCTCGATATAAGTATTGGCATGTCTGTATGGACAGTACATACTTTTTTTTGTCTAATATCAGAGCTTACACAAAAGCAATCATTACTATAAGTTATTATAATTCAACGCTAATTCATACAATACGTGAAATAATTTCACACATCATAACACTTACGTGAACTCGTCATAGTATATTGCTAATAATATAACACTAACTTAATGATTAATTATGATATTGTCAATTGATAGACAAATGTTTTTAATATAAGTAATTAAACGACAACGCAGATCTAGACAGTATAGTATCACGTCAAATACATTCCTATCGTACGGTATCAATATTGCTTAAACTCCAAGTACGGAACAGCGGGGTTTTAACACAATTTTACATACGGGAGATAATTTCTACTCTACGCTAGTATAATCAAAATGTTCACATAGGTCATTTTATAGAGACTATACTCAAATTGCTAAGTGGAGAGTGGTATGTTTATTAATTCGTATTGTTGGTTTTAAATGTATACTTTACAATTGAAATGATTCAGTTTCATAAGGATCTATCAATTAGTGATGTTTTATTTCTAGGACATATAATCAATGGCTTCCACCACATAAATACAGTCCCATTGAATTGAAAACGAAAGTCCATTATTTAAGTTAAAAATGTCTTTCTAGCTTAGGTCAACGTCAAAAAATGTATTTTATGCATAATTTAATCATTACTGATGAGAATATAAGGAACTGCTAAATAGTATTGAAACCGAACGTACTATATCAAGTATGATCATGCTACACTTTACTATCAAATATACTTTGCCATATCAGGTATGATTTTCTGGTGGTTTATCGTACGTGAAAAATCACGTTTTAGTCCACATTTTTACGTAATTTTACATAGATTTAAAAATCTTACAAATTGATTTTCATCAACAAAACTTGTTTTAACCCCGTAAAATATAATGCTTTTAAACTGTAAAGACCGTATTATCAGTTGTATTGTGACCTGTCTATACTGCGATCGTGCACACTTATGTGTATATCATATAAACAAAATTATATCGAACATGTATTGTTCATTGGTAGATAATCAAAATAGTGAACTTATAAGGTAGTAAGAAATGAATAAGGATGATATAAAAGCCATTTTTAGCTCTGTCCACTTATACTGTCAGTACACTTCTGCTCAAAATTGTAGTTAATGACAGGTGATATGGTAACCGAATTACTGCTTATATGAGTGTCATATGGTGTATTGTTGCGATATCATTAGATATCATCATCGTCATAACTCTTAAGTATTTTCTTAGAGAAATTGCCCTAGAAGAACATTACAGGCACTCTTAATGTTGAAAACCATTTCAAAAATATAGCTATGGCTTCAAGGTATAAAACATGTCTGTAAATTCTTGAAATTAGTACTAATCGCTCTTCTTTTATTAGTTATAATGACTATATAATGCGTTATTTTGTAGAATCATGGCAGAGTCGGGAATCCTAAACTTAGAAGTAGATGGTGCACATTTTATATAGCACGGAGATATATGTGAAATGTGCAAACAAACAGCATCTGCAGGTTACTGTTCTGAATGTGAATGCTATATACAAAAATGTATGTCAAATATGTTTTGATAACCACGTGAGAATAAGGAAAAATCATCACCATGTGCCGCAAATTGCTCCTGAAAGCAAGGAAGATGACCGTACAATTCATTTTAAAACTTGTACAGAACACACGCAACAAGAAGTAGTCTTTACTGTACTGATCACAAATGTTTGGGATGTGGTGAATGCATGGCATTCAATGATAAATCTTGTAAATACAAGTACATAACAGAACCATTCATGAGTAGACAATAGTACTTTTTCTTGAGTTGACAGTTGTCGTTTCAGTTCTTTTATTTCCATGCCCACTGTTTTGTTTGAACTTTCATAATCTTCCTCGTCATCTGGAAAAAACACATCTGATACTACACGGACAAATTCTTCTATCCGATATCTCAATAACACAAACAAATAATCAATATCATTAATTTCCGTTGGGATTTAATCACTTAGATTTCGTGGTTCGGTTCATCCACTTTATCAATACCTAACAATCGGAAAATGATGGAAACACAATTTGGTCAAAGTTCTATATTTTCAAAATATCAAAATTCACGAGTTAACATCCCTACGAAAAAGCCAATTTGGAAAAAATAACACGAACATTGAGCCCTATGAAAATAAATAAAACCACAGTAATTACATATTTGTTAAATTAAATGTCAATTTGTATATTTCTTTATATTAGATATTCTAAAAATATTCCATTTCTTATTTATAATTTTTGATATGTATATACTTGTATTAAAACACAGCATTTATATAACCTACCTTGCTCGAATTGGGTGTTGTCAGAAAGGTTGTAAATAGGACGTTTCTCTTTGAGCAGAATTTGTATCAGTCTGCTAGGATGAAATGTGTATCTGTCAATGACCTCTTGACATGGATAGAATCTAATGTGTCTCGAATCTGGGATAATTTTGGCTTTACATCAACGGCCTGCATGAAAAGCCTATGGATCTCGTCTTCACTTCTGATATTTGAAATTATAGTAGTTAAGTCAGACCCAATCATTCGGAGATCATCAGATAACTTCTCTATTTTATCATCATTTAAGGATTTCTTTAAACCTGCATGCTTGATTATGCGGTTTTCTTCATCAGTTGCATATGATACTACATTTTTCACGAATTGTCGCACATCATTTACTGTTGTTTCAAACAGGTTATTGGACAGTTCTGACTGCGAGGAAATCAATACAGTTTTCATATATATTCTCTAAGTCTTGAATATTTTCAAGAAACCGAGCCAGCTCTCGTGTATCTTGGAATTCCTTGGATGCGTCAGTTATATACTTGTATTTACAAGATTTATGATGAAACAACATACATTCTCCACATCCAAACATTTGTGATCAGAACAGTAAAGACGTACTTCTTGTTGTGTGTGTTCTCTACACGTTTTAAAATGAACTGTAAGTTCATCTTCGTTGCTTTCAGATGCAACTCGCAGTACATGGTGATGATTCGTCTTTACTCTAACATGGTTGTCAAAACATACTTGACAAATATAACATCTACATCCAGAACAATATCCTACTGATGCCGTAATTTCACACATTTCACATATATCCCCGTGCTCTATAGGAGTCTTACCGCCTACTTCAAAATTAATCTTCTGTGACTTCGCCATAGTTCTACAATGAAAAATAAAACTATAAATCTTAAACTTCAGTCTTAATTTCATCTTAAACAGGAACATTTTAAAGCTAAATGTCATTGTGTTATTGTTCATTAATGTTTTCAATTGTGTTGAAAAATGGTTTACTGTTCATAACGACCTTAATAATGTCCTTCTTTCCCTTAAGTAACCATTGTTTGTGTGTTTATCTTTTTCATTATGAATACTAAATCTGATTTTATCTTACACTGTCTACATAAACTGTGAACAATGGTTCGTTAAATGCGGTTAGCCATTGATTACAAATAAACACAACACTTCGGAATGTGTACAAGAATAATACTTAGGAGATGTCATAAATCAGTACATATTGATATTATGAAAATCTTTTTCATGTTATACATATTACTGTTTTGTATTGTAACAAATATAAATGAATGGAAACTGGTAGAGTTTGTTGAAATTAGTTTCGAATAATGCTCATCCTCATTTAAAACTTTTGTAATTAAAGCACTGAGGGTACCGTCAGAAGGGGAATACTAAAATGAGTCAGATGATATGTGGACGAACTCAACGAACTCCACAATGTTATAAGTACAAAAATATGTTTGGACTAATTATGTAGTTTCACCCAAGGAAGAATCAGTTTTGACTCTTGGTAATGAAATCATTTGTTAGCGGTCCACTTGTTATGCCGCTATTTCTGTTAAAACTAATAGTGAACTCGTAAACTCACATTCGACTCTTAAAACATCCTAATCATTTGAAATAATGGAGTTAGTATTCCTCAATTTCTTATGGTCAACTCTTTAGCGACATGTTTGCTAGTCCGCCTACAGTGCTAGGGATCCCGGGCGGAAACGCTCTTAATTCAGTCATAATTGTTTTAACTTTCAAATATCATTTTCGACGCGCAATAAAGATTAAAGACTTTCGGACTTGATTTTTTGTAGCCACGCACACATACATATTTTGATACAAACAGGTTTGGGTGATATGTAAAATCTTGAGTCACAATCATTTCACTGATGATTAGTCATAAGTCATCAACCTAGTTTTAGCCCATGTTATTTTGCTCCAGATCCTTCTAATGCGTTGTCCCCATTTTTGTTACGTCAGTTACGTTTTCTGGGTTATGGTTTGTGGGATAAGTTAAGCATATGTATCGTCTTGAATGCAGTAAGGGAATAATACAATACTGCGAACTGAACCGAGATTATACACTTATCATGAGTGACCATATTTTGCTTATTGATAAATTACAAGGTGCACGCTAATACCATTTCGTATGAGTGCGCTCGATATAAGTATTATATGAGTATGTACATAATTCTATATTTGTCCAATATCAGTGCTTACACAAAAGTAATCATTGATGTAAGGTATTATAATCCAACGCTATCTCATATAATATGTAAAATAATTTCACCCATCATGAAACTTACGCGAACTCTGCATATTATATTAATAATAATATAACACTAACATAATGATTCATGTTGATAAAAATGCTTACAACAGATGTAATTAAACGATCGAGGCAGCGTAAGTATCACAGCAACTATAACCACAACGTACGGAATCACCAGATACGGGATCGATGGATTTTAACACATTTTATCAACGGGAGATAATTTTTACTCGGCTCTATTTTATCAATATGTTTACGTCGGACATTTTACGGTGATTATACTTAAATGTTTTAGTGCAAAGCGGTATGTTTCATAATTCATGTCATTATTTTTCAAATGTATATTTGACGATTTAAGTGAATTAGTTCATTAGGAATTATCATTAAATGTTCTCTATTTTCGGACATCTTACTCAAGCGATCATAACACATAAAAAGATCTTGTTCAACTGAAAACGAAAGTACCTTCTCCGAGTTAAACATACGTTTTTTCTAGTTTTGGTGATCATCCAAAAATGTATTTATGCACCATTTAGTCATAACTGAAAAAAATATAATGAATAGCTTACTAATTTTGAAACCGAAAGTACTATATCAAGTTAGATCATGTCACACTTTGCTATCAAATATATTTGCCATATATCGTATGATTGTCTACGTGATCATTAAATGTTTTTTATCCTACTTGAAAAACCACACCTCAGTCTACATTTTTATGTAATTTTACAGGGGATTTCTAAATCCCACAAATCGATTTTCATACAAAGCTTGTTTTAACCCCGTAAAGTATAATGCTTTTATTCCATATAAACCGTGTTATCAGTTTGTTTTTTACCTGTCTCTACTCAGTGATTGTGCACAAGTATGTGTACACCATGTAAACAAAATAAAATCGAGCAGGTATTGTTCATTGGTAGTAAGAAATGAATGAGGACGATACAAAAGGCATTTTATTAGCTTTTTCAGCTTAAAATTGCCGTTATTTACAGGCTTTATGGTAACCGAATTGGCTGCTTCTATGAGGAGTGTCATATGGTGTACGTTTGCGATATCGTTAGACATTATCAATGTCATAACTTAGTACATTGCATTTTCTTAGGGATATTGCCCGAGAAGAACATTACTGGTAATGTAATTGTTGAAACCATTTCAAAAATGTAGATTTGGTTTCAAGGTAAAAGACTTGGGTGTAAATTCTTGAAATTAGTACTAATCGCTCCTTTTTTATCAGTTATACTGATCATATAATGCGTTATTTTGTAGAATCATGACAGAGTCGGGAAACCCAAACTTCGAAGTAGATGGTGCACATGTGATAGAGCATGGAGATATATGTGAACTGTGTGAAAATACGGCATCAGTGGGATACTGTTCAGAATGTGAATGTTACATATGTCAAGTATGTTTTGATAACCACATTAAAATAAAGAAAAATCATCACCATGTGCTGCAAATAGCTCCAGAACGTAAGGATGATGATCTTACAATTCATTTTAAAACATGCACAGAACACACGCAACAAGAAGTACGACTCTACTGTACTGATCACAAATCTGTTGGATGCGCAGAATGTATGGCATTTAATCATAAATCTTGTAAATATGAAAACATAACAGCAGCATCCAAGGAATTCCAAGATAGTGGAAAGCTCGCTCGTTTTCTTCAAGATATTCAAGACTTAGAGAATGTTCATGAAAACTGTGTTGAATCGATTGCCTCTCAGTCAGAACTGTTGGATAACTTGGATAAAACAACCACTCACTCTGTGCAACAATTCGTGAAAGATGTAATTTCGTATGTAACTGATGAAGAGAAACTCATATTCAATATTGCAGATTCGAAGAAATCCATTAATAAGGATAAAATAGAGCAGTTATCGGATGATCTTAAAAGGATTGGGTCCGACATTTCGTCTATAAGTGCTAATGTCAAAGAGAATGACATGATTCATAGGCTTTTCATCCTGGCCGTGGAAGCAAAGCCAAAAGTATCCCAGATTCGAGACACATTAACAGCCATTGATTGTCAAGATGTCATTGACAGATTCACATTCTATCCTTGCAGATTGCTCCAACGTCAGTTATCGGAGAAACGTTCTCTTGGCAAACTTTTGGACAACGCCGATTCCGAACAAGGTATTGTCTGTGTAAACCCTGTTTTAATAATTATATGAACTTTTCACCTTAGCATGACTTAAAAATCCTAAAACTTTGAAATATATGATAAGAAGATATTTGTGGCGCATACGGTAGCTGTTAAAATGATATATTCACGGAATGGGTGAAACGACACAGAAAATGCATGACATGAGGGAATGGGCGAGTACTTCGAGAAAAAGTGACCATGTGTGAGTATGACATCGTGACGGCGACGTTAAGTACTTTCACGTGCTTCGCAATTCTACATGTGCGTGTGATATATAATGCGTGTGTCTTTTTAATGTTTCGCTCTGACATTTGACATGTAACGCTGACTACGAACTTTTACAAATGATCCTCGTAATATATGTAGAGATTTGTATTAATATAGATGGATTATAATGAATCTGTTTTTGTGTTATTGAAATCTTGCACAATGATAAGCGCTTAATCTGTCAAATGTGTTTTTTCCAGACGTTGATGATTATGAATGTAAATACAAAGCAGGTTATGCGGAAAATCAACAACTTAAGCAACAATTGTCATCTCAAGAAAAAATAATGTATGCTCAAAAACAGGACAACCAAAGACTTCAACAAAAACTGTCTACTCGAGAAAAGTTAGATAAAAGACTACAACAACAATTGTCATCACAGGAAATGGACATTACAAAAGGTCAACAACAACTATCTACTCAAGAAAAGGGCAATGCAAGACTACAACAACAACTGTCTACACAAGAACGGGACAATGCAAAACTTCAACAACAACTGTCTACTCAAGAACAGGACAATGCAAAACTTCAACAACAACTGTCTACTCAAGAACAGGACAATGCAAAACTACAACAACAACTGTCTACTCAAGAACAGGACAATGCAAAACTTCAACAAACACTGTCTACTCAAGAACAGGACAATGCAAAACTTCAACAACAACTGTCTACTCATGAAAAGGACAATGCAAAAATTCAACAACAACTGTCTACCCAAGAACAAGACAAAAAAATACTACAACAACAAGTGTTTACCCAAGAACAAGAAAAAAAATTACTACAACAACAACTGTCTACCCAAGATAAAGACAAGAAATTACTACAACAACAACTGTCTACTCAACAACAAAACAAAAAATTACTACAACAACAAGTGTCTACCCAAGAACAAGACAAGAAATTACTACAACAACAACTGTCTACTCAAGAACAAGAAAATACAAGACTTCAGAAAGAACTCTCTACTCAAGAGCAGCACAACCAGGTTTGTGTTTTATATCCATACCTGATCTCGTTATGTTCATATCAGGTCATAAATATTTTGACAGAAAATGAGAAAACGAAGTAGTTTACCAATTCAAACGCTTGAACAACAATTGTATTTCCAAAACAGGAAAATAACGTTCTCTCTTTCGTTTTTCAGTAACCATGTTTTTTATCATTTCTACCCCGACTTTAAGATGCCTTACTTCTAAGGTTGATTACTTTGTGGGATTTTTTGCCATAATCAATACGGTTACTGTACGGCTTATTATTATTAATTAATGATTTAATTTCTATTACAGAGGCATACACTGCAAATATTTAATCTCGAACGAGATATTGATGACCTGAGGAAAAAATGCGTGAGTTCTATTTTCCGTTTTTTTTTTGTGTGTTTCTTTTTTCAAACATGTATCACGACGAAATTGATATACAAAGAGATTACTGTGAGTTGCTATATGGTATTTCTACTTCTTGTAATACCAATAGTGAAACGGGAGATTGATTAAATCTGATAAAGCTATGACAGTATTGAGCCCTGTATACGATATATTGCATCATGTAATGCTCGATTCCATATTGTAGTATGTGTATCCTCATAGCATAATCCTCATGTCATAACTGTACAATACGAGTGTACATTGACAGATATCAATATAAGTCAATTCCTTGAATCAAAGAAATTTGTCCAACTATACGTTATATTACTGTATGTTGGTAATTTAGCCCGAAATAAGCATAATATTATCCTTGTATTTTAGTTTATACTTCCATGCGGACATGTATGTGATGTTGGTCACATGAATGAAAACAGAACAGTTAAATGTCCTATATGTGATATCATCTTTGGTGGTACGTACATACTTCGTGACATATTCATTATTGTCCTAGATATGAATACGAATAAAAGTAGATAAATACGTGTGTGTCGACCTACCATTCTGTTTAATATGGTGTACATTAAGTCAATAGATGTTGTGCATTACAATGTAGCATGTAGTACTGATCAGCCCCGCTTCAAGCCGCATCATAAAATATCACTCTCTGTATTTTAGTCAGATAATAAATAGTAATTAAGCATTACTTACGGACGTGTTCATTATCATTAGAGAACATAACAATACATCTTTAAAGAAATGTGTAAACATTTTAACGGATTTGTATCATCGATGAATTATTTGACAATATTTAGTACATAATGTTTTTATGATCATTCATTACCTCTTTTAAATCTTTAACAATCGGAATAATATCATAATTCTAAGACAATATACTCATAAGTCAGTTTGACGAAGAAAACCATGCAGTCATCAATATGTATATTATATGGTACAACCTGGTTGTGTAATTGTCTTCAGCTCTTATAATACAGTTTTATTATAGCATGCATACATTTGACATGATATTGTTATTATAACAGATCAGCCTGATGGTACATTGAGAACAGACGAACAAGAATCCTGCACCGAGTTAAAATTTAAATTTGACAAAGGAACGCAATCGGTAAAATCTCATTTCATTTCCTTAAAACACGAACATCGAAAAACGCACAATTTTTTTCTGTTTACGAAGTATCTGTTCTTTACTGCAGTGTTTGCTTCTTTGGTCTTGTAAGTTGTGGTATACTGATTACACAGATGTAGTCTGTTTGTATGAGGAGAAAAAAAGTAATCCTAATAAGAAATGCATAAATATTCAATATTCAAAGTAATGTGTGAGGAATTATTTTATCGTTAACAAATAATTCTATCATCTTCCAAATAAGCTGCAACACGAATGACAACATTATTTCCTAACAATTCTATATCTAACATTGTCTAGCATGAAATGTGTTCAGTCATTAATAAAACCAAGGTATACGGTTTTGTACGAAGAACATGTTGAGTGCTCTTTTTTTTCAATTCCTGTAAAAATGTTCAAAGCTCTTGATTACGTAATACAGGTCTATGTTATTTTTGTATTCAGAAGTTAAATTTGAATCCTGGGAAACTCTATCAAAAAACTGAAGTAACAGGATATGTTTGTATGCGTTTTGATGGACCAGTTATTTTCAAAATGCTCAAACTGGCATTTGATCGACAACATTTATTTACAATTAGCACAAATGGACAAATTGTTACGAACGGGATAGATATATTCACGTAAGTATTGAACATTCGATTGTAATAACAGAATGTTTAAAACGGAATGTGTTGTTTATAGAATGATTATTATATGAAATATCGCTTGCAATGATATATGTGTTCGTTCATATTAAACTTTTAATTTCGCATATCCATTAAGAAACTTTCTTGTATAGACTGTACGAATCATTGTTCTTATTATATATTGATACATATCCTACCCATTCTTGACTAGAGCTTAAGTTCGACATATAGACATGCATTTGATTGTATATAGACACTAAACATTTTTGGATATCATTTTCTACACATTGCCACTTCCACGCTAAAGATATCGCAACTATCTTACATAAATAGACAGTTCTAAATATCGTGTAGATCAGTGTTTGGATTACTGATAGATAATGCCAATAATAAGATTCCGAACGCGCTACATCTATTTTAACAGATGTGCTTTACCGACTGTTTCAAATAAATGCATCGTGTACAGGTAACAGGAATGCATGCCAATAAAGTAGTGGGTCGAGTATATATGTTCATGGTTTAACTACTTTTAATGGTGCCGCTTTAAACATGGGTTTTATCACGTTCATTTTACCATCCTCCGATACATTTTATGCATATTATGCAAATATGTATTCTTCGGTAAAAGAATCAATTATATGAGCATACATCATAGTTATGGCAAGTTATTGTTCATTGAAACATTCAAATTGAACAAAATATCATCAAATCCTGAACGTTAATTCAAATGTGTACTTCTGAATCACAGATATAACAAACACGTATACTTGCATCGTTTTTTTTATTTGTAGGTGTATATTAAGTTGCGTATGATTTATTTAATGTATAAATTCAATTTGGAATTTGAGGAAAGTCAATATAAAATCATGTATACATTAACATCAAGCTGCAAATTATATATGTATGTCTCAGTGTTTAATAATCACCCATTAGGATAATAATACATTATACATGCATTAGTTCGATTATAATGATGTAGACAGAATTTGTCTGATGCTAGAAATGAGTGAGTTGTAGATAATGGTACCACTTCAGCGATAGAACTAACGGAAACATGTATGATAATGATTTTGACTAGTAATCAGGATTGTTAATAAAATGTCGTTTTGTGACTGATTGCACAATCAATATTCCAACCACCGTTGTCACGTGATATGAAATAAGCAATTTATATGCATCTTTCTTCTTATACTTTCAGCGAAAGACCATCGTAAGTTATTCCTTAATTCTATATCTGATATATATCTTTGCTAGCAATGTGTTTTTCAATTATGTACCTCTATAATAACGATAATTGAAAATGTAAATGCATGCTACTGGAAATGACTAATTGACGGAATTAAATTTTTATTTATCAATTTATTTTAAGAGTATTGATTGCTGGGGGTTGTGAGTGTGTTTATATACGTGTTAAATTTATGTAATGCTTGTTTCATCTTAGATCCATGTAAATATATCATTTTCGTAAAAGTAAGGCTGGAGAATGATCTCGTTTCGTATTTAAATATTACCAATGATATAATTCCAAACGCGCAATGTCGATTGAAACAGCTGACATGTGTTCAAGTAACTACACATCTTATATGGTGCCCCTCTGTATACGCATGTCTTATATTTTCTGTGGACGACCAGCTAAATGAGTGACATCTTAAACTTTATATCTATATTCGAATAATCAACGTGTTGTTCAGTCGTTTACATTATCACATTAAATACAAAGGAATACAAAATGGCGAAATGTTAGGATATTATTTGGATAGGTTGAGTGTTTTTATAGACATATGTTTAACGCATGACATGTGTGTTTCATTATTTAGTTAACATTATATTATTTTCATACATTATTTTGATATCAGTTGATCAGACACTGGTTAAGTCTTAATGTCACAATATCTGTTTTATAAAAAGGCTTGCACCCTGGATGAAATACAAAAAATACGAGATTCTGTATAATAACAAGTTATAACAAATTTGATTGGGTGATGTAGTTACTGGTAATTTTTTTATTGTAAACGTCATGACCATATAGTAAGAGAATGTCACTATACATGCAATGTTAAATATTACTCTACATTCTACATTAGGAGCATTAGAACGATAAATACTTATAAACATGTTTAATCTATATGGATTCGTACCGGAGATGACGCTTGTATGGTTATTAAGTATTATATAGGTGTGTCATTCATCAGTTTGTCATGATATGGATGAACTTTAACATAGGTTATCCACACGTAACTATCATGAATACTTCAAGTAATCATATTAAGTCTGTACATTGGACTATGATTTATATAGTATGATACTGTAATAATTCAAGTATAATCATACTAAACATATCTTATTTTCTATCATGTTTGCATATTGTATACATGTGAACTTTTCATATTCAGACAAATTTGTACATATGATTCATAAATATTCATATTGATATCAATTTCTGATATTTGGCACTACAAAATCAATGCCTTTTAAAATTGATTTGTTAAGAAAATAAGTGAGAGATTATCATAAAAAATGAATCATCAATCTATAAGTACATGACATGACTGTAAACAATTGCATAAGATATACTACAAAACTACTAAACATACACAAGACATTCATATTATATTCCAAATTGACTTTTTATTTTGACAGACTAAACGATTTTGTAGATAAGTTTAATTAAAGCGTATAACAATTTCACCCCAAAAGTAATATTTAAATGATGTTCACTATCCTGATCGATTTAATATGCATGTATTTATCATATATTACAATATAACTATGCTGCTAAGCGCTAATGCAAGATAAATTGCAGATAAGTTGATTATAGCGGTATCATAATTAAACTACTGTATTTAAGCGAATATTTTCTCAAACAAGTAATTATACAATCGTACGATATTTTACATCATTCGTGAATAATGTATTGAAAATATAAATATTTAAAAATATGTTACTTGACATGACCCCTGTATGCACAAAATTCGACAAATATTTTGCAGTAAAAAATGTATTAGAAATAAAAGGTCTGAGTGTATATATTTCCCAATCTTTTCAAAATCGAGATACACTGTTCAACCATTTAACACACGGCTAATGTTTGCATATAATCTTTTTTTGCAGTGTGTTTTTCCTATCATATTATATCAAAAGTCTTGCAAATTAAGTGATTGCGTTTATGTTACTTTTATATGTTGATGCTACTTTATACAATATATTTGCTTAACGGCTGCATCAATGTTATATAATATACATAGTAAAAGAATGATTTAACTTCAGATTACTTTTTGTGCTTCTATGAGTTGCATTCATTTAATATAATAATACGATATACATTGTACCATGCTTTGTTCTATTATTTATGACTGATCAACATTTCTTCAATTTAATTACAGCTTAAAATTAGTGAAAGGAATACAAAGAAGCCTAAAAACACGCGATGTAAAAGTTTCACTCAATGCCATATAATTTTCATTATACCTTACACTATACGTATATAACTTAGCGCTCAGGTTATAGGTGAATTGATTATAGCGGTATCATGATTAGCTCTATGGATGTGCGTAAGTGAACAATTTATAAGAATAAATAATTGTGTAATATTATCATTTATTATATATGGGTCTTGGCATTTGTTTATAGAATATACTTACTATACATTGCACCTTAATATTGATAAGATTTATAACTGATCAAGGTTTCTTTCATTTAATTACATGGTACTTGTGTAAGCATTTTCATTTATCCTACAGAACTGATTGATGATTAACATGTTAAGTATTTAAATATACATTGTGTTTGTTGTTAGACGGATTGTGATACAGTCAACCAACAGTCAATGATGCTTGTGATTTTTTTGTCAAGGAATTCAAATGCAACAACGGTCATACATTATTCGATAAGAATGTCCCATTCATTTCAATAATGTAAAATATCGATACTATCAACATCTTTTCTCACACGTATTTTGTGAATGTAAGTAAGGCACGTAGTGTATCATATCTTACACAATATGTAACTTTGCACTAATGCGATAGATCGTAGAATTTGTAGACAGTTAAATCATACCGGTATCATAATTCACATTGTTAAGGCATGCAAGCAGATATTTATACATGCAAATTAATTAATAATTTACTTCGGATTATAAGTTTGTCCTATTTGATGCTATTCGAGAATTATATTTCGCGTATAATGACCTATTATATACAGTAAGCCATATTATTAGTCATACTGAACAAACCATGTCAGTCACGGTATGTTGATGTTGGAAACTTATTGAAAGTATCGTATCTGACAAAAAAAATTATGTCGTTTGCCTCACGCTTAGTAATTAATGTATTATAGTTATACTGTACTATGTATTTATTCGGGCTTTCATTTATTAGTGCACATAGTTTTATAGATGAGGTATTTATACAAACATTATATTTGTATACTTATACATGAACTATCTAGATCAGCAATAGAATGTTTACTCAACCATAGGACAGTCATCATTCGACATTATTCAAACTTCGAAATACAATATGAATGTTATAAACATAACATGAAGAAGTTTTATTCCGACATTGTACTGAGCTAGAATTAACTACATTATAATGATATATTTGAACATTAAACATCATTAAAAGTTACAAACACAATATGAAAGCCATAAAGCATAACATGTAGGTATTGTATTCCAACATTATACAAAGCTCGAATATGATATTTAATTGTTACAATAGCAATATGTTTAATATCAATACAACCGTAACATACCTTCAAGTACAACATTAAGTTCATGTGTCAGTATTGGCCGCGCGTTTTTCATGATCAAAACACAACAAATAAATGTATAAATCTTCACAACGGCAGCGGGCGGATTCCCCATAGGCGTATAAAAATCGCAAATGCATATAACTTGCAATGACATGTTATTAATTTATCGTATACTTTATGAATGAGAACATTCCACATTTGGCGCATTTTATGTTAGGTTCTAATAACGCAAGTTTAATTTATTATGTGCTTTCGTAAATGTTTTTTGCATGGGACTTGTATGGTTACTAGGGTTTATATGGGTGTATCATTTATAAAGTGCTCTATACAGTATGGATGAGCTTTTAACCTAGTTTTACTACGTATACGCATTTACATTAAATGGCATATGGAATTATCATAAATATATCAAATAATCATTGATAATTGGTATCTTCACACCTATAGTTCTATAGTTTTATTATCAAAATGTTTTGAACTGTTCATTAAGCAACAAACTGAGTTAATATGAATTACATACCTTTCTTTTTGGTCTTCCATTTACTATTGGTCTTAGCATTTATTTGTATAATATACACGATATATTGATATTTTATTGATGTATTAAAAGTTTCTTTCATTCAATTTCGGGTTGTATTCGTAAGTATTTTCATCTGACTTACTTCCTGAAAGTTTCTTGTATCTTAATTAACCGATGATATAGTCACGGTCAATGAGAATTTAACCTTTTATTCTAATCCATTACAAAATTGTAAAATCGGTGTGATAAATGGAATATTATGTGGTCAAACATACATACAATGACAATCATGTATGCATATAATCTCGTTTGCATCAAATTCTTGCTTTGTAAACAACGTTTATACATTAATCAATTCATCTTCACAATGTGAAATATCGATATCTTCAATATATTATCTCTTATCAAGTATAGTGTATCATATATTACACCATATGAAACATAGCGCACGTATAGCTCTAGATCACAGAATTGTATAGGTAAGTAGATCACAATAGTATCATGGTTTACAATGTTAGTGCACGTAAGGGAATATTTACTCAAGTTCCTGAATGAGCTACCTAACACCGATTTTATAATAACATCGTCATATTTGACTATATTCGATCAGTGTAGTGCTCGTATAATGACCAAATGTATCGTTTTATTCATTTACTAAATCCATCAAGCTATTTCAATAGTCAAACTGAACAATGCATGTCCATGTAATGTGGATGTAAGGAACATTTTAAAGTAAATTACCAGACAAATGATTTTTATATTGTTTACCTCACACTTACTAGTTATATATGTATAATAAATTTATACTGTAACAAGTATTTATTCGGGCGTTCCTTTAACATTGTGAGGTATTAATATAAAAATCATAGCTGTTTACTAGTACATGTACTATCTAGATGAGCAATACAATGTTTACCCAACCATAGGACAGTTAATATTAAACATTATTGAAAGTTCCAAACACAATATGAAAGCCATACAACTTAAAATGTAGGTATTTTATTCAAACATTATATTAAGCTCGAATATTAGATGTAACTATAATATACAACTTTGACATAGCTTCAAGTACAACAAGTTCATGTGTCAGCATTGGTCACGTGCGTTTCATGATCAAAACAAAACAAATACATGTATAAGTCTTCACAACAAGCATTTGTAGAAGTTATAATTATGTCGTGTATAAAACAGGATTTCAAATTTCAAAAATGTATCAAATGACTGTAGTAATGCTTATATGATGTGTTAAAACATTTGAGGTTTCAACACAGTGGAGTAATGTTCTCGGCCAACTTTGCATTGAAACATTTTGAGTTCAAATATTGAATTGCATGCAATATAAGGCGTTCGATAAGCTGACGTTTTGATATCGGATCTGTAACAATACATATATGTTCTTAAGCCACGTGTTATCTGTATGCACGATCTCTTAATTATAGTACTAAACGTATCACATCAGGCATATAACAATCAAAATTAAATGTGTCATTGCAATTGATCGATACCAGTTAATTATCATATACATAATAATTTCAAAAACGATGAGTTTGTGTGCTATGTGGATTACATAATATGACTGAAACATACAACAAGTCTCTATTTGTCGCTAGTCACGACACTTCTGCTCAGTTAGTGTAAACATATAACATACGTCAAATTAGCAAATGCAAATGGACAGTACTTTGAGATCTGTTCAGCGTTTAACCCATGACATTTATATTGTACGACACTATATATATGATACTTTAGTAAATTAACAACAAGTAATTATTGCGATCCCCACCATTATTGTCAACACTGTAATGAAGATCTTGAATTCAAAGAAAAATATTAATAATAAATAACGACATAAACTAATCAAAGCACTTAAATAAAAAAATATACAAGTACGGAAGTTATCATGTACAAGCATAGAAAATGTATGCAAAATTGTAATTTGGTATCAATCATCATGTTGTGTACAAGTATTCGTCCTGAATATATGTTCATGTTTTATATCAAGTTGTTTGGCAAATTATTCCAATCCATCATAGATTCATGTACATTAATACATGTGTTTCATTATGACTATGTTTGTTTATCGTCTAATTGATCATGACTGTTCAAATGAATTTTGTTTGCTATATGTAATATTAATAATGTGATCATAATTTATTCGGGCGTTACTTAAATATTGTACATAATTTTATAGATGAGGTATTTACATAAAAATCATAGCTGTTTACTAGTCCATGTACTATCTAGATATGCAATGCAGTGTTTATGAAACCATACGGAAGCTAACATTAAATATTATTAAAAATTCCAAACACGATATAAAAACCATAAAGAGGAATGTGTAGGTATTTTATTTCAACATTATACAAGGCTAGAATATACTACTTGATAATTATTATAATAGCAATACATTTTGTATCAATAAAACTGTAACATATCTTCAAGTGCAACATTTAGTTCATGCGTCAGCATTGGCCACGTGTGTTTCATGAACACAACAAATGCTTCTATAAGTCCCCAGAAAAGCGGGCGGATTTCCATGTGTGTATAAATATTCGTAAATGGATATAACTTGCACTTGTAGATGTCGTGCGTTCAAATAGGATTTCATATCGTTTATATTCCGCATATCATTTAATTTGAACCAAATGGCTGTAGTAATGCTGATCATGATACGTTGTAACATTTTTGAACACCGAGGGGTAAAGTTCTCGGACAACGCAGCCAGACAAGAGTGAATTGAGGTTTATTAAGTAAAATTGCGTGCTAAAAGGGCTTTCAATTAACTGATGTTTTAATATCGTATCTGTAATAATACATAAATGTTCTTAAGCCACATGTTACATGCATACATGATCCCTTAATTATATAACTAGACGTATCCCATCAGGCATGTAGCAGTCCAAACTGAATGTGTCATTACAATTGATCGCAACCAGTTGATATTAATGTACATAATAAGAAAAACAAGAAAGATTCTGAGATTTTTTGTTTAGTGGTTTACCTATAAATAACTAAATCTTTAAATTTATGATACAAATCCACTTCTACGTCCTTTTTGTTGTGCTTAATAAAAAAGTACTGTAAACTTCATAACATATCAAGGACAATTGGAGAGTACTACAGAATTTCAATTCAAGATTAAACTTATGACACTTGACATGTACGACACTAAATATATGACACTTTACTGAATTAACAATCAGTAAATGTTGCAATCAAAACCGACTTTGTAAATAATCTATCCCGGTACAACCATTTTTCGAACATAACCAAAATTCGAACACTTCCTTTATTCCACGAGCGCTGATGTCATGTTACACTAATTTGCATAAAGTCGCGTGCTATTTTGACTTCAACTCCCGCTGAAACGTCAAATTTGACACATTGACAGATATGATCAGAAAACCGGTAAGAAACAAATTGTTTTACCTCTCTCAGTGCAAAAAGTCCAAATTCCAAATACAAAATATATATCACTTAAAAATAGTAAAAACAATGTTTCTTACAAGTAAATAAAACTTTTAAAGTATCGGCTGCGCAACTTTACCTTTTACCACAGCCGATATATGGAATACGTCAGGTAAAACACCTCTGAATGTTTATCAGATTTGACATAGGGGTCCTTATGAACTGAAAATAATTTTTCATCAAACATTTTTTATGATGGGCATTTTTTGCAGGTTCATTCCACATATAGGGGTCCATACAGATCATACAGTTTGAAAAGTGTATCTGAGGCTTACAATGCTGTCAGAGAATGTAAAATGTCCATTAGAGGTGCATCCAGGTATTACGTTGTACGTCCCAGTAACTACCCTTATATATAGAGTCAATGGAAGCATTGGTGTGGAAGTTATAAATTCTGGCAAATTACCCATTTTTTCTTTGGAGCAAGAATCCCCACTTTCACAACTTCTTATGACAGAGGCATGGCAGAGGTAGGATATGGATATAGTAGGACAGAAACTATTAACCTTGCAACTGACTTTGTCGTACGTGACAAAAATCATCCCAGAAGTATTGATATATCAAGAGCAAAAAGAGCAACTCGGCAAACAATTGACAAATACTTTAATGGGCTTGGTTTTATTATAACAAAATATAACCTTCATAACAAACCTCATCTAATAGTCAATATAGATGAAAAGGGTTTGAATACTAATCATAAGCCTTCAAAAGAAGTTGCAGGTAATTGAACAAAACCCAAGCCATAACATCCGGTAAGTCTAAAACTGTAACACTCACATGTATTGGATGTTGTAATAGTGTTGGCCAGCATGTTCCACCCTATTTTGAATTCCCTGGAGAAAGAATACTGCCAAGACTACTAGAAGGGTTTTCTGCAGGCGCTTATGGTACTGTCTCTTCTTCTGGATGGTTTAATTCAGACATTCTTTCAGACTACATGAAAAAACATCTTTTTAAATAACTACCGGTTAGAGGTTCAGACAAATGCATACTTATACTTTATGATGGACACAAAAAACACGTCTCTCTTAGTTTGATAGACTGGGCTAAGCTGAACAATATCGCTCTCTTTGTTTTACCATCCCCACCGTGGTCACGTTTTACAGCCCCTTGATACAGGATGCTTTGGTCAGAAAATGTTTAGGCCTTCAAAGTTAGAATTACGCTTAGTAAGGTAGTTGGGTACTTAGTAAGGTAGTTGGGTGTAAGGCTTTCACTGAGGACACTATAACAGAGAAAATAAAAGAAAATTAAAATAAACAAACTTCTAACAAAAAAGTAAACAATACAGTCTCTAAAAGTAAAACCCATGTCCCACAACAAAGCACTTCTGGTTCATCAAATTCAAAGAAGACTACAAAACATGTTTCACCAGAATCATCTGAATCTGAGATTTCAGATGTAGAAGAATCTGAAAAATGCATTATTTGCAAGAAATATCAAGCTACAGAACTACGTATCTGGTGATTGTAAAATGGGGAATATGCGATGGTTGTGATGGTTGGGTGCATTTATCATTTTGCACCCAGTAAGGGTTCTCAGAAGAGGAGATCCTTTCTACTGCCCTATGTGTACGCATGAGCAGTAGACTTACAAAAGTGTTGTATTGTAAATATGTTATGACAGTTAATGTTTGTGTTTAAAAAAGAACACTTATTTAACATGCTTACGAAACTTTTTATGACTATTGGTACCCCTGATATTCCTTGGACAATATATTTAGTGGTGTTTAACCTGATGTTCTAAAAATGGTTAAAATTTTCTGTGAATACGGTAAGTAAGTCATCACTTTTTATTTCCAATTCTAACAAATCTACGCATTTCGATTGGTCAATGGAGGTAGTTAACACTTCGATAAACTCCTTTTCAATCGGATACCTTTTGTTTCTGTTCATCGTCGACGGACTCATTTTGACCTAATTATGTGTACTGTGAAACAGAAAACAACCGATTACAGATCCAGTTATTCAATGTGTGTAATGAGGTCAGAGGGAGTTAATACTTCAATAACTGACCAGAAATGAACGCTTAATGCTACAATAAACCACACTACTTCACTATTTACATTCCTATCTGATGACGTCATATCATGACGTCATCAAGTGATAACTATTATACGATCTTACCAGCTAAAGAGTTTTAACGGTTCATGTCCGACATTTGTAAGAACTGAATAAAACAATTGATTTAAATTGGAAATAAAAGGATTAAAATTTAATTTTTGGTCGTTTATCGAAGTGTTAACTCCCTCAGACCTCATAACACACATTTAACACAAAGCCCTTCGGGCTTTATTCAATTTGTTATGAGGTCTGAGGGAGTTAACAAATCGATAAATGACCAAAAAGGAAAGTTTAATCCTTTTATTTCCAATTTCCAGTGATTACATTATTTAAAGTTTGATCAAGTTTTGTTTTAATATAACCTTACGACGTGTAATGTTTAACATGAGCGACAATATGAAAAAATGATTTTCGAGCATCTTTTCCTCTGAAATTTATTATTGGCCAAAACAAGCTTAAGTGTTCGAAAAAAGGTTGTACCGGGATATTGCAATTTTATGTTCCAAGAAAAAGACGAATAATACATAGAGACATTAACCAATCAAAGAACTTAAATAAAAAAATATATACAAAAACGGAAGTCATTACATACTAGTATAGAAAATGTATGCAAAATTGTAATTTGATATCAATCATCATATTGTGTACAAGTACTCGTCCTTAATATATATTCATGGTTTACGAGATTAATAGGGTAAGAAGTGACAACAATACTAATAATAAAAAATGACGTTTACTGTGGTGCCACTTTGGTCTGTCTATAATTGTATCAAGTTGTTTGGCAAATTATTTCACATCAATCCATCATAGATTCGTGTACATTAGTACAAGTGTTTCATTATGACTATGTTTGTTTTCCGTCTAATTGTCTGGTAAAGTGCATTTTGTTTGCTATGTGTAATATTAATAATTTGATCATAATGGAGTGACGTGCACGTGTTGAACCAACCTGTTAGATTGATTTTTGATGACCATTGTCTAATGTTATTGTTTTTTTATAAAATAAGTAATGAATATGCTTTTTCTCATGGTTTCTCATTGAGTGATGTCTTAAACTGTCTATATGATTTTTATCTGAATTGACAACTGATAGTTTAATTATGCGCTTGGCTGTATAATAACATCAAATTTGTTTACGCTTGTACATCGTAAATATATGACTGGCGAAATGGAATTGTAAGTAGAACAGTATAGTGTATAAGACTTGTATGATTACTAGGGTTTATGTAGGTTAATTGTTTATCAAGTGTACCATTTTGTGCATTAGCTTTCAGTTAGTTTTACTATGCATGCGCAATTAGATTAAAGAGCATACAAAATTATCATGAATATATCAAATATTCATTCATAGTTGGTATCTTTGTGCAGATAGTTTCTATGATTTTATTATCAAAACGTGTGTTGATGAGATAATTAAGCAACCTACTGAGTTAATACGAATTGCATACCTATCGTTTTTGGTTTACTATATACTAGTAGTATACTTAGGTCTTCACATGTATTTGTATAATATACACTATATATTAACATTCTATTGATGCGTTAAAAGTTTCTTTTTCGCCAGTATTTACTATATAGTACACTTAGGTCTTAACATGTATTTGTATAATATACCCTATATATTAACATTTTTTATGTGTTAAAAGTTTCTTTCATTCAATTTCAGGTTTCGTCTGTAAGTATTTACATTTGTCTTACCTCCTGAGAGTTCCCTGTATCTTAATTGACCGATGAACTAGACACGTTCAATGAGAATTCTTATTTTCTATTCTCATGCATTAGACAGAAGTAAAATAAGTGGGATGAACGGAAAAGTAAGTGGTCGTACAGGCACGCAAAAATAAAGGTTATGCCTTGTATACAACGCTTGTACATTAACCATTTAGGATGCTCCCACTATATCTTTATAATGTAAAAAATCGGTTTTCAACGTTCTATCTCACAAGTATAATGTATCATATCTTACACTATATGTAACTAAGTGCATGTACAGCTCTAGATCGCCGAATTTCAATCGCTATTTCAATAGACAAACCGAAGAATGCATGTCCACGTATGTGGATGTAAAGAACAACTTAAAGTAAATTACCTCCTGACAAATCATTTCTATATGTTTAAAATCACACTTACTATTTATAAATGTATCATAATATTATACTGTTACAAGTATTTATTCGGGTGTTCCTTTGACATTGTACATAGTTTTATAGATGAATAAAAATCATAGCTGTTTACTAGTACATGTACTGTCTAGATAAGCAATACAATGTTTACTAAACCATAAGTTACATTCAATTGATGTGTTAAAAGTTTCTTTCATTTAATTTCAGGCTTCTTCAGTAAGTATTTACATTTTTCTTACCTCCTGAAAGTTTCCTGTATCTTAATTGACTGATGAAATATACACGTTCAATGAGAATTCATATTTTCTATTCTCATGCATTAGACAGAAGTAAAATAAGTGGGATAATCGGAATATTATGCAGTCTTACAGGCACGCAAAAATAAAGGTTACGCTTTTTATACAACTGTCGTACATTAATCATTTAGGATGCCCCCCACTATTTCTTCATAATGTAAAATATCGGTATTTTCAACGTTCTATCTCACAAGTAGGTAACTAAGTACTTGTATAGCTCTAGATCGCAGAATTTTATAGGTAAGTAAACCACAATTTATCATGATTTACATAGTTAGAGAAAGTAAGCGAATATTTACTCACGCTCATGAATCAGCTACTTACCACCGATTTTATAATTGTCATATTTGATTGTATTCGACAATGTAGTGCTCGTATAATGACCAAATGTATCGTTTTATACATTTACTAAATCCATTAAGCTATGGCAATAGACAAACCGAATAGTGCATGTCCATGTTTTTGGATATAAATTATAATTTAAAGTAAATTTCCTCCTGAAAAATCATTTCTATATGTTTAACCACACACTTACAAGTTGTAAATGTATCATAATATTATACTGTTACAGGTATTTATTCCTTTGACAATGTACATAGTTGTATAGATGTTGTGTTATAGAAATATCATAGCTGTTTACTAGTACATGTACTATCTAGATAAGCAATACAATATTTACTAAACCATAAGTTACATTAAACATTGTTCAAAATTCCAAACTTAATATGAAAGCCATAACGCAGAACATGTAGATAATTATTCCAACATGATACTAAGCTCGAATATACTACTTGATATTATAATAGCAATACATTTAATACCAATAAAACTGTAACATATCTTCAATTACAACGTTTAGTTCATGCGTTAGCATTTGCCGTGTCTGTTTCATGATAGAAAAATGACAAATAAATGTAAAAGTCTTCAGAATAGCGGGCGGATTCCCGCGTGTGTATAAATATTCGTAAATGGAAATAACTTGCCCTTGTAGAAGTTATATGTCGTGTAAATAGGATTTCAAATAGTTTATATTCCGCATATCATTTAAAATATACCAAATGACTGTAGTAATGCTTATTATGATATAGTGAAACAGTTTGGGGTTTTAACACAATGGAGTAATGCTCTCGGACAACTCAGTCAGACATGTTTGCATTGAAATGTATTAAGTGTAAATGTAAAATTGCGAGTAATATAAGGCCTTCAATGTTCAATCGACTGACGGATCTGTAACAATACATGGCGGTTCTTAAGCCATATGTTATCTGAATACTTGATCCCTTCTTTATACGAATACACCTATTATATCAGGCATATAACAATCCAAACTGAATGTGTCATAACAATTGATCGCAACCAGTTAATACTCATATACATAATCATGACAAAAAATTATACTAAGTTTGTGTGCTGAGTGGTTAAATTATATATGACTAGAACTTAATAATTTTCTCGTTCCATGTATTAACAACAATATATATTTACTCATTTATCTTATTTTCAGTCCGGCTGGGTACGTATCTTATAATTATGTCATCCTTCTGCTTTTTATAGAAATCACGCGCGGACATACATTAGGTCCATATTCAGCCAGTCGATAATTTTAAGAATATTTGTGTTATGCTGTGTCTCCTTTTAAACATTACTCAGCAAGGTTTCTTACGATATTTATTGGTGACTTGACACGAGACTCTCAGGATGCACTCGATGTTATGTGTTACCTTAGTCGGTGGTCTTATACGGGTAGTGACAACCGTTCAGCGCTATGTAATCATTACTTAGTATATAGGTTTTAACATTGTGAATGTATACATTTTGTATCAAATACAAGTAACATTCAGACAGTCATCATTGAATGTATTTGTATTGTTTCTATCAAATCATTAGTAGTTTTTTATTGCCTAATAAAGTTTGAATCTTAAAACACGCCAACGGTTAAACGGATCTGATTGTGGTTCTGTTTTCTTTGTAAGAGTCGTACAGCGCGTATTTGGGGAGATTTATATTTTTCAGTTTACATATTGTTTGCGATTAAGGGCACGTTTATAGTGCGATATTATTAAAGAAGCATAATTTCAGTGTCATTGCTTTTGTTTATTTCTGTCTTCGGCAAGATTCGGTTCCTTTTGTAGTCTATGAAATAATGTCAAATTTACCGGTTGTTGTATGTACAATAATGAATTTAACGATGCGCTACGTAATACTATATTAACATGTAGACGGGGGAAGATCCCTATCGGTAAAATAAATATAGAGGGAGGAAGTAAGTAAGTATATCCAGTTGTCCGTCCGTCATACTTTTTAAAACTTGCAATAACTTTAATACTTTTGAAAGTTTTTGTTTGCAATTTATAATTGAGTGAAAGTGTACTTATCAAGAATCATAACTCTTTATGCATTTTGGCATTATCTCCAATTCCGAATTAGATAAATTGCCACATATTGTTACTTACAATTTCTTTAAAAATACTGAAGGCAACAGAATGAAACCTGAAATTCAATTAGAATGTGACGAGTTAAAGTGCACTGAACATAACCATTCTAAGACTTACTGATTTATCCACCGTTCACAACTGAGACAAATGTTACGTTTACTGTTACTAAATTATAAAGATACTAAAGGGAACTCCATGAATATAGGAAGATTTATGTGTTTCAGTTTACATATTGTTTACGGCCACGTTTACCAAAGTATGTAATACATATTAAGGGATGCATGAATCAAGTTAATTTACGCTTGTACAAATATATACGCATATACTTACAAGCTGTTAGATCAATCGGCTGATTAAATGCATAAAGAAGTCAAACTATTGCAATATAAAGTGTTCCATAATTAATTAGTGTAATATGATTATATCAGTCCACGTTTGTGAGTCCAATTTCGGTTGTATTTTCCTTTATTGATTTGGCTTAAACGGTTTTTGTATAGAACTTGATAACACAAAGTACTGTTTTGATCTATTTCAGGAAAGAAAGGTAATAAATTATTGTTATTGTATACTAGATATTTCTTATATTATTTTCGAATCTATACATGCAGTTATTTTGATTGACAGAGAAATTTATTAGAGTACATTTCAGAGTCCACTGAGGATTCAAAACAAAAGTCACCACTTTGACTGTTGAAATACTCCGTTTTTCATTCCATCAAACCTATGATTAATGAATTATTAAAAATTATTTGTATTCAATCATCGATACAGAATTTATCGGCTGTACTATATAATATTATATATAATTGTATTATAATGAGTATTACAGTAAGTATGCAAATAATACATTTTATTAGGTACAAAACTTGAGATTGGTCTCAGAGCTTGTCCTTTTATATGTCTAAGGAAAATATGATCAGAAAATAATTATATCATTAAAACAATAGTCTGACAGCATTAATGATCTGAACATTTATTGAAACATTAAGTTGATCTATCAATTCAACCATAATACTTCGAGAATAGAATTAAGTTTTGAGTTCAGAGAATGTTCTCAAGTTTTATAACTTCGAGGGCAGGTGTCATTTTATGACTTTGTATTTAACCTTCATTGGAGATTTATTGCACATTTACCTGCATGGCCAATTTATGTTTTACTTGTTGTATAATAGCTTTCACGGGGGGTTCGTTCGATTCACAATGCTGAACGTTCCGAACTGAAAGAACAGGAATAAAATGGTAAGGAACAGTGTCCTGGACGAGTTCCCACTGTGCCCGAAAAAGAGATGGTGTGGCGAGAACAGTGACGTCATAGAGCGTGGAAAAAATGGCCGACAACGTTTTCAGGCAATGCAATTGCGGAATATTTTTCGCCACAACACTAGCCGCAGAGGCACATAAGTGTTCAGAATTTCGTAAACATGTCCGACTATACGTGAAATAAAAGTAAAATGTCCGTTTATACCTCGTTGCTTTTCAGTTTTACTAATGCTTGTGTACAGAACAGAATGGAATAATGTTTTATTCCAATCACGGGTCTGGTCTGGGCTTCTGACATATAAAAACATATAATAAATAAACAGTCTTTTATTAGCCTATAAGTTAATAAGGCGCACCAGTTGTACCCATATCTAAGATCAGTTTATTAAATGGCTAACAACTGAGAAACCATAAATTCAGTCAATGTGACTTATTTCTACTTAGTAGTAATAATAATACTGACTAAAAATTTAATATCATTTGCCGCCATATTGGTTTTAGCACTTCCTGTGCCGCGGCATTTGATTCTGGAACAGGTTCTGTACAAGTGAATCGAATGCGACCGGGTTCATGTTTGTTTAATTCGAATCTAGCGGGAAATATGTCACATGACTTCTTAATTGAAGTCAGTGGTCAGTTCACTCGTAGCTGTCATTGAGTACAATTGATCGCTGTTTAATTGCATCGGTTTACAATTAGTTATGGTTGTTTGGTGAGGTTCATGTTCATAGTAGTTATATTGGTATAATAGTACGTCACACGTGAATGATGATATTTTGGGGTAAATTTATACCCTTTTTCCACAAACTGCTGTAGATGATGTAGTTGAGGAGTTGAAACTGTTGATGATATTTATTTGTAAGAAATGAAATCAGAGTGTAAAATGTGAATCGAAGCTACGTATACATTGATGGATAACATATATAGGATGAGACCACATTGAGTTTTCGTCGATATTACCCCGATTCAATCCCTATCGTTATAAAACGATATTGATTAATGTATTCACACAAAATCACACCAGTGAACAAGTTTGCACCGTCTTTGACAGATATATTAACAGGTCTGCATTGTGTCATTGTTTAATCAATTCAAACAAAGTTCACCATCATGTACAATAAACATCAAATGCCCTAATGTATAGACAATTACTGTTTATCATTAATATAGAGAAGCCTTATTTATGAACATTTACTGTTATATTTTATATTCCCAGATGGGTCCATTACGTCAGGAAAGTAAAAGAGCAACTAAGAGCAAAGGGAATAACTGAGGCTGATGTTTCTTAAGTAAAAGCAAACAGTCTTGGTGTGATCATTATACATTGTGTGCTTAATTCCTCGATACTACGCTATTGATTTTCAGATGAAATATTACAACAATCGTAATTATGTGTGAGTTACCAAAACTATTGCATATACTGCATGCTAACATTTGGAAGTTGACATGGTTTTTACGCTAGCTGATCATATTGTAATGAACTATTAGTCTTATAAGTATTCTGATGTGTTGAGACTGCATTATATGAGAAAAAAAACTGTAGTTAAACAGTAAATGTATTTTATATATAATTATTGGAAAATTGATTAAATGAATACTCAATGGTAGTACACTGCGTCATCAGTTGATCTCCGTGAACCTTGTTTTCTGTAAATGTCATCTCTCGAATGACAGGTTAATTGCTTTATTTTTATATAGAATCGTTCAAGCAATTTGAACGTCGTAATTTAAATGACGCGCACCAAGGATTTACAACTGTATGATTTGATGTTGTGAAGAAAGTTCATAGTTAGAATATTTGACGATAACCTGAAAACGGGATATAATGTTGTTTGTATTTTGTGGCAAATGTCCGTGTCGGGATATTCAGAAAATACTTTATCACGTTTTAAAACGTAGACGAGACATTAACATCATGAGCTGTTTTTACAATTCTTTTATTACAATAGTGATTACTTGGTGCGCTATATTGTTTTCTTTGCAGGTGTGCGATGACGTAGTGTACTTTCATTAAATACTGCTTCATCGTAATGTACAAATATTGTTTTAATTTTCCTAGTCTTCCTCAAGCCTGTATATGTATAGTATTTTAACTTGATTTTGATATATTCTTGAATAAGCATTGTCAAATTTATTTCATTATAATTTAAATGGATTGATTTGATTATTTGTTTGTCCTATTCTAGAATATATTATCTATTCCTGGTTCCATCTATTAACAAAGTCATAAAATATGTGTGTTAGAAATGTATTGATATATCTCTGAGTGACAATCTTCATGAGTAAGGATAAGTAATTATTAAGATTCCGTTTATTCACTAATAATGAAGATTAACAAGTTTTTCGCTGAATAATTATACAATTATAAATAATAATCAGCTTACATGTGTTTGTGTTATTTTTACAATGACGTCGTATATAGAGAATACATGGTTGGTGCTGAGATGGAGAAGGTTTATCCGGTGAAGCTTAGAAAGATGTAATTGGTGAGACTGTTGACCGCATTTTAGCTTTCATGCTGAACCGGATAAACTTTCTCCATCTCGGCACCATCTATGTATTTGATGTATCCTGTTTCTTGAAGAATATATCTGTTCTTACAACGAAATAAGTCTCAAAATCATACTTACTTGGATTAAATAACGCACGTCAAGCCTCTTTTAACACCGTCATAATCTGACCGATTAGCAACATGACGCGGCAATTAAATAGTCCCATACATAGTCACGCTATTTGGCATAAAAATCTTAGAATACTTTGAGAATTTAAACATCCACTTTATTTATATAACACTGCATCATTTTGTAATATAAAAACATACTTTGTTGTATGACGAGCGAACACAGGCGCTTAGGAATACGAAATGACGGAATTAAGCAAATATGGCGACTACTTTAAACATCATGGTCATCAGATACGTCATCGCCGCAAACAGTTCTGAAACCGTATTGAGGAAGAACTTATTAAATGATCGTGGATTCAACTGATGCAAACAGTCAAACCAGAACGATTGAATAAGATATCTAAAATTGTATTACGTTAACGTATGGTGGTGAATTTCAATCGTATCTTATGTTAAGCTTACTGAAAAGCACAGTTATAATGATCGCGGGTGTATTGAAGAATCGAAGAATTTCTTGTTCTTCGAATAAGCCATTCTTTACATAATTGTGACAAGTCACTAAAATATCAAGTATTCATTATTCAAATATACCACAATATATAGAATCCCGGTTCGTATGGGAGATAATGTAGAATTATGACATTGGGAGTGAAGACAAAGCACATTCGTTTTATTTAAACATTATACAAAATAGTGCTCTCTATATATACGAACTCACGATGTCAATAATTACCGGCGCAGATAATATTCATATCGCAGTATTATTAAATCACATTATATACATGAAGAGTTTACATAAATGCTGTACTCCGTTTAGATAATTTACATCTAAGATTAAACAGTTATCTATTTACATTGTATAATTATAACTGGTTACTCCAGTGTGATATATCAACAAATATGTGGAAATATTTACGAATAGTTTAAAATATAACACTATTGCGATCACATTATTAGTCACTCAAGAAAGTTGAGGGACCGGAACTTCTTACTCAGGGAGACAGTTAACACTGACAACCCAGTGAAGAGCGTAAGTTCAATAATATTTTATATCTATTACATTATGAATATAGTCAACGTATATCCGTGAACGTTTGATGCGTTGCAATGGTTTGTTTAAATTGAAATACTAAATGCTCAGCGGTAATCCAAAAGAAAACTAACTAAATCTAATTATGTTAAATGAGACAGTGTATTTTTACATCACATGAAGAAAAATGAATTCTGCAGTTTATATACATGTATATTTTTTAATCCAATAATAGGTTTGATAACTTGAGCGATATAGACATACGACCATTGTATGTATAATTAAAGTTTAAAATGCTTTTGGAAATAAATTGAAAGGTTAAACTGCTCATATGTTATGGTTAAAGTGTTCATATATTATAGTTAATGTGCTCATATGTTACGTTTAGAATCCTTATAAGTTATGGTTAAATTGCTCACATGTTATGGTTAAACTACTTATAATTATGTTATGATTGAACTGCTCATATGTTATGGTTAAGCTACACATATGTTATGGTTAAAGCATTCATTAGTTTATAATCCTCATAAGTTATGGCTAAGTTGCTCACGTGTTATGGTTAAACTATTTTTATGTTATGGTTAAAGTGTTCTAAGGTTATGGTTGAAATATCCATGTTATTGTTTCAGTGCTCATATTGTATGGTTAAATTGCTCAATTCGTTGAATGCTGAATTGCATGAATAATATCTAATTTATACTTATGTGTATCTAATTGTAAGATGACGCACTTCTTAAGTGGTCCTATCATTTTATGTAAAGTTGGATAAGATCTGATAATTCTTTATACGTACATTTGAATGTTGCAGCCCTGTTATGGACATATCTAACAGTTTCCAGGTTTTTACACATAGACTTATAGGCAGAATGAAATGACCGAAAATAAGCTAAACAATCACATACAAGGGCAGATAACTAAACCATTTATTTCGCTTAAAATGTTTCTATTATCATTATGCCAATAATATGTCAATACATTGTCAATCTGCCATTATGTATATGTGCAAAAAATTGGAAACTGTCAGATATGTCCTAAAATGATATAGATACAATAAAACATCGAAGACAAAAATAATGTTTAAACCTTAGTTTCAACCTTTATTCACCTTAGCATATATATGTGTACATGTAGTATGTATATTGGCCTTTTTGATATAGCCATGTACTAATTAACAATCATTATCATCAGACAAATCAAAATAGGCTATCATCATTCAGCTAGTTATCATCAACTACGTATGGTTCAAAACCAAGTTCGTACACAAAGTACAAAGTCTATGCTTATACAACTCCCTTAAGATAATGTAAATAATCAACACTCATTAGTTTTTGTTCATTTGATTCACTTAGAATACCATGAATAATTGTGTTGTAGTACGGCCACAATTCTACACATTACCTTTGTCAAATAATATATAATCAAAGAATATTTTCAGGATTATTAGCATAATCATCACAACTTCAATGTGTTAAGCGTGTTCTATTTTCCTGCAGTAGTAGCATATTAGAATAGGTAATATAGTTGAACACACATTATTGTGATTTCTTGCCTGTTGAGCAGCTCAGATTTAAAATTCATGACGTCATATTCGCGTCCTTTAATACGTTCTAAAAATAACTAGATAGTACCGATTAAGCACCGTAATATGTACAAAATCCGTGTTGTGGCCGTTGTTCACAGGTTATAAAATAATTAATGCCGTTTTTGGATTGCTTATATTTTAAGGATGGCCTTTATTCGTTGGTGGTCTCTAGTTTTGGACTGTATGTAGAAGATCCATAATGTATTTAACGCATTTTTCAAAGATATTTCAATTATATGCGCGGCCAGTTTTTCCTTGACCGTATTCTTACCAGCACTGACATATTCTTCTACAAGGAGACGTCAACTTCTCCATATATAGGTGAAAATCGAGATTTTGTCAAATTTTCAAGGAAAGGTATGACTTGTCGAGAGAAGACCAAATACATCGGATAACGTTTTAGAACAAGTTTTGTATATGACTAATCTACTACTGCTAGTAAACAGTTCTGAACCAAAATGTAGACAAACGTAGCATGATCATTTTTGTTGTATGAGACGATGTCACATTACTCGTTTTTATTGATGCGCGATTATAACGGTATACCGGTAAATTGCAATACGTTCCTTAGCAATACGCACCGGTACCGGTACGGTTTCAACCTGTATCGCGACATTTTAAAAGTAAATTGATATTGACTATTTCAACTTGCTTTGTATCAGCTGTAGCCTAATTCGGCCGAAAACAGATAGAAATATTTTATTTGTGTAGTTGTATGTGATGCTTTGCTGAAGGAGAATTTTATATGTGCATTATTATTGTTGTGTACTATACAGCATGACGTTTCATTATGATCACTGATTAATTCATTAGTTTCTTCGTGATAGGTTTACTAAATTTACCATCATGCAAATGATTAATAAAGCTACATATTTTCACTAAAATCCAAGTCTGAATACTTATACATCAAGAGTTTTAAACTCACAATATTTCGCAATATGTATTGCAATAAAGTGTTGCGTGTTGCAATATATCGCAATACGTATTGCAATAAAGTGTTGCGTGTTGCAATATATCGCAATACGAATTTTCCTGCAATACTCATCCCTACTCATTAGTTTAGTTAAAGCAATATAAAGCCTCCAATAATTTTAGCTGTGTGTGAAACATGAATCCGGCAAACATATATACTTTTTAATCTATGAAATACAAGGAATACCTTGTCACGTTCGTCACATGTCCATAGTAAACTTAGATAAGTGTAAAAAGGGTTTAATTACGCAAATATTGAAATCATATTAATGTTTCATTTCATTAAACGTATTCAAAAGAACAATGTGTATCAATATAAATATTTCGCTAAAGGGCGTACACAAACATTTTTCACACATTTATGTTAATAGTGCTTAATCTAGAACTTAACAATTCTTTAAATGAATAACATTAACATTAGAAGTGTGTCATAACAAATAACTGGTAACGTACAAAGGTGTTTTGATCAAATTCATTGTATCATCAGATACGGGGTATAATCTGTTTATGTTATTATTTGGTCCATCTTCATTGTAGGAATATATGTCAATATCTGGTATGTGTACGTGTGTTAGTGGTAAATACAAACACCAAATAAAGAAACCTAATATGTGAAATGGAATCAATCATTGCTACTTGACATGGTCCCATATAAAATCTGATTTATAAAGTCAAGACAATGGATTCTACAAATTGGCAATATGAAGGCGTAAGATCGATGGGCATATTTCATTGTAATCTATTTTCTCAAAGTAGTATATTGTAAAAAGTGATGTCACTGGAGTAACGTCTCTTGAAAAACTGTACTGCGTCTAGTATATCGGTTAAAGGACACACATTAAAACAGACAGTGTGTGTATCAAATTCGTGCGTAAACCAAACACACTTTAGTATAGGATATTTCATCGGTCTGTATTTTCTTTTTTTTGTTACTCAAAACATCATTATAAAACATCATTATAAAAATACAGCGGGTTCTACACGAAGCTTTTTAATTGCAACGCACCGCATATATAGAATAACACATTTCAAAATACAGATAACAAAGATCGTCTTTCGTCATCAGTTCGTCAATATAACCCTGATGTTTTATGCATTTGCAATGTACCCACTGTGATTGTAACAAAATCATTAGTAAGTGATAAAAATCGAATATCTCATCTTAGTGATGGTCAAAACTCGCAAAGAAATCGTATTACTTATATTAGAGAATGTCAAAACTCATATAGAAATCGAAATCAACCCAAAAGTAATTAACTTAAAGATAGAGTAGACATGAATAACATGCTGACCAATTAAGAACATGTTGACTATGTTTTCCCTGTCCTTGAATATAAAGTTGTTAGTTAAGCTTCTTTTTTCATTTAGTACACTATTCTTTTTTCTATATTCGTTTAATGGCATCCCGCTTACTTGTCAATTTTGACATTGACGTTCGTTTTGTATGTGCAGTATTTAAATAAGCAAGTTGCACTGAAATGCAGCGTCTACCCCTGGGAAAATAAGCTTAATTTTCGCTTAAACATGTCCCCTATTTTCATTATGAATATTGCCCAAGTAGGCCTCTTTAATGTAGGTTTTACCCTTTCACCAGTACCAAGCGTCTATCAATTTTGTTAAGAAAATCCAGATGCGCAACATATGTATGACATAATGTGTACGCAATGTTATCAGAACTATACAAAAAAAAAAAAAAAAAAAAAAAAAAACAACAGCAAAGCAACAACATAACTATTCATTAGTAGACAATAGTACTTTTTTCTTGAGTTGACAGTTGTCGCTCTAGTTCTTTAATTTCCTTGCCCTCTGTTTTGTTTGTACTTCCATAATCTTCCTCGTCATCTGGAAAAACATATCTGATACTTCACTTACAAATTATTATATCCGATATCTCAATAACACAAACAAATAGTCAATGTCATTACTTTCCGTTGGGGATTTGATTACATAGATTTCGAAGTTCGGCTCATCCACTTGATCAAGACCCGACAATCCGAAAATGATAGAAAACAATTAGGTAAAAGTTATTTTTTCCAAAATATCAAAATTCAGGAACTTAGATCCCCTCGATAAAGTACCTTCTTTTAAACAAACGTTTTTTTCTAGTTTTGGTGATCATCCAAAGATGTATTTTATGCACCATTTAGTCATAACTGAAAAAATATAATGAATAGCTTAATAATTTTGAAACCAAAGTACTATATCAAGTTAGATCATGTCAAACTTTGCTATCAAATATATTTGCCATATATGGTATGATAGTCTACGTGATCATTAATTTTTTTATCCTATTTGAAAAAAACACACCTCAGTCTACATTTTCATGTAATTGTACAGGGGATTTCTAAATCTTACCAATCGATTTTCATACAAAGCTTTTTTAACCCCGTAAAGTACAATGCTTTTATTCCATATAGACCGTGTTATCAGTTTGCTTTTGACCTGTCTCTACTCAGTGATTGTGCACAAGTATGTGTACACCGTATAAACAAAATTAAATCGAGCAGGTATTGTTCATTGGTAGATAATCAAAATAGTGAACTTATACGGTAGTAAGAATTGAATGAGGACGACACAGAAGGCATTTTATTAGCTTTTTCAGCTTAAAATTGTCGTTATTTACAGGCGATATGGTAACCGAATTGGCTGCTTATATGAGGAGTGTCATATGGTGTACTTTTGCGATATCGTTAGACATTATCAATGTCATAACTTAGTACATTGTATAATCTTAGGGATATTGCCCGAGAAGAACATTACTGGTACTGTAATTGTTGAAACCATTTAAGACTTGGGTGTAAATTCTTGAAATTAGTATTAATCGCTCCTTTTTTATCAGTTATATTGATTATATAATGCGTTATTTTGTAGAATCATGACAGAGACGGGAAACCCAAACTTCGAAGTAGATGGTGCACATGTGATAGAGCACGGAGATATATGTGAACTGTGTGAAAATACGGCATCAGTGGGATACTGTTCAGAATGTGAATGTTACATATGTCAATTATGTTTTGATAACCACATTAAAATAAAGAAAAATCATCACCATGTGCTGCAAATAGCTCCAGAACGTAAGGAAGATGATCATACAATTCATTTTAAAACATGCACAGAACACACGCAACAAGAAGTACGACTCTACTGTACTGATCACAAATTTGTTGGATGCGCAGAATGCATGGCATTTAATCATAAATCTTGTAAATATGAAAACATAACAGCAGCATCCAAGGAATTCCAAGATAATGGAAAGCTCGCTTGTTTCCTTCAAGATATTCAAGACTTAGAGAATGTTCTTGAAAACTGTGTTGAATCGATTGCCTCTCAGTCAGAACTGTTGGATAACTTGGATAAAACAACCACTCACTCTGTGCAACAATTCGTGAAAGATGTAATTTCGTATGTAACTGATGAAGAGAAACTCATATTCAATATTGCAGATTCGAAGAAATCCATCAATAAGGATAAACTAGAGAAGTTATCGGATGATCTGAAAAGGATTGGGTCCGACATTTCGTCTATAAGTGCTAATGTCAAAGAGAATGACATGATTCATATTTTCATCCTGGTCGTGGAAGCAAAGCCAAAATTATCCCAGATTCGGGACACATTAACAGCCATTAATTGTCAAGAGGTCATTGATAGATTCACATTCTATCCTTGCAGATTGCTCCAACGTCAGCTATCGGAGAAACGTCCTCTTGGCAAGCTTTTGGACAACGCACAATCCGAACAAGGTATTGCCTATGTAAACTCTGTTTTAATAATTATATGAACGTTTCACATTATCATGACTTAAAATCCTATAACTTTAAAATATATGATAAGAAGATATTTGTGGTGCGTACGGTAGCTGTTATAACGATATATTCACGGAATGGGTGAAACGACACAGAAAATGAATGACATGAGGGAATGGGTACTTCGAGAAAATGTGACAACGTGTGAGTTTGATATCGTGACGGCGACGTTAAGTCATTTCACGTGCTTCGCAATTCCACGTGTGCGAATGATATATAAAGCGTATATTTATTTCTTTGAATAATTCGCACTGATATTTTGCATGTATTCAGTCAATATGTGCAAACAAATTTGGCATATAACGCTCTTGATTGTTTTCATAAATAACGCTGACCACGAACTTTTACGAACCTACCTTGTAAGATATACAGGGCTTTGTATTAATATAGACGGATTGTAATCCATTTCTATTTGTGTTATTGAGACCTCGCACAATGATAAGGGCTTTTAAATCTGTCACATTTGTTATTTCAGATGACGTGGATGATTATGAATGTAAATATAAAGCAGTGTGTGCTAAAATTCAACAACATAAGCAACAATTGACATCTCAAGAAAAAATAATGTATGCTCAGAAACAGGACAACCAAAGACTTCAACAAAAACTGTCTACTCAAGAAAAGTTAAATAAAAGACTTCAGCAACAATTGTCATCACAGGAAATGGACATTAAACGATGTCAACAACAACTGACTACTCAAGAAGAGAACAACTGCAAACTTCAGCAGCAACTGTCCACACAAGAACAGGACAATACAAAACTTCACCAACAATTGTCAACACAAGAACAGGACAATACAAAACTTCAACAACAACTGTCCAAACAAGAACAGGACAATACGGAACTTCAACAACAACTGTCCAAACAAGAACAGGACAATACAAAACTTCAACAACAACTGTCCAAACAAGAACAGGACAATACGGAACTTCAACAACAACTGTCCAAACAAGAACAGGACAATACAAAATTTCAACAACAACTGTCCAAACAAGAACAGGACAATACAAAACTTCAACAACAATTGTCCAAACAAGAACAGGACAATACAAAACTTCAACAACAACTGTCCAAACAAGAACAGGACAATACAAAACTTCAACAACAACTGTCCAAACAAGAACAGGACAATACAAAACTTCAACAACAACTGTCCAAACAAGAACAGGACAATACAAAACTTCAACAACAACTGTCCAAACAAGAACAGGACAATACAAAACTTCAACAACAACTGTCCAAACAAGAACAGGACAATACAAAACTTCAACAACAACTGGCCACACAAGAACAGCATAATGTAAAATTGCAACAACAGCTGTCTACTCAAGAACAGGAGAAAATATTACTACAACGACAACTGTCTGCAGAAAATGAGGAAAATACAAGACTTCAGAAAGAACTCTCTACGCAAGAGCAGCACAACCAGGTTTATAGTATTATGTACACAGCTGATCACATTTAGTTCATATTAGGTCAGAAATATTTTGCATTTTTCATACAAGCGGCGATGTAAAAATGCGATTGCAGGAAATGAGTAAACAAAGATGGCAGTGTACAATTTAAAAATGAACAAAATCTGAGAACAGGAAATAATGTTCAACATTTTCTTTTTCAGTCACCATGATTTTTATTTTCATTTCTTCTCCGACTTAAAAATGATTTACTTTTTTGGTTGCTAACTTTGTGTGGAATTTCTTTGCACAGCGTATTATCATTTAATGATTAATTTATTTATATTACAGAGGCAGACACAGCAACTATTAAAAGTGATGAAAAATGGCGTAAGATTTATTTTCTTTTTTTTCAAACATGTATCACAACGAATGCCTTATTTTACAAAGCATTTTTCAGAAACATGTTACTCAACTTTAATTCTACGTCTGTTAATATCAAAAGTGATACAAACAATAGATTCAATCTGATAAAGCTTTGCTATTCTTGAACACTAGATAAGATAAATTAGATTATGTAGTGACCGATTTCATATTTTGCTTTGTGTATTCTCGTATCATGAGTGTACTACCATTACTTTATGGTAGTATATATATATATATATATATATCTCTTGTGCAAAATGAGGATAGAAATATGTATGACTATGTGCATTATTGTATGTTGGCAATTTAGCCTGAAATTAAAACATGTGTTTTTAATTTAGTTGAAACTGGCATGCGGACATGTATGTGATGCTGACCAGATGAATTATAACAGAATAATCAAATGTCCTACGTGTGATATCATCTTTGGTGGTACGTACATACTTCGTGACATATTCATTATTGTCCTACATATGAATACCAATAAAAGTAGATAAATACGAGTTTGTCGACCTACCATTCTGTTTAATATGGTGTACATTAAGTCAATAGATGCTGTGCATTACAATGTAGCATGTAGTACTGATAAGCCCCGCCAACTAGCCGCATCATACAACGCTACTCTCCATGGTTTTAGTCAGTAAATAGATAGTTGTTCAGCATTACGGACGTGAGGCTTATCATTAGAGAACATAACAATAGATATTTAAAAAATGTGTAAACATTTAACGGATTTATATCATCGATGAATTATTTGGCGATATTATTAATAACTTCTTTTAAATCTTTAACTATCATAACAATATCAATATTCCTAGATAATGTACTCAAAAAGCACTTGTGTGAAGAAAACCATGCAGCCATCAATACGTATATTATATACATTCTTATTACATCATGTACACATGTTTGGACTATTACATTTGACATGATAATTATTGTTATTATAACAGATCAGCCTGATGGTACATTGAGAACAGAAGAACAAGAATACTACATCGAGATGAAATTTAAATTTCACAAAGGAACGCAATCAGTAAATACTTACTTCATTTGTTTGATACACGAATTTTGAAAAAAATATACTGATCTTGTTTCTGTTCACGAAACATCTGTTCACGAAACATCTGCAGTCTTGTAAATGATTACAGAAATGTAGTTGTTTGTATGAACAGATAGAAAGTAATGCTAATTAGGAATGTCTAAATACTTCAAAGTAATGTGCAACGTATATCTTCCAAATAAGCTGCAACATGATTGACAACATTATTTACTAACAATCATATATCGAACATTGTCTAGCTGGAGATGTGTTCAGTCATTAATAAACCAATGTTCACAGTTTTACTGATTTGTAGGAATAACCTGATGAGTATAGTTTCAATTTCAATTCCTGTAGACAATCTTCAAAGTTCTCGATTACGTAATACATGTGTATGTTATTGTAGTATTCAGAAGTTGAGTTTGAATCCTGGGAAACCATATGAAGGAAATGAAGTTACTGGATATGTAGATGATGATGGAGATGTACCAATTATACTAAATATGCTTAAACTGGCATTTGATCGACAACTTTTATTTACAATCAACATAAATGGACAAATTGTTACGAACGGGATAGATATATTCACGTGAGTGTTGAACATTGATTTGTTATTTAACATACTATTTAAAGCGGGATGTGTTGTTTATTGAATGACTATTGTACGAAAATGAAATGGAAATATATATGATTGTGTTTGTTCATAATAAGCATTTAATTTCACATATTGTACCCGGTGAATTATTTTGTATAGACTGTACGAAACATTGTTCTAAATATTTATTAATACATATCCGGCCCTTTCTTAACTACACCTCAAGGATAACTAACCGAAAGAAAAACTTTTAATGACTATGAAAAAAGTTAGAGATCAATTATCCTTATAGATTGTGACATACACATATGACTGATTTTGAATATTAACTTTCATACTAACCATACAACCACGAGCATATTTGACTTCAAATCATAAAGGGAGATAACATTACTAACTAGTACTCTCCCTTTTCTATGATTATACCAGTACCGTATAGCATTTTTAAGTTCATGAATACAAATTCCAAAATGACACAATTTGGAAAAAGCTTACGGTGAATGATTTATAAATGATTCATTCTACATATTCAATGAAAATAAACAAAGAGATTATTGGTTATAAATGATTGCTTGTATAAGGGTCTGTGATCCTTAATTTAGACATAGAAACATGTATGTGATCGATTGTATATATCAACTAATATTTTTACATATCATGTTTTACCCATTACTACTTTCATGCTAAATATATTGCAGCTATTTTGTATAAACAAACAGTTCTACATATCGTTTAGATCTATGATTGTATAATTTATAGATCATGCCCATAAAAAAGATTCCGAACGCTATACATGATCTTTTCCGACAGTGCCAATAAACGTATAGTTTATGTGGTTAACTGGGACACCAGTACAGTCAAAACTAACAATGATATACAATCATTTTTACTCTTTTTGATGCCGCTGTGAATATTGGTTGTATCATGTTTATTTTACCATCCTCCGATACATTTTATGCGTCACATACATGGCGATGAATATGCATATTTTGGTACAACAATCATTTATATAAACATACATCATACGGCGGGTTATTATTCATTAAATCATTCTAAATAAATGCATTTGTTCCTTTACATTATTAATAATATGATATTTAAATTGAACACAATATAATCAAAACATGAGCATTACTTAAAGACATTGAACAGCTACTATATAAGTGACCCCCCCCCCGCAAAAAATCCATATGAGGTCTGATCTCGTAATTGTTACATTGCCCCTGATCAGAATAATACTGTCTTTTACGGTCAGCTAAGTGTCTGTAGACTTAACACCTAGTCAATAAGAGGGTCATAAATTGTATTGATTTTTAGTGGTACATGCAATTAGTTTATGGATAACTTCCTGCTCTTTTTATAACCATTTTCTTGTAATTAATGAATGTTATCCGCTAATATTACCATATTATGTTAGAAGTCTAATATTGATAAAATGTATCTGACCGCTTCCTCTGTTTCTAAATCAAATCATTATATTTATACATGAACATACTTGTACAAGGTTCTTTAAAATAATTTCCAAAGAAACTATGTTTTTTGCAGTACTACTTGAGAAAATATACTGATTGGAAATATTTAATTTTACCTGTTGTATTAAAAACGATAATTTGTATTAATTTCACAAAATGGACAGTTTGATTTTATTTATCTAAATCATCCAGACTAAAACAATTGGTGTGAGATACAAATATTTGCAAATGTGCTTGCAGTGAAGAGCATTTGTTTGAGTAATTAATTTCTGTGATAATATTAAATGAGCTATCTTATTCTTAATATTTTGCATTTAATATCAACATACTTCTTGTTTAAAACCAAAATGATTTATATTATTAATTAAACATTAAATCAAGTTAAGTATATGTACAGTATCTATGTATTAGCCATATAGTGACTGATTATGTAACCAGAAGCTAGTCTATCAATCACCCTGTCTGTTTTATTGGCCCTCCTACTGTGTAATATACAGGACTGCTGGGTCTTAGTCAAATACCTCGCATTCCTGGCTCAATGTCTTTAAGAATTGTTTATTATTTTTCGGGCGTTTATGCAGTATAAACGCTCCGGCGATTCTGATAGTTCCGTGAAAATTAAGAGTGAATGTAAATACATGTATTTCAAATTATAGGTAGATGGCTTACACAAACACGTAGACTTGCCTCGATCTATTAGGTGTATAAGATTCTGCTGATGTTTTATTTTGAAACGATTTTGAATTAAAAATGTATGCTGGAATTTGAAGACAGTCTATGTTAAGTCATGTTAACAATAATATCTAGATGCACTTCAAATGTACGAGTATATGTCTCGGTATTTAATAATCATCCGTAATAATAATCATACATTATTGATACATGCGTTCGGTTATGAAGTACTCCTTTGAATTGTCTGAAAATTGTGATTTCTGGAACAGACGAATTTTTCAACAACCATAGTCACGTGATATAAATTGTTTTTACAATATATTTATATAATAAGTACTTGATAAGTATCTTCCTATATTTTCAGTGACAAACCACCAAGGTGAGTAATCTCTTTATAATGTTATATTTGATTGTATTTACAATGTGTTGTAAAATTATGTACCAGAATATTAACAATAAGTCAATATGATGATTCTACTACAATGGTATCTCGTATCACCGGATTTGCACCGAAGGGTTGTGAGTTTGTTTAGATACATTTGACTGTATGTCAAGAGTGTTTTATCTTCAATTACTGTACATATGTCAATTGGATAAAAGTGAGGTTTGTTACAGTCACAATATCCATATAAACAGGACTTTGTTGTACTGACTGTGCCTATAATCGTATTGTCCTGAACGTTTGTTCATGGTTTACAGGGTTAAAACAGTGACAAGTAACTACAAAGAAATACTCACGTAAAATGGATTTTGCTGTGGTGTCACTCTGGTCTTTAGTTGTATATGTTGTTTAGCTAATTTTTCTACTCCAATCCATCCTAGATACATCAAGGACTTATATACATACAACTTCCGTACTAACGGTTTAAAGTTATCAAATCCCGCGATAATAAGACGTGAATCAACGGGAATACATGCTATTGTTTACAAAAGCGAAAATACGAAAATATCCGTGATAATCCGAATGTTTAATCTCGGAGACGAAAGGATTATAATAGATGTCCGCCATCTTGGAATTAAAAATGTTCGACTGATGCCGTTACTATTGAAACACATCACATAACTTAAGCATAAACGGGTTCATATTTATAGTAATTTAGAAAACAAAGTCCATCTGTCAGTTCGTTTATCTGTCCGTCTAATGTCAGAATAGTGGACTGAATTTATTCAGTAATAGCCAGCTACCAAACCAAAAACTGACATTGAGATAGCTAGTTTATCAAACTGGTTGCAGTTGAGAATATATCCAACTGAAGACCTACATTTATAGAATGGTCCTACACCCTGGATCGTAACACATTTCTTGGTGGCAGCGGTGGGATCTGCTAAAGTATTACGCAGGTCCAGTGATACGAACCTTAGACAACCTCAGGTCCAGTTAGATTATATACCAGTTAGTACATAAAGATAATGAGTAGCCCAGTATCAGTTGCTAGTTCTGGAGTGATAAGCTTTTAATCAGTTGATTTGCCAAGCCGCGAGCTAAATATGGATACCTCGGTTGTAGTCCAGACAGTATCTGAATATGATCTTGATGATTCAGAGTTACACCCGATGAACCAGGTGATGACCACCAGTTATAGCCAAACCCAGGAGCTTCAAGAACAAGTCTCCAGTATGACAACAATTTTAGCCAAAGTTGTTGAGCAACTTGAAACAATCAAATCCAGTAATAATAATGATAAGTCACAAAGGTTAGAATCCTATGAGCATCAACCCATTAACCCAAGATTAGCTAACAACATAGAAAGTCAAAACGTGATTCACAGATCACACTCATGACTCCAACCGCCAGTGCTTGATAGTGGTTCTATGAGAGCAAAAAATCAGCATAATCATTGTAGGAATGATGGCTTACCAAGGCCACAGATGCATTTCCAAGATAGTAGCTATGATGAAAACTTGAGGAATAACTTAACCCATGGTACGTTTAATGACACTCCTTACTCCGCCCCAGTTAACCGCCAATGTAATAACCAACAACCAAATCAGCGAAAAAGGCAAACTTACAATTCACAACCTATGGTAAAAATGCAGCCTTTTGATGGTAAGAATGAATGGTCAACATGGATAGCCCAATTTGAAGCGATAGCAAAACGAAGGGGTTGGTCAGAAGATGACTTGCTTGATCAATTACTACCAAGACTAGAAGGGTTAGCAGGTCAGTCTGTTTTCACGCAACTTCCACCGGTGATGCTTGACAACTATTATGATCTGAAAGCTGAAATGAATAATCGCTTTAAATCAATACAGACAGCTCGTTCCTACGCAGCCAAGTTTAGTCGAAGGTCCCAGAATCATAACGAATCTATTGAAGAATTTGCGGCGGACTTAAAGCGGTTATATGATAAAGCGCATGGGTATCGTGACAGTAGAGCAAGAGATGAGGATCTCGTCTGCAGATTTTTGGATGGCCTGGAGGATGACGAGAAACGATTTGAAGTAGAATTCAATAAGGAGCCTAGGGATATTGACGAAGCAGTATACTATACAGTAAACTACTTACAAATTAAGGGCCTTAACAAATCAGACAGAAAAGTGTGGCCTCAAACTCGAAGAGCCATGCAGCCAGATGAACACAGGGAAAAAAGCAAGGATGAGTTCGAACCTAGATCTGACAGCAGTACCTTATACCAGGAGTCGAATAGTGAAGAAGCAAGGCTTTTAAAGCTAGTACTGGAAAGAATAGACAAACTTGAAGAGAAATGCAATGGTAACAGGAAATACAAGCCAAAGAAAGAAGTACAGTGTTACAATTGTCACGGCTTAGGTCATTTTGCCCGTGATTGTCCGGAGAAGGAAGGTCAGAGCCATAACAAAGAAAAGCATGTGTAAGAGCAAACCTTTAAACTTCAACGGACCTGCCCAGAAGGCCAGCGGGAGGTCCCAGTAAGTGAAAACGGCCAGTCTAAAGAACAAACGTTCATTCAGTCAGCACAACAGCCAGAACATGATAGCCAGATACACTTGAAACAGACAAGAGGTCTTACCGATGGGGTTTATGTACGGGGTACGGTAAACGGGGAGTCAGTTGTGTACACAGCGGATACCGGATCGTCTAGGACGATCATTTCCACTAGGCTATTTAAGAAAATTCCAGAGGTGAAACGACCGAAATTAGATCAATCCACAAACATTGTAGGTGCGGGTGGTACACATATCAAGGGGGAGGGAAATGGTGAGTTTGAGATAACTCTAGGTCCACTGACGTTACATCAAAATGTCTTAGTTACAGAGATTGAAGATGATGCTTTGCTAGGGTATGACATTTTGAGAGGTGATAACGGTGAACAAGCGGATATCCTTCTGTCTTGTAATAAGATTGTTTTGGGAGGGGTTGATATACCGGTGTTTCAGGTAGGGGATTTAAAGCGATTAAGGAGGGTTGTTGTGGCTGACGATGTGGAGTTACCGGGTCAGACTGAGGCCGTTATAGATATTTTCATTGAGCGGTGTCCGAAAGACGATGATCAGACTGGCGATTACCTTGTTGAGACTTCAGACTTTTTCAAATCGACTTACCCGCTGCAAATGGCACATACATTAGTTAATATCAACCAAGGACCGGTGTGCAAGATTCGTGTAATGAATCCGTTTCCATAAGCCGTTATATTGAAACAAGATGCCAAAATCGGGGTTGCCGAGAAGATAGTAAGAGTCGTAAGTACAATATCCAAATGTGAGCATGTTAAAGAAGCAGAGAACATGACAAGTTTTAGAAGAATTCAAAACGCTGATAGTATTTACACATTAAAAACATTAATATAGAAAACGTACCTGAACATTTGCAGAGTTTAGTCTGCTAAAAACAAAATTCACATGAACAAAAGGTGTTAGCAGGAATGCTAATCAAATATCAAGACATATGTTCAAAGTCAGATTGGGATATAGGACTGACCAGTTTAGCAGAGCACGCAATAGATACGGGTGAAGCAGCACCAGTAAAGCAACGACCGAGGCGAGTACCCCTAGCGTATGCAGAAGAGGAGAAGAAAGCCATTGAAGACCTTTTGAAAAAGGGTGTGATTCGTAAAAGTACTTCTCCATGGGCTTCGCCGATAGTGCTTGTAAGAAGAAATCGGGTGCGATACGACCATGCATCGACTACAGAAAAGTTAATGCTCTTGTCAAGCCAGATGGTTTCCCTTTGTCACGTATTCAAGACTGTTTAGATGCCGTAGCTGGTGCTACCTTGTTTAGCAGTTTTGATTTGACCGGTGGATACTTTCAGATCCCTTTGAATCCAGAAGATATCCCCAAAAGTGCCTTTGGTTGTAAATATGGCCATTTTGAAATGACGCGTTTACCATTTGGTCTCAATAATGCGGCCAGTACATTTCAAAGAACAATGGATATTGCTCTTCAGGGTCTGCAATGGGAAACGTGTCTTGTATATATTGATGATATCATAGTCTATGGTTCAAACTTTGATGAACACATATATAGAGTAGAACAGGTGCTTGATAGAATTAAATCAGCAGGCCTCAAACTTAGACCCGACAAATGTCACATGTTTAAGACCTAGGTTGTGTTCTTAGGGCATGTGGTGTCCAAAGATGGTGTTTTACCAGACCCAGCTAATACCCAAACAATCATAGAATGGCCCCGACCTGAGAATTCTAAGCAAGTCAAACAATTTGTCGCTACTGGCTCATATTATAGGCGCTTCGTGAAAAATTATGCAAAGATAGCCCGCCCGCTTATTGACTTAACCAAGAAAGAAGCTAAATTTATTTGGTCTAGCACTTGTGAAGCTGCCTTTAACAGTATAAAAACTTCTCTAACAGGTCCAGAAATTATGGGTTATCCATTGAACAATGCTGGTAGTTTCTATCTATATACTGATGCCTCAGGAACCGGCATAGGTGCAGTCCTTTGCCAAATCCAATCAAACAGAGAGCGAGTGATAGCGTATGCGAGTCGTGGTATGAACAAAGCTGAGAAAAATTACTGCATTACGGAGCAGGAATTACTCGCGGTCGTTTATTTTATGCAGTATTTCCGTCAATATTTACTAGGCCGACATTTTGTGGTTCGAACCGACCACCAGGCACTTGTCTGGCTCTTTCGGCTAAAAGAGCCGAGTGGCAAGATTGCCCGGTGGATAGCAATTTTAGCGCCGTTCAATTTTGAAATAGAATACAAGCCAGAAAGTAAGATGTCCCACTGCGATGCGCTTTCTCGGTGTCCGACACCTAAGGATTGCGCATGCAGCAGTGTTGACATGCGCGAGCCCTTGAAATGTGGCCTATGCCAAAAGTGTACCAGAAGAGGCCAACTGATGAATCTTGAACAGCAGCCAGAGGTTTCATATTCTGATATCAAGACGGCAACAAAGTCAAGCAACGAAGCATGTTGTGCGAGAGCAGCCTCTGTGGTTAAACAAGATGAGCCGAAACCAGGAACGTCGAACTCCCTTGATGAAGAAGCAGGGAAGCCTTGATGCTCTATGAAGTCCTCTCAGGAGCTTGCTACCATGCAACAGAGTGACCCAGACTTAAAACCCATCATTACTGCCAAATGTGAAGGTAGAAGACCTAGTCGCGAGGCTATGGAAGCAAGAAGCCCGGCATATCGACACTACTGGATCCTATGGGATGAGCTGTTCCTAGAACAGAGAGTCCTCTGTAAGAAGTTCATCAAGCAGAATGGAACCGGTGACTTCATCCAACTCATAGTCCCTAGCACTCTACGATCGGAAGTGTTGTGTCAGATGCAGTGTAGCCTGTTATCAGGACATTTGGGCATACGACGAACAAAGGAGAAGATGTCACAATGATATTACTGGTACAACCTCAAACAAGATGTGAAGTGGTTCATCTCTAGGTGTGATGTGTGTGCATCAGACAAACTTCCTCAGCAGAGACCAAAAGCCCCAAATGGGACATGTCAAGAGTGGTGCCCCTTGAGATACCCTAGCGTTAGACTATTTACTAAATACACATCACTTAACGCAAAAGATCAGTGCATTAATTGTTTTACTCTTGTCTACCACGTGTTGGGACTAATTACTATCAACATCGATTTGATAGGATTAACAAATGATCGCTCAGCACGATTGCATGATTACCTCGACGTGTTTTAATAATTGGGGTATTTAGAATGGCGCGAACAACATACAGCAAGGTTTGTGACATTATGCACGTACAGGTTTAGCGACGGACCGAATTTTATGAAACTTTTATGGACCGATTTTTTAAAGTTGTTTTATGCTACTCAAATCGGTCTGGGACGTTGACGTTGATTAAGCGGTATCACTAAATAAACTTCGAAACTTGATAATAAGTCTTTAGTTAGAACTGCACGTGCACCAATTATCTACATTCGATCATCAAAAGACTAACTTTCATTATAATAAGACGTGTGAAAAATTAATCGTCATTACTATTATTCAGTTTTGATATTTAAATAAAATCGCAATATACCGTTCTTTGAGTAAAATGTTGATATGCGATGTCAATAGTGTCACCGGGGTATATTGTAGGCCTAGCATATACTATGTTAAGGTGTCATCACCATGACGACGTCGACTTAATTGCACCCCGTGTGTTCGACACTTTGATTTGATTTTATGACAGTCGATTTCAGCAACATTTATACGCATTTTAGACGACGGAAGTATTTTGATACGAACATCCGGATCCAAAAATCGGATCCGAACTTCGGAACGGGATCCGAACGTTCGGATATCCGGACTCCGGTTGACATCCCTACTATTTAGGTCCTTTTCCATTGACAGCGCGCGGAAATCGATACATTCTGGTGGTGACTTACTCCTTTACCAAGTATGTCGAAGTAGTTGCTGTTCCAATGAATGCATTGCACGTTGGGGAGCGCCGCTAAGGATACATAGTGATCAAGGAGCGACTTTCGAGAGCAAGGTATTCAAAGGGCTGTGTGAACCTTTGTCAATACATGAGAGCCGAACAAGTCCGAGAAATCCTCGTGGAAATGGTCAAGTAGAGAGATACAACAGATGCCTCCATCAAATGATTAGGGCCTATCTAACAGGCGAACAGGAAGATTGGGACTTGTACCTAGGTTGTATAGCTGGCGCCTATCGAGCAACCCCTCATGAGTCAACTCACCTGAGTCCAAACCTCCTTAACATGGGGAGAGAAATACGTCTTCCAGCGGATGTGGTGTACGGACACAAAGCTGATACATGTGAAATAGAGGTACCCCCCTACTGTGCTTATGTCGAGAGTCTCCGTGACCGATTACTTCTCGCGCATGAGTTGGCCAGAAAGTATCTTACCCTGAGTGCTTAGCGAAGCAAAGGAGTGTACGACACTAGAGTATCCATTCATAACTACACAGCTGGTGACCTAGTATGGTACCTGCATGAAACGAAAGCAGTTGGTGTTTGCACCAAACTAGAGCGACGATATGATGGTCCATTTGTTATCAAGAAAAAGATTTCGGCTTTGAATTTCGAATTACAGATGACCCGGGAAGGTTTCAGTAAAGTAGTTCACCACAATAAATTAAAAGGCTACGAAGGAGAGACACCCCCAAAGTGGACGTTAACAGCGTCCAAACGTTTAAAGAGGAAAATGTAGTTTCGTGGAATTTAGTTATACATGTACATTTGTTTTCGCAATTAATCTTGTGACATTTGAGGCTAAGCAAAGTTGTAAACTGTTGTAAACTGCAGAATTCACTTGTTTGTGTTAAACAAGTTGGAACTATTTGTATCATAATGATTATTCACTGTACATTTACATGAAGCTACGATGTTGAGGTGAACCTGTGAGAAGTGTTTCATTTATTTATATAACGGCACAATGAATATAGTTTAAGGTGAAACGTAATAACTGACCGTAAAACTGTGGTGTATAGTTGCATATAAAGAGTCGTGCTTTGACATATAGATCATTAATGTGTCGAGTAATTTGCATTCTATGAGTTACATTGTAATGAACATGTGTTCCGTAATATTAGTGATAACTTGTAATGTGCATACCCGCAAACGAAGTAAAATCAATCAGCTGGGGATGGTTGAATTTTTCATTTTTCATTGAAGGTAACAAATCAAATAAGGGAGACAAATTCAATTAAATGGCAATGGTACCAGAGTAATCAATTTAAGAGTCAATGTGAAAATGTGAACATGTATGCCAAGAAGGTTGGAACCTGTAAGCACCGTCAATATTCGTGTAAGACTTGCGGGAAGGTGGACAGGAAGGGAAGGCTTGTAGGCCATGTATTGAAGTACCATGTGCCCATGGACAGAGTTCCGTTCAGTTGTATTCTGTGCAACTTCCGTTGCACAGAGAAATCAGACCTGGTTAATCATCTAAACCATTACCAGCGCCATAAGGAGGAAGCCGTTAAATGCTGCGTGACAGATCTTCAGTCCATTCTGAATCGCTCCAGCAACCCGGTGGATGTAGAGCAAATGATCACAACTACGGACACTGGGACACCTGTTTTAGCTCAAGCTGTGACAGATCCAAGAATCTTTGAACCGCAGGATGATAACGCTGTTTTGCCGGACTGGCTGGCAGATATTACCTACTCGCCAAGGACCATACTGAAGCAAGCATGGCCACTGTCGCAAGATCAGCCAGGGACAGGGTATGGTGTGTTAACAGCACCATCCCTGGGGGAAACACTGGGTTTCCCACCCACATGGAAGAGGAAGTCCCAAGGATTTCCAGTGACTACGCTAGGGGACGTCCTGGGTACCCCACTCAAGTCATCATCGAAGAGGAAGTTTCAACGATTATCAACGTCTTATACGGGGGACGTACTGGATGCCCCATCCAAGCAGAGTTTGAAAAGGAGGAGCCAAGGAAATGCGTTTCCTTCTACTTCGCTGGGGACACTACTGAATTTCCACAAACAAGATGGGAACAGTATATGGTGCCTTTTCAGCATCATCCTTGGGGAACACACTGGGTTCCCCACCCAACATGGTGAATAAGGTTATACAACACAGTGGTAGAGCACCAGTTATTCCACTGGGGACCTCACTGGGCACCCCACCCAACCAGGTTCCAGAGAAGCATGATATGCCATCAGCGGCTTGCGATTTCGAGAACCTCCTCAATGATCCTGTGTTGTCGACTGCAACTCCGGAGCAGGATGAAATTGTGTATGTCCTAAGGGATATTATGGACGGGGAGGACCTTACAGAACCCCTTCTGTTTGAAGATCAGGTGCCTACGGCAGAGTCTCCCAAGAAGCCGGGGACCGCAGCACAGACTGTAGTTTCGGGGGACCCTGAAAAGAAGAACAGTGACAGAATATTTCGGGCCATCGAAGCCAATGGAAGACAACTGTTGTCAATCAACAGGAATCTCCAAGCTTTATCAAGCTATTTTGAAGAATCCATCCAGTTCAGGGGAGCCATCGTGTCGCTCGAAAGATCAATGAACCGCCAAGACTCGAGGCGTTTTCCTGTGAGACAACCCAGGCCCAGGACACCCACGATCAAGAAGGTACACAATAATTAGTATCTCTTTTTTATCAATATTTGGACGTTTTATCAATATTACGCCTGTCGTTTTCTGGCAGGTCCGTACACTGCGTATCCGAGATTGCAGTGTAGGGATAAGTCGCTTGCTATGACGACTATAGCAAGTCCATTCAGTACCTGTCAATAGCAGTAAGGTTCTGAATGGATATAGATGTAGATCAACAGCATTCCCATTTGAAGTCATAATTGAAGATTTATCCATTCCGGGAAGGAAAATATAAACTTTAGCGCAAATACATGCACTTTTTAATTATTAGTGACAGTGAAACTTATTACTCATTTAAAATGACTTTAATTGATTAATGTAGTGTTACACTTTAAATGACATTAAGGTACCTAGATGGTTTTAATACAGTGACATTTATTAAGCAAATTTATTTAGTGTTGTTACCTTGAAGTGACTGTAATGTTTAAGTTTTATTGAGTGATATATCATATTGATTCATTGATTGACTTTATTACTGTATTTATGTTTTACTTGTATTCGTGTTAAGTGTGGCTACAGGAGTTTAGCCACATGTCACGAGGGGGTAATGTAATACCCTGGGTATTGGTGCTTAATTCTATTTAAGACATTCATATCATCTTAAATTTACATACATTTCATTCATCATTGAGTATAACAGAAGAAATGTATTGATGCGGGTTACCTTGCTAAACTTTGTTTGTTGTTGTGTCACATGTTTCCGCGAATGATCATTATGATCGTTTATTTTTCAGTGTTAGTTCACATTTTTGGAAAGTGTCACTTTATGCACAATGAAATCGTAACTAAATCAGTATGTCTGACACGCATTTACCACTATTACGTTTGTTTAATCCATTTAATTAGCACGAAATTGTTTGTGTTTACAATGTTCGTCCTGCGTCCGCTGTGTGTGTACAAATTGCATTATGGTATAGCGTTAACGCACGAGTGAATCGCAAGTTATTTCTAGCGATCTATTTACTATTTAAAGTTTAGTAAATTTACAGAGAAAATTACTTTGGTTAGTATATATATGGATATATATGTGTATTTTTCCTTGTTGTAAGCAGTCATCTTTCTGTTACAAGGACCTACCAATTTTGGGTCGCTACCAGTATTCTTGGTAGCTACCTATGTTTGTGGTAGCAACGCGCTACCAGTTTCTGGTCTTTCCTACCAGTATTTGGTAGAACTACCAAAGTTTGGTAGTTGCTACCACTACTAAGTATAATAGCCGCAGGTTTTTGTGTTTTGAGTTAGTTCAGATTTTCATTTTGCCTGGTAAACATCCTTACGCATTTCTAAAAAATATATATATAAAGTACATGTTAACGTTTTTTTAATTTGTTATTGTTAAATATTCTGAACTCTGGTAACTTTGCCATGAATATTTAACAATTCAAGATAGTTTAAGTTTGATAGATTAGAGTTTCCTTAGACTCGGTTTTACGTGATGTTAACTGCTATCTGAGAAGCTTAAGGTAGTTTAAGTCTGCATTTTTGGAAGGCTGTAAGAAATTGAAACATTAGATTTTTTTAGGAGACTTTCTCTTACTAGTATATTGTGTTTAATACTGCTCACTGGTAATATTATTTTTACTCTGTGGTGTCCGTGGATTTGATCATTACATTTTGTTGTTATATTAAAATCATAAAGTTGTTACCATATTTTAAGAGCTGTTATTGAGTGTAAAACTCCATAAATAAATTATTTATGATTTGAAACTTAATATATCTGTTATGGTTTATCAGATAACTGACCTGTCTGTTTATCTGTCTGTCCGTTAAGTTCAGAATCGTTGCTGTGACAGTACTGCTAAGTTGAGTGCTTACTTTTGAAACACATCACATAACTTAAGCATAAACGGGTTCATATTTATAGTAATTTAGAAAACAAAGTCCATCTGTCATTTCGTTTATCTGTCCGTCTAATGTCAGAATAGTGGACTGAATTTATTCAGTAATAGCCAGCTACCAAACCAAAAACTGACATTGAGATAGCTAGTATATCAAACTGGTTGCACTTGAGAATATATCCAACTAAAGACCTACAGTTGTAGAATGGTCCTACACCCTGGATCGTAACAATATGTGTAGTTAAATTACTTTTGAGCCAAAAAAACAAAAAGAGTACACTTTCTCCGTCGAACACATTAAATTTTGTTTTATTGTCTTTATTATTTTCCTGTTTCATGTGTACCATTATGCATTTTAGCATGTATTTGAACAATTTATCTTTTCCTCTTTGTACCGTTATATAACTAACTTATTGACAGCCTCAATGAAGAACTCTAGTTAATATAGACTAGTTACCTTAGATTACTTTTATTGTTACCATGTCAATAAACATTGGATAATGTAATATTATATACAGTTTAACATGTTGTTAGTATTGATTATAACTGATCAACTTTCCTTTCATTTGATTACGGGAAAATATTATCATTAATCTTCTATTCTGTGAGCTTCATTTATCTTAATTGATCGATGATTTAATTACGTAAAACGTTTAAAAGATATTGTGTTTGATGTATTTGACAAAATAGAACATAGTATATGAACGAAGTATGATGAAGACTAACAAAATATGCAATGAAAAACATGTGTGCTTTACCTTATGTACAACTTTGTGAACATCGCTTATTCAGTATTCCACAAGGATGTCCCCATGCATATTTATGATGTAAAATATCGATATTTTCAACATCTTACCTCACGCGTATTACTTAATCAGGTAATTTGGAGTTCTTATAACGAAAGTTTCATAGATGTGATATCTTACATGGTTTATGTATGAAACTTGTATGGTTTCTAGGGTTTATATGGGTGTGTCGTGTATCAAGTTCGTCATGATATGGATGAGCTTTCACACAGTTTAACTACGAATAAGGAATTACATTAAATATCATACGAAATTATCATAAATATCTCAAATAATCATTCATATTTGGTATCTTCGTCCCTAGAGTTTATATAGTTGTATTATCAAAGTGGGTTGAACTGTTCATTAAGCAAACAAAACGAGTTAGTATGAATTATATATTTACCTTTTTTGTTTTACTAAATCGTATTTACCTTAGGTTTTATTTGTAAAATTTACAATATATATTAACAATTTATTGATGTGTTAAAAGTTTCTTTCATTCAATTTCAGTGATATTTGGTAAGTATTTTCGATCCTCATACTTCCTGTAAGTTTCAAGTATCTTAATTTGCCAATGATTTAGACACGATCAGTGAGAATTTAAACTTTTTATTCTCATCCATTTGGATATTGTAAAATCACTGTGATAAACGAAATATGGAATAGTCAAACAAACACACAATTACATTTATGCATACAATTTTGTTTGCTTTAAATGCTTGCTTTGTAAACAAAACTTACACATTAATCAATTCAGATGGCCCCTTCATCTTCATAATATGAAATATCGATATTTCAAAATCTTATCTCACAAGTATACTGTAACAAGTATATATTCTGGCGTTCTTTTAACATTGTGAGGTATTTACATAAAAATCATAGCAGTTTACTATTGCATGTGCTATCTAGATGAGCAATACAATGTTTACCCAACCATGGGACAGTTAAGATTGAATATTATTAAAAGTTCCAAACACAGTATGAAAGCCATACAACATAACATGTAGGTATTTTATTCAAACATTATATTAAGCTCGAATATAAGATGTAACTATAATATAAAACTTTCACACAGCTTCAAGTACAACATTAAGTTCATGTGACATCATTGGTCACGTGCGTTTCATTATAAAACAAAACAAATACACGTATAAGTCTTCACAACAAGCACTTGTAGAAGTAATAACTATGTCGTGTATAAAACAGGATTTCAAATAGTTTATATTTCGTATATCATTTAAAATGTATCAAATGACTGTAGTAATGATTATATGATGTGGTGAAACATTTGGGGTTTTAACACAGTGGAGTAATGTTCTCGGACAACTTTGCATCGAAACTTTTTGAGTTCAAATATTGAATTGCATGCAATATAAGGCGTTCAATCAGCGGACGTTTTAATACCGGATCTGTAACAATCCATAGATGTTCTTAAGCCACGTGTTATCTGAATGCATGATCCCTTAATTATATTACTACACGTATCACATCAGACATATAACAATACAAACTAAATGTGTCGTTACAATTGATCGCTACCAATTGATAATCATATACATAATCATAACAACAAAAACGATGCGAGTTTGTGTGCTATGTGGTTTACCTAAAAATGACTGAAACTTACAACAAGTCTCTATTTGTCACTTATCACGACACTTGTGCTCACTTAGTGTAAACATATAACATACGTCTAATTAGCAAAGGGAAATGGACAGTACTGGGAGATTTCTGTTCAGAGTTAAACTCATGACACTTATAATGTACAAAACAAAAAATATGAAATTTTACCGAATAAACAACAAGTAATTATTGCAATCCCCAACATCTTTGTCAACACTGCAATAAAGATCATATATTCAAAGAAAAATATTAATAATAAATAACGACATAAACCAGTCAAAGAACTTAAATAAAAAAAATATACAAATACGGAAATTAGTATGTACTAGCATAGAAAATGTATGCAAAATTGTAATTTGATATCAATAACCATATTGTGTACAAGTACTCGTCTTGAATATATGTTCATGGTTTACGGGATTAATATGGTAAGAAGTGACAACAATACTAATAATAAAAAATGACGTTTACTGTGGTGCCACTTTGGTATGTCTTTAATTTAATCAAGTTGTTTGGCAAATTATTCCACATCAATACATCATATATTCATGTACATTAATACAAGTGTTTCATTATCACTATGTTTGTTTTCCGTCTAATTGTCTGGTAAAGTGCATTTTGTTTACTATGTGTAATATTAATAATGTAATCATACGGTGGTGACGTGCACGTGTTGAACCTACCTATTAGATTGATTTTTGATGACCATTGTCTAATGTTATTGTTTTTTTTATAAAATAAGTAATAAATATGCTTTTTCTTGTGATGTTTTCTCAGTGAGTGATGTTTTAAACTGTCTATATGATTTATATCTGAATTGACAACTGATAGTTTAATTATTAGCATGGCTGTATAATAACATTAAATTTGTTTACGTTTGTACATCGGAAATATAATGATTGGCGAAATGGAATTGTATATAGAACAGTATAGTGAATGGAACTAGTATGATTACTAGGGTTTATATAGGTAAATCGTTTATCAAGTGTACCATTGTATGGATTTGCTTTCAGTTAGTTTTACTACGCATAAGCATTTACAACAAAGAACATACAACATTATCATGAATATCTCAAATATTAATTCATAGTTGGTATCTTGGTGCCAATAGTCTCTATCATTTTATTATCAAAACGTGTGTTGAACTGTTCATTAAGAAACCTACTGAGATAATATGAGTTAAATACCTATCGTTTTGGTTTACTTTATAATACACTTAGGTCTTAACATGTATTTTTATAATATACACTATATATTAACATTCTATTGATGTATTAAAAGTTTCTTTCATTCAATTTAAGGTATTTGTCGTAAGTATTTACATTTATATTACCTCTTGAAAGTTTCGTGTATCTTATTTGTCTGATGAATTAGACACGTTTAATGAGGATTTTTATGTTCTATTCTCATGCATTTGACAGTAGCAAAAAAAAAGTGGGATAAACGGAATATTATGCAGTCGTACAAACACGCAAAAATAAAGGTAATGCATACTAGTATATGTTTTTGTATTATGTGCATGCTTTGTTGTACAACGCTTTTACATTAATATTTAGGATGCCCCCCCCCCCCCTATTTCCTCATAATGTAAAAATTGATATTTTCAACGTTCTATCTCACAAATATAATGTATCATATCTTACACTATATATAACTTAGCGCGTGTGCAGCTCTAGATCGCAGATTTGTATAGGTATGTACATCATAATTTTATCATGATTTTCATTGTTAGGGCAGGTAAGCGAATATTTACTCACGCTCATGATTCAGCTGCTTACCATCGATTTTATAATTGTCATATTTGATTATATTCGAGCAATGCAGTGCTTGTAAAATGACCAAATGTATCGTTTGATTCATCTACTAACTCCATCAATCAATTTCAATAGACAAACTGAACAATGCATGTCCATGCATGTGGATATAAAGAACAATTTAAAGTAAATTTCCTCCTGACAAATCAGTTCTATATTGCTTACCTCACACTTAATAGTTATAAATGTATCATAATATTATACTGTTACCAGCATTTATTCGGGCGTTCCTTTGATATTGTACATAGTTTTATAGATGAGGTATTTATATAAAAAACATAGCTGTTTACTAGTACATGTACTGTCTCGATAAGCAATACAATGTTTACTAAACCATAACTTACATTAAACATTATTCAAAATTACAAACACAATATGAAAGCCATAACGCAGAACATGTAGGTAAATATTCCAACATGATACTAAGCTCGAATATACTACTTGACATTATAATAGCAATACATTTAATACCAATAAAGCTGTAACATATCTTCAAGTACAACATTAATTTCATGCGTCAGCATTTGCCGCGTGTGTTTCATGATAAAAAAATGACAAATAAATGTATAAGTCTGCAGAACAGCGGGCGGATTCCCGCGTGTGTATAAATATTCGTAAATGGAAATAACTTGCCCTTGTAGAAGTTATATGTCGTGTAAATAGGATTTCAAATAGTTTATATTCCGCATATCATTTAAAATGTACCAAATGACTGTAGTAATGCTTATTATGATATAGTGAAACATTTGGGGTTTTAACACAATGGAGAAATGCTCTCGGACAACTCAGTCAGACATGTTTGCATTGAAATGTATTAAATGCAAATGTAAAATTGCGAGTGATATAAGGCGTTCAATGTTCAATCAACTGACTGACGGATCTGCAACAATACATGGAGGTTCTTAAGCCACATGTTATCTGAATACTTGATCCCTTCTTTATACGAATGCACCTATTACATCAGGCATATAACAATCCAAACTGAATGTGTCATAACAATTGATCGCAACCAGTTGATACTCATATACAAAATCATGACAAAAAAATGATACTAAGTTTGTGTGCTGAGTGGTTAAATTATATATGACTAGAACTTAATAATTTTCTCATTCCATGTATTAACAACAATATACATTTCTGATGAACTAATTTATCTTTTTTTCAGGCCGGCTTGGTACGTATCTTATAATTATGTCATACTTCTGCTTTTATAGAAATCACGCGCGGACATACAATAGGTCCGTACTCAGCCAGTCGATAATTTTAAGAATAGTTGTGTTTTGCTGTGTCTCCTTTTAAACATTACTCAGCAAGATTCCTTACGATATTTGTCGGTGACTTGACACGAGACCCTCAGGATGCACTCGACGTTATGTGTTACTTTAGTCGGTGTATTTATACGGGTAATGAGAACCGTTCAGCGCTATGCATTCATTACTTAGTATATAGGTTTTAAAATTGTGAAGGCATACATTTTGTATCAAATACTAATAACATTTAGACAGCCATCATTGAATGTATTTTTATTGTTTCTATCAAATCATTAGTAGTTTTTTATCGACTAAAAAAGTTTGAATCCTAAAAGACGCAAACGGTTAAACGGATCTGATTCCGGTTCTATTTTCTTTGTAAGAGTGGTACAGCGCGTATTTGGGGATATTTATATATTCCAGTGTACCAATGGTTTGCGATAAAGAACACGTTTATAGTGCGATATTATTCGGCAGGATTCGGTTCCTTTCGTAGTCTATATAATAATGTCCGTTATACCGGTTGTTCCATGTATAATTATGTATTCAACGATGCGCTACGTAATACTATATAAACATGCGGACGGGACATTCCCTAACGGTAAAAAAATATAGTAAGTAAGTAGGTATATTGGGATGTCCGTCCGTCACACTTTTTGAAATTTGCAATAACTTTAATACTTTTGAAGGTTTCTGTTTGCAATTAAAAATTGAGTGAAAGTGTACTGATCAAGAATTATATTTCTTTATGCATTTTGGCGGAAATATCCCCCTTTTCGAATTAGAAATTGTTTCATACTGTTACATACAATTTCTTTAAAATTAGAATGTGACGTGTTGAAGTGCACTAAATACTCCTATATAATCACGAGTAGACAACACATGTTGTTATTTTTGTCAATGTAATCATCGACCATCATCGTCCTTGTACTCCAACTATCATCATCAAGTGAGGTTCTGCCTTCTATAAAAAACGATTGTGTCATTTATAAATATGTAGCTTTTCTTACTGGAGGTTTCATTCTAGAGTCTACAATATCTTTATATCTGTCATTGGTTAGATAAAGTTGGTGAAATGACTACTATATGTTCGGCGTTATCAACGACGTCATTCCTTTTTTATTGCACAATTCAAACCTATCCGACTTTCCCGTAATTACACAATAATGTTAACATTCAGTATTACATAATTTAAATTATTACGTCACAGCAGAAGTCATACATGATGTTCACATTAATTGGCGAAATTTCGAGGTTTGTATCGACAACTAAAAGCATGATAGATAAAATAAGTTGTTTGTTGTACGTTTTTACTCCATGGCCGTAAAGTAGGGATTCCAAGGAAGCATATACTTTTATATGACGCATACAGTGTTGATAATTCGGAAACTGTTATATGACATATTTAAGACATTCATTGGCAATTTCTTGGTGTATTGTGTGTATTAATACGAAAATGTATTTCTGATAAACTCATTTAAATTTCTTTTCAGAATTAGTTGGTACGTATCTTAAATTATATTTCATCCTAAATCCTTTAATAAAAACCACGCTATGACATGCACTAGTTGCATATCGTGCAAATCTCTAAGTTTAAGAATATTCATGATATGATGTGTTCCGTGTTGAATTAAAGACATCACTCAGCAAAGTATGTTACGATGTTTGTCGATGACTAGTCCCGAGATACTCTCAGGACCCCCTCGACCTGTATGGGTTTCCTTGTCAGTATACATTCGTCGTAAACAAGTACTAACAACCATTCATCACTTTGTATTTATTACTATAGGTTTCAAATTGTGAGTGTATGCATTTTGTATTAAATGGAAGTAATATTTAGACACTAATCATGGCATATAATTATTTTCTATCATATCATTAGTTGTTTTGTTGGATTTCTTTGACAAATGAGGTTTGAATCTTACAAGACGCAAACTGTTAAACAGATCTGATTTCGGTTATGTTATCTTTGTAAGAGTCGTATAGCGTGTATTAAGGAAGATTTATATATTTCAGTTTACATATTGTTTACGATAAAGGACATGTTTACCAAAGTATATAATACATATAATGGGATACATGAATCAAGTTAATTCACGCTATTACAGATATGCTCATATACTATTAAGCTGTTAGATCAGTCAGCTTATTAAAGTAATAAACGAAGACAAACTACTGTCATATAAAGTGTTCCTGAAATAATTAGTGTAATATGATTATATCAGTCCACGTTTTGGAGTACAATTTCAGTTGTATTTCTGTTTTTGATTTGACGTACACGAGTTTAATAACAACACGTACTGTTTTAATTTATGTCAGGTGTACCAGGTAATACATTATTGGTATTGTATACTAGATCTATATTTTACTAATTTCGAATCTATAAGTGCAGTTATTTTGATTGACAGATAAATTTATTTCAGCCAGACTGAGTACATTTCAGAGTCCACTGGGGATTTAAAACAAAAATCTCCACTTTGACTGTTGCAATACTCCGTTTTTTTTTCATTCTATCAAACCTATGATTAATGAATTATTAAAAATTATTTGTATACAATCATCGATACAGGATTTATCAGCTTACCTATATAATTCTATATAATTATAATAAGTATTACAGTAAGTATGCAATTAATACATTGTATTACATCTAAATACAATTATAGATCATTTAAATGAAAAATTCTTGCACATTTGTGATATCTTGTTACATATGAAACTGTAACTACGCCCATATGTAATAAAACTTGAGATCGGTCTCCGAGCCTGTCTGTTTATATGTCTAAGAAAATAAATATGATAATAAAATAATGATATTATCAACACAATAATCTGACAGCAATAATGATCCAAACATGTATTCAAATATTAAGTTGCTCTATCTTTTAAACCATAGTACTTCGAGAATAGAATTGAGTTTTGAGTTCATAGACTGTTATCAAGTTTTATAACTTCGAGGGCAGGTGTAATTTTATGACTTTATATTTAACCTTCATTGGAGATTTACTGCACACTTATCTGTATAATCAATGTATGTTTTAATTATTGTATAATAGCTTTCACGGGTTCATGTTTGTTTAATTCGAATTTGGTGCGAAATAGGTCACATGACTTCTTAGTTCAAGTGAGTTCAATCATAGCTTTCATTGAGTACAGATGATGGCTGTTTAATTGCATCAGTTTACAATTGGTTTTGGTTGTTTGGTGATGTTCATATTTATAGTAGCTATCTTGGTATAAGCGTGAATGCGTCACGCGTGAATGATGATTTGAGGGTAAATTTATACCCTTTTTCCATAAACTGCTGTAAATGATGTAGTTGATGGTTTGAAACCGTTGATGATATATATTTGTAAAAAAATGAAATCAGTCTGTAAAATGTGAATCGAAGCTAGTATACATTGATGGATACATATATAGGATGAAACCACATTGAGTTATCGTCGATATTACCCCGATTCATTCCCTATCGATATTAAACGATATTGATTAATGTATTCATACAGGATCACACCAGTGAACAAGTTTGCACCGTCTTTGACATATATATTAACAGGTCTGCATTGTATCTTTGTTGAATCAATTCAATTAAGGCTCTCCATCATGTACAATAAACATTAAATGCTCTAATATATAGATAATTCCAGTTTATCATGATTATATTAAGGCGTTACTTAACAACATTTACTGTTATATGTTATACTTCCAGATGGGACGATTACGTCTCGAGAGTAAAAGAGCAACTACGCGCGAAGGGAATAACTGAGGAGGATGTTTCCTAACTAAAAGCAAACAGTATTGGTGTGATCATTTTATATTGTATGCTTTAATACCTCGGTACCACGCGATTCTTTTTCATATTGTTGTGGATGTAATATTACAACAATCGTAATTATGCGTAAATAACCAAAACTATTGCATCTACTGCATGTTTACATTTGGAAATTGACCTGGTTTTTACGCTAGCAGATCATATTGTAATGAACTATTAATCCTATAAGTATTCTGATGTGTTGAGACTGCATGACTAGTTAAATGCATTTAAATGAGAGAAAAACTGAAGTTAAACAGTTATGTATTTTATATAGAATTATTGGAAAATTGATGCTGTATTCATTAAATAATTTTGAATGGTCAATGGTAGTACACTGCGTCATCAGTTGATCTCCGTGAACCTTCTTTCTGTAAATATCATCTCTCGACTCACAGGTAAATATCTTCATTTTTATATAGAAGCATTCAAGTAAATTGAACGTCGTAATTTAAATGACGCGCACCTTGGATTCACAACTGTATGCTATAATGTTGTGAAGAAAGTTCATAGTTAGAATCTTTGACGATAGCCCAAAAACTGGATAATGCTGTTTGCATTTTGTTGCAAATGTCCGGGTTGGGATAATCAAAAAAGTCCTTTATCCCGTTTCCAAACGTAGACGAGACATTAACATCATGAGCTGGTTTTGCAAGTCTTTTATGTCCAATAGTGATTACTTAGTGCGCTATATTTTTTCCTTTTTTATGAGTTCTTATAGTAAAAAATAATTTCATCTGACGGTAGGTGCGCGATGACGTAGTGTACTATCATTAAATACTGCTTCATCGAAATGTATATATATATTTAATTAATTTTCCTCGTCTTCCTCAATCCTGTATATGTATATTAATCTTACTTGATTTTGATGTATTCTTGAATTAGCATTTTCAAATTTATTTATTTGTTTTATTATGATTTAAATGGATTTGTTTGATTATTCGTTTGTATTATTTTAGCGTATATTATCTATTTCTGGCTCCAACTATGAACAAAGTCATAAAATATATTCGATACAATTTAGTGATATATCTCTGAGTGACAATGTTCATGATTAAGAATGAGTAATTACTTAGATTCCGTTTATTAACTAATGATGAGAAATTAACCGGTTTCGCTAGATAATTCTATATTTATAAATAATAATCAGATAACACGTGTTTGCGTTATTTTTGCAATGTTGTATATAGTAATAAGATAAATATATACGTTTAAAAACGTGAAGAGGACCATGTACAAGTACGTAAATTACATGTGTGCTGTGTACATGTATGCAACTAATGAAGAAATCTATATTATTCTAATCTTCCAATCAGTACTAATATACATAGCGTATGGTAAATAAAATAGTGTGCGCTTATTGACTGGTCAGTTGTTAATGTTATCATGAGATATACGATATATTTTTCAAAATAAAGATTGTATTCTGCATTTCGACACAATTATTACACAAAAACTTCATTTACCAGTAGAACGGTTGTACATCGTTAAGATTATAGAATTGTAATTTAGCGTCTGGTTAACCATGAATTGTAATACAGCGTTGGTTATTTCTCTTTTTTTTGTAAATAAGTGATGGAGCTCCTGTTCCCAAAAATGATATAGAAATTAAAAGACATGCACAAGCGTGACATACCGACAAATGCAACTCGTTATTCAGTTTGAAATATGTCTAATAAGTGCAAGGAATAAACATAAATTTCTAATTCAGCCATTTGTCGTTTGTCATCCATTAAAGTGTTCGGGCTTCATAACACAATTATCTAATGTAAACAAAAATCTCCTGACAGGAAATGGTGATTTGGTAAATAAGATATTTTCGGTAATTTTCTTATTAATTGTTGTACAATTATCCACTAGTTAGCCATTGGAAATGATATAAAGCAATGCCTCGGTCAATATGGCATTCTGCCGTGGAGTATCACATCATATTCAATGGCTAATTGGTCAATAACTGTACAGTATGCTCCTCGTCGTTTAGAAACATGCGCAATAAAAAACGATTATAGAAAACTCGGATACAGGGTAGAATCGGGTAAAGTAATGCTCGGCTACAGTGAATTTGCATATACAATCTGACTAAAGCACTCGATCTACTTTACGCCAGTTTCTATTTTCAAAAGTCGGGATTTCCATTATCGTTCTTTATATCTATTTATAATAACTCGTTCCATCGGTACTTTGGCCGAATGAACTTTCTACCTGACGATGTTATTTCTACGTTAGTAAATGTTCAATTATATATCACACATATGTCTGCAACCACCTTTTCATTTTTTTAGTAATCCGGATCGATTCGGCCATTGTAGTATAGAACATTTGATAAACACGCACGTCACTTGGGCGCTGTCATTACATTTAGTTGCATAAGAATAGAAGAATCAGATATGGTTAAACAAGATTATAGTGAACTCTGATATAGTGAAGAATCAGATATGGTAAAACAAGATTATAGTGAAATCTGATATGATGAAGAATCAGATACGGTAAAACATGGTTATAGAGAACAAATATATTGTGCAGAATCCGATACCGTAAAACAATACTATAGTGAACTCTGGTATAGTGAAAAATGAGATGTTAAAAAATGTAACATTGACGTACCGCTTCATGATAATTGATCAAGACGGTGAGAATAAAATGAATACCAGACTGCCGAAAGCATGCTAGGAAATAAACGGTCGGTTGGTAAGCGGGTCTTTTTCATTTTTTTTTTCATTTCGGAGATATAGCTGATAAAACATTGAAACTATCGACATGGAAAAATACCGTTACTGAAAAAAACTGGACCCTTCCGGTCTGGACGGTTTTCCAAGAATTCCGATTTTTAAAGAACGTTTGATTGTGTCATAAATAAGGAAAGTTAAATCATCGCCCGATTTTCTGAAAAGTCCGGATTTCATGGGTATTAATGTATATTGTCAGCAGAAAAATAGTGTCGATGGGGTAACCGTAACATGGAAATTCAATACGCCTTACCTCAGTACAGGAAAAAAGCATTACTGCATGAATTAAAATTATTATCTAAATCATCTAAACGAACATTATAACCATTGCTCATTTCAGTAAAGAGGTCAGTTCAATAAGGTACCTATCTTAGTCAAAATGTAAATAAGACCTTCGTACACAAAAGCCTGAATATAGTGCAAAAATGTTATAATTCAAGTATCAACACTGAGAGGGATAGTGTATAAGTTAAGAGTGATGTTGTAAAAAGTCCACTTTCATTTTTTTTCATTTTCTACTATTGATCTCGCTAACAGTAAGAGAGTGTGTTATTTTTAAATATGTATTTCATAATTATCATCGCATGTATAAAGTTGATTCCTTAATTCCTTCAGTTGTCAGATACGCTTAAGTGAAGAAAGCGACTCAGTTAGTTAAATAAGTTACAGCCCCGTGTCACTATGAGCTCGAACCCAACCATAGACCTGTAAACTTCACATGCGAGATAGCTGTCAAATTGGCTTGTAACAGAAGGTCAAGGGTTCAACCAAAATACACACCCGTATCTTTTTTTCGCCGTTAAAAGCTCTAATACCCTCCATCTGAATATGACCTTGGTTGTTGGTGTGACTTTTAACCCAACAACAACAACAGCATGAAGTAAGAATGTTTGGAGATGTTAAGTAAGCATATACGTGTAAGATACTAAATAGATCTTAAAGTTCAAAATAAAATTCCTAAATATGCACTAAAAATAAAAATTACAGCAGGTATCAAATGAATTTATTGGTGTCAATCACAGCCACTGGGACCTTTGACATATCCATAGCCACACTGTAGAGAGCAGAATCCTTGTTGAGGGATACAGTGATGGTAAAACTATCCCGCTATTACACCGCCTTTAATAATATACGTGAGAGCAACACACGATCTTACGAAAGCAAATGAAACAACATCATGATAACGCATGATGAATTGGATTCTGATTATTGCCGCTTAGATTTGTAACTAGAATAAAAGCTTCAAATGCAATCAAAATCGAGTGCTCTCGATTGCTACTGTAGATTGGAATATAGTTCAAACACATAAACTAATAGATAATCTGTAGAAAGACATTCACTAAGGCTTAACCGTGTTTGTTTCTAGTAACATGTCCTTTAAACGTAGGGCATGTAGTTTTTTTTAAAGGCTCTTGAAGGCGTCATGAAGAGTAAACAAATGAGAAAATGGATATACCCTTTCCTCGAGCCCATTAAAACGTATTTGATCGCGGGAAAAATTAGACAATATCAGGTACCTAGAAACTAACATTATTTTAAATCTTACAAAATACAATTAGTCGTGTGAGTTTATTACAGCAAGCTCGTTTTGGAATAATGTAATTCACATACATAAAGATTATCTAAGCGGTTGTCTTTTGTATTTAATATTCTGAAGGATCAGTTACATAACACATACCAGCATACTTCAAGCAATCCAAAAGCTGAACTTCCTAAGTTCGGTCCTTATTGTCCTTGAAGCGAATATTATAAACATATACATAATCAGCAATCGAATAAAATTACACACTAGAGCAATAATCACGTTTTGCGAATGATGAAATAATATTTGTTTTTACTTCAAATTTTCTAACAAAAGTTATGGATGTACGTTTACAAGATGTAATGTTTTACCTCCAAATGGACTCTGGAATGTATTCAGCTGCTGGTTGTAGAACATGAAGCGTGTCTGTGAGTGAGAACAAACGACACATGAATAAGAACGCCTCAATTCACTTCAAGTATTCAATTTGAATATTCAACTGTGTCATAAACCAAAATATACCGAATATACGATCGTAAATAATCCTGAAACCAAACGAAAATTCGTATATAAAGAATATTAATAATTCTGATTCAAAAGGGCAGCATTTTAAAAAATGAGAATATATTTTTAAATATTTAATTAAAATGACAACAATAACAACTTTTACAAGAATTTCTTGCTCGTCCAGTTCTTGTACAAGGATGTTGTATCTCCAAAAGCACACCAAACTCTCAAAAGTAATAAATGATCGTTTTTACGGGTTTTATCTAACCCAATTTTCTACACATGGAGCAGGTCTTACAGTTGAATATATATCTTATGAAGTAATCGGTCATAGTGTGTCATCTAATAATTATACAGATATTCCCTAATAATCATGAAGACACAAAGTCGTGAGATGTTAAACCTCACAACGTATAATCGATCCTATGATCATAATTATGTCATATGTTAGGACTATCTTAAAATAACGTGTGGTAAAATGGTTATGGTCTCAGAATAGTAATCTTTCGCTAATTATCGCAAGCCCTTCACTGCTATGAGTTCGAAGCCTATCCTGACTGGACAAATGTCACGAGTGAGGAAGCTATCAGCTAGATTACGGAATTCTCGGGTCTTCAAGTCCAATAACACTGGAGGATGGTTGGTACGACGTACAACCACAGAGAACTATACATTAACAGCAACACAAGGCTTAAAATGCTTCGATGTATTTAATGTGGTGTTGAAGTTCAACTCGTAGGATGTAGAAATGAGATTTGACGTCTTTATATAGACAAATCGAAGACCGAAAAATATATTTCAAGGTTTTGAATTGAGAACATTGTTCACACAAATAGTTTCAACATGATTTCTTTCGTGTCGCCTAATCTTCTTTATTATGGTGCACATTCAAAAGCAAAACAAAACGACAGACCCATTTCAAAAATAACTTTATATACATAATATATTACACGTTTAATTTCATTGACAAAGCCCGCATGTCTTTGAACAAAGGACACACAATTCCGCATCTGGACAAAGTGGGCGTAGAGTGGATCATTGCAACTTGAACTCACACAGTTGAACGTGTGGTGTTGCACCTATAATATAAATAAGCAACAGTTTATAAAACATATACATGTGTGTATAGTGAATATCAGTATTCGGCACCAAAAGATCGAAATGGTGCACAGGTTACTTAACGAATAAATAAATATTGGATTAATGACCAACTGCGTTTATAGGCCATAAACTATCCCTTTGTTGGCCTTTGTACACACATTTGACTGTGAAAACAACGCGACATTGCTCATACATATAAATAGATTAGAAAAGGAATCAATGAAACAATCACATTCAAAACATCCCATCTTCTCGAAAATACCCTTAAGCTCTTAGCCCACTCAACAAAAACAAACACGAAATTTGAAAACATACACGGCGCTATTTTTAGGAAGTTCTTCAGTGTACCTTACCAAGTTCGGTGTAAGATTAATCTAATACTTTTAATTGTTGGCCATGTATACGTCATCGCACACAACCGGAAGCACGTGCGCGTCCATGCAGCCGGTGGACATGTGCTGTGTGTGCCTGTTAAAATAAAGCTTGCACAATATTTACGGTATATGATACTAATTTCATTTCATATGTCCAAGTACGAGTACAATGAAATTAGGCGAAAAGAACTTTTTATCAAACAGTTTTGCAACTTTGACTTTTAGTGGAATATGTTTCGTTTCTAGACAACCTTTAATGAGATATTGTCGAAATGGAAACAAAAGCCTGAATGACGTGATGTTGTCCAAGTATAGTTACTGTGCATGTAACTATTTTGCCTAGTACTGCATGTTGTTTAGCGACATTGGTGCAATTACCACCTACAATGCAAGAGGGGGTGGCGTGCGGTTGAACAGTTTAAAGCAATCACCAATTGTGCATGCTTGTCTTTTTTTCAGAAAAGAGAATCGATTAACACATAAAGAAATCGAGATATTATTATTCCATGTTACCTGGACATTATCGAACCTACACCTTCGAATGGAATTAACGAAAACATGGAACACTTTTTTCTTGAACAGATCATTAATAGGTCATGACGTATGACCGTCGAATGGCATATTTGAAGGATTAATAGTGAAACATGTATAATGACGTTGTTTTACGTTGCTTAGTGTTGACAACTTCTGCCTTTTATTGGTATCGTGTTTTTACATCGTTATGGCGAGAATAATGCCGTTTCACGGTTAAACGATTCTATTTTTGGCAAAGACTCGAATGTTTCTAATAACAAAATCCAAAGTACGAACAAATTTCGGGACGAATCGTAACTTTAAAGTACAACAGAAAAGTTCGCAACAGCTCAAACAACAATACTGCTAACTACTTGGCTCGCAAAATTTCAGTTCCAATGAACATGCACATAGTATAAATGAAATTGCTGTTGTTTTCCGTTCTTATAACTACAAGTATTTAGTCAATGATGGCCTTGTTGTAACCGAAATATGATACAATCAACGTTCCGGATACTCGACTAAATAGCTACATACATTCATCATTAAAAACTATTGGCTTGCGGTTACAAGGACCAATCTTCCAACAGTGGATAGGTAGGGGGGTAATTTTAACATTCTTATATACTTGTACTGAAAAGCGGCGGTATTGGTCTGTCAAACCCTATGGGGATCCTTTTGAATATCGCTCCCCGAGGTAGCTCTATTTGGTAAATGCCACTTTTTATATTGGTGCAAAGTCGAATACTGATCGCATGCACTTTGATCAAACTAGTGATATAAAATGTCTGAGAGTCATCTAGCCAAATGGTTCAGGAATCATATATTCGTGTAGGTAAATTATTCTAATAATTATGTTCGAAACCACATACATCACAATTTTCTTAGCATAAAGTCAGGACGTACAACAAACGGACATACAAACAAAGAGACATACGTTATCACAATACTGATTTTAAGGTTATCTTTTTCATTTTTGTGTTAATGTTAACTCACAATATACTGCTTATCACCAGAATGCAACTTTTAACCATATAATAACTGAATGAAATGAAACAACATCAAAATGTCATATCATTTGGGCATGTACATGACAGAAAAGCAGACGGACAGACAGATAGAAAGACATACGGACAATCGCATTACTACATTTAACTGCACGGTAAATGCATATCTTGTTGACATGTGTTTTGTAGAAACAACGAGTGTATCATCATTGAAGTTTAATGACTTTTATCTTGCATTAGATAGTTGGGGATCTCTATCCGAGACCTCGAATACAGCTTGTTATTGAGTACGGGAGCTGTATACAGCTCCCCGGAGAGATGTATACGGAAACGTTTTAAGCGGCGAATTCGAAAGGATCCCTATAGGGTGTGACATTGGTCGTGTGGTTACTGTGCTGGACTTGTAACCCATCGATCTGGGTTCAATTCCAATTCGCGAAAGGTCATCCCTTCAATGAAATAAAGACAAAAATGTCGATTGTATTCCACATTTATGATTATTCTTCTTCTGTGTATGGAACTGATGTCTTCCGAGAAAGAGGCAAATAGATAAAATTTTATCTTTATGCGCTTATAAATAATGCAGGATTTATGTAATTTTGATAACCACTATGATTTTTAAACCTTTCCACATACTGTACGAAGAATATGCAATTAAATCAGCTTTATCGTATTGAAAACACATTTTTATTTTAGCACTTCTTGCGTGAAATACATTTAGTGTTTCTCTAATTTATATTAAAACACTAACTCAGATACGGTTTTATACATTGTCAAGTTTATTTATCAGTAACTATTTAATCAGAGAGGCAACTATACAGGCAGGTAACTGATAAGCCAAGATACTATTAGCTTAAACATCTCCCTTCTTTTGAAATAATAATTTTACATCATTATGATATAACTATACTCATCTCACGCCTAAGCCTAAATCGGCAATAGATCAAACCTACAACAATAGTTAGAATTGTCTATCGAGGCTTGTTAAGGGTATTTATATTTACAGTGACGGCGAGGATTACATCATGACAAAGCCTCTTCCTTGGCGTAGCTCAATTTGCAACGATGTGATCCAGGAACTGGACAAAAAGGCCAAAGTCAGAAAGGAAAGCGACAGGAGCTCAAACGTGTGTGATCGACATCAACAGCAACTTTAAATCGTAAGATGGCGGAGGATTTGCCGTCTTGGACTGTCAATCAAAACTAAAGTTATTCAGGATCAGGAATAATGTTAATCAATGTAATATTGCTAAGAAATAAAGCAATAGCTTTAAAATGTTTTGTATTTTATTGTATGATACAAAATACCATTATGTTGAGTAAGTTTTCTATATAGAATGTACTAGGTTCACTTAAAGCTTAACTACTGAGTTTAATGAAATAAAATGGGAATATACTGAATTATGCTGCAGGTTAACATAAAGCTTAAACACGAAGTTTAATGGAATAAAATGGAAATATATTGCATTATACTGCAGGTTTACATGAAGCTTAAACACGAAGTTTAATGGAATAAAATGGGAATATACTGCACTATAAATATCGAGTTTAACAGCGTTTAATGTGCAAAGGAAATTCCATGTTTACATCAAGTTTACGGTAAACTTAAACTTCTGTAAACTCCGGAGTTTACGTTATTGTAAACTTAAATTAAACGCCATGTAAACTTTAAGTTTAATCGCCCATTTAAATTTGAATAAACGTCATTTAACTCAACATATTATGAGATTTACTTTGAATTTAAGTTAAAATTAAACGCATTTTTTCGAGCAGTAAACGGTATTCAACGTATTGCACATAACATCATTATTCTAAATTTGAAGCATATGGCACGTGTCCTCGAGTCAGTCAAGTTTCATTATTATAGCTACTACCTTAAATAGTACCTTGTAGATACGAGTTTGTAATAATTTGATACTTTGCAGAAGTTATTACTTCCGAACGTTTCCCGTTCACTTCACTAAATATATAGAGTTTCGTCTTTCGAACAGGAGTCCATTTCATGGAAAATTCTTCACAGCTAATCTGGATGTTTGGTGTAACAAGATCAATAGTGCCACAGAATCAAGAAAAAAAAACTCGAATTGTGAACTACCCTACGGCATATAACTAAATACCGATGACAGTGACACAAAAAAGCAAGAATTACTGCAAATGTTTATTTTTCGTATCTGATTATTCAATAAAAATAATTTGTATAATTGACGTTATTTATGTTCTTAAAGAAGTACTAAGAGAAATACTACTTTATTGATCAGCACTTCGTTCCAGTCTTAAAACTTGTAATTCTTATACTACATAAGTATCAACCACATTTTAATGAAACTCTTCTGGCTTGACTGTATAATTTATAATACTTATCTTTTGAATCGTATATTATGTGTCTGCAAATTGTTTAATTTTCAATAATCACAAAAATATGGATTTATATCTTTGCAATCAATTTTTGACAATGTATGTATCTTTATAATCATTGCCTTCTCCGCAGCACAGATATAATCTTATTCTATGTGCATGTACATTTGTTTTGTTGTGTTCATAAATGTAAATGTCCTCATGTGCCGCAAGGCTTAATGGATTTACTGAATTAAACCATATAGGCCAAGGGCCCATAATCGAAACCCTCCCCCCCCTAGCGGGATTTTTGTACACCTATATATTTTTGAAGCTTAGGGTATATGTTAACAAATTCCAGTTGTTGGACGATTAAGGGATGCTGGATAAGCAAGCGGCCGGGCTGTTTCCATGGCAACCAGCAATATTTCTAAGATTTAGCTTTGTCGTAATAAACACGCAAAAATGTCGTTTATTTCAGTTATAAAACATGCAAAATAGCTTTAAAATATGTTCAATATAATTATTATATCCCAGGCATAGTTTGTTATTGATTTGCATATTCGTGAATATTAATGAGAATCTAAAAAATGGGCTTAAATTGTTAAAATATGACCTTATATGGCAAATGAGTATCATTTGTTCTTTCATTTTTATTTGAAAAGGTTTTAAATGACTAATAAATATTCGGAGATTGTTTATCTATTCATTTGCTATTCAATACACTCATGGTATTACTTTATTATAGCTAGAAAGCGGGTGGGGTAAATTGACCCCAAAATATAAAAACACCATTGTTTGATAAATAAATGGTTTTATGACAAATGACAAAGTAAATTTGCACATACTTATTGCAACAACATACTTTATGTACAAAATTGTTTGTTTGAAAGCAAAATACTACTGTGTCTGCTTTATACCCCCCCCCCCCCCCCCCCGAAAATGGGATATTATATATATCACCAAGACACAGCGGAAATATCGAAAGGATCATGATAAACTGAACAGTTACTACATTTGTCGCAATGTTATAAGTTCTTTTTCAACAATCTTATATTACATTTGTTTGTAATTAACACTTATAGTCAACGACATAGATATACGCAGAAGCAAACACTTGCATGTTAATGTCTCATTCTGAATAGCACTATCATATACTCTCATGAAATCACAAGCAGGTTTTAGGGTCGGAATGGCTACGATTGGCCACATATTTGTACTGCATAGATTAATTAGATTTAATTATTAATAATGCACTTTTAGCGATTGTTCTAAAGCTTTCGATTATTTGGTTTGCCGAAATATATGATATTCAGGGCAAAGAGGAAGGTTATATAATGTCATTAAGTCCATGGATGTATTATCAAATTACAACCAGAGTAAAATTTAATAATGAGATCGGCGAATTATTCTATGGTCATCTTGGACTAAGACTGGGGGAAAGCTTGTCGCCTTTTCTATTTTCCATGTACCTTAATGATCTGGATGACCAACTTTTAAACGGAGCAAAAGGCATTGATTTACAGGTTTTATTAATGTAAGCCGAGGTCATCGTGGTATTTGCTAACTCATCCAAACTACAAAGTAATCTTAACATATTGGATGTATACTGTGACCGTTGGAAATTTACTGTTAACAAAGATAATTAATATATTCAGAAAAAGAGGGAATTTGCCAACAGTTACCAAAGTTGTGAATAGGAAATCGTTAACAAATTTATGTATCTTGGAATAGTTTTTGCATCTGGAGGGTCCTTTGTAGAAACGCATAAAACTTTAGCTGACCAAGCTCAAAAATCTATATTTACATTAAGAAAATGTCTGTGTAGATTTCATAACATAACAATAAGGCACTCTTTAGAATTGTTCGATTAGCAATTGAAAAAGTTCACACTTAGTATTGAAAATCTTTATTATGACACAAAAATGTGTGTATTTTATACACGGAGAATAAGGTCGATTAGATCTTCTCACTAAGAATTATGCAAGATATAAACTTTTGGTTGAAAGTTACTAATAAAAGCGAAAGGAAACAGATAATATGTACAAATACATGTATACCGAATCATGTTTAAAGATATTGAAAAGAAACCGTACATCACTAATTGGGCATATAATGTTAAAGATACATTAAATGAATTAGTATTCTCTGAAGCGTTGTACTCACAGGGTGTATGTAATGCTAAACTATTTCTGTTATTGTTAAAACAATAAGTTGAAGACATTGTCATGCAAGAATGGAATAATCGAGTACAAACGTCATCTTATTCCAGGGTTTTTAGGGTTTCTGCAAATTTTGACAACAGCATGTATCAAGTTAATGTAAATGTTAAAAAATTGCTCATAGCCATGACAAGATTTAGGCTTTCTTCTCATCCTTTAAGAATTGAGACAGGACGTGGTTTATTTATCAAGTTTCAGGCCATGTTTTCATGATTTTTGCCATTGTCTTTTGAAAAATACGTACATTGTACATGCTACAATACTTCCTTTCTTATAAACGACAACTTTTACTTTGAACAGCTGAAAAGACTTTTTAAAACTCCGAAATCCAACTCAATTTTTAGGGCTTCTATAATAACGGGCAAAATGTTAGCTGGGACCATTATACACGCATGAATAATGGTCCCAGATATCAGGGAGGCTATCTCACCCTAGTCTCCCTCTAAGCCAATCCCTGCATAACCATCAGATAGACTTCAATTTTCTTTGCTGTTTGCCATCTCTACTTTAAATCATCCAGTTCTCATTTTCTTGTTTAGCATTAATACATGTTGACATTGTGAGATTTTAATAAAATGATCACTCAGTGATATTGGTTTAAATCTAATTACATGTAAAAGTGTTGTATTTCACTGTTAGTTATGTGAACTACCTACTTGAAACTGAAACAATGTTGAAAATTGTCAGAACTGAAAGAAAACAAAATTAATGATATTTGTAACTGCATGGCCATTGTGACGTGTGAAAAATCGTTGCCTATCGCTTGACCGTCAATGACACACTGATAAATGGCTTCATGATCACCAGTATCATTGAGCGAATACTGCCTTAGTAGATTTATTATGAATAATGTCATGATGGTCATTTATTATCCTGCATCAACTATTACAGTGAATATTGTCATGATATTGTAAAATTTTCTAACTTCCTGAACTACTGATTATTTCAATGAAAATCACTTCAAATGTGAGGTATGGAGGTCCGTTGTTGACCCTACTTTTGTTAATATTTTGCAAACGACAAAATCTATTTACGGTAAGAAATCAAGCTATAGTGTTCTTTCAATCGTAGCCTATACAACCCGATTTAGAAAATACACTAATCTTTAATCTGGTTCAAGTCTGTATGCGTGACAGCAGTAGATTCACATGAAAAGTACCATGCATTATAATGCTTGAGAAGACTCCTTCTTCATTTCTACACATACCCTTTCTCTCTCTTGATTTGTACAGTAATATTATTTTCCCATTGTGTTGCTGTCTAAGTTTTTTCTTTTTGTTTTCTAATTTATTTTTACTGTTTGATCACAAGACCCATATCCCTATCTCTGTATGATTTAATCTTTAATCTATTTTATACATACCAATAGTTAAATTGTTGAATAGTTCTTGAAATTTAACTGGAAGTCTATCCAAGGAGAAGAATTTAATTAGAAGTTCTGTCTTCCATTCCCATCCTTTCCAAAATTGATGTAAATTTGTGTACAATTACCTATATGTACAATGTATCATAGACAGGAATAGATATATTTAAACGAATCGTAGCCTAGAATCAACCGACAAATAACAAAGGATAATTATGTGCAGTAATTTGAAATAGTTGATGGATGCATTACATATAACATGTATTTCAAAGTAACCAAAAATAATAAAAGTGTTAAGAAATTGTTTTTTTGTTAGCTCACCTGATTGATCAGGTGAGCTTTTAGAGTCGATGAATGTCCGGTGTCTTCACCAATCCTAATAAAGGTCTTTGATGAGATTGATTATGGGCGAAATTGAATTGGTACATGCAGTTATGGGCCCTTATATGAGATGAAAACTATATTACCTGGTCATTAGTTAAATTGTCTTTGTTCTCAGGTAAGCGATCTAGAGCAATCTTGGCCCATTTGTTTCAGATATTATCTAAATAATAATTATATCCAGTGCTTTCTGCAAATTGTTGCCCAATATACATGAATAACTGAAAAAATAGTTTTTTACTATTTATTTCAGTTAAAAGGGACATAATTTTTGTTATTTGTAGTTCAGAGTTATCTTTTCCTTTTCAAATATGTATATTAATATAAAATATAATAATCTTAAGCAATGTGGGTTGAGAACTTGGTCATTTTGGACTCCATAATCTCTTGTATACAAAAATTTAAAAAAAATGAAATTTCGAAATCAGGGGGAGATAATCAATCGCATACTGTAGGCTTAATCAGCACCTATATTTCGTCCAACAAGTGACATTCGATGGGGGATATATTAAGCTTTACAATGATATATGTGTCATATAATCCCGCTAGGGAGGGACCTAGGGTACAGGTAGCCCATACTCTAATATATAAAATTTAGCAGACGATATCAAACATGTATTGCATTAACTACTATGCGGAAATATTTAAACATCAGATGAAAGTCAGTTTAATGATGATTCAAATCAATATTACCATCAAACACTGTACATCATGTATACAAAGTGAACAAAATAGGGGTAATATATTTATGCAGTGTAACCTTCATGAAAGGCCACCTCCGAACAACATCCATATTCCTGTTACAGCCAGTACAATAGCAACACAAATTGACGTTTTACTCTATTTTACCTCTATCAACAACAGCCATATCCTTACAACAGCCATTTCTGTCCTTCCTATTTGAGGATGTTGTAGGGAGGTTGCACTGTATTAATAATGCACATTATATTACGAGTCGTTAACGTATAAACCAGTGATCACTAGCCCCTTACTGCGAGAAGTTCGTATCTCATCCAGGACCAAGACAATCTTACATATGTAGAAACAGTCAAGCTAGCCTATGGAAGGCCTTTGGTCATACACAGAGGGTCTATCTACATTGTTTAAGATAGATAATATCAGGGAATGCAGACGATTTGTAAAGATAGGCGGTTTTTCACGTGATGTGATTACCAGAGATGGTCGTTCACTACGGTAGATCTATATCTTTCGTAAAAAATGTGAAACGCTTTGACACAATATAATATCTTCCTTTACCAAATAATTTTGCGGGATCATAAAATACACCGTCAAGGAAGTTGAAATTCGACCATCCGTGAAACATACCGTAATAAATATACCTAATGCAATAGAAATTGTTGGTAATGGTAGGAATAATTCAAACAGGTTTATTACACATATTTTGGTTTATCAGGTAATTAGTTATTTTTTTCGTAAGTTCTGTCATACAATTTGTCAAATACATATTTTCGTGCGTTAATCAGGTAACTAGTTAAATTATCATATCGAAAACTTGTCTGCTACGTTTCCCACAGGCATAGCTCTAATAAGACTACGGTGTTAGAAATACTTTTAATGCAAGTAATTATTATGTTGTTTCAAATTCAATATCATTTGATGTTTCTTTTAATATTTGTGAATTTTAGAATGTCCTTCCTTTCTGACCAAAGTATATTTGTGAATTTCTAGGAGTATAAATTTGTAATGGCTTGTCATTTCAGAGAGTAACCTAAAACAGGTATGCGGTTGTATGTGTTTCAACAGTTTGCTATCTTCTTGGGTTTAAACGCAAGTAAGTAATATAATTAATTTTAGACATTCACTAATTTACGGATGTTTACATGAGCAAAATTCAATTTTACTGTGAGAGAAAGACAAAGTCCTGTTTGTTTCGGTCTGTTATGAAAATATGCCTTCAATATAGTTATAAATTATGCTTAATGAGATGAAAATTGAAATACAATTATAAGCAGTATAATTATGCATTCAAGCAATGAACGCAGAATCGTGATACCATGAATAAAATGAATCTAGTCAAAACACTAACAAAACCAACAAAAAATCCAATGACATCTTATGTTTTATTTTCCATTCATTTTTTTAGTATTTTCAACTGCACCTGCACCAGGATGTGGAAGCTGTGGTTGTTGTGTAAACGATTTGTGTGAAGGGCAAACTTTGCCAAATTCTGAATATTTGAATGACGTCTGTACAGAAGGTTGTATTGATGGTATCAGTGGGGCAAGATGTTATAACAAATGTCCTGGTGGCTGTTTTACGTGTGAACAATATTCCAGAAAGACATGTACAGCATGTAAACCCGGATACTATCTATCTTATTCCAACACTTGCACTACATGTCCATCTATTTGTAAGTTGTGTACTTCACAATCGGAATGCCAGGAATGCGTTTCACCATATTACAATGACGACGAAACGACAAATTGCTCTTTATCTTGTCCTAAGAATTGCTTTTGCCAAAGTATCGGACAGTGCTCCTCTTGCAAAGATGGATATTTCAATATTAGCAATGAATGCCAAGAAGCATGTCCGAATAATTGCGGTACCTGTTCCGAGAAAAACACTTGCCTAACGTGTACTAATGGATTCTACAATGAGGAAGTATTCGATAATGAAACAAGTGATGCAATTACGAACTGCTCACTTCCATGCAGAGAAACGTGCAACAATTGCTCCTCATACAACATTTGCCAAAGTTGTAAACACAATTTTGATGGTCCAGCATGTGACGATTGTTCTCCTGGTTGGTATGGACATAACTGCAACATGACATGTCTTTCAACAAATTGTTCAGAAGGTAGATGTGATAAGTACACAGGGGAATGTAGTTCATGTCCAGTAGGTTTGTATGGGTCGCTCTGTGAACATGCTTGTTCACCAGGATGTAAGACATCGTGTAACTTCACAACTGGATATTGCTTTGAATGTATTGCAACATATTCCGGAGATAAATGTTGCGTGGTGGATGGGCATTGCCGTACTTGCTCGTCCAATACAGTATGTGACACATGCGTTAATGGATTTTACGGAGATGTGTGCAATGAAACTTGTTCTAAGCATTGCTTAAATGTTAGCTTTGACCCCATATGTGAGAAAGACTACGGCTTCTGCAATAACTGTAGCGATGGGTTTTATGGACATTACTGTAACGTGACTTGCAGTAGTAAATGTACAAACAAACGTTGTTTCAAAGAAAGCGGAGTTTGTGCTGAAGGATGTGATGGAAATTTCGAAGGACCAACATGTACTCTAGGTATAAGGTTTTTTTTATGTAAAAAGGGACATTTTTGTTGCGAGCTTGAGCTGTATCTAACATCTATATGTTTGTACACAGTCAGACCTGTGAAAAACTGCCAACCTTTGGAAGTCTGGATGGCCTTTGTTCAAAGGCTTTTATTTTATTTTGCACCAGGTATAAATTGGCTTCAAACTGTTACATAATATCTTCGAGTGAGTAAACATCTTCTATATTTTCGAAACTAGTTTCAGATACATCTGAGCATTTTTGCTTCGTCTTATTCATATTTCAGAGTTGGAAAGTGAGTCAGCCAACATTGTTCCTATTGTTGGTGGATCGCTCGGTGCTGTAGTTGTCATTATCATTGTTGCTATGGTAATTGTCGTTATGAAAAGAAGGTAAATGCAAAGCAATCTTCTCGGTCATAAAAATAATATTTTCAATAAAACTCCTGATGCCCGGTTCAGTTCAGACCATGGGATATGTCTGCATTTGAAGCACTTCCTAATAAGTCAGATACTATTTCTCTAAAGCAACTCATATTTGGAAGTTATTGAAAATATCATGTTTTAATGAATGTCATTCGTAGGGTAGACTCTTTTTCGAGTGTCTGAAATCAGGAAAAAAATACGCACTAATTTGAGTGTTTAGTTCGCCTTATTTCATGATTTTCTAATATTCAAGATTTGAGACATTCTTTCGACATTTTCATGAATAGTTAAAGAAGTATGCATATTTGACGGGGAGAAGTTTCACTGTATTTTGCCATATTGTGGTACTTCATACATATTATATTTGTTTAGCAAGATCTGTTATACACGTTAACAATACTAAATAGTGTTTGAAATACGAATGGTACTGAATAGGCTGTAAATATAAACTATCTTACATATTCGAAACAAAAGCACCAGGAAGATATAAGACGAATTCGTAAACCTTTTACGCATTGTAAGACATTTAAACAATCAATTACCTCAACTGCAGGTAAATAGTTGTATTTTGTACTCTTTCTATTTGGGGGTATTTTCTTACTTAATGAATGATAAAGTCTAGCTTGTTCTTATTTGTCTAAACTTGTATAAAATGTTGTGGACCTGGGCTAAAATTTCGACATAATGATATAAAGAAACATGTACACACCACCATTGCGCATTGTGTTATCACGAATTTCTTTTTTCTATGTATTTCTTTGTTTCATTTATCTCTGCTGACTTTGCGGCAGGCTATCAATAAAGTAATCCTTGATAAACATATTTACTGTCAACTGCATTTATCAGGAGTGATTGTGGCTGCTATGTTTAGAAAAAGATACTGTGCAACATAGTTCACGTAAATGCTGTCTAAAATCTTCTTTAAGATAAACCCTGCTATAAACTGTATTTAAGCATGAATCTTATTCAACAAAATGCGGATATCAAAATACAGGTATGATACACTATGTGTTTAGTGAACAATAAACCACGTTCTTTGCATTGAAATCATTTTATTTTGTGAATGGGATGTTAAATATATTTTCTTTAATAATACCCGGTTAGCTAGTGTACCATTTATGATTCAATTCGTATTGAAATGAAGTTCATGTAAACTTATCCCATCTCACTTTGGTAGGCGACCACATGCTAAACAGTCAGATGACTTAGAAGATGGAGAAGGGCAAAATAGACTCCAACTTCCTGGTACGAATGTTAATACCTGTATCTATTGAAACATCGTTCCTTTTGAACAATTGTACGCTCGCATATCAGATATAAAGGAGCAGCAATAAATTGCTATAAAATAAATACATGATGTGTGAATAACGATTTAAAGGGACTGGTCCATATTTTCGTCTTTGCTGAAACGCTTTTAATGTGAAAATAAATGTAAATTACATATTACGTAAGACATCCGGTATCAAATACAAAAGTGAGGCAGTTGAATATTTGAAATTAGCTTCACATTACATTCATATACTTTTATATTACGTAACTGGAAATTCAAACAGTGATTTTTATGTTCTCACCTACCCCAGGGTAAAAAGGGAACTGCTGGGTTTAGATACTGAACTGAAAATGAGAATTATGAAATTTTACTAACATTACAGAAGAAGAAGCAGACGCTGAGCTCGAAGATATTAGTGAATATGGCGACAAGGAATTGCTAGAAGTCGAAGAACAGTATGATGAAGCAATATATGAGAATGTGGCTGATATTTCTGCTTCAATGTTTGCTGCCTATGTCAAAATGAAAACGAATGAGAGTTACAAATCTGAATTCTCGGTAAATAATAAAATAATACAATTCACAATTGCTGGTGACCAACTTACGTCATTGATATACGTTTAATTTTATTGTATAGTTAGTATGATGATTTAGTGTCAACCCTAGCGCCGGGGATATAAAACATGCGAGCAGGCCCTGAGCTCAAATTTCGATTCCCTTATCAAAATATTTTGTCGAAACATTAGAGGTGTTTAATGTTTAAATACATATGAAGGTCAATTATTCTGTCAGAATAATGTATCAGTATTGTCATTATTGTCTGATCATAATTAACTAACTTAAAGCTATCTAAAGCTCTATATCATCGGGGCCAGTTCTACTTTACGCTTCCATGAAGAACCGGCAACTTCTCTAAGTAAGGACGAGAAGCTACTTTTTTTTGTCAAAGTCTCATGGAAGTTTTGACCTGCAGCGACCAGGAATTGAACCATTCTTTCGGGCTGGAGACCGATAGCATTTTTTATAACCTCGAACCCTAGGCAATTGTTAGTCATCTCGATCGGACGAAAAATGGCTCATATCACGTGCCAAATATAGCAGACCGATAATTTAAGTAAACAGCTGTGTACATGTTATAGTTTTGCTCCCATTAGTGATCTTGTTCATATATTTGACGGTTGTGTAATAATAGATGATACTTCAATGTTTTTTGTTTAAGCGATTAAGGGAAAAAGATCTAAGTAATTTTTGGAATCAATCTTTAGTCTTATATCTGTTATATTAATATTATGATGGTTTTCATGATTCAATGTTATTTTTTACAACTGCTTAAACCAACATGCAGCAATTACCAAGAGGACTAACAGAGAGTCACGAGGATTCCCAGAACAAGGAAAATGTGGGCAAGAATCGATATGTCGGTGTTTATCCATGTAAGTGTATCATAGTCATTTCAAACTAAAAGTAAAGTTGTTCACAAAATCACACATCAACCGTTGCTATAGCATTTCTCCTAAAACACGAAAACACATCCGTGAATTACACCTACAGATCCCTCGTAAGCCTTCAAGCTTTACTGTTCACAAATCAAGTCAGGCTTTCAGAATATAAGACCTGCCGGATGTTTGTCCTATATTATACTGATATTGTAGAAAGTCTAAGCTTCCAACGAGCTATTAATCATTGCTGTATCACTTTGTCTTGGGTTTGACTAAAATTTAACCGGACTGTTAGGAAATGGACAACAATTACGGACATAGACAACTGTGACTAGTGACCTTATCGCATGTATCTATAGGACTGCGGGAAACGTAAAAGTTCAAGTATGAAGGAATGTCTTGTATCAATGGAGTGGACTCAGCATTGAGAAGCCACTGACACAATTACAAAACCTTAATTGAGAAGACTTTAACTAATTTTACTTCATTTTATATAAGTCTAGGAAATTAATAAATGTCCGTAAAATTGTTGTTCTTCTGTTCAAGTTAGTGGTTTACATATTAAGCAGTGCGTTCTCATTATTTGTGTTCAATCCCAATCTTTGTTTTAGATGATCATTCCAGGGTAAAGATTAAAAGTGATCCGAAGTTTTACATCAACGCGTGTTACATTGACGTAAGTATAAACATTATATGTACTTTAGACGTAATGGAAAGCATGTACCTAGATACCTAGTACAAAAGCAATTAAGCAAACCTCTCTAAGTGCCACTTATCAAGGCCACAATTAAACCACCACGTCCTCCAAAAGCTAACACTTGAACCTATATAGACGTATAATACCTGGAAAAGTTCACCTACATACATGCAAATGCAAAACCTTCGTAAACATATTATATCCTATACACCCATAGACAAAACACAGTCAAAATGTAAACAAACCAATTCATGTGGATTGTACCACTTGACTGTTGTTGTCAGTTTTGTTAACAAAATATTAATCACAGAGTAATAAGCCAGGTTTCTGAAGGGGTTAATACGATAAGTGTTATCGTTTTTGGGATGAAACGAATTGTTCATGGCATGGTTAAACTTACCATTGCAGGGTTTCAGAAGACCGAATGGTTACATTGCAACATTGGGTAAGTTCGGACTGTTGGACGTTTTTAAAACTATACATACGCTACTGTCATTGTATGTGGACATTAACATCTACTAAGGTTTGATTTAGTACCAAAAAGAAAATTACCTGGAACAAAACTCAAGCCAGTTTACAAATTATAATTGTTTTAAAGATTTGGATATTTCAACTTGCCCTAAGACCAGTCTGCCATTTTAATACAACGCTACTGACACGGTGACATATATCTGATGTGTCTAAACTGTACATTAGATCTTGTAAACCTGTTTGTATAAACCTGTTCTTTACGTAGAACTGTAACCCGGTTCAAAACCTTCCAAAAGCAATCGCTGCATACAAATAATGTATTAAAACATTCAGGGCCAACGAGAAAAGCGACGAATAAGTTCAACATATTTTGGACGATGGTTTGGCACGTGAACTCGGATGTGATCGTCATGTTGACAAACCTTCGGGAACACAGTGTATGTATAACCCTTGGTATGAGATATAAAACAAGTAATCAACACGTCCAGCATGTGCACAGGAATGTAATGAAACACATTTATTGTAAATAAAGAAGTCACTATGACATGCCATATGTATTCAATTGTTATAATTATAAGTATTATCACAATTCCAAAACAGTACATACATTTCATTGTTACTAATAATTGGTAGATACGATTGATTTTAATCCAGAACAAAGACATGCATCTAATCATAGCTTATATTTAAATTTATTTGTAGGGAAATAAATGCGAACAGTACTGGCCGAATCTGAACAACACTAACACACATCAAGATAATGCAGTGTTTTGTCGAAGTGTTGAAGTATTTGCAGAGTATACTTTGCGTACATTCACAATTGAAAAGGTTAGTATAGCAACTGTGTGTATCTAAACAAGTATATGCATTTACTAGGTGGTCGCTTATGTTGAGCAGATATAAGTTTAAGCCACAGTGTATTTTAAACCTTTTTGTCCGAGTGTCTGTTGACGTTCTAACTTTTCAAAACATGATATTTTAGTTATTATGCTGTTCCGTTTAATTAGTGTCGGCATGGTTATTGAGCTGAGTATTTTGAAAAGCAGCAGATTGGAATCATGTTTTATAATTTGTTTATGTTGATCAAATTAAGGTGACACTAATTCAATGGATGTTATATAATTTCAAAAGAAAGCAGAGAAGCGAACCATCTACCAACTCCATTACACAGCATGGCCTGATAAGAGCATTCCAAGTGATGTAACAAGCCTTGTAGAATTCCGACAAAGGGTTCGAAGTATCCCTCGGACGCACAAAGGTCCAGTTATCGTCCACTGCAGGTATAGTATTAGGTTTGCTTATTAGTGACAAGGTTGTGAACATGTACCACACCTTTTAGTTTCCATGGGTTTGAAGCCATTGTTCAAGTATATTTCAGTTATTACCATTTAAACCTGACTGTCTTTAACCAGTACTAATTACCTTTCCACACGAAACCGGCAACTTCTATACAATCAGAGGAAAATTGACTTTTGTCAAATGTTCACCATAGAAGGGTATGACCTGCCGCAACCGGGATAAAAACTAGGACCACCGGGTTACAAGTCCAAAGCATTTGTCACCAGACCACGGACATAATGCACCGCACTAATGCATTGTAACCATTCGATCTGCTGAAACCCTGCTTTAGATGTGAATTGTATAAAATATAAAATTTACAAAAATACAAATGTATTGATGTAATGTGCATTACATTACCTTTTCTACCTGATGACAAATAAACACACATGAAGAATGACTAAATCATGAAGACATATTTTTCATTCTCGCTTCAGACACAGGATCCTTGGTGCTTGTAATATACATTAACAAAGTTAGACGGCTTTAGTATTGCTTTTGACTGAACGAGTAGTTTTTTGTTGACCGCCCATTTACTGAAATTAATGTGACTTGTCTAATTCACAGCGCTGGTATCGGGCGCATTGGAACCTTTATTGCGCTAGACAGGCTGACGGAAGCTGGTGAGGCAGGGGAGACAATCAATGTATACGAATGTGTCAATAAAATGAGAAAGCAACGTGTAAACATGGTTCAGACACTGGTAAGAAAACGTTTAAAATATGATCAAATAATGTTGAGGATGTTTTATTTTACTTAAATTATATGGTAGTTTCTAAACATCTTCATCATTGAGGGGTGATCGATGGTCGGATCGAATGGCAACGCACTGGACTACTAAACGAAGGATTGTGGTTTCGATTCTCGGCTCCACCTTTCGAATTCATCTGGGACGCTGCTTCAGTGTCCCCATCAGAATTTACACAGGCACGATAAAAAACTGGAAAAGATATTCGAAAAAAAGTTGGGATATAAATGCTCGATCCTACTGTATATCTCCAATTAAAAGCACATTATTTTATGATAATGAAGCATGTTCAAAACCTATGTTTTGTCAGAGTGCTACATTATTTCTATTGTTCATTATTTCTTACTTTATGATTTGTTATCAGCCACAAATAAGTTAAAAACGATAAGTTGAAAATATATAGGAGATGTATATATCTTTGTTTATTTTAGGAGCAATTCAAATTCATACACAAGGCTCACACACGTGAGAAGGAATTCAACGCCAACTTCGAGGTAAGCCAGATCCTTCTCTTTTTGTAATTTACAAATGACCAATATTGTAGTAGACAACTTAAGAGGGAACAAAATATAAATGCGTAAAAAGGAGTAGAGACATACAAATATGATTTTAGAACAAATGTATTCAAATGTAATACAGTGTGCTTAAGGTGAGAGTCAGCTGAATTTCTTAATACATTTGAATTGTTCTGTGTATTGAATGTATATTGCAGTTACTTAATACGGTTATTTATGATGAATCCCCTGAAGAGATTCAAGCCAGGGAGGCAAATGGTAGCCATAGCGACAAGAACAGAACAGGAAGTGACATACCAGGTATGAAAAATGTTGTGTTATTCTTCACTTTTGTCACAATTACATCAGTTATACTGTGTTACTCATAGCCAGTACATTCTTATCATCTATGAAAACCGAAGCAATTTCGCCTACAAAGGGGGCAATTCAAATATCGCATGGGCTTGTATTACATAAGAAAATTATTTGCCCTCCAATTATTAAATTGGGTAAAAGATACATACAGGTAAAGAGAATCCATGCTTTTGGTGTAAATATCACTAATAAAGACCGCAACTATGGCAAGGTATGCTTCTGTACACATGCATCAGAGTGATAAGGGGTTTTATCAATGACAACCAATGTTTAAGTGTCTATAAATGATTATCCATTACAAATAGCTATTTCACTTACTAAAGAATACTTATTGCATAGTATTGTCTAATAATCTATTAATATATTTCATTTCAGGTGACAAACATCATCCAATGTTGTACATAGGTCGGACAATCGAGTCCATTGATTACATCAACGCAGTGTATGTAAATGTAAGTGCATGTTTAAAGCATTCGATAAACAAAGTGAAATATGATTGTAAGACTCATTCGATTCTATATAATAGTTTCCGTCAATGAAGAATAAGGAATTAGTTCATGAACTCGGTATAGTTACTTATTTCTGTAATATAACTTTAACTCCCCATTTTTACATTGCTGCAGACCGTTCCAATGAGGAACCCCAGGGTCGGACTTGATTTGCCACTCTGTTTGTCCGGAAGAGCAACTTATAAATCAAGCTGCGCAGAACAGCTGTTCCGGCGCTGTTCGGTTCACCCCTTCTCAAAAGGTGGGGTGATTGGAATTGATCACGTGACAATTCAATCAACATGGCGGCGGACAGGCGCACAATGTTCATGTGCGAGGAGTGTGGCAAATGGTTTATAAACATGGAAATCTTCATGAGGCATCCATGCTGTAAAAAAAATCACTTTTAACGGTATGTTCTATCTAAACGAAGCAATAAACCTATCATTTAATGACTAATTCCGTGATTGAGACAAAAACAGCCAGATTCGTACCCAATAATCCTCGCCTTCAGAAATTTACCGGAACGAAGCACATATTTGTTGGACAAAGTGTCATTAATCTTGATGTTGAACTGTTGAGCTTTTTATACCCTTAGAGTGCGGCATATACATGTTGCACAGTTCATCTGTCCGCCCAGCTCAATCTTGTCCATGCTTCCGTCTCTTAAACTTGTGCTGCTTCAGTTTTAACGAAATTTCACGAGAGTGATCAGTATGAAGTCTAGTTGACTTGTGCATATCACCATTATGTTCCGATTGGATAATTTGTAACGGAATTATGGTCCTTTGTTGGATATTTTTTAATCGAATTTGTCTGTATCATTCCTCTTTAACTATTAATTGTTTTTTATTGAAACTTTGTGGGATTTTGAAACATTTGTGGCAATAAAATTGTGTTACTGTATATATAGTTTATTTAGAAACTTGACATGTTTTAAAAGGCTTAATATACTTAAGACCAGTCTATATGATTATATAATAATATAAACTTTTTTGTATTTGTATCTAATGAAGTAATGTTGTTGTAAAATCTTAGTATATAGACCTTTATTTCATGATTGTGAATACTTAAAGTTTATTTAAAAAAAAAAACATTAAGTGTTTAAGCAAGCTCAGCAACAATTGTGTTGGTGAAAATTTGTTACTTCTTTGCATAGACTTATATACATACTTGTGTATATAAGTCCTTGTTCTTTGCTGCTTTTGTGTTAAAGGAATTTGAAGACAATTTGATTACAGTTTCCTTTTAAAATGTATTAAATTACTCCTTGTCAATACTTGTTTAACATTTGAGGGAAATATGTAATGTATTGTTAAAAATTAAGCAATTCAGTTGTATAGGTAAATTAGCAAAATATAGCTACATTTAGCACTTCCCCCAACCTGCCTAAAAGGTCCTATATCCATAAGAAGTATTAAGTAATTGTTTTGTTTAAACATTTCAGATGCACAAAGCAGTCCAAGAACATTGGCAAACTCCAGTCCAGTAACACAGACAATCACCAGTGAGAGAAATGGTAAAACTAAATTTTATAAACAGAGCAATACTAGTACAAGTGGTGCAGTACTGCTTAAGAAAGTATTAACTTGCAGTGTTAAGTTTGTTCAGAGGCATATTAAAAATATTCAAGCGCTACAAAATCAGTTGTCCAATACCACCAATTTATTTTCCTTTTTTTTGGTTTTGAGCAAGCAATTCTTACCAGATGGGTGTGTGAAGATGTATATTGATGTAAGATAATAGGTTTTCTCGAAATAATTTCTCATATAAGAAGTAGAAATTGCACAGCGTTGCTCATTTGAATATTTGTTTTAATATTATTATGTCTCTGTTTTGTTCCAGTATTGGGAAGCCATCACTCATACATTAACATGTTTTTTTAACTAGGTTCAGGAAATGGATTGGCATCCATTCAAAATTCTACACACATACATAATTATATATATAATAATAATATAGATAAAATATAGGAATAAATCTTGACAAAATAACATCATTTTTACATTAAGCATACTTAAAAGCACTTCTAGACATGTAGTGTTAATACTAGAATTTTATGTTATTATTGCAAAATTAATTTGTATTTCAGACCACCCAGTTGATGAATACGAATATGCAGGAATAAATCTGAACGAAGAGATTAATGAACAGGTTAAAGTGCAAGAACAACAAGAACAATCATTAGTGTGGTCTAGGCAGGCAACACTGCTGTTGATCAGCGAATACAAAGACAGACAGGAAAGGATTGATGCTGGGAAACTAAGGAAGAACAAAGCTTTTGATGAAATAAGCAAAGAATTGAACAAAGCAGGTTATGGTTTCAATCATGAGCAGTGTAATGGACGTATGAAAACTATCACACGTGCCTATAAACAGGTTAAAGATCATAATGCAAAGAGTGGTAATGATAGAAAGACCTATAAGTTTGAAATAGAACTGAATGAATTGTTCTCTACAAGACCAAATATTCAGCCGAAATTTGTTCTCAGCACTAACCAGGAAGAAGCAGATCATTCAAAAGATGAGAAGAAGGTAGAACAAGGAAAAAGGAAAAACAATGATACTGATTCAGAAGGTAATAACAGTGGTGGCAAAGTACGGAAAACACAGGCATCAGCTGTTATTTCTTACCTAGAGACAGTTACACAAAACGTAAATGAAAGATATGAGAAAGAACAGGCTAAAAAAGATGAACGCCACAAGGAAAGAATGGGCCTCTTCAGAGATCTGGTTGATGCTTTAAAGGAGAAAAAGTGAACCAGACTTATTTAAAGTTAAGGACACTATGTAATGCAAAATAGGTTATTTACATACTGTATTTATCTTCTCTGCAAGTGTGTTTGCCAATCAGAAATCCTGTTTTGATTTTAAGTCAAAGAAGTCCCATGTTAATTCAATAGTTCACAATTAAAGCCCCTGATAATATCAATCTTGATGATATTTTTATGTTAGGTTGACATGTTCTTACAGAATTGCAAAGACCAACGTCTGGCATCAAAGGTCAAGGTTTGTTTAAGGAATTAGGTCAAAGTTTAATAGGCTTATATTTCTACGTGTCTTTATGTGAATCCTACTTGAAAATATGTGACCTACTTTTAAAGTTGCGAACCATTCATGATCAGTTCAGGAGTGGGATCATTATGCACATTAGTTTCTGAACATCCAGTATATAGGTATCAGGTGGGCATCTTTTGGTCTTTTTAGTGGCCCTCTTGTTTCTTTCAGGATGTTGCAGAATTTGCATGGAGAAGGAGATATGCACGGTTTTCCTAGATTGTGGTCATATGATCTGCTGTATGGACTGTAGTAAAATTTTGAGGAGGTGTCCCATTTGTAGGGACAAGATAAAGAAATGGATTCGTGTTTTTAAAAGCTAAGTTATTCAGCTATTAAATACAGAGTAAGGAGACTCAGTAGAATGTTTTATTTCTGGTTTTGTTTTGCTGTTTAGTGTTATTTTTGTGATATCACCAATTCAGATAGGTGATATTATATGTTATGATAAGGTGGCATCACCCATTCGCTTGGGTGATATCACCTATTTATGCTGAATACGTTTTGGCTATTTAAATTGGTGACTTTTACAGCATAAACAAGTTATATCACATATTTGAAAGGGTGATATCACTTATTCAAATAGGTGATACCAAAATCTTGCATTTAGTAAAATGGCTCCCAATAGTTTTACATTTAAGTGTCTCTTAAATTCTTTTACATAATCATTTTGCATTTTTTTTGGATAAAATATGACTGATTAGCTGCAAGGTGAGAAAACCATCATTTACCTTTGTTAGTACTGGAGGGTTGATTGAAATCAGTCTGCTCATCATACACTCTCATTGGTAAACATACAGTAGTGTCCTTACATCTGTGACAGTTGTTATCAAACAGTATGGATGTTTTTGATCAGACATTCTTGACTTGATATAATGCACATATATAATGTGTTAATGTTAGTTTTTTTTCAAGCTCCTTACTGTTACATTGTCAGCAAACAGATAATATTCATTTGAATATGATGATTGGTGTTTTAGCCTGTGTGCCATAAGTCTGGTGTAAGGTGAATTGTAAGGTTGGCTACTTATGCTAGAGCATACATATACTTAGTTTGTTACATATTAATATGTGTTGTATTTTTGTATGGTTTTTATTTCAATTAGCTGGAAAAAAGCAGCAAACATTTTGTTCAAGACAGAGCGCCCAGTTACCTCGAAGTTTCAGATGTTTATTTTCTTTTTTTGTATATCTGGAAACAGTTAAGAACATTGTACGTGTATATGTATTACATAATATGTCATTTTGAAATAATATTTTAGCCCATAAAGCTTTACGTTTTTAAAAAAAATGGGGTCAGATGTCCGTTTATCTGAATTGTTTCTCAGGGAAGAAAATTTGTTCTGTATTTTATATTCTGAACCTTATTCTGAGTTGTTGTAAAGATGTTTTGAAGAAGTAATACACATACTGGTACATTAACGTTAATATGAATCCATGTCAAAGTGCAACATTATGTCAAATGGCTTAACTAACATGACTTGTCAGCAATATACTAAGACATGTTCCTTTTGTAGCTCTTCTGGTTCAGAATATTCATTGCCAATAAAATGTTTTATTTTTCATATCAAGTGAAATGAAGCTAAGAAGGAAAGCATGTTGACACACTTGTTCAGAATGTTTCTCTAATTGAGATCTAGGTCGGGTTCGAATTTGGGTCATTTTGGATTAGTAACTAGGCCACCAGGGCATATCATAAAAACATAACGTTTATAGAGGTCACAACTTTAACTTGATCTTGTTGAAACTGTGTCAGAATGTTTCATGTGTTTGTTCCTTTATAGTCTAGGTGAGTTTCAAAACTGGGTCACCTGTGGTCAAAAATTAGGTCCACAGGACAGACAAACCTTTTTAAACTGTTAAGTCATAGTACACTGACTCATGTGTGCCTCATTGTTTATGTTTAAAGTTTGGCCTTTCTTACTCTTAGTGCAAAGATGGGCCATTGTGGCCTTATTGTATAAAGATAAAAATAAAACATCCTCTGTTTCAGTGATATTTATTAGAAAAATAAACTGTTATTTTTTATTATTTTTTATTTTTGTTAGAAAAATAAACTGTTATTATTTTTATGTTTATTAGAAAAATAAACTGTTATTTTACATAACTTGTGTTTATTTGTTTGATTACTTAATAAACTGGTTTTCTTTTGGAACATGTCATTAAGTTTTATTGTCAAGTTCATGAGAATCTAACATACTTCCGTTTTGGACTGTACTTAATTTGAATTTGCTCAGGGTAATAGCCTAGCTATAGCATTTCTTTTGGCAATGCCCTGGACATCGTTAACAACTACAGCACACGCAGGGGGATTACCATCATTATCAATGTCATCAAAGTACTCTCCAAGCTCATCTTCTTGTAAAATACAAATATTGTGAAATACACAGCAAGTAATACATATTTGCACTACCGTAACTATACTTTGAACATCAAGGTTTTGAAGTTTACGAAACCTTCCCTTTAACAAAGAGAAAGCTCTTTCTATGACTTGTCTAGTAGACGACAAGCAGTAGTTGTAATGGCGTTGCTGTGGTGTCAGGTGTCCATTGTCTCGAAATGGGGTTAGCAGCCATCTTGTTAGAGGAAAGCCTCCATCTCCAATTAAATGCTTTTCTCCACACCAGTTCAGTCCATTTTCCCATAAGTCAGAATTCCTCAAAACTCTGGAGTCATGGCAACTACCTGGCCAACCAGAAAAACAATGAGTGAAACGCAAATCTTCACGACAAACTGCTTGTAAAATAATCGAATGATACCCTTTACGGTTAACATATGTCTGTGGATGTTCATGTGGAGGCCGTATTTGTATATGTGTACTGTCTAGAGCTCCTACTACATCAGGAAAGCCTCTTTTATCCCTAAACGCCCTGATGACTGCATCTTTATTTTGATCCTTTGGCCATACAATGTACCTCTTTACAAAATGAGTAAGTACAACTTTACAAATTCGTGAGCGTATACGTATGACTGTAAATTCTGTTACATCAAATCGGTCGGCTGTCCGGCATAATGGTTCTAGACCGCCAACATGCCATAAAAAATCAGCAATTGTTTGTCAAGAGGTACAGCCAAACGGCCACTAGGTGTAGTTGTAAATTATCAAATGTTCCCAACTGCTCACAGATCACCTCAAAGCTAGCCCTTGAAACTCGAAAGAAACGACGAAAATCGTCCAAAGTGTACATTGGAATGACACCTTCAACGTAACGGTCGACCTTCTGTTTATTTTCTCTTTCCCTGAAAAAGAAATTTACTAAATATGGACACTACTTAGGTGGCATTTGTGATGGTAAGCATTAATGTTTCAGACCTTAGAAGTAAGGAATTTTTCATATAAAATATTTAAAAGTATTAGTTTTGTTCATAATAACAAGTGCTCATAGTGGTAGATTACTAATCCCAATTTGTATTGGAAGAAATTGTGGTTATCCTAATCTTTATCGCTTGTATCAGTATCGTTTAATTACAGAAAAGCAATCCATTAGAATTCATGGCAATGTCCGTTCATAGCATGTTAACTTACAAAGCAAGCACCAACGGCACTCCAAACACTAGCTGAAATTCAGTTTCCTCTTCAGAACTAGATGAAGTTTCATCTAGCAGCAGCGCTGCGGCCACAATAGCCTTTTCAGCCATTTTGTTTTTCTTCTGTCTCTGCCAGCACGCTTGATTTAAAGCTACTGTTCGGAGTAATCAGAAACCTCCGAACACTGTAAATCAAGTCCGACCCAGGAGATTGCATTTTGTCAACCATTTTTATGCCCCCGTATCGATAGATTGGTGCATACTGGTTTTTGGCATCTCTATCTGTCTGTACCAACTATAAAATCATCATGCTTCCGCCTACATTCATGAAAACTGCATCTGTTGGTTCATCATGACAACCTCTGCAGGATTTTCAGTGCAGGGCAAATGTCATGGTAACCATTAGGGGTATTGTGCTTTAAAAAATGATCATGTTTTCTATTCGTTTCTGTGTTTTGGATTGGTAAGTTTGTAAGAAAGTTCGGATTCTGGTAATGGCGGGATTTTTTATTCCTATGGATACATCCCTGTTTTATCTATATTCATCATAAATGTGACGAACATTTAAATAATGTTTGGTCTATGTATAAATGCTAATTATCTTCAAACGCACAATTCTTTCATGAACAATTTGTCGTCAAGAAGCAACATTACGAAGAAGAAATGCCTTTGTGATCTTTTCGATTCTATCAGATTCATCACACAATCAGTAAAACGGTTCAGTAAAATTTCCAGGGATTCAGAAAAAAGAACCAGTACATTATTGCCCAGTCCCCACTTCCAGAGACAGTGTTTGACTTCATATGTTTGATTTACCAAGAGTACTGTTACTGCGTTGTGTCTATGGAAGATCCTGATTTAATAGGAAAGGTATAACATTTTGCTTGTCAATTATAAATGGTTACCAAAACAATGTATTGTTTCTGTGTTTGGACTTGCAATTTTGGACTCACATAACAACCTCTTTTTCAACAATAAAGCAATATTAAAATAATGACAACGCGACAACTACATGATCTCAAAACACCACTGAAACATGATTAACATTTAAAATAACATAAGTTACTTAACGTGATAAAATGAAGACACTTTGTTGTTATACAGTACGTCATGGAATAAGAATTCGTACTCAAATTATCGTGTTTTTTTTGTGTTTAACAATATACATGTAATACAATTACTGTGAATTCCTACGAAGCAAATTATTTACTTCAATCTTTATTTCACTAAAACCATGGCATTAAAATATATAAAAGAGCTCGGTCGGAGAATAACAATATTGTACTTTATCTAATACTGCACTAAATCTGTATTTACTTTAACTTTGCTTAAAATGTCATCTCATATGTTATTCACTTGTAAATAAAACAAAGTCGTTTCAGAAATGTAGTTAAATGACAGGGCATCGCTGATATATTTAATATGTAAACCATTATCATTAAAAACTTACCATTACTCCTTGGTATTCTCTGATAGACCTAAGGTATTTGGTGCGAAATATTCATTCAAATGGTTAATTAGATAAAAAAATACGAGCTTCGCCCTGGTGTAAGTTTATGTATGGTAAAGGTATAATATGGTATAGTGCTATGATTTACTATATATGGACTGATAGTGTCTTTAGGAAATTGCGAAGTATACTGGAGATGCCCATCATTCATTCACTTGTGGGAGCTTCACCGTGAAGAACTCAAGATGTGATTCCACACGGCAATATGTACTGCAAAAATTGATCATCAAAAATAAGGACAAGGTTAATATCATTTAATTTACCTCGTGCATAATACTTGCTGTTGATTGGTTGAGTCGGGTCTCGTACTGACCTATTTTTCCATATAAGGTCAGTAGCAATTCATATGTAGTCAGTAATCATGATTTAAAATAAATTGAATTATGGTAGTTGGTTAGATAAATTCATTACACGGCTTCTTACCGACCCAATATCGTATCATACAGGAATAGCCAATTGTTGTTCGGATCGAGCTATCGCCATATCGGTGTTGAAGCCATGTAATGATGTTATCTGCTTTGTTACTAAACCCTTTTAGATAAAAATACGAATGTAATTAAGGATTTGTGCAATCAGCTAGCATTTCTTCCTTTTCTTTCCTGTACGATGATGCCCAAGAGAGGGATAGTGTACAGTAACGGTAGAAGAAAAAAAGCCCATATGAGTTATAGACAGTGTTTGTCAAGTTGGAATTAGATTATATGAGATCGATGTTCGCCAACTTTTCCATTGACGGATAACTAAGCACTAGCAATAAGGGTCATTCGGTGAATGTAGACCTAGACGTATACATGGATAGAACCACAACTTTTCCTGCGCGATCTTAACATCTTCTCTCTTGTGAAAATCATCTGATCCCGCTTGGGATTCTAACTCATAGCAATGAGGGGCTTGTAGTATTACAAGTATGGGACCATAACCACTAGACCACATAATTCACTGTATCCATAACACCGATATATTGGTTAGCGAGTTCAGGGAAAACAGTTTACTATAACCGTTTTTTCCGTGATAATTTGATAATTTAAAACCAAAAGTGATAAAATCCAGTTATTTAACAGTAATTGCACCTCATTAACAATTTGTCAATGGAATTTACTGCCACATAGTACTAATACTCTTTTTGTATCTGCTTTATCTGAATATTTAAGTTTACCTTTCAATATATGAAGGGAGCTAAATGGTGGTATGTAATTAAGTGAGCGGGCGGGTGGAATCATGTTATTTTCTTTCAGAAATGGCGCCAAACGGAGTTGTCTATTTTGTGTTATTAGCATTTTATTGGAGAGAATAGATGCAGAGGGTCAGGCTAGCGTACCGAACACCATAAGACTCACCGGACAAAAGCTATCCCGAACAAGGTAGGTAAATCCTGAAATTCTTATTATTATAGTATTGGCACCTGGAACATACATTGGACATCTGTACATAGAACATATCGTAAAAAAACAAGAAGCTAAAGAGCTACGGCAAAAAAAACATAGAGTCATGAATCCAAAATTTAGTAAACGATGACAAACAGAAGAAAGACATTGTGAAAAGGTGAACATTCGCATAAAGAACTACAATGTTTTTTTTTTCAATTGGTATCTAAAAAGGAGGAGCAGGTTTCGCCGTATCTCGAAGGTAGTTGCCATGTACATTTAGGTCTGTTAGGTCACATGGTTTATAACATTACAACCAACACACGCACCAATCCTTTTATCATTACATTATAAACATTTTTTTTTATTTTGTATGAATCACAACATTTGCAATAATTATATAAATATAAGTTTATTCTATTTCAGAAACAGTTTCAATTCTGCTTTTGTTGCATTAAAAGCCACATAGAATCCAACGACACTTTTGCAAATTTTGCCCAACAGCATAATTGTCATTGTCCTGGTTCTGTAAGCTCATAGTAGAAACGTTATGGACACGTGTTATTGACAGAGCCGACAATGTCATTATTTTAATTTTACTTAACGTGCTGTATGCCAAAGTCACGTCAAGCTCGTTTATTATTTCATGTTATACAATCAAATCTGTGTTTACGACCACTTCCAAATAAAGGCCATCCTTTGAGTAAAGATGATATGATGTTGGGTCTTCTTCCATCCCAGTTCGCCGCTACGTTTTAAGCATGTTTCTTTTCACGAAAGGTTAAAGGTTGAGTTGTTTAATTTACATCAACTACCATAGAAAATGATTGTGTTATTCAATTGTGTTTGTACGTTTTCAACTTAACGCGAGAAACCTTTAAAAGTTGTTTCGAGAGGTCAACGGGACTAGGGCATTACACAACATTACACAACCTTTTATATCTTCATATTCAGCATGATATGGAGGTCACCTTCTGAATAAAAAAATGATTACGTAATATAATTACGAAATAAGTATGCATACTCCTTCATAATCTCATTTTTAATTTGTGTTTTATTCACAGAAGTATATTTGCACTGATGAAACTTTTAGATTTGGCATAACATGTGTGTACATGTTATTAGCCTTTAATAGGTTTTTGTATTGATTGAAATTCAAATATACCTTCAATGTGTCATTTATATTTTAGCGCAGCCCTTCTTATTGTTTTGTATTGTATCAACGCGTGTTACAATTAGTTTTGAATAATGTTCATGTTTTTTAAACATATGTAACCAAAGCACTGGGAGTACTGTCAAAATCGAAGTTAAAACGTGTAAGATGTAGAATCGATACTACCAATAATCTCAACAAACTCTAGGCCATAATGTTATAAATAAAAACATATATTAACTAGTCTGGACTAATATATATATAGTTACCCACAAGGAAGAGCAGTTTTTGGCTCAAGGTAATGAAGACATTTAGTAGAGGTGCACTTGTTATGCTTCTAATTCTGTTAAAGCTAATAGTAGACTCATACACCACTCCATGTCCGCTACTAAACACATTTGACTCTTAAACTTCCTTATTATATGTAATAATAATAGTGCTCCTTCTTCATTATGGTTTTGTTTCAGTGTCTACAGTGCTAGGGGTCCGGTGTTATTATTAAAACGTCTTGAATTCAGTCAAACGGGTTGTTAATCATTCTGTTACTGTAATAATTCATTTATGCTATACTTTCTTTTAAATAGAAATGTATTATGCAAATCAATTTCACAAATAAAAAGTTCATTTCGTGAGATCGAGTCCATTTCGTACTTTATATCTATCCAATAGGTGAGGTTGCAGTTTATGGCGTAATCTCACTCTACTGATGTCCTCGCTCTGCTGGTGTCTTTTAGTGATTACAATGCGTAGTAATATTGCACTATATTTAATGACTGAAACATTTGTATGGATCACCCTTATGAATGAAACTTTTGTGCGGATGGATGCTGAAATATTATTTAACTAGTTAGTTTACAGTTTGACTTGCCAAAACGATGTAATTATTCCACATGCTTTCAAAATCATTAGAATTATGCAATGTTTCCAACTTGTATCAAAACTCCGAATGGTAGACTTACACAACCGGTGGTACTATTTTCAACGCGAATGTATTGATAAGAGGCGTCAGGTGATTGTAAATAGAAAACTGGGTGTATCACTATATAGAATATGTCGCTTCTATAAATGTTACGCATTATCTTGTGCATGCTCTTATGTGACACTGTGCGAACTTAGCAACAGATTTCCAATAGCAACCTAGAGAATTACACGACTGTTTCATGTGATCTTCGTCATTTAGATATTAAATGACAAATACAATAATACTCATGTGTTTGTTATTACTTGTATCTCCAAACAGAGCTCATAAAGTGTTGACCACCTTACATAAAAAGTATTCCATAAAAGAGGAACAGACGGGAACTAAATAAAATCCAATATGCATACAACACGGGATGGGGAATTGAAATTACTTAAAATTTAATTACATACATATTTTGTAATTGTCCCCAGATGAAAATACCTGAGTTTCAGGGCTATTGATTTTTATTGTTTTATCGACGGACAATAAAGACTTACGGCATTGATTTTGTGTAGGCATACCGACATATTTTCTTAGAAATAGATTGGGCGGATAATGTAAAATCCTGAGTCAATCATTTCTCTGATGATGAATCAAAAGTCATTAACCTCGTTTATACCCCTGTCGTTTAGCTCCAGACCGTTCTAAGGCAGAATCTTATAGAAGACAAAGTGTTGTCACCATTTTTGTATTGTCTGTTATGTTAGTTGGGTTTTGGTTTGCGGGATAATTTAAGCATATGTATTGTCTTAAATGACTTACGGGAATAATACAACAATGCGAATTTAACCGAAGTTATACATTAAGGATTTCGATCTCTAATGCATAACCTCCAATTTGAAGAGTACTCAAGTTCATGAATTTTACCGACATATTGACATATTCCTGAGGGTTATGAGTTCAAACCCTACTGGGACCATACATTTTTTTTTTTTTTTTTTAGTTTTTAGGTAATGTTTCGTACTTAGAACATGAATTAATACAGTGTTATGTAGGCAAATATTCCTTTCAAAATTTTTGGTTAGGTTTATGGGAATTTATACATGGTTAATTAACGAAAATCAAGTAACTGTGGATTTCTGACACACATCTTTTAAATCCGGACGGTAAAACTTTTTTTAATTTGTGTGTAGCCATTACACACACATAGAAGTTAATTTTGAGAAACTTTCACGAGTTGCCATTCTTTAGTTTTTATCTGAATGATATTTATCAATTTGTTACTTTTTGGTAAATCGGCGAAAATCTTGACTAAATATAAAAGGGGTGGGGTTACATTTTTCATTTTTTCTGCAACATTGTAGTTCCAAACATCATATAAATAAGTTGGGTGACTAAACAGTGGTTACCCTTAGACTTATACACATTCTTGCATTTATTGTATCGTCTGTTAGTGAGGTAGGTCAATTTTCATAAAGGTGTCTTCATTTGATTTTAAGGTTCTATTTTACGTAACTCTCTTAACTAACGATAGAAGTTTTTAAACATTCACCTGTAAATGTCTTCATGGATATACAAAAGAATGACAATATTTAAAATACAATCCTTATTACTTCGTATTAGACTTCTGATACCTTAAGCATGAGTCACAATATTTGGCTTGAATTACAAGCATGTACATTATATACTTATATAGACTAATAGCGGCATCCATTTCACAGGTTCACTCGATCTATGTATAAGTCTGTATTCATGACAAGTATGATTTTATTTGTCCACTATCAGAGTTTTCACAAAAGCCATCATTAATATAAGATGACTATTCAACGATAATTCATACAATAAGTGTAATAATTCCGCTAATCATGAATCTTATGTAAAATCTACATACCAGTGTATTGATAATAGTATAACACTAAGATTAATAATGATAATGTCAATTGACAAATAAATGTTTATAATAGATGTAATTAAGCGACAACACTGATCTAGCCAGTATAATATCACGTCAAATACATACCTTACGTACGGTATCAATATTGTTAAAACGCCAAGTACGGAATTGCGGGATTTTAACACATCTTACATACGGGAGATAATTTCTACTCTATGCTATTATTATCACATTATTAACACAATGTTTACATCGGCCATTTCACAGTGATTATACTCAAATTGCTAATAGGAAAGCGGTATGTTTATTAATTCATATTATTAGTTTTGAATGCATATTTTACAACTGAAGTGATTCAGTTTAATAAGGATTTATCAATTAGAGAGCTTCTCTAGTTTGAGGTATTTTAATTAATGACTTCCAACACATAAAAACAGTCTCATTGAGATTGAAAACGAAAAAGTACCTTGTCTGAGTTAAACCTATGCTTTTTCTATCCAAAATGTATTTATATGCAGTGTTTAGTCATTATTGAAGAAAATATAATGAATTGCTAAATAGTAATGAAACGAATGTACTCTTTCAAGTCAGACCATGTTTACACTCCGCGGTCAAATTTATTTCGCCATATATGGTATGCGTGTCTACGTGACCATTTATTTAGTTTGTATCATATTCAAAAAGCATATCAGTCAACGTTTCTCATATTTTAAATCGATTTCAAAATCTCACAAAATATCTTTTCATACACTGATTATTTTAACCACGTAAAATGCATTTAAACGTTTTAAACCGTGTTATGTACATTGTATATTCAACAAAATTAAATCGAGCAGGTATTTTTCATTGGCAGATAGTCAAATTTGTGAACTTACACGGTAGTAGGAAATCAATAAGGCCGATATGAATAACATTCTATCAGAGCTTTATCCCCTCTTTTCTTTCAATAAACTTGAGCTAAAAATAGTTGCTGTTTATATCTGATATGGTGATTGGTTTTGAGGAAGTTTATTTACATGAGTGTAATTTTGTGATTCCGTTAATTAATTTCAATGTCAGAATTTGAAGTATATTCTAAAAAATTGTCGTAGGTGTAAATTACAATACTCATCAAATTGAAACCCCCTTAAAACACAAATATGGTTTCAAAATAAACAACATACGCGTTTATTCTTGAAATTAGTACCCTGTGCTTCAATTCGAATTGGAAAAATGCAAATACTTTAATCCGTGTCTGAATTAATACATGTCTTCCGAACAAGCACACAATATGTTCGATAGTGAAAACGTTTAGCATTAAACTTGCAAGAAACAGTCGTTGATATAGTGTAATCATTACACACGGACAATGAAAGTTAGAAATACAAGTATTGTACCATTTATTTTTAGGAATATAACTATTCAAACAGATATAATTCATCAATGCGACTAAATGGCAATCATGAATGTTCAAACAACAGAACAATTTGTTCTATTGCAAAACAAACATCAAATTTTGATACTGACTGTAAAATTGATATTTTTTAGAATATTGGCAGAGTCGGGGATCACCAATTTTGAAGTCGATTTCATCAAATCGGTGTAGCATCTTTATCGCTAGAATAAGTGCAGCTCCAATTTAACCATACCTGTGTTAAATCATTTTCACTATAATCAGTGTAGCATCATTTTCACTATAATCAGTATAGAAACATTTTCACTATAATCAGTGTAGCATCATTTTCACTATAATCAGTATAGAAACAATTTCACTATAATCAGTGTAGCATCATGTTCACTATAATCAGTGTAGCATCAGTTTCACTATAATCAGTATAGAAACAATTTCACTATAATTAGTACTAGTGTGGCATCATTTTCACTATAATCAATGCAGCATCATTTCACTATAATTAGTGTGGCATCATTATCACTATAATCAATGTAGCATCATTTTCACTATAATTAGTGTGGCATTATTTTCACTATAATCAATGTAGCATCATTTTCACTATAATCAATGTAGCACCAATGTCACTATAATCAGTGTAGCATCATTTTCACTATAATCAGTGTAGCATCATTTTCACAAAATTCAGTGTAGCATCATTTTCACTATAATCAGTGTATAATCAATTTCACTATAATCATTGTAGCATCAATTACACTGTATCAGTGTAACTCCAACTGTACCAAATCTTTGTAGCATAATGATTTTTAAATCTATTTAACTCTGACTTCGCAGTCATGTTCCTCTAGATCAAAGTAATTGCATTTTTGTTTCTTTTAAATCATTGTACATTTCCTGTAGTCTCATTTTCTCTAAATGTTGGAGTAGGGCTACAGGCGTGTTGGACAGGTTATTCACTAGTGAGAAGTAATCATTAATACTGACAGACGTGACAGGGTTATAATTAACCAATCGGAGACTTAAACCACCTGAACGGTTCTGTATTCTATATAAATGTGTTTTGCCGATTGAAAAATTAAGGATTGGTCCTATGCCTTTTTTATAATCAGTGCGTAGTTCCTTAAAAATGTTACCGATACAATTAACATACGAAATGAATGATTTCGTATTTTTGGCAAATTATAACATAATTATTTTGACATTGTTTGCTTTTGCCAAATATTATTCTTTATTGCCTTTATCAAATGAATCTAAAAGCTGTGTTCTCAGTTATGGTTGAAGCAGTATTACATCTCGATAGAGGTTTTCATGTTTCGTTTGGTACAGAAAAACGTTTTAAAAAATTCGTGTATTACGCATTAATAATTCGTCGGTTTATCTATTTCAACATTATGTCAGTTATATCGTGGCGGCCAGTTATCCTAACCAGCTTCCATGGACATTATCAAGAATTTAACCAGTTCTAAACCCATTCTACCCGGAAGCTGTTGCCAGGTTCCCCTACATAGGTGGATGAAAATCTAATATACAATGTAACATCTTCAATCAAATTTGTCACGGCAATGTTACCCTCGTCCGGGGTTCGAACTCACAACCTCTTGATCTGTAGATCAACGCTTTAACCACTGAGCCGGGCAAACAACATGCGCAGATAATACTTACGTTGTTTAAATAATTTGTAAACCACGAGTACACAAATACGTAGATTGTCATTGTTGCTGAATCTATTTTGAGCATGTATATAGCTATTTGTTTGTGTTTTGTGTGTTGATATATGTTAATTCTAATGGTTTTGTCTCTTTGCTACTCGAGACTGCTACTCACCGGATTTTTTATCAGTAGACTAATGTCATGGTATGTCGTGTCGTGTCTTGTCTTGTCACATTATGTGATATTATGTGACGCCTCCTTATTTAAAGCTAGGCTGTTCTCATGAGGTAATGCAGAACTTTCTGGTGGCCAACCTAAAGTGACTGTTAATAATTGCTTCCGCAGATATCGGGCTTAATACTGACGAAAATGGCTAAAAATGTGTGAACCCTCATGTTTCAATCTCGAGTGTTCAATTTGTTCACATTGTACTAAGTGATGGGTAGCACTCATTGTCAACAGGTAAACATACACAAAAAAGAGTACATGATGTACTAAGAATGATTTGAAATCATTTTTACGTCAACTTTTATCAGATTTGATAATGCTTTGTTACCACACTTCAGCTCTGTTCTATTTCAGATAATACTAAAATTGTAAGACAGCAAAATATCGAATTTATTCAGCTTATTATTTATATACATGCATATGTGTTGTGTATTTCGTTCTTATTGAAATAACCACGTACTAGTTAATACGCATCACAATATACATTAATATCGGGTATCAATAATCAGTAAGTCATTAACAACTATAAATTGTTCAAAATCAAGTTCGAACACAATTAAATCAATATGTTTATCTCAGGGCATTTTACAGGGAATTACCTACTTTTTGATGAATGAAAAGCTACATATTTATCAATGTATTATTAAAAGTATCAAATGAAAGATTCTTTTCTGAGTGAATAGTTCTAGTTTCATTAGGAATTATCAATGAGAGATCATTCTACAAATGGTTTGCCGATTCAAACAAAGGATTCATACACATTAAAATATCTTGCTGACCTGCAAACGAAAGTATATCCTATGAATTAAACCAAGTTGATTTCCAGTTTTGTGCATTGTTTAAAACGTGCATTGTGCGCTATATAGCCATGAATGATAAAAATCAAACAAATTGCTATTTACAGAAAATAGTACTGAGACTGAAAGTACTATTTTAAGTTAAAACATGCTATCAATGTTACCATTATGTGGTATGCGATTTTTATAATTTTACATCGATTTTAAAATCTTACAAAGTATTTTACCATCCACCGATTAGTTATATCCAGTACAAGTATATGCTTTTCTTTTTTAAACATCACGTGTTATCAGTTGTTTCGGGTTATTTATTCCCAATGACTGGTTACAAAAAAGGTTCTATGTACACGAGTATGTGTACATTATATAATAAAACTACATTATAATTAAGCAGGTGTCATTCATTTGTAGAAACTTGTTAGATTTCACTGTAGCAGGACATTTATGAGAATAATAATGAAAGTCATGACTTTGAGCTTTGTTCGATTTATTCTATCAACGAACTTTTGCAAAAAAAGTCATTATTCATACATGATGTGATAGTGTCAAATGGTAGTCATACATATTCTAGTAGTGTCATATGGTCTTCATTTCGAGATTCCGCAAATTAATTTGATTTTCATGTATTAGACCATTTTCTTGGTAAGATATGATTATTATCAGTACATGAATGGGCAACATTTATTTATAGGGAATAACACTATTACAATTGATAGTATTTACTATTCGAATTAATGGACATCGTGAATGAACAAACAACAAAGATTATGTTTCAATTACTCACTGTAGAATGCATTTTTTGTAGAAACATGGCAGAGTCGGGGATCACAAATTTAGACGTAGATGGTGCACATTTTGCAAAGCATGGAGTTATATGTGAAATGTGTGAACATACGGCATCAGTGGGGCACTGTTCTGAATGTGAATGCTACATCTGTCAATCATGTTTTGATAACCACGCTAAAGTAAAGAAAAATCATCACCATGTGCTGCAAATAGCTCCAGAACGTAAGGAAGATGATCATACAATTCATTTTAAAACATGTACAGAACACACGCAACAAGAAGTACGACTCTACTGTACTGATCACAAATGTGTTGGATGCACAGAATGCATGGCATTTAATCATAAATCTTGTAAAAATAAAGACATAACAGCAGCATCCAAGGAATTCCAGGATAGTGGAGAGCTCGCTCGTTTCCTTCAAGATATTCAAGTCTTATCGAATATTCATCAAAACTGTGTTGAATCGTTTGCCTCTCAGTCAGAACTGTTGGATAACATGGATAAAACAACCACCCATATTGTGCAACAATTCGTGAAAGATGTAGTTTCGTATGTAACTGATGAAGAGAAACTCATATTCAATATTGCAGAGTCGAAGAAATCCATTAATAATGATAAAATACAGAAGTTATGGGATGATCTGAAAAGGATTGAGTCCGACATTTCGTCTATAAGTGCTAATGTCAAAGAGAATGACATGATCCATATGTTCATCATGGCCGTGGAAGCAAAGCCAAAATTATCCCAGATTCGGGACACATTAACAGCCATTGATTGTCAAGAGGTCATTGACAGATTCACATTCTATCCTTGCAGATTGCTCCAACGTCAGCTATCGGAGAAACGTCCTCTTGGCAAGCTTTTGGACAACGCCCAATCCGAACAAGGTATTGTCTGTTTATATTTTGTTTTAATAATTATATGAACTTATTACATTATCATGACTTAAAAATACATTAATTTTAAAATATATGATAAGAAGATAATTATGGTCCGCACGGTAACTGTTATAATGATTTATTCCCGGAATGGATGAAAGTGAGAAAATGAAATTAGAAAATGAGACTATGTGTGAGTATGATATCGTGATGGCGATGTTAAATTCTTTCACGTGCTCCGCAATCATGTACTCATACAATATGCCGTAGAAACACATTTGGCATAAGACGTTCATGATTATTCTCATTAGTAACGCTAATCACGAACTTTTACGAACGATGCTCGTAAAATATGGAGAGATTTGTATTAATATAGATTGATTATAATGAATCTGTCTTTGTGTTATCGAAATCTCGCACAATGATAAGCGCTCAATCTGTTACATGTGTTATTTCAGATGACGTGGATGATTATGAATGCAAATACAAAGCAGGGTGTGTGGAAAATGAACAACTTAAGCAGCAATTGTCATCTCAAGAAAAAATAATGTATGCTCAAAAACAGGACAACGAAAGACTTCAACAAAAACTGTCTACTCAAGAAAAGTTAAATAAAAGATTTCAGCAACAATTGTCATCACAGGAGATGGACATTACAAGATGTCAACAACAACTATCTACTCAAGAACAGGACAATATAAGACTACAACAACAACTGTCCACTCAAGAACAGAACAATAAAAAACTACAACAACAACTGTCTACTCAAGAACAAGACAACCAGGTTCAGAGTTTAACATATTAAACTGATCTCATGTAGTTCATGATAGGTCATGAATCTTTATCATAATATATTATACAAGCATCACTGTCAAAACAAGCTAAACGAGATCACATGGAACGAGAATGCAAAGATAACAGTAAACTTTTTCAACAGCATGAGCAACAACTGTATATAAAAAAAAGAACAGGAAAATTATAGTCAACACTTTCAATTTCAGTCAGCATGTTTATTCATTCTACTCCGACATAAATGAATACCTTTAGGCTGGTCTTATTTGTGAGATTAGACCTTCGTTACAAAAAGTTATACGATTACCGGACGGCTTATTATCATTTATTAATGTCTTTATTTCTATTACAGAGGAAGACATTGCAAATACTAAAACTCGAACGAGATATTAATGAACGGATAAAGAAATATGGTGTAAGATCTATATTCTGTACTTTCACGTGTATCTCAACGAATGGGGTAATTTACAAAACACTATTAAACTAATTGTACGTTGCTGCATTATATTTCTAATTCTGTAAATACGAAAAGTCATAAAACAGATTGTATCAATCTGATAAAGCTATGCTATTCTTGAACTCCAGATACGATAAACTGCATTTTGTAGGGACCATTTCATTTTTTCTTTTCTGTATTCTCGTATTGTGATCGTAACTATATGATGCAGTGGTAAATTGAACGACGTTAGTATATTTTTCTTCTTCAACTGATGACTGGCTGTGTATACGAGGGTTGTTATTGAAGTACATAGACTATTGTTATCACATATTTAATTTCAGATTTATTTCAATTTATATATCAAACATTTTGTAATGACAACTTGTTACAAATATGATCCAATTTTTAAATGTTCATGATTAATGCGTTCTAAATTTGTCTCCATAGCAACGCATGTAGCTGTACTCGGGGTACGCCGTTTCTTCAAATTTCCGCGCAAAATCATATACGTCTGTGATAACATCATGAAATCATTTTCGTAATATATTATCATAATACGTTAAGGAATGTTATCTGTGATAGGAAAACAGTAATCAGATCCGCGGGTTTGTTTTGGACAAAAAAATGACGTCAACCGGTGACGTCGAAACCAGAGTCGTGATCAAATTGTGTGTAGGTTAAAGGAAAACACCTAGAGAAATTTTAAAGACGATTATATCCAGAAGTATGAAACCAAAGTGTATAGGCGCATTAGTATTTAAATGGCATGGTCGGTTTAGAAATTGACGTGATTGTATTGAGAATGGTGAACGGTGTGCGTTCGCCATGCCTACGGCCAACGTATCATAATGAGTACACAGAGCATTGTGTCAACTTTTTGTGGGCATTGGTACTACGCAACCTTCATGAAATGAGTTCAGTGTCATCGGAATGGGGATGTCTAGAAATGGAATAAGATATTGATAGCGTAAATGACAATGTTGTTATGACGTCAACATTCGCGTTCTCATGCCCCGGGTCAGGTCAGGGACTTCTGTTTTCATCTACACTTATCTGTAAATTGTTTTATACACTCGATGTAGCGAAATGTTATACGAACAGTTCGAAAGGCAATTGAATATATAATTATTTGATTACGCCCTCGTATTGTTTGAATGTACAACCCTCGTGCAAAATGTTGAATCATAGAAACCTATCGGACAATGTGCGTCACTGTAAGTTTGTAATGTAGCACGGTGTAAGAACAACAGCACCTCTTTGTGTTTAAGTTTATATCTGCATGCGGACATGTATGTGATGCTGATCAGAAGAATGAAAACAGAACAATCAAATGTCCTACGTGTGAAATCATCTTTGGTGGTACGTACATACTTCATGACATACTCGTTGCTTTCCTGCATATAATATATATACAAATGAAAATAAATACCTGTGTCGACCATCCACTCTTTTCATTCTTTTTCATATTATATACATTACATCAATAGATATTTCATAATGTTTTTAAAAATGTTTAACTGTATTATTTGACGATTCTAGTACAATCTAAATAACATCACGATTCTTGACAACATACTCATAATGAAGAAAAAGAAACTATATAGCTATCAATACGTATCCATATATAACTACATGTGTAAATGTCTTCCACTGTTATAATTATACATTTTATTATATTGTTTTGAACATGTGTCATATACACAAGCTGGGTCTATTACATTTGGTATAATATCGTTGTAACAGATCAGCCTGATGGTACATTGAGAATAGAGGAAACAGGTTCTCAAAGCGAGTTGAAATTTAAATTTGACAAAGGAAAACAATCGGTAAAATCTTATTTCATTTGTTTGAAACACATAATTAAAATATATATATGCACTATACTAGTGTCTGTTCACGAAGCATCGGTTCTTAACTGGTATCTTTCCTCCTTCATTTTTGGTTATTTTTTTTGTATCGCTCATTTATAAATTGCGGTATATTTATTAGTACAGTAGTATTGATAGATACAAAGTAATCTAAATAAAACATGTCTAAAGACTGTAAAGTACTGAGTAACCAAACAATGTATTATTAACAGATATTTATAGATCATCTCCTGTATAAACTGATTTAGTTATTTATATAATCAGTGTTGACCGTTTTCCAGTTTATACGAATAACATGTTGCATGATGTTTTCATTTCAATACCTGTAGTATAACCTTGAAAGCTCATGTTTAGGTAAAATATGACTTTATTTTTCTTGTATTCAGAAATTGAATTTGAATCCTGGGAAACCTTATGAAGGAAATGAAGTAACGGGATATGTATATTTTGATAAAGAATTACAACAAATGCTTAAACTAGCATATGATCGAAAAGTCATGTTTACAATCAACGAAATGGGAATAATTGTTTCGAATGGGATCGATATATTCACGTAAGTGTTGTTTATTACTAGTAAATGGTTATAAAATTCATAATTATATTTAAAGCTAGATGTGTTATTTATTGAATGGATATAATATGATATATCAGTCGAAATATCGCTTGCCAAATGAAGGGGTCCATGCAAAACCCTATCTTACTACACTTTTGGTCAAAATTGAGTTAGAACCGTTTTTAGCATAAAACAGACCATTTCCCACCAGATCAACTCCGCCTCTAGCCATACATTCTCCTGTTTTAGAGTTAAAAATGGTATTTTGTCAAGTTTTACCAAGTTACGTGTTTCGCAATTTTTAGCCATATATTGGTAAGTCTTCCAGCTATTATATATTATTTATGTTTCAATAATATCTATTTTACGTACTTTTCTTATACTTTGCGCAAACAATAGCACAAAAGGATTTAAAATGGCAAAACATGTGGATTTTTTTGCATAATGGAGATAGGTATTTACTTGCATAAACAGATTTTCTATGACTTTTACCATTAATGTTTCTAAAAATCTATGCAACATATTATCTTTCCATTGAAATAGATAGAAACTGCTTGAAAGCAAGATAGCATAATGTGTTTTATCAATAAATAAGTATTAACTACCAACGCCACACAAAACTACATGATGCCTGCATGCATGATGTTTAAATATTAAGGATGGTGCAGCCCCTTCCCAATTCAATATTTATTTTCCGGGTCTTTTAATGATATGTTTCAATAGTTTATTCAGTATTTCAAGCAGTAACTTTTAACAGTACTCAGAATTCAAGAAGCTACTTTTATGCGCTTGCATAAAGTATTCAAGTGAAAACATAACTTGCATTATGAGTTAAATATATATCAGGGCCATAGGAATCGGGGGCTAGGTTGGACATATATCCCTTCATAGATATGGCTGAAATGTTTTAAAAATGGGCTGTAGTAACTAAATTTTCAGATAAAATCTAAACGTATCCCGTAATTGCATCCTATGGACCTTAATAATTATATTTTTTAGTCACTGATTAAATTATTCATAACAAAATACGTGTAATGAAATTCCGAACGCGCTACATATATCTGAACAGATATGTGCAGTATTGTCGCCGCGAATAAATGTATTATGTACATGTAACAGGAATGCATGTACTTGTTTTACGGGGTTATTACGGTAACAATCAATCTTATAAAATCACTGAATCGTGCCGCTGTGATCTTTGATTGTATCACGTTTATTTTACCATCCTCTGGGATATTTTATGTGTCACCTTGATGGCGATGTAACAAGCAATTATACGAGCATACATCATATGGCATTCATTCTTCATTAAATCATTCTAGATACATACATTTGTTTTTTTTACATTGTTAATAGTATGACGTTCAAATTGAACAAAATATCATCAAAACCTGAACATTACATCAAATATGTATATCCGAATCATAGGTAGGTGTCTTCAACAAATACATAGACTAGAGTCGTTTTTTTTTCATATGTAAAATCATTTGCGTAGGAGTTTTATATGATTTTGAATTATAAATGCTTGTTGGAATTTGAAAGAAAGTCAATGTATAGACATGTATATCGATCTGTCTTTCAAAAGTGTATATCTCGGTGTGTAATAATCATCCATAATGACCGACCATTGTTTTTATTATATATTAATACATATCCTACCCATTCTTAACTAGACCTCAAATCAGACATAGAAAAATGTGATAGACTGATTGTGCATGTATATAGAAACTGAACATTTTTAGATATCAGGTTCTACACATTGCCACTTTCAAGCTAAAGATATCGCAACTTTTTTACATAAATGTACAGTTCTATGAATCATTTAGATAAATGATTTGATTATTTATAGATATTTTCATAATAAAATTCGAACGCGCTAAATGTGCTTTACTATGTACCAATAATGGTTTACGGTGTTGATAGGAAACTAGTGACGTCAACACTAACAATGATATAAACGGTGCCGCTTTGTACATCGGTTTTGTCACGTTCATTTTACCATCCTCCGATACATTTTATGCGCCACCTACATGTCGATGAAGACAAATGTATATATATTTCGGTACAACAATCATTTATATGATTACACATCATATGACAAGTTATTATTCATATAATAATTATATATGAATGCATTTGTGTCTTCACATTATTTATAGTATGACTTTCAAACTGAACAAAATATTGTCAACACATGAACATTACTTCAAATTACATGAATATGTCTGATACAAAAACGTAGAATTGCCTCGGTTTTTAGGTGTATAATATTCTGCGGATGTTTTATTTTGAAACGATTTTGAATTATAAATACATACTGGAATTTGAAGAAAGTCTATGTTAAGTTATGTTTACAATAATATTGAGCTTCATTTCAAATGTACGAGTATATGTCTCGGTGTTTAATTATCATCCGTAATAATAATAATACATTATTAATACATGCGTTCGATTATGATGTTGTGGACAGTGTGTACTCCTTTGAATTGTCTGAAAATTGTGACTTCTGGAACAGCATAATTTTTCTACAACCGTTGTCACGTAATATAAATAGTATTTACAATATATTGATATAGTAAGTAATTAATAAGATTCTTTTTTCTTATATTTTCAGTGACAAAATATCACCGTGAGTAATCTCTTTATAATGTTATATTTGATTATATTAACAATGTGTTGTTCAATTATGTACCTGAATATTAACGATAATTCAATATGATAATGCCATTACAATGGTATCTCGCATCGTCGGATTTGAACTGAAGGGTTATGAGATTGTTTATATACATTTTATTGTATGTCATGAGTGTTTCATCTTCGATTCCTGTAAATATGTCAATTTGGTAAAAGTAAGGCCTGTGTTGTACTGACTATGTCTATAATCGTAGTGTCCTTAACGTTTGTTTATGGTTTACGGAGTTAATACAGTGACAAGTAACTACAAAGAAATAATCACGTAAAATGGATTTTACTGGGGTGTCACTCTCGTCTTTAGTTGTATCCTGTTGTTTGGCTAATTATTCTACATCAATCCATCATAGATACATGTACCCTAATACATGTGACTCTCTATGACAAATGTGGTCAATTAATGATATGTTGTTCTGTGTATTACTTGTAGTTTTCTGGCAAAGGAAATTATGTTTGCTATTTGAAGTATTGATAATGTATTGATAGTGCAGTGTCGTATCGGGTCTAACAGCCAGATCGATTTTTAATAACTATTTTCAATTATTTAAAATGTATTCTTCTTGTAAAATAAGAAGTAGGTATGCATTTTACTTGCTGTATTTTCTGTATAAGACAACCAAAATGAGTGAAATCTTCAGCATTATATTTTGATCTGAATAAACAAACTGTTGAAGAACTGCATGTATAATTAGATACAATGCATATGTAAACTCTTAACCCATCCAAGCATTTTCGTAAACGTCATGACAATTAAATACGAATTGTCTTTATACATGTAATGTTAGATATTATTATATTATATTAAACATGATTCATTTATATGGATTCGTTACGGAGATAACGCTTGTGTGGTTATTAGGGCTTATATTGGTGTGTCATTCATGATATGGATGAACTTTAACCTAGGTACCCCCAAACGCAAGTATCATGAATAATTTAAGTGATCATATCAAGTCGACATATTGGAGTATGATTCATATAGTATAATACTACACTGTATTATAATTTAAGTATAATCATACTATACGTATCTTATATCCAACCGCGTATGCATATTGTATATCTGTGAACGTTTCATAATCAGATAATTTAGTACATGTTTTTCATAGATATTCATATTGATATAAATTTCTGATATTTGTCATTACAAAATTAATGTTTTTTTATAAATAGGTTTGTTACATAAATAAGAAATTATCATAAAAAGCAAAATAAATTATACATTTAGAAGTAGGTGCCTATAAACAATTGCAAAAAAAACAACAGACCAAAAAAACTTACTTAACACACATTAGATATTTGTATTCTATTCCAAATTGATTTTATGTTTAACAGACTAAACGATTTTATAGATAAGTTAAGTCACAGCCTGTAATAATAAATGTTTAACAGACTAAACGATTTTATAGATAAGTTAAGTCACAGCCTGTAATAATTAATGTTTTACAGACTAAACGATTTTATAGATAAGTTAAGTCACAGCCTGTAATAATTAATGTTTTACAGACTAAACGATTTTATAGATAAGTTAAGTCACAGCCTGTAATAATTAATGTTTTACAGACTAAACGATTTTATAGATAAGTTAAGTCACAGCCTGTAATAATAAATGTTTAACAGACTAAACGATTTTATAGATAAGTTATGTCACAGCCTGTAATAATTAATGTTTTACAGACTAAACGATTTTATAGATAAGTTAAGTCACAGCCTGTAATAATAAATGTTTAACAGACTAAACGATTTTATAGATAAGTTAAGTCACAGCCTGTAATAATAAATGTTTTACAGACTAAACGATTTTATAGATAAGTTAAGTCACAGCCTGTAATAATAAATGTTTAACAGACTAAACGATTTTATAGATAAGTTAAGTCACAGCCTGTAATAATTAATGTTTTACAGACTAAACGATTTTATAGATAAGTTAAGTCACAGCCTGTAATAATAAATGTTTAACAGACTAAACGATTTTATAGATAAGTTAAGTCACAGCCTGTAATAATAAATGTTTTACAGACTAAACGATTTTATAGATAAGTTATGTCACAGCCTGTAATAATTAATACCAAAAAAGTAAGATTTAAATGAGTTTCACTATGCAGACGTATTTATTATGTAAAATAAGATAAGATAAATTTATTAACGTCTCACTCGTGTACATTCTTGCTACAAATATACATATAAAATGATAAAATTGTAAAAACTTGCACATAACCACTCAATTTGAGTTATGAGAGACAATATGAACAGCTTAGAATTACAAGTACACATACATAAAAACAGTAAAGAATTTTAAATATATCCTTGAAATACAAAATCATTAATTATACAAACACAGTGAAATCATAATATAAAGCATAATAGTTATATACATGTATAAGTGACTTGTGACTAGAATTTCATGACAAGCTTTGGCACTGTATTTTACGATTTCATCATTTGATAGGATGAATTAAAACTTTTCAAGATCATTTAAATAATTAAAATCCGGGAAAACATTTTAAATACATTGATATAAGTTACGTCTGATGTTTTTGTACAGGTTACATGACATACTAGCATGGTATTCATTTTCGACAACATTCATACAATTAAAACAATATCGTTCATCGATTGGTATCCTTTGATATCGTCCAATCTCAATTTTTAGGGGTGCACCACCACAACGAAACTTTGACAGTGCACTTCTATGAGTTCTGGGTATAATATTGTTCTTCACGTAGGTGTCTGTTTCATACGAATGTTTGAAAAGTCTATATGTTCTTAGCTTATTGCTTCCATTTCCTCTAACCGTCTGATCATTGTAAATAGTTTGCAACCAATCACGTTTATACTTATCAAAAAGTTCTTCTATGCAGTTATTGATAATAGTTTTACGCATGGAGTTGCTGTAATGGGTGTCTATCGATACGTTCACTTTCGTACATACTCTGTAGCACCAGTTTCCTGTAGCCAGTCTACGTAAAAATGACCAGTTACAAACCTTATAATTCAGTCTATCTCTAGCCATTGAGTTCAATCGAAACCACTGCGATAGTGTTGATTTCCATTGTTTAGCGAAAGGGGGTAACCAGCACATGTCACCGTTCACACCCGCATTGGATGTGTATCTACCAACTCCTAAGTAAAACCTGATAGCTCTATGCTGTACTGCATTAATGCAGGTATATTATTTCGTACCCCAGATAGCTGCTCCATAACTGATTGTTGGCCATACTATGCAGTCATATAATTTTGAATATACTTCATACGGCATACCTTCTGTCGTTTTAAATTTAGATACCAGTAACCCTAGGGCACGTGTAGCTGATTTTGATACATATTTGGCGGTGATATTATAGTCTAATGTATCGGACAAGTTGGGACCTAAATATCGGTATTCACTAACACACTGAAGATCATTTCCGTTACAGTTAAATCTATAATCAGTTTTTTTGGTTGATTTAGATCTAAAATACATTATTTTACTTTTATTTTGGTTAATCGTCATTCTATTTTCTCACACCATGTAGTTAAAATACTCAACAGTTCTTGAAGTTCACTTTCAGTTTCAGCGATGAGTACTAAATCGTCCGCGTACAATAAGTGACAAATGTTAGTTTCATTTATTCGTACTCCTAATCCTGTTTGGTTAAGGTGAAGACTTAGATCGTTTAGGAAGAAGCTGAACATAGTTGTTGAAAGTAAACAGCCTTGCTTTAATCCAATGTTTTGGCTAAACCGGTCTGTTCTGATATTGTTTACTTTTACAGCACATTTAACACTAGTATAGAGTGATTTGAGAGCGTGTAGAATTTTTCCTTGGACACCGATATTTGCTAGTTTTTTCCATAATTTGTCTCTGTCTATTCGATCATACGCTTTTGAAAAGTCAATGTATGCTACGAATTATCGTTGTCAAAGTTGATAGCTGGTCAATCGTACTTCTGTTACGTCGGAACCCGTTTTGATCCTCGGCAATAATTTTATTGTCTTCAGCCCATTGTGTTAACCTTTTATTAAGTAACGCACAATATGCCTTGTAAATCGCTCCAGTTACCACTATACCGCGATAATTAGAGGAGTCTTTCAATACATGGGTTATATTGCCGTAGCTCCATGCATTCGGAATTGTGCCAGTTTCAAAACATATACAAAATAGTCTATGGAGAAAGTAAATGCATGGTTTTGTTTGTATCACTTAAGCGGGAATCTCATCGTGTCCTGGTGATTTTTTTTTATTTAGGGATTTCACAGCTTTCTCTACATCAATAATGTTTATACCACTGTTCAAAGAGTCGGCATCATATCGTATATCTGGTATGCTTGTCGGATCCTGATCATTTCGGTCATGATTAATAACATCGCAGTTTAAGAGATTCTGGAATGTATTTTTCTACTTTAACATTATTTTATCGACCGAATTTGTTAATGTACCATCTTCTTGTGATACCTCCATTGGTATTTGTTTGTTTCGTTCAGAACCAACTCCAATTTTACCGATTGTCTTCCAAAATTCGCCAGATTTATTATCACTACAAGATTTAAATAGATTATCCTGCATTTCACGCCAATATTCGCTTTTGCGACGCTGTACATTGCGATCGAAAAATTTGAAAGAACTATATCTACTTAACTGTTCATAAGGTACTAGACAATACTCCACTACAGAGGCTTCTCTAAGTGACACACTTGTATAGTCATTTACTTCAAAATTTCTACCATTCTATATGCACAGATTTGTACTTAGAAGAAATTCAATCAGAGCACCACAATGTTGACTTGATTTAAAGTCTACCACGTTTCTATCATTAATCTCGTCGACACCTCGTATATAGTCATCATGGTCACCAACTCGTATGTTAAAGTCGCCCATAACAGTAACGAGACCTTCCGTTTGGTATTGATATACGTTTGACATTAAAGTATCTAGGAAGTCATTCACGTTAACACGCCGTGATGAGTTTGATGGGGGGTAAGTAGCAAACACAGGCTAACAGTGATTCCTTTGATTGTCGTTCAAGTAGTTTAATCCACAAGATACCGTCTGTCTCGCAATCTAGTTTTTTAATATCAAGTTGTTCATATAGTTCATTACGTATAAGGAAGCCTACACCACCGCTTCCTTTGGGCGCGTTCACGTGAATACTTCGTCTGTTATGACCGATCCATGTATATCCTATTAAGTTTAAGTTACTTTCATTCACTAAGTGGGTCTCTGCTAGGCCAATTATATCAAGGTTCAAATAATTCAAACACTTCGACCTGATTGTATAATTTTGTGACTCCTCATTTTTGTTAAAACCGATACAGTTCCAAAACCCGCATGAGACCTAATCTCTATAGTGCCTGTTATGTGAAGGTTGAGATCTTCTATAGTTATATTCACGTGATTGTTGATAATCGTTATCATGTGATCTGCATCTGTCTTGTCCGGTTTGGTTATCGTTAGGGTAATGAGGAGTTGTGTGATATCTGTATCCGGTTGTATTTCGTGCGTTAGCGTTATGGTAACTAGTGTAACCTCTTGGTCTGTTACCATCTCGTTCGTTTGTCGATTGATAATTTCTTGTTCGCCTATGAGAAACTTGTTGCCATTCACCATCGTCGATTTTACGAGTGCTGGTAGGGTTCTCACGCGCAACAAGTTTGTTTCCACGGACATACACTTTGTCTTTACCGATCGCATTAGCTATTGTTCTTAGATTTGATATGGTGTCTCTCTCTTTCCGGGGCATGTCATGTTCAACATATACGTTTGCAAACAATCTGGTTCTTCGTAACTTCGACTTTGCGTTCATTAGTGTTGCCTTTTCTTCTCTATTTCTACATTCAGCAACTATTACGCCTGTTTCACCGTTACATTTAGCTCCTTTTCTGTTTGCTTCAACAACCGTAGCGTTCAACTGTAAGACATCTGTAATGAGTGAATTCACTTTATCTGTCACGTTTTCATTCACACTTTCTGGTAAATTTCTGATCACTATATTATTAACAGAGTGTCTGGTCTCTGACGTATCCATCATTTGGCGATCACCTTCTGAATTAGATTTCTGCGAATTGCTCTCTTTTAATTCATTTAATTCATCTCTCTCTTTCTGTATTTCCACATTGAATTCTTTCTTAATTTTCTCTAAGGCCGGATTCATTGTCTTTTGAATTCGTTTCTTTATTTTGGCGTCCATACTTGTTTCCAAGCGTTCTATGCGTTTAGACAGCCCTCCAATTTGGTCCGTTAGCTTATTAATGGCTGTAACTATACACATGCTTTCATTAGTTGATTGATTCGAATCAGTTTAAGGTGCTATGTCGTCTTCTTGTAGAGGGCGTTTTCTTCCTTTACCGCTTCCCTTTGTTGGTTTCGATGGACCAGGCGTGGATGTATCCGGTGAGGTAGCCTTGGCTTGACGGCCCTTGCCATTGCTGATACACCTTTTCTTTACACTTGGAGCTTCTGACGGTGAGGGTCCAGATATGAGCGATTGAGATTGTGTACTTTCACTTTCATTTCTTACAGTAATAATAGTGGTGTTTACAGTGCTTTGATTTTGATCACGGCTGTGATTCGTATCTACCGGAGATTGCGTCTCAGTTCCGTCGGATAATTGTGTATCATTGTCCGGATACAACAAAGAGTATATATTAATGTCTTCAATCTCACTACTTGTGGTTGTAGCCATCATGGTACCGTTATATCCTGGGGCAATATCCAGTCTTGTTGAGCGTGACCCTTGTACTGATTCACTATATTACAGTTAATCTTCCAATAGGACTAAGATCGATGGTTAGCCGGGAGCTATGTTATATGTTGATGGCAGGTTGAGCGATAATCACAAATGTTTATTACGTGAACAATAGAATTACGGAAAAAGACAAATAACTCACAAATCACAACGTATATTCCAAAACCAAATCACTTATCAAATTCCACAGTTTATAAGGTCCAATTCCATATAAATTTTATTCCGAAACTCAATTTGTAACTCATAAACTTTAGCATTTATAGCGGAGGTTCAATTTTCACGACCTGAACCGGAAGCTATCACTAATATATATGTATGTATGTATCATACCTTACACTATAACTATTATACTAAGAGCTAATATAAATTGTAGGTTAGTTGATTATAGCGGTATCATAATTAAAATACTATGTAAGCAATATTTTCTCAAACAAGTAATCATACAATCGTACGATATTTTACACCATTCGAGAATAATGTATTGAAGATATGAAAATATATAAATATATTACTTGACACGACCCCAACATGCACACATTTCAAAAATTACTTCGCAGGAAAATGTATCAGAAAGAAAAAGTCAGAGTGTATATATTTCCCAAGCTTTTCAAAATCGAGATACACTGATAAATTAAATTTATGTTGTAAATATTCACGATTTAACACATGACTAGCAAGTGTTTGTATATAAACTTTATTTGTGCAATTTGTTTTCCTACCATATCATTTCAATAGTCTTGAAAACTTTAATGATTGTGTTTATGTTACTTTTATATGTTGTTGTTACTCAATACAATGGTATTGCCTAACGGCTGCATCATTGATCTACAGAGCACTTTGTCTAAGAACCACAGATGGTCTTATTAGCGGGGTTCTACTGTATAGTTAAATAATATATATAATTGAATACAATAATCTTCTGTATATTGACCAGCTCCCTTCTGTCACGTATGTTGTAATGTACGTCAATATAAGTTGTATTCTGTTTCCCATAGGCCTCCGGCGTAATGAATTTTAAATTTAAAAAAATCTCAGGAAATAGTAGTGAATAATTTGTAGATAAAGCAATTGTACATTATCAACTTCAGATTACTTTTTGTGTTTCCATATGTGAATCTTGCATTCATTTAATGTAATAATATGATATACATTGTAACATGCTTTTTCTATTATTTATGACTGATCAACATTTCTTGAATTTAATTTGATTTTATTTGTACGTTTTCTGTGTCTTAAATAATAATTATGGTTTGCAAACGTGAAATATTAAAATTTATATTTTGTTTTCATGCAATCAAAATAAGTATGGTGAAGGAATATAATGAAGTATACAACACGCGATGTAAAGGTTTCATGCAATGCCATATAATTTTCATTATATCTTACACTTCATAATCCTCATGATGTTGGTGACTGGTGAAGCTTGTATGTTACATGAAAATGACACAAAACTAAATTGAGAAAGGACTTTATTTTGTAAAGCCAGAGATCTTATACACAGAACAAGGTTCTAACAAATCATATATAACAGAATGAAGCTTTACTGAATAAAGCCTAATGACAGTATCTAAATAATAAGTTTACATGAAAACATGTATGGGCTAAACAAAGTGCCCTACATATAATTTCTACATATAATGAAATGTTGTAAGTTAACTAGCCGCCGAAACTTTAGAGGAAGGATTATGGGAGGTGGTGGTAAATTTTGAAAATAAAACGATATCAGAATATAATCGTAATCTGCGTATTGAAAATAAAGCTGCAAGTGCGTCTTCCGGAAATGTGAGTGCGCATGCGCGTTCCAAACCACGGCGTGCTTGCGTGACTAATAATCACGGTGGCTAGTCAATGAATGAAATGAGAAAAACACGGCGGCTAGTCAACAATACCGTAAATAGATCTAGAAACTAGATCTATAATAACAACACCATTTTCTGTCATAAAACATTTAATACAAGTATAAAAATCATATATAGAATTAAGCGCTCAGGTTATAGAATGCAGAGTTTTGTAGGTGAATTGATTATAGCGGTATCATGATTAGCTCTATAAATGTGTGTTAGCTAACAATTTCTAAAAGGAAATAATTATGTAATATCATTTACTATACATGGGTCTTGGCATTTGTTTATAGAATATAGGGTGTCCCATAATATCTGTTACCATTTGAATCACTTGTATTTCTTGTTTAAAGTTAATGTCATGGACAATAATGAAAGACGACATTTACAACATCATAAAGTTTTATTTGATATGCCACTTGTAAGAAATATATTACTCATACCCAAATTACGAAGCAGAATTGTCTATAGTACATGTTCCACGTGACATCCATTTTGCGATATGACGACGTCGCAGCGCTTTTTGAAATTATTGATCACAGCCTGGCAGGTTCCAACGTTTATTTGTCTGATTTCCCGTTTGATGTTCAACTTCAGTTCAAGGAGAGAACTAGGTGAGGGTTTGTAGACTTTGTCCTTCAAGTAACCCTACAAGTAAAAGTCTAGTGGACTCAAATCTGGTGAATGAGGTGGCCACACATAATTTGTTTTGAGAGAAATTATCCTGTCTTGAAATGTCTTTTGTAACCTCTCAAGAACTAAAGATGAGGTGTGCGGTGTGGCACCATCTTGCTGGAACCACATAGAGGAAAGATCTATTCCCTTTCGTCGAAGTGCTGGAATAAATTGGCGTCTGAGTAAATGCAAATATTGTTCGCTGTTTATTGTTTCAACATCTCCATCCTCATCTTCAAAGAAGAATGGCCCAATAATGCCTTGGGTACTCAATGCGGCGAAAACGGTTACTTTGGCACTATGGAGAGTTTGTTCAAAGTAATAATCTGGTTTTTCATCTCCCCAGTGACGACAATTTTTTTATTCACAGTAGAATTTAGATAAAAATGAGCTTCGTCTGAAAACCACAGCATGTCAACTATAGCAGGATTAGCATTTATCCAGTGAGCAAATTGTAAACGGCACTGTATATCATTGTCTTTCAAATGTTGCATGACAGATATTGTGTATGGAGTTAATTTCAAGTCCAAGCGTAGAATTCTGTGTGCACTAGTACGACTTACAGTGTTAGTTATGTCACCGAGTAGCTTTCGTACCGACCTTTGTGGAGTTTCCGTAATTGAACGTTGAACATCAGCAATATTTTCTGCGATTCTCACAGTTTTGGGTCTCCCTGTATTGAAATGACGGCTATCTTCTACTGATCCCGTTCTTTCAAAGCGGTCGACAATGCGCTTAATTTGCATCTTCGATAAAGCTTTTCTATCTGGGTGGCGTTTTGCCATTTCCCGGATCACCCTTGTTGGAGAAGAGGTTAAATAATACAATTTAACAACTTCTGTATCAAAAGTACACGACAACGACATCTTTAAAAAACATCTGACGTCAATGACGTCACTTCCTCTTAAACGACGTCAACTACTTTCCCGTACTTAATAGAACAGAAAACTTCACTCTTTTCCTGTTCATTTGATGTCTGATTCATTTGTTTCTCACAAAATGCAATGAAATGACACTAATTTGAAATGGTAACAGATATTATGGTACTATACATTGCAACTTATTATTGATATGATTTAAAACTGATCAATGTTTCTTTCATTTAATTACATGGTACTTGTCTAAACATTTTCATTTATCCTACAGAACTGATTGATGATTAACACGTTAAGTGTCTAGATATGTATTGTGTTTGTTGTTAGACGAACCATTACGGACAATACACAATAATGTGTATGCTTATATTTGTCACTGAATTCAAACTTTGTGAAGCAACGGTCGTACATTATTCCATTATGATCTTCCATTCATTTTAATAATGTAAAATATCGATACGGTCAACATCTTTTCTCACACGTATTTTGTGAATGTAAAATGGGCATGTAGTGTATCATATCTTACACAATATATACCTTAGCACTTACATAATCGACCGTAGAACTTGTAGATAAGTAAATCATACCGGTATCACAATTTACATTGTTAAGTCATGTAAGCAGATATTTATACATACTAATTAATAAGTCATTTACTTTGGATTATAATTTTGTCCTATTTGATGCTATTCGAGAATTATATTCCGTGTATAATGACCTACAACACACATCAAGCTATATTATAAGTCACCCTGAACAAACCATGTCAGTGTATGATGATGTTCAGAAATTTTTAAAAGTATATGACAAATAAACTTTTATTTCGTTTACCTCACACTTACCAGTAATAAATGTATTATATACTGTGTATTTATTCGGGTGTTCGTTTATTTGTACACATAGTTTTATAGATGAGGTATTTATACAATCATTTTATTTGTATACTTGTTCATGTACTGTCTAGATCAGAAATAAAATGTTTACCCGACCATAGGACAGTCATCATTCGACATAATTCAAACTTCGAAATTCAATCTGAATGTTATAAACATTACATGTGGACGTATTATTCCCAAAGGGGTAGGTTCACTTAGGGCCTAAAATGGCCCTGTGCCAGATTACCTTGATATTTTGACAGTATAATATATTGGATGTTTCTTCATCAAAAACATGTTTTCAAATTGTTCTGAAATGAGTATTGTTGTCATAGCAACGAAACTTTTTTTTTAAATAAAAATGGAAAAACCTCAAAATTTCTGTTCCATGGCCTCAATGTACTATTTATTAAGTGTATATGATTGTTCATATTGACTAATGTGACAAGATATTTTTATTCCATGGTTGCTATGGAAACGTGGAAGTCACGTGACTGGGCATAATATAGCGGTGTTTCGTGTTTATATCGATGATATACGAATTATTTTGACAAAATTTATACAGTAGAAAAAATAACATACATATATCAAGAATGTGTGAAGTAATCATTTACGTGACGCTGAAGGTTTTCGTAATATGACGTAATTAGCGTGCCCTCCTACATAGTTACATCACAGATAATTTCATCAAATATCGAAAGGAAAAAAATCGTAAAAAGGTCTCTGCCGTTCAAAATTAACTGGCAATTAAATTTTCAACATCTATTTTCGCAATTATGCTAAAAAAACGGCTAGAAAACACCTTGGTATAACAATAATCGAATATGAAAGTAGCATACCACACACTACGATCCGTCATCCTCGCCTAGTACCGTTCGAATAACTGGAAATTTAAATATGAAGTCCCACACCCGACACATTTATATTTTGCATATGTGTTGTTTACATTCTGACTGATAATTGTTCAAAGTTTCGTGGTGTCGGTTGGAGGACTTCATACTAAAATATCGAAAAAATGTACGAGGGTGTCATATCAGTTCCCAGCAAAGTTGGTCGAAATAATTATATTGTTTTGGATGAATACTGAACGATAGATGACATGCTATTCAGAATGAATAATAAAACTAGCATTTACTTCATTAGTAAAGTTCTGTCAAATAAGAAAATCTCCGACAAATCTCCGTCGAAGCCAAATAAACCGTTTATCCGATTAATGTATCAATATCCGAATCGCTATTATTGTTAACAAAGGGAGACAAGTCGGTTGTTTACAGACGCAGCGTTCTTTGTACAGCGTCTCGTAATACGGACGGTTATTGAAGTAATAACTGAAGATAAATCGACGAATCAAGTAAGTATTTGATCTCCCTTATGTGATATGTTCATGTGTTCATGATACGAGGCTATAGGTCTATATATGTAAGGTTAAATAGCCTCACTTTGTATGCATACTGTAGTTCATGATGCCGCGCGCTCAAGACATTCCAATTTGATGACGTAACAATACTTCGTGTCATGCTGTGCAGGGCCGTAGGAAGCGGGGAAGGAATGGGGCAATAAATTCGATTGTAATGATATTTAAAAGTTCAAAAGTGACTATACCCCCCCCCCTGTAAGACTGTTTAAAGTCAAAATTACCCCCCCCCCCATTTGAAATTTCTTCTTACAGGCCTGTTGTGACCCAATGCTAGATTCTAATGTTTTAATGCTTTAGCAAATCTAATAGATTTTCTATTATTTTTTTATTATCTATTGCATTTTAGTTTTTATCATACATGTTTGTGAATTGTTGTGTGCAGGTGAAACTAAAATATAAATAATGAGTCACTCAGTGATAAAATCCATGGTCTTCACTGGGGTTTGAACCCTTGATTCCCAGCACTGTATAGGCACTCAACCATGTCACAAAATAGATAACCCAATAACAAGGCTGTTGAAATTGGCCAGTATTCCTACAAGTTCTAATATTGTATGAAATTAATATGGCCTATTGATGCAGTAGTGAGGATACAGAGGAATGTCTACCATTTGTCAGATGTACTGCACTGTAGTGAAATTGGTGTTCATGTTGTTGTCACAGAGGACCATGATGTTTTAACATCATTGTAAAACATGTATAATTTTATAATGCCAGTACTGTATGGATTACAAATATTCATAAACTCAATTATAATAGTATCTCAGCATAATTTGCATATATTTGTCTTCTTTCAGAATCATATTATGTTAGTTCAGATGTATATGAAGTGTAAGCAGTTCTGGGCCTTCTGATAGTTAACTAGTAAGTATGCATATGGTCATAATACCCCAGCAAATGAAGTTTGACAGGGGGGTATGTTGGAGTCACTCTGTCGGTGAGGCAGTTGGTTGGTCTGTCCTCATTCAATATCACAAGTTTGTGGAGCGAACTACTTCCACATTCCTGAAGCAATTGCAGTGAAGGTTCAAATATGTCATCACCGTGGAGTGTAGATGTACAAGACATAATTTTCATGCCCGGTGATTCACTCATTCCAGAGTTATTTGCCCTTAAACTTAGCCATGTAGTAATCCGTATACTATTGCATTCTTAGACTATAGTGTCAAAGCGAAGGTGGGGGTATATGTCACTTCTGTTACAAAGGCTTTGAGCAGAGCGCTAGTTCAAAAGATGTTTAGTTTCTCAAGAACTTCTTCAAAAGACAAAAACAGAAACATTTTTATGTTCCTTAAAGCATATTTTCCCATTTGTACTTGAATTTTATCTAAAATGAGAATTTTTCTGAAATGTATATGAGGATGAATGTTTAACTGATACTTATTTTGTACATCTCATGATATGTGTGCATAACATAAAAAATGAAATTATAGTGTTAATCAAATGCTATTTTTCAAAATCTCATTGAATCTGGTAGATTGATGATTTATTTAATTTGTCTTTATATTATATTTTCAATATTTACCTGTCAATTATTTCTCTTTCAGATTTTTTGAGTCATAACAAGTATTCACCACTGATCAGAGGAATTTCAATATACTGCTATGATGAAGCCATTAACATGCAATATACTGGTTATTACATGTGGTGACTGTGATGTTTTCATGAATGTGTCACTATGAACAGTATTTCCAATAATGTACAAAATTGAAACAATTCAGATTAATAACATTAAAATTGTGTGCATTGTTGAAATATATATATATATATGAACTTTACACTGAAGATATCTAATTAATGGTATTAACTTTTGTATTGTGTATGTTCATTGGTAAAACCCTTTTGACATATTGTATGTATTGTTTGCATGTGAAATAAATGTAGATTGCTAAAGTACACATCAGACATTCTTATTTACTTACACAATGATTATACAATGAGTTTTACACTCAAATTCAATTTATACATAAAACTGGTACAAGAAAATATCAATACAATATACTACATGTACATTAACATCAAATATACTGCAAGATCAACCAAGTAGAATATTTCTAATGTCAAGCAAAAATATTCTGCTTTTTGGAGGAAAATCAATGCACTCCGTTGCAAAAAATATCTGAATGCAATACAAAGTAATGCTGTACTATTTATTGCTGAACTATCAATGAGAGGATTTGGCACAGACATTTTGTCATAAAAAACCTGTCCCTTAGTTGCAATGGTAACTGAATTGGAATTATTCTTTTCAATAATGTTGGAAATGATATCAGTTTCTACATATAAATTGTTTGATGTCCAAATGAAGGGAACATAAGGTGAAATACATTATATTAGACAAAATATTTCTTTGTTTAAACTGGTCATATAAAATAATTCAGTTGCCATGGAAACAAAATATCTAAGAACATTGCTATACAATGTAATTTCATTAAATCGCATGGATTTATGAAAATTTGTGTGACTAAATTGCATTTTTGAAGAAAACTCAAAAATGAGATTTAAAAAAAAATAATTTCAACAGGTTACCATGGCAACTAAAATAATACATATATAAATATTGACCATATCCCTGTCTCTGTCATATACAACAAAAATTATCACATTTCGTCCAATCATTATATGTAAAATGGTGTTTTTTTCAATTTCTAGCAAAAAAGTATTTCTGTTGCCATGGCAACGCTTCTTATAGTGGAGCTTTAAAAATCATGTTTTCTTCAAATATGATGAATAGTGAACATATAATGAGATTTTGGACAGAATTTGACACAGGGCCATTTTTGGCCCTAAGTGAACCTACCCCTTTGTACTGAACTAGAATTAACTACATTATAATGATATGTTTGAACATTAAAGTTACAAACAAAATATGAAAGCCATAAGGTATTGTATTGAAACATTATACAAAGCTCGAATATAATATTTAATTGTTACAATAGCAATATGTTTAATATCAATACAACTGTAACATACCTTCAAGAACAACATTTAGTTTATGTGTCAGTATTGGCCGTGCGTTTTTCATGACCAAAACATAATGCATGAATGTATAAGTCTTCAGAACAGCAGCGGGCGGATTCCCATAGGCGTATAAAAATCGCAAATGCATATAACTTGCACTTCTGTTTATAAATATTTGTAAATGAATATTATTGATTCAACATTTACAATATTTAGTACATGATACATAGTTACATACTATGGAACATTGTAATGACATGTTATTAATGTATCGTATACGTCATGAATGAGAACATTCCATATTTGGCGCATTTTTATGTTAGGTTATCATAACGCAAGTTTAATTTATTATGTGCTTCCTTATATGGTTTATGCATGAGACATGTATGGTTACTAGTGTTTATATGGATGTATCATTTATCAAGTGCTCTATATAGTATGGATGAGCTTTTAACCTTGTTTTACTACGTATACGCATTTACATTAAATGGCATTTGAAATTATCATACATATCTTAAATAATCATCAATTGGTATTTTCGCCCTTATAGTTCTATGGTTTTATTATCAAAATGTGTTGAACTGTTCATTAAGCAACAAACTGAGTTAATATGAATTAAATACCTATCTTTTTGGTATTCCATTTACTATTGGTCTTGGCATTTATTTGTATAATACACACGATATATTAATATTTTATTGATGTATTAAAAGTTTCTTTCATTCAATTTCAGGTTGGATTTGTAAGTATTTTCATCTGACTTACTTCCTGCAAGTTTCTTGTATCGTAATTAACCGATGGTTTAGACACGGTCAATGAGAATTTAACCTTTTGTTCTCATCCATTACAAAATTGTACAATTAGTGTGATAATTGGAATATTATGAGGTCAAACATACATACAATGACAATCATTTACGCATATAATCTCGTTCGCATTAAATGGCTGCCTTGTAAACAACGCTTATACATTAGTCAATTCATCTTCATAATGTGAAATATCGATATTTTCAATATATTATCTCTTATCAAGTATAGTGTATCATATATTACACCATATGAAACATAGCGCATGTGTAGCTCTAGATCACATTATTTTATAGGTAAGTAAATCACAATTGTATCATGGTTTGCATTGTTAGGGCACGTAAGCGAATATTTACTCACGTTCCTGAATGAGCTACCTAACACCGATTTTATAATAACATCGTCATATTTGACAATATTCGAACAGTGTAGTGCTCGTATAATGACCAAATGTATCGTTTTATTCATTTACTAAATCCATCAAGCTATTTCAGTAGTCAAACTGAACAATGCATGTCCATGTAATGTGGATGTAAGAAACATTTTAAAGTAAATTACCAGACAAATGATTTTTATATTGTTTACCTCACACTTACTAGTTATATATGTATCATAATATTATACTTTTATAAGTATTTATTCGGGCGTTCCTTTAACATTGTGAGGTATTTATATAAAAATTAAAGCTGTTTACTAGTTCATGTACTATCTAGATGAGCAATACAATGTTTACCCAACCATAGGACAGATAACATTAAACATTACTGAAAGTTCCAAACATAATATGAAAGCCATATAACATAACATGTAGGTATTTTATTTAAACATTATATTAAGCTCGAATATTAGATGTAACTATAATATAAAACTTTGACATAGCTTCAAGTGCAACATTAAGTTCATGTGTCAGCATTGGTCACGTGCGTTTCATGATCAAAACAAAACAAATACATGTATAAGTCTTCACAACAAGCACTTGTAGAAGTTATAACTATGTCGTGTATAAAACAGGATTCAAATAGTTTATATTTCGTATATCATTTAAATTGTATCAAATGACTGTAGTAATGCTTACATGATGTAGTAAAACATTTTGGGTTTTAACACAGTGGAGTAATGTTCTCGGACAACTTTGCATTGAAACTTTTTGAGTTCTAATATTGAATTGCATGCAATGAAAGGCGTTTGATCAGATCAGCTGACGTTTTAATATCGGATCTGTAACAATACGTAGATGTTCTAAAGCCAGGTGTTATCTGTATGCATGATCCCTTAGTTATATAACTACACGTTTCACATCAGGCATATAACAATCAAAACTAAATGTGTCATTACAATTGATCGCAACTACATAATATAATATAATCGTATGAACAAAAACGATTCTGAGTTTGTGTGCTTTGTGGTTTACCTAAAAATGACTGAAACTTACAACATGTCTCTATTTGTCGCTAATCACGACACTTCTGCTCACTTAGTGTAAACATATAACATACGTCTAATTAGCAAAGGCAAATGGACAGTACTGGGAGATTTCTGTTCAGAGTTAAACTCATGACATTTATAATGTACGACACTATGTATATGATACTTTACTGAATTAACAACAAGTAATTATTGCGATCCCCACCATTTTTGTCAACACTGTAATAAAGATATTACATTCAAAGAAAAATGTTAATAATAAATAACGAGACAAACCAATCAAAGAACTTATAAATATACTAATACGGAAGTTATCATGTACTAGCATAGAACATGTATGCAAAATTGTAATTTGATATCAATCATCATATTGTGTACAAGTATTCGTCCTGAATATATATTCATGAGTTACGAGATTAAAAGGGTAAGAAGTGAAAACAATAATAATAAAAAAATGACGTTTACTGTGGTGCCACTTTCGTCTGTCTTTAATTGTATCAAGTTGTTTGGCAAATTATTTCACATCAATCCATCATAGATTCATGTACATTAATACAAGTGTTTCATTATGACTATGTTTGTTTTCCGTCGAATTGTCTGGTAAAGTGCATTTTGTGTGCTGTATGTAATATTAATAATGTAATCATAATGTAGTGACGTGCAAATGTTGAACCTACCTGTTAGATTTATTTTTGATGACCATTGCCTATTGTTATTGTTTTTTTTATAAAACAAGTAATGAATATGCTTTTTCTTATAATGGTTTCTCAGTGAGTGATGTCTTAAACTGTCTATATGATTTCTATCTGAATTGACAACTGATAGTTTAATTATACGCATGGCTGTATAATAACATTAAATTTGTTTACGCTTGTACATCGGCAATATATGACTGGCGAAATGGAATTATAAACAGAACAGTATTGTGTATGAGACTTGTATGGTTACTAAGGTTTATATAGGTAAACCGTTTATCAAGTGTACCATTGTATGGATTACTACGCATACGCATTTAGATTAAAGAACATACAACATTAAAACGAATATCTCAAATATTCATTCATAGTTGGTATCTTTGTACCAATACTTTCTATAATTTTATTATCAAAACGTGCGCTGAAGTGTTCATTAAGCAACCTACTGAGTTAATATGAATTACATACTTATCTTTTTTGGTTTACCATGTACTAGTAGTATATTTAGGTCTTAACATTCATTTGTATAATATACCCTATATATTAACATTTTATTGATGTGTTAAAAGTTTCTTTCATTCAATTTTATTTAAGTATTATATAAGTATTTACATTTGTCTTACCTCCTGAAAGTTTCCTGTATCTTAATTGACCGATGAATTAGACACGTTCAATGAGAATTTATATGTTCTATTTTCATGCATTAGACAGAAGTAAAATGAGTACTATATATTCTATATGTTTAACAACACACTTACTGTTAAAAGTATTTATTCGGGCGTTCATTTGACATTGTACATAGTTTTATAGATGAGGTATTTATAAAAAATCATAGCTGTTTACTAGTACATGTACTATCTAGATAAGCAATACAATGTTTACTAAACCATAAGTTACATTAAAAAGTATTCCAAAGACAATATGAAAGCCATAAAGCAGAACATGTAGGTATTTTATTCCGCATATCATTTAATATGTATAAAATGACTGTAGTAATGCTTATTATGATATAGTGAAACATTTGGGGTTTTAACACAGAGTAGTTATGTTCTCGAACAACTCAGTCAGACAAGTTTGCATTGAAATGTATTAAGTTAAAATGTAAAATTGCGTGCAATATGGAGTGTTCAATCAACTGACGTTTTAACATCGGATCTGTAACAATGCATGGTGGTTCTTAAGCCACATGCTATCTGAATACATGATCCCTTAATTATATTACTACATATATCACATCAGAAAATCCATACTAAATGTGTCATTACAATTTATCGCAACCAGTTTATACTCATGTGCATAATAATAGCCACAAAAAAGATACTAAGTTTGTGTACTTAATGGTTTACCTATAAATGTCAAAAACGTACAATTCTATGTGACAAATCTCAGGCTGTCGCGTATTACACCACTTATACTTCCCGCCTACTGTGCTTAGTAAACAAGTACTGTAAACCTCATGACATATGTCTCATCATCCAAGAAATAGACAGCACAGTGAGATTTCGGTTCAAAGTTATACTCATGACATTTATATATTACATTTTACCGTTTTAACAACCAGTAAATATTGCAGTCAACACCGACTTTGTAAATAATATATCACATTTTTATATTCCAAGAAAAAGATAAATAATAAACAACAAGATACACTAATCAAACAATTTTTATTAACAAAAAACATATAATTGCGGAAGTTAGTACTGCGAACGTACGCCATGATGTTTGTGAATCGATAAATCTTAAATATAGAAAAGTGTGTATTGACCAAAATTTTATCCTCTATGATCTTATTACAAATGTATTTTTTTTATTAAGGATGTTTTAGAAATTACTGTTAATGTGTCTTATTTAAACAAATATGGAACCCTTATCTAATGATGGGTTAATCAGCATATAGAGATATTTGCTTTATTTTCAATACTTAAGAATAAAAATATTTTTACAGACTAATTATAAATGTAACTGAATGAACCTTTTAAACATATTTTGTGCAAACGATATGGTTCTTTTATATGCTCACATTCCGGCTTGAATGTGTACGTTCAATATACTTACATCATTGATTACTGATCATAAATGTATTTTGATTTCTTTTCAGTGTTAAGAGGTACATATTTTTATTATATTTTATCGTACTGCTTTCCGCCTTTACATTCGTCATACAGAAATCACTTATCTAGTTTATATTAGAACTTAAGAATATGCATACAGTATTGGGACTCATTAATATTAGGAACATTGCATCTCAGTTAAATGTCATCCTTACACAGCTTGTCGGTGACTACAAATAAGACATTCTCCGTATCAACGGTTTTCGACATTTATGAGTTTTCCCTGACTCAATACTTTCTTTTAAAACATCATTGAATAGTAATAATTTAATATCTAAGCTCTCCTTTCAGAAATACTTGAATGTTGCAAAATGTCCTTTACATACCATAACGTTTATGTGCATCCATACCGTCCATCTCGATTATTTAACATAGTAACATCGATGTTTTTGATAAAATCGCGCATTTTCTCTCCCTGGATGGATAGGTACGAATTTATTTTTAATTATACTTTAATCTTCAGAATTGAACAGAAATCATGTGTTGTTGAAAATAGTTCCATAATAACTCAATAGTAACAGAATTATAAACCTTCAAAATACTGTCCGGGCATATTTTTGTGAATAGGATAGTGTCTCTCTCAGCATGCATTGGACAATAGTGGCTTATATTATCATGAGTAGACAACATATATTGTTATATTTTAATCAATGTTATCATTGATCATCTTCGTCCTTCCACTCCCACTATCATCATCAAGTGAGGTTCTACCTTCTATAAAACGCTTGTGTCATTTATAAATTGACAGTTTTGCAAACTGGAGGTTTCATCCGATTTTCCAGAATTCTCACAATATTGTTATCATTCAGTATTACATAAATTATCCGTTATATATTACGTCACAGCCGACGTCATACACGATGTTCACATTAATGCGCGGAATTTCGAGAATTTTATTTACAACTAAAAGCATGATAGATATCATAACATAACATGTATGTTTTCTGAAAAACGTTGTACTCCATGAACGTAAAACATGGTTTCCATCATAGCAAGCATAATATTATATACATTTTCTTGGTCATCTGATGTTATATAGTAAATTAGGTTAATTGATGTATTTAGAACCCATCGAACAAAAAATCTAGAGTATCATTCCATGCCAAAGGTGCAGGATATAGTTTTGGCGTTGTTAATTCGTTCGTCCGACCGTTCGTTCGTCCGGATGTCCGTCACACTTTTTGAAACTTGCTATAATTGTTTTTTGAAATTCAAAATTAAGTGAAAGGTGTACTTATCTAGAAACATAACTTGTTATGCATTTTGGCTAAAGTATCCCCCTTTTCAACATAGACAATTTGTCACTTTCGATGTGACTAAAAATAACTTGGCAATAACTTGGATAGTACCAAAGGCAACTGCATGAAACTTGATAAATTGGTAGAGCGTTATTACTAGAAGAGTTCTGATCAAGAGCCATAACTTTGTCATGCCTTTCGACTAAATAATCTCCCTTTCTAAATTATAGAAAAATGCAATTTTACTGTCACTTAAAATATTCAATATAGATGAAAAGGGTTTGAATACTGATCATAAGCCTCCAAAAGTAGTTGCAGGTAAATTGAACAAACCCAAGCTATAACATCCGGTAAGTCTAAAACTGTAACACTTATTGGTTGTTTTAATGGTGTTGGCTATCAAGTTCCACCCTATTTTGTATTACCTGGAGAAAGAATACTGCCAAGACTACTAGAAGGGTCTTCTGCAGGCGCTGATGGTACTGTCTCTTCTTCACGAAAAAACATCTTTTTAAATACCTTCCAGTTAGAGGTTCAGACACATACATATTTATACTTTATGATGGACACAAAAACCATGTTTCTCTTAGTTTGATAGAGTGGGCTAAGCTGAACAATATCATTCTCTTTGTTTTACCACCCCCCTGTAGTAACTGTTACAACCCCTTGATGCAGGATGCTCTGGTCCTTTTCAAATGGCCTAGAATTCTTCCTATCATCAGCATATGCGAGAATCAGGTGAACGTGTAATCACAAGATATGACGTTTGTCAGCTAGCCTGCAAAATTTATGTCCAAACACTTACACCAAGCAATATACAATCCTAATTCAGAAGGTGTGGAATATACCTTTTAGACTCTACAGTAATTAATGACAGCATAATTGCTCCATCAACAACATTTGACCATATATCAACTCAAGTTACATCTGAACAGACAAATGGAGGTCATGCAGCATCAGGCCAGTTCAAGTCTGCAGAGTGCTTTTTACAGGAAAGAGGTGGTAAAGTTCTTGAAAATGTTCAGGCCTTCAAAGTTAGAAATACGCTTAGTAAGGTAGTTAGGGGTAAGGCTATCACTGAGGACACTATAACGAAGAAAAAAAAAGAACATATAAATAAACAAACTACTAACAAAAAAGTAAACAATCTAGTCTCTAAAAGTAAAAACCATGTCCCACAACAAAGCACATCTGGTACACGAAATTCAAAGAAGACTACAAATATGTTTCACCAGAATCATCTGATTCGGAGAACTCAGATGTAGAAGAATCTGAAAAATGGATTATTTGCAAGAAATATCAACATACAGATCTTGATAAATACCCGTATCTGGTGATAGTAAAATGGGGAAGATGCGATGATTGTGATGGTTGGGTGCATATATCATGTTGCACCCCAGAAAGGGTTCTCAGAAGAGGAGACCCTTTTTACTGCCCTATGTGTACGCATGAGCAGTAGACTTACACATATGTTGCATTGAAAATATGTTATGACACTTACTGTTTGTGTTAAAAAAAAAAAAAATCTTATTTAACAAATTTACGAAACTTTTTGTGAATTTGGTACCCCTGATATTCCTTGGACAATATATTTAGTGGTGTTTAAATAGGAAAATATGTTGTTCCTGGATATTGCAATTTCATGTTCCAAGAAAAAGACGAATAATACATAACGACATTAACCAATCAAGGAACATAAATAAAAAAAAAAGATACAAACAAGTAGTTATGTACTAGCATAGAAAATGTATGCATACTTGTAATTTGGTATCAATCATCATATTATGTACAAGTAGTCGTCCTGTATATATACTCATTAGAAGTGTCAGGTTGTTTTTGACGCACGAGGTCATCAGTCTCGATACCAAACACAAAAGTTAGCACTTCTGCGCATTTTCCTCAAAGTTCTATTCCCCACACATACCCAAAAAATGTCTAATTTTGACCCTGTCCTCATTTCGACGCTCGTTACGTTCGAATGATTTAATGTATGGATTACATGTTGCACTCATGATATGCAGGTATCTTGAACATAATAAAAAATCATATGTTATGTATGTAATCCAAAATCGACGATAATGCCATGCAGAACAAAACGTGATCTTTATCAAATTTTGAGTAGAATATGTTCATGGTTTACCGGATTAATAGGGTAAGAAGTGACAACAATACTAATAATCATATAAAATGACGTTTACAGTGGTGCCACGTTGGTCTGTCTTTAGTTGTTTCAAGTTGTTTGGCAAATTATTTCACATCAATCCATCATAGATTCATGTACATTAATACAAGTGTTTCATTATGACTATGTTTGTTTTCCGTCTTATTGACTGGTAAAGTGCATTTTGTTTGCTATATGTAATATTAATAATGTAATCATAATGAAGTGACGTGTTGAACCTACCGGTTAGATTGCTTTTTGATGACCATTGTCTATTGTTATAGTTTTTAAGAAAATAAGCAATGAATAATGTTTTTTCTTCTGATTTTTTGTCAGTGAGTGGTGTCTTAAACTGTGTATTTGATTTCTCTCTGAATTGACAACTGATAGTTTAATTATGCGCATGGCTGTATAATAACATTAAATTTGTTTCGCTTGTACGTCGGCAATATATCGTCGCCCTAATTCCAGAATGTTGTAACTCCATTTTTTGAAAAAATGAGTTTTTGGTATCAAAATGTTCGTCTTTTCAAGCTCTATCTGGTGGTATGAGCAGCAACACTCTGGAACCTACCTATATTGAGATATTGCTAGGGTCAGATTGTTCTATGTCCATAAATTGCAACAAAATTCAAGTCCAGAGTGTTGTAACTTTTGAGCCAATAGCTTTCCATGATATTGGTCACGTGATACCATCTTTTCAATATGGCGGAGTATTGAGAATGTGCTGAACAATTTTTGGAAGTTGATTTTGGCTTCTAGCGTGTAAGTGTTTTATTTAAAATGGTATGTAATTATAGAAATATGAATAATTTGTTGTACTGTTCCAAACATTGAGTGGAAAAAACTGCTACACTTAATCGTTAAATAAATTCAGAGCAACAAAGTTAGTGATATGATTCGGATACGACAATGTTCGGATAAGCTGGTTGTCTAGTCCATCAATTAATGCCATCTTTCAGTGTATATGTAGTGCTAACTTTTTATAACTAAGTGATCGGTTGTCCTGATCGTTACCTACTGAATGCGATTATTCTGTATTTAATATTATAACAGAATATAGCATAACCCAGTGATAGCTGTTGCACTTTTGCTTTTGAGGAGACCAAATCACATCCAATCACATCTTTTGACATAGTTGCACTATGTGTTTCCAAAGGATCTCTTTTCAGACTATATTAGACAATAGGTAAAGTTTTCTGGCATAGTTACAAAGTCGGTGCTAGAGTGTTGACAACTCATAAACAGACCCAATCAAACTGGGTATGGATTAAGTGTTGTTATACTGTCTGGTCCTTTGGGATCATGGAGTATACTCAATACTGGTATAATAGAGTTAAACTTAATCCGGTGCCAGGGGGCATGAGTGGTGTTGCACATTCCATTACCACTCACAGACCTTATCTAACTGGGTATGCTATTATATTTCTTGGTAGTATTCAGAGCTTCCTAAGGATCTCCTTTCATATTATATAAACTATCGCAACAATAATCTTTATGTGCTCGTGTAGCGGCCGTAAAATGTCGCCCTGTATTTCAGTGTAGCCGGTGCTAGAGGCGTGAGTGGTGTTGCACTTTTCACTAACACTCATGAACAGACCCAAACAAACTGGGTCTGCTATTATATTTTCTTGGTTTCATTCTGTGCTTCCAAAGGATCTCCTTTCATATTATATCGTTACATTTTCTGGTCCTTTTGGATCATGGAGTATACTCAATTGGTATACTCAAGTTCCGCATATGCCGGTGCTAGTGTCGTGAAAGGTGTTACACGTTCCATTACCACTCATGGACAGACCCTATCAAACTGGATCTGTGCTTCCAAAGGATCTCATTTCAGATTACATGCCATCATAGTGTCTTGTAAGCATCCAGTGCTTGCATAAGACCTCTTCAGATTATACTGATATCCTGTATTTATCATCAGGCCATGAAACTAATAGTGGCAAAACACAACACGTCTAGTGGCCGTCTTCATCCTCCAAAAAAGAGAATGCATGTAAATCATTTCTACTTATTGTATGAGACACTTTTGGCAGTGCTCCACATGTATATCATTCAGTAAAAATTTGTCACGAGATAATATCGACACTAATACGAAAGGACCGAAGGTAAAACGTACGCCTATTGATTCCTATGCGAGCCTGAATTGAGCGCCTTCCGAAATTCAAATTCGTTGCATTCGGCAAATTTTTGCGCATTTTGAATTAAAGCATTTATGCTAATTTGCAAATTTTTTGTGTGGATTGTAAGTTTCAAAAAATGTTCATTTGTGTGAAATGGTATCTGCGTTCTTAAATTGAGAATCACTGAGCTTGCTGTAGAATATACCTTCTCATGAATGAATCTAACAAAAAATTTAAAGGGTTCAACATTTCATTTAATTGAAATTTTAGGAGACAATACAGATAATTAGAATTACAAAAAGTTAATTTATTTTAAAAAATAAGTTCAATTTCAATGTAGTTACGATATTTCCAAATTTTGTTTGTTGTTGTATATCAAAGTGTTACAATTCCAACATGTGGAATATATTGTTTTGTGGCTTATCCTCCATTTTGACCGGCACGGTTCACTGTGTCAAAGACAGTGTATGGTCATTATACATAATAAAATAAAGTCTCAGATTTTATCATAATCCTGCAATTAAATTAAATATAAAACAATAAAATAGCTTCATTTTTTATTGCTGTAACTAAAAATATCCTGACATATTAAGGGTCAGATTGTTGTAACTCTTAAGAACAATCTGGTTCTTCCATTTTTTCGTAAAAATGTGAATTTTCTGTGAATTATAATATTTTCATTGTTACTTTATTTTAAAAGTATCCATGGCAACATCTTCATATTCTATATAGTAAAAATAGAAATCAATCTGTAAAAGCAGATATATTTTAATTTTCAAATTCGGTTGAGTAGGTAAAAAGTTATAGCCTTTCAAAACTTTGAACTCGATTTTCTCGAAATGTACAAAATACGACTTACAACATTATGGAATTAGGGCGACGATATGACTGGCGAAATGGAATTATAAATAGAACAGTATTGTGTATGATACTTGTATGGTTACTAAGGTAAATATAGGTAAATCGTTTATCAAGTGTACCATTGTATGGATTACTACTCATACGCATTTAGATTAAAGAACATACAAAATTAAAACGAATATCTCAAATATTCATTCATAGTTGGTATCTTTGTGCCAATACTTTCTATAATGTTATTATCTAAACGTGCGTTGAAGTGTTCATTAAGCAACCTACTGAGTTAATATGAATTTCATACTTATCTTTTTTGGTTTACTATGTACTAGTAGTATACTTAGGTCTTAACATTCATTTGTATAATATACCCTATATATTAACATGTGTTAAAAGCTTCTTTCATTCAATTTCAGGCTTCGTCCGTAAGTATTTACATTTGTCTTACCTCCTGAAAGTTTCCTGTATCTTAATTGACCGATGAATTAGACACGTTCAATGAGAATTTATATGTTCTATTTTCATGCATTAGACAGAAGTAAAATGAGTACTATATATTCTATATGTTTAACAACACACTAGTTATAAATGTATCATAATATTATACTGTTAAAAGTATTTATTCGGGCGTTCATTTGACATTGTACATAGTTTTATAGATGAAGTATTTATATAAAATCATAGCTGTTTACTAGTACATGTACTATCTAGATAAGCAATACAATGTTTACTAAACCATAAGTTACATTAAAAAGTATTCCAAAGACAATATGAAAGCCATAAAGCAGAACATGTAGGTATTTTATGGAATTAGGGCGACGATATGACTGGCGAAATGGAATTATAAATAGAACAGTATTGTGTATGATACTTGTATGGTTACTAAGGTAAATATAGGTAAATCGTTTATCAAGTGTACCATTGTATGGATTACTACTCATACGCATTTAGATTAAAGAACATACAAAATTAAAACGAATATCTCAAATATTCATTCATAGTTGGTATCTTTGTGCCAATACTTTCTATAATGTTATTATCTAAACGTGCGTTGAAGTGTTCATTAAGCAACCTACTGAGTTAATATGAATTTCATACTTATCTTTTTTGGTTTACTATGTACTAGTAGTATACTTAGGTCTTAACATTCATTTGTATAATATACCCTATATATTAACATGTGTTAAAAGCTTCTTTCATTCAATTTCAGGCTTCGTCCGTAAGTATTTACATTTGTCTTACCTCCTGAAAGTTTCCTGTATCTTAATTGACCGATGAATTAGACACGTTCAATGAGAATTTATATGTTCTATTTTCATGCATTAGACAGAAGTAAAATGAGTACTATATATTCTATATGTTTAACAACACACTAGTTATAAATGTATCATAATATTATACTGTTAAAAGTATTTATTCGGGCGTTCATTTGACATTGTACATAGTTTTATAGATGAAGTATTTATATAAAATCATAGCTGTTTACTAGTACATGTACTATCTAGATAAGCAATACAATGTTTACTAAACCATAAGTTACATTAAAAAGTATTCCAAAGACAATATGAAAGCCATAAAGCAGAACATGTAGGTATTTTATTCCAACATGATACTAAGCTCGAATGTACTACTTGATATTATAATAGCAATACATTTAATACCAATAGAACTGTTTTATACCTTCAAGTACATCATTAAGTTCATGCGTCAGCATTTGCCTCGTGTGGTTCATGGTGACAAATGAAAAATGACAAATGAATGTATAAGTCTTCAGAACAGCGGGCGGATTCCCGCGTGTGTATAAATATTCGTATATGGAAATAACTTGAACTTGTAGTAGTTATTTGTCGTGTAAATAGGATTTGAAATAGTTTATATTCCGCATATCATTTAATATGTATAAAATGACTGTAGTAATGCTTATTATGATATAGTGAAACATTTGGGGTTTTAACACAGAGTAGTTATGTTCTCGAACAACTCAGTCAGACAAGTTTGCATTGAAATGTATTAAGTTAAAATGTAAAATTGCGTGCAATATGAAGTGTTCAATCAACTGACGTTTTAATATCGGATCTGTAACAATGCATGGTGGTTCTTAAACCACATGCTATCTGAATACATGATCCCTTAATTATCTTACTACATATATCACATCAGACATATAGCAATCCATACTAAATGTGTCATTACAATTTATCGCTACCAGTTTATACTCATGTACATAATAATAGCAACAAAAAAGATACTAAGTTTGTGTGCTTAGTGGTTTACCTATAACTGTCTAAAACTTACAAGTCTATGTGACAAATCTCAGGCTGTCGCGTATTACACCACTTCTACTTCCCGCCTACTGTGCTTAGTAAACAAGTTCTGTAAACTTCATGATATATGTATCATTATCCAAGGAAATAGACAGCACAGCGAGATTTCAGATCAAAGTTATACTCATTACACTTATATATTACATTTTACTGTTTTAACAACCAGTAAATATTGCAGTCAACACCGACTTTGTAAACAATATGTTACATTTTTGTATTCCAAGAAAAAGATAAATAATAAACAACAAGATACAATAATCAAACAATTTTCATTAACAAAAACAAGTGCGGAAGTTAGTACTGCGAACGTACGCCATGATGTTTGTGAATCGATAAATTTTAAATATAGAAAAGTGTGTATTGACTAAAATTTTATCCTCTATGATCTTATTACAAATGTATTTTCTTATTAAGGATGTTTTAGAAAATACTGTTAATGTGTTTTATTTAAACAAATATGGAACCCTTATCTAATGATGGGTTAATAAGCATATAGAGATATTTTCTTTATTTTCAATATTTAAGAATAAAAACTAGTTATAATTATAAATGTAACTGGATGAACCTTTTGAGCATATTTTGTGCAAACGATATGGTTCTTTTATATTCTCACATTCCGGATTGAACGTGCACGTTCAATATACTTACATCATTGATTACTTCTCATAAATGTATTTTGATTTCTTTTCAGTGCTGAGTGGTACGTATTTTTTTATTATATTTTGTTATATTTTATCGTACTGCTTTCCGCCTTTACATTCGTCATACAGAAATCACTTATCTAGTTTATATTAGAACTTAAGAATATGCATACAGTATTGGGACTCATTAATACTAGGAACATTACATCTCAGTTAAATGTTATCCTTACACAGCTTGTCGGTGACTACAAATAAGACATTCTCCGTATCAACGGTTTTCGACATTTATGAGTTTTCCCTGACTCAATACTTTCTTTTAAAACATCATTGAATAGTAATAATTTAATACCTAAGCTCTCCTTTCAGAAATACTCGAATGCTGCAAAATGTCCTTTACATACCATAATATTTATGTGCATCCATACCGTCCATCTCGATTATTTAACATAGTAACATCGATGTTTTTGATAAAATCGCGCATTTTCTATCGAATTTATTTTTAATTATATTTCAATCTTCAGAATTGAACAGAAATCATGTGTTGTTGATAATTGTTCCATAACTACTCAATAGTAACATAATTATAACCCTTCAAAATACTGCCCGGGCATATTTTTTTGCGAATAGGATAGTGTCTCTCTCAGCATGCGATAACTTTAAATAACTGGGAATGTACCAAAGGCAACTTCATGAAACTTGATAAATTGGTAGAGCGTAATTACTGGAAGAGTCCTAATCAAGAGTCATAACTCTATCATGCATTTCGACTAAAATATCCCCCCTTTCTGAATCATAAAAAATGTCACTTTTACTGCTACGTAAAATTTCCTTTAAAGTACTAGAAGGAACAGAATGAAACCTTAAATATAAGTTAAGTGTGATAAGTGGACGTGCAGTGAGCAGGAATCATAACTATGTCTTTATTTATTGCAGAAGTATTGCCACTTTTACTGTAACTTAAGATAAAATTACCAAACGGAACTGTTCTGTCTGCATTAATCAGGTGACAAAGATAACCAACGGGCGATGTCAATTTTTTGTTACATGTTTTAACAACGATATATATTTCTGATGAACTCATTGATCTTATTTTCAGGCTGGCTTGGTACGTATTTTCTAGTTATATGTCACCCTTCTGCTTTTTATAGAAATCACGCTTGGACATACAATAGGTCCATATTCAGCCAGTCGATTATTTTAAGAATATTTGTGTTTTGCTGTGTCTCATTTTAAACATTACTCAGCAAGTTTCCTTACGATATTTGTCGGTGAATTGACACGAGACTCTCAGGATGCACTCGATGTTATGTGTTACCGTAGTCGGTGTATTTATACGGGTAATGACAACCGTTCAACGCTATGTATTCATTACTTAGTATATAGGTTTTAAAATTGTGAATGTATACATTTTGTTTCAAATACAAGTAACATTTAGATAGTCATCATTGAATGTATTTTTATTGTTTCTATTACATCATTAGTAGTTTTTATCGACTAATAAAGTTTGAATCCTAAAAGACGGAAACGGTTAAACGGATCTGATTGTGGTTCTGTTTTCTTTGTAAGAGTGGTACAGCGCGTATTTGGGGAGATTTATATATTTCAGTTGACATATTTTTTGCGATTAAGGGCACGTTTACAGTGCGATATTATTAAAGATGCATAATTTCACTGTCAATGCTTTTGTTTATTTTTGGCTTCGGCAAGACACGGTTCCTTTTGTAGTCTATAAAGTAATTTCCGTTATACCGGATGTTGTATGTATAATCAAGTATATAACGATGCGCTACGTAATACTTATATAAACATGCGGACAGGACATTCCCTAACGGTTAAATAAATATAGAAGGAGGAAGTAAGTAAGTATATCCGTACAAACAAATTGGGTTTGGTGACTCTAGGGTTAGGGTTAGGTCTCTTTGTTCAACCGGAGCCACTTAAAAAAAGTCCATAAGTGGATTTATGTGGCTAGAATCGAGTTTATGTAGCTAAATTTTAACAAATTTTGACATGGGAAAGCCACTTAAGTATTCTATCGTTAGTAAGTCCGGATGTCCGTCCGTCACACTTTTTGAAACTTGCAATAACTTTAATACTTTTGAAGGTTTCTGTTTGCAATTAAAAATTGAATGAAAGTGTACTGATCAAGAATCATATTTCTTTATGCATTTTGGCGGAATTATCCCCCATTCCGAATTTGAAATTGTCACATACTGTTACATACAATTTCTTTAAAATTAGAATGTGACGAGTTGAATACTCCTATACAATCATGATTAGACAACACATATTGTAATTTTTCTCAATGTAATAATTGACCATCTTCATCCTTGTACTCCCACTATCATCATCAGGTGGGGTTCAGCCTTCTATAAAAACGCTTTGCTTACTGGAGGTTTCATTCTTGAGTCTACAATATTTTTATATCTTTCAATCATTAGATAAAGTTGGTGAAATGACTATTATATGGTCGGCATTATTAACGACGTCATTCCTTTTTTATTGCACAATTCAAACCTACCCGACTTTCTTGTAATTACACAATATTGTTAACATTCAGTATTACATAATTTAAATTATAACGTCACAGCAGAAGTCATACATGATGTTCACATTAATTGGCGAAATTTCGAGGTTTGTATCGACAACTAAAAGCATGATAGATAAAATAAGTTTTTTGTTGTACGTTTTTACTTCATGACCGTAAAGTAGGGATTCCAAGGAAGCATTTAATTTTACATGACGCATACAGTGTTGATAATTCGGAAACTGTAATATGACATATTGAAGACATTTATTGGCAATTTCTTGGTTTATTGTATGTATTAATACTAAAATGTATTTCTGATAAACTCATTTAAATTTTTTTTCAGGATGAGTTGGTAATTCTTTAATTATGTCTCATCCTGCATCTTTCAATAAAAACCACGCTATGACATACACCTGTTGCATATCATGCAAATCTATAAGATAAAGAATATTTATGATATGATGTGCTTCGTGTTGAATAAAAGACATCACTCAGCAGAGTATGTTACGATGTTAGTCCGTGACTAATCCCGAGATACTCTCAGGATACCCTCGAGCTGTATGGGTTTTCTTTGTCAGTATGCATACGTCGTATACAGGTACTGACAACCATTCAGCACTTTGTATTTATTACTATAGGCTTTAAATTGTGAGTGTGTGCATTTTGTATTAAATGGAAGTAATATTTAGACACTAATCATGGCATATGATTCATTTTATTTTTTCTATCAAATCATTAGTAGTTTTGTTGGTTTTCTTTGACAAATGAGGTTTGAATCTATCAAGACGCAAACGGATCTGATTCCGGTTCTGGTATCTTTGTTAGAATTGTACAGTGCGTATTTAGGAAGATTTATATATTTGTTTGCAATACAGGACACGTTTACCAATGTATGTAATACATATTATGGGATGCATATATGAAGTTATTTTACGCTCGCATACTCATATACTTACAAGCGGTTATATCTTTCTGCTTTTAAAGGCATAAACAAATACAAATTATCGTCATGTAAAATGTACCAGAATTAGTCAATGCAACATGAAAATATCAGTCCACATTTAGAGAGACGAATTGCAGTTGTATTTTCTGTTATTGATTTGGCTTAAATGGTTTTTGTATAGAAATTGATAACACAAAGTACTGTTCTGATTTATTTCAGGCTTCGCAGGTAATACAGTGGTGGTATTGTATACTAGATCTTTCTTTTATTATTTTCGAATCTATACGTGCAGTTATTTTGATTGACAGAGAAATGTATTACAGCCAGACTGAGTACATTTCAGAGTCCTCTGGGGATTCAAAACAAAAATCAACACTTTGTCTGTTGAAATACTCCGATTTCCATTTCATCAAACCTATCATTAATGAATTATTAAAAATTCTTTGTATCCAATCATCGATACAGAATTTATCGGCTTTACAATATAATGCTATATAATTATATTATAATAAGTATTATAGTAAGTATGCAAATAATACATTTTATTACATTTGTATACGATTACAGATCCTTTAAATGAAAAATGTTTGCACATTCATGATCTATTGTTACATATGAAACTCTAACCACGCCCATAGGTAATAAAACTTGAGATCGGTCTCCGAGCTTGTCAGTTTATATGTCTAAGAAAATAAATATGATAAGAAAACAATGATATTATTAACACAATATTTGACCGCATTAATGATCTGAACATGTATTCATACATTAAATTGCTCTATCTAGTCAACCATAATACTTCGGGAATAGAATTGAGTTTTGAGATCAGAGAATGTTCTCAAGATTTATAACCCCGTGGCCAGGTGTCATTTCATGGCGTTGTATTTGAGCATTTACCTGTATTTGGCAAATCTATTTCTAATTGTTATATAATTCCTGTACTGGTTCACGGTTTATTTAATTCGAGTTTGATGGCTATTTGGTCACATAACTTCTTAGTTCAAGTCATTTGTCAGTACAATCACAGCTTCCATTGAGTACAGATGGTCGCTGTTTAATTGCAGCGGTTTACAATAGATTTAGTTGCTTGGTGATGTTCATATTTATAGTAACTAGCGTGATATAATAGTACGTCACGTGTTAATGACGATTTTAGGAGTAAATGCCCTTTCCACAAACGGTTGTATTTGATGTAGTTGAAGAGCTGCAACGTTTGATGATTCATATTTGTAAAACACCATTTGAAATCAATTTGTAAAATATGAAGTGAATCTATTCATACATTAGTAAATACATGTAGGATGAAATCACATTGAAGTGTCGTCGATAGTATCCAGACTCAAACTATATTGTTACAAAACGATACTGATTAATATATTCACATAAATTCACATATTAAGTGAACAAATTAGCACTATCTTTGACAGATATATTAACAGGTCCGTATTGTGTCATTGTAGAATCAATTCAAATAAAGTTCTCCATCATGTACAATAAACATCAAATGCTCTAATGTATAGACAATTCCTGTTGATCATGATTATGTTGAAGCCTTACTTAACAACATTTACTGTTATATGTTATGTCTACAGATTTAGAGAGTACAGCCGGAGAGTAAAAGAACAACTTCAAGCAAAAGGAATAACTGAAGCTGATGTTTCTTAAGTAAAAACAAACAGTCTTGATGTGATGATTTTAATATATTGTTTGCCATAATTCCTCGATATCACTTGATTGATATTCAGATTGTTGTTAATCGACGAAATATTACAACAGACGTGATTAGGTGTAAATAACATATTGTATATACGTACTGCACGATTACAGTGGAAGGTGACATGGTTTAAAATTACGCTAGCTGATCATATTGTAATGAACTACATTGTATTTACACTATAAGTATCATGATGTGTTGAAATTGCATGACTGGATGCTGAACTTAAAAGCTTGCTGATTTTTAAATACATTTATATGAAAAAAATGAAGTTAAACAGTTAATGTATTTTATATAGAATTATTGGAAAATTGATGCTGTATTCATTAAATGATTTTGAATACTCAATGGTAGTACACTGCGTCATCAGTTGAAAATATTTGACGATAGCCTGAAAAGGGATGCAATGTTGTTTGCATTTTGTGGCAATTGTCCGGGTTGGGATATTCAGAAAATACTTTATCACGTTTTCATACGTAGACGAGACATTAACCTCATGAACTGTTTTTACAATTCTTTTAGTTACAATAGTGATTACTTGGTGCGCAATATTGTTTTCTTTTACGAGTTCTTATAATAAACATACATTTCATCTTAGAAGTGGCAGGTGCGCGATGACGTCGTGTACTATCATTAAATACTGCTTCATCGAAATGTACATATATTGTTTTAATTTTCCTCGTCTTCCTCCAGCCTGTATATGTATAGTAGTTTAACTTGAGTTTGATATATTCTTGAAAAAGCATTGTCAAATTTACTTATTTGTTTCATTATAATTTAAATGGATTAATTTGATTATTTGTTTGTCCTATTCTAGAATATATTATCTATTCCTGGTTCCATCTATTAACAAAGTCATAAAATATATGTGTTAGAAATGTGTTGATATATCTCTGAGTGACAATGTTCATGAATAAGGATAAGTAATTATTAAGAGTTCGTGTATTCACTAATAATGAGAAATTAACCAGTTTTCGCTGAATAATTATACAATTATAAATAAAAATCAGCTTACATGTGTTTGTGATATATTTACAATGACGTTGTATATATAGAATACATGGTTGGTGCTGAGATGGAGAAGGTTTATCCGGTGAGGCTTAGAAAGCTGTAATGGGCGAGCCTCTAGCGAGTTTATTTTAGCTGGAAATCATGCCGAACAGGATAAACTTTCTCCATCTCGGCACCATTCATGTATTTGATTTATCCTGTTTCTTGAAGAATATATCTGTTCTTACAACGAAATAAGTCTCAAAACCATACTTACTTGGATTAAATAACGCACGTCAAGCCTCCCTTTAACACCGTCATAATCTAACCGATCAGCAACATGACCCGGCAGCTAAATAGTCCCATACATAGTCACCCTATTTGTCATAAAAATCATAGAATACTTTGAGAATTTAAACATCTACTTTATTACATCATTTTGTTATATAAAAACACACTTTGTTTTATGACGAGCGAACAAAGGCGCTTATGAATACAAAATACCGGAATTAAGCAGATATGGCGACTACTTCTACGATTGAAACAGCATGGTCATCAGATACGTCATCGCCTCAAACAGTTCTGAAATCGTATATTAAAGCACTTTTAAATGATCGTGGATTCAACTAATGCAAACATTCAAACCAATACGGTTGAATAAGATATCTAAAATTGTATTACGTTAACTTACCATAGACTTATGGTGGTGAATTTCAATCGTATCTTATGTTAAGCTTACTGAAAAGCACAGTTGTAATGATCGCGGGTGTATTGAAGAATCGAAGAATTTCTTGTTCCTCGAATAAGCCATTCTTTAAATAATTGTGACAAGTCACTAAAATATCAAGTATTCATTATTCTATTATATCAAAATATATAGAATCCCGGGTCGTACGGGAGACTATGTAGAGTTATGACATTGGGAGTGAAGACAAAGTACATTCGTTTTATTTAAACATTAAACAAAATAGTGCTCTATATATATGAACTCGCCATGTCAATAATTACAGGCGCAGATAATATTCATATCGCAAGATTTTAAAATCACATTATATACATGAAGAGTTTACATAAATGCTGTACTCCGGTTAGATAATTTACATCTAAGATAAACAGTAACCTTTCAATATTGTATAATTTTAACTGATTACTCCAGTATGATATATCAACAAAATATGTGGAAATATTTACGAATAGTTTAAAATATAGCACTATCGCGATCACATTATTAGTCACTCAAGAAAGTTGTGGGACCGGAACTTCTTACTCAGGGAGCAAGTTAACACTGACAACCCTGTGAAGAGCGTAAGTTCGATAATATTTTGTATCTATTACATTCTGAATATAGTCAACGTATATCCGTGAACGCTTGATGCGTTGCAATAGTTTGTTGAAATTGAAATACCAAATGCTCAGCGGTAATCCTAAAGAAAACTAAATAAATCTAATGATGTTAAATTATAAGAGACAGTGTATTTTTACATCACATGAAGAAAAATGAATTCTGCAGATTATATATATCTTTGAATCGAATAATAGGTTTGATAACTTGAGCGATATAGACATACAACCCTTGTATGTATAATTAAAGTTTAAAATGCTTTTAGAAATAAGTTGAATGGTTAAACTGCTCATATGTTATGGTTAAATTGCTCATGTGTCATTGTTAAATAATTCATATGTTATGGTTAAAGTGTTCATATATTGTAGCTATTGTGCTCATATGCTATGGTTAAACTATTCATATGCTATGGTTAAACTGCTCATATGTTATGGTTAAAGTGTTCATATATTATAGTTAATGTGCTCATATGTTACGTTAAGAATCCTTATATGTAATGGTTAAATTGCTCACATGTTATTGTTAAACAACTTATATGTTATGGCTAGTCTGCTCATATGTTATGGTTAAGCTACACATATGTTATGGTTAAAGGGCAACGCAACCCTAATTATGAATTAATCTCATTTAAATAATTATTCATTATTATTCTGAAAAAAATAAATCATTTGAGCGTCAAATTACGCACATTGAAGATATTTTACGAAAGTATCGTAGAAACTTGGCTATCTGAAAGAGTACAGGGCGCCGCCATTTTACCCATTTACAATCGATTAACATGTGTGTGACGTCGTATTTCACAAACATGGATATGGCGGATAAGCAGTAGCGAAAGAGAATGGTTGATTATTATAGATATCGCCTTTAATTGTGAGGAATAAGCTTAGGAAATCACGCATTTGTATTTTAGAATCACAGCCAACATATTCTTCCACGTTATCCACCAAAACACAATTTTCACAGCCACAAAATTCTTCAATAGAATCAAAGCTTAATTTTCCATTCGGCACTCTGTAAATCCATTTCTATAGTGACATAAACTAATACTAACATTATTTTTATATTTATGAATTGCGTGAAAAATACTGACGTGAAAACTTAATTATAGCAGGGATGTAGTATAACATCCCTGATTAAAGTAATATTTCATTTATAAGATTTAAGATCAAACACTACGAAGTACGACAAACATTATAATTGGTTGTATTTTCTTACACCATTTCCATCGTAAATCTATCTATATACAAACATGTAAAAGTTAATTTACAGATTAAAATATCACTGAAGATTATTATAATTATCACATCTATACAAAGTGGTGTGCGAACGCACAGTTATATTGTTTGTTGAGTTGGGAGTTAAACAATACTGCACATTTAATTGTGGGGTAATATATATAGCATCATTGGTGTGATTTGCGGGAAAGCACGGACAATCTGGAAATTTGCCATTATTTTCGGAAAAGTAGAATATGATATACGTAAATGCTTGATAATCATATAAGAAGCATAAAAGCCAAAAGCATGTGTAGTTACTTCTTAAACTTTTGCTTAAATTACCTTTCAGACTGTCAATCCATAATCACTACACATTTATTTTCCACCTTCAGTACGCTCACTTTAAAAATCAATATCTCCCACACTGATGGAAAATTACGTCACAAGACAGCAAAAACCAGACATAATATTGCATAATAGACTTCTTACACTTCTGTTGAAAAATAATCTTCTAGGTCATAGTTCTAATTGGTCAACCAATGAAAAGCGGATAATCAGTTAATTACACGACCACACACGGTTTTGCCATATTACACATGTTTGTCGGTGTTTCTTTTTGAAGTCAGCTGTCTCCACATATCATTGTTTTGTGCATATTTCGGTGTCATAAAACTTGCTGAGACAGGGTGATGTGTAATTTACCGCTTATCTGATTGTTAATTGAAGTTTAATGTGAAATTGGAGTAATAGAAGCAAACTGGGACCTTGATTATTGTTTTAATTACGTGACATAGACTAAATAAACAAGTAGTGTCATGCAGTTGTCTATAATTTGAAAGAATTATTAAATCATTATCAGATATTTTACATTATCAGTTAAACGATTGAAGAATTACATATAAAACTCATACTTAGTTTTATTTTGATCTCATGAAATGTTTCTGTTTATTATTAATTTTCCATTATGAAATATCACTAACAATCGTATTTTCGTCTTTTTTCCTTATTATACAGACAAAATAATTGCACCATAATTATTTGTTCAAACATCATAGTATACAATGCGTTCATGCACATTTAAACAATCAATAATTATTACGTCGGTATGACATAAACAAAAAATATAATTTCGAAATTAACTGAAGTTTGTCACACCACCTATCACATCTTTTTTGTATAAATTCAAAAGGAATAGCAATGTTAAATTGTTTGTACCGAACGGCTAGTAACCATTAATTTGGATAAGTGTAAAAAATATTGTCATTTATAATACAATATACTATACAATATCTTTTAAGGCCGTATCTTTTATAATAGTGCTCATAGAACGGGTATACTGGCTTTTACACGTTGTGAAATATAAGACGTCACGATATGTGACTATTCTTTCAAAATGGCGGCGCACTAGGAGATTCGCTCAATCACTAAATGACAATATTAAATCACCAATATTTTTGTTAAATGGTGGATTTTTTTTTTTTAAATGCAGGAATCATCATAACTTTAATATTTCTACACGACTAAGTGCTTGAAAAGTCAAAATTGCGTTGCCCTTTAAAGCACTCATTTGTTACGTTTAGAATCCTCATAAGTTATGGCTAAATTGCTCACATGTTATGGTTAAACTATTTATATGTTATGGTTAAAGTGTTCCAAGGTTATGGTTGAAATATCCATATTTTATTGTTTAAGTGCTCATATTGTATGGTTAAATTGCTCAATTCATTGAATGCTGAATTACATGAATAATATCTAATTTATACCCATGTGTATCTAAATGTATAATGACGCACTTCTTAAGTGGTCCTATCATTTTATGTAAAGTTGATATTTCTTTATACGAACATTTGAATGTTGCAGCCCTGTTATGGACACATCTAACAGTTTCCATGTTTTTACACATAGACTTATAGGCAGAATGAAATGACCGAAAATAAGCTAAACAATCACATACAAGGGCAGATAACTAAACCATTTATTTCGCTTAAAATGTTTCTATTATCATTATGTCAATAATATGTCAATACCTTGTCAATCTGCCATTATGTATATGTGCAAAAAATTGGAAACTGTCAGATATGTCCTAAAATGATATAGATACAATAAAACATCAAAGACAAAAATAATGTTTAAACATTAGTTTAAACCTTTATTCACCTTAGCATATATCTGTGTACATGTAGTATGTTATAGCCATGTACTGATTAACAATCATTATCATCAGACAAATCAAAATAGGCTGTCATCATTCAGATAGTTATCATCAACTACGTATGGTTCAAAATCAAGTTCGTACACAAAGTACAAGGTCTATGTTTATACAACTCCCTTAAGATAATGTAAATAATCAACACTCATTAGTTTTTGTTTATTTGATTCACTTAGAATACCATGAATAATTGTGTTGTAGTACAGACACAATTCTACACATTATTTTTTCTCAAATAATATATAATCAAAGAATATTTTCAGGATTATTAGCATAATCATCACAACTTCGATGTGTTAAGCGTGTTCTATTTTCTTACAGTAGTAGCAAATTAGAATAGGTAATATAGTTGTACACACATTATTGTAATTGTTTTGCCTGTTGAGCTTAATTTGAGTTATCTAGTAGCTCAGATTTAAAATTCAAGAAGTCATATTCGCGTCCCTTAATACTAATAATAACTAGATAGTACCGATTAAACACCGTAATATGTACAAAAACCGTGTTGTGGCCGTTGTTCACAGGTTTGAAAATAATTAATGGCGTTTTTGGATTGCTTATATTTTAGGGATGGCCTTTATTCGTTGGTGGTCTCTAGTTTTGGACTGTATGTAGAAGATTCATAATGTATTTAACGCCCTTTTCAAAGATATTTCAATTATATGCGGCGGCCAGTATTTCCTTGACCGTATTCTTACCAGCACTGACAAATTCTTCTACAAGGAGACGTCAACTTCTCCATATATTGGTGAAAATCGAGATTTTGTCAAATTTTCAAGGAAAGGTATGACTTGTCGAGAGAAGACTAAATACATCGGATAACGTTTTAGAACAAGTTTTGTATATGACTAATCTACTACTGCTAGTAAACAGTTCTGAACCAAAATGGAGGCAAACGTAGCATGATCTTTTTTTATGCATGAGACGATGTCACATTACTCGTTTTTAGTGATGCGCGTTTATAACGGTATACCGGTAAATTGCAATACGTTCCTTAGCAATACGCACCGATACCGGTACGGTTTCAACCTGTATCGCGATATCTTAAAAGTAAATTGATATTGACTATTTTAACTTGCTTTGTATCAGCTGTAGCCTAATTCGACCGTAAAACAGATAGAAATATTTTAATTGTGTAGTTGTATGTGATGCCTTGCTGAAGGAGAATTTTATATGTACATTATAATTGTTGTGTACTATACAGCATGACGTTTCATTCTGATCACTGATTAATTCATTAGTTTCTTTGTGATAGGTTTACTAAATTTACCATCATGCAAATGATTAATAAAGCTACATAATTTCACTAAAATCCAAGTCTGAATACTTATACATCAAGAGTTTTAAACCCACAATATTTCGCAATACGTATTGCAATAAAGTGTTGCGTGTTGCAATATATCGCAATACGTATTGCAATAAAGTGTTGCGTGTTGCAATATATCGCAATACGAAATTTCCTGCAATACTCATCCCTACTCATTAGTTTAGTTAAAGCAATATAAAGCCTCCCATAATTTTAGCTGTGTGTGAAACATGAATCCGGCAAACATACATACTTTTTAATCTATGAAATACAAGGAATACCTTGTCACGTTCGTCACATGTCCATAGTAAACTTAGATAAGTGTAAAAAGGGTTTAATTACGCAAATATTGAAATCATATTAATGTTTCATTTCATTAAACGTATTCAAAAGAACAATGTGTATCAATATAAATATTTCGCTAAAGGGCGTACACAAACATTTTTCACACATTTATGTTAATAGTGCTTAATCTAGAACTGAATAATTCTTTAAATGAATAACATTAACATTAGAAGTGTGTCATAGCAAATAACTGGTAACGTACAAAAGTGTTTTGATCAAATTCACTGTATCATCAGATACGGGGTATAATCTGTTTATGTTATTATTTGGTCCATCTTCATTGTAGGAATATATGTCAATATCTGGTATGTGTACGTGTGTTAGTGGTAAATACAAACACCAAATAAAGAAACCTAATATGTGAAAAGGAATCAATCATTGCTACTTGACATGGTCCCATATAAAATCTGATTTATAAAGTCAAGACAATGGATTCTACAAATTGGCAATATAAAGGCGTAAGATCGATGGGCATATTTCATTGTAATCTATTTTCACAAAGTAGTATATTGTAAAAAGGGATGTCACTGGAGTAACGTCTCTTGAAGAACTGTACTGCGTCTAGTATATCGGTTAAAGGACACACATTTTAACAGACAGTGTGTGTATCAAATTCGTGCGTAAATCAAACACACTTTAGTATAGGATATTTCATTGGTCTGTATTTTCGTTTATTTTGTTAATTAAAACATCATTATAAAAAGACAGCGGGTTCTACACGAAGCTTTTTAATTGCAATGCATCGCATATATAGAATAACACATTTCAAAATACAGATAACAAAGATCATACACCGTCTTTCGTCATCAGTTCGTCAATATAACCCTGGTGTTGTTTTGCATTTGCAAAGTAGCCTCTGTGATTGTAACAAAATCATTAGTAAGTGATAAAAATCGAATATCTCACATTAGTGATGGTCAAAACTCGCAAAGAAATCGTATTACTTATATTAGAGAATGTCAAAACTCATATAGAAATCGAAATCAACCCAAAAGTAATTAATTTAAAGATAGAGTAGACAGGAATAACATGCTGACCAAATAAGAACATGTAGACTATGTTTCCCTGTCCTTGAATATAAAGTTGTTAGTTAAGCTTCTTTTTTATTTAGTACACTGTTCTTTTTTCTATATTCGTTTAATGGCATCCCGCTTACTTTTAAATTTTGACATTGACGCTCGTTTTTTATGTGCAGTATTTAAATAAGCAAGTTGCACTGCTATTCAGCGTCTACCCCTGGGAAAATAAGCTTAATTTTCGCTTAAACATGTCCCCTATTTTCATTATGAATATTGCCCAAGTAGGCCTCTTTAATGTAGGTTTTACCCTTTCACCAGTACCCAGCGTCTATCAATTTTGCTAAGAAAATCCAGATGCGCAACATATGTATGACATAATGTGTACGAAATGTTATCAGAACTATACAAAAAAACAACAACAAAAAAACAAACAGCAAAGCAACAACATAACTATTCATTAGTAGACAATAGTACTTTTTTCTTGAGTTGACAGTTGTCGCTTTAGTTCTTTAATTTCCTTGCCCTCTGTTTTGTTTGAACTTCCATAACCTTCCTCGTCATCTGGAAAAACATATCTGATACTTCACTTACAAATTCTTATATCCGATATCTCAATAACAAAAACAAATATTCAATATCATTACTTTCCGTTGGAGATTTGATTACTTAGATTTCGAAGTTCGGCTTATTCACTTTATCAAAACCCGACAATCCGAAAATGATAGAAAACAATTAGGTCAAAGTTATTTTTTCCAAAATATCAAAATTCAGGAACTTAGATCCCCTCGATATAGTAACTGTATATCATTGTTAATGTCAGTTTGTATATTTTTTTAATATCGGATATTCTAAAATTATTCTATTTCTTATTCATTATTTTTTATATGTATATAAATATATCAAAACAAAGCATACATGCCTTACTCGAATTGAGTGTTGTCAGAAAGGTTGCCAATATGACATTTCTCTTTGAACAGAATTTTGAGCAATCTGCTAGGGTGGATTGTGTATCTGTCAATGACCTCTTGACTATGAATAGATTCTAGTGTGTCTCGAAACTGGGATAATTTGCTTTACATCAACGGCCTGTATGAAAAGCCAATGGATCTTGTCTTCACTTCTGACAATTGTACTTATAGTAGTGATGTCGGATCCAAACCTATGGAGGTCATTTGATAACCTTTCTATTTTATCATCATTTAAGGATTTCTTTGAACCTGCAATCTTGATTATGCGTTTTCTTAATCAGTTACATATGATACTACATCTTTCACGAATTGTTCCACATCATTTACTGTTGTTTCAAACATGTTATCGGACAGTTCCAACTGAGAGGAAATCGACACAACACAGTTTCCATATATATTCTATAAGTATTGAATATCTTCAAGAAACCGAGCCAGCTCTCCAATTTCTTAGAATTCCTTGCAGGTGTCTGTTATATATCTGTATTTATTAGATTTATGATGAAACAACAAACCACATCCAAAACATTTGTGATCAGAACAGTAGAGACGTACATATTGTTGTGTATGTTCTGTACACGTTTTAAAATGAACTGTAAGGTCATCTTCATTGCTTTCAGATTCAACTCGCAGCACATGGTTGTCAAAACATACTTGACAAAATATAACATTTACATCCAGAACAATATCCTACTGATGTATATTCACACATTTCACATATATCTCCGTGCTTTATAGGTGTCTTACCACCTACTTCGAACTTGGTCTTCTCTGACTCCCCCATAGTTCTACAATGAAAAACCGATCTATGTCAGCATATTAAACGTCCGTCTTAATTTCATCTTCAACAGGAACACTTCTTAAGCTAAATATCATTGTGTTATTGTTCATTTATGTTTTCAACTGTGTTGAAAACTAGTTTGCTGTTCATAACTACCTCTTTAGTTTCCTTCTTTCCCTTAAGTAACCATTGTTTTCGGGTCCATTCTTTTCAGTATGAATACTGAATATGATTTTATCTTTCACTGTCTACATAGACATAACTGTGAACAATGATTCGTTAAAAGCGGTTTACCATTGATTACAAATAAACACAACACTTCTGAATATGTTCAATGTACTTAGTAGATGTCCTAAATCAGTCTATAATGATACAGTAAAACTTCGTTATAACGAGCATCGATATTATGAGCACTAGACTTACCTCGATTAGATTTTGAAGTCCCGACAATTTTTGTTCTTTCTTGTACATGACTTTCCGTGTTTATTACGGGCATCGTTATCTCGATATCTCGAGCACATATCACAGTCCTTTGACTATTTTTCAAGCGTTAATTACCATGATTATCTCGAAAAGTGTCATATTGGATATCGTTCACACATGCATGTAAACCAGCGAACGCCGTTCTTTCTACACGTCGTATAAATTGGGCAATAAAATAACAAATCTTTATCGAGTATTTTGTTTTTCACACCTCGTTAAAATTGGCCAATGCACTCGTCAACGACAATGAAACTTGATTTGTTATTTCCAAGTTTGCAGTCATATTTTAAGTATCAAATACTTATGATTTATGGTGATAATTTAAGTATGAGATCTTAATTATAAGAATTTAATTTTACACGACTGGAAAGCAGATACAAATACATATACGCAGATAAATCTATGATTCACTTACTGTTATCAATAAACAGAAAAAAAGCTCACACAAAAACACAATATGAATAATCCAGTGAAGGACTCAATTTCTATAAGCTTAATTAAGACCTAACTATATGGCATTGATATGTACATACTGTAATTAATTTTCACATTGCGTCACTATTACGTTTCACCGTATGTCAATAACACGATTTTCGGACAAGGTCTTGCACAATTGTAAACACAAAAACATATTTATGGATAAAGAACTTTATTTAAATGATCATTGCATATCTTATACATCCAATGGACATATATTTTCATTTTATACAGTCATCATGGCATACATTTGACGTAAGCATTTCGTAGTATTACTGTAAACACGCCCGTCAACGCGCATGACAGTATTGATACTCAGTTTATTTTTCATTCAACGAACAAAACCCGTTTATTACGAGCACCAGGTTTATCTCGAGCAATAAGTCTGGTCCGATGACTCCTCGAGATAACGAGGTTTTATTGTATAATGAAGTTCTTCATCATGTTATACTACGAAGTGTTACGCAAATTATTCTGATTCCTATGTAGTATGTAGTTTCACCAATAGGAAGAGTCAGTTTTGACTCTAGGTAAGTAAATCATTTGGTAGTGGTCCACTTGTTATGCGGCTAATTCTGTAAAAGCAAATTGTGAACTCGTAAAAGCACATTTGACTATTAAAACATCCTAATCATTTGAAATAATTTAGTTAGTATTCCTCAATATCTTATGGTTAATTCTTTAGCGAGGTGTTTGATAGTCCGCCTACAGTGTTAAGGATCCTGTGCGGAAACGCCCTTAATTCAGTCAGAATTGTTTAAACTTTGAAATACCAATTTCGACGCGCAATAAAGATTAAAGACTTACGGACTTGATTTTTGTAGCCACGCTCACATATAACATTTTGTTACAAATAGGTCCTGGTGATATGTAAAATCTTGAGTCACAATCATTTCACTGATGATTAGTCATAAGTCATCAACCTAGTTTAAGCCGATGTAGTCTTGCTCCATATCATTCCAATGCTTTGTCCCCAGTTTTGTAATGTCTGGTATGCTGGTTGAGTTATGGTTTGTTGGGTAAGCTAAGTGTACGTATGGTCTTAAATATCTAAGGGAAATAATACAAAATTGCAAATTAAACAGAAGGTAATATAGGTTAATCATGAATGATCATATTTTGCTTAAGATACGAGCATACATATATCATGCACGCTAGAAGCAATTACCATTTCACAATAGTGCGCTCGATATAAGTATGTGTATGTCTGTATGGTCAGTACATTATTTTTTATTTGACCTATATCGGAGCCTACACAAAAGCAATCATTACTGTAAGTTGTTATAATTCGTTGAGAATTTATGTAATATTTATGTGAACTGCGGGAGTTTAACACATCTTACATACGGGAGATAATTTCCACTCTACGCTAGTATTATCAAAATGTTTACATCGGACATTTTACAGGGATAATACTCAAAATTTTAAGTGCAAAGCGGTATATTTCATAATTCATATCATTACTTTTCAAATGTAAATTTGACGATTTAAGTGAATTAGTTCATTAGGAATTATCATTAAATGTTCTCTATTTTCGGGACATCTTACTCAAGCGATCCTAACACATACAAACATCTTGTTGAACTGAAAACAAAAGTACCTTCTTCGAGTTAAACAAACGTTTTTTTCTAGTTTTGGTGATCATCCAAAAATGTATTTTATGCACCATTTAGTCATAACTGAAACAAATATAATGAATAGCCTAATAATTTTGAAACCGAAAGTACTATATCAAGTTAGATCATGTCACACTTTGCTATCAAATATATTTGCCATATATGGTATGATTGTCTACGTGATCATTACATGTTTTTATCCTACTTGAAAAACCACACCTCAGTCTACATTTTTATGTAATTTTACAGGGGATTTCTAAATCCCACAAATCGATTTTCATACAAAGCTTGTTTTAACCCCGTAAAGTATAATGCTTTTATTCCATATAAACCGTGTTATCAGTTTGTTTTTTACCTGTCTCTACTCAGTGATTGTGCACAAGTATGTGTACACCATGTAAACAAAATTAAATCGAGCAGGTATTGTTCATTGGTAGTAAGAAATGAATAAGGACGATACAAAAGGCATTTATTAGCTTTTTCAGCTTAAAATTGTCGTTATTTACACGCGATATGGTAACCGAATTGGCTGCTTATATGAGGAGTGTCATATGGTGTACGTTTGCGATATCGTTAGACATTATCAATGTCATAACTTAGTACATTGCATTTTCTTAGGGATATTGCCAGAGAAGAACATTACTGGTAATGTAATTGTTGAAACCATTTCAAAAATATAGATATGGTTTCAAGGTAAAAGACTTGGGTGTAAATTCTTGAAATTAGTACTAATCGCTCCTTTTTTATCAGTTATACTGATTATATAATGCGTTATTTTGTAGAATCATGACAGAGTCGGGAAACCCAAACTTCGAAGTAGATGGTGCACATATGATAGAGCACGGAGATATATGTGAACTGTGTGAAAATACGGCATCAGTGGGATACTGTTCAGAATGTGAATGTTACATATGTCAATTATGTTTTGATAACCACATTAAAATAAATAAAAATCTTCACCATGTGCTTCAAATAGCTCCAGAACGTAAGGATGATGATCATACAATTCATTTTAAAACATGCACAGAACACACGCAACAAGAAGTACGACTCTACTGTACTGATCACAAATCTGTTGGATGCGCAGAATGCATGGCATTTAATCATAAATCTTGTAAATATGAAAACATAACAGCAGCATCCAAGGAATTCCAAGATAGTGGAAAACTCGCTCGTTTTCTTCAAGATATTCAAGACTTAGAGAATGTCCATGAAAACTGTGTTGAATCGATTGCCTCTCAGTCAGACCTGTTGGATAACTTGGATAAAACAACCACTTACTCTGTGCAACAATTCGTGAAAGATGTAATTTCGTATGTAACTGATGAAGAGAAACTCATATTCAAGATTGCAGATTCGAAGAAATCCATTAATAATGATAAGATAATGAAGTTATCTGATGATCTGAAAAGGATTTGGTCCGACATTTCGTCTATAAGTGCTAATGTCAAAGAGAATGACATGATTCATAGGCTTTTCATCCTGGCCGTGGAAGCAAAGCCAAAATTATCCCAGATTCGAGACACATTAACAGCCATTGATTGTGAAGACGTCATTGACAGATACACGTTCTATCCTTGCAGATTGCTACAACGTCAGCTATCGGAGAAACGTCCTCTTGGCAAGCTTTCGGACAACGCACAATCCGAACAAGGTATTGTCAGCGTAAATATTGTTTTAATAATTCTATGAACTTATTACATTATTATGACTTACAAATATAGTAATTTTAAAATATATGATAAGAAGATAATTGTGGTGCGCACGGTGTTATATTGATATATTCCCGGAATGGATGAAACGACACAGAAAATGCATAAAATGAGGGTGTGGGTGAGTACTTCTACAAATTGTGACTATGTGTGAGTATGATATCGTGACGGCGACGTTAAGTACGTTCACGTGCTTCGCAATTCCACATGTGCGTGTGATATAAAAGGAGTATAATTAATTATTGGTTTCTTTAAGTATTTCGCTCTGAGAGTTGGCATTTACTCAGACAATAGGTTGTACAAACAAATTTGGCATATAACGTTCATGATTATTCTCATTAGTAACGCTAATCACGAACTTTAACGAATGATCCTCGTAAGATATGCAGAGATTTGCATTAAAAGAAATGGCTTATAATTAATCTTTCTTTGTGTTATTGCAATCTCGCACAATCATAAGCGCTTAATCTGTCAAATGTGTGTTTTTTTTTTCAGATGACGTGGATGATTATGAATGTAAATACAAAGCAGGGTGTGCGGAAATTCAACAACTTCAGCAACAATTGTCATCTCAAGAAAAAATAATGCATGCTCAAAAACAGGACAACCAAAGACTTCAACAAAAACTGTCTACTCAAGAAAAGTTAAATAAAAGACTTCAGCAACAATTGTCATCACAGAAAATGGACAATACAAAAAGTCAACAACATCTATCTACTCAAAAACAGGACAATATAATGCTAAAACAACAATTGTCTACTCAAGAACAGGACAATGCAAAACTTCAACAACAACTGTCGACTAAAGAACAGAACAATATAAGACTACAACAACAACTATCTACTCAAGAACAGGACAATAAAAAACTTCAACAACAACTGCCTTCTCTAGAACAGGACAACAAAAAACTACAACAACAACTGTCTACTCAAGAGCAGGAGAATAAAAAACTTCAACAACAACTGTCTACGGAAGAACAGAACAATACAAAACTACAACAGCAACTGTCTACGCAAGAAGAGGATAATACAAAACTACAACAACAACTGTCTACGCAAGAACAGGACAATACAAATCTTCAACAACAATTGTCTACGCAAGAACAGGACAATGCTAAACTACAACAACAACTGTCTGCTAAAGAACAGAACAATGCTGAACTACAACAACAACTGTGTACTCAAAAACAGGACAATGAAAAACTTCAACAACAACTGTCTACTCAAGAACAGAACAATACATTACTACAACAGCAACAGTCTACTCAGGAAAAGGACATTGAACAGCTCCAACAACAACTATCTACCCATGAACAGAACAATACAAAACTTCAACAACAACTGTCCACTCATGGACAGGAGAATGCAAAAATTCAACAACAATTATCTACCCATGAACAGAAGAATAAAGAACTACAACAACAACTGTCTACTCAAGAACAGGACAATGCAAACCTTCAACAACAACTGTCTACTCAAGAACAGGACAATGCAAACCTTCAACAACAATTGTCTACTCAAGAACAGGACAACCAGGTTTAGAGTTTAACATATAAAACTGATCTCATGTAGTTCATGATAGGTCATGAATCTTTATCATAATATATTATACAAGCATCACTGTCAAATCAAGCTAAACGAGATGACATGAAACAAGAATATACAGATAACAGTATACTTAATCAAAAGCATGAGCAACAACTGTATATATAAAGAATAGGAAAATTATGGTCAACACTTTCAATTTCAGTCAGCATGATTATTAATTCTACTCCGACTTAGATGAATACCTTTCAGCTTGCCTTATTTGTGAGATTAGACCCTCGTTACAAAAAAGTTATACGATTGCCGTACGGCTTATTATCATTCATTAATGTCTTTATTTCTATTACAGAGGAAGACATTGCAAATACTAAAATTAGAACGAGTCATTGATGAACTGATAAAGAAAACAAATGGTGTAAGATCTATTTTCTGTACTTTCAAATGTGTATCTCAACGAATGGAGCAATTTACAAAGCAATATTAAAATATGTGTACGTTATTGAATTATTCTTTTAATTATGTAAATACGAAAAAGGAAAAAAACAGATTGATTCAATCTGATAAAGCTATGATGTTTTTGAACTCTATATAAGACAACCTGCATCATGTAGGGACCAATTTCATCTTTTATTATCTGTATTCTCGTATTATGATCGTTACTGTATGATACAGTTGTAAATTGAATGATATTAATATAATTCCCCTTTTCTTCTTCAACTGATATACGTCTGTGATAACATCATGACGTCATTTCCGTAAGATATTATCATAATACGTTATGGAATGTTATCTGTGGAAGGAAAACAGTGATCAGATCCGCGGGCGTTTTTTTTTCGATGAGGAAATGACGTCAACCGGCGACGTCGAAATCAGAATCGTGATCAAATTGTGTGTAAGTTTAAGGAAACACTTGGAAATTTTTTTAAAATGATTACAACCTGAAGTATGAAACCAAAGTGTATATGCGCTTAGTATTCAAATGGCATTGTGGTTTAGAAAGGACGTGATTGTATTGATAATGGTGAAAGGTGTGTGTGCTCGCCATCCCTACGGCCAGCATATCGAATGAGTACACAGAGTATTGTGTCAACTTTCGGTGTGTATTGGTACTAGACAACCTTTATAAAATGGGTACAGTGTCATTGGAAACTTAATGGGGGATGTCTTGAAAATGAATTTTATTGACGACAGCTATTTGCGTACGGATAAAAACACGCGTTCTTTTGAAAATATATGTTGACGTTGTTATGACGTCGAAATTTGCGTTCCCGTGCCGGAGGTCAGGTATTTCTGTTTGAGTATAATATGTTATTTTTTACATACTCATTGTTACGAATGTAAAACGTACAGTTCGATAGGGCAATTGAATATAGTCTCCAATGATTTGTACTTCATTATTTTATTACTACAGTCAACGTTTTTATACGAAAAGTCTACGAACTTAAAGACAATCCTTCTATTCTTTGTGAAAAATGTTAGATCATAGAACCTGTCAGACAATGTGCATTACTGTATATTTGTAATTTTAGTTTATACTTGCATGCGGACATGTATGTGATGTTGATCAGAAGAATACAAACAGAACAATTAAATGCCCTACGTGTGATATCATCTTTGGTGGTACGTACATACTTCATGGCATACTCATTGTTTTCCTGCATATAATATATATAAATGTATGTGAAAGTAAATAAATACGTGTGTGTCGACCATCCATTCTTTTTCATATTATATACATTACATCAATAGATATTTCATAATGCTTTTAAGAATCTTTCACGGGTTTATTTCATTATTTGATGATGTTTAGTACAATCTAAATAACATCATGATTCTTAGACAACAAAACTCATAATTAAAAAGAGAACTATACAGATATCAATACGTATCCATATATAACTACGTGTGTAAATATCTTCCACTTTTATAATTATACATTTTATTATATATTTTTGAACATGTGTCATGTACACAAGTTGGACGTATTGTATTTGGTATAATGTCGTTGTAACAGATCAGCCTGATGGTACATTGAGAATAAATGAAATATTCTGTGTGAGCGAGTGGATATTTAAATTTGACAAAGGAACACAATCGGTAAAATCTTATTTCATTTGTTTTAAACACGAAATTAAAATATATACATACACCATACTAGTGTTTGTTCACGATGCATCGGTTCTTAACTGGTGTCTTTCCTCCTTCATTTTGGTTATATTTATTAGTACAGTGGTAAATAGTAAGAAAACAGTTATCTAAATAAAAATGTCTAATGACTGTAAAGTACTGAGTAAACAAGCAATGTATTATTGACAGATATTTATATATCATCTCCTTTATAAACTGCTCCATGATCAACAATGCCATTTACGAACAACTCCATATCCGATATAGTGTAGCTGAACAGCATGTTGCATGATGTTTTCATTTAAATCCCAGTAGAATAATCTTGAAATATCATGTTGAGGTAAAATAGGACTTTGTTTTTCTTGTATTCAGAAATTGAATTTGAATCCTGGGAAACCTTATGAAGGACATGAAGTAACGGGATATGTATATTTTGATGAAAATTTACAACAAATGCTTAAACTGGCATATGATCGAAAAATATTGTTTACAATTAACAAAATGGGAAAAATTGTTTTGAATGGGATCGATATATTCACGTAAGTGTTGTTTATTACTAGTAAATGGTAATACTAATCATAATTATATTTAAAGCAAAATGTGTTATTTATTGAATGGATCTAATATGATATATCAGTCGAAATATCGCTTGCCAATAATGCATGTGTTTCTTCGTATTGAACATATACATTTAAATTCACAAATTGAAAAACATAATTCTTTCTCGGTGAATAATTTTAAAAAGATACTGACAGAACAAATATTCAAATGTCCAACTGTTACTTAGCTAGCGCTAAAGTAAGACATACAAAAATGTATACGGATACATAAAGAAACTAATCAGTATCACTTTATCTTAAACTACTAGTATCGCGACTAATTTAACATATAAAGTCAAATCTATATCAGGGCCGTAGAAACCGGGGGCTAGGTTGGACATAGATCCCTACATAGAAATGGCTGAAATGTTTTTAAAATGGGCTGTAGTGACCAAGTTTTCAGATAAAATCTAAACGTATCCCGTAATTGCATCCTATGGACCTTCATAATTATATTGTTTAGTCACTGATTGAATTATTCATAACAAAATACGTGCAATGAAATTCCGAACGCGCTACATATATCTGAACAGATATGTGCATTATTGTCGCCGCGAATAAATGTATTATGTACATGTAACAGGAATGCATGTACATGTTTTACGGGGTTATTACGGTAAAAATAACTTCAAAACTAACAATCTTATAAAATCACTGAATCGTGCCGCTGTGATCTTTGATTGTATCACGTTTATTTTACCATCCTCTGGGATAGTTTATGTGTCACCTTCATGGCGATGCAACAAGCAATTATACGAGCATACATCATATGGCATTTATTCTTCATTAAATCATTCTAGATACATACATTTGTTTTTTTTACATTGTTAATAGTATGACTTTCAAATTGAACAAAATATCATCAAAACCTGAACATTACATCAAATATGTACACCTGAATCATAGGTAGGTGTCTTCAACAAATACATAGACTAGAGTCGTTTTTTTTTAGATGTATAATCATTTGCGTAGGAGTTTTATATGATTTTGAATTATAAATGCTTGTTGGAATTTGAAAGAAAGTCAATGTATAGACATGTATATCGATCTGTCTTTCAAAAGTGTATATCTCGGTGTGTAATAATCATCCATAATGATCGACCATTGTTTTTATTATATATTAATACATATCCTACCCATTCTTAACTAGACCTCAAATCAGACATAGAAAAATGTAATAGACTGATTGTGCATGTATATAGAAACTGAACATTTTTAGATATCAGGTTCTACACATTGCCACTTTCAAGCTAAAGATATCGCAACTTTTTTTACATAAATGTACAGTTCTATGAACCATTTAGATAAATGATTTGATTATTTATAGATATTTCCATAATAAAATTCGAACGCGCTACATGTACTTTACTATGTACCAATAATGGTTTACGGTGTTGATAGGAAACTAGTGACGTCAACACTAACAATGATATAAACGGTGCCGCTTTGTACATGGGTTTTGTAACGTTCATTTTACCATCATCCGATACGTTTTATGCGTCACCTTACATGTCGATGAAGACAAATGTATATATATTTCGGTACAACAATCATTTATATGATTACACATCATATGACAAGTTATTATTCATATAATAATTATAGATGAATGCATTTGTGTCTCCACATTATTTATAGTATCGCTTTCAAATTGAACAAAATATTGTCAACACATGAACATTACTTCAAATTACATGAATATGTCTGATACAAAGACGTAAAATTGCCTCGGTTTTTAGGTGTATAATATTCTGCGGATGTTTTATTTTGAAAAGATTTTGAATTATAAATACATACTGGAATTTGAAGAAAGTCTATGTTAAGTCATGTTAACAATAATATCGAGCTTCATTTCAAATGTACGAGTATATGTCTCGGTGTTTAATTATCATCCGTAATAATAATAATACATTATTAATAAATGCGTTCGATTATGATGTTGTGGACAGTGTGTACTCCTTTGAATTGTCTGAAAATTGTGACTTCTGGAACAGCATAATTTTTCTACAACCGTTGTCACGTAATATAAATAGTATTTACAATATATTGATATAGTAAGTAATTAATAAGATTCTTCTTCTTATATTTTCAGTGACACAATATCACTGTGAGTAATCTCTTTATAATGTTATATTTGATTATATTAACAATGTGTTGTTCAATTATGTACCTGAATATTAACGATAATTCAATATGATAATGCCATTACAATGGTATCTCGCATCGTCGGATTTGAACTGAAGGGTTATGAGATTGTTTATATACATTTTATTGTATGTCATGAGTGTTTCATCTTCGATTCCTGTAAATATGTCAATTTGGTAAAAGTAAGACCTGTGTTGTACTGACTATGTCTATAATCGTAGTGTCCTTAACGTTTGTTTATGGTTTACGGAGTTAATACAGTGACAAGTAACTACAAAGAAATAATCACGTAAAATGGATTTTACTGGGGTGTCACTCTCGTCTTTAGTTGTATCCTGTTGTTTGGCTAATTATTCTACATCAATCCATCATAGATACATGTACCCTAATACATGTGACTCTCTATGACAAATGTGGTCAATTAATGATATGTTGTTCTGTGTATTACTTGTAGTTTTCTGGCAAAGGAAATTATGTTTGCTATTTGAAGTATTGATAATGTATTGATAGTGCAGTGTCGTATCGGGTCTAACAGCCAGATCGATTTTTAATAACTATTTTCAATTATTTAAAATGTATTCTTCTTGTAAAATAAGAAGTAGGTATGCATTTTACTTGCTGTATTTTCTGTATAAGACAACCAAAATGAGTGAAATCTTCAGCATTATATTTTGATCTGAATAAACAAACTGTTGAAGAACTGCATGTATAATTAGATACAATGCATATGTAAACTCTTAACCCATCCAAGCATTTTCGTAAACGTCATGACAATTAAATACGAATTGTCTTTATACATGTAATGTTAGATATTATTATATTATATTAAACATGATTCATTTATATGGATTCGTTACGGAGATAACGCTTGTGTGGTTATTAGGGCTTATATTGGTGTGTCATTCATGATATGGATGAACTTTAACCTAGGTACCCCCAAACGCAAGTATCATGAATAATTTAAGTGATCATATCAAGTCGACATATTGGAGTATGATTCATATAGTATAATACTACACTGTATTATAATTTAAGTATAATCATACTATACGTATCTTATTTCCAACCGTGTATGCATATTGTATATCTGTGAACGTTTCATAATCAGATAATTTAGTACATGTTTTTCATAGATATTCATATTGATATAAATTTCTGATATTTGTCATTACAAAATTAATGTTTTTTTATAAATAGGTTTGTTACATAAATAAGAAATTATCATAAAAAGCAAAATAAATTATACATTTAGAAGTAGGTGCCTATAAACAATTGCAAAAAAAAACAGACCAAAAAAACTTACTAAACACACATAAGATATTTGTATTCTATTCCATATTGATTTTATGTTTAACAGACTAAACGATTTTATAGATAAGTTAAGTCACAGCCTGTAATAATAAATGTTTAACAGACTAAACGATTTTATAGATAAGTTAAGTCACAGCCTGTAATAATAAATGTTTAACAGACTAAACGATTTTATAGATAAGTTAAGTCACAGCCTGTAGTAATAAATGTTTAACAGACTAAACGATTTTATAGATAAGTTAAGTCACAGCCTGTAATAATTAACACCAAAAAAGTAAGATTTAAATGAGTTTCACTATGCAGACGTATTAATTATGTAAAATAAGATAAGATAAATTTATTAACGTCTCACTCGTGTACATTCTTGCTACAAATATACATATAAAATGATAAAATTGTAAAAACTTGCACAAAACCACTCAATTTGAGTTATGAGAGACAATATGAACAGCTTAGAATTACAAGTACACATACATAAAAACAGTAAAGAATTTTAAATATATCCCTGAAATACAAAATCATTAATTATACAAACACAGTGAAATCATAATATAAAGCATAATAATTATATACATGTATAAGTGACTTGTGACTAGAATTTCATGACAAGCTTTGGCACTGTATTTTACGATTTCATCATTTGATAGGATGAATTAAAACTTTTCAAGATCATTTAAATAATTAAAATCCGGGAAAACATTTTAAATACATTGATATAAGTTACGTCTGATGTTTTCGTACAGGTTACATGACATACTAGCATGGTATTCATTTTCGACAACATTCATACAATTAAAACAATATCGTTCATCGATTGGTATCCCTTGATATCGTCCAATCTCAATTTTTAGGGGTGCACCACCACAACGAAACTTTGACAGTGCACTTCTATGAGTTCTGGGTATAATATTGTTCTTCACGTAGGTGTCTGTTTCATACGAATGTTTGAAAAGTCTATATGTTCTTAGCTTATTGCTTCCATTTCCTCTAACCGTCTGATCATTGTAAATAGTTTGCAACCAATCACGTTTATACTTATCAAAAAGTTCTTCTATGCAGTTATTGATAATAGTTTTACGCATGGAGTTGCTGTAATGGGTGTCTATCGATACGTTCACTTTCGTACATACTCTGTAGCACCAGTTTCCTGTAGCCAGTCTACGTAAAAATGACCAGTTACAAACCTTATAATTCAGTCTATCTCTAGCCATTGAGTTCAATCGAAACCACTGCGATAGTGTTGATTTCCATTGTTTAGCGAAAGGGGGTAACCAGCACATGTCACCGTTCACACCCGCATTGGATGTGTATCTACCAACTCCTAAGTAAAACCTGATAGCTCTATGCTGTACTGCATTAATGCAGGTATATTATTTCGTACCCCAGATAGCTGCTCCATAACTGATTGTTGGCCATACTATGCAGTCATATAATTTTGAATATACTTCATACGGCATACCTTCTGTCGTTTTAAATTTAGATAACAGTAACCCTAGGGCACGTGTAGCTGATTTTGATACATATTTGGCGGTGATATTATAGTCTAATGTATCGGACAAGGTGGGACCTAAATATCGGTATTCACTAACACACTGAAGATCATTTCCGTTACAGTTAAATCTATAATCAGTTTTTTTGGTTGATTTAGATCTAAAATACATTATTTTACTTTTATTTTGGTTAATCGTCATTCTATTTTCTCACACCATGTAGTTAAAATACTCAACAGTTCTTGAAGTTCACTTTCAGTTTCAGCGATGAGTACTAAATCGTCCGCGTACAATAAGTGACAAATGTTAGTTTCATTTATTCGTACTCCTAATCCTGTTTGGTTAAGGTGAAGACTTAGATCGTTTAGGAAAAAGTTGAACATAGTTGTTGAAAGTAAACAGCCTTGCTTTAATCCAATGTTTTGGCTAAACCGGTCTGTTCTGATATTGTTTACTTTTACAGCACATTTAACACTAGTATAGAGTGATTTGAGAGCGTGTAGAATTTTTCCTTGGACACCGATATTTGCTAGTTTTTTCCATAATTTGTCTCTGTCTATTCGATCATACGCTTTTGAAAAGTCAATGTATGCTACGAATTATCGTTGTCAAAGTTGATAGCTGGTCAATCGTACTTCTGTTACGTCGGAACCCGTTTTGATCCTCGGCAATAATTTTATTGTCTTCAGCCCATTGTGTTAACCTTTTATTAAGTAACGCACAATATGCCTTGTAAATCGCTCCAGTTACCACTATACCGCGATAATTAGGATCTATTTCATCTGAGGAGGAGTCTTTCAAAACATGGGTTATATTGCCGTAGCTCCATGCATTCGGAATTGTGCCAGTTTCAAAACATATACAAAATAGTCTATGGAGAAAGTAAATGCATGGTTTTGTTTGTATCACTTAAGCGGGAATCTAATCGTGTCCTGGTGATTTTTTTTTATTTAGGGATTTCACAGCTTTCTCTACATCAATAATGTTTATACCACTGTTCAAAGAGTCGGCATCATATCGTATATCTGGTATGCTTGTCGGATCCTGGTCAATTCGGTCATGATTAATAACATCGCAGTTTAAGAGATTCTGGAATGTATTTTTCTACTTTAACATTATTTTATCGACCGAATTTGTTAATGTACCATCTTCTTGTGATACCTCCATTGGTATTTGTTTGTTTCGTTCAGAACCAACTCCAATTTTACCGATTGTCTTCCAAAATTCGCCAGATTTATTATCACTACAAGATTTAAATAGATTATCCTGCATTTCACGCCAATATTCGCTTTTGCGACGCTGTACATTGCGATCGAAAAATTTGAAAGAACTATATCTACTTAACTGTTCATAAGGTACTAGACAATACTCCACTACAGAGGCTTCTCTAAGTGACACACTTGTATAGTCATTTACTTCAAAATTTCTACCATTCTATATGCACAGATTTGTACTTAGAAGAAATTCAATCAGAGCACCACAATGTTGACTTGATTTAAAGTCTACCACGTTTCTATCATTAATCTCGTCGACACCTCGTATATAGTCATCATGGTCACCAACTCGTATGTTAAAGTCGCCCATAACAGTAACGAGACCTTCCGTTTGGTATTGATATACGTTTGACATTAAAGTATCTAGGAAGTCGTTCACGTTAACACGCCGTGATGAGTTTGATGGGGGGTAAGTAGCAAACACAGGCTAACAGTGATTCCTTTGATTGTCGTTCAAGTAGTTTAATCCACAAGATACCGTCTGTCTCGCAATCTAGTTTTTTAATATCAAGTTGTTCATATAGTTCATTACGTATAAGGAAGCCTACACCACCGCTTCCTTTGGGCGCGTTCACGTGAATACTTCGTCTGTTATGACCGATCCATGTATATCCTATTAAGTTTAAGTTACTTTCATTCACTAAGTGGGTCTCTGCTAGGCCAATTATATCAAGGTTCAAATAATTCAAACACTTCGACCTGATTGTATAATTTTGTGACTCCTCATTTTTGTTAAAACCGATACAGTTCCAAAACCCGCATGAGACCTAATCTCTATAGTGCCTGTTATGTGAAGGTTGAGATCTTCTATAGTTATATTCACGTGATTGTTGATAATCGTTATCATGTGATCTGTATCTGTCTTGTCCGGTTTGGTTATCGTTAGGGTAATGAGGAGTTGTGTGATATCTGTATCCGGTTGTATTTCGTGCGTTAGCGTTATGGTAACTAGTGTAACCTCTTGGTCTGTTACCATCTCGTTCGTTTGTCGATTGATAATTTCTTGTTCGCCTATGAGAAACTTGTTGCCATTCACCATCGTCGATTTTACGAGTGCTGGTAGGGTTCTCACGCGCAACAAGTTTGTTTCCACGGACATACACTTTGTCTTTACCGATCGCATTAGCTATTGTTCTTAGATTTGATATGGTGTCTCTCTCTTTCCGGGGCATGTCATGTTCAACATATACGTTTGCTAACAATCTGGTTCTTCGTAACTTCGACTTTGCGTTCATTAGTGTTGCCTTTTCTTCTCTATTTCTACATTCAGCAACTATTACGCCTGTTTCACCGTTACATTTAGCTCCTTTTCTGTTTGCTTCAACAACCGTAGCGTTCAACTGTAAGACATCTGTAATGAGTGAATTCACTTTATCTGTCACGTTTTCATTCACACTTTCTGGTAAATTTCTGATCACTATATTATTAACAGAGTGTCTGGTCTCTGACGTATCCATCATTTGGCGATCACCTTCTGAATTAGATTTCTGCGAATTGCTCTCTTTTAATTCATTTAATTCATCTCTCACTTTCTGTATTTCCACATTGAATTCTTTCTTAATTTTCTCTAAGGCCGGATTCATTGTCTTTTGAATTCGTTTCTTTATTTTGGCGTCCATACTTGTTTCCAAGCGTTCTATGCGTTTAGACAGCCCTCCAATTTGGTCCGTTAGCTTATTAATGGCTGTAACTATACACATGCTTTCATTAGTTGATTGATTCGAATCAGTTTAAGGTGCTATGTCGTCTTCTTGTAGAGGGCGTTTTCTTCCTTTACCGCTTCCCGTTGTTGGTTTCGATGGACCAGGCGTGGATGTATCCGGTGAGGTAGCCTTGGCTTGACGGCCCTTGCCATTGCTGATACACCTTTTCTTTACACTTGGAGCTTCTGACGGTGAGGGTCCAGATATGAGCGATTGAGATTGTGTACTTTCACTTTCATTTCTTACAGTAATAATAGTGGTGTTTACAGTGCTTTGATTTTGATCACGGCTGTGATTCGTATCTACCGGGGATTGCGTCTCAGTTCCGTCGGATAATTGTGTATCATTGTCCGGATACAACAAAGAGTATATATTAATGTCTTCAATCTCACTACTTGTGGTTGTAGCCATCATGGTACCGTTATATCCTGGGGCAATATCCAGTCTTGTTGAGCGTGACCCTTGTACTGATTCACTATATTACAGTTAATCTTCCAATAGGACTAAGATCGATGGTTAGCCGGGAGCTATGTTATATGTTGATGGCAGGTTGAGCGATAATCACAAATGTTTATTACGTGAACAATAGAATTACGGAAAAAGACAAATAACTCACAAATCACAACGTATATTCCAAAACCAAATCACTTATCAAATTCCACAGTTTATAAGGTCCAGTTCCATATAAATTTTATTCCGAAACTCAATTTGTAACTCATAAACTTTAGCATTTATAGCGGAGGTTCAATTTTCACGACCTGAACCGGAAGCTATCACTAATATATATGTATGTATGTATCATACCTTACACTATAACTATTATACTAAGAGCTAATATAAATTGTAGGTTAGTTGATTATAGCGGTATCATAATTAAAATACTATGTAAGCAATATTTTCTCAAACAAGTAATCATACAATCGTACGATATTTTACACCATTCGAGAATAATGTATTGAAGATATGAATATATAAAAATATATTACTTGACACGACCCCAACATGCACACATTTCAAAAATCACTTCGCAGGAAAATGTATCAGAAAGAAAAAGTCAGAGTGTATATATTTCCCAAGCTTTTCAAAATCGAGATACACTGATAAATTAAATTTATGTTGTAAACATTCACGATTTAACACATGACTAGCAAGTGTTTGTATATAAACTTTATTTGTGCAATTTGTTTTCCTACCATATCATTTCAATAGTCTTGAAAACTTTAATGATTGTGTTTATGTTACTTTTATATGTTGTTGTTACTCAATACAATGGTATTGCCTAACGGCTGCATCATTGATCTACAGAGCACTTTGTCTAAGAACCACAGATGGTCTTATTAGCGGGGTTCTACTGTATAGTTAAATAATATATATAATTGAATACAATAATCTTCTGTATATTGACCAGCTCCCTTCTGTCACGTATGTTGTAATGTACGTCAATATAAGTTGTATTCTGTTTCCCATAGGCCTCCGGCGTAATGAATTTTAAATTAAAAAAAATCTCAGGAAATAGTAGTGAATAATTTGTAGATAAAGCAATTGTACATTATCAACTTCAGATTACTTTTTGTGTTTCCATATGTGAATCTTGCATTCATTTAATGTAATAATATGATATACATTGTAACATGCTTTTTCTATTATTTATGACTGATCAACATTTCTTGAATTTAATTTGATTTTATTTGTACGTTTTCTGTGTCTTAAATAATAATTATGGTTTGCAAACGTGAAATATTAAAATTTATATTTTGTTTTCATGCAATCAAAATAAGTATGGTGAAGGAATATAATGAAGTATACAACACGCGATGTAAAGGTTTCATGCAATGCCATATAATTTTCATTATATCTTACACTTCATAATCCTCATGATGTTGGTGACTGGTGAAGCTTGTATGTTACATGAAAATGACACAAAACTAAATTGAGAAAGGACTTTATTTTGTAAAGCCAGAGATCTTATACACAGTATAAGCTTCTAACAAATCATATATAACAAAATGAAGCTTTACTGAATAAAGCCTAATGACAGTATCTAAATAATAAGTTTACATGAAAACATGTATGGGCTAAACAAAGCGCCTTACATATAATTTCTATATATAATGAAATGTAGTAAGTTAACTAGCCGCCGAAACTTTAGAGGAAGGATTATGGGAGGTGGTGGTAAATTATGAAAATAAAACGATATCAGAATATAATCGTAATCTGCGTATTGAAAATAAAGCTGCAAGTGCGTCTTCCGGAAATGTGAGTGCGCATGCGCGTTCCAAACCACGGCGTGCTTGCGTGACTAATAATCTCGGTGGCTAGTCAATGAATGAAATGAGAAAAACACGGCGGCTAGTCAACAATACCGTAAATAGATCTAGAAACTAGATCTATAATAACAACATCATTTTCTGTCATAAAACATTTAATACAAGTATAAAAATCATATATAGAATTAAGCGCTCAGGTTATAGAATGCAGAGTTTTGTAGGTGAATTGATTATAGCGGTATCATGATTAGCTCTATAAATGTGTGTTAGCTAACAATTTCTAAAAGGAAATAATTATGTAATATCATTTACTATACATGGGTCTTGGCATTTGTTTATAGAATATAGGGTGTCCCATAATATCTGTTACCATTTGAATCACTTGTATTTCTTGTTTAAAGTTAATGTCATGGACAATAATGAAAGACGACATTTACAACATCATAAAGTTTTATTTGATATGCCACTTGTAAGAAATATATTACTCATACCCAAATTACGAAGCAGAATTGTTTATAGTACATGTTCCACGTGACATCCATTTTGCGATATGACGACTACGCAGCGCTTTTTGAAATTATTGATCACAGCCTGGCAGGTTCCAACGTTTATTTGTCTGATTTCCCGTTTGATGTTCAACTTCAGTTCAAGGAGAGAACTAGGTGAGGGTTTGTAGACTTTGTCCTTCAAGTAACCCTACAAGTAAAAGTCTAGTGGACTCAAATCTGGTGAATGAGGTGGCCAGACATAATTTGTTTTGAGAGAAATTATCCTGTCTTGAAATGTCTTTTGTAACCTCTCAAGAACTAAAGATGAGGTGTGCGGTGTGGCACCATCTTGCTGGAACCACATAGAGGAAAGATCTATTCCCTTTCGTCGAAGTGCTGGAATAAATTGGCGTCTGAGTAAATGCAAATATCGTTCGCTGTTTATTGTTTCAACATCTCCATCCTCATCTTCAAAGAATGGCCCAATAATGCCTTGGGTACTCAATGCGGCGAAAACGGTTACTTTGGCACTATGGAGAGTTTGTTCAAAGTAATAATCTGGTTTTTCATCTCCCCAGTGACGACAATTTTTTTATTCACAGTAGAATTTAGATAAAAATGAGCTTCGTCTGAAAACCACAGCATGTCAACTATAGCAGGATTAGCATTTATCCAGTGAGCAAATTGTAAACGGCACTGTATATCATTGTCTTTCAAATGTTGCATGACAGATATTGTGTATGGAGTTAATTTCAAGTCCAAGCGTAGAATTCTGTGTGCACTAGTACGACTTACAGTGTTAGTTATGTCACCGAGTAGCTTTCGTACCGACCTTTGTGGAGTTTCCGTAATTGAACGTTGAACATCAGCAATATTTTCTGCGATTCTCACAGTTTTGGGTCTCCCTGTATTGAAATGACGGCTATCTTCTACTGATCCCGTTCTTTCAAAGCGGTCGACAATGCGCTTAATTTGCATCTTCGATAAAGCTTTTCTATCTGGGTGGCGTTTTGCCATTTCCCGGATCACCCTTGTTGGAGAAGAGGTTAAATAATACAATTTAACAACTTCTGTATCAAAAGTACACGACGACGACATCTTTAAAAAACATCTGACGTCAATGACGTCACTTCCTCTTAAACGACGTCAACTACTTTCCCGTACTTAATTGAACAGAAAACTTCACTCTTTTCCTGTTCATTTGATGTCTGATTCATTTGTTTCTCACAAAATGCAATGAAATGACACTAATTTGAAATGGTAACAGATATTATGGTACTATACATTGCAACTTATTATTGATATGATTTAAAACTGATCAATGTTTCTTTTATTATTATTTATTTCGGTATAAAAAAGCATATAAAACATGGTACATATATCACAGATATTAGATTGCTAAAAATGAAATACATAGAAATATTTAATGAATAACTGTTTTAAAATATTGTAATTAAAATAAATATCATCAATTTTTACTCTAAAATAAGAAATCAAATTTAATAAATAGTGGTAACCATGATTGTTAACTTTACAATACCAAGGATGACACAAAAAAGGGGAAACCCCTTATTTCCATTGTGGTCCTTCTATATGGCATTTGACCCAGAGAGGCAAATGTAGATTTATATAAATTTCTAGATAAGATAATAACAACTATTTATGAACATAATAATAGAAAAATAAAATGTGGATATATTAACTAAAAAGGTATCACAATTCTTATATGAATATCACAGTAAACATTAAATACTAGTTAAAAGATGCTGTTTGACCTCAGATTTAAATTTACCTAATTGATTGTTCTTCTTAATATGGACTGGAAGGTAATTCCACAATTTGATACCAGTGAAGGAGAATGATTTTAAACCAAAAGAACCAACTTTAGGAACAGCATAACATCCATGCTGACTGAATCTGGTGCTATATGAATGAATTGAATCTTGAGAAATAAAATGAGTGCAGAGGTACTTAGGGCTTACACCAGTTTTTATCTTAAAAACATTATATAAAACAATTTGTTCCACTCTTTTATCTACAGGTAACCAATTTAGTTGAACAAAATGATCTTTACTAATATGGGCCCTATGATCAAGATTAAGTACAAAACGTATCAGTTTGTTTTGTGTGACCTGTAACTTATTTTTCCAATGTTTAGTTAAGCCATGATACCAAAAAGAACATGCATAATCAAAATGACACTGAATAAGGGAAGAGACTATAAGCTTTTTTGTTTGTTCATTAAGAAAGCTACTTTTCCTATAAAGAAATTTCAGTCTAGCATTAGCTTTATTTATTACTGAACTAACTATTTTATCACAGGACAATGACTGATCAAGTGTGACACCAAGATATTTAACAGAAGTAGTTGACTGGATAGAAGTTTCATTACAAGATACATTTAGTGACTGACATTTTTTTAATTTAAGTTTGGAGCCAAAAACAATGGACTCAGTTTTACCAAGATGCAATGACAGTTTATTATCTATTAACCATGATTGAACTGATTTTAAATCATCTGCAAGAGCATTCTCAATAACTGATTTGTCTTTATCTGCCACAAGTATAGCTGAATCATCTGCATATAGAATGAGCTGATTCAAATAGGACAAACTTTCATTTAATTACATGGTACTTGTCTAAACATTTTCATTTATCCTACAGAACTGATTGATGATTAACACGTTAAGTGTCTAGATATGTATTGTGTTTGTTGTTAGACGGACCATTACGGACAATACACAATAATGTGTATGCTTATATTTGTCACTGAATTCAAACTTTGTGAAGCAACGGTCGTACATTATTCCATTATGATCTTCCATTCATTTTAATAATGTAAAATATCGATACGGTCGACATCTTTTCTCACACGTATTTTGTGAATGTAAAATGGGCATGTAGTGTATCATATCTTACACAATATATACCTTAGCACTTACATAATCGACCGTAGAACTTGTAGATAAGTAAATCATACCGGTATCACAATTTACATTGTTAAGTCATGTAAGCAGATATTTATACATACTAATTAATAAGTCATTTACTTTGGATTATAAGTTTGTCCTATTTGATGCTATTCGAGAATTATATTCCGTGTATAATGACCTACAACACACATCAAGCTATATTATAAGTCACCCTGAACAAACCATGTCAGTGTATGATGATGTTCAGACATTTTTGAAAGTATATGACAAATAAACTTTTATTTCGTTTACCTCACACTTACCAGTAATAAATGTATTATATACTGTGTATTTATTCGGGTGTTCGTTTATTTGTACACATAGTTTTATAGATGAGGTATTTATACAATCATTTTATTTGTATACTTGTTCATGTACTGTCTAGATCAGAAATAAAATGTTTACCCGACCATAGGACAGTCATCATTCGACATAATTCAAACTTCGAAATTCAATCTGAATGTTATAAACATTACATGTGGACGTTTTATTCCCAAAGGGGTAGGTTCACTTAGGGCCTAAAATGGCCCTGTGCCAGATTACCTTGATATTTTGACAGTATAATATATTGGATGTTTCTTCATCAAAAACATGTTTTCAAATTGTTCTGAAATGAGTATTGTTGCCATAGCAACGAAACTTTTTTTTAAATAAAAATGGAAAAACCTCAAAATTTCTGTTCCATGGCCTCAATGTTCTTTTTATTAAGTGTATATGATTGTTCATATTGACTAAAGTGACAAGATATTTTTATTCCATGGTTGCTATGGAAACGTGGAAGTCACGTGACTGGGCATAATATAGCGGTGTTTCGTGTTTATATCGATGATATACGAATTATTTTGACAAAATTTATACAGTAGAAAAAATAACATACATATATCAAGAATGTGTGAAGTAATCATTTACGTGACGCTGAAGGTTTTCGTAATATGACGTAATTAGCGTGCCCTCCTACATAGTTACATCACAGATAATTTCATCAAATATCGAAAGGAAAAAAATCGTAAAAAGGTCTCTGCCGTTCAAAATTAACTGGCAATTAAATTTTCAACATCTATTTTCGCAATTATGCTAAAAAAACGGCTAGAAAACACCTTGGTATAACAATAATCGAATATGAAAGTACCATACCACACACTACGATCCGTCATCCTCGCCTAGTACCGTTCGAATAACTGGAAATTTAAATATGAAGTCCCACACCCGACACATTTATATTTTGCATATGTGTTGTTTACATTCTGACTGATAATTGTTCAAAGTTTCGTGGTGTCGGTTGGAGGACTTCATACTAAAATATCTAAAAAATGTACGAGGGTGTCATATCAGTTCCCAGCAAAGTTGGTCGAAATAATTATATTGTTTTGGATGAATACTGAACGATAGATGACATGCTATTCAGAATGAATAATAAAACTAGCATTTACTTCATTAGTAAAGTTCTGTCAAATAAGAAAATCTCCGACAAATCTCCGTCGAAGCCAAATAAACCGTTTATCCGATTAATGTATCAATATCCGAATCGCTATTATTGTTAACAAAGGGAGACAAGTCGGTTGTTTACAGACGCAGCGTTCTTTGTACAGCGTCTCGTAATACGGACGGTTATTGAAGTAATAACTGAAGATAAATCGACGAATCAAGTAAGTATTTGATCTCCCTTATGTGATATGTTCATGTGTTCATGATACGAGGCTATAGGTCTATATATGTAAGGTTAAATAGCCTCACTTTGTATGCATACTGTAGTTCATGATGCCGCGCGCTCAAGACATTCCAATTTGATGACGTAACAATACTTCGTGTCATGCTGTGCAGGGCCGTAGGAAGCGGGGAAGGAATGGGGCAATAAATTCGATTGTAATGATAATTAAAAGTGACTATACCCCCCCCCCCCCCTGTAAGACTGTTTAAAGTCAAAATTACCCCCCCCCCCATTTGAAATTTCTTCTTACAGGCCTGTTGTGACCCAATGCTAGATTCTAATGTTTTAATGCTTTAGCAAATCTAATAGATTTCTATTATTTTTTTATTATCTATTGCATTTTAGTTTTTATCATACATGTTTGTGAATTGTTGTGTGCAGGTGAAACTAAAATATAAATAATGAGTCACTCAGTGATAAAATCCATGGTCTTCACTGGGGTTTGAACCCTTGATTCCCAGCACTGTATAGGCACTCAACCATGTCACAAAATAGATAACCCAATAGCAAGGCTGTTGAAATTGGCCAGTATTCCTACAAGTTCTAATATTGTATGAAATTAATATGGCCTATTGATGCAGTAGTGAGGATACAGAGGAATGTCTACCATTTGTCAGATGTACTGCACTGTAGTGAAATTAGTGTTCATGTTGTTGTCACAGAGGGCCATGATGTTTTAACATCATTGTTAAACATGTATAATTTTATAATGCCAGTACTGTATGGATTACAAATATTCATAAACTCTACTATAATAGTATCTCAGCATAATTGAATTGGATATATTTGTCTTCTTTCAGAATCATATTATGTTAGTTCAGATGTATATGAAGTGTAAGCAGTTCTGGGCCTTCTGATAGTTAACTAGTAAGTATGTGTATTGTCATAATACCCCCACAAATGAAGTTTGACAGGTGGTATGTTGGAGTCACTCTGTCGGTGAGGCAGTTGGTTGGTGTGTCCTCATTCAATATCACAAATTTGTGGAGCGAACTACTTCCACATTCCAGAAGCAATTGCAGTGAAAGTTCAAATTTGTCACCACCGTGGAGTGTAGATGTACAAGACATAATTTTCATGCCCGGTGATTCACTCGTTCCAGAGTTATTTGCCCTTGAACTTAGCCATGTAGTAATCCGTATACTATTGCATTCTTAGACTATAGTGTCAAAGCGATGGTGGGGGTAAATGTCACTTCTGTTACAAAGGCTTTGAGCAGAGCGCTAGGTCAAAAGATGTTTAGTTTCTCAAGAACTTCTTCAAAAGACAAAAACAGAAACATTTTTATGTTCCTTAAACCATATTTTCCCATTTGTACTTGATTTTTATCTAAAATGAGAATTTTTCTGAAATGTATATGAGGATGAGTGTTTAACTGATACTTATTTTGTACATCTCATGATATGACTGTGTGCATAACATAAAAAATGAAATTATAGTGTTAATCAAATGCTATTTTTCAAAATCTCATTGAATCTGGTAGATTGATGATTTATTTAATTTGTTTTTATATTATATTTTCAATATTTTACCTGTCAATTATTTCTCTTTCAGATTTTTTGAGTCATAACAAGTATTCACCACTGATCAGAGGAATTTCAATATACTGCTATGATGAAGCCATTAACATGCAATATACTGGTTATTACATGTGGTGACTGTGATGTTTTCATGAATGTTCACTATGAACAGTATTTTCAATAATGTACAAAATTGAAACAATTCAGATTAATAACATTAAAATTGTGTGCATTGTTGAAATATATATATATATATATATGAACTTTACACTGAAGATATTTAATTAATGCATATTAACTTTTGTACTGTGTATGTTCATTGGTAAAATCCTTTTGACATATTGCTTGTATTGTTTGCATGTGAAATAAATGTAGATTGCTAAAGTACACATCAGAGATTCTTATTTACTTACACAATGATTATACAATGAGTTTTACACTCAAATTCAATTTATACATAAAACTGGTACAAGAAAATATCAATACAATGTACTACATGTACATTAACATCAAATATACTGCAAGATTAACCAAGTAGAATATTTCTAATGTCAAGCAAAAATATTCTGCATTTTTGGAGGAAAATCAATGCATTCCATTGCAAAAAATATCTGAATGCAATACAAAGTAATGCTGTACTATTTATTGCTGAACTATCAATGAAAGAATTTGGCACAGACATTTTGTCATTAAAAGCCTGTCCCTTAGTTGCAATGGTAACTGAATTGTAATTATTAATTTTAATAATGTTGGAAATGATATCACAGTTTCTACAAATAAATTGTTTGATGTCCAAATGAAGGGAACATAAGGTGAAATACATTATATTAGACAAAATATTACTTTCTTTAAACTGCTCATATAAAATAATTCAGTTGCCATGGAAACAAAATATCTAAGAACATTGCTATACAATGTAATTTCATTAAGTCGCATGGATTTATGAAAATTTGTGTGACTAAATTGCATTGTTGAAGAAAACTCAAAAATGAGATTTTTAAAAAAATAATTTCACAGGTTACCATGGCAACTAAAATAATACATATATAAATATTGACCGTATCCCTGTCTCTGTCAATTATCACATTTCGTCCAATCATTATATGTAAAATGGTGTTTTTTTTAATTTCTAGCAAAAAAGTATTTCTGTTGCCATGGCAACGCTTTTTATAGTGGAGCTTTAAAAATCTTGTTTTCTTCAAATATGATGAATAGTCAACATATAATGAGATTTTGGACAGAATTTGACACAGGGCCATTTTTGGCCCTAAGTGAACCTACCCCTTTATTATTCAGAAGTAAAATTGCGAGTAATATAAGGCGTTCAATGTTCAATCAACTGACTGACGGATCTGTAACAATACATGGAGGTTCTTAAGCCATATGTTATCTGAATACTTGATCCCTTCTTTATACGAATACACCTATTACATCAGGCATATAACAATCCAAACTGAATGTGTCATAACAATTGATCGCAACCAGTTAATACTCATATACATAATCATGACAAAAAAATGATACTAAGTTTGTGTGCTGAGTGGTTAAATTATATATGACTAGAACTTAATAATTTTCTCATTCCATGTATTAACAACAATATATATTTCTGATGAACTCATTTATCTTATTTTCAGGCCGGCTTGGTACGTATCTTATAATTATGTCATCCTTCTGCTTTTTATAGAAATCACGCGCGGACATACAATAGGTCCATATTCAGCCAGTCGATAATTTTAAGAATATTTGTGTTTTGCTGTGTGTCCTTTTAAACATTACTCAGCAAGGTTCCTTACGATATTTGTCGGTGACTTGACACGAGACTCTCAGGATGCACTCGATGTTATGTGTTACCTTAGTCGGTGCATTTATACGGGTAATGACAACCGTTTAACGCTATGTATTCATTACTTAGTATATAGGTTTTAAAATTGTGAATGTATACATTTTGTATCAAATACAAGTAACATTTAGATAGTCATCATTGAATGTATTTTTATTGTTTCTATTACATCATTAGTAGTTTTTATCGACTAATAAAGTTTGAATCCTAAAAGACGCAAACGGTTAAACGGATCTGATTGTGGTTCTGTTTTCTTTGTATGAGTGGTACAGCGCGTATTTGGGGAGATTTATATATTTCAGTTTACATATTTTTTTGCGATTAAGGGCACGTTTACAGTTCGATATTATTAAAGATGCATAATTTCACTGTCAATGCTTTTGTTTATTTTTGGCTTCGGCAAGACACGGTTCCTTTTGTAGTCTATAAAGTAATGTCCGTTATACCGGACGTTGTATGTATAATCAAGTATTTAACGATGCGCTACGTAATACTAATATAAACATGCGGACGGGACATTCCCTAACGGTAAAATAAATATAGAAGGAGGAAGTAAGTAAGTATATCCGTACAAACAAATTGGGTTTGGGTGACTCTAGGGTTAGGGTTAGGACTCTTTGTTCAACCGGAGCCACTTAAAAAATGTCCATAAGTGGATTTATGTGGCTAGAATTGAGTTTATTTAGCTAAATTTTAACAAATTTTAACATGGGAAAGCCACTTAAGTATCCTATCGTTAGTACGTCCGGATGTCCGTCCGTCACACTTTTTGAAACTTGCAATAACTTTAATACTTTTGAAGGTTTCTGTTTGCAATTAAAAATTGAGTGAAAGTGTACTGTCTTAGTCTGATCAAGAATCATATTTCTTTATGCATTTTGGCGGAATTATTCCCCTTTCCGAATTAGAAATTGTCACATACTGTTACATACAATTTCTTTAAAATTAGAATGTGACGTGTTGAATACTCCTATATAATCATGATTAGACAACACATATTGTTATTTTTGTCAATGTAATCATTGACCATCTTCATCCTTGTACTCCCACTATCATCATCAAGAGGGGTTCTGTCTTCTATAAAAAACGCTTGTGTCATTTATAAATGTGTAGCTCTGCTTACTGGAGGTTTCATTCTTGAGTCTACAATATTTTTTATATCTGTCAATCATTAGATAAAGTTGGTGAAATGACTACTATATGTTCTGCGTTATCAACGACGTCAGACCTTTTTTATTGCACAATTCAAACCTACCCGACTGTTTGTAATTACACAATAATGTTAAAATTCAGTATTACATAATTTAAATTATTACGTCACAGCCGAAGTCATACATGATGTTCACATTAATTGGCGAAATTTCGAGGTTTGTATCGACAACTGAAAGCATGATAGATTTTAACTCCATGACCGTAAAGTAGGGATTCCAAGGAAGCATATAAATTTATATTACGCATACAGTGTTGATAATTCGGAAACTGTTATATGACATATTCAAGACATTTATTGGCAATTTCTTGGTGTATTGTGTGTATTAATACGAAAATTTATTTCTGATAAACTCATTTAAATTTCTTTTCAGGAGTAGTTGGTACGTATCTTTAATTATATTTCATCCTACAGCTTTTAATAAAAACCACGCTCTGACATACACTAGTTGCATATCGTGCAAATCTATAAGTTTAAGAATATTCATGATATGATGTGTTCCGTGTTGAATTAAAGACATCACTCAGCAAAGTATGTTACGATGTTTGTCGATGACTAGTCCCGAGATACTCTCAGGACCCCCTCGACCTGTATGGGTTTCCTTGTCAGTATACATTCGTCGTATACAGGTACTGACAACCATTCACCACTTTGTATTTATTATTATAGGTTTCAAATTGTGAGTGTATGCATTTTGTATTAAATGGAAGTAATATTTAGACACTAATCGTGGCATATAATTAATTTCTATCATATCATTAGTTGTTTTGTTGGATTTCTTTGACAAATGAGGTTTGAATCTTACAAGACGCAAACTGTTAAACAGATCTGATTTCGGTTATGTTATCTTTGTAAGAGTCGTATAGCGCGTATTAAGGAAGATTTATATATTTCAGTTTACATATTGTTTACGATAAAGGACATGTTTACCAAAGTATACAATACACATAATGGGATACATGAATCAAGTTAATTCACGCTATTACAGATATGCTCATATACTTATAAGCTGTTAGATCAGTCAGCTTATTAAAGTAATAAACGAAGACAAACTGCTGTCATATAAAGTGTTCCAGAATTAATTAGTGTAATATGATTATATCAGTCCACGTTTGGGAGTACAATTTCAGTTGTATTTCTGTTTTGATTTGACGTACACGAGTTTAATAACACAAAGTACTGTTTTGATTTATTTCAGGCATACCAGGTAATACATTATTGGTATTGTATACTAGATCTTTATTTTACTAATTTCGAATCTATAAGTGCAGTTATTTTGATTGACAGAGAAATTTATTTCAGCCAGACTGAGTACATTTCAGAGTCTACTGGGGATTCAAAAAAAAAATCTCCACTTTGACTGTTGCAATACTCCGTTATTTTTCATTCTATCAAACCTATGATTAATGAATTATTAAAAATTCTTTGTATCCAATCATCGATACAGGATTTATCAGCTTAACTATATTACACTATATATAATTATATTATAATAAGTATTACAGTAAGTATGCAATTAATACATTGTATTACATCTAAATACAATTATAGATCATTTAAAATTAATGAAAAATTCTTGCACATTTGTGATATCTTGTTACATGTGAAACTCTAACCACGCTCATAGGTAATAAACTTGAGATCGGTCTCCGAGCTTTTCTGTTTATATGTCTAAGAAAATAAATATGATCAGAAAATAATGATATTATCAACACAATAATCTGACAGCAATAATGATCCAAACATGTATTCAAATATTAAGTTGCTCTATCTTTTCAACCATAATACTTCGAGAATAGAATTGATTTTTGAGTTCATAGACTGTTCTCAAGTTTTATAACTTCGAGGGCAGGTGTCATTTTATGACTTTATATTTAACTTTCATTGGAGATTTACTGCACACTTATCTGTATGGTCAATGTATGTTTTAATTATTGTATAATAGCTTTCACGGGTTCATGTTTGTTTAATTCGAATTTGGTGCGAAATAGGTCACATGACTTCTTAGTTCAAGTGAGTTCAATCATAGCTTTCATTGAGTACAGATGATGGCTGTTTAAGTGCATCAGTTTACAATTGGTTTTGGTTGTTTGGTGATGTTCATATTTATAGTAGCTATCTTGGTATAAGCGTGAATGCGTCACGCGTGAATGATGATTTGAGGGTAAATTTATACCCTTTTTCCATAAACTGCTGTAAATGATGTAGTTGATGGTTTGAAACCGTTGATGATATATATTTGTAAAAAAATGAAATCAGTCTGTAAAATGTGAATCGAAGCTAGTATACATTGATGGATACATATATAGGATGAAACCACATTGAGTTATCGTCGATATTACCCCGATTCAATCCCTATCGATATTAAACGATATTGATTAATGTATTCACACAAAATCACACCAGTGAACAAGTTTTCACCGTCTTTGACAGATAATAATTATATTAACAGGTCTACATTGTGTCATTGTTTAATCAATTCAAACAAAGTTCACCATCATGTACAATAAACATCAGATGCTCTAATGTATAGACAATTACTGTTTATCATGATTATATTGAAGCCTTACTTAACAACATTTACTGTTATATTTTATATTTCCAGACGGGACGATTACGTCAGGAAAGTAAAAGAGCAACTACGAGCAAAGGGAATAACTGAGGCGGATTTTTCTTAACTAAAAGCAAACAGTCTTGGTGTGATTATTTTATATTTTATGCCTTAATTCCTCGGTATCACGTGATTCATTTTCAGATTGTTGTTATTGGATGAAATATTACAACAGTCGTAATTATGTGTAAATAACCAAATATATTGCATGTTCTGCAAGATTACATTTGGAAGGTGACATGGCTTTTACACTAGCTGATCACATTTTAATGAACGATTGAGATGAACGTAATGAACGTTCTGGTGCGATAAGATTTTATGACTGGATGCTGTACAACTTAAAAGCTAGATTATATTTTTAATGCATATATATACATGTATGATAAAAATGAAGTAAAACAGTCATGTTTTTTATGTAGATTTATCGGAAAATTAATGTTTTATTCATTAAATGGTATTGAATACTCAATGGTATACGTCTTCAGTTGAGATTTACAAGGATTTACAACTGTATGCTATGATGTTGTAAAGAAAGTTCATAGTTAGAATCTTTGATAATAGCCTGTAAACGGGATAATGTTGTTTGCATTTTGTGGCTAATGTCCGGGTGGGACCATTCAGAAAAATACTTTATCCTGTTTTTAAACGTAGATGAGACATTAACATCATGACCTCTACGAGCGAAGGGAATAACTGAGGCTAATGTTTCTTAAGTAAAAGCAAACAGTCTTGATGTGATCATCATCCATTGTGTGCTTAATGCGTCGATACTACGTGATTGATATTCAGATTGTTGTTATTGGATGAAATATTACAACAATCGTAAGTATGTGTAAGTTAACAAAACTATTGCATATACTGCATGTTTACATTTGGAAGATGCCATGGTTCTTACGCTAGCTGATCATATTGTAAAGAACTATTGATACTATAAGTATTCTGATGTGTTGAGACTGGATGCTGAACTTAAAAGCTTGATTGTTTTTTAAAAACATTTATATGGAAAAAACTGAAGTTAAACAGCTGATGTTTTTTATATAGAATTATTGGAAAATTGATGCTGTATTCATTAAATAATTTTGAATACTCAAAGGTAGTACACAACGTCATCAGTTGATCCCCGCGAACCTTCTTTCTGTAAATATCATCTCTCGACTCACGGGTAATTGTTTTATTTTTATGTAAAATCGTTCAAGTAATATGAACGTCGTAATTTAAATGACGCGCAGCAAGGATTTACAACTGTATGCTATGATGTTGTAAAGAAAGTTCATAGTTAGAATCTTTGAAGATAGCCTGAAAACGGGATAATGTTGTTTGCATTTTGTAGCAAATGTCCGGGTTGGGATATTCAAAAAAATATTTTATCCCGTTTTCAAACGTAGACCATGAGCTGTTTTTACAATTCTTTTTGTTACAATAGTGATTACTTGGTGCTCTATATTATTTTCTTTTTCGAGTTCTTATAGTAAAAATACATTTCAACTTAGAAGTGGCAGGTGTTCAGGTAGCGTAATGTACTACCATTGAATACTGCTTCATCGAAAAGTATACCATCTTCCTCAAGCGTGTATATATATAATATTTTAACATGATTTTGAAATATTCTTAAATCAGCATTGCAGCATTTACTTTCTATTTTGATCTTTATTTTCTTTATAATGTATTGGTTTGATAATTCGTTAGTCCTTCAATAACGTATACAATCTATTTTTGGCTCCATCTATGAAGGAATGAAATGTATTTGTTAGAAATTTGATATATCTCTGAGTGACCATGTTCATGAGTAAGGATAAGTAATTTATAAGATTCTTTGTTTGCACTAGTATTGAGAAACTAACCTGTTGTTTTTTCGTACAATAATTATATATTAATAAATAATAATTAGATGACATGTGTTTGCATTATTCTCACAGAGACGTTGTATATAGTAATAAGACAAATATCTTCAATCAAGTGAAGTGGACCATGCACTAATACGTACATGTCAAGCATGAGTACTCTGTACAAGTATATATATCCTCACACCGGTTACGTCATGCTTTGCTACTATAACCACTGCCACCACTATAATCACGTGATGATAGTAGTATCATGTGACCAACAGTTGATAAACAAGACATTTCTGATAACCAACAAGTAAATTTCCAATGAAAACAATCCATTACAACAACTGATGGATCGAATTATAAATAACGCGCAATCGATAAGTAACTGTCTAAATATAGCCATTGGTTACATCGTGACGTCACTACATTTGTCTATTTTAAGATGTTATCTTTTCAACGTTTATTTTTTACTTTTTTGTACATTAAGCATACTATTTATAAAAGAAAAGTACAGTAATACATTAAAAAAAAATCAAAAGTGAAAAAAGAATTCGGCTCTGTGACGGCCGAATTTCTCTAATGGTGGCAGTGGTTAATGTACTGATCAAGGGAGGTAAGCGCTGCGGAGAGTTTGAACTAATGTTAGGTAAAGAAAAGTAAATATACATTACTCCAAACTTAGCATATGAGTGCATAGAAGAATATAGTATGCTTATTGATGGCACTGTTGTTAATGACCATACGAGATATACATTTAGAAAAAAGACACATTTACACAAAAATTGCGTGTACCATTAAAGAGGTTACTATAGTACATCGTTAAGAGCATGGGGACATAAGGGGTTTTACTCCAAACTCAGCATTTGCCACACAATACCAAACATAAAAAAACATAACTCGCACAATTCATATGAACGGTAATTGTTTTATAAACGTTTTCTGTTAGCAGAACTAGTGTTTAGAAAATATATGCACAATATTGAGATCATAAGAATTTGTCTTAAGATATAGTTTTTGTGAAAATTACTTAAAAATATCATTCTATGTTCCAACTTCAGACTATTGAGAGCACTTTTAAAAGATTGTTTGTTGAAGGTGTGTAAGTATTGGAGGAATCACTGGTTGAAACAATGGTCAAAAATTTTAATCATGCATAGCAATTCAAGCTTTGATGATTTATTTATCTGTTGTTTGATGGCTAATTCATTCGACATCTATGGCCATTTCAAAGTGCTTCAGAAAGAGGGGAGATAACAAACTGGATGATAGAGCATTTATATCCCTACTTTTTTCGAATAGTTTTTCCTGTTACTTTATCGTGACGGCGTAAAGTACCAAGACACACCTCGCCCTTTTTCCTGTGATTGTCTAGGCGCATTTCTAGGCTCGTTAGTTGGGATGGGACACTGCAGAAAAGCGTCCCAGGAAATTCGAAATCGAGAATCGAACATATTGTCTTTTTTCAGTAGCCTGGCGGCGCTATACCACTAGACCACCAAACAACCATTAATTCTAATGATGAAGTCAAGTTGAATGCACCACAATTTCTTGTGAATAAACACAAATATTCATTCTTCAAAGCTGGCTTCTAATTCAGCCATTAGGGGATTTAATGCATATGATCAGAAGAATATAGCGTCAGTGGGGGGGGGGGTAGCGGCAATCTAAAGCTGTTATCCACCTTACCTCTGAGTGGGAAATGTCCTACCGCTACTGTATGATGTAAATACATTTTCTTTATCATGTATTTTTCCTGTACTACCTTAATTATGACATTATGACATAGGAAGCATGTACGTTACTCTCATGACTATTTACGGTCAATACAAAGTCGACTTATCGTGTAGTATCGAACATTATTATTCATAACCGCGTCAAAGAAGAGGGCATGGTGATATGTCACAATAGACCCTCTTGCACACACAATTTCAATTATCACCTCATTCACCTGAGTGTTTTATTGGCAATTTGAAATTGTTATCAAGTCGTTATCCAAATTTTAAAGCCTGAAGATAGGGCAATGACAGTATAATTTAAGTGTTGTCCAAATAGTGGATATTGTACAATTTTAGAATGAAAGTGAAAAAAAAAAGAATGTTCACTTCCATTTTTTCTTTCCTTTTATATAATTAACCTCGCTAACAGTAAAAGACTGTGTTATTTCTTAATCCGTAAATTTCCATATGATCGAATGTTAAAATGAATTCGTTAATTTCTTAAGTTGCAAGATACGCTTAAGAAAACATCACAATTTGTTAAATAAGTTACAGGCATGTCGCAATGAGCCCGAACCCAATCATAGACTAGAAAACGTAACGTGTGATGGCTAACAGAAGGTCGATGGATCAAGCCAGGTACACGACTGAATCTTTCCCCGCCGTAGAAAGCTCGAAAACTCGCCATAATTATGACCTTGGTTGTTTGTGTGACTTTTAACCAAATAACAACATAAAGTAAGAAATTTTAGAGATGTAGATGTAAGCACGGTATTTTTTTACATATTTTCTCAGCTTACCCAAAGCTGTTGTCAGGACGAAAAATGTTCGTTTTATCTACATCCGTCATGCAATTGTTAACATAGTTCCTGTGCAAGTCTGTAGAAGTTCAGTTTCCATGAGTACTTTCAATACGTTGATAAAGTGCTCCCCCCCCCCCAAAGCACAAGGAGGTCTAGTCAAATAATTATTGTTGTATTGTACCTTATCAATATTAGTAAGAGCTTTTATAGCATAACATGAATGTTTGGAATAGTCAGTGATAGTGTACCAGTTGAAATCGCGTTTGCATCGTCTTGTGTCTGCTTTTAAACAATGCAAACAATATTTATTTTCTCAATAGAGCTAATCTATGTGTCTCTTTGTCCGTCAATTTTATGGTCCTACATTATGTGCCTTTTTTATAGAAGAGTGATTGTGACAAAATGTTATGTTTTTTTTAATATGTATATATTTATTTCTTTTTCAAGAGGGCCACATTGTTAAAAATATTGCTTAATTTCCAATATTGTTAAAGACATTGAAATGCGAGGCGTTGATTTATGGACTGGCAAGTCCTCTGATTCCACAGTAATGGGTCATACAAATTACAGGGCCATTGATAGACTAGCTCCTATTTACATAATCAGTTAATATATGCTTATAAAACATCAGGTTATTCATAAACTAATTGTCACTAAAATTCAATCAATTGTATGACCCTCTTATTTGACTAGGTGTCAACTCTACGGACCATGACCAGGCATGATTAATCTGAATAGGGGCAATAATACAATTAAGAGATTAGACCCCGTGTGTATTTTGGGGGATCACTTACATAGTAGCTGTTCAATGCCTTTAATGTTTCATAGTTTTATGTATAACCTCCTGTAAATAAAGTAATCAATATTATTAGACCATGGAAGGTCCGTGTTTCTGTCTAGTTGTACGTCTTGGTTCTTCCCCTACAGTAAAATGATAGAACACTCGCCATAAGACCCTGACTTTAGGTGTGAATTTAATTCCAATAACAACATTAAACAAATTTTAAGATGTTGATATAAGCTCGTATTTGTAAGTCAATAAACAGATCTTTGAAGTTCAGAATGGAATTGCTTAAATATGCACTACAGAGAAAAACAACAATAAACACAACTTGAATTTTATTGGTGTCAATCACATCATTTTTGTTTCAGATAATTTGTCTAGCCAAGGTTCTCTTTGCATAAGCAAAATGTACAATCAGTCGGATCGATAAGGTAACCGATGGAACCACATGAAGATGCGCACGCAAGTTGTGCTCGTACACATGGTGACAATGTTGTAGAAGTAATGGATGCGGTGACTGTCGTAGAGGAAGGTGAAGATGGTGTTACACTTACTGTCGGTGTTTTAGTAGAGAACACTGTTAGCGAAAAGAAAAGAAAACTTTGGTAACATTGTAATGCGTTTGAGAACAACTTTTACAGGCAAAAATATCTACAGAAAATGAGCAATTTTAATTTTAGTTGATTTTACAGCATTTTAATTAAGTAACAGCAGACAAACTAGTTGATCATTAACCCCAGATTAATACAACGGTAAATAAAGCGCACATATTCAATTTTAACATGTGAGTTCAAATCCCATCCGTTATCAGAAAATTCACCAGCGATGACGTTGTTCGGCTACCTTACGGAAATTCGGTGGTTCTATCCCTGTTTAGACCACAGATGACTCTAACTGACCAATCACAGCACAGAAAAAGGTTTGGCAAAAACATGTAGACCACAGTTAGCCGTTGTAATAACATACAGTATTCATATACAACAGATTACCTGTGGTTTTAGTCAGATAGATCTCTTGTAACTGTTGTCTATGAAATTTCACGCGTGATCTATCCTATTCGTACATCTTTGGGTATTCCACAACAATTAAAATGATAGAGAATCACACTAAATTATTTTATTTGGCGACTTTAAATCACAAGAAAACCCAAATGCATGTAAACTTCGTTCTTACCTGTACCTTGTTTTATTGTTGTTGTAGTTGTTGTAGTTGGTGATATAGTAGGTATTGCTGAAGTAGTGTCAACTCGGTGATGTGTGTTGCACATACAGAAATCACAGCCACTGGGACCTTTGACATATCCATAGTCACACTGTAGAGAGCAGAATCCTTGTTGAGGAGTACAGGGATGGTAGGGCGATCCTGCTGTTCCCCCGCCTTAAATAATATACGCGAGAGCAACATACAATCTTACGGGAGCCAGGGAATCACATCTAAATATATACATTGAATGCAGATTATTGCCGCTGTAAGTAATTTGTAACTGGAGGAAAGCCTCAGATGCATTCAAACCTTTCGAATAGAAAAACCTTCGCTCAGTTGTTTGTTTCTGGTACAATGCTCATTAAAAAAAGGATGCGTAGATTGTTTTTGTTTTGGCTCTTCATAGCGTGAGGAACTGTAAAAACGTGGATGTACCGTTCCTCGAGTCAAATAAAAAGTCTCAAGACGCGGAAAAAATATGATACGTCGGGTACCAGAAAAAAATGTTACGTCTTATAAAATGGATTTAATCGCGTTATTTATAATATAAGCTTTCGAGTAACGTAATTTCTGACACAAATAAAGTTTATCTAAGTGTTTGTCAAATGCATAGAAAGTTCTTAAGGAACCATTACGTAATATATGCCAGTATACCTTGATCTATTTAGTTAAAACTGAACTTCTGAAGTTCGGCCCTTTTTGTCCTTAAAACAGATATTATAAACATGCTCATAATTGGCAATCGAAAAAGATTACATACTACAGCAATAATTATGTTCTGCCAATGATAAAAACAACTATTTTACACCTTCCTGTTGTCTTACAAAAGTTATGGATGAAAGTTTACAAGATGTGTTGTTTTTACCTCCAAATGGACTCTGGAATGGATTTGACTGCTGATTGTCGAACAAGAAGCGTTTCTGTGAGTGAGCACAAATTACACCTGAAAGAACACATTAATTCATGTCATGTATCCACTTCGAACATACAACTATTAATCTGTCATAAAACAAAATACATCGAATATAAGAATGTAAAGAAACCAGAAGAAAATTCGAATATGAGTTGATATATTAATTCGTTAATTCTTCAACAATTAAGATTTAAAAAATAAAGATTTACTAACCTAGAATCGCAACGACAACAACTTTTCCAAGCATTTTTGTTCGTCCAGTTCTCGTCCAAAGATGTTATATTGCCCAAAGCACGCCAAACTCCCAATAGTAATAAATGATCATCTGTACGGGCTTTATCGCACCTTACTATCAACACCTGGAGCCGGTCAGACAGTTAAAGATATCTGTTATCAACAGAGCTCCTAGGGTGTCATTTATACAGATATTCCTAAATAAGTATGAAGACAAAATTTCATAAAGAGTATAAACCGCATTGCGTATAATTGATCAAATAACGTGTGGTCGAGTGGTTATGGTCTATGAATAATATCTGGCTGGTAATCACAAGCCCCTCACTGCTGCGAGTCCCAACTTATCTACAAGCCTGACAATCTTCACAAGTGAGTAAGATATCATAAGCATAAGTCGGTTGTTCTACTAAGGTAGTTTAGCCTCGGGTCTTCTTCCAAAATATCTATCAAAACAAATGATAATCTGTGATAGGACAGTGCATATCATACCATACATGTGTATATTAAAGACAAACATTTTTTTTCAAACTAATAACGTTAATTGCATACAGGCATATTTCACAGTCTGAAAATGACAACAAGACATAATTTAACACTTGATAATTTGAAGACAAAAAGTTAAAGGCCAAGCTGATAATCTAGGTCAATGTGTCAAGTCATATTAAGGCATGTGGGTCTTTTTAACCAATTAAAGTTAAGGTATCTGGCGTGGATGTGAGGTCAAATCAAGTTTCACCAATTTATAGATTTAAAAACTAAACCATAACTTTTACTTAAAACAACATCTCCTCCTACACCGCTATTCCGATTGCAACCAAACTTTGCTGAAATGATCCTTGGGTGGTCCCCTTTCAAAATTGTTAAAAAAAAAAATTTCATTAAAAACTCTGGTTGCTATGGCAACAAATAGAAAAAACTTAAAATATCTTCTTGTCCGAAACCACAGGGTCTAGAGCTGAGATATTTGGTATGTAGCGTTGTCTAATGGAACTCTACAAAGTTTGTTCAAATTATTCCCCTGGGGTTAAAATTGGCTCCGCCCCGGGGGTAACTTGATTTTACATAGACTTATATAGGAAATTTAAAAAATCTTCTTGTCAAAAACTACAATGCCTAGAGCTTTGATATTTGGTGTGTAGCATAGTCTAGTGGACTTCTACCAAGTTTGTTCAAATTATGGCCCCGGTGTCAAAATTGACCCTGCCCTGGGGTTTATTATATTTTATATAGGAAAATTTGAAAAACCTTCTTCTCCGAAACCACAAGGCCTAGAGCTAAGATATTTGACATATGACATTGTCTAGTGGTCATCTACCAAGTTTGTTCAAATTATTGCCCTAGGGTCAAAATTGGCCCCGCCCCGGGGGTCACTTGATTTTACATAGACTTATATAGGAAATTTAAAAAATCTTCTAGTCAAAAACTACAGTGCCTAGAGCTTTGATATTTGGTGTGTAGCATAGTCTAGTAGACCTCTACCAAGTTTGTTCAAATTATTGCCCTAGGGTCAAAATTGGCCCTGCCCTGGGGTTTATTCTATTTTATATGGGAAAATTTGAAAAATCTTCTTCTCCGAAACCGCAAGGCCTAGAGCTTAGATATTTTGTATGTGGCATTGTCTAGTGGACCTCTACCAAGTTTGTTCAAATTATGGCCCCGGGGTCAAAATTGGCCCTGCCCTGGGTTTTTTTCTATTTTATATGGGAAAATTTGAAAAATCTTCTTCTCCTAAACCATAAGGTCTAGAGCGAAGATATTTGGTATGTAGCATTGTCTAGTGGACTTCTACCAAGTTTGTTCAAATTATTGCTTTAGGGTCAAAATTTGCCCCGCCCCGGGGATCACTTGATTTATATAGGCTTATGTAGGAAAATTTAAAAAATCTTTTCCGAAACCACAAGGCCTAGAGTTAAGATATTTTGTATGTAGTATTGTCTAGCAGACCACTTCCAAATTTGTTCATATTATGGCCCTAGGGTAAAAATTGGCCCTGACCTTAGGGTCACTTGATTTTACTTGGACTCGTGTAGAAATATTTTAACAATGTTTGTCTCACCTTTTTTCCTGGTGAGCATTTGTAGGGCCATCATGGCCCTCTTGTTTGATAATGTCCTCGGTTCGTTAGATACTTGACTTTAAAGAAATTCCGTACCCAAAACCCTGCTGTTTATTACGTAATACGCAATAGATGAAAACATTCAAAGGCACGGTTACCTAGATAAACATTTCCGCTACATAATACCGAAACCCGCTTTGAAATCCGTCATCAAATAAGACGGCAATTTTAATTCGAAAATGACACCTACTGTGTTTTTTAAAGCTGAGCAATTAACAATTGAAGTGTCGGATCATTATCGTCTCATGAAATCAACGAATTTGACGCACCCCTTTCAATTTTGATAGCCTATCAAAATCGCTAATGTTTACGGTTCAATAATTGAAACCACGCCCATGTTTGATGTCTAGTAAGAGATTTTATGACAATTTTTTTGTCATTAATGAATTAATAGTGTCATATCGTACCAATACAATGCGCATTACGTTATTTATTTTTAACGCTGATAAGAAGAAGTCGATAAAGGGGTGCAGTATTTATCGCTATAAAACACCATTTTTGCGTTCGGTTAAAAATGTTTGTTGCTTGGTGTTAAAGTATGATATTCAATTTTTGTAAATAACTTAAAATATCATTTTACGTTATTTTAGCGATTTCAACCTATGTCGATACGTTAAATGATTCTAAATATTGGTGAGACATAAACCATTCGTAAAACTATGCATTGACAAGAGAAAAAAGGCTCATCATGCTTTAATACTTTCTATATCGTGTTGAAGTGCACCTCATATGAGATAGAAATAAGATGTTGGTGTCATTATTAGGACAAACAACTACGGATTTATGAATGCTAATATAGCTATGAGCATATCGTAAGGGAGGTCGAGTACTTAAGTCAGATTGTTATATACAGAAAATACCTTCCAAGGTTTTGACTCGTGAAATTCTTTCGCAAACATATAGTTTCAACATGAATTCTTTACGTGTCATCGTTTCTTGTTTATTATGGTACATATTCAAAAGCACAACAAAACGACGGAGCAATTTCAAAAATACCTTTATGTACATAATTCAATACATTTTTAATGTTAATGACAAAGCCCGCATGTCTTTGAACAAAGGACAGATAATTCAGTATTGGAGCAGACAAAGTGGGCGTAGAGTGGATCGTGACAACTTGAACCAACCTTGTCCACACACAGCTGAACATGGGGTGTTGCACCTTTAATGGAAATAAACAACAGTTTATAAATGTATATAGTAAATATCAGTTTTCGGCATAAAAAGATCATAATGGTGCACAGGTTAGTTAACGAATTGGACCAAATAAATAATGGAGTAACGGTCAGCTACGTTTATAGGCCATAAAAATTGTGTTATCCCTTTTGTATTCTCTGTGAAAGCAACGCAACATTGAATTCCCATCTTCTCTGAAATGCCCTTAAGCTCTTAGCTCACTCAACACAAAGAAACGTGAAAAATAAAAACATACAAGGCGTGAATTTTAGAATTGATGGACAATAGTGTTCTGCTATGTTTACCAGTGTAAGCTTTTTCGTCACTATGTTGGACGTACTGGCCTTTTTGTTACTTGCATGGCAGCGGAATGCAGTTTTGGTAGTTTGTCAATTTTATTAGTAAATTCTAAAATGAAAGTCCACCACAATATTTTTGGGTGATTGAATATGCCAATGTGCTACAGTTTCATATTAAATGTGTTTTATGTTTTCAGCATTTCTTTTTAAGTTCGGTATAAGATTAATCTAATATCTATTGAATCGATCCTTACCACAAATACCGCATAATTTTGGACAATAATTGTTTGCCATGTATACGTCATCGCACACAACCGGAAGCATGTGCGCGTCCGTGCAAAAGGCTTTGTCGAGACAACCAATCACAGGCGCGAGATGAGTTGACGCAGGAAGTGATGTAACAGTTGATGTTCCTAATAAATCAAATGGCAAAATAAAATTTTAACATGCAATATAGTTTAATTTTATTTTACAAGTACGTGTACAATGAAAGATTTACTTTAATTAGGTAAATACACTTTGTACCGTACAGTTTTGAAACTGTGAATTCTAATGGAATATGTTTAGTTTTTTAGACAACTGTTACTGAAATTTTACTGAAATCGGGACAAAAGCCTAAATGACGCAATGTTGTTTAAGCATGGTTACTATGTACGAGTGTATTAATGTCGTCTAGTACAGCACGTTTAAAAGCGACATTGGTATCATTACCACCAATGCAGCGGGGGCTGCGGTTGAACTTTCTAGAGCAATTACCAATATGGCATGGTTTTCATTTCATAATAGAGAATCAATTAACACATAATGAAAACCAAGATAATTATTACTAGTATTCTAAGACATCAGGACATTATCGAACCGGCACCTTCGAATGGAATTCACAAAAAGATTTTTTCTTGAATTGTCCAAAAGTAGTTCATGAAGTATGCATAAACCTATTTGACAGGGCAATCATAGATAAATCATATTTAGGACAGAGAACAAATTAACAAATGAAAGAATCTTTTGCGACAAGCAAATAATCCCAAGTTACCTGGACAATGTCGAGTCCAACATGTTTTACTGTCTTGATTAGAATGTGGATCAACACATGACTGGCCTCCATTGCTAGGTGTTGGGTTTGAGCAAGTTCGGTGTCGATGCATAGTGCCATTACCACAAGTAACTGTGCATGCCGTCCAAGCGGACCATTGTGCCCATTGACCATCGACTGGCATATTTGAAAGGTTAATATTCAAAAATGTATAATGGAGTTGCTTTTCGTTGCTTCGTGTAAGTTATTACTGGTTAGAATACAGGCCATGAAAACTTGTTAAGTGCCCCGTTCGCCGTACATAAATGTAAAATTGTTGCAAACTGCTTTAAAACAACTAATACAAATTATACTAAAAATAATCAGTTATATTAGAATGTAGAATGTTTTGGGTCGGATAATGGTCCTATGACTTGCCCGTGTAAATGCAAATTTTCTTTTTAACAATTACCTAAGATATAAAATTCGCAATCTTACCTGGGCAATCCCTTATTTGGCATCCATGATTAATTACAGACGAACCAACACAGCTAAGTCCGCCATTAGACGGCGCTGGACCGTCACACGTCCGGATACTGGTTTTTATACCACGGCCACAGGTGGCGCTGCACTGTGAGTAGTTAGACCACGCACTCCAACCACCATTCACTTCATCAAACAGAAATTTTAAAAAAGTGCAATCATGGTTACAAGCTAAATGATATTTCTATATAATGGCTTTCCTTCTGAAAGCTGTCAAAACATTTGGCTCGCTGATATATGTATGTAACGAGAGAGTGGTTCCCGAAAAGCACAAGTCTTTTAGAAGGAAAACCGAAACTCGCCCTTATATCCGACCAGTCTATATTGGATATCGTGAAAGATGGCGAGTGAGCTACCTTAATGTTTTTTATACACTCAATAGCGGAAAAAATGAAAATATTTCCTTTGACAGATTTGCTTTTTTGATAACATGAGTTTAATTAAAATGAATATCATGGATTCGAGTGTCTACGTCAATTACACAAGCATTGAAGAATTACATGTATAACAAAAGCTGTGTATAGTTGATTTTGTGAGGTGAATGATAGATGGTTGTATAACCGTGTGTGTTTATTCGTCTGTAATGTTGAACTCATTAAGCTTTTGTAACAATTTAACCATGTTGTGCATATACAACTGATTGCAGATCCTGATGATGGAGAGACAAGTAAATGAAGTCTATTTTTAAATGAAGATAAAGCTACACTGTACAAATTGTCTCCTAAAAGGGTCCTGACGCCAAGCTTCGTTTGAAATTTCGACAGTCACTTACTTAGGACGTTTCATATGTAACAAAATATTAACTGAAACGAGGTATAAATGAACGAAATTGTTAGTTAATTTAATGTTTAAAATAATAAAATACAGTAAGGCGGTGGTTGCTACCAAGAAAGAAAGTTTGTCACAAATATTGGAACAATGCGTTGGAAAAAAACTATTCTAAATACATGATATTATTTCTAAAATGTTGTGGGAGAAGTATCCCTCGTAAAAAAACAAAATAAAATGAGAAGGATCCAGTGAATGATGACGTAATTATACTTGTGTATGTGTAGGTTTTTACTTATTACAAGTCAAGAGACAGTTAAAGATCAAACTATGAAAATGGAATGTCATAGGAGGATAGTCAATAATCTCTTATTATTAATACAAAATATATAACATTATGTACATTTATGTTGTTGTAATGGTTCAACAATAGTAGCAATAATAAAACAGCTTTGGAGAAATACAGTAAAATCTCATATAGTGACCACTTAAAAATTAAGCCCATCTCATTATAACGAACGTTTACGTGTATTTTCAAACCGGAGCTAAACATGTCCTATACTGAACTAAAAAAAGAAACTTTACATAATTGCATTGATAAAATCAATGGTATGATTTGCAGTGGATTAGAGCCGACACAAGTCGCTAAAGAAATTAACAGTTTATGCAAACAGTTGACCAAAAAATGCTACAGTAAAAATGCTCTTATTTTAATTCAAAGGGAGGTCATTTGAAACATATCGATGTTTGACTCAAACTGCATTCATCAGGGTTAGACTGTTTCAGTATTAAACTTGTTTTTCTTCACAACAATACGTGTATTGATGTTTACAACATTAAAACAGGTCAACAGTCCATGAACGGATAGTTTGAATACCCATAATGCTGTTTAAAAAATCAGTTATTCCCCTTTCCGTTCAGTAATTTTGGATTGTTTTCCCTGGAATTCTTCAACGGGATGGACAGTTAAAATGTCACGATGTCTGTCGTTTGGTTATTTCTTTAATGAGCATTGATATATCAATACATGAATATTGTAAAGTTTCGTTTTTTGTTGAGTAAATATATTTGAACTTGATCAAGAGATCTGTCAATCTGAACTCCTCTGCGTTTGTCTAAAGAAAATGCCTCGAAAATAATAGGCAGGCCGTCATTTTGTTTTCGTTTTTCACGGGCTACTTTCCATTTTGGGAATCACAAGATGGAAACAACTTAATTATCTTTAAATGGGAACTGATGTCTATTTTATCAATATAGCGAACGACAAATAGTTTTAAAGGTCTGAAAACGAGTACCTAGTGTTTGAAAAGTAGTTACCGGAACCTCATAACCAAAATTTGCAACACTACACTTATGTACGAGGCGTTTTTCTCTGTTACGGAAATACCCGAGTAGTTACGATTGGAAATCAGTTCAACAGTAAAATTGCAGTAAGATTCATTGAATGACGTATAACTCATATGGCTCTATATATTTCGTTGCAGGCGTTACAATTTCAGTTAACATTGTATATGTTTATAATAGGGATGTAAGCGGTTAATCGATTAACCGTTCGTTTGTCTGATTTACCGGTTATTAAATCATTAATCGATTAACCGAAAAAAATAGGAGGAAGCAAGTAAAATATAATAATAAATTATAGAAAAATCAAAATTTTCAGTCAGTACGCGCGTATTATCTTGTCAATAAATAAGTCGACCAAAGGTGCGAAACATACGACAGTTGAGCAAATTAACAACTCATTGACACTGACCTGGGACTATTATACATACTGACACGTATATTGTTGATTGTGATATTAACTAGTTGAGAAGCGATATAAATTTTATCACGTTGTTTCATTTGGTTAAACATTGTTTTCTTATTTTTAAGATGTCCGTCGTCCGTGCGTGCGTGTTTTTGTGTCAGCGCGTCAACAATCGCTTTAAACAACATCTCCTTCTTAACCAATTGGCCAATTTCAACGAAATTTTACCAGGATGATTCTTGCATGAAGCTCTGCAAAAGTTGGTCAAAAACAATAATTTCAATAAAATCTCTGGTTGCCATGGCAACCAAAAGAAAAAACTTTAAAATATTATTGTCCAAATCCACAGGGTCTAGAGCTTAGATATTTGGTGTGTAGTATGGTCTAGTGGACCTCTGCTTAGTTTGTTCAAATTATTGCCCAAGTGCCAAATTGGCCCTGCCCCAGGGGTCACTTGAATTTACATAGATTTATTATAGGGAAAATTGAAAAAATCTTCTTGTCAGAAACTACAATGCCTAGAGCGTAGAAATTTAGTGTGTAGCATTGTGGACCTCTACCAAGTTTGTTCAAATTATTGTTCTTGGGTCAAAATTGGCCCCACCCCAGTGGCCACTTGATTTATATAGACCTATATAGGGAAAATTTAAAAATCTACAATGCATAGAGCTTTGGTGTGTAGCATTGTCTTGTTGACCTCTACAAAATTTGTTCAAATTATTTCCCTAGGGTCAAAATTGGCCCCGGCCCGGGGGTCATTTGATATATATAGGCTCATATAGGAAACTTTAAAAAATCTTCTTGTCCGAAACTTCATGGCCTGGAGCTTAGATATTTGGTATGTAGCAGTGTCTAGTGGACCTCTAACAAGATTGTTCAAACTATGGCCCTGGTGTAAAAATTGGCCCTGGCTGGGGGTTTACTCTTTTTTATGTATGCTTACATAGACAAATTACAAAATCACTGGGGGCCAACGAAGTATCACGAGAGGCGGTTTGTACACATAACATCGTTGAAAAGCTAAGGTGGGTATATATATATAGACGTTGTATATTCCTGGAATATCATATACCAAGTACGAAACATGGTTAGTAGAAATTATTGATACTATTAAACAGTTGTATGCAGTTAACTTAGTACCATTTACGTATGAATTAAGCTCCAAAGTTATGGATGTTCGTAGACAGTCATGTTTCATTAAAATATTTTCCATGAGCATTATTTCTTATACATATTGGGTATGGTATACTTATTCAATAATTTTGTCTTCATTAGTATTGTTCTGTAGAAGAAATAAGCACATTTGAACGTTTTTTTTTTTGCATACTTCGACCGTGTTAGTTTCTCACAGAGTGTGTGTACAGTGCTAAACGAAGGTCACTCTTCATGTTAACGTTGCTCATTGAATTCAAAATCAATTTCAGGATGTAGTATGTAGTACCGGGAGCCATTTGCCAGCATTTTAAAAGCGACATGGCACTGTGCAAACTCCAGCATAATTATAGAGCGTTACGTTCATAAGGGAAGTTAATGATAGAGGTACAATTTAATATCGCCATATAACTTAAAATGAAGGCCTATGACAACGAACACTTGAACTGGAAACAATAATCTCGACAAATAATGTAGCAAGTGACAGACCAACAAGGAATTTTCTAAACTTGAACACAGTAACTTAGTCTACTAAGTTTCTGAAACAAGTGGAATCGGGAAGTAAAGAAGTTTCTCAACCAGATGGTACTTAATTGACGGAACAATTTGACACAACTATACTGTGCTCAGACGCAGATAATTTTGAATAGGTAGATGTAGTTACCGATGAAACAATAACAGAGACCGTAGTACAATTACAAAAGCTTCTTCCGTCCAACACATCTACTCTGAATGACCGTATACGTCTTCAAGACTTGGTCACCTTTTTTCAAATGCTGGATATTGGCGAATTCGGTGCAAATCACGCTTGGGTTGACGAGCACTGTACAACATTGTTATAGAGGCTAGTTTGAATACTAATGAATAGGGCAATTGTGTTAACGAATCGGAGAAATGTAATCAAACATTTTAGATAACAGCAGATTTCAAAATTGTTCAAACTCGTAAATTATGTAAGTATTCGCCTAAACCATAATGTAGTTATTAAATGATAAGGCCATCTGACAATTTCAACTGTTCTCTCCAGACCATCATACAAACATAGATAACTCTCAACTGCAAAATATTAATTAATATTCATAATAGACTTCAGAGTATACTGAAAACGGGATGATGCTGTTTGCATTTTTGTGGCAAATGCCCTGGTGGGAACATTGAGTAAATATTTTATCCCGTTTCAAAACGTAGATGGGACATTAACATCATGAGCTGTTTTACAATTAGTTACAATAGCAATTACTTGGTGCGCTATATTATTTTCTTTTTTACTAAAATTACCGTTTTTTAATATAAAAACACGTTTCATCATATAAATGACAGATGCGCGAAGACGTAGTGCGCTACTAATGAATACTGCTTCAACGAAATGGACATATATTTCTTTAATTTTTCTCGTCTTCCTCATGCATGTATATGTATAATATATTCACTTAATTTTGAAATATTCTTGAATCAGCATTGTCAGATTTCTTTAATTTTGTTCGATAATGGATTCGTTTGATAAATCGTTTGCACTATTCTAACGTATATCATCTATTCCTGGCTATGAACAATCTATGAACAAAGGCGTGAAATGTATGAGACAGAAATTTGACGATATATCTCTGAGTGATAATGTTCATGAGTAAGGATAAGTAACTAATAAGATTCCGTGTATTCACAAATAATGAGAACTTAACCAGTTTTTCGTTGAATAATTATACATTAATAATTAATAATCAGATTACATGTGTTTGTGTTATTTTTTACGCTAACGTTGCATATAGTCATTGGACAAATACACAACATTAGTCGAAGTTATGTCGTTCTAGAATTCATTGCAAACTGAACACAAACCATCCATCCTTCAAATATTGCGACTACTTCTACGATTGAAACATTCTCGTCATCTGATACGTCAGAAGTCACAAAAAGTTCTATTGACTAAGCACTTTTTAAATGATCATGGAATCAACAAATGCAAACATTCAAACCAGAACGGTTGAATAATATATCTAAAATTGTTTTACGTTACCTTATCATAGGCTATTGTTGATAACATTCAATCGTATCTTATGTCAAGCTTACTACCATAAAGCACAGTTATAATGATCACGGGTGAATTGAAGAATTTCTTATTCCTCAAATAAGCCATTCTTTATATATTGTGACAAGTCACTAAAATATCAAGAATTCTAATATTACAAAATATAGAGTCTCGGGTCGTATGGGAGATAATGTAGAGTTATGCCATCCGGAGTTAAGACAAAGTACATTCGTTTTATTCAAGCATTAAACAAAATAGTTATCTCTATATATGAACTCACCATGTCCATAATTACCGGCGCAGATAATATTCATATCGCATGATTTATTAAATCGCATTATATACATGAAGAGTTTACATAAATGCTGTACTCCGGTTAGGTAATTTGCATCTAAGATTAAACAGTAATCTATCTACATTGTATAATTATAACTGATTACTCCAGTAAGATATATCAACAAATCTGTGGAAATATTTACGAATAGTTTAAAATACAGCACGTATCGCGACCACATTAGTAGTCACTTAAGAAAGTGGTTGGACCGGAACTTCTTACTTAGGGAGCAAGTTAACACTGACCACCTTGTGAAGAGCGTAAGTTCGATCATAGTTTATATTTATTACATTCTGAAAATATTCTACGTATATCCGCTAACGTATGATGCTTTGAATACTTCATGCACAGCGTTGGTCTCTGAGAAAACAAATTAAATATAATGATTTTGAAATATGAGTCAGAGTAACATTACCTCACATGAAGATAAATGAATTCTGCAGATTATATTTTTCAATCGAATAATAGATTTAATAACTTGAGCGATATAGACATACGACCCTTGTATCCATAGATCAAGTTTAAAAATGCTTTTGGAAAGAAAAAAAATGGTTAAACTGCTCATCTGATATGTTTAAAGTGTTCACATGGAAGGGTTTAACTACTCATATGTTATAGTTAAACTACTCATATGTTATAGTTAAACTGCTCATATGTTATAGTTAAAGTGCTCATATGTTATAGTTAAAAAGGTCATATGTCATGGTTAAGGTACTCATATGTTATAGTTAAACTGCTCATATGTCATGGTTAAAGTGCTCATATATTATGGTTAAAGTATTCATATGTTATGGTTAAAGTGCTTATATATGTCATGGTTAAATAATTCATACATTATGGTTAACATGCTCATATGCCATGATTAAAGTACTCCAATGTTATGGTTAAAGTGTTTATATATTATAGTTACTGTGCCCATATGCTATGGTTAAACTGTTCATATGTTTTGGTTAAACTACTCATATATTATAGTTAATGTGTTCATATGTTACGTTTAGAATCCTCATAAGTTATGGCTAAATTGCTTACATGTTATGGTTAAACTACTTATATGTTATGGTTAAAGTGTTCAAATGATATGGTTAAATTATTCATATTTTATTGTTTAAGTGCTCATATGTTATGGTTAAAGTGCTCTGGAACTCATTGAATGCTAAATTGCATGAATAATATCTAACTTACATCCATGTTTATCTAAATGTATGATGACGCACTTTTTATGTGGCCCTATCATTTTATGTGAAGTTTGATAAGATTTGCTAATTCTTTATATGTACAATTGAATCTTGCAGCCCTGTTGTGGGCATGTCTAACAGATTCCAGTTTTTTTTGCACATAGACGTATAGGTGAATTAAATGACCTAAAATAAACCAAAAATCAAATTCAAGTGCAGATTACTCAAAAACGAGCACTGCGACCTCAATTTTTTCGCTTTCGGTTTTTCAAGGAATTGCTTATATTTAAAGGATGGCCTCATTTGGAGGTGGCCTCTAACACAGTTTTGGACTGTATGTAAGAAATCAATAACTAGTTTAAGCCCTTTTTCAAAGATATTTAAGCGGCGGCCAGTTTTCCTGGACTGTGTGCTTACCACTACCAGTATATCGTTCTACAAGGAGACATCAACTCCTCCATATATAGATGGAAATCGATATTTTTGTCAAATTTTCAAAGAAGGATATTTCTTGACGAGAGAAGACTAAATAAATTCGTGATTAAATACCTTGGATAACTTTTTAGATCAAGTTTTGTACATGACTAATCTACTACTGCTAATAAACAGTTCTGAACCAAATGGAGGCAAACGTAGCATGATCTTTTTTTGTTGTTATATGAGACGATGTCACGTTACTCATTATTAGTGATGCGCGATAATACCGGCATACCCGAAAATTGCAATACGTCCGTAAACAAAACGTACCGGTACGGTTCCACCCTGTATCGCGATATTTTAAAAGTAAATTGATATTGACTAGTTAAACTTGTATTGTATTAGCTATAGCCTAATTCGACGTAAACATGTAGCTTGATCATCAGATACGAGAGTATAATCTTTTTATGTTGTTCTTTGGTCCATCTTTATTGAAGGAATATAATTTGTATATGCCAATGTCTGGTATGTGTGTTAGCGGTAAATACAAACACCAAATAAAGAAACCTTGTTACGATTAACCTTCAGATAGACTTAAATGAAAAAACGAACACTAGGATTTTAATTAAAGTCAATTCCATTACGAATGAAAATGCCAAACAATTCAACACGGAGGAAAGCAAATATTGTAATGGTTCATGCATGAAAATTCATGGAATTCAAACATTTATAGTATGTTTAACTAGCCTACTATTTCGAAATGAATCAACCATTGCTACTTGAACTGGCTCCGTATAATGCAATTAACCAAACTATGATATATAAAGTCATGACAATGGATTCTACGAAGCTTAAGATCGGTGGGCATATATTTCATTGTAAATCCATTTTCTCAAAGTAGATCTAGTCTATTGTAAAAAGTGATGTCACTGGAATAAGATATCTTTAAGAATTGTACTGCGTCTAGTGTATCAGTCTTATTTATTTAATGGACACGCATTAAAACAGATAGTGTGTGTAACAAATTCGTGTGTAACCCAAACATTTCTTTTATTTGTTGTAACTTTGTTTGCTCTTTAGGAATTATAAATTACGTATTATAATAAATGTTATTGCTTTTTGAAAGCGCGTAAATGTGGGGGCTATGTTTGTCATATACCGGCGCGGGAAAAAACAAACAGGTGGCGGTTTTAATCTGATATATACATATAGTATGTATATCGTTCATATTGAAATAGCCATATACGAGGGATGATCCAAAATAAACAGGACTATCACTTTCTTTGCAAAACTTATGGTTTAATTGTCAATTACTCAACATATTTTTAAACTTCCATCCAATTGATTTCTATGAATTTTGACAGAAATATTCGACCGTATTCCGGCAATGACGCTATTTGTTACCATTGTAACGTGCACCCGGAATACTAGAAATTGAAATCATGAATATACCTGCAATAAAACTAATATTTTAGTCAGAGTTCGGTTTAAGGACATGGAATTCTGCCTAGTCATCATACAATGCATATACAACATCGTAAGAAAATGTGACTTAATTTGGACATTGCATTTGAAAATAAACGAGCTTCATACAAAACAGGTGACATCGTAAATGACGTCAATATGTCGACGTCGCTCCACACTGAAATTAGATCTGTGATCAAAGATTGCAAATACTTAGACAACAGGCCTACGCAGACATATAATATGATACAAGAAACGTGTCTCAGAAACCATGTCAGTCAGACATTGGTAATCAATTGACATAAAATGTTAAAATCAATAAAATATGATGCGGGTAGGGTCCCGAAAGAGAAAACAGTCGCAACGTCAATGGCGTCGGTTGTGGACGCGCTGGCCAATGATCGACGGCAGATAGTTAGGGGTTTGTCAAAATGATATGTTTGATGTAAGTTATGGTCGGAATAAAGAATTTTAACTACAGGTCTTCAAATTAGAACTTATATCACAAATGAATAGTTTTTAAATGCGATCCACTTTTCTGTTCAACTGTTCTCTAGAGATCTGCTGCACGCATTGCAGAAGAGGACACCTGGAACCTCCAAGAAAGCTTTGTTATTCACATAGACACTGCAGAAAAAATCATATTGAAATGGCCGTTCAAGCATTTTGCAAATTAACACATGCAGCAAACTGACCAGATTAGCCCAGTTTGGTTTTGCTATTTTATCAGTAATTAAAACATTACTTATGAGTCAACGAGTTGATTCTCTAACTGTTTGGAGAGCAAGCAGCAACCACACAAATTATAAACGAATATGATTCTGAGAGGTATAAGGAAGTCTTTCATACGCAGGTATATCCTCACAATCGTTGCATTCAGCTTAATGAGTATTTTGAGAAATACTAACTTTAAGTACCGACGTGAAATACGTGACGTCGTTAACGTCAATATCGTTGTATTTGTCGTGCGCCGTACAGCCAATAGTGAAATTAAAGAAATATCTGTATAATTTGTTTAGTTGTACATTGCAATTGATAATGATACAGAACGTAATAGAAAGTTTCAGCATGATATTGATGTCATTTTCTGTCGATTATATTGAACCATTTTCACGCAGCGACAAAAGTCCTGTTTATTTTGGATCACCCCTCGTACTTGTTTACATACATTGTCACCAGATAAATTAATACGGGGCATCATTAATCAGCAAGCTATTATCAATTATAAATATTTCAAAATCATCACAAAGTTCATAGTCGATGTTTGTAAAAATTAATTAAGATAATATGAATAATTCACAAATATACTCGTTAGTATTTGACAAATATAACCAAAGAAAGCTCCTGAGTTGTATTAGCACAATGATTACCATTTCACTGCATATTAAGCGTGCTTATATTCTTCATGCAGCAATATATTTTATTTAATATTAACTTTGTCGCACGCATATACATGTATACTGCGGTTTCATTTATTTTTGTTGGGCTCAATGTTCGTGTTTTTACAAATTAAAATGGCTATATCCACGGGACGTAAATTCGTGGACTTTGAGCTTTAATCTAAGCTCATGTAAGCTCTGATTTAAAACTTATGTTGGTATCTTTGGGACCGTTGATTACGTTATAATAAGAACATGTTAACACCGATGAAGTGCCAAGGGCAATTATTTCTAGTAAGGTTCGTCGAACATTTTCTGCTCACATAAGCACTTGAATTTTGAATTTGGTCTTTGCCGGTCGTCAGTCCATGTCCGTCGTCGTGGGCAATCGTCGGGCGTCGTCAACGTTTGCATTGTGAGCATGATAGAGGCCACAGTTTTTGTTGATTCTTCACAAAACTGGATGACCATTTTAACAAGTTCGAACACAGGATATTTTAGGGTTAAAAAGGTCAGAAGGTTAAATAAATTAAAACATTGTGAACACTTTGGATATCATTGTTTTAACTGGATCTTCATCAATGGAAGTCTAAATGATATATTTGACAATATCAAATATGTGTCACACTGGTTAAAATGTAGATCATCAAGTCAAATAACACAACAACTTTGTAAACACTTAAGTGGTCACAGTCTTGATTGGAACTTCGCCAAACTCTGCCATGATGTCTGCCATCAAGATGCTTATAATGGGTTATCAGTAGGTAAAATCAGGCCTCGGTTCAAATACAGAAAACAACTTATAAACGCTTACTTGATTAACAATGGATCTTCACCATCTCATGTTCGTCAGAATCGTATGTTGGACAAGTCCGAACATGGGTCATCTGGGGTCAAAACTAGGTCAAATCACATGCAAACCTTGACAGAATAGTCCTCATAACACAGATTCAATACAATGTTTTCGTCAGCAAAGAATGATTGGTTTTTAAGCTACAATGTCGTTTACATGAATGACATCAAATTTAGTTGCGTGTTATAACAAATGGCTGACAACGCACTAAAGTTTTCTGATTTAGAATTCGTAATATTTTGCTTTCACCAGATGTGAGATTACTATTTTATCATCGTTTATATGTTTTTGGTTCATCTTCATATAACTTTTATGGTCTGCACCTGAATGAGGATTAGTCGTGAAACTCAACTTTTTGTTTCTCTGACCAAACCATAGATATTATATCACCTTATCATTGTTGAAATTCGGAACACATACATGTTTTATCAGTCTTCTATTAAACAAAATGTCAATAAAATATCGGCAGATGTTATTTGTATAATCACAAATTGTAATAAAATATCCTGAAAATGATAATCATGATCGAAATATGTACATTAAAACATAAACATCAATTTAACTCACTTTGACATGCAACTATTTGTACTGATATTCCATCATTATCAAAATAAGTTCCAGATTAAAAAATATATAGGTCTGAAAAAGATAAGTCATTGTAATGAGATAGCTTTAATATTGAGGTGGACACTATCTTGAGGTATATTTTCAATCTTAATGAATTTGTATTTTTTTTGAAGAATTAATCTTGTTTATTTATCACCCGTTTCATTAAACATCATTAAGTTTAAATCAATGACAAATAATTTATATCAATTCGATATAGTGAATTTTAAATGTCCTGGTAATAATGAGATTCTAAACAAGCATAATAAATGAAATGATATTTGTATTCCTTAAAAGACGGAATTAGCGAACATTGATTTACAATCTTGTTTCCTGATTTTTTTTGTAATTTCGACTATATAATTATATGGTCTTAATGCGTTCACTTTTTTACAAATAGTTATTTTTTCAGGAGTTTTTAGTAATTCCATTGTCACTGGAAATAGCGGGACTCAAATTTCACCACATCAGTGTAGCTCCATTTTCACTATTATCAAGGCTAGCCAAATTTAACCAAATCTGTGTTACATCATTATCACTAATTAGTGCTACATCACGTTTACTATGATAAATATGGAATCATTTTCACTAGAATCAGTGTGACTCCATTTTCACCATTATCAGTGCAACTCTAGTTGGACCAGATCTGTGTAACATCATTATCTCTAATTAGTGCAGCATCATTTTTCCAATATTCAGTGTAAATCCAATTTCACTAGAATCAGGGTAGCGTCATTTTCACAAGAATCAGTGTTGCATCATTTTCACTGTAATCAATGTAACAAAAGTTTCACTAGAATCAGTGTAGCATCATTAACTCTAGAATATGTGCCACTCCAATATAACCAAAATCAGTGAGGTATTATTTTCAATATTATCTGTTTATAATTATTTTCAGTAGAATCAGTGTAGCGACACTTTCAGTAGAATCATTGTAAATCGGATTTAACCAAATCAGTGTAAAATCATTTTCACTAAAATCTGTGTATTTCTAACTTCAATAAATCAGTATAACATCATTTTTCATAAATCATTACTCCAACTTGTACTTTGTCTTATCCGAGATCAGAGTCATTTCATTTTCTTTGAAATCGATGCACATTTTTTGTTGTTTCATGTTGTCCTAAAGTTGAAGTAAGACAGGTTCCTCACGGTCAAGTGATATTTTGATTCTAACTCACATAAGTGGCTGGGTAGTAAATAATCATTCGGAGACTATAACCACGTGTGTGGTTCTGTGTTTTATCCAAATGTGTAATGCTTGTAGTATGTGATAGTTTGCAGTTCAATTTGGTATTAATTCTAAAAGTAATATTAGCAAACGGGTGTTACCGATACAATATACAAACAAAATAAACGTTATCGTTTACTTCAACCATTTATAAACTCATGAAGAATTTTTGAAAATAACAATAATATTATGAATATTTTGACCTCATTTTACTTGTTCAATATTAGTCTTCATTGTCTAATCAAATGAACCTACAGATCAGTCTGCGTTGTTTCTGAATGTTGAAGACTATAATACACCTCGCTAGACATTCTCACTTTGCTTCTGATATTAAGATGTATTCAATAAATTCATATACCACGCATAAACAAAACGGCCAGTGCAGATAATATTTATATCGTATAAACTATTTGTGAACATTGCATACATAAATACGTAAATTATGTGCTCAGGTTAGATAATTAACATCTTAGATTAATCGGTGACATATCAATGTTGTGCTATCATATAATTATAATTGATAACGACTATATGGTCGACAAATACTAAGTGAAGGCTGACACTCATTGTCGACAGATGGACATACGCAAGATAGAGTATATGATGTACTAAGAATGATTTATATTCATGTTTATGTCAATTTGATCAGATTTGATAATGATTTGTTTCCACACATCAGCTCTGTTCAATTTCGGATAATACAAAAATTCTAAAACAGCAAAATGCCGAAATTATTCACCTTATCATGTATATACATGTATTGTGTGTATCATTCTTATTGAAATAACCATGTACTTGTTAATAATCGTTATCACCATATACACTATATGGGGTATCAATAATCAGTAAGTCATTATCGACTATAAAATGTCCAAAATCAAGTTCGAACACAAATTAATATGTTCATATCTAGGCAATTTAAAGGGAGTTAACTCCTATTTGATGAATGAAAAGCGACATAATTTATTTATCAATGTCTTATTAAAACTATCAAATGAAATATTATTTTCTGAGTGGATAGTTCTAGTTTTATCAGCGGTTATCATTGAGATATCATTCTACAAATCGTCGCTTTATTTCCAGAGGGGCGTAAGAGACGTTTTGTTACTTTTGAGAAATAAGCCTCTAAAGATTTGAGTGCCCATAACTATTTTGTTACTGGATTGATTTTTGCTGTGAAGCTTTATGTGATATTTATCTGCTTATTACTAATTTTTCATAAGTATCATATATTTATATATTTTTTAAAACAACAAAGACTGAAATTGAGATACGCCTTTTGGAATTGCAGGGGCATAACTTGTTAATTCTACAATGACGAATCGACTTACGACCTTTTAGAACGGGTTTATAGTGATATAATACCATTTACGCCAACTTATGGAACAGAAATGTCACTGTATATATCAGTGTAACACAAATGTAATAAATAGACGGTTTATGTTTTAAAATGGATTTTATTAAAACATAACATCTTACTTGTATTAATTGAATGTTGAATGTAAAACCGACCATGAGCTCCAGAGTCGCATACCTCCATTATACAGTAATTAATACAGAATAATAATAATGTAATAATATTATAGCATTTAATTTCTAGGCCACTGTAACACTATACCTGCTAATAATTATAGTGATTATGATATTCTATTGCTGTCATTATTATAAGTATGTCCTTACAATAGTATCATGGGTTGTTTTAAATAGTCTGATAATTAATTTCAAGGACGGATTTTTATGATGGACTTCGAGCAGAATGTCATTTGTCAATGGAAAACGAATGTCATCCGAATTCGTATCAACAGCTTATTAACTATTTTGCCGAATTAATTACATAATGCAGAATACACTTTATTTCTCCGAGATTACATGGTAATGCTGTTGATATTTGATATATAAATATGAAACATGTATACAAATAGAAAATGTACATTTTACAGTTGGCACACTGAGGAATATACAGAGTAATAATTTAAAGAAATTGTTGACAAATTACTTATCAGAAGTAGTTCAATTATGTACTGACCATATTTGAGTTTTAGCATTAACAGTAATAAATATGTGATATCAATAATCTGCATTGTAAAAATTAACAATCAGTGTTACAATATTATTGGATTTAACCCCCCCCCAAAAAAAAATAGTATCAGGAATAATAATCTATTAGCATTAATCTGTATTGCAAGAATACATAATATTAACACAATAACAATAGTCGATAGATGTACAAAATGTTACATCTATAATTAATACTTAAACATAGCATAATTAACTGCTCATAAACCGCTATTTACACAACTCGTGTAGTGGCTACATACACATAAGTAACACTCACTGGCAAAACTGGCTGAACAAATTAACTTCATATTAACAATGTACGTAGTGTTCACTACTATTCAAACAAATTACAGCTTCTGTTATTCGTGCGTTCACCACTAGATTAGGTAATAAACTAAGAATGTTTATATCACCATAATGATTACACCGTAAGCAAATATTGTCTCAGACTAACTTTCGTCATTTATACATGTATATTCATACTAATGATGTTTTAAACACTCGGCTCAAAACAATAAAACAACAAAGATACAAGAACATAGTTTGCACAGTATGCTCGTCCCGGTCTAAATGACTAGTTTCATTGTTCTGTAGAAGTGTTGGACACCACCAGGCAGATGTTTTAGCATGCTGGTAATGTATCTTTTTTCTCAGTAAACATTACAGGCACGGTATTATTGGAACGGGTAAGAGCCTACAGATAGAACTCGTACCCCTGCGAATAAAAGTGATCTGCTTAAGACTTGTCGTCAAACAGCAGTTTGAACTCGACAAAGAACGGTTGTGACTTCGTATACCGCAAACACTTTACTCTTGTGAATGGTATTCCATTAACTTGAAGTCCAACAATGGACTTCTGAAAGTCATGAGTTTCTATTTTGCGGGTCGCACGAGTCAGACCATTAACCGATACTATTAAACTAGTGAGGTTTGGTACTCCAGACAAGAAATACAAGTTAAAATAAGCGCATTACTTATATCGAGCCAAATTAAAAACGCAAAGTTAGCTATAGTAAAAGCCTTGTTTCTGTCTGGAGTAGGGCATTTATATGTTGCATATGGCAACAAAGGTTGTTGTACCTTAAAGTGAGATAATATTGTTTCTAAATTTTGTTTTGACTAATGCAGTGGATATTGAAAGTTAATAATAGTCCATAAGACGGTTGAAAGTGTGTACTTGATAAATTCACAAAACCTTATGCTTATTCTGTTTACATATACAAGGAATTCTTGTGTTTCAATGTAAGAAATTATATGCACAAGCACGTCATTTGGGAGATCTTAACATAGTCCAGATAGAAGAAATTAATACATTGTACATGTATATACGAAAAAATAGCAAATGATATATTTGACCTTTGTCAAGCTGTTGAGAGAAGAATACCTGTTTTGAACAGTTATCTATACTGTCCTAAGTTCATATTATGTTCTGCCGCACCAGTCACTCGGCTTACACATTCGAAGAAGTCCAACACTTTCTTAAAACATGCCGTTTATTATGTAATTCAACGAAGATAGTGTTCACCAGTGTAATTTACCTTCCCTGGTTATTGTAATTACATAATAATGACAGATATTTTGGAGTAAGCTTTGTCAAATGAAACGTTTCAAAAATAATTTATCCGAAATGTAACATATCCGAATAATTATAGTGTAGATTTTTAAACATTGTACATTGTATTAGACAGAACCATCATATACATGCATACAAAGTATTTACACTGGATAAATATATAAAAAGAGATTTAATTACACACTTATACTTACATATCTGTACTTTATAATGTTGTAATAATGAAAACAAACTAAGAAAATAAAATATCGGCAAGTAGCGACGCCATGTTTTTATAAATCGCTGAATTTGATTGGTTAAAATTTTACGCCCTTCTGGAATTAGTCACACACGCATTTATAGGTTATACGCCTTATTGGAACTGATAATTGCGCTTTTTAAAGCAGTTCCACAAGGGCATAGACCAAACCATCATGTAGAGCTTTAAAAGACGAATCCAACGATACCAAACACTCAATTTTGCCAAAATTTGTGATACGCCCATCTGGAAATATAGCGACGATGTATTAGACCATTTTATTGATAAAATATGATTATTATCAGTACAAGAATAGGCAACATTTATATATAAGGAATAACACTATTTTAATTGATAGTATTAACTATTCGACTAAATGTACATCTTAAATGAAAAACAACAAAGATAATGTTTCAATTACTCACTGTAGAATGCATTTTTTGAAGAAACATGTCAGAGTCGGGGATCACAAATTTAGAAGTAGATGGTGCATATTTTGTAGAGCACGGAGATATATTTTAAATGTGTGAACGTACGGCATCAGTGGGGCACTGTCCTGAATGTGAATGCTACATCTGTCAATCATGTTTTGATAACCACGCTAAAGTAAAGAAAAATCATCACCATGTGCTGCAAATAGCTCCAGTGAACAAGAAATATGACCTTACAGTTCAATTCAAAACATATACAGAACACACGCAACAAGAGGTACGCCTCTACTGTACTGATCACAAATGTTTCGCATGTGCAGAATGCATCGTACGCGTATCCCATCATAAATCTTGTAAAACCAAATAAATAACAGAACCATCTAAGGAATTCCAATATAGTGGAGAGCTCGCTCGTTTTCTTCACGATATTCAAGACTTAGAGAATGTTCATCAAAACTGTGTTGAATCGATTGCCTCTCAGTCGGAACTGTTGGATAACATTGATAAAACAACCACATTGTGCAACAATTCGTGAAAGATTTAATTTCGTATGTAACTGATGAAGAGAAACTCATATTCAATATTGCAGATTCGAAGAAATCCATTAATAATGATAAAATAGAGAAGTTATCGGATTATCTGAAAAGGATTGGGTCCGACATTTCGTCTATAAGTGCTAATGTCAAAGAGAATGACATGATTCATATGCTTTTCATCCTGGCCGTGGAAGCAAAACCAAAATTATCCCAGATTCGGGACTCATTAACAGCCATTGATTGTCAAAGGGTCATTGACAGATTCACATTCTATCCTTGTAGATTGCTCCAACGTCAGCTATCGGAGAAACGTCCTCTTGGCAAGCTTTTGGACAACGCCGATTCCGAACAAGGTATTGTCTGTGTAAACCCTGTTTTAATAATTATATGAACTTTTCACATTATCATGACTTAAAAATCCTATAACTTTGAAATATATGATAAGAAGATATTTGTGGTGCGTACGGTAGCTGTTATAATGATATATTCACAGAATGGGTGAAACGACACAGAAAATGCATGGCATGAGGGAATGGGCGAGTACTTCAAGAACATGTGACTATGTGTGAGTATGACATCGTGACGGCGACGTTAAGTACTTTCACGTGCTTCGCAATTTCACATGTGGGTGTGATATATAATGCGTGTGTTCTTTTTTATGTTTCGCTCTGATATTTGGCATGTACTCAGACAATATGTTGTACAAACAGAATTAGCATAACACGTTCGTGAATGTTCTCATTAGTAACGCTGACTACGAACTTTTACGAATGATCCTCGTTATATATGTAGAGATTTGTATTAATATAGATGGTTAATAATGAATCTGTTTTTGTGTTATTGAAATCTCGCACAATGATAAGCGCTTAATCTGTCATATGTGTTTTTCCAGACATGGATGATTATGAATGTAAATACAAAGCAGGTTATGCTGAAAATCAACAACTTAAGCAACAATTGTCATCTCAAGAAAAAATAATGTATGCTCAAAGACAGGACAACCAAAGACTTCAACAAAAACTGTCTACTCGAGAAAAGTTAAATAAAAGACTACAGCAACAATTGTCATCACAGGAAATGGACATTACAAAAAGTCAACAACAACTATCTACTCAAGAAAAGGGCAACATAAGACTACAACAACAACTGTCTACTCAAGAACGGGACAATGCAAAACTTCAACAACAACTGACTACTCAAGAACATGACAATATTAAACTTCAGCAACAACTGTCTACTCATGAACAGGACAATGCAAAACTTCAACAACAACTGTCTACTCATGAACAGGACAATGCAAAAATTCAACAACAACTGTCTACTCAAGAACAGGATAAGAAATTACTACAACAACAAGTGTCTACTCAAGAACAAAAAAATTCAAGACTTCAGAAAGAACTCTCTACTCAAGAGCAGCACAACCAGGTTTGAATTTTATATTCATACCTGATCTCGTTATGTTCATTTTAGGTCAAACATATTTGACAGAAAATGAGAAAACGAAGAAAATAGTTTACCAATTCAAATGCCTGAACAACAATTGTATATCCAAAACAGGAAAATAACGTTCTCTTTCTTTTTTCGGTAACCATGTTTTTTATAATTTCTACCCCGACTTTAAGATGCATTACTTCTAATGTTGATTACTATGTGGGATTTCTTTGCCATAATCAATACGGTTACTGTACGGCTTATTATTATTTATTAATGATTTAATTTCTATTACAGAGGCATACACTGCAAATATTAAATCTCGAACGAGATATTGATGACCTGAGGAAGAAATGCGTGAGTTCTATCATCCGTTTTTGTGTGTGTGTTTCTTTGATTAAACGTGTATCACGACGAAATTTATATGCAAAGAGATTATTGTGAGTTGTTATATAGTATTTCTACTTCTTGTATTACCAATAGTGAAACGGGGGATTGATTAAATCTGATAAAGCTATGATAGTATTGAGCCCTGTATACGATACATTGCATCATGTAATGCCCGATTCCATATTGTAGTATGTGTATCCTCATAGTATAAGCCTCATGTCATAACTATACAATACGAGTGTACATTGACAGATATCAATATAAGTCAATTCCTTCGACAAAATAAATTTGTCCGACTATACGATATTATATTGTATGTTGGTAATTTAGCCCGAAATAAGCATAATATTATCCTTGTATTTTAGTTTATACTTCCATGCGGACATGTATGTGATGTTGGTCACATGAATGAAAACAGAACAGTTAAATGTCCTATATGTGATATCATCTTTGGTGGTACGTACATACTTCGTGACATATTCATTATTGTCCTAGATATGAATACGAATAAAAGTAGATGAATACGTGTGTGTCGACCTACCAGTTTGTTTAATATGGTGTACATTAAGTCAATAGATGTTGTGAATTACAATGTAGCATGTAGTACTGATCAGCCCCGCTTCAAGCCGCATCATAAAATATCACTCTCTGTATTTTAGTCAGATAATAAATAGTAATTAAGCATTACTTACGGACGAGTTCATTATCATTAGAGAACATAACAATAGATCTTTAAAGAAATGTGTAAACATTTTAACGGATTTGTATCATCGATGAATTATTTGACAATATTTAGCACATAATGTTTTTATGATCATTCATTACCTCTTTTAAATCTTTAATAATCGGAATAATATCATAATTCTAAGACAATATACTCATAAGTCAGTTTGACGAAGAAAACCATGCAGCCATCAATATGTATATTGTATGGCACAACCTGGTTGTGTAATTGTCTTCAGCTCTTATAATACAGTTTTATTATAGCATGCATACATTTGACAATATATTGTTATTATAACAGATCAGCCTGATGGTACATTGAGAACAGACGAACAAGAATCCTGCATCGAGTTAAAATTTAAATTTGACAAAGGAACGCAATCGGTAAAATCTTACTTCATTTATTTGAAACACGAACTTTAGAAAAAACTTAAAACTATTCACTGTTCACGAAGCATCTGTTCTTAACTGCAGTGTTTGCTTCTTTAGTCTTGTAAGTTGTGTTATAGTATTATTATTACACGGTTATAGTCGGTTTGTATGAAAAGATAAAAAGTATTCCTAATAAGAAATGTCAAAATACTTCAAAATTATGAATTAATTTATCGTTGACAAAAATGTGAATCATCTTCCAAATAAGCTGCAACATGATTGACAACATTATTTACTAACATTGTTTATCTGGAAATGTGTTTAGTCAAAAATAAAACAAGTGTTGAAGGTATACGGTTTTATACGACGAACATGTTATGTGTTGTTATAATTCCAATTCCTGTAAAATAATATCCAATGCTCTTGATAGGTCTATGTTATTCTTGTATTCAGAAGTTGAATTTGAATCCTGGGAAACCCTATCAACGAAATGAAGTAACGGGATATGTAGGTAGTGTTTATGGTGCACAAATTATTTTAAAAATGCTCAAACTGGCATTTGATCGACAACTATTATTTACAATTAATACAAATGGACAAATTGTTACGAACGGGATAGATATATTCAAGTAAGTGTTGAAAATTAAATTGTAATAACAGAATATTTAAAGCGGAATGTGTTGTTCATAGAATCATTATTATATGAAATATAGCTTGCCAATAATATACGTGTTCGTTCGTATTAGACATTTAAGTTCACATATTGATAAAGAATGTACTCGGTAAATCATATCGTATAGACTGTACGTAACATTGTTCTTATTACATATAAATACACATCCTACCCATTATTAACTCGAGCTTAAGTTAGACATAGACATGCATTTGAATGATTGTATAGCGCGATTTTATTAAACTGTCAAAGCTGAATAATTACACGGTCAGTGCTTCCGTAAGATTCGGGTACTTTCGTAATCTATACAATAATGCGCTACATAATACTATATAAACTAGAGAAATTGAACATTCCCTAACGGTAAAATAAACGAAAACTATTGACTGTGGTACGAAAGTTAAAATAATCACATTCAGCGACCGTGTAATTATTCAGCTTTGACAGTTTAATAAAATCGCACTATACATAGAAACTAAACGTTTATTTAAAGACATCATGTTCTACACATTGCCACTTTTACGCTAAAGATATCGCAAATACTTTATAAATACACAGTTTTACGTATCTTTTAGATCAATTCTCGGATTATTTACAGATAATGCCCATAATAAGATTCCGAACGCGCTACATCTATTTTATATTTACTGTACCAATAAACGTATCTTGAACATGTACCAGGAATGTATGATCATGGTTTACGGTGTTGATAGGAAAACTAGTGACGTCAACACTAACAATGATATCAATCATTTTATTTTGAATGGTGCAGCTGTGAACATGGGTTTTACCACGTTTATTTTACCTTCCTCCGATACATTTTATGCGTCACCTCCATTGCGGTGAAATTGTATATTTCGGTAAAACAATCAATTACATGAGCATAAGCAATATGGCAAGTTATTATTCATTAAATCATGCTGTAATTTCAAGAAAGTCAATGTAAAGTCTTGTATACATTAATATCGTACTGCATTTCAAATGTGTATGTCTCGGTGTTTGATAATTATCCATAATGATATTAATACATTTTTGATACATGTGCTCAATTATGATAATGTAGAAAGAATGCATTCCTTCAATTTGTCTAATGCAAGGTGTCGGTAATAGTATCACTTCAGCTATAGAACTAACATAAATTTGTACGATAACTTTGACCAGTCATCATGAGAGTTAATGAAATGTCTTTTTGTGACTGATTGCACAGTCAACTTTTCAACGATCTGATTAAAATCATATATATCCTCATCTCAAACCCGCTACGCTATGAGGATCTGAAGACGACCTATAGAAGGTCACCTCGGGTGACCTTTTCCACTAGCCAATCAGCGCCTTACTTTCATAATTCTGAAAGTGATCTGATTCTATTTTTAACCGCAGTAAAAAACAATATTTGACTTGTAGTTATCACGAGCACCTATTCTTACGCAACTAAATGTAATGATAGCGCCCATGTGACATGCGTGTTTATTAAATGCTCTATACTACTATGGCCGAATCGATCAGGATTACTAAAAAAATAAAAAAGTGGTTGCAGACAAATATGTTATAAGTAATTTAATGTTTACTAACGTTTAAATAACATCGTCAGGTAAAAAGTTCATTCGGCCAAAGTACCGATGAAACGAGTTATACGATTGGCTGAATTATAAATAGACATAAATAGTGATCATGGAAATTCCGACTTTTGAAAATAGAAACTGGTATAGGCCGTCATCAGATCTTGCCGTAAGGAAGATCGAATACTTTAGTCAGATTGACTTTTCAACAACCACTGTCACGTGATATCCATTGTTTTCATTTGTAAAATAAGCAATTAATATGCATCTTTATTTCTTATATTTTCAGCGAAAGAAAACCGTAAGTTATCTCTTTAATGTTATATTTGATGTCTAATTTTGCTAACAATGTATTTTTCTATTATGTACCTTTATAATAACGATAATTGAAAATGTAAATGCATGTACATTGGAATGATTAATTGACGAAAATTTAATTTTATCTATTAATGTATTCTAAGAGTATTGATTGCAGGGGTTGTGAGTGTGTATAAATACATGTTTAATATATGTCATGCGTGTTTCATCTTCGATCAATGTAAATATATATTGTTTTGTAAACGTAAGGCTGGAAAAAGATACCGCGTCGTATAATGGCCACTATACCTTTTAGAAAAATAGCAATAATAAATTCCAAACGTACAATATCGATTTAAACAGCTGATAATAAAAGTAGTTGGTCAAGTGCTATGTGTGTATGAGCATGATTTACGGGGTTAGTAGGGAACAAGTAACTACAAACATGTATGGTGCAACTCTTGTTACGCATTTCTTACATTTTCTATGGAAGACCACCAAATTTAGTGATAGCTTAAATTATTATTTTTCTCTGAATAATCACGTATTGTTCAATTTGTATCCACAATATAAATACACAGGAATACACGATGGCGAAATATTAGGATATTACTTGGATGTGTTTTGAGTTTGTATGGACGCATGTTTAACTCATGTCATGTGTGCATCATTTCAGTTAACATATTGAGATATTATTTTGATCAGTTGATCAGTCATTGGTTAGGTCTTAAGCCAATATATCTGTTTTATAAAAAGGATATCACTTTGCACTATGAATGAAATTTAAGGTTATTACAATTCATGACAATAAAGTACAATTCTGGTTGGTTGGAGTAGTTACTGGTATTTTTGTATAGTAAACCTCAGGACAATAAAGTACGTGAATATTACTATGCATACAGTGTTAAATGTGATTTTACATTCAGAGCATTAGAACGATATATACATACAATTTCATGTATAAAATTTCATTTATATGGATTCGTACCGGAGACCACACAACTACTAAACATACACGATACATCTATATTCCATACCAGTTCGACGTTATGTTTAACATACTAAACCATTTTGTAGATAAGTGTAATCATATTATTTCGATGTAAATTTAATCAGAAATAAAAGGTCTGAGTGTAGATATCAAGATACACTGTCGTTTATATAAGCATGTTGATGATTATTTGCTTTATAGTTTCATTTTATGTTATTTTTATGCCTTATGTATAGTTAAATTAGTTTTGAGCCAAAGAACAAAAGGCGCACACAAATTCGATTTCTTGTCTTTATTATATCCCCTTTTCATGTGTACCATTATGTAGTTAGCAAGTATTGCTGTATTCACCACCGTTCATTGTTATGTTCACGTCATATGTATAGGTTTTTGTCTTATTGAGTCCAAAAACTAAAATGCGTGCATTTTTCCTTTGAACAATTTATCTTTTTCTCTTTGTACCGTTATATAAAGAACTTATTGACGACTTCAATAAAGATCTCTAGTTAATGTTGACTAGTTGCCTTCTAGTACGTTTATTGTAATTATTTAAATAAAGCTTTATAATGTAATAACATATACATGTTTACATGTTGTTTGTATTGCTTATAACTGATCAATGGTCCTTTCATTTAATTACAGGGACATTGTGTAAGTATTACCATTAATCTTATATTCTGTGTGCTTCATTTGTCTTAATTGATCGATGATTTAAATACGTCAAACGTTTAAAATATATTGTGCTTGATGCATTTGATAAAATAGAACATAGTAAATAAACAAAGTATGATGAAGACTAACAAACATGCAGTGAACAAAATGTCTGTGTTTTACCTTATGTACGACTTCGTGAACAGCGCTTATTCATTATTTCATAAGGATGTCCAAATACATATGTATGATGTAAAATATCGATATTTTCAACATCTTACCTCATGCGTATTACTTAGTCCTAAGTCCCGTTAGCTTTTTGCTATAAAAAATATATGCAAAAACAAACAATTGCTGATATTATCCCAAGATGATAATTGCCGACGAAACGAGCCCTGTTTCTTCTCAAAAAAGTCATTTCGCTGTGCATTTTGCTTTTGTAAACTTAATACATATAGAGCGCGTGACGTCACTTTATGTCGTGTGTATAACATGACTGCGGGAAAACACAGCTGTTCTATAAATAGTATTTTTTCAATGATTTTGAAAAAATACAAAAGTGGTTTTGGAAACATTTTTTGTTCTTTCTATAAAGTATGCATGGGAAGAAAACACACCGGATTCCTTTGTTATAGAACAAACAGAAACTATTAGGACCGATAGATTTATATGCTTATGGGACTTTAATCACTTAAATTGGAGCATTTTATATTAGGTTCTTATAACGGAAGTTTCATATATGTGATGTCTTACATGGTTTATGTATGAAACTTGTATAGTTACTAAGGTTTATATGGGTGTGTAGTGTATCAAGTTCGTCATGATATGGATGAGCTTTCACATAGTTTAACTACGTATAAGCAATTGCATTAAAAATCATACGAAATTATCATAAATATCTTAAATAATCTTTCATATTTGGTATCTTCGTCCCTAAAGTTTATATAGTTTTATTATCAAAGTGGGTTGAACTGTTCATTAAGCAAACAAAACGAGTTAGTATGAATTATATATTTACCTTTTTTGTTTTACTAAATCGTATTTACCTTAGGTTTTATTTGTAAAATTTACAATATATATTAACAATTTATTGATGTGTTAAAAGTTTCTTTCATTCAATTTCAGTGATATTTGGTAAGTATTTTCGATCCTCATACTTCCTGTAAGTTTCAAGTATCTTAATTTGCCAATAATTTAGACACGATCGGTGAGAATTTAAACTTTTTATTCTCATCCACTTGGATATTGTAAAATCACTGTGATAAACGAAATATGGAATAGTCAAACAAACACACAATTACATTTATGCATACAATTTTGTTTGCTTTAAATGCTTGCTTTGTAAACAAAACTTACACATTAATCAATTCAGATGGCCCCTTCATCTTCATAATATGAAATATCGATATTTTCAAAATCTTATCTCACAAGTATACTGTAACAAGTATATATTATGGCGTTCTTTTAACATTGTGAGGTATTTACATAAAAATCATAGCAGTTTACTATTACATGTGCTATCTAGATGAGCAATACAATGTTTACCCAACCATGGGACAGTTAAGATTGAATATTATCAAAAGTTCCAAACACAGTATGAAAGCCATACAACATAACATGTAGGTATTTTATTCAAACATTATATTAAGCTCGAATATAAGATGTAACTATAATATAAAACTTTCACACAGCTTCAAGTACAACATTAAGTTCATGTGACATCATTGGTCACGTGCGTTTCATTATAAAACAAAACAAATACACGTATAAGTCTTCACAACAAGCACTTGTAGATGTTATAACTATGTCGTGTATAAAACATGATTTCAAATAGTTTATATTTCGTATATCATTTAAAATGTATCAAATGACTGTAGTAATGATTATATGATTTGGTGAAACATTTGCGGTTTTAACACAGTGGAGTAATGTTCTCGGACAACTTTGCATCGAAACTTTTTGAGTTCAAATATTGAATTGCATGCAAAAGCGGACGTTTTAATACCGGATCTGTAACAATACATAGATGTTCTTAAGCCACGTGTTATCTGAATGCATGATCCCTTAATTATATTACTACACGTATCACATCAGACATATAACAATACAAACTAAATGTGTCATTACAATTGATCGCTACCAATTAATAATCATATACATAATCATAACAACAAAAACGATGCGAGTTTGTGTGCTATGTGGTTTACCTAAAAATGACTGAAACTTACAACAAGTCTCTATTTGTCGCTAATCACGACACTTGTGCTCACTTAGTGTAAACATATAACATACGTCTAATTAGCAAAGGCAACTGAACAGTACTGGGAGATTTCTGTTCAGAGTTAAACTCATGACACTTATAATGTACGACACAAAATATATGAATGTTTACCGAATAAACAACAAGTAATTATTGCAATCCCCAACATCTTTTTCAACACTGTAATAAAGATCATATATTCAAAGAAAAATATTAATAATAAATAACGACATAAACCAGTCAAAGAACTTAAATAAAAAAAATAATATACAAATACGGAAATTAGTATGTATTAGCATAGAAAATGTATGTAAAATTGTAATTTGATATCAATCGTCATATTGTGTACAAGTACTCGTCTTGAATATATGTTCATGGTTTACGGGATTAATATGGTAAGAAAGTCACTTCTTACCATATTAATCCCGTAAACCATGATAAATACTAATAATCATATAAAACAACGTTTACTGTGGAGCCACTTTGGTCTCTCTTTAGTTGTTTGGTAAATTATTCCACTCCAATCCATCATAGCTTAATATACAATAATGCATGTGTTTCATTATGACTATGTTTGTTTCCCGACTTATTGACTGGTAAAGTGCATTTTGTTTGCTATATGTAATATAAATAATGTGATCATAATTTATTCGGGCGTTCCTTTAATATTGTACATATTTTTATAGATGAGGTTTTTATGTAAACATCATAGCTGTTTACTAGTACATGTACTATCTAGATAAGCAATACAATGTTTATGTAACCATACGGCAGCTAACATTAAATATTATTAAAAATTCCAAACACAATATGGAAACCATAAAGCAGAACATGTAGGTATTATACCAGGCTAGAATACTACTACTTGATATTATAATAGCAATGCATTTCATATCAACACAACTATAACATTTTTACAAGTACAACATTTAGTTCATGCGTCAGCATTTGCCGCGTATGTTTCATCATCAAAACACAACAAATAATAATATAATTCTTCAGAAAATCGGACAGATTCCCGTGTGTGTATAAATCTTCGTAAATGGATATAACTTGCACTTGTAGTTGCTGTGTTTCGTGCAAATAGGATTTCATATAGTTTATATTCCGTGTATCATTTAAAATGTATCAAATGACTGCGGTAATGCTTATCATGATTCTTTGCTAAGTTCTCGGTCAACTCAGCTAGACAAGCTTGCATTCAGGTTCATTAAGTTCAAATGAAAAATTGCGTGTTAAAAAGGCGTTCAATCAACTGATGTCTTAATATCGTATCTGTAAAAATACATAAAGGTTCTTAAGCCGCATGTTACATGCATGCATGATCCCTTAATTATATAATTAGACGTATCCCACCAGGCATGTAGCAATCCGAACTGAATGTGTCATTCCAATTGATCGCAACCAGTTAATATTAATATACATTACAATAAAAACAAAAATGATTCTGAGATTGTTTGTTTAGTGGTTTACTAAATCTTCAAGTCTATGAGACAAACCCGCTTCTACGTCCTTCCTGTTGTGATTAATGAATAAGTACTGTAAATTGTATAGCCTATGTCTTACTAACTAGGAAAATTGGAGAGTACTACGAGATTTCAGTTCAAGATTAAACTTATGACACTCGAAATGTACGACACTAAATACATGACACTTTACTGAATTAACAACCAGTAAATGTTGCAATCAAAACCGACTTTGTAAATAATGTATGTCGGTATAACCATTATTCGAACACAGCCAAAATTCGAACACTTCCTTTATTGCGCGAACGCTGATGTCATGTTACACTAATTTGCATAAAGTCGCGTCATATTTTGACTTCAACTCCTGCTGTTCAAACGTCAAATTTGACACATTGACAGATATGATCAGATAACCGGTAAGAAACAAATTTATTTTCCTCTCTCTGTGCACAAAGTCCAAATTCCAAATACAAAATATATACCACATAAAAATAGTAAAAACGATGTTTCCTTACAAGTAAATAAAACTGTTCAAGTATCGGCTGCGCAGCTTTAGCGTTTACCTCAGTCTCAGATATATGGAATATTATATGTCAGGTAAACACCTCTAAATGTTTATCAGATTTGACATAGGTGTCCTTATGAACTGAAAATGATTTTTCATCAAACATTTTTTATGATGTGCATTTTTTTGCAGGTTCATTCCACATCTAGGGGTCCATACAGATCATACAGTTGGAAAAAAGTATCTGAAGCTCACAATGCTGTCAGAGAATGTAAAATGTCCATTAGAGGTGCATCCAGGTATCATTGTGTACGTCCCTGTAACTACCCTTATATATAGAATACAGAATACAGAAAATCTTATTTGGCTTAAGCATGATACATCTTATCACCGTGAAACAAATATACAATAAATACATATATGTATACAATCAACAATGCTATGAATATCAAGTACTATGAATATGAAACACACATGTTATGATAAACATTTGTCTAGGGACAACATAATTTACCTTTATAACATTAAACCACCAATCATTAGAGAAATAAATACCCATCATAGTATGTATAAACATTACATGAAATCAATGCAAGATTGAACGTCGTCGTCAAGGTCTTTGTTTATAAATGTTCCAAGTTTGATAAGTTATTTTTTGTTAGTTGAGGATATTACTTGTACAATTTTAAACATGCTAGAATTTCTCCTGTAATACTTTTTTATATAAATATTTCTAATATCAGTATATACGGGGCATACAATGATAAGATGATACACATCTTCAATGTCGTTTTTTGTACATAAAACACATTTACGTTGTTCTCTGGGAGTATTAGTATATGTCCCAGCCTTAATTGCTTGATGAGATGACAGTCTTATTCTAGATAGAATCGAGCGTATTTTCACATTAGTTATCACATATAAGTAATCTGATAAAATAAAATGTTGTTTTATATTATATTACAATGTAAGAGATCTGCTGTTTCTAATAACTACGTTCCATTGTGAATTATAAATGTTTTTGAGTCTTATAAGAAGTACATTAATAAAACATTTGTGGTTCACCGATTCTGGGAATGTCCACACATCATTAAAGCCTGTCTCTTGTAAAATAAGTATTTCTCTGTTCACCCAATTGTTGTCTGTTTCTATGTTTTGTAATAACATACTGTACATATGTTTCAATATCAGATTATCTCAATCGTTAGAGTTAATTTTTATCCAATATTTTACAATACGTATCTTTCTAGTCAATATATAGCGCCAATGGAAGAATTGGTGTGGAAGTTATAAAATCTGGCAAATTGCCATTTTTTTCTTTGGCGCAAGAATCCCCACTTTCAAAACTTCTTATGACAGAAGCATGGCAGAGGTAGGATATCGATAAAGTAGGACAGAAACTACAAAATGTATTAACCCTGCCATTGATTTTGCCATACATCCTGCCATACGTGACAAAAATCATCCCATAAGTCATTATATATCAAGAGCAAAAAGAGCAACTCGGCAAGCAATTGACAAATATTTTATTGGGCTGTTTTATTACAAGAAAAAACCTTCGTAACAAACCTCACCTAATATTCAATATAGATGAAAAGGGTTTGAATACTGATCATAAGCCCCCAAAAGTAGTTGCAGGTAAATTGAACAAAACCCAAGCCATAACATCCGGTAAGTCTAAAACTGTAACACTTATTGGTTGTTGTGATGGTGTTGGCTAGCAAGTTCCACGCTATTTTGTAATCCCTGGAGAAAGAATAATGCCAAGACTACTAGAAGGGTCTTCTGCAGGCGCTCATGGTACTTTTCATATACCTACCAGTTAGAGGTTCAGACACATACATACTTATACTTTATGATGAACACAAAAACCATGTCTCTCTTAGTTTGATAGAGTGGGCTAAGCTGAACAATATCATTCTCTTTGTTTTACCACCACACTGTAGTAACTTTTACAACCCCTTGGTGCAGGAGGCATTGGTCCTTTTCAAATGGCCTGGAATTCTTCCTGTCATCGGCATATGCGTGAATCAGCTGGACGTGTAATTACAAGATATGATGTTTGTCAGCTGGCCTGCATAATTTATGTCCAAACACTTACACCAAGCAATATACAATCCTAATTTAGAAGGTGTGGAATATACCCATTAGACTCTACAGTAATTAATGACACCATAGTTGCTCCATCAACTACATTTGACCATGTATCAACTCAAGTTACATCCGAACAGACAAATGGAGGTCATGAAACATCAGGCCAGTCCAGGTCTGCTGAGTGCTTCTTACAGGAAAGAGATGGTAAAGTTCTTGAAAATGTTCAGGCATTCAAAGTTAGAAATACGCTAAGTAAGGTAGTTTGGGGTAAGGCTATCATTGAGAACACTATAATAGAGAAAATAAAAGAACATATAAATTAACAAACTACTAACAAAAAAGTAAACAATCCAGTCTCTAAAAGTAAAAACCATGTCCCTCACCAAAGCACTTCTGATACATCAAATTCAAAAGAAGACTACAAAACATGTTTCACCAGAATCATCTGAATCTGAGAATTCAGATGTAGAAGAATCTGAAAAATGCATTATTTGCAAGAAATATCAAGCTACATGTCTTGATAAATACCCGTATCTGGTACTTGTTAAATGGGGAAGATGCGATGGCATTTATTATTTTGCACCCCAGCAAAGGTTCTCAGAAGAGGAGACCCTTTCTACTGCCCTATGTGTACGCATGAGCAGTACACTTCCAAAAGTGTTGTTTTGTAAATATGTTATGACAGTTAATGCTTGTGTTTAAAAAAAGAACAATAATATAACATACTTACGAAACTTTTTATTACTTTTGGTACCCCTGATATTCCTTGGACAATATATTTAGTGGTGTTTAACGTTAGGTTCGAAAAATGGTTAAAATTGTCCGGGAATACGGTAAGTAGGTCATCACTTTATGTTTACATTATTTAAAGTTTGATCAAGTTTTGTTTTAATGTAACCTTACGACGTGTAATGTTTAACATAAGCGACTATATGAAAGAATGACTTTCAAGCATCTTTTCCTCTGAAATTTATTATTGGCCAAAACAAGTTTAAGTGTTCGAAAAAAGGTTGTGCCGGAACATTACAATTTTATGTTCCAAGAAAAAGACGACTAATACATAGAGACATTAACCAATCAAAAAACGTAAATAAAAAAAAATATACAAATACAGAAGTCATTACATACTAGCATAGAAAATGTATGCAAAATTGTAATTTGATATCAATCATCATGTTGTGTACAAGTACTCGTCCTTAATATATATTCATGGTTTACGAGATTAATAGGGTAAGAAATGACAACAATACTAATAATAAAAAATGACATTTACTGTGGTGCCACTTTGGTCTGTTTTTAATTGTATCAAGTTGTTTGGCAAATTATTTCACATCAATCCATCATAGATTCATGTACATTAATACAATTGTTTCATTATGACTATGTTTGTTTTCCGTCTAATTGTCTGGTAAAGTGCATTTTGTTTGCTATGTGTAATATTAATAATTTGATCATAATGTAGTGACGTGCACATGTTGATGACCATTGTCTAACGTTATTGTTTTTTATAAAACAAGTAATGAATATGCTTTTTCTTCTGATTGTTTCTCAGTGAGTGATGTTTTAAACTGTCTATATGATTTATATCTGAATTGACAACTGATAGTTTAATTATTAGCATGGCTGTATAATAACATTACATTTGTTTACGTTTGAATATCGGAAATATGATGATTGGCGAAATGGAATTGTATATAGAACAGTATAGTGAATGGAACTAGTATGATTACTAGGGTTTATATAGGTAAACCGTTTATCAAGTGTACCATTGTATGGATTTGCTTTCAGTTAGTTTTACCACTCATAAGCATTTACAACAACGAACATACAACATTATCATGAATATCTCAAATATTAATTCATAGTTGGTATCTTGGTGCCAATAGTTTCTATCATTTTATTATCAAAACGTGTGTTGAACTGTTCATTAAAAAACCTACTGGGTTAATAAGAGTTACATACCTATCGTTTTGGTTAATTTATAATACACTTAGGTCTTAACATGTATTTTTATGATATACACTATATATTAACATTCTATTGATGTATTAAAAGTTTCTTTCATTCAATTTAAGGTATTTGTCGTAAGTATTTACATTTATCTTACCTCTTGAAAGTTTCGTTTATCTTATTTGACTGATGAATTAGACACGTTTAATGAGGATTTTTATTTTCTATTCTCATGCATTTGACAGTAGCAAAAAAGTGGGATAAACGGAATATTATGTAGTCGTACAAACACGCAAAAATAAAGGTAATGCATAATTGTATATTTTTTTTGTATTATGTGCATTCTATGTTATACAAAGCTTTTACATTAATATTTAGGATGCCCCCCCCCCCCCCCCTATTTCCTCATAATGTAAAAATTGATATTTTCAACGTTCTATCTCACAAGTATAATGTATCATATCTTACACTATATATAACTTAGCGCATGTGCAGCTCTAGATGGCAGATTTGTATAGGTATGTATATCATAATTTTATCATGATGTTCATTGGTAGGGCAGGTAAGCGAATATTTACTCATGATTCAGCTACTTACCATCGATTTTATAATTGTCATATTTGATTATATTCGAGCAAATCTATCGTTTAATTCATTTACCAACTCCACCAATCAATTTCAATAGACAAACTGAATAATGCATATCCATGTGGATATAAAGAACAATCTAAAGTAAATTTCCTCCTGACAAATAATTCCTATATTGCTTACTTCACACTTAATAGTTATAAATGTATCATAATATAACACTGTTACAAGCATTTATTCGGGCGTTCCTTTGATATTGTACATAGTTTTATAGATGAGGTATTTATATAAAAAACATAGCTGTTTACTAGTACATGTACTGTCTCGATAAGCAATACAATGTTTACTAAACCATAACTAACATTAAACATTATTCAAAATTACAAAAACAATATGAAAGCCATAAAGCAGAACATGTAGGCATTTTATTCCAACATGATACTAAGCTCGAATATACTACTTGATATTAGAATAGCAATGCATTTAATACCAATAAAACTGTGACATATTTTCAAGTACAACAGTAAGTTCATGCGTCAGCATTTGCCGCGTGTGTTTCATGATAAAAAATGACAAATAAATGTATAAGTCTTCAGAACAGCGGGCGGATTCCCGCGTGTGCATAATTATTCGTAAATGGAAATAACTTGCCCTTGTAGAAGTTATATGTCGTGTAAATAGGATTTCAAATAGTTTATATTCCGCATGTCATTTAAAATGTACCAAATGACTGTAGTAATGCTTATTATGATACAGTGAAACATTTTGGGGTTTTAACACAATGGAGTAATGCTCTCGGACAACTCAGTCAGACATGTTTGCATTGAAATGTATTAAGTGCAAATGTAAAATTGCGAGTGATATAAGGCCTTCAATGTTCAATCAACTGACTGACGGATCTGTAACAATACATGGAGGTTCTTAAGCCACATGTTATCTGAATACTTGATCCCTTCTTTATACGAATACATCTATTACATCAGGCATATAACAATCCAAACTGAATGTGTCATAACAATTGATCGCAACCAGTTAATACTCATATACATAATCATGACCAAAAAAATGATACTAAGTTTGTGTGCTGAGTGGTTAAATTATATATGACTAGAACTTAATAATTTTCTCATTCCATGTATTAACAACAATATATATTTCTGATGAACTCATTTATCTTTTTTTCAGGCCGGCTTGGTACGTATCTCATAGTTATGTCATACTTCTGCTTTTATAGAAATCACGCGCGGACATACAATAGGTCCATATTCAGCCAGTCGATAATTTTAAGAATATTTGTGTTTTGCTGTGTCTCCTTTTAAACATTACTCAGCAAGATTCCTTACGATATTTGTCGGTGACTTGACACGAGACCCCAGGATGCACTCGATGTTATGTGTTACCTTAGTCGGTGTATTTATACGGGTAATGACAACCGTTCAGCGCTATGTATTCATTACTTAGTACAGAGGTTTTAAAATTGTGAATGTATACATTTTGTATCAAATACAAGTAACATTTAGACAGTCATCATTGAATGTATTTTTATTGTTTCTATCAAATCATTAGTAGTTTTTTATCGACTAATAAAGTTTGAATCCTAAAAGACACAAACGGTTAAACGGATCTGATTGTGGTTCTGTTTTCTTTGTAAGAGTGGTATAGCGCGTATTTGGGGAAATTTATATATTCCAGTGTACCTATGGTTTGCGATAAAGAACGCGTTTATAGTGCGATATTATTCGGCAGGATTCGTTTCCTTTCGCAGTCTATAGAATAATGTCCGTTATACCGGTTGTTCCATGTATAATTATGCATTTAACGATGCGGTACGTAATACTATATAAACATGCGGACAGGACATTCCCTAACGGTAAAAACATATAGGGGGAGGAAGTAAGTGGGTATATTGGGATGTCCGTCCGTCACACTTTTTGAAACTTGCAATAACTTTAATTTTTTTGAAGGTTTCTGTTTGCAATTAAAAATTGAATGAAAGTGTACTGATCAAGAATCATATTTCTTTATGCATTTTGGCGGAAATATCCCCCTTTCCGAATTAGAAATTGTCACATACTGTTACATACAATTTCTTTAAAATTAGAATGTGACGTGTTGAAGTGCACTAAATACTCCTATATAATCATAAGTAGACAACACATATTGTTATTTTTGTCAATGTAATTATCGACCATCATCGTCCTTGTACTCCAACTATCATCATCAAGTGAGGTTCTGTCTTCTATAAAAAACGATTGTGTCATTTATAAATATGTAGCTTTTCTTACTGGAGGTTTCATTCTAGAGTCTACAATATCTTTATATCTGTCATTGGTTAGATAAAGTTGGTGAAATGACAACTATATGTTCGGCGTTATCAACGACGTCATTCCTTTTTTATTGCAAAATTCAAACCTATCCGACTTTCCTGTAATTACACAATAATGTTAACATTCAGTATTACATAATTTAAATTATTACGTCACAGCAGAAGTCATACATGATGTTCACATTAATTGGCGAAATTTCGAGGTTTGTATCGACAACTAAAAGCATGATAGATAAAATAAGTTGTTTGTTGTACGTTTTTACTCCATGACCGTAAAGTAGGGATTCCAAGGAAGCATATACTTTTATATGACGCATACAGTGTTGATAATTCGGAAACTGTTATATGACATATTCAAGACATTCATTGGCAATTTCTTGGTGTATTGTGTGTATTAATACGAAAATGTATTTCTGATAAACTCATTTAAATTTCTTTTCAGGATTAGTTGGTACGTATCTTAAATTATATTTCATCCTACATCTTTTAAAAAAAACCACGCTATGACATGCACTAGTTGCATATCGTGCAAATCTATAAGTTTAAGAATATTCATGATATGATGTGTTCCGTGTTGAATTAAAGACATCACTCAGCAAAGTATGTTACGATGTTTGTCGATGACTAGTCCCGAGATACTCTCAGGACCCCCTCGACCTGTATGGGTTTCCTTGTCAGTATACATTCGTCGTATACAAGTACTCACAACCATTCAGCACTTTTTATTTATTACTATAGGTTTCAAATTGTGAGTGTATGCATTTTGTATTAAATGGAAGTAATATTTAGACACTAATCATGGCATATAATTATTTTCTATCATATCATTAGTTGTTTTGTTGGATTACTTTGACAAATGAGGTTTGAATCTTACAAGACGCAAACTGTTAAACAGATCTGATTTCGGTTATGTTATCTTTGTAAGAGTCGTATAGCGTGTATTAAGGAAGATTTATATATTTCAGTTTACATATTGTTTACGATAAAGGACATGTTTACCAAAGTATATAATACATATAATGGGATACATGAATCAAGTTAATTCACGCTATTACAGATATGCTCATATACTTTTAAGCTGTTAGATCAGTCAGCTTATTAAAGTAATAAACGAAGACAAACTACTGTCATATAAAGTGTTCCTGAATTAATTAGTGTAATATGATTATATCAGTCCACGTTTGGGAGTACAATTTCAGTTGTATTTCTGTTTTTGATTTGACGTACACGAGTTTAATAAAAAAACGTACTGTTTTAATTTATTTCAGGTGTACCAGGTAATACATTATTGGTATTGTATACTAGATCTTTATTTTACTAATTTCGAATCTATAAGTGCAGTTATTTTGATTGACAGATACATTTATTTCAGCCAGACTGAGTACATTTCAGAGTCCACTGGGGATTTAAAACAAAAATCTTCACTTTGACTGTTGCAATACTCCGTTTTTTTTCATTCTATCAAACCTATGATTAATGAATTATTAAAAATCATTTGTATACAATCATCGATACAGGATTTATCAGCTTACCTATATAATACTATATAATTATAATAAGTATTACAGTAAGTATGCAATTAATACATTGTATTACATCTAAATACAATTATAGATCATTTAAATGAAAAATTCTTGCACATTTGTGATATCTTGTTACATATGAAACTGTAACCACGCTCATAGGTAATAAACTTGAGATCGGTCTCCGAGCCTGTCTGTTTATATGTCTAAGAAAATAAATATGATAATAAAATAATGATATTATCAACACAATAATCTGACAGCAATAATGATCCAAACATGTATTCAAATATTAAGTTGCTCTATCTTTTAAACCATAGTACTTCGAGAATAGAATTGAGTTTTGAGTTCATAGACTGTTATCAAGTTTTATAACTTCGAGGGCAGGTGTAATTTTATGACTTTATATTTAACCTTCATTGGAGATTTACTGCACACTTATCTGTATAATCAATGTATGTTTTAATTATTGTATAATAGCTTTCACGGGTTCATGTTTGTTTATTTATATAATTCGAATTTGGTGCGAAATAGGTCACATGACTTCTTAGTTCAAGTGAGTTCAATCATAGGTTCATTGAGTACAGATGATGGCTGTTTAATTGCATCATTTTACAATTGGTTTGGTTGTTTGGTGATGTTCATATTTATAGTAGCTATCTTGGTATAAACGTGAATGCGTCACGCGTGAATGATGATTTGAGGGTAAATTTATACCCTTTTCCCGTAAACTGCTGTAAATGATGTAGTTGATTGTTTGAAACTGTTAATAATATATATTTGTAAAATCGAAGCTAGTATACATTGATGGATACATATATAGGATGAAACCACATTGAGTTGTCATCGATATTACCCCGATTCAATCCCTATCGATATTAAACGATATTGATTAATGTATTCATACAGGATCACACCAGTGAACAAGTTTGCACCGTCTTTGACATACATATTAACAGGTCTGCATTGTATCTTTGTTGAATCAATTCAATTAAGGCTCTCTATAATGTACAATAAACATCAAATGCTCTAATATATAGATAATTCCAGTTTATCATGATTATATTAAGGCGTTACTTAACAACATTTACTGTTATATTTTATACTTCCAGATGGGACGATTACGTCTCGAGAGTAAAAGAGCAACTACGCGCGAAGGGAATAACTGAGGAGGATGTTTCCTAACTAAAAGCAAACAGTATTGGTGTGATCATTTTATATTGTATGCTTTAATACCTCGGTACCACGCGATTCTTTTTCATATTGTTGTGGATGTAATATTACAACAGTCGTAATTATGCGTAAATAACCAAAACTATTGCATCTACTGCATGTTTACATTTGGAAATTGACCTTATTTAATTAATTTTCCTCGTCTTCCTCAATCCTGTATATGTATATTAATCTTACTTGATTTTGATGTATTCTTGAATTAGCATTGTCAAATTTATTTATTTGTTTTATTATGATTTAAATGGATTTGTTTGATTATTCGTTTGTATTATTTTAGCGTATATTATCTATTTCTGGCTCCATCTATGAACAAAGTCATAAAATATATTCGATGCAATTTAGTGATATATCTCTGAGTGACAATGTTCATGATTAAGAATGAGTAATTACTTAGATTCCGTATATTAACTAATGATGAGAAATTAACCGGTTTCGCTAGATAATTCTATATTTATAAATAATAATCAGATAACACGTGTTTGCGTTATTTTTGCAATGTTGTATATAGTAATAAGATAAATATATACGTTTAAAAACGTGAAGAGGACCATGTACAAGTACGTAAATTACATGTGTGCTGTATACATGTATGCAACTAATGAATAAATCTATATTATTCCAATCTTCCAATCAGTACTAATATACATAGCGTATGGTAAATAAAATATTGTGCGCTTATTGACTGGTCAGTTGTTAATGTTATCATGAGATATACGAGATATTTTTCAAAATAAAGATTGTATTCTGCATTTCGACACAATTATTACACAAAAACTTCATTTACCAGTAGAACGGTTGTACATCGTTAAGATTATAGAATTGTAATTTAGCGTCTGGTTAACCATGAATTGTAATACAGCGTTGGTTATTTCTCTTTTTTTTGTAAATAAGTGATGGAGCTCCTGTTCCCAAAAATGATATAGAAATTAAAAGACATGCACAAGCGTGACATACCGACAAATGCAACTCGTTATTCAGTTTGAAATATGTCTCATAAGTGCAAAAACAAAAAATCAGCAATTTGTCATCCATTAAAGTGTTCGGGCTTTATAACACAATTATCTAATGTAAACAAAATCTCCTGACAGGAAATAATGATTTGGTAAATAAGATATTTTCGGTGATTTTCTTATTAATTAGTGTACAATTATCCAGTAGTTAGCCATTGGAAATGATATAAAGCAATGCCTCGGTCAATATGGCATTCTGCCGTGGAGTATCACATCATATTCAATAGCTCATTAGTCAATAACTGTATAGTATGCTCCTCGTCGTTTAGTAACATGCGCAATAAAACACGGTTAAAGTAAACAAGGCAGAATCGGATAAAGTAATGCACGGCTACAGTGAATTTGCATATACAATTTGACTAAAGTACTCGATCTTCCTTACGCCAGTTTCTATTTTCAAAAGTCGGGATTTCCATTTTCGGTCTTTATATATATATTTATAATAACTCGTTCCATCGGTACTTTGGCCGAATGAACTTTCTACCTGACGATGTTATTTCAACGTTAGTAAATGTTCAATTATTTATAACATAAATATATGTCTGCAACCACTTTTTTAATTTGTTTTAATAATCCTGATCGATTCGGCCATTGTAGTATAGAAAATTTGATAAACACGCACGTCACTTGGGCGTTGTCATTACATTTAGTTGCATAAGAATAGAAGAATCAGATATGGTAAAACAAGGTTATAGTGAACTCTGATATAGTGAAGAATCAGATACAGTAAAACATGATTATAGTGAACTCTGATATGATGAAGAATCAGATACAGTAAAACATGGTTATAGTGAACTCTGATATAGTGAAGAATCAGATACAGTAAAACATGGTTATGGTGAAATCTGATATGATGAAGAATCAGATACAGTAAAAGATGGTTATAGTGAAATCTGATATGATGAAGAATCAGATACGGTAAAACAAGGTTATAGTGAACTCCGATATAGTGAAGAATCATAATTATACAGTAAAACACGGCTATAGAGAACAAATATATTGTGCAGAATCCGATACCGTAAAACAATATTATAGTGAACTCTGGTATAGTGAAAAATGAGATGTTGAAAAGTGTAACATTGACGTACTGTTTCATGATAATTGATCGAGAGGTGGAGAATAAAATGAATACCAGACTGCCGAAAGCATGCTAGGAAATAAAGGGTCGGTTGGTAAGCGGGTCTTTTTCATTTTTTTTCATTTCGGAGATATAGCTGATAAGACATTGAAAACAGAAAAAACTGGACCCTTCCGGTCTGGACGGTTTTCCAAGAATTTCGATTTTTAAAGAACGTTTGACTGTGTCATAAAATAAGGGAACTTAAATCATCGCCCGATTTTCCGAGAAATCCGGTTTTCATGGGTTTTAATGTATATTGTCAGCAGAAAAATAGTGTCGGTGGGGTAACCGTAACATGGAAATTCAATACGCCTTACCTCAGAACAGGAAAAAATCATACCGCAGCTACATGAAATTAAAATTATTATCTAAATCATCGAAACGAACATTATAACCATTGCTCATTTCAGTAAATGAGGTCAGTTCAATAAGGTACCTATCTTAGTCAAAATGTTAATAAGACCTTCTTACACAAAAGCCTTAATATAGTGCAAAAAATGTCATAACTCAAGTATCAACACTGAGAGGGATAGTGTATAAGTTAAGATTGATGTTGTAAAAAGTCCACTTCCATTTTTTATTTCATTTTCTACTATTGATCTCGCTAACAGTAAAAGAGTGTGTTATTTTTTAATTAGGAATTTCATAATTATCCTCGCATGTATAAAGTTGATTCCTTAATTCCTTCAGTTGTTTGATACGCTTAAGTGAAGAAAGCGACTCAGTTAGTTAAATAAGTTACAGCCCCTTGTCACTATGAGTTCGAACCCAACCACAGACCTGTAAACTTCACATGCGAGATAGCTGTCAAAAATGGCTTGTAACGGAAGGTCAATGGTTCAACCAAAATACACACCTGTATCTTTTTTTCGCCGTTAAAAGCTCTAATACCCTCCATCTGAATATGACCTTGGTTGTTGGTGTGACTTTTAACCCAATAACAACAACAGCATGAAGTAAGAACGTTTGGAGATGTTAAAGTAAGCATATACTTGTAAGATACTGAATAGACCTTAAAGTTCAAAATAAAATTCCTAAATATGCACTAAAAAGCAAAATTACAGCAGGTATCATTAAGACAAATGAATTTATTGGTGTCAATCACAGCCACTGTGACCTTTGACATATCCATAGTCACACTGTAGAGAGCAGAATCCTTGTTGAGGGATACAGTGATGGTAAATCTATCCCGCTATTACACCGCCTTTAATAACATACGTGAGAGCAACTAACGATCTTACGAAAGCCAATGAAACAACATCATGATAACGCATGATGAAAGTTACTCGATAGTCAGTAGTTATATTATAGTATACAAGCACATGAGAACATCTAAAATAATAGATAATCTGTAGAAAGACATTCACTAAGGCTTAACCGTGTTTGTTTCTAGTAACATGTCCTTTAAACGTAGGGCATGTAGGTTTTTTAAAGGCTCTTGAAAGCGTCATGAAGGGTAAAAAAGTGAGAAAGTGGATATACCCTTTCCTCGAGTCCATTAAAACGTATTGGATCGCGGGAAAAATTAGACAATATCAGGAACCTAGAAACTAACATTGTTTTAAATCTTACAAAATACAATTAGTCGTGTGAGTTTATTACAGCAAGCTCGCTTTGGAATAATGTAATTCACATACATAAAGATTATCTAAGCGGTTGTCTTTTGTATTTAATATTCTGAAGGATCAGTTACATAACACATACCAGCATACTTCAAGCAATCCAAAAGCTGAACTTCCTAATTTCGGTCCTTATTGTCCTTGAAGCGAATATTATAAACATACACATAATCAGCAATCGAATAAAATTACACACCAGAGCAATAATTACGTTTTGCCAATGATGAAATAATATTTGTTTTTACTTCAAATTTTCTAACAAAAGTTATGGATGTACGTTTACAAGATGTAATGTTTTACCTCCAAATGGACTCTGGAATGTATTCAGCTGCTGGTTGTAGAACAAGAAGCGTGTCTGTGAGTGAGAACAAACGACACATGAATAAGAACGCCTCAATTCACTTCAAATATTCAATTCTAATATTTAACTGTGTCAAAACCAAAATATACCGAATATACGATCGTAAATAATCCAGAAACCAAACGAATATTCGTATATATAAAATATTAATAATTCTAATTCAAAAGAGCAGCATTTTAAAAAATGAGAATATATTTTTAAATATTTAATTAAAATGACAACAAAAACAACTTTTCCAAGAATTTCTTGCTCGTCCAGTTCTTGTACAAGGATGTTGTATCTCCAAAAGCACACCAAACTCTCAAAAGTAATAAATGATCGTTTTACGGGTTTTATCTAACCTTATTTTCTACACATGGAGCAGGTCTTACAGTTGAATATATATCTTATGAAGTAATCGGTCATAGTGTGTCATCTAATAATTATACAGATATTCCCTAATAATCATGAAGACACAAAGTCGTGAGATGTTAAACCTCACAACGTATAATCGATCCTATGATCATAATTATGTCATATGTTAGGACTATCTTAAAATAACGTGTGGTAAAATGGTTATGGTCTCAGAATAGTAATCTTTCGCTAATTATCGCAAGCCCTTCACTGCTATGAGTTCGAAGCCTATCCTGACTGGACAAATGCCACGAGTGAGGAAGCTATCAGCTAGATTACGGAATTCTCGGGTCTTCAAGTCCAATAACACTGGAGGATGGTTGGTACGACGTACAACCACAGAGAACTATACATTAACAGCAACACAAGGCTTACAATGCTTCGATGTATTTAATGTGGTGTTGAAGTTCAACTCGTAGGATGTAGAAATGAGATTTGACGTCTTTATATAGACAAATCGAAGACCGAAAAATATATTTCAAGGTTTTGAATTGAGAACATTGTTCACACAAATAGTTTCAACATGATTTCTTTCGTGTCGCCTAATCTTCTTTATTATGGTGCACATTCAAAAGCAAAACAAAACGACAGACCCATTTCAAAAATAACTTTATATACATAATATATTACACGTTTAATTTCATTGACAAAGCCCGCATGTCTTTGAACAAAGGACACACAATTCCGCATCTGGACAAAGTGGGCGTAGAGTGGATCATTGCAACTTGAACTCACACAGTTGAACGTGTGGTGTTGCACCTATAATATAAATAAGCAACAGTTTATAAAACATATACATGTGTGTATAGTGAATATCAGTATTCGGCACCAAAAGATCGAAATGGTGCACATGTTACTTAACGAATAAATAAATATTGGATTAATGACCAACTGCGTTTATAGGCCATAAACTATCCCTTTGTTGGCCTTTGTACACACATTTGACTGTGAAAACAACGCGACATTGCTCATACATATAAATAGATTAGAAAAGGAATCAATGAAACAATCACATTCAAAACATCCCATCTTCTCGAAAATACCCTTAAGCTCTTAGCCCACTCAACAAAAACAAACACGAAATTTGAAAACATACACGGCGCTATTTTTAGGAAGTTCTTCAGTGTACCTTACCAAGTTCGGTGTAAGATTAATCTAATACTTTTAATTGTTGGCCATGTATACGTCATCGCACACAACCGGAAGCACGTGCGCGTCCATGCAGCCGGTGGACATGTGCTGTGTGTGCCTGTTAAAATAAAGCTTGCACAATATTTACGGTATATGATACTAATTTCATTTCATATGTCCAAGTACGAGTACAATGAAATTAGGCGAAAAGAACTTTTTATCAAACAGTTTTGCAACTTTGACTTTTAGTGGAATATGTTTCGTTTCTAGACAACCTTTAATGAGATATTGTCGAAATGGAAACAAAAGCCTGAATGACGTGATGTTGTCCAAGTATAGTTACTGTGCATGTAACTATTTTGCCTAGTACTGCATGTTGTTTAGCGACATTGGTGCAATTACCACCTACAATGCAAGAGGGGGTGGCGTGCGGTTGAACAGTTTAAAGCAATCACCAATTGTGCATGCTTGTCTTTTTTTCAGAAAAGAGAATCGATTAACACATAAAGAAATCGAGATATTATTATTCCATGTTACCTGGACATTATCGAACCTACACCTTCGAATGGAATTAACGAAAACATGGAACACTTTTTTCTTGAACATATCATTAATAGGTCATGAAGTATGACCGTCGAATGGCATATTTGAAGGATTAATAGTGAAACATGTATAATGACGTTGTTTTACGTTGCTTAGTGTTGACAACTTCTGCCTTTTATTGGTATCGTGTTTTTACATCGTTATGGCGAGAATAATGCCGTTTCACGGTTAAACGATTCTATTTTTGGCAAAGACTCGAATGTTTCTAATAACAAAATCCAAAGTACGAACAAATTTCGGGACGAATCGTAACTTTAAAGTACAACAGAAAAGTTCGCAACAGCTCAAACAACAATACTGCTAACTACTTGGCTCGCAAAATTTCAGTTCCAATGAACATGCACATAGTATAAATGAAATTGCTGTTGTTTTCCGTTCTTATAACTACAAGTATTTAGTCAATGATGGCCTTGTTGTAACCGAAATATGATACAATCAACGTTCCGGATACTCGACTAAATAGCTACATACATTCATCATTAAAAACTATTGGCTTGCGGTTACAAGGACCAATCTTCCAACAGTGGATAGGTAGGGGGGTAATTTTAACATTCTTATATACTTGTACTGAAAAGCGTCGGTATTGGTCTGTCAAACCCTATGGGGATCCTTTCGAATATCGCTCCCCGAGGTAGCTCTATTTGGTAAATGCCACTTTTTATATTGGTGCAAAGTCGAATACTGATCGCATGCACTTTGATCAAACTAGTGATATAAAATGTCTGAGAGTCATCTAGCCAAATGGTTCAGGAATCATATATTCGTGTAGGTAAATTATTCTAATAATTATGTTCGAAACCACATACATCACAATTTTCTTAGCATAAAGTCAGGACGTACAACAAACGGACATACAAACAAAGAGACATACGTTATCACAATACTGATTTTAAGGTTATCTTTTTCATTTTTGTGTTAATGTTAACTCACAATATACTGCTTATCACCAGAATGCAACTTTTAACCATATAATAACTGAATGAAATGAAACAACATCAAAATGTCATATCATTTGGGCATGTACATGACAGAAAAGCAGACGGACAGACAGATAGAAAGACATACGGACAATCGCATTACTACATTTAACTGCACGGTAAATGCATATCTTGTTGACATGTGTTTTGTAGAAACAACGAGTGTATCATCATTGAAGTTTAATGACTTTTATCTTGCATTAGATAGTTGGGGATCTCTATCCGAGACCTCGAATACAGCTTGTTATTGAGTACGGGAGCTGTATAGAGCTCCCCGGAGAGATGTATACGGAAACGTTTTAAGCGGCGAATTCGAAAGGATCCCTATAGGGTGTGACATTGGTCGTGTGGTTACTGTGCTGGACTTGTAACCCATCGATCTGGGTTCAATTCCAATTCGCGAAAGGTCATCCCTTCAATGAAATAAAGACAAAAATGTCGATTGTATTCCACATTTATGATTATTCTTCTTCTGTGTATGGAACTGATGTCTTCCGAGAAAGAGGCAAATAGATAAAATTTTATCTTTATGCGCTTATAAATAATGCAGGATTTATGTAATTTTGATAACCACTATGATTTTTAAACCTTTCCACATACTGTACGAAGAATATGCAATTAAATCAGCTTTATCGTATTGAAAACACATTTTTATTTTAGCACTTCTTGCGTGAAATACATTTAGTGTTTCTCTAATTTATATTAAAACACTAACTCAGATACGGTTTTATACATTGTCAAGTTTATTTATCAGTAACTATTTAATCAGAGAGGCAACTATACAGGCAGGTAACTGATAAGCCAAGATACTATTAGCTTAAACATCTCCCTTCTTTTGAAATAATAATTTTACATCATTATGATATAACTATACTCATCTCACGCCTAAGCCTAAATCGGCAATAGATCAAACCTACAACAATAGTTAGAATTGTCTATCGAGGCTTGTTAAGGGTATTTATATTTACAGTGACGGCGAGGATTACATCATGACAAAGCCTCTTCCTTGGCGTAGCTCAATTTGCAACGATGTGATCCAGGAACTGGACAAAAAGGCCAAAGTCAGAAAGGAAAGCGACAGGAGCTCAAACGTGTGTGATCGACATCAACAGCAACTTTAAATCGTAAGATGGCGGAGGATTTGCCGTCTTGGACTGTCAATCAAAACTAAAGTTATTCAGGATCAGGAATAATGTTAATCAATGTAATATTGCTAAGAAATAAAGCAATAGCTTTAAAATGTTTTGTATTTTATTGTATGGTACAAAATACCATTATGTTGAGTAAGTTTTCTATATAGAATGTACTAGGTTCACTTAAAGCTTAACTACTGAGTTTAATGAAATAAAATGGGAATATACTGAATTATGCTGCAGGTTAACATAAAGCTTAAACACGAAGTTTAATGGAATAAAATGGAAATATATTGCATTATACTGCAGGTTTACATGAAGCTTAAACACGAAGTTTAATGGAATAAAATGGGAATATACTGCACTATAAATATCGAGTTTAACAGCGTTTAATGTGCAAAGGAAATTCCATGTTTACATCAAGTTTACGGTAAACTTAAACTTCTGTAAACTCCGGAGTTTACGTTATTGTAAACTTAAATTAAACGCCATGTAAACTTTAAGTTTAATCGCCCATTTAAATTTGAATAAACGTCATTTAACTCAACATATTATGAGATTTACTTTGAATTTAAGTTAAAATTAAACGCATTTTTTCGAGCAGTAAACGGTATTCAACGTATTGCACATAACATCATTATTCTAAATTTGAAGCATATGGCACGTGTCCTCGAGTCAGTCAAGTTTCATTATTATAGCTACTACCTTAAATAGTACCTTGTAGATACGAGTTTGTAATAATTTGATACTTTGCAGAAGTTATTACTTCCGAACGTTTCCCGTTCACTTCACTAAATATATAGAGTTTCGTCTTTCGAACAGGAGTCCATTTCATGGAAAATTCTTCACAGCTAATCTGGATGTTTGGTGTAACAAGATCAATAGTGCCACAGAATCAAGAAAAAAAAACTCGAATTGTGAACTACCCGACGGCATATAACTAAATACCGATGACAGTGACACAAAAAAGCAAGAATTACTGCAAATGTTTATTTTTCGTATCTGATTATTCAATAAAAATAATTTGTATAATTGACGTTATTTATGTTCTTAAAGAAGTACTAAGAGAAATACTACTTTATTGATCAGCACTTCGTTCCAGTCTTAAAACTTGTAATTCTTATACTACATAAGTATCAACCACATTTTAATGAAACTCTTCTGGCTTGACTGTATAATTTATAATACTTATCTTTTGAATCGTATATTATGTGTCTGCAAATTGTTTAATTTTCAATAATCACAAAAATATGGATTTATATCTTTGCAATCAATTTTTGACAATGTATGTATCTTTATAATCATTGCCTTCTCCACAGTACAGATATAATCTTATTCTATGTGCATGTACATTTGTTTTGTTGTGTTCATAAATGTAAATGTCCTCATGTGCCGCAAGGCTTAATGGATTTACTGAATTAAACCATATAGGCCAAGGGCCCATAATCGAAACCCTCCCCCCCCTAGCGGGATTTTTGTACACCTATATATTTTTGAAGCTTAGGGTATATGTTAACAAATTCCAGTTGTTGGACGATTAAGGGATGCTGGATAAGCAAACGGCCGGGCTGTTTCCATGGCAACCAGCAATATTTCTAAGATTTAGCTTTGTCGTAATAAACACGCAAAAATGTCGTTTATTTCAGTTATAAAACATGCAAAATAGCTTTAAAATATGTTCAATATAATTATTATATCCCAGGCATAGTTTGTTATTGATTTGCATATTCGTTAATATTAATGAGAATCTAAAAAATGGGCTTAAATTGTTAAAATATGACCTTATATGGCAAATGAGTATCATTTGTTCTTTCATTTTTATTTGAAAAGGTTTTAAATGACTAATAAATATTCGGAGATTGTTTATCTATTCATTTGCTATTCAATACACTCATGGTATTACTTTATTATAGCTAGAAAGCGGGTGGGGTAAATTGACCCCAAAATATAAAAACACCATTGTTTGATAAATAAATGGTTTTATGACAAATGACAAAGTAAATTTGCACATACTTATTGCAACAACATACTTTATGTACAAAATTGTTTGTTTGAAAGCAAAATACTACTGTGTCTGCTTTATACCCCCCCCCCCCCCCCCCCCGAAAATGGGATATTATATATATCACCAAGACACAGCGGAAATATCGAAAGGATCATGATAAACTGAACAGTTACTACATTTGTCGCAATGTTATAAGTTCTTTTTCAACAATCTTATATTACATTTGTTTGTAATTAACACTTATAGTCAACGACATAGATATACGCAGAAGCAAACACTTGCATGTTAATGTCTCATTCTGAATAGCACTATCATATACTCTCATGAAATCACAAGCAGGTTTTAGGGTCGGAATGGCTACGATTGGCCACATATTTGTACTGCATAGATTAATTAGATTTAATTATTAATAATGCACTTTTAGCGATTGTTCTAAAGCTTTCGATTATTTGGTTTGCCGAAATATATGATATTCAGGGCAAAGAGGAAGGTTATATAATGTCATTAAGTCCATGGATGTATTATCAAATTACAACCAGAGTAAAATTTAATAATGAGATCGGCGAATTATTCTATGGTCATCTTGGACTAAGACTGGGGGAAAGCTTGTCGCCTTTTCTATTTTCCATGTACCTTAATGATCTGGATGACCAACTTTTAAACGGAGCAAAAGGCATTGATTTACAGGTTTTATTAATGTAAGCCGAGGTCATCGTGGTATTTGCTAACTCATCCAAACTACAAAGTAATCTTAATATATTGGATGTATACTGTGACCGTTGGAAATTTACTGTTAACAAAGATAATTAATATATTCAGAAAAGGAGGGAATTTGCCAACAGTTACCAAAGTTGTGAATAGGAAATCGTTAACAAATTTATGTATCTTGGAATAGTTTTTGCATCTGGAGGGTCCTTTGTAGAAACGCATAAAACTTTAGCTGACCAAGCTCAAAAATCTATATTTACATTAAGAAAATGTCTGTGTAGATTTCATAACATAACAATAAGGCACTCTTTAGAATTGTTCGATTAGCAATTGAAAAAGTTCACACTTAGTATTGAAAATCTTTATTATGACACAAAAATGTGTGTATTTTATACACGGAGAATAAGGTCGATTAGATCTTCTCACTAAGAATTATGCAAGATATAAACTTTTGGTTGAAAGTTACTAATAAAAGCGAAAGGAAACAGATAATATGTACAAATACATGTATACCGAATCATGTTTAAAGATATTGAAAAGAAACCGTACATCACTAATTGGGCATATAATGTTAAAGATACATTAAATGAATTAGTATTCTCTGAAGCGTTGTACTCACAGGGTGTATGTAATGCTAAACTATTTCTGTTATTGTTAAAACAATAAGTTGAAGACATTGTCATGCAAGAATGGAATAATCGAGTACAAACGTCATCTTATTCCAGGGTTTTTAGGGTTTCTGCAAATTTTGACAACAACATGTATCAAGTTAATGTAAATGTTAAAAAATTGCTCATAGCCATGACAAGATTTAGGCTTTCTTCTCATCCTTTAAGAATTGAGACAGGACGTGGTTTATTTATCAAGTTTCAGGCCATGTTTTCATGATTTTTGCCATTGTCTTTTGAAAAATACGTACATTGTACATGCTACAATACTTCCTTTCTTATAAACGACAACTTTTACTTTGAACAGCTGAAAAGACTTTTTAAAACTCCGAAATCCAACTCAATTTTTAGGGCTTCTATAATAACGGGCAAAATGTTAGCTGGGACCATTATACACGCATGAATAATGGTCCCAGATATCAGGGAGGCTATCTCACCCTAGTCTCCCTCTAAGCCAATCCCTGCATAACCATCAGATAGACTTCAATTTTCTTTGCTGTTTGCCATCTCTACTTTAAATCATCCAGTTCTCATTTTCTTGTTTAGCATTAATACATGTTGACATTGTGAGATTTTAATAAAATGATCACTCAGTGATATTGGTTTAAATCTAATTACATGTAAAAGTGTTGTATTTCACTGTTAGTTATGTGAACTACCTACTTGAAACTGAAACAATGTTGAAAATTGTCAGAACTGAAAGAAAACAAAATTAATGATATTTGTAACTGCATGGCCATTGTGACGTGTGAAAAATCGTTGCCTATCGCTTGACCGTCAATGACACACTGATAAATGGCTTCATGATCACCAGTATCATTGAGCGAATACTGCCTTAGTAGATTTATTATGAATAATGTCATGATGGTCATTTATTATCCTGCATCAACTATTACAGTGAATATTGTCATGATATTTTAAAATTTTCTAACTTCCTGAACTACTGATTATTTCAATGAAAATCACTTCAAATGTGAGGTATGGAGGTCCGTTGTTGACCCTACTTTTGTTAATATTTTGCAAACGACAAAATCTATTTACGGTAACAAATCAAGCTATAGTGTTCTTTCAATCGTAGCCTATACAACCCGATTTAGAAAATACACTAATCTTTAATCTGGTTCAAGTCTGTATGCGTGACAGCAGTAGATTCACATGAAAAGTACCATGCATTATAATGCTTGAGAAGACTCCTTCTTCATTTCTACACATACCCTTTCTCTCTCTTGATTTGTACAGTAATATTATTTTCCCATTGTGTTACTGTCTAAGTTTTTTCTTTTTGTTTTCTAATTTATTTTTACTGTTTGATCACAAGACCCATATCCCTATCTCTGTATGATTTAATCTTTAATCTATTTTATACATACCAATAGTTAAATTGTTGAATAGTTCTTGAAATTAAACTGGAAGTCTATCCAAGGAGAAGAATTTAATTAGAAGTTCTGTCTTCCATTCCCATCCTTTCCAAAATTGATGTAAATTTGTGTACAATTACCTATATGTACAATGTATCATAGACAGGAATAGATATATTTAAACGAATCGTAGCCTAGAATCAACCGACAAATAACAAAGGATAATTATGTGCAGTAATTTGAAATAGTTGATGGATGCATTACATATAACATGTATTTCAAAGTAACCAAAAATAATAAAAGTGTTAAGAAATTGTTTTTTTGTTAGCTCACCTGATTGATCAGGTGAGCTTTTAGAGTCGATGAATGTCCGGTGTCTTCACCAATCCTAATAAAGGTCTTTGATGAGATTGATTATGGGCGAAATTGAATTTGTACATGCAGTTATGGGCCCTTATATGAGATGAAAACTATATTACCTGGTCATTAGTTAAATTGTCTTTGTTCTCAGGTAAGCGATCTAGAGCAATCTTGGCCCATTTGTTTCAGATATTATCTAAATAATAATTATATCCAGTGCTTTCTGCAAATTGTTGCCCAATATACATGAATAACTGAAAAAATAGTTTTTTACTATTTATTTCAGTTAAAAGGGACATAATTTTTGTTATTTGTAGTTCAGAGTTATCTTTTCCTTTTCAAATATGTATATTAATATAAAATATAATAATCTTAAGCAATGTGGGTTGAGAACTTGGTCATTTTGGACTCCATAATCTCTTGTATACAAAAATTTAAAAAAAATGAAATTTCGAAATCAGGGGGAGATAATCAATCGCATACTGTAGGCTTAATCAGCACCTATATTTCGTCCAACAAGTGACATTCGATGGGGGATATATTAAGCTTTACAATGATATATGTGTCATATAATCCCGCTAGGGAGGGACCTAGGGTACAGGTAGCCCATACTCTAATATATAAAATTTAGCAGACGATATCAAACATGTATTGCATTAACTACTATGCGGAAATATTTAAACATCAGATGAAAGTCAGTTTAATGATGATTCAAATCAATATTACCATCAAACACTGTACATCATGTATACAAAGTGAACAAAATAGGGGTAATATATTTATGCAGTGTAACCTTCATGAAAGGCCACCTCCGAACAACATCCATATTCCTGTTACAGCCAGTACAATAGCAACACAAATTGACGTTTTACTCTATTTTACCTCTATCAACAACAGCCATATCCTTACAACAGCCATTTCTGTCCTTCCTATTTGAGGATGTTGTAGGGAGGTTGCACTGTATTAATAATGCACATTATATTACGAGTCGTTAACGTATAAACCAGTGATCACTAGCCCCTTACTGCGAGAAGTTCGTATCTCATCCAGGACCAAGACAATCTTACATATGTAGAAACAGTCAAGCTAGCCTATGGAAGGCCTTTGGTCATACACAGAGGGTCTATCTACATTGTTTAAGATAGATAATATCAGGGAATGCTGATGATTTGTAAAGATAGGCGGTTTTTCACGTGATGTGATTACCAGAGATGGTCGTTCACTACGGTAGATCTATATCTTTCGTAAAAAATGTGAAACGCTTTGACACAATATAATATCTTCCTTTACCAAATAATTTTGCGGGATCATAAAATACACCGTCAAGGAAGTTGAAATTCGACCATCCGTGAAACATACCGTAATAAATATACCTAATGCAATAGAAATTGTTGGTAATGGTAGGAATAATTCAAACAGGTTTATTACACATATTTTGGTTTATCAGGTAATTAGTTATTTTTTTCGTAAGTTCTGTCATACAATTTGTCAAATACATATTTTCGTGCGTTAATCAGGTAACTAGTTAAATTATCATATCGAAAACTTGTCTGCTACGTTTCCCACAGGCATAGCTCTAATAAGACTACGGTGTTAGAAATACTTTTAATGCAAGTAATTATTATGTTGTTTCAAATTCAATATCATTTGATGTTTCTTTTAATATTTGTGAATTTTAGAATGTCCTTCCTTTCTGACCAAAGTATATTTGTGAATTTCTAGGAGTATAAATTTGTAATGGCTTGTCATTTCAGAGAGTAACCTAAAACAGGTATGCGGTTGTATGTGTTTCAACAGTTTGCTATCTTCTTGGGTTTAAACGCAAGTAAGTAATATAATTAATTTTAGACATTCACTAATTTACGGATGTTTACATGAGCAAAATTCAATTTTACTGTGAGAGAAAGACAAAGTCCTGTTTGTTTCGGTCTGTTATGAAAATATGCCTTCAATATAGTTATAAATTATGCTTAATGAGATGAAAATTGAAATACAATTATAAGCAGTATAATTATGCATTCAAGCAATGAACGCATAATCGTGATACCATGAATAAAATGAATGTAGTCAATACACTAACAAAACCAACAAAAAATCCAATGACATCTTATGTTTTATTTTCCATTCATTTTTTTAGTATTTTCAACTGCACCTGCACCAGGATGTGGAAGCTGTGGTTGTTGTGTAAACGATTTGTGTGAAGGGCAAACTTTGCCAAATTCTGAATATTTGAATGACGTCTGTACAGAAGGTTGTATTGATGGTATCAGTGGGGCAAGATGTTATAACAAATGTCCTGGTGGCTGTTTTACGTGTGAACAATATTCCAGAAAGACATGTACAGCATGTAAACCCGGATACTATCTATCTTATTCCAACACTTGCACTACATGTCCATCTATTTGTAAGTTGTGTACTTCACAATCGGAATGCCAGGAATGCGTTTCACCATATTACAATGACGACGAAACGACAAATTGCTCTTTATCTTGTCCTAAGAATTGCTTTTGCCAAAGTATCGGACAGTGCTCCTCTTGCAAAGATGGATATTTCAATATTAGCAATGAATGCCAAGAAGCATGTCCGAATAATTGCGGTACCTGTTCCGAGAAAAACACTTGCCTAACGTGTACTAATGGATTCTACAATGAGGAAGTATTCGATAATGAAACAAGTGATGCAATTACGAACTGCTCACTTCCATGCAGAGAAACGTGCAACAATTGCTCCTCATACAACATTTGCCAAAGTTGTAAACACAATTTTGATGGTCCAGCATGTGACGATTGTTCTCCTGGTTGGTATGGACATAACATATGCAACATGACATGTCTTTCAACAAATTGTTCAGAAGGTAGATGTGATAAGTACACAGGGGAATGTAGTTCATGTCCAGTAGGTTTGTATGGGTCGCCCTGTGAACATGCTTGTTCACCAGGATGTAAGACATCGTGTAACTTCACAACTGGATATTGCTTTGAATGTATTGCAACATATTCCGGAGATAAATGTTGCGTGGTGGATGGGCATTGCCGTACTTGCTCGTCCAATACAGTATGTGACACATGCGTTAATGGATTTTACGGAGATGTGTGCAATGAAACTTGTTCTAAGCATTGCTTAAATGTTAGCTTTGACCCCATATGTGAGAAAGACTACGGCTTCTGCAATAACTGTACCGATGGGTTTTATGGACATTACTGTAACGTGACTTGCAGTAGTAAATGTACAAACAAACGTTGTTTCAAAGAAAGCGGAGTTTGTACTGAAGGATGTGATGGAAATTTCGAAGGACCAACATGTACTCTAGGTATAAGGTTTTTTTTATGTAAAAAGGGACATTTTTGTTGCGAGCTTGAGCTGTATCTAACATCTATATGTTTGTACACAGTCAGACCTGTGAAAAACTGCCAACCTTTGGAAGTCTGGATGGCCTTTGTTCAAAGGCTTTTATTTTATTTTGCACCAGGTATAAATTGGCTTCAAACTGTTACATAATATCTTCGAGTGAGTAAACATCTTCTATATTTTCGAAACTAGTTTCAGATACATCTGAGCATTTTTGCTTCGTCTTATTCATATTTCAGAGTTGGAAAGTGAGTCAGCCAACATTGTTCCTATTGTTGGTGGATCGCTCGGTGCTGTAGTTGTCATTATCATTGTTGCTATGGTAATTGTCGTTATGAAAAGAAGGTAAATGCAAAGCAATCTTCTCGGTCATAAAAATAATATTTTCAATAAAACTCCTGATGCCCGGTTCAGTTCAAACCATGGGATATGTCTGCATTTGAAGCACTTCCTAATAAGTCAGATACTATTTCTCTAAAGCAACTCATATTTGGAAGTTATTGAAAATATCATGTTTTAATGCATGTCATTCGTAGGGTAGACTCTTTTTCGAGTGTCTGAAATCAGGAAAAAAATACGCACTAATTTGAGTGTTTAGTTCGCCATATTTCATGATTTTCTAATATTCAAGATTTGAGACATTCTTTCGACATTTTCATGAATAGTTAAAGAAGTATGCATATTTGACGGGGAGAAGTTTCACTGTATTTTGCCATATTGTGGTACTTCATACATATTATATTTGTTTAGCAAGATCTGTTATACACGTTAACAATACTAAATAGTGTTTGAAATACGAATGGTACTGAATAGGCTGTAAATATAAACTGTCTTACATATTCGAAACAAAAGCACCAGGAAGATATAAGACGAATTCGTAAACCTTTTACGCATTGTAAGACATTTAAACAATCAATTACCTCAACTGCAGGTAAATAGTTGTATTTTGTACTCTTTCTATTTGGGGGTATTTTCTTACTTAATGAATGATAAAGTCTAGCTTGTTCTTATTTGTCTAAACTTGTATAAAATGTTGTGGACCTGGGCTAAAATTTCGACATAATGATATAAAGAAACATGTACACACCACCATTGCGCATTGTGTTATCACGAATTTCTTTTTTCTATGTATTTCTTTGTTTCATTTATCTCTGCTGACTTTGCGGCAGGCTATCAATAAAGTAATCCTTGATAAACATATTTACTGTCAACTGCATTTATCAGGAGTGATTGTGGCTGCTATGTTTAGAAAAAGATACTGTGCAACATAGTTCACGTAAATGCTGTCTAAAATCTTCTTTAAGATAAACCCTGCTATAAACTGTATTTAAGCATGAATCTTATTCAACAAAATGCGGATATCAAAATACAGGTATGATACACTATGTGTTTAGTGAACAATAAACCACGTTCTTTGCATTGAAATCATTTTATTTTGTGAATGGGATGTTAAATATATTTTCTTTAATAATACCCGGTTAGCTAGTGTACCATTTATGATTCAATTCGTATTGAAATGAAGTTCATGTAAACTTATCCCATCTCACTTTGGTAGGCGACCACATGCTAAACAGTCAGATGACTTAGAAGATGGAGAAGGGCAAAATAGACTCCAACTTCCTGGTACGAATGTTAATACCTGTATCTATTGAAACATCATTCCTTTTGAACAATTGTACGCTCGCATATCAGATATAAAGGAGCAGCAATAAATTGCTATAAAATAAATACATGATGTGTGAATAACGATTTAAAGGGACTGGTCCATATTTTCGTCTTTGCTGAAACGCTTTTAATGTGAAAATAAATGTGAATTACATATTACGTAAGACATCCGGTATCAAATACAAAAGTGAGGCAGTTGAATATTTGAAATTAGCTTCACATTACATTCATATACTTTTATATTACGTAACTGGAAATTCAAACAGTGATTTTTATGTTCTCACCTATCCCAGGGTAAAAAGGGAACTGCTGGGTTTAGATACTGAACTGAAAATGAGAATTATGAAATTTTACTAACATTACAGAAGAAGAAGCAGACGCTGAGCTCGAAGATATTAGTGAATATGGCGACAAGGAATTGCTAGAAGTCGAAGAACAGTATGATGAAGCAATATATGAGAATGTGGCTGATATTTCTGCTTCAATGTTTGCTGCCTATGTCAAAATGAAAACGAATGAGAGTTACAAATCTGAATTCTCGGTAAATAATAAAATAATACAATTCACAATTGCTGGTGACCAACTTACGTCATTGATATACGTTTAATTTTATTGTATAGTTAGTATGATGATTTAGTGTCAACCCTAGCGCCGGGGATATAAAACATGCGAGCAGGCCCTGAGCTCAAATTTCGATTCCCTTATCAAAATATTTTGTCGAAACATTAGAGGTGTTTAATGTTTAAATACATATGAAGGTCAATTATTCTGTCAGAATAATGTATCAGTATTGTCATTATTGTCTGATCATAATTAACTAACTTAAAGCTATCTAAAGCTTTATATCATCGGGGCCAGTTCTACTTTACGCTTCCATGAAGAACCGGCAACTTCTCTAAGTAAGGACGAGAAGCTACTTTTTTTTGTCAAAGTCTCATGGAAGTTTTGACCTGCAGCGACCAGGAATTGAACCATTCTTTCGGGCTGGAGACCGATAGCATTTTTTATAACCTCGAACCCTAGGCAATTGTTAGTCATCTCGATCGGACGAAAAATGGCTCATATCACGTGCCAAATATAGCAGACCGATAATTTAAGTAAACAGCTGTGTACATGTTATAGTTTTGCTCCCATTAGTGATCTTGTTCATATATTTGACGGTTGTGTAATAATAGATGATACTTCAATGTTTTTTGTTTAAGCGATTAAGGGAAAAAGATCTAAGCAATTTTTGGAATCAATCTTTAGTCTTATATCTGTTATATTAATATTATGATGGTTTTCATGATTCAATGTTATTTTTTACAACTGCTTAAACCAACATGCAGCAATTACCAAGAGGACTAACAGAGAGTCACGAGGATTCTCAGAACAAGGAAAATGTGGGCAAGAATCGATATGTCGGTGTTTATCCATGTAAGTGTATCATAGTCATTTCAAACTAAAAGTAAAGTTGTTCACAAAATCACACATCAACCGTTGCTATAGCATTTCTCCTAAAACACGAAAACACATCCGTGAATTACACCTACAGATCCCTTGTAAGCCTTCAAGCTTTACTGTTCACAAATCAAGTCAGGCTTTCAGAATATAAGACCTGCCGGATGTTTGTCCTATATTATACTGATATTGTAGAAAGTCTAAGCTTCCAACGAGCTATTAATCATTGCTGTATCACTTTGTCTTGGGTTTGACTAAAATTTAACCGGACTGTTAGGAAATGGACAACTATTACGGACATAGACAACTGTGACTAGTGACCTTATCGCATGTATCTATAGGACTGCGGGAAACGTAAAAGTTCAAGTATGAAGGAATGTCTTGTATCAATGGAGTGGACTCAGCATTGAGAAGCCACTGACACAATTACAAGGTCATTTTATAAAACCTTAATTGAGAAGACTTTAACTAATTTTACTTCATTTTATATAAGTCTAGGAAATTAATAAATGTCCGTAAAATTGTTGTTCTTCTGTTCAAGTTAGTGGTTTACATATTAAGCAGTGCGTTCTCATTATTTGTGTTCAATCCCAATCTTTGTTTTAGATGATCATTCCAGGGTAAAGATTAAAAGTGATCCGAAGTTTTACATCAACGCGTGTTACATTGACGTAAGTATAAACATTATTTGTACTTTAGACGTAATGGAAAGCATGTACCTAGATACCTAGTACAAAAGCAATTAAGCAAACCTCTCTAAGTGCCACTTATCAAGGCCACAATTAAACCACCACGTCCTCCAAAAGCTAACACTTGAACCTATATAGACGTATAATACCTGGAAAAGTTCACCTACATACATGCAAATGCAAAACCTTCGTAAACATATTATATCCTATACACCCATAGACAAAACACAGTCAAAATGTAAACAAACCAATTCATGTGGATTGTACCACTTGACTGTTGTTGTCAGTTTTGTTAACAAAATATTAATCACAGAGAAATAAGCCAGGTTTCTGAAGGGGTTAATACGATAAGTGTTATCGTTTTTGGGATGAAACGAATTGTTCATGGCATGGTTAAACTTACCATTGCAGGGTTTCAGAAGACCGAATGGTTACATTGCAACATTGGGTAAGTTAGGACTGTTGGACGTTTTTAAAACTATACATACGCTACTGTCATTGTATGTGGACATTAACATCTACTAAGGTTTGATTTAGTACCAAAAAGAAAATTACCAGGAACAAAACTCAAGCCAGTTTACAAATTATAATTGTTTTAAAGATTTGGATATTTCAACTTGCCCTAAGACCAGTCTGCCATTTTAATACAACGCTACTGACACGGTGTGTCTAAACTGTACATTAGATCTTGTAAACCTGTTTGTATAAACCTGTTCTTTACGTAGAACTGTAACCCGGTTCAAAACCTTCCGAAAGCAATCGCTGCATACATATAATGTCTTAAAACATTCAGGGCCAACGAGAAAAGCAACGAATAAGTTCAACATATTTTGGACGATGGTTTGGCACGTGAACTCGGATGTGATCGTCATGTTGACAAACCTTCGGGAACACAGTGTATGTATAACTCTTGGTATGAGATATAAAACAAGTATTGACATTGTTATCAACACGTCCAGCATGTGCACAGGAATGAAATGAAATACATTTATTGTAAATCAAGAAGTCTTTATGACATGCCATATGTATTCAATTGTTATAATTATAAGTATTATCACAATTCAAAAACGGTACATACATTTCATTGTTACTAATAATTGGTAGATAAGATTGATTTTAATCCAGAACAAAGACATGCATCTAATCATAGCTTAGATTTAAATTTATTTGTAGGGAAATAAATGCGAACAGTACTGGCCGAATCTGAACAACACTAACACACATCAAGATATTACAGTGTTTTGTCGAAGTGTTGAAGTCTTTGCAGAGTATACTTTGCGTACATTCACAATTGAAAATGTTAGTATAGCAACTGTGTGTATCTAAACAAGTATATGCATTTACTAGGTGGTCGCTTATGTTGAGCAGACATAAGTTTAAGCCACAATGTATTTTAAACCTTTTTTGTCCGATTGCCTGTCCACGTTCTAACTTTTCAAAACACGATATTTTTAGTTCTTATGCTGTTCCGTTTAATTAGTGTTCGGCATGGTTATTGAGCTGAATATTTTGAAGAGCAGCAAATTGGAATCATGTTTTATAATTTGTTTATGTTGATCAAATTAAGGCGACACTAATTCAATGGATGTTATATAATTTCAAAAGAAAGCAGAGAAGCGAACCATCTACCAACTCCATTACACAGCATGGCCTGATAAGAGCATTCCAAGTGATGTAACAAGCCTTGTAGAATTCCGACAAAGGGTTCGAAGTATCCCTCGGACGCACAAAGGTCCAGTTATCGTCCACTGCAGGTATAGTATTAGTCTTGCTTATTAGTGACAAGGTTGTGAACATGTACCACACCTTTAAGTTTCCATGGGTTTGAAGCCGTTCTTCAAGTATATTTCAGTTATTACCAGTTAAACCTGACTGTATTTAACCAGTACTAATTACCTTTCCACTCAGACACAGAATCCATGGTGCTTGTTATATACATTAACAAAGTTAGACGGCTTTAGTATTGCTTTTGACTGAACGAGTAGTTTTTTGTTGACCGTCCATTTACTGAAATTAATGTGACTTGTCTAATTCACAGCGCTGGTATCGGGCGCACTGGGACCTTTATTGCGTTAGACAGGCTGACAGAAGCCGGTGAGGCAGGGGAGACAATCAATGTATACGAATGTGTCAATAAAATGAGAAAGCAACGTGTAAACATGGTTCAGACACTGGTAAGAGCACGTTAAAAATCTCATAAAAGAATTTTGAGGATGTTTTATTTTACTTGAATGATATGATAGTTCCTAGAATCTTCATCATCGAGGGGTGATCGATGGTCCGGTCGAGTGGTAACGCACTGGACTACTAAGCTCCACCTTTCGAATTTCTCTGGGACGCTGTACCAGTGTCCCCATCAGTACTTTACACGGGGTACGATAAAAAACAACAGGAAAAGCTATTCGAAAAGGGAGCATCACTTCATCAACAGGGCGACATTATTTCCATTCTTAATTATTTCTTACTTTATGATTTGTCATCCGACACAAATGATTTAAAAACGACAAGTAGAAAATATATAGGAGATGTATATATTTTTGTTTATTTTAGGAGCAATTCATATTCATACACAAGGCACTAGTACATACGTTGACATTTAACTGTGACGCAATCCGTGCTGAGGAGTTTTCTAACTATATAAACCACACAAGTGAGAAGGAATTCAACGCCAACTTCGAGGTAAGCCAGATCCTTCTCTATATGTAATATACAAAGGACTAATATTCTAGTAGACAACTTAAGAGGGAATAAAATATCAATGCGTAAGAAGGAGTAGAGACATACAAATATGATTTTAGAACATTTTATTCAAATGTAATACAATGTGCTTAAGGTGAGAGTCAACTGAATTTCTTAATACATTTGAATTGGTATGCGTATTGAATGTATATTGCAGTTACTTAATACGGTTATTGACGACGAATCCCCTGAAGAGATTCAAGCCAGGGAGGCAAATGGTAGCCATAGCGACAAAAACAGAACAGGAAGTGACATACCAGGTATAAAAATGTTGTTTTATTCTCCACATTTGTGACAATTACATCATTAATACTGTGTTACCCATACCCAGTACATTCTTATTATCTATGACAACCGAAGCAAATCCGCATAGAAAGAACGCAATGGAAATTTCACGTGGGCTTGTATTGCATAAGAAAATTATTGGCCCTCTAATTATTTAATTGGGTAAAAGATAAATCCAGGTAAAGATAAAACATGCCTTTGATGTAGATATCACTAACAAAGTCTGCAACTATGGCAAGGTATGCTTCTGTACAAATGCGTGTATAAGCTATGGATTCAAAAAGCATACATATTCGTTTGTCACAACTTAATTTGTTGCATCAGAGAGATAAGGGGTTTTCTCAATGACAACCAATGTTTAAATGTCTATAAATGATAATCCATTACAAATAGCTAATTTACTTACTAAGGAACACTTATGTTATAATATTGTCTTATAATCTGTTAATATCTTTCATTTAAGGTGACAAACATCGTCCAATGTTGTACATAGGTCGGACAATCGAATCAATTGATTACATCAACGCAGTGTATGTAAATGTAAGTTTATGTTTAAAGCATTCGATTAACATTGTGAAATATGATTGTAAAACTCATTCGATTCTATGTAATACTTTCCGTCAATATAGAATAAAGAATTAGTGATAAATGAACTCGGTTAAGTTCATGAACTCTGCATAGTTACTTTTTTCTGTAATATAACGTTATCTCCCCATTTTAACATTGCTGCAGACCGTTCCAATGAGGAATCCCAGGAGATTGCATTTCGTTAACCATTTCTATGCCCCGGTATCGATAGATTGGTGCATACAGTTTTTTTCATCTCTGTCTGTCTGTACCAAACTCTAACCTTGCCCATAAAATCAACATGTTTCCGCCTACAATCATGTAAAAAAATGGATCTATTGGTTCATCATGCCAGATTAATCTACATGATTTGTGCATTTTCAGAGCACGGTAAATGTAATGGTAACCATTAGGGGCATTGTGTCTTAAAAAAAGATCATGTTTTCTATTCGTTTCTGTGTTTTGGATTGGAATGTTTGTTAGCAAGTTGGGATTCTGGTAATGGTGGGATTCTTTATTCCCATGGATACATCCCTGTTTTATCTATATTCATCATAAATGTGACGAAAATTTGAATAATGTTTGGCCTATGTATAAATGCTAATTATCTTCAAACGCACAATTCTTTCATGAACAAGTTGTCGTCAAGAAGAAATGACTTTGTGATTTATCGATTCTGTCAGATGCATCACACAATCAGTAAAACTGTTCAGTAAAATTTCCAGGGATTCAAGAAAAAGAACCAGTACATCATTGCCCAGTCCCCTCTACCAGAGACAGTGTTTGACTTCATATGTTTGATTTATCAAGAGAACTGTTACTGCGTTGTGTCTATGGAAGATCCTTATTTGATTGGAACGGTATCACATTTTACTTGTCAATTATAAATGGCTACCAATACAATGTATTGTTTCTGTGTTTTGACTTGCAATTTTGGACTCACACAACAACCTCTTTTTCAACAACAAAGCAATATCAAAATATCGACTACGTGACACCATCATGACATCAAAACACCACTGAAACAGGTTTAAAATTAAACATCACATAAATTAACGTGATAAGAATGAAGACAATTTGTTGTAATGCAGTACATCATGGAATAATGTTTCGTACTCAAAATATATTTTTTTGTATTTACAATATACAAACTGTAATACAGTGACAGTGAATTCCTACAAAGCAATATATTTACTTCAATCCTTATTTCACCAAAACCATGACATTAAAATATAAAAAAGAGCCGGGTCGGAGAGAAACAATTATTGTACTTTATCTAATGCTGCATTTAAATCTGTATTTACCTTAATTTTACTTAAGATATCACCTCATATGCTACTTACTTGTAAATAAAGCATTCTCGTTTCAAAAATGCAGTTCAATGTCAGGGCTTCGTTGATATCTTTAAAATGTCAGTCATAACCATTACAATCTTATCATTACGCCTGTGTCTATCATAGTCCTAAGATGTTTTGTATGAAACACTGTTTCAAATTGATAATTAGATAAAAAATACGAGCTCTGTCCTGGTGTTAGTTTTATTATGGTGAAGGTATGGTATAATATAGTGCTATAATTTACCATATATCGATTGATATTGCCTTTAGGAGATTGCAAAATATAGTGGAGATGCACATCATTCATTCAATTGTGGGAGCTTCACCGTGAAGAGTTCAAGATGTGATTCCACACAACAATATGTTCTGCAAAAATTTATCATCAAAAATAAGGACAAGGTTGATATTATTTGTCTTACTTCGTACAGAACACTTGCTGTTGATTAGTCAAGCAAGGTCACGTGCTGACTTAATATCTTATTATGTCAGTAGCAATTCATAAACAGTCAGTAATCATAATTTAAAAATAAATTGAATTATGGTAGTTGGTTAGATAAATTCATTACCTAGCTACTTACTGACCCAATATCGTATCATACTGGCACAGCCAATTGTCTATCGCCATATCGGCGTCGAATCCATGCAATGATTTTATCTGCTTTGTTACTAAAGCCTTTTATATAAAATGTACGAATGTAGGTAAGGATTTGTGCTATCAGCTATCATTTCTTTTTTTCTGTCTTGTACGATGATGCCCCATAGAAGGATAGTGTATGGCAACGGTAGTAGACAAAGGAGCACATTTGAGTTATACACAGTGATGTACAACTGTTAAGTTGGAATAAGTTTATTTGAGAATGAGGTTCGCCAGTTCTCCTTACAATTTTAGTTTCAAATGCTGTTTGAGTCATTCTAAAAGAGTCATTTAAAGACCAACAAATGCATGTGCAGAGTTTGTGATTATTCAATAAATATGCATTAAAGTCCTGGTCTGTTTTATTATTACAGGACACTGCCGGAGAAAAGGTTGTGTATCATTACCAGTTGACTAATTGGAAAAGTACTGAGAATATTCCTGCTAATGTACAGGAGTTTACACAATGTGTACAAGATGTTAGTAACAAAGCTGGTGATATGTTGAAGGAAAAAGCTCCAATTCTGGTTCATTGTTTGTATGTATTACATTTAATATAATCTATCCAGTCAACGTAGATTTACATTATAACACTGTTAGGTGAACTCGTATCGTACACATTTCCTTCACAGAATAACTTAGCACTAACATCATTTGGCTGTTTTAACGATAGAGATAGCCTTGGTGAATACATGGATATAATCGGATAGCAACTGATAGCTTCCCTAGATTCCATAGCTAGCTGAACACCTTCCCTCTTGTGAAAATTATCTGGTTCCAGGTGTAATTCAAACTCACAGCGGTGAGGAGACAGTAGTATTACTAGTCAGAAACCATAACCACTCGGTCACCGAGGCCCCTCTTTGTACATGCAATTTGCTTTATCAATAGAAATACGCTATCGATGGAGCGTTCAGGGAATTAGTATTTGATTTTTTAACGGTAATTACATTCCTATGACAATTCGTCAAAGGAGTTTATTGTTTGAGAATGCCGCACAGTATGTTCCTTTTTCAGTATTTGAAGTGGGCTAAATGATAGTAGGTTATTAAGAGAGCAGTGGAATCATGTTTCTTACTTTCAGAAATGGCGCCAAACGGAGTGGTCTATTTTGTGTTATTAGCATTTTATTGGAGAGAATAGATGCAGAGGGTCAGGCTAGCGTGCCGAACACCATAAGACGAATTCGTACTTACAGGACAAAAGCTATCCCAAACAAGGTAAGTAAATCCTGATATTCTAACAAGTATATGCACATGGAACATGCAGTGGATGATTCACACGACATCTCTACATGGAACAGCGTAAAAGGCAAGGAACTAAAGAGAACTACGATAAAAACCTAAAAGGAAATATATTCTTGAAACCATGTTGATATAATATTTAGTAAACACTGACAAACAGAAGAAAAAGGTGTGTGAAAAGATAACTTAATTTGCATTAAAAATAACAATGATGTTTTCAATTTTTCTGTAATCGGTAGAGCATGTTTTACCATATTTTGATAGCAGTTGACATTTTCATTAAGGTCTGTCTTTTTTACCTTTACATTATATGTATCTTTTTTAAAATTGGTATGAAATATGCAACACAACTTCTGCAATGTACAGATGTAACATTATTCTATTGTAGGAACAGTTTGAATTCTGTTTTCGCTGTATTGAAAGTCACATAGAATCCAACAACAGTTATGCACATTTTGCACAGAAGAATAATTGTCACACGGGCAGTCCTTGATAAAATCAAACGCTTCGGTCAGTTTATAGTAGAGTCGTTATGGACACATGTTATTGATGGAGCCGATATTTGAATCATTTGATTTTAATTATATTTATCGTGTTGCGGGAATTACACAACATCTTGTTGTATTCTGCATATTGGATATGATATATTCTTAACCGAGAAAATACTATACTATTTAGTAACACTAATTCTTATTTTCTTCTTCACCATGATATGGAAGCCACCTTTTGTATAAAAACGATATTTTAATATAATTACGAAATGTATATGCATCTTCTTCATTATTGCATTCCTTTTTGTGTAGCACACAAATATATTTGTGCCGATGAAACATTCAGATATGGTATACATGTGTGTACATTCATCATTTTTTGTAGTATTATTGTTTTAATTCAAATTCATATTAGTAGCTCTACCTTCTTTGTTTTGTCATGATTCATTTACTTTTTTAGTGCAGAGCCTGTATTACTGTATTGTATTGTAACAAATAAAAATGAATGGAAACTGGCAGAGTTTGTTATAATTAGTTTCGAATTATGACCATGCTTATTTAAAACACACACAATTAAAGCACTGAGAGTACCGTTAGAAGGGAATGCTAAAATGTGTCAGATAGTACCTGGTAGCTGTAATCTCAACCAATTCAAGGCCACAATATTATACATGTACAAAAAAAAAGTTTGGACTAATTATGTAGTTTCACCACAACGAAGAGTTTGTTTTGACCTTAAGTAATGAAATCATTTGGTAGTTGTCCATTGGTTATACAGCTTATTGTGTTAAAGCTAATTGTGAACTCTTAAAAGCACATTCGACATTTAAACATCCTAATCATTTGAAATAGTGTAGTTAGTATTCCTCCGTTTCTTATGGTTAACTCTTTAGCGATGTGTTTAAGTATCCGCCCACATTGCCAGGGGTCTTGGCGGAAACGCACTGAATTCAGTCAAACGGCTTGTTTATAATTCTGTTATACTAATAATTCATTTATGGGAATATGTTTTTAATAAAGATATATTATGGAAATCAATGTCGCATATAATGAAGTTAATTTAGTGATAAAGAGTCCATTTCGTACTTTATATCTATCCAGTAGGCGGAGTTGCGGTTTATGGTGTAACCTCATCCTACTGGTGTCCTTATTGAACTACATGTAGTTAGTTTACAGTTTCAATTGAAATGCTTCTAAAATCAACAGAATCATGCAATATATCTTGTATCAAAACTGCAATTGTATACATATACAACCAGTAGTACTATTTTTTATGTATGAATAAAAGGTGATCGTAAGTAGAAAAATGGGTGTATTACAATAGAAGCTGTTGCTTCTAAAAAAGGTTACACATTATCTTGCGCATGCTCTTATGTGACACTGTGGGAACTTAGCAACACATTTCCAATAGCAACCAAGAGAATTACACGACTGTTTCATGTGATCTACCTCATTTAGATATTAAACTACAAATTCAATCATACTCATGTGTTTTGTTATTACTTGTTTCACCAAACAGCTCATAAAGTGATGACCACTTGACATAAAAAGTATTCTATAAAAGAGGAACAGACATGAACTAAATAAAATCCAATATGCATACAACGTGGGATGGGGAAATGAAATAACTTATAATTAAATTACATACATATTTTGTAATTGTCCGCGGATGAAAATACCAGAGTTTCGGGGCCATTGATTTTTATTTTTTTATCGACGGACAATACAGACTTACGGCATTGATATTGTGTAGGCATACCGACATATTTTCTTAGAAATAGGTTAGGCAGATGTGAAAAATCCTGATTAATCATAATTCTCGTTAATACCACTGTCATTTAGTTCCTGACCGTTCTAAGGCAGAATCCTATAGAAGACAATGTTTTGTCACCTTTTTTGTAATGTCTGTTATGTCGGATGGGTTTATGTTTGCGGGATAAGTTTATTGTCTTAAATGTCATACGGGAATAATACAACAATGCGAATTGAACAGAAGTTATACATTAAACATGAGTCAGTATATTTGGCTTAAATTACTAGCATATTATATTATATAGACTAATAGATGTATCCATTTCACAGGAGTTCGCTCGATCTATGTATAAGTCTGTCTTCATTACCCGTATCATTTTATTTGTCCGCTATCAGAGTTTTCACAAAAGCCGTCATAAATATAAAATGACTTTTCAACGATAATCCAGACAGTAAGTGTAATAATACCACTAATCACGAACCGTATGTGAAATACATATACCAGTGTATTGATAATAGTATAACACGATAATGAGAAAAATGTTTATAATAGATGCAATTAGGCGACAACACTGATCTGGATAGCATAATACATTCAAATACATTCCATACGTACGGTATCAATATTGTTTATACGCCAAGTACGGAATTGCGGGATTTTAACACATCTTACATACGGGAGATAATTTCTACTCTATGCTATTATTATCACATTATTAACACAATGTTTACATCGGCCATTTCACAGTGATTATACTCAAATTGCTAATTGGAAAGCGGTATGTTTATTAATTCGTAGTGTTAGTTTTAAATGTATATATTACAATTGAAATGATTCAGTTTAATAAGGATTTATCAATTAAAGAACTTCTCTTTTTTGAGGTATTTTAATTAATGACTTCCAACACATAAAAACAGTCTCATTGAGATTGAAAACGAAAGTACCATGTCTGAGTTAAACCTATGTTTCTTCTATCTTTGTTCGTCGTACAAAATGTATTTATATGCAGTGTTTAGTCATAATTGAAGAAAATATAATGAATTGCTAAAAAGTAATGAAACGAAAGTACTCTTTCAAGTCAGATCATGTTTACACTCCGCAGTCAAATGTATTTTGCTATGTATGGTATGCGTGTCTACGTGACCATTTATTTAGTTTTCATCAAATTCAAAAAGCATATCAGTCAACGTTCCCCATATTTTAAATCGATTTCAAAATCTCACAAAATGTCTTTTCATACACTGATTAGTTTAACCATGTAAAAAATGCATTTAAACATTTTAAACCGTGTTATATACATTGTATATTAAACAAAATTAAATCGAGCAGGTATCTTTCATTGGTAGATAGTCAAAATTGTGAACTTACACGGAAGTAGGAAATTAATGAGGCCGATACTAAATACATTCTATCAGAGCTTTATCCCCTCTATTCTTTCAATAAACTTTTGTAAGTTGTTTATAAGTGATATGGTGATTTGTTTTGAGGAAGTTTATTTACATGAGCGTAATTGTGTGATTCCGTTGATTAATTCAAATGTCATAACTTGCAGTATATTCTAAAAATTGTCGTAGGCGTAAATTACAATACTCATCAAATTGCTACCTACTTAAAATACAAATATGGTTTCAAAATAAACAACATACGCGTTTATTCTTGAAATTAGTACCCTTTCCTACAATTCGATTTGTATAAATGCAAATACTTTAATCCTTGTCTGAATTAATACATGTATTCCGAACAAGCACTTAATATATTCGATAGTGAAACGTTTTAGCATTAAACTTGCAAAAAAATAGTCGTTGATACGGTGTAATCATTACACACGGACAATAAAAGTTAGAATTACAAGTATATATACCATTTATTCTTAGCAATTCAAACAGATATAATTCATCAATGCAACTAAATGGCAATCATTAATGTTTGTTCTATAGCAAAACAAACATCAAATTTTGATACTGACTGTACAATGGATATTTTTTTAGAATATTGGCAGAGTCGGGGATCATCAATTTTGAAGTCGATTTCACCAGATCAGTGAAGCATCTTTATCGCTAGAATAAGTGCAGCTCGAATTTAACCAGATATGTGTTGAATCATGTTCTTTATAATCAATGTAGCATCATTATCACTATGATTATTGCAGCATCATTTTCATTATAATCAGTGTAGCACTGGTTTCACTATAATCAGTGTAGCACCAGTTTCACTATAATCGGTGTTATATCATGTTTACTACAATTAGTGTAGCATCATGTTCACTATAATCAGTGTAGCATCATTTTCACTATAATCAATGTAGCATCATTTTCACTACAATCAGTGTGGCATCATTTTCACTTTAATCAGTGTAACATCAATTTCACACCAATCAGTGTAGCATCATTTTCACCAAATTCAGTGTAGCATCATTTTCACTAAATCTAGTATAGCATCATTTTTACTATAATTAGTGTAAAATCAATTTCACTACAATCATTGTAGCATCAATTACACTGTATCAGTGTAACTCCAACTGTACCAAATTTCTGCAGCATAATGCTTTTTAAATCTATTTAACCCTGACTTCGCAGTCACGTTCGTTTAGATCAAAGTAATTGCATTTTTTTTCTTTGAAATTAATGTACATTCCTGTAGTCTCATTTTCTCTAAATGTTGGAGTAAGGCAACGTGTTGGACAGGTTACTCACTAGTGAGTAGTAATTATTACTGACAGACGTGACAGGGTTATAATTAACCAGTCGGAGACTTAAACCACCTGGACGGTTCTGTATTTTATATAAATATGTTTTGCCGATTGAAAAATTAAGGATTTTTCCTATGCCTTTTTTATAATCAGTGCATAGTTCCATAAAAATATTACCGATACAATTAACATACAAAATAAATGATTTCGTATCATTTAACCATTCACAACTCTTAACAAAGTATTTTTGGCAAATTATAACATAAATATTTTGACATTGTTTACTTTTGCCAAATATTATTCTTTATTGCCTTTATCTAATGAATCTTAAAGCTGTGTTCTTAGTAATGGTTGAAGCAGTAATACATCTCGATAAAGATTTTCATGTTTCGTTTGATACGGAAACGTTTTAATAAATTCGTGTATTACGCATTGATAATTCGTCGGTTTATTTCAACATTATGTCAGTTATATCGTGGCGGCCAGTTATCATAATCAGCTTCCATGGACATTATCAATAATTTAACCAGTTCTAACCCATTCTACCCGGAAGCTGTTGCCAGGTTCCCCTACATAGGTGGTTGAAAATCTAATATACAGTGTAACATCTTCAATCAAATTTGTCACGGCAATGTTACCCTCGTCCCGGGTTCGAACTCACAACCTCTTGATCAGTAGACAAACGCTTTAACCACTGAGCCGGGCAAACAACATGCGCAGATAATACTAACGTTGTATAAATAATTTGTAAACCACGAGTACACAAATACGTATATCGTCATTGTTGCTGAATCTATTTTGAGCATGTATAGCTATTTGTTCGTGTTTTGTGTGTTGATATCTGTTAATTTAATGGTTTTGTCTCTTTGCTACTCGAGACTGCTACTCACCGGATTTTTTTATCAGTAGCTATATTTGAAAGGATCCCTGTAGGGGGTGTCAGTTATCAGATCTAATGAAGTCCAATATAGAATCTAGTTCCCTCTGCAGCTGAACTTTTTACAACTTATGCAGGAAGTAATTTAGTTTCTGCCCTAGCTGTTGCCAGTGATTTGGTAAATATGAGACTCGTTAAACATATATAGGTGGTACTAGATAACGGTAAAACTAAATTTAGAATGTGAATTTAGAGTGTATATAACGGATATTTTAAGATACACTGTTATTTGGATAACACCGGTAAATGGGTACTGACTATATAAGATCCCTCTTTAATGAACTTAAAATAAGTTAATATTTAAGTTACAAATAAAGTTAACTTACCTGAGATCAAATTACACAATTATAACAAGACTTTTAAAAGGATAATTGACATTCTACAGAGCTATTTTCCTTCTATAACAGGCCCTTTTAACAGGCGTCTTCCCCTCATGATCATGCAGTTTTCCCCTAACATTTAGTTTACATCCAAGTTTTTTCTTCCCCTTTTGCAAAAAAATATGAGTTATTCTTTCCCAAATTTGAATAAAATGTCACTTTTCCTACCTGTGCATTACAGATTAATGTAAAATTCACTTACAAGTTAAGTAAATATTCCTGTTTAGTGTTTAGAAGTTATGTAGCATTATTCTGGCAGTTCCACACGAATCTTACCGTTGAACCTTTTTAAATTTACAGCCCAACGGATTGACTACGTGAGTCACGCCAGAGATTATCATTATTTTACTTCATTCTTAAAAATCCCATCCTTAAGTCCTCAGTTTGCGACTTGAATAATGTTCGACAATGCATATTATTGATGTGGTCAATATCTCTAGTTTGTCGTTTTTATGCCGGTCAAAACTGTCTTTTTCAGAACTGATTTCGTCCGGTAATCCCTTTAATGGTGTGCACTGTCAACAGAAATTCACATTATTCCTCAACTTAATATTTACATTAGTAAACAGCAGCCATCTTGCGTGCACTATGCGACAGTTATTACGAGGCCGCCATTCTAAAATACACGGTCAGCGCTTTTTTAAGTAAAACTATTGTTGAGTAATTCAAACATTTTAAGAAGAAGAAAAGGTCAATATGAGGGTATCGTTATATATTTTATCGATACCATTCATGTTTTAATTAGAGATAATGAATACATTAAACTTATATCAATTAAAGTTTCTCAGTAAGAGCACGTGCTGTCACTAAAATTATACGAAGACGGCCTCACTATTTAAAGGATACATCAGATCGACACAGAGCCTTAATGTACATTTAAACACTGCTTTAAATTGCAGTTTAAATCAGTCAGTGATTCATATTATTTTACCATTTTCACACATTTCGGACACACACCACACACCTCCATTTCATTGACGCAGCGTCAATAAAAAGGGTTACAATATATTTGACATTTTCTTTTTGAAAAAGTTTCAAAATAGATGATAGATTTGTTTATTTGCCTTATCTGTCTTATCATGTGTGCATGTTAGATGTTGCAGTAGAAATCCATTGATTGGTACTGATGATAACTTTATGACTAATTAACATCCTGCTGATTTATATGCCGACTGATAATATATTAAGCAGAAGCTACGACCCGGTCTGCTTTATTACCCAGTACTGCACTGGACTGCCTGGTCAATAAATCATATACCTCGCATTTGGACTGGTTAAATCCAGGAACATTGAAAAAATCAGTAGGCCTAGGTAATTAATGCATCTAAATATTCGTTAACGTAGAATTAAAGTAAACCTGACAGTTCTTGTCGGGTATTTGTACATGCATCTTTCTGTTCATTGAAATACTTAGGGTGCAAAACCTTCGCTCGTTTCCTAGCGACGTTAGTCACGTGATACCCGAAATGGCTTCTTCTGGAACTGTCACTGTTTAGAGATCTACATATTATTAACAGTAATTTTAAGCTAAACAAACTTAATCAAGTGTGCATACTTCCGTGTAAAGATCAATTGAATAATAGAGGAATATTCATACAGCAAGGATCATTAATAAGGCTAACGGATTAGGCCGTGAAAGTGCTAGGAACTTGAGAGAATAAAAACTTACTGTTAATCATACACGATAAGCTTGTGTGCTCGCAATTCATTAATCCAAGTCTTTACTTGGATTAATGAATTGCGAGCACACAAGCTTATCGTGTATGATTGGTCAGTATACTAATCGGTCAACATATGCTTTATGATTTTGTGCTTCGCTCAATGCTGCAAACGATTAGAATTAATTACAACAGACATATACAGAATAATAAAGCAAGGGTCTCCCCTGCTATCAGGTGATTACAATTTATTTTATATTTGCACCTTCTCTCAGCATAATTTAAAATTGATTGGAGAATTTTTAGATAGGCTTTGATATTTGAATGTGTCCAGGAGGGCCTATCTGATAATTATTTAGTCTGAACTTATTTGTGGCAATAAGACACTTCCTCAATTTGGCCTGTCTGCCGCAGTACAACAAAGAACAAAGTATCTTTGTGCACTCAAATTCCTCAGTTAAAAGCTGTTGTGCATGATAACTTACTTAATTTTACATTGTAGCAGTCTGGTATATTTATTATCGATCGACTGGGATATGTTCCAGCCCGAATAGCTCAGTAGACTGTAGAGCATCTGACTTGCAAGCAGGGGTCACAGATTTGAGCCCCACATCGGGTACTTTACCATAGAGCTAGTGTGAAGTAAAGGCTGGGTAAGTTGTGTCTGTTGTTGTCGCAGTGAGTTACTTAGAATAAAAAGGAAGGAGGATTGTAGCATCTATTTTTTGTCGTATAGTATATTCATATTATATTCATAAATTGGCTAAGATATTCACCAGCCTGATAAGCTCAGTTGGTAGGGCATCCGACTTGCAAGCAGATGCATTTCAGTTTACAACTGTTGTATAAATATAGGTGAAGATGTAGTTATTATACATGTATATCTATAAGTTATTCATCATATTTCATCTATGCCTAAGTACACCATTATGTTTTGCTATTAAAAAGTAACCAACCAATAAACTTTTGCTATTCAAAAGTTTATCTACATGCATGAATACTGCTTTTTGTATTGAATATTGAGAAATTTCATTATGTTAATGTTCTATTCGGAGTGAGTATTCATAGATAATTTGTACATGTGTATGAATATTCCGGGGAATCCCACTATGTCTAAATGCACCTGAATGTTGCTAAAAAAACAACAGACCATAAACCTTTTGCTCTCTTATTTAAATGTGTATACATATAAATAGAATGCTGTTTTTGGTCATTTGCGAATATCAAAACGCTGAATAGAGTTGGTAGCTTTTATCGGTTTATCATTATTGCGATATCAGCTAGACAATATCAATAACACAATATTTTTTCATCATACCAATATATTGGATTTAAGCTTAAATAACTGGACTTTAAATAAGTCCAAACATAGTCTTGAAATATAATTCATGTCTAAAAACTGGTCAAACTTGTATTATGAACTTTGCACATATACATAATAATACATGTAATAATTGCTTAGACACTGCTAAATAAGAACAAATTCTTTCAAAGTGTGGTTCCAGACAACACTATCACCAATAAACTGCATTATTACCCAAGGCTTTATGTGAATGCTTATTCATTATTCTTTATTTAATGACAACTTGCAATATTTACTGCGATACATATCCTGATACAACATGCACTATTGATATATATCACAATATACTTTTAAGGTGCGATATCCAGCTCTAACTCTTAGTATGCCTAAATGTGCTTTTGCTGCTAAAAAAACTGTTAGTTAGTCCATCTGCATTTTCCTTGTCCCTAATGATTAGACATATAATGTGAAAATAACTTAGTACAATTAATAAATACTATAAGATAGTGCGCAGTGTTCAAGACCCAGGTGTGTAGCTCCAAGGTCAAGGTCACACTTGGAGGTCAAGCATGAAAAAGAGTGTCATAGACCTTGTCCAGACTGTATTTCCGTTATGCATTGACATATTTGAAAATAACAGGGTTAACTGTTAATTCCATGAGGTGATATGCGGAGCACAAGACCCAGGTGCATACATGTAGTTCCAAGGCTAAGCTTAGATATTTTGTGTATAAGCATTGTCTAGCGGACCTCTACCAAGTTTGTTAAAATTATGGCCCATGGTAAAAATTGGCCCGCCCCGTGTTCGCTTGATTTATGTAGACTTATATAGACTTAAATCTTCATTTCCAAAACCACAAGGCCTAGAGCTTAGTTATTTTGAGTGTAGTATTGTCCTGTGGACTTCTACCAAGTTTGTTCAAATTATGACCCAAGAGTTTACTCTTCTTTCTGAAACCTCAGGGCTTGGAGCTTAGATATTTCAGATGTAATATTTTCTAGTGGACCTTTACCATGTTTGTTCAAGTTATGGCCCTGGGGTTGAAATTGGCCCAGCCCACGCGGGTCTCTTGATTTACATAGGCTTATATATGTGATTTTTTTTAATCTTCTTGTCCAAAACCTCAAGGCATATAGACCTTAGATATTTTGTATGTAGCATTGTCTAGTGGTCCTGTACCAAGTTTGTTCAAATTATACCCCATGGGTCAAAGTTAGCTCAACCCGGGGTTTAATCTATTTTATATAGGCTTAACTAGGAAAATTTTTAAAAAATATCTTGTCCAAAACCACATGGCCTAGAGCTTAGCTATTTTGTAAGTAGCATTTTCTAGTGATCCTCTGCCATGGGTGTTCAAATTATGGACCTTGGGTCAAATTGGCCCCGGCCAGGTTTACTCTATCTTATATATGCTTTACCATAGAAATTACAAAAAACGTCTTGTCAGAAACCCCAAGGTCCAAAGCTTAGATATTTTGGCCCTGGGGTAAAAATTGGCCTCGTCCCCAGACGACTTGTTTTTACATAGGCTCATGATTATTTTCTCTCGGGTCTTTTTTCTGGAAAGCGATACAGGGCCATCATGGCCCTCTTGTTTAAAAATGTGGTGAGAGTACTGAATTGTGGCTATAGTAAATAACTCATTGTCTAGAAATACAAAATTAGGAACAATTGTATGAAGTTAAATTTAGGTGTGGGTTCGCATGTGATAGATATCATTTCGGTTTCATTTTTACAGAAATAAAATCCCTAGCTGTATTCCATAGCAATGACATATTAAAACATTTCTTTCAAATTAAGAATTTTCTTCGCTAGAATATTTGTTAACATATACATTCTTAGATATCACTCATCTTATGATAAGATTTTTTCCAATCTTAGTAAATTTTGAATGAGTATAAAAAAAATAATTAAGACACTTCATAAATGCGAGACCTGGTCTAAGCCGATTCGCACCTAAATAACTTATCTATTACAGAAATTTACTTCTGTAATGGTAATTCAACTAAATTACAATTTTTTTAAACTTGCCATGGCAAAAATTAAAAATTAAAATTTCATATTTATTGATCAAAACCATAATAAGTGTGTTAATTATGATACCTACACACCCTTACATAGTGTTTCTTTAGATATTAAAAAAAAATTTGCCATGGCAAAAATGTTGATTTTTTGGCCATGGCAAGGCAATGGCGGCCATGGCCAGGCATTTTGCCATTGCAAAATACCGATTTGCCATGGCAAAACGCCTTTTGCCATGGTAAAGACAGTTTTTCTTTGCATTTTTCAAGAAAACTAGTAAAGATAGAAACATCTGACTTACAACTTTTTAATAAGCAACTAAATGCTACAATTTAATAATGTTTTTGTTTCTCAAAAGCGCGTAAAAGTTGGGGCTGTATTTGCCAAAGACCGGCGCGCAAAAACAAACCGGCGAGGTTTAAAGTCAATAGTGAACTCGTAAAAGCACATTTGACCCTCATTTCGTGATATAGAGTCACTTCGTACTTCTCGTTTATCTGTCCAGTAGGCGGAATTGCGGTTTATGGTGTAACCTCAGTCTACTGGTAGCTCGCTCTTCTGGTTTGGAAGATTTTGTCTTCCCATACATATTAGTGATGATAAGGTCATTTAAAATTTTTACCAAATCACTTACTACCACGGTTACAGGGCGTTAGTACGTACTTCCGCGTTCAAATAGCGACCGAAAAATAGTTCCATCATTTTAAAATTATACAGCGCTATTCGCCGGCTTTCATAGATTAAACCCGTTGTAATATGTGATTAAACGTTTTGTTTATGATTTAGGGAAAAATATGGTTATTGTGCTTTTATTGTTTAAAATAAGCGAAAAATAAAAACAACTACGCACCGACCAACGCAATCTGCGGACGACCTGGCCTGAATAACAAATTTCCGAAAATCTACGCAATGCAATAGTCTAATTGCTGCCACGGTTGTTTTTTTATAAACAAAACAAAAAGTCGGTTACGATGATTTAATGAGGACACCGAATTAATGCTGATAAATTAATGCAGGTACTTTTTGTTTCGAAATTTCGAATAATTTTATAAGTCTTCATCACATCACTAATAATAACACGCTGATGTAAATTAACGTATCTGTATTTGTATCGCTCCACCCACTATATTAACTCCTCCCATGACTGGTAGAATGTCTAGTTTGTATGATTGATACTGATCATTGTACAACTTGCATCGGATTTTAAATGGGTCCTACTTCAGTCAGTTGTTTAATGTTTATTCGAAAGTATATACATTGATTTACGCATGTACTTAATTTATAGCACCGCAGCTTTACGTACTTTATTACATGCACATTATAATGTTTTATATGAGGTTGTCATTATAATGCTGGTACGATAGACAGTCCTAAAATATGGACACAATGAACACTCTGTTGCATATTGGTCTAATGGACTGTCGATTATATGTTGACGTGAAGAACTATTCTTATGTCTGGTAGTGATGAACTCTCATCACATGTCGGCATGATGCACAGTCCTAAAATATTAACATGATGTGAAGTCCTAACAAATTGGCATAATGAACAGTCCTTACATATTAACATGTAGCTTCTAAAAATATCACGCATTATCTTAAAATGGAGACATCTTAGACCTAGCAACAGCATAAATTATCTTAGAATCAACTCATGAACTATAATGTATTATACAAAAGAAGAACGGAAGAGAACTTGATATGAAATGCAATACGTTTCTAAACTATTTTGGATAGGGAAATGAAATTGCCTTAAACACATGTATATTCATTACATATTTATTTTGTATTTGTCCGCAAATGAAAATACCAGAGATTCTGGGCAATTTATTTTTTTTAAACTTTGAAATATCATTTCCGACGCACAGTAAAGATTAAAGATTTACGGAATTGATTTTGTGTAGCCACGCACACATATATTTTCTTGCTCCAGATCCTTTTAATGTTTTGTCCCATTTTTGTACTGTCTGGTGTGTTGGGTGGGATATGGTTTGTGTTGTAAGCTAAGCATACGTATTGTCTCAAATGTCTTAGGGAAACAAAACAACATTGCAAATTCAACCGAAGGTAATATATGTTAATCATGAATGACCACATTCGGCTTAGAATACGACCATACATATATCATGCACGCTAGTAGCAGTTACCATTTCACTTGACTTCGCTCGATATAAGTATTGGCATGTCTGTATGGACAGTACATACTTTTTTTGTCTAATATCAGAGCTTACACAAAAGCAATCATTACTATAAGTTATTATAATTCAACGCTAATTCATACAATACGTGAAATAATTTCACACATCATGACACGTACGTGAACTCGTCATAGTATATTGCCAATAATATAACACTAACTTAATGATTAATTATGATATTGTCAATTGATAGACAAATGTTTTTAATATAAGTAATTAAACGACAACGCAGATCTAGACAGTATAGTATCACGTCAAATACATTCCTATCGTGCGGTATCAATATTGCTTAAACTCCAAGTACGGAACAGCGGGATTTTAACACAATTTTACAAACGGGAGATAATTTCTACTCTACGCTAATATAATCAAAATGTTCACATAGGTCATTTTACAGAGACTATACTCAAATTGCTAAGTGGAGAGTGGTATGTTTATTAATTCGTATTATTGGTTTTAAATGTATACTTTACAATTGAAATGATTCAGTTTCATAAGGATCTATCAATTAGTGATGTTTTATTTCTAGGACATATAATCAATGGCTTCCACCACATAAATACAGTCCCATTGAATTGAAAACGAAAGTACATTATTTCAGTTAAAAATGTCTTTCTAGCTTAGGTCAACGTCAAAAAATGTATTTTATGCATAATTTAATCATTACTGATGAGAATATAAGGAACTGCTAAATAGTATTGAAACCGAACGTACTATATCAAGTATGATCATGCTACACTTTACTATCAAATATACTTTGCCATATCAGGTATGATTGTCTGGTTGTTTATCGTACGTGAAAAATCACGTTTTAGTCCACATTTTTACGTAATTTTACATAGATTTAAAAATCTTACAAATTGATTTTCATCAACAAAACTTGTTTTAACCCTGTAAAATATAATGCTTTTAAACTGTAAAGACCGTATTATCAGTTGTATTGTGACCTGTCTATACTGCGATCGTGCACACTTATGTGTATATCATATAAACAAAATTATATCGAACATGTATTGTTCATTGGTAGATAATCAAAATAGTAAACTTATAACGTAGTAAGAAATGAATAAGGATGATATAAAAGCCATTTTTAGCTCTGTCAACTTATACTGTCAGTACACTTCTGCTCAAAATTGTAGTTAATGACAGGTGATATGGTAACCGAATTACTGCTTATATGAGTGTCATATGGTGTATTGTTGCGATATCATTAGATATCATCATCGTCATAACTCTTAAGTATTTTCTTAGAGAAATTGCCCTAGAAGAACATTACAGGCACTCTTAATGTTGAAAACCATTTTAAAAATATAGCTATGGCTTCAAGGTATAAAACATGTCTGTAAATTCTTGAAATTAGTACTAATCGCTCTTCTTTTATTAGTTATAATGACTATATAATGCGTTATTTTGTAGAATCATGGCAGAGTCGGGAATCCTAAACTTAGAAGTAGATGGTGCACATTTTATAGAGCACGGAGATATATGTGAAATGTGCAAACAAACAGCATCTGCAGGTTACTGTTCTGAATATGAATGCTATATATGTCAAATATGTTTTGATAACCACGTGAGAATAAGGAAAAATCATCACCATGTGCTGCAAATTGCTCCTGAAAGCAAGGAAGATGACCGTACAATTCATTTTAAAACTTGTACAGAACACACGAAACAAGAAGTACGTCTTTACTGTACTGATCACAAATGTTTGGGATGTGGTGAATGCATGGCATTCAATGATAAATCTTGTAAATACAAGTACATAACAGAACCATTCATGAGTAGACAATAGTACTTTTTCTTGAGTTGACAGTTGTCGTTTCAGTTCTTTTATTTCCATGCCCACTGTTTTGTTTGAACTTTCATAATCTTCCTCGTCATCTGGAAAAAACACATCTGATACTACACGGACAAATTCTTATATCCGATATCTCAATAACACAAACAAGTAATCAATATCATTAATTTCCGTTGGGGATTTAATCACTTAGATTTCGTGGTTCGGCTCATCCACTTTATCAATACCTAACAATCGGAAAATGATAGAAACACAATTTGGTCAAAGTTCTATATTTTCAAAATATCAAAATTCACGAGTTAACATCCCTACGAAAAAGCCAATTTGGAAAAAATAACACGAACATTGAGCTTTATGAAAATAAATAAAACCACAGTAATTACATATTTGTTAAATTAAATGTCAATTTGTATATTTCTTTATATTAGATATTCTAAAAATATTCCATTTCTTCTTTATAATTTTTGATATGTATATAATTTTATTAAAACACAGCATTAATATAACCTACCTTGCTCGAATTGGGTGTTGTCAGAAAGGTTGTAAATAGGACGTTTCTCTTTGAGCAGAATTTGTATCAGTCTGCTAGGATGAAATGTGTATCTGTCAATGACCTCTTGACATGGATAGATTCTAATGTGTCTCGAATCTGGGATAATTTTGGCTTTATATCAACGGCCTGCATGAAAAGCCTATGGATCTCGTCTTCACTTCTGATATTTGAAATTATAGTAGTAAAGTCAGACCCAATCATTCGGAGATCATCAGATAACTTCTCTATTTTATCATCATTTAAGGATTTCTTTAAACCTGCATGCTTGATTATGCGGTTTTCTTCATCAGTTGCATATGATACTACATTTTTCACGAATTGTCGCACATCATTTACTGTTGTTTCAAACAGGTTATTGGACAGTTCTGACTGAGAGGAAATCAATACAGTTTTCATATATATTCTCTAAGTCTTGAATATTTTCAAGAAACCGAGCCAGCTCTCGTGTATCTTGGAATTCCTTGGATGCGTCAGTTATATACTTGTATTTACAAGATTTATGATGAAACAACATACATTCTCCACATCCAAACATTTGTGATCAGAACAGTAAAGACGTACTTCTTGTTGTGTGTGTTCTGTACACGTTTTAAAATGAACTGTAAGTTCATCTTCGTTGCTTTCAGATGCAACTCGCAGTACATGGTGATGATTCGTCTTTACTCTAACATGGTTGTCAAAACATACTTGACAAATATAACATCTACATCCAGAACAATATCCTACTGATGCCGTAATTTCACACATTTCACATATATCCCCGTGCTCTATAGGAGTCTTACCGCCTACTTCAAAATTAATCTTCTGTGACTCCGCCATAGTTCTACAATGAAAAATAAAACTATAAATCTTAAACTTCCGTCTTAATTTCATCTTAAACAGGAACATTTTAAAGCTAAATGTCATTGTGTTATTGTTCATTAATGTTTTCAATTGTGTTAAAAAATGGTTTACTGTTCATAACGACCTTAATAATGTCCTTCTTTCCCTTAAGTAACCATTGTTTGTGTGTTTGTCTTTTTCATTATGAATACTAAAACTGATTTTATCTTACACTGTCTACATAAACATAACTGTGAACAATGGTTCGTTAAATGCGGTTAGCCATTGATTACAAATAAACACAACACTTCGGAATGTGTACAAGAATAATAATTAGGAGATGTCATAAATCAGTACATATTGATATTATGAAAATCTTTATCATGTTATATATACATGTATTACTGTTTTGTATTGTAACAAATATAAATGAATGGAAACTGGTAGAGCTTGTTGAAATTAGTTTCGAATAATGCTCATCCTCATTTAAAACTTTTGTAATCAAAGCACTGAGGGTACCGTCAGAAGGGGAATACTAAAATGAGTCAGATGATATTTGGACGAACTCAACGAACTCCACAATGTTATAAGTACAAAAATATGTTTGGACTAATTATGTAGTTTCACCCAAGGAAGAGTCAGTTTTGATTCTTGGTAATGAAATCATTTGGTAGCGGTCCACGTGTTATGCCGCTATTTCTGTTAAAACTAATAGTGAACTCGTAAACTCACATTCGACTCTTAAAACATCCTAATCATTTGAAATAATGGAGTTAGTATTCCTCAATTTCTTATGGTCAACTCTTTAGCGACATGTTTGCTAGTCCACCTACAGTGCTAAGGATCCCGGGCGGAAACGCTCTTAATTCAGTCATAATTGTTTTAACTTTCAAATATCATTTTCGACGCGCAATAAAGATTAAAGACTTGCGGACTTGATTTCTTTGTAGCCACGCACATATACATATTTTGATACAAACAGGTTTGGGTGATATGTAAAATCTTGAGTCACAATCATTTTACTAATGATTAGTCATAAGTTATCAACCTAGTTTTAGCCCATGTTATTTTGCTCCAGATCCTTCCAATGCGTTGTCCCCATTTTTGTTACGTCAGTTTCGTTTTCTGGGTTATGGTTTGTGGGATAAGTTAAGCATATGTATCGTCTTGAATGCAGTAAGGGAATAATACAATACTGTTCATTGGTAGTAAGAAATGAATGAGGACGATACAAAAGGCATTTATTAGCTTTTTCAGCTTAAAATTGTCGTTATTTACACGCGATATGGTAACCGAATTGGCTGCTTATATGAGGAGTGTCATATGGTGTACGTTTGCGATATCGTTAGACATTATCAATGTCATAACTTAGTACATTGCATTTTCTTAGGGATATTGCCCGAGAAGAACATTACTGGTAATGTAATTGTTGAAACCATTTCAAAAATATAGATATGGTTTCAAGGTAAAAGACTTGGGTGTAAATTCTTGAAATTAGTACTAATCGCTCTATTTTTATCAGTTATACTGATTATATAATGCGTTATTTTGTAGAATCATGACAGAGTCGGGAAACCCAAACATCGAAGTAGATGGTGCATATATGATAGAGCACGGAGATATATGTGAACTGTGTGAAAATACGGCATCAGTGGGATACTGTTCAGAATGTGAATGTTACATATGTCAATTATGTTTTGATAACCACATTAAAATAAATAAAAATTGTCACCATGTGCTGCAAATAGCTCCAGAACGTAAGGATGATGATCATACAATTCATTTTAAAACATGCACAGAACACACGCAACAAGAAGTACGACTCTACTGTACTGATCACAAATCTGTTGGATGCGCAGAATGCATGGCATTTAATCATAAATCTTGTAAATATGAAAACATAACAGCAGCATCCAAGGAATTCCAAGATAGTGGAAAACTCGCTCGTTTTCTTCAAGATATTCAAGACTTAGAGAATGTCCATGAAAACTGTGTTGAATCGATTGCCTCTCAGTCAGACCTGTTGGATAACTTGGATAAAACAACCACTTACTCTGTGCAACAATTCGTGAAAGATGTAATTTCGTATGTAACTGATGAAGAGAAACTCATATTCAAGATTGCAGATTCGAAGAAATCCATTAATAATGATAAGATAATGAAGTTATCTGATGATCTGGAAAGGATTTGGTCCGACATTTCGTCTATAAGTGCTAATGTCAAAGAGAATGACATGATTCATAGGCTTTTCATCCTGGCCGTGGAAGCAAAGCCAAAATTATCCCAGATTCGAAACACATTAACAGCCATTGATTGTGAAGACGTCATTGACAGATACACGTTCTATCCTTGCAGATTGCTACAACGTCAGCTATCGGAGAAACGTCCTCTTGGCAAGCTTTTGGACAACGCCCAATCCGAACAAGGTATTGTTTGTGTTAATTTTGTTTTAATAATTATATGAACTTATTACATTATCATGACTTAAAAATACAGTAATTTTAAAATATATGATAAGAAGATAATTATGGTCCACACGGTAACTGTTATAATGTTTTATTCCCGGAATGGATGAAAGTTAGAAAATGAAGTGAGAAAGTGCGACTATGTGTGAGTATGATATCCTGATGGCGATGTTAAATTCTTTCACGTGCTCCGCAATCATGTGCTCATACAATATGCTGTACTCATACAATATGCTGTAGAAACACATTTGTCATAAGACGTTCATGATTATTGTCATTAGTAACGCTAATCACGAACTTTTACGAACGATGCTCGTAATATATGGAGAGATTTGTATTAATATAAATTGATTATAATGAATCTGTCTTTGTGTTATTGAAATCTCGCACAATGATAAGCGCTCAATCTGTTACATGTGTTATTTCAGATGACGTGGATGATTATGAATGCAAATACAAAGCAGGGTGTGTGGAAAATGAACAACTTAAGCAGCAATTGTCATCTCAAGAAAAAATAATGTATGCTCAAAAACAGGACAACGAAAGACTTCAACAAAAACTGTCTACTCAAGAAAAGTTAAATAAAAGATTTCAGCAACAATTGTCATCACAGGAGATGGACATTACAAGATGTCAACAACAACTATCTACTCAAGAACAGGACAATACAAGACTACAACAACAACTGTCCACTCAAGAACAGAACAATAAAAAACTACAACAACAACTGTCTACTCAAGAACAAGACAACCAGGTTCAGAGTTTAACATATAAAACTGATCTCATGTAGTTCATGATAGGTCATGAATCTTTATCATAATATATTATACAAGCATCACAGTCAAAACAAGTAAACGAGATCACATGGAACGAGAATGCAAAGATAACAGTATACTTTTTCAACAGCATGAGCAACAGCTGTATATAAAAAAGAACAGGAAAATTATAGTCAACACTTTCAATTTCAGTCAGCATGTTTATTCATTCTACTCCGACATAAATGAATACCTTTAAGCTTGTCTTATTTGTGAGATTAGACATTCGTTACAGAACATTATACGATTACCGTACGGGTTATTATCATTCATTAATGTCTTTATTTCTATTACAGAGGAAGACTTTGCAAATACTAAAACTCGAACGAGATATTAATGAACGGATAAAGAAATATGGTGTAAGATCTATATAATGTACTTTCACGTGTATCTCAACGAATGGGGTAATTTACAAAGCACTATTAAACTAATTGTACGTTGCTGAATTATATTTCTAATTCTGTAAATACGAAAAGTCATAAGACAGATTGTATCAATCTGATAAAGCTATGATATTCTTGAACTCTAGATACGATAAACTGCATTTTGTAGGGACCATTTCATTTTTTCTTTTCTGTATTCTCGTATTGTGATCGTAACTATATGATGCAGTGGTAAATTGAACGACATTAGTATATTTTTCTTCTTCAACTGATGACTGGCTGTGTATACGAAGGTTGTTATTGAAGTACATAGACTATTGTTATCACATATTTAATTTCAGATTTATTTTAATTCATATATCAAACATTTTGTAATGACAACTTGTTACAAATATGATCCAATTTTTAAATCATCATGGTTAATACGTTCTAAATTCGTCTCCATAGCAACGCATGTAGCTGTACTCGGAGTACCCCGTTACTTGAAATTTCCGCGCAAAATCATATACGTCTGTGATAACATCCTGACATCATTTCCGTAATATATTATCATAATACGTTAAGAAATGTTATCTGTGATAGGAAAACAGTAATCAGATCCGTGGGTTTGTTTTGGACGAAAAAATGACGTCAACCGGCGACGTCGAAACCAGAGTCGTGAACAAATTGTGTGTAGGTTTAAGGAAACCACCTAGATAAATTTTAAAGATAATTAAATCCAGAAGTATGAAACCAAAGTGTATATGCGCATTAATATTCAAATGGCATTGTCGGTTTAGAAATGGACGTGATTGTATTGAGAATGGTGAAAGGTGTGTGTGCTCGCCATGCCTACGGCCAACATATCATAATGAGTACACAGAGCATGGTGTCAACTTTCTGTGGGCATTGGTACTACGCAACCTTCATGAAATGAGTTCAGTGTCATCGGAATTGGGATGTCTAGAAATGGAATAAGATATTGATAACGGCTACTTCCGAACTGAAAAGCTTTTGTACGTAAATGACAATGTTGTTATGACGTCAACATTCGCGTTCTCATGCCCCGGGTCAGGTCAGGGACTTCTGTTTTCATCTACACTTATCTGTAAATTGTTTTATACACTCGATGTAGCGAACTGTTATACGAACAGTTCCATAGGCAATTGAATATATAATTATTTTATTACGCCCTCGTATTGTTTGAATGTACAACCCTCGTATTGTTTGCATGTGCAAAATGTTGAATCATAGAAACCTATCGGACTATGTGCATCACTGTAAGTTTGTAATGTAGCACGGTGTAAGAACAACAGCACCTCTTTGTGTTTAAGTTTATATCTGCATGCGGACATGTATGTGATGCTGATCAGAAGAATGAAAACAGAATAATCAAATGTCCTACGTGTGATATCATCTTTGGTGGTACGTACACACTTCATGACATACTCGTTGTTTTCCTGCATATAATATATTTACAAATGAAAATAAATACCTGTGTCGACCATCCACTCTTTTCATTATTTTTCATATTTTATAAATTACATCAATAGATATTTCATAATGTTTTTAAGAATTTTTAACTGTATTATTTGACGATTTTAGTACAATCTAAATAACCTCATGATTCTTGATAACATACTCATAATGAAGAAAACAACTATATAGCTATCAATACGTATCCATATATAACTACATGTGTAAATGTCTTCCACTGTTATAATTATACATTTTATTATACATTTTCTAACATGTGTCATGTACACAAGTTGGGTCTATTACATTTGATATAATATCGTTGTAACAGATCAGCCTGATGGTACATTGAGAATAGAGGAAACAGGTTCTCAAAGCGAGTTGAAATTTAAATTTGACAAAGGAAAACAATCGGTAAAATCTTATTTCATTTGTTTGAAACACGAAATTAAAATATATGTATGCAATATACTAGTGTCTGTTCACGAATCATCGGTTCTTAACTGGTGTCTTTCCTCCTTCATTTTTTTTTGTATCGCTCATTTATGAATTGCGGTATATTTATTAGTACAGTAGTATTGATAGATTCAAAGTAATCTGAATAAAAAAAATGTCTAAAGACTGTAAAGTACTGAGTAACCAAACAATGTATTATTAACAGATATTTATAGATCATATCCTGTATAAACTGATTTAGTTATTCATATAATCAGTGTTGATCGTTTTCCAGTTTATATGAATAACATGCTGCATGATATTTTCGTTTCAATCCCTGTAGTATAATCTTGAAAGCTCATGTTTAGGTAAAATGTGACTTTATTTTTCTTGTATTCAGAAATTGAATTTGAATCATGGGAAAACTTACGAAGGAAATGAAGTAACGGGATATGTATATTTTGATAAAAAATTACAACAAATGCTTAAACTAGCATATGATCGAAAAGTCATGTTTACAATCAACGAAATGGGAATAATTGTTTCGAATGGGATCGATATATTCACGTAAGTGTTGTTTATTACTAGTAAATGGTTATACAATTCATAATTATATTTAAAGCTAGATGTGTTATTTATTGAATGAATATAATATGATATATCAGTCGAAATATCGCTTGCCAAATGAAGGGGTCCATGCAAAACCATATCTAACTACACTTTTGGTCAAAATTGAGTTAGAACCTTTTTAGCATAAAACAGACCATTTCCCACCTGATTAACTCCCCCTCTAGCCATATATTCTCCTGTTTTAGAGTTAAAAATGGTATTTTGTCAAGTTTTACCAAGTTACGTGTTTTGCAATTTTTAGCCATATATTGGTAAGTCTTCCAGCTATTATAATTTTTTTATGTTTCAATTATATCTATTTTACGTACTTTTCTTATACTTTGCGCAAACAATAGCACAAAAGGATTTAAAATGGCAAAACATGTGGATTTTTTTTGCATAATGTACATAGGTATTTTCTTGCATAAACAGATTTTCTATGACTTTTTCCATTAATGTTTCTAAAAATCTATGTAACATATTATCTTTCCACTGAAATAGATAGAAACTGCTTGAAAGCAAGATAGCATAATGTGTTTTATCAATGAATAAGTATTAACTACCAACGCCACACAAAACTACATGATGCCTGCTTGCATGATGTTTAAATATTCAGGATGGTGAAGCCCCTCCCAATTCAATATTCATTTTCCGGGTCTTTTAAATGATATGTTTCAATAGTTTATTCAGTATTTCAAGCAATAACTTTTAATAGTACTCAGAATTCAAGAAGCTACTTTAATGCGGTTGCATAAAGTATTCAAGTGAAAACATAACTTGCATTATGTGTTAAGATGACAAAAAGTTTTGATATTTGGTATTTATGGTAGGTTTTCAATAATTATTGAATATATTGTACATACAAGATACAGTTTATGGTACATACCAAGCTTTGCAGCTCTTACACATGCCTTAAATGCAAACCCAGACATGATTTTATTGACTTAGGACCTTTCTTGCATGACATTTTGTGACGAAAAACTGATTTTTTGCTATAACAAAATAACAATAGTATAAATACTGCGAAATACGGGGAACTTTGTAATATGACTGCTTTAACAGTTATCAATCTGTTGTAGCAATTATCTTGTAATATATCACACTTTTCAAAACATTTTACAAAAATGCGTTTTTCCACATTTTTGCTAAATGTAGTTAGGTATGATTTTGCATGCAGCCCCTCAATTATGCATGTGTTTGTTCGTATTGGACATAAACATTTAAATTCACAAATTGAAAAACAAAATACTTTCTCGGTGAATTATTTTAGAAAGATACTGACTGATCATATATTCCAATATTCAACGCTTTCTAAGCTAGCGTTAAATAGGACATACAAAAATGTATACGGATGATTGCATGAAGAAACTAATCAGTGTCACTTCATCTTAAACTATCGTGACTAATTTTACATATAGAGTTAAATATATATCAGGGCCGTAGGAACCGGAGGCTAGGTTGGACATAGACCCCTTCATAGATATGGCAAAAATGTTTTTAAAAGGGTCTGTAGTAACCAAGTTTTAAGATAAAATCTAAAGGTATCCAGTAATTGCATCCTATGGAGCTTCATAATTATATTGTTTAGTCACTGATTAAATTCATAACTCATAACAAAATACGTGTAATGCAATTCCGAACGCGCTACTAATATCTTTAACAGATATGTGCAGTACTGTCGCCGCGAATAAATGTATTATGAACATGTAACAGGAATGCATGTACATGTTTTACGGGATTTTTACGGTAAAAATAACTTCAAAACTTACAAGCTTATAAAATCACTGAATCGTGCCGCTGTGATCTTTGGTTGTATCACATTTATTTTACCATCCTCTGGGATGTTTTATGTGTCACCTTCATGGCGATGCAACAAGCAATACGAGCATACATCACATGGCAGTTATTCTTCATTTAATAATTCTAGTTACATACATTTGTTTCTTTATATTGTTAATAGTATGACTTTCAAATTTAACAAAATATCATCAAAACCTGAACATTACTTCAAATATGGACACCTGTATCATAGGTAGGTATCTTCAACAAATACATAGGATAGGGTCGTTTTGTCTCTTCAGATGTATAATCATTTACGTAGGATTTGTACATGATTTTGAATTATAAATGCATGTTGGAATTTGAAAGAAAGTCGATGTATAGACATGTATATCAAACTGAATTTCAAAAGTGTATATCTCGGTGTGTAATAATCATCCATAATGATCGACCATTGTTCTTATTATATATTAATACATATCCTACCCATTCTCAACTGGACCTCAAATCAGACATAGAAAAATGTAAGTGAATGATTCTACATGTATATAGAAACTGAACATTTTTATATATCAGGTTCTACACATTGCCACTTTCAAGCTAAAGATATCGCAACTATTTTACATTAAATGGACAGTTCTATGAATCGTTTAGATAAATGATTTGATTATTTATAGATATTGCCCATAATAAGATTCCGAACGCGCTACATGTATCGTGTACATGTACCAGTATGTATGATCGTGTTTTACGGTGTTCATAGGGAAAATAGTGACGTCACAACACTAACAATGATATAAACGGTGCCGCTGTGAACATGGGTTTTGTCACGTTTATTTTTTTGCCATCCTCCGATACATTTTATGCGTCACCTACATGTCGATGAATATGTATATTTCGGTACAACAATCATTTATATGATTACACATCAGATGGCAAGTTATTATTCATTAAATAATTCTAGATAAATGCATTTGTTTCTTCACATTATTGATAAAATGACTTTCAAATTGAACAAAGTATTGTGATAACATGAACATTACTTCAAATTACATGTGGATGTCTTACATAAAGAAGTACACTTGCCTCGGTTTTTAGGTGCATAATATTCTACGGAAATTTTATTTTGAAACGATTTTGAATTAAAAATGTGTGCTGGAATTTGAAGAAAGTCTATGTTAAGTCATGATAACAATAATATCGAGCTGCATTTCAAATGTACGAGTGCATGTTTCGGTATTTATTAATTATCTGTAATAATAATAATACAATATTGATACATGCGTTCGAATATTATGTTGTGGACAGTGTGTACTCCTTTGAATTGTCTGAAAATTGTGACTTCTTGAACGGAACAATTTTTCAACAACCATAATATCACGTAATATAAGCTGTTTTTACAATATATTTATATAATTTAAGTAAATGATCAGTTTCTTCTTCTTATATTTTCAGTGACAAAAAACCACCGTGAGTAATCGCTTTATAATGTTATATTTGATTTTATTAAAAATGTGATGTTCAATTATGTACCTGAATATTAACGATAATTCAATATGATAATGCCAACGGGTTGTGAGTTTGTTTAGATACATTTTATTGTATGTCATGAGTGTTTCGTCTTCGATTACTGTACATATGTCAATTTGGTAAAATTAAGGCTTGTTAAACTCGCAATATCCATTTAAATAGACCTATGTTGTATATATTGTCCAGAACGTTTGTCATGGTTTGTTTACGTGGTTAATACAGTAGCAAGTAACTACAAATAAATACTCATACAAAATGAGTTTTAGTGTGGTGCCACTATGGTCTTTAATTGTATCATGTTGTTTGGCTAATTATTCTACATCAATCCATCCTAGATACATGTACACTAATGCATGTACCTCATTATGACAAATGTGTTTAATTAATTATATGTTTTTTTTTGTGTATTCCTTGTAGTTTTCTGGCAATGCAAAATGTGTGTGCTATTAGAAATGTTGAGTATGTATTGATAGTACAGTGTCGTATTGAGACTAACAGCTAGATCGATTATTCAATAACCGTTAATTATAAATGTGTATTATACTTTTAAAATAAGAAGTAGGAATGCCCTTTACCTCTTATATTTTCTGTCTAAGACAACCAAAATGAGTGATATCTTAAACTTTATATTTGATTTCGATCTGAATAAACAACATGTTGTTCAACTGCATGCATAATTAACTAAAATACATATGTACACTCTTAACCCCTCCAAACATTTTCGTAAACGTCATGACAATACAATACGCAATTGTTTCTAAACACATAGTGTTAGATATTATTTTACATTTGGAGCATTTAAACGATAAGTGCTCGTAAAACATGTTTTATTTATATGGATTCGTAACGGAGATGACGCTTGTGTGGTTATTAGGGATTATATAGGTGTTTCATTCATCATGTTCGTCATGATATGGATGAACTTTAACCTATGTGTCCTCAAACGAAATAATCATGAATAATTCAAGTAATCATATTAAGTCGGCATATTGGAGTATGATTCATATAGTATAACATTAGAATAATTCAAGTATATTCTTACTATACGTATCTTATTTCCAACAATGTATGCATATTGTATATATGTGAACGTTTCATAATCAGATAATTTAGTACATGTTTTTCATAGATATTCATATTGATATAAATTTCTGATATTTGACACTACAATTTTTTTATAAATTGGTTTGTTAAACAATCACTATCCAGACGTATTTATTATGCATGTATGTATCATATCTTACACTATAACTATTTTACTAAGCGCTATACAAATTGTAGGTTAGTTGATTATTGCGGTATCAAAATTTAAAAAAAAACTATATGTAAGCGAATATTTTCTTAAACAAGTAATCTTACAATCGTACGATATTTTATACCATTCGTGAATAATGTATTGATGATATAAGTATATAAAAATATATTACTTGACACAACCACAACATGCACACAATTAGACAATTACTTCGCAGAAAAATGTATCAGAAATAAAAAGTCTGAGAGTATATATTTCCCAAGCTTTTCAAAATCGAGATACACTTATTAATTTAATTTATGTTGTAAACTGTCACCATTTAACGCTTGGCTAGCAAGTGTTTGTATATAATCTTTATTTGTGCAATTTGTTTTTCCTATCATATTACTTCTAACGTATTTAGTGAATGCGTCTACGTTATTTTTATATGGTGCTGTTACTTAATACAATATTATTGCTTAACGGCTGTATCAATGATTTGTAGTTATAGAATATACATAGCTGAATACAATAATCGGTATATTGACCAGTCGCCTTCTATCACGTCTGTTTTAATTTATGCCAATATAAGTTGTATTATGTTTCCTATAGGCCTCAGGCGTAACGAAGTGACTAATTTATCGATAAAGCAACTGTGCATTATCAACTTCAGATTACTTTTTGTGTTTCATTCATTTAATATGTATAATATGATATACATTGTAACATGCTTTTTCTATTTTTAATGACTGATCAACATTTCTTTAATTTAATTACAGGTTTTCTTCGTAAATATTTGAATTTATCTTCCTATCTGTAAGTTTCTTGTGTCTTAAGTAATATATGATGTGCAAACGTGAACTATTTAAATATATATTTGTTTTCATGCATTTGACAGTGGTTAAAATTAGTATAGTGAAAGGAATATAATGAAGCCTAAAACACGCGATGAAAATGTGTCATGCAATGCCATATAATTGTCATTATATCTTACACTATATAAAACTTAGAGCTCAGGTTATAGAACGCAGACTTTTGTAGGTGAATTGATTATAGCGGTATCATGATTAGCTCTATGAATATGCGTAAGTGAACAATTTATAAGAATAAATAATTGTGTAATATTATCATTTACTATATATGGGTCTTGGTCATTTGTTTATAGAACATACTATACATTGCAACGTACTATTGATATGATTTATAACTGATCAATGTTTCTTTTATTTAATTACATGGTACTTGTGTAAGTATTTTCATTTATCCTACAGAACTGATTGATGATTATCACGTTAAATATATAAATATATGTGGTGTTTGTTGTTAGACGGACTATGATGCGGTCTAACAAACACTCAATGATGCGTGTGATTTTATTTGTCTTTGTGCAACAATGGTCATACATTATTCCATTAGAATGTACCATTCATTTTAATAATGTAAAATATCGATATTGTCAACATCTTTTCTCACACGTATTTTGTGCATGTAAATAAGGCATGTAGTATATCATATCTTACACGATATGTTACTTAGCACTAATGTAATAGACCGTAAAATTTGTAGACAAGTAAAGCATACCGGTATCATAATTTAAATTGTGAAGGCATGTAAGCAGATATTTATACACCCTAATTAATAAGTCATTTACTTTGGTTTATAAGTTTGTCCTATTTGATGCTATTCGAAAATTACATTCCGCGTATAATGACCTACTTTATCCATCACGCTATATTATTAGTCAAACTGAACAAACCATGTCAGTGTATGTTGATGTTCAGAAATTATTGAAAGTATCTGAGAAATAAACTTTTATGTCGTTTGCCTAACACTTACTAGTAATAAATGTATTATATACTGTACTTATGTATTTATTCGGGCGTTCGTTTATTAGTACACATAGTTTTATAGATGAGGTATTTATACAAACATTATATTTGTATACTAGTACTTATACATGTACTACCTAGATCATCAATACAATGTTTACTCGGCCATAGGACAGTCATCATTCGACATTATTTAAACTTCGATATACAATCTGTAAGTTATACAACATTACATGTAGAAGTTTTATTCCGACATTGTACTAAGCTAGAATAAAATACATCATAATGATATATTTGAACATTAAACATCATTAAAAGTTCCAAACACAATATGAAAGTCAAAAAGCAGAACATGTAGGTATCTTATTCCAATATTGTACTAAGCTCGAATACAGTATAATGCTTAATTGTTACAATGGCAAAATATTTAATATCAATAAAACTGTTACATACCTTCAAGTACAACCTTTAGTTCTTGTGTCAGTATTGGCAGCGCGTTTTTCATGATCAAAACACAACAAATACGAGATGTATAAGTCTTCAGAACAGCGGGCGGACTCCCATTTGTGTATACACATATTCGTAAATGGATATTATTGTTTCAACATTTACAATATAGAGTACATGATACATAGTTAAATACTATGGAACATTATAGTAACATGTTATTCATTTATCGTACACGTCATGAATGAGAACATTCCACATTTGGTGCATTTATGTTAGGTTCTCTTAACATGTGCTTTCTTACATGGTTTATGCATGAGACATGTATGGTTACTTGTGTTTATATGGGTGTGGCATGTATCAACCATAGGGTAGTTATCATTAAACATCATTAAAAGTTCCAAACTCAATATGAAAGCCATATAACATAGCATGTAGGTATTTTATTCCAACATTATACAATGCTCGAATATAATACTTATTTGTTACAATAGCAATATATTTAATATCAATAAAACTGTAACATACCTTCAAGTACAACATTCAGTTCATGCGTCAGCACTTGCCGCGTGCGTATCATGATCACAACACTACAAATAATTATATAAGTCTTCAGAACAGCGGGCGAATTCCCGTGTGTGTATACATATTCGTAAATGGATATAACTTGCACTTGTAGATGTTATATGTCGTGCAAATGGGATTTCATATAGTTTATATTCCGGATATCATTTAAAATGAACCAAATGAATGTAGTAACGCTTATCATGATACATTGCAACATTTTTTAACACCGCTGAGTAATGTTCTCGGACAACTCAGCCAGACAAACTAGCATTGAGGTTTATTCAGTTCAAACACAAAATTACATGCTAAATAAGGCGTTCAATCAACTGATGTTTTAATGTCGTATCTGTAATAATACATAAAAGGTTCTTAAGCCACATGTAACATGTATGCATGATGCCTTAATTATATTACTAGACCTATCCCATCAGGCATGTAGAAAATCCAAACTGAATGTGTCATTACAATTGATCGCAACCAGTTAATATCAATATACACAATAATAAAAACAAAAAAGGTTCTGAGATTGTTTGTTTAGTGGTTTACCTATAAATGACTAAATCTTCAAGTCTATGAGACAAATCCACTTCTACGTCCTTCCTGCCGTGATTAATAAATAAGTACTGCAAACTTCATCACCTATGTCTTATTAGCAATGAAAATTGGAGAGTACTACGAGACTTCAGTTCAACATTAAACTTATGACACTTGAAATGTACGACACTAAATATATGACAACCAGTAAATATTGCAATCAAAATCGACTTTGTAAATAATGTATTGCAATTTCATATTGCAAGAAAAAGACGAATAATAAATAACGACATAAACCAATCAAAGAACTTAAATAAAAAAATGTACAAGTACGGAAGTCATTGTGTACTAGCATAGAAAATGTATGCATAATTGTAATTTGATATCAATCATCATATTGTGTACAAGTACTCGTCCTAAATATATGTTCATGGTTTACGGGATTAATAGGGTAAGAAGTGACAACAATACTAATAATCATATAAAATGACGTTTACTGTAGTGCCACTTTGGTCTGTCTTTAGTTATATCACGTTGTTTGGTAAATTATTCCCCACCAATCTATCATAGATTCATGTACATTAATACACGTGTTTCATTATGACTATGTTTATTTTCCGTTCTTATTGTCTGGTTCAGTGCATTTTGTTTGCTATATGTAATATTAATAATGTGATCATAATGTAGTGACGTGTTGAACCTACCGGTTAGGTCAATGTTTGATGACCATTGTCTATTGTTATTGTTTTTATAAAATAAGCAATGAATATGCTTTTTCTTCTGATGTTTTCTAAGTGAGTGATGTCTTAAACTGTCTGTTTGATTTCTATCTGAATTGACAACTGATAGTTTAATTATGTCCATGGCTGTATGATAACATTAAATATGTACATCGGAAATATAATGATTGGCGAAATAAAATTGTAAATAGAACAGTATAGTGTATGAGACTTGTATAGTTACTAGGGTTTATATAGGTTTGTCAAGTGTACCATTGTATGGATAGCTTTCAGTTAGTTTTACTACCCGTACGCATTTCCATTAAAGAGCATACAAAATATCATGAATATCGTAAATATACATTCACAGTTTGTATTTTGGTGCCACTAATTTCCATGATTTTATTATCAAAACGTGTTTTGAACTGTTCATTAAGCAACCTACTGAGTTAATATGAATTACATACCTATATTTTTGTTTTTCTATATACGAGTATTATACTTAGGTCTTAACATTTATTTGTATAATGTACACTATATATTAACATTTTTTTGATGTGTTAACGTTTTTTTCATTCAATTTCAGGATTCTTTCGTAAGTATTTTCATCTGTCTTGCCTACTGAAAGTTTCTTGTATCTTAATTGACCGATGATTTAGATATGTTCTATTCGCATGCACTAGGCAGAAGTTAAATAATTGGGATAAACGGAATATCATGTAGTCGTACAAACACGCAAAAATAAAGGTTTTGCATATATATGTTTTGCATTATGTGCATGCTTTGTACACAACGCGTGTATATTTATCATTTAGAATCCCCTCCCCCCTATTTCTTCATATTGTAAAAAATCGATATTTTTAACGTTCTATCTCACAAGTATAATGTATCATATCCTACATTATATGTAACTTAGCGCATGTGTAGCTCTAAATCGCAGAATTTTATAGGTAAGTAAATCATAATTGTATCATGATTTGCATTGTTAGGGCAAGTAAGCGAATATATTTACTCACGCTCATGATTGAGCTATTTACCACGGATTTTATAATTGTAGTGCTCGTATAATGCCCAAATGTATCGTTTTATCCATTGACTAACTCCATCAAACAATTTCAATAGTCAAAGTGAACAATGCATTTCCATGTATGTGGATGTAAAGAACAATTTAAAGTTAATTACCTCCTGACAAATCATTTTTATATTGTTTACCTCACACTTACTGGTTATAAATGTATCATGATATTATACTGTTACAAGTATTTATTCGGGTGTTTAATATGGTACATAGTTTTATAGATGAGGTATTCATATAAAAATCATAGCTGTATACTTGTGCATGTACTATCTAGATAAGCAATACAATGATTACTCAACCATAGGGCAGTTAACATTAAACATTATTAAAAACTCCGAACACATTTCAAATAGTTTATATCCCGTATATCATTATAAATGTATCAAATCACTGTAGTAATGCTTATTATGATATAGTGAAACATTGGGGGTTTTGACACAGAGGAGTAATGTTCTCGGACAACTCAGTCAGACAAGTTTGCATTGAAATATATTAAGTTCAAATGTAAAATTGCGTGCAATATAAGGCGTTCAACTGACGTTTTAATATCGGATCAATACATGGAGGTTCTTAAGCCGCATGTTGTCTGAATACCTGATCCCTTATTTATTTTACTACACCTATCACATCAGGCATATAACAATCCATACTAAATGTGTCATTACAATAGATCACAACCTGTTAATACTCATGTACATAATAATAACAACAACAAAAATATTAAGTTTGTAAGCTTAGTGGTTTACCTATAAATGTCTAAAACTTACAAGTCTATGTGACAAATCTCAGGCTGTCGCGTATTACAACACTTATACTTCCTTCCTACTGTGCTTAGTAAATAAGTACTGTAAACTTCATGACATATGTCTCATTATCCAAGGGAACGGACAGCACTGCGAGGTTTCAGTTCCAAGTTATACTCATTACACTTTAAATGTATGAGACTTTACTGTATTCACAACCAGTAAATATTGCAATCAACACCGTCTTTGTAAATAAAGTATTAACATTTTAACATTCCAAGAAAATATGAATCATAAAAAACAAAATAAAACAAACAAACAATTTATATATAAAAAGATAATACAAGCACAGAAGTTAGTACTGCGAACGTACGCAATGATGTTTGTGAATCGATAAATCTTAAAAATAGAAAAGTGTGTATTGATCATATTTTATCCTCTAATATATCATTATTTTCTTATCAAAGATATTTTTGAAAATACTATTAATGTGTCTTATTTCAACTTATATGGAACCCTTCACTAATGATGGGTTCATCAGTACATACAGATATATGTTCTTCATTTTTAATATTTAAGAAGAAAACATATTTTCATAGAAGAATTACAAATGTAATTGAATAAATATTTTACAAATATTTGTCCAAACGTTTTGAATTTGTACGTTCAATAAACTTACATCATTCATTACTTCTCATAAATATATTTTGATTTCTTTTCAGCGATGAGTGGTACGTATATTTTATTATATTTTATCATACAGTTTTCCGCCTTTACATTCGTCATACAGAAACATTAAATGGCGGAATTTCGAGGATTGTATTAACAACTAAAAGCATGATAGATAAAATATGTTTTCTATTATACGTTGTGCTCCATAACTGTAAAGCAGGGTTTCCATGATAGCAAATATAATTTTATAATTTGTCTTGATAATCTGATGCCAAAGGCGGAGGGATATAAATTTGGCGTTGTCTGTCCGGATATCCGTCCGACACACTTTTTGAAAGTTGCAATAACGTTAAAACTTTTGAAGGTTTTTGTTTGTGATCTAAAATATAAGTAGAGCGCTATAAGTGAAAGTGTAATAATCAAGAACCATAATTACATGTATTATATGCATAATGGCTAACTTAACTTCCTTTTCAACTTAGAGAATGTGTCACCTTCGCTGTAACTTGAAGCAACTTGAACAGTCCCAAAGGGAACCGCATGAAACTTGACAAACTGGTAGAGCGTTATAACTGGAAGAGCTAATCCAGTGCTATAACTCTATCATGCATTTCGACTGAATTATCCCCCTTTAGTTAGATTAAATGTCACTTTTTCTGTTACTTGCAATTTCTTTAAAAGAGCTGAAGGGAACAGAATGAAACCTCCTCAAATCTAAGTAAAATGTGATGAGTGGAGGTGCAGTGAGCAGTATCTTAATTATATCTTTCAATTTTACAGAATTATCCCCGTTCAGGTCATAGAAAAAATTGTCACTTTTACTGTTACTTATAATAAAAGTACCAAAGGGAACTACATAAAACTTCTGCTTTAACCAACTGACAAAGTTACTCGGCGTGGATGTCAATTCCATAACGTATTCCATGTATTAACAATAATATGTATTTCTGATGAAGTCATTTCAATTATTTTCTTTTTCAGGGATCGATGGTACGTATTTTTAATTATATGTCATCCTGCAGCTTTTACAGAAATCACGCGCATACATACAATAGGTCCATATTAAGTCAGTCGATAAGTCTAAGAATATATCTGATATGATGTGTTTCATGTTGTATTAGAGACATTACGACTCGTACTCAGGAACGTATCTAATAATGTTTGTCAGAGATTAGTCACGAGACACTCGCAGGATGCACTCGACTTGTATGTGCTGCCTTTGTCAGTGTATTTATACGGGTACTGACATCCATTCGGCGCTATGTATGTGTTACTGTATTGTTCATGAGAAGTTTGTGAGTGCATGCATTTTGTATCGAATGCAAGTACAATTTTGACAATGATCAAGGAATCTTTTTTTTCTATCAAATCATTAGTAGTTGTTTTTTTTTGTTTTTTTTTGTCAAATGAAGTAATCAAGATGTAAATTAAACGGATCTGATTCCAATTCTGGTATCTTTTTGAGTGTTTTACCGCGCGTATCTAGGGAGATTTATGTATTTCAGTTTACATATTGTTTGCAATAAAGACAAAAATTACCAAAGTATGTAATACATATTATGGGATGCATGAATCAAGTTAATACAAGTTTGTACAAATTATACTCATATACTTCCAAGCTGTTAGATCAGTCTGCTTATCAAAGGCATAATAAAAAAAAAGCTATTGTCATATGAAGTGTACCAGAATTCATTATTGTAATATGAAAATACCAGTCCGCGATTGCAGATTCGAATATCGATTTAATTTTTGTTATTTATTTGTTTAAATACTATTTTGATTTATTTCAGGCGTCGCAGGTAATACATTTTTGGTATTATATATATTATGTCCTTCTTGTATTAATTTCAAACTATACGTATCTCTCGATGCAGTTAGTTTGAATGACACAAATATTTATTTATTAGCCTGAGTACATTTAAGAGACCAGGTGGGATTTCAAATCTAAAATCGACCCGTTCAGTGTTGAAATGCACCGCTTTTCTTCTCGTCAAACCTATGATTAATAAATTATTGCAAATTGTTTCTATCCACGATATTGATTTATATATTCGCATGGATTCACATATTAAGTGAACAAGTAAGCACAGTCTTTGACAGATATATTAGCAGGTGTGCATTGTGTCTTTTTTAATCAATTCAAACAAGGTTCTCCACCATGTACAATAAAGACCTAATGTGCTAATGTATAGGTAATTACAGTTAATCGTGATTGTACTGAAGCCTTATTCAACAACATTTACTATTATATTTTATGTCTACAGATTGCAAGAGTACAGCCTGAGAGTAAAAATACAACTAGGACTAAAGGGAATAACTGAGGCTGATGTTTCTTAAGTAAAATTAAACAGTCTTGGTGTGATTTACATTCCTCGATATCACGTGATTGATATTCAGATTGTTGTTATTGGATGACATATTACAACAGTCGTAATTATGTGAAAATAACCAAAACATTGTATATGCTGCATGATTACAATTGGAAGGTGCCATGGTTCTTACTATAGCTGATCATATTGTAATGAACTATTTATGCTGAAAGTATTCTGATGTGTTGAGATTGCATGTATGAATACTGAACTAAAAAGCTTGATTGTTGTTTGAATATATTTATATGAAAAAAAATGTAAAGTAAATGCGTGTTGTATAATATATAGAATTATTGGAAAATTGATGTTGTATTCATTAAATTAATTTGAATACTCAATGGTAGTTCACTACGTTATCAGTTGATCCCCGCGGATCTTTTCTCTGTAAAAATCATCTCTCGACTCACAACTAAATAGCCTTATTTTGTATGAAATCGTTTATGTGATTTAAATGATGTTGCGCATCAGGGATTTACAACTGTATGCTACGATGTTGTGAAGAATGTTCATAGTTAGAGTCTTTGATAATAGCCTGAAAACGGGATACTGTTGTTTGCATTTTTGTGGCAAATGTCCGGGTGGGACCATTCACAAAAATACTTTATCCCGTTTTCAAACGTTGATGAGACATTAACATCATGAGCTGTTTTTACCATTCTTTTTGTTACAATAGCGATTATTTGGTGCGCTTTATTATTTTCTTTTTACGTTTACAAGTTCTTATTAATAAAAAACATTGCATTTCAAAAACGACAAGTGCGCGATGACGTAGTGTGCTACCACTGAATACTGCTTCAACTAAATGTATTTATATTTCTTTTATTTTCCTCGTCTTCCTTAAGCCTGTATATGTGTAGTATTTTAACTTGATTTTGATGTATTCTTGAATGAGCATTGTCAAATGTATTTATTTGTTTTATTATAATTTAAATGGATTGTTTTGATTATTTGTTTGTTCTATTCTAGCGTATATTATCTATTCCTGGCTCCATCTATGATCAAAGTCATAAAATGTGTGCGATAAAATTTGATGATATATGTCTGAGTGACACTGTTCATGATTAAGGATAAGTAATTACTGAGATTCCGTATGTTTACTAAGAATGAGAAATTAACCAGTTTTCCGCTGAATAATTCTATATTTATAAATAATAATCAGATCATACGTGTTTGCGTTATTTTTACAATGTTGTATATAGTAAATAGATAAATATATACATATAAAACGTGAAGAGGACAAGGTACAAGTACGTAAATGACATGTGTGCTTTGTACATGTACGTAACTAGTGAAGAAATACATATTAGCATATCAGTACTAATACACATAGCGTTTGGTAAATACAATATTGTACGCTTATTGATTGCTCAGTTGTTAATGATATCACGAGATATCTTTTAAAATAAAGAATATGTAATCATTGTGTTCTGCATTTCACAAACAAATACACTAATACTTTGTTAAGATGATAGAATTGTAATTTAGAGTCTGGTTAACCATGGATTGTAATACAGCCTTGTTTATTTCTCTTTGTTTGTCATAAGCGATGGAGCTCCTGTTCACAAAAAATGATTTAGAACTTTAAGACACGAAACTCGTTATATTTAGTTTGAAATATTTCTAATAAGTGCAAAGAATAAAAATAAAAATTTCTAAGTTTCTAATTCAGCAATGTGTTGTTTGTCATCCTTACAAACCTATATATTGTCAATGGTCATTAAATGATATGTCTGTTATGACGGCTCGTGGTAGTAAGTTTTGCGTTTTTTGGCATACCCATAATGTCAATCTCTATCAAAAGTTCAAAACCACGTGACAGAGCGTCATTAATTTCCCTCTGATACTCAAATGTACATTTCTTGTCATAATAGCTCACTATTACTATTTACTTAACTGCGTTTTAGTTCCATTAAAGTGATCGGGCGTTATAACACAATTATCAAATGTAAACAAAAACATCCCGTCAGGAAATGGTGATTTTATTAAAATGATATTTCGGTGATTTTCTTATTACTTATTATTCAATTATCGACTAGTTAGCCATTGAAAATGATGTGATATAAAGCAATGCCTCGGTCAATATTGCATTCTGCCGTGGAGTATTACTTTATATTCAATACTGGCAGTTTTTCTTTGCATTTTTCAAGAACACTAGTAAAGATAGAAACATGGGACTTACAATATTTTAATAAGTAACTAAATGCTACAATTTAATAATGTTTTTGTTTCTCAAAAACGCGTAAAAGTGGGGGCTGTATTTGCCAAAGACCGGCGCGGCAAAAACAAACCGGCGGAGGTTTACAGTAAAATTCGGCAATAGTGAACTCAGATAAAGTGAATGATCAGATACAGTATACATGGTTGTAATGAACTCAGATATAGTGAATGATCAGATACAGTATCAAGGACTTATATACATACATATATAAGTCCTTGACAGTATATATGGTTGTAATGAACTCAGATATAGTGAATGATCAGATACAGTATCAAGGACTTATATACATACGATAAGTCCTTGACAGTATACATGGTTTTAATGAACTCATATATAGTGAATGATCAGATACAGTATACATGGTTGTAATGAACTCAGATATAGTGAAGAATCAGATACAGTAAAACACGGACATAGTGAACTCAGATATAGTGAATGATCAGATACAGCTAGTATACATGGTTGTAATGAACTGAGATAAAGTGAATTATCAGATACAGTAAACATGGTTGTAATGAACTCTGATATAGTGAATAGATGATCGTTTTTACAGGTTTTATCTAACCTTATTGTCTACACCTGACGCAGGTCTTAGTATCAACGGACAGGTCCTAGGGTGTCATTCATACAGATATTCCCAAATAATCATGAAGATAAAAAATCATGTGTTTAAACCTTATTGAGTATACTCGTTCAAATGATCATAATTATGTCATCTGTTATAAGACTATCTCACAATGAAAAAAAACTAATTTGGTCCAGCGGCTATATATGGTCTCTGAATAGTAATCTCTGGCTGGTAATTGAATCCTATCCTGGCTTGACATATGTCATGTGGGAGAACATTATAAGCTAGGTTACGGTTTCGTTTATTCCATCCATCAGCTATTCTATAACACATTATAAACTCATAGAATATAAATCTTTACATTGCTTTCCCTTCCTTACTTTGTGTCAAGAATCAGAGATTTGCAATTGTAATAGTTGGCATCATGCAGATATTTACCAAGTTAATCAGGCGGCATATAGCACATAATTGAGGTGCGGATCATGATGCAATACAGATCTCACCCTTCTCTTAGCTCCTAATTACTATTTGTGGGATTTTTTTTTCTTCTCATTACTTCAAAGATACAGTTTAGTTTCATCATGCACGGCAACTCTCCAGTGAGAGCCCTGTGCATTACTGGAAGAAGAAGATATTCCTAAATACAGAGTAGTTATCGTTGTTCAAAAAATTGAAAATTACGTGCAATATTGGTTTATAGAAGACCAATCAAATGTTGTTGTTTTTTCAAATTACTTGCAAAGCACATTATACAGTGGGTTTTTTTCACTGTAGTATATAATTATGGTTTAGTTTTTAAATCTATAAATAGGTGAAACTTGATTAGACCTCACATCCAAGCCAGATACCATAATAAATCTTATACCTATTCATGTTTGTGTTAGTGTTGTTTCTTTTATTCCATCCAACAAGATACATGTATTTCATTTTAATTGATTGATTTCGTAAGAATATTATTCATATATCTAAATAACACTTTGTAGTTTAAAAGTTCGGGTACCCGGTCTGGGAATTATAGACGGTCAATTTATTTCCGGAAAGATTATAATCGGGTTTTACGCAATACCTATATAAACAAACAGAAATGTCTCTCTCCAGTGAAATAATTCGTTGTGTGAATTTCGCGGCTCTCAAGCACAAAGATCAAAGGAGAAAAGACGCCGAGAAAACTCCGTATATCAACCATCCAATAGGTTAGTTGTCATAACGCTTAACTGTCTACTTAGACATGCTACAACAAATCACTTTTTGGAATGTCATGTTTTCGGATATGACATTTTTCGGATACCTTGTTGATTTAGCAGGATGATAATAATTCAGTGGAAACTGAATTAACGATCACTCACTGGTGAAGCCAATCATATCAAACTAGCAGTAGCTCAAGTATAGTAAATTTCTGTTCAAACTTTCCCAATAGTGTGGCCTATATAATCTGTTATAGTTTGGGTTAGTGCTTTAAATTAGAAAAAAGATTAGACAAAGTCTGAAAAGAATTAAATTTTAATTGAGTACAATTTGCATCTTTTTTCAGGTGTTGCTAACATATTAACAGAAGAAGCTGGTGTTGCGGATGTGCATGTAATACATGTATACTTATTCTTTTCATCTGTTAATAATTTTCAGGCATTATCATTTTTCCCGTGACTCAAAAATTCCGAATCTATCATTAACCAAGGTACCTTTTTCCAAAATAGGCAGGAAAAGACCTGAATTTTATCATTACAGTATTTAATGTAGCAATATCTTCAGTCAGATTAACAGTGATAGCAATATGACTTACTTTGTAGGCTGCAGTGCTGCATGACACTGTCGAGGACACTGACACTACTTTTGAAGAAATTAAAACAAATTTTGGATCTGAAGTTGCTGGTAGGTAAAATGAATTTCTTTCATTATGCTGTGAAAATTGGTAATACAGTCTTCACAAAAGAACAAAACTTTTTCAAGCACTGAACATCCAGTCTAGTGAGAATACAAACTTTACTGGACAGATTGAACTATTAGTGGACCAAAATGAGTATGCACACAATTTTATCCATTTTGAAATATATCGCATTTATAATCTGCATTCAGTGATTTGTTTGTTTGTTTTATTAACCTTAAATTTGTAGATATCATAAGTCCTCAACATTTGTACCACCCTTTGGAACTAAAATATGATCTTTTTATTTAGACAGGGCCCTAATTGCATTCTAGTGTACTGGGGTCACGCACCTTCAGGTAGGGGAATTTCTTGTTGTATTGAAGAAAAGGGGAAATTTGTCATTCAACAACAATACTATCGAAATCACTCTATAAAAAGTAAATACCAAGCTTTAACACTAGCTGTTATTTATTACATTTATTCAAGTATTTCCAAGACACGAGCTGTATAAAGGAAAGTTCAAAAAGCTTCTCTGGTAGGGGAAATTTTCCAGGAAACAGAGGGAAAATGTATGCAGTACAACCTCTGTAGAGCAAAACCGTATGGGAGCTGCAAATATTAGCCGTTGTTTAGAGGTTGTTACTCTACAGAGGTAAAGTAAATATCAGCTTAGGAAAATTTTGAAGGTGTTGTAATGGAGAGATTGTTGCTCTACAGAGGGTCGCTCTGGAGACCTTGTACAGTATTATTTGTGGAGGGGAATGGGGCAAAATTTCAGCCCCAGAAATCGTGAAATGAGGGCCCTGGGAGAATGTCTCATAATCTCATAACATTACGTACATTATGATAAGATGATCTTTGGAGTGGTCACTAAGGAACGTGTTACTCAGGCGTGTCAAATAGTTGGCCTCCTGACTTGTGAATCAGATTGGAATTCCACAATAGTTGGTCTCAAGATTCAAACATTTTGACTGGTCGTGAATAAGATGGCAACAATATCAATATATTTTGATTCGTTAAATAAATAACAGAGGTGACAATATTCCGAGCAAAATGAAACTTAATTGATGAAAATATCTCAAGAAATGGCAAAGTTACGATCAATTCAATCTGCTGTGAAGGATTTTCTAAGATATAAACTGAGTTAAATATGGAAGCCATGTGATTGTAGGCCCCTCATTTGGCAAAAGTGGTTGGCTGCGTATAATTTTCAGAATTTTCAATTTGGCTCTATTGACACCCCTGTTTACTGTACGTAATACAAAGTATACCGGAATGCCTTGTTTTTTATGTGTAAATATACATATATTTACAGAAATCGTCAGACAAGTTACAGATGATAAAAGTTTACCTAAGACGGAGTGTAAAGAACAACAGATACAGCTTGCGCCTCACAGTAGTCCGAAAGCCAAATTGGTAAAATTAGCTGATAAACTGTACAATTTAAGGGACTTACAAAGACAGGCACCAGTTGGCTGGTCCCCAGTTCGAGTACAGGAGTACTTTGAATGGTCTTCTAAAGTGGTTGCAGGTCTTAGAGGAACCAGCCAGAAGCTAGAAGATCAACTGGATGTTTTATTTAAAGAAAGAAACCTTTTATGAAAGAAGTAATCTTGACTTCATTTGTTTATTTATTTATTTATTCACATTTGAGTAATGCATCAGTATTTTGATGTCAACAATGTTAAAAATAATAAAAGCGTAAAGCTAAAAAAAGACATGTGTACGGTTACTTTACCAAACTGAATAAGGTAGTTTGCAAAGACATTATTTCATAATTTCTTAATCAAACCTGTCTGTTTTTTAGGTTCCCAATTTTTTCGTCGTTATTAACCGCAGTTAGTGACATTTATCTGTTGTACATACATGTACATATACATAATTATCATAAGTATCCATTGTCGTAATTAATGACTATATACAAGAACAAAAAGCTTATTTGGCACATTTTCTATTTATTCATTATTTGTATGCCAGTTTCAAGATTTGTATTTCGAGTTTTTTCTGCAAATATGACCCTAACATTAAACTTTAGAACAGTCTCTGGGCTGAAATGTCGATATCATTCTCAAAGTGCTTTATTTCCTTTTTAGTTTATATACTTGTTTAACAATTAATTTTTTATCAATTAAGCTCACAGAATAATATATGATCAGAATCATTTTTAGCCTGTCTGTTTTCGAAGAAAAAGTGGAGCTATTGACATGAAACTTCACAGAACAGATTTGTATTAAGTAACATATACACAAAGTATCTTGTTACAAACAAATGGTAATAACAATGACAAACACGTGGGAAATAAATACAAAGGATTTCATTAAGAGAAAATGAGTGGATAGATCTCACTGAGGTGGTGAATAGACAAGCCTTGGCACAGCTTTGAGATTGTAGACAGTTCTCAATTTTTTTCCACATACCCTATTATAAAAAGTATGAGATGGGGTATATTGGAATCACTCTGTCGGTCGGGTGGTCCGTCAATTCGCATTCTATTTCACGTATTCAAGTATTAGGAGCGAACAACTTCCATATTCCTGAAGCGATTGCATGGAAAGTTGAAATACATGTCATTACCATGAAGTGTAGATGTACAAGACACATGCCCATTGATCTACACATTCCAGAGTTATGTGCCCTTGAACTTAGCCATATAGTGTACTATGACATTCTTACGCTTTTGTGTATATATTGCCTTTGGCCTTCCCAAGCTGCCTCACAACATACAAATGTACATGTACTGCGTGGACCCTGTCATGATGATCAAGTGTATCTCATACTTGGAAAAACAGCCTATAAAACGCAGTATGTCTATAAATGTATATATCACTGATACATTAAAGATCATTTGTAATGATCGAGTTTGTTTCAATCATTCTTTCATTTCTTGCACTTTTTTATGGAGTAACACAAGGGAGGTAATTATGACAGTCTTGAGATTTGTCTTAGTATGAATTACGTCCCTTCCCTTATTTGTGATTAAATGTTATGTTGCTTGTGTTGTTGCATGTATTTCTGGGCTGCTAAAAGTAATTTGTGCTGAGTCATCTCGCATACAAAAACAGTACAGTACCACATCTCCAGAGCAGTCCTCTCTTGTGCAACATCCTCTTCAACAACAGCATGAGTTTTTCCCACTGCATGATTTAACTATTAATTTAACTTCTCTAGAGCAACAACCTCTCAACAACAACATACTTTTGCTACTCTCAAAGGGTGTCGCTTAGGATAGGTTAGGTTGCACTGTATATTATTCATTCGTCTTACACACCTATCGTAATATATATTTTTTACCTTCGAACTCTCTGTGCCATGATGTTTTAAGTTAAAAAATTGTCTTCTTAATTGTCAAAGGTACAATATCTGTCTATGAAAAGACCCTCTGTTTTAACTCTGAAAATGCAGATTAATTGATCTTTTTTAATCAAATGATAGTTCAGCTTTCCATAGCCGTCACTCGCTCAGTGTGCATGAATCTTTATGCAGAACTACATACTATGCTTATCTACCTACGCTGTCAGTTCCTAGTTCATGTTGTAGTGAAACTCTTAGTAAGTTTCCATGAATTTTATGCAGAACTACATACTATGCTTATCTACCTACGCTGTCAGTTCCTAGTTCATGTTGTAGTGAAACTCTAAGTAAGTTTCCATGTATTTTTATGCAGAACTACATACTACGTTTATCTACCTACGCTGTCAGTTCCTAGTCCATGTTGTAGTGAAACTGTATGTAAGTTTCCATGAATTTTTATGCAGAACTACATACTTTGCTTATCTACATACGCTGTCAGTTCCTAATTCATGTTGTAGTGAAACTCTATGTAAGTTTCCATGAGTATTTTCAATACATTGGTTACTACAATTTGACACTGTCTGGTTGTACAGAACTATGCTGACCTAGGCTGATAAGGTAATAATTTATGTTCATGGTTACTTGGTAGATCAAGCAATATTTCTGTATTTGCTACCATGAGGTATAATTCCCAAATATTTTCTTAGTCCTTCGATTTTGTGGTAGGAAACTTATGGGTCAAACCCTACCCTCTAAAAAAGGGTCAGCCCCTAAAAGGCGCATTTGTTTAATGATAAATGTGTCTATGTTTTCTTGTCTTAATTCACTCAAATTATACTCCCTGTCAAATAGTTATGCATGCTTTATTAACCATATCATGAAAAGTTTAAGGAAAATTCATGTTTCATCAGTTTTATTCAACGGGGTTGTGTAGAACACTTGTAATGATACTTATACCAGATTTAGCATTGTTTGTAATAATATTGAATAATCATTCTAAGAATAATCCATGCTGATATCAGATATACAGTCAAACTTGTATTAGTGGCCAACTCTGAATAAAGGTCACCCTGTGAATAAAGGCCATTTTTGCAAAATAACGAAACTGATTATCAATTAAGATCAAAATGACCTTTGAATAAAGACCACCTGTCAATGACAGCCACATTTTGACGTTCTGATATAGCTGCACAGAGGCTTTACATTTCTAAATGTTCAAGTTGAAAAATTAAGTTTTATGCCAAGTATTATACATTAGATGTTGAAGAAACAGATATTTATCATTGGCCTGATGCTAGCCGTGTTAGTAAAAAGCACGAAAATTGAGCCCAACGAAATTAGATGAAAATACAGTATGTTTTTTTAGCTGTGACGACAATCCACTAATGTCAAATAGGGGTTATGGATATCTGGAACAAATCTGACTGAAACATGTAATTGGTATGATAAATTTATCATGCTCAAGTACTATATATGTATCCGGTTGATTTAGTGTATTCTTCCATCATGGCTAAAAACATGGTCGAGCTATAGCAGTATGTTATTTGTTTTTATGAACTGACTGTATTTTTTTTGTTTACAACCCTATTAGCTCAGTTGGTAGAGCATCTGACTTTCAAGCAGGAGGTCATGGATTCGAGCCCCTTATCAGGTACATTATTCTTGATAAATATACGATAAAATATGAAAATTTATCATTTGAATAATACCATCATGTTTGTATTATTTGCAAATGTACATTAAACAATACGTTTATGAAACAGTTAAATGGGGACAACAAAGATAACCATTGAAATGAAACAGATAATTTTTTAAGTGTCTCCTTTTTCTGCGAGTCTTTCCAGCCTTTTACTTTGTCATTTACTTCTTCCTTTTGCAAAGACAAGTATTTAATTTTGAATCAACATCATACTAATCACTTCAAAATATACAACCCTTTCCACTTATAGAACAGTACGCATTATACACATGTATAATGGCCCCATGGAACAGCGATAACCGATATATAAGCGAGATATCGATCGTCTGCTGAATTTCAACAACAACAACTATGACAAATTTATAAATATTAGTAAAAAATAACATAAATTATGACGCTCTAAATTCTTATTTAAAATAAATATATATCATTGAGAATGTTATTGAATTCTATAAATAACCATTTGCACCTAAGGGTTTACTTTGTGTTACAATATTTTAAATACAGGTTTAAGTTACCCATATGTGGTCATTTGTTCAGATTTTATATACTATTAGACAAAGAAAGAAAACATCACTATCCCGGCTGTGTAATATATTTGCAATTATGACGATCTAAATATTAATTGAAATACATGAACATGATATCAAATAATGCGTAAGACATTAAAGATTACTGAACTTGTTGCACCTAAGAGATGAGTTGTCTAGTTATTTTGTAATTAAGAGAAATGTATGCAACTCCTCCTTGTTTCTACTAGTATATAGAAAAAGTGAGGGCTATCGATTAACCCCTTGAGGAGAATTCTTCCACATGTTAAAACCGAATTTCTTATCATTTGTCACCTTTATTCAAAAAAGCGCCACGTCTGTTTCATTTATTTTTCATCATCTCATAATCATATAAAGGTGTCTTTCAACACTTCTGATTAGTCACTTGCATCCGACACTAGCTTGTTCGATAAACGTCATTCCCTAATGTAAAACAAATGTTATTTCCATCAAGATAGTTTCTTTACTGACAATGGCGATATGATGCTCAATATTATTTCCTGTATTATTATTGCAATTTATTGTATTGTTATGTAACAGTATTGCTTCATTATTCTAATAGCTACATCATTGATTAAATATATTATATGATATTGGTAGTGATGTTTAGTAAATGCTCAGTGTTTTATAAGAGAGACTAGGTCAATATAGAGGTTAACTGGGCCAGTATGAGAAGACCAAGGTCAATGCAAAATCAAAATCCAAGCATGTTGATTGGCTGAGAAAGAGGAACGATATGACATAGAAATGGGCCCAATCTTGAAAAAGGTACCCACTCAGACCCTCGGAAGCTCGTTTCATATCCGAAAGCTGTTTGCTTCCTATGACATTTGTTCTGTTTTGGTGTAGCGCAACATTTGAGAGATTTTAACGCCGTGTTTACTGAAGCACATTTGGTGTCATCAGACGATCATTAACAGTAAATTGTGAGACAAAAATGTATAATGTCTTTATAATATCCCCTCTCGTAGTTGGAACACATACAATGTCATATACATGTAGTTAATTGATAAAATTCTCATTAATCAAGCGATTTCATATTTGCTTTATGAACCTCGGGCAAAGGCAATATGAAATCATTTGATTAATAACTTAGTGTAATGACATTAACAATGCAAATGTATATTGTTTTCAACAATATTATTATGTTATTGTATTATAATACAATGTTGTTATTTTTGTATACATTGCAACATGGTCTGTTTTCTTTCCTTATTTTTGTTACTAATAACATTATTTTGTTGGGCGTACAAAGAGATGTTTGTCTTGTATGTGAATATGTAGAGTTTTGTATACGAGTGTCTATACACTGGAGCATGAACTTTTTTGTAACTAAAGTCGAGATGGAAATCTTAATGACCGTACTGCCCTCCATTGTCAACACATTTCTACGAACGGGAAATTTTCAATTGATGTTTAAGTACTGGTGAAATACTACCGTAAGTAAACTGTAAGCAAGCATTCTAATTCAGGTCTTACTAATATGCTATATCATTTACAAGGGGGGGGTGTATATATATATGTAACTATTTGTATTTCACTATATTATCTCGATTGTTGTTGACTTATTTCATATGTAATAGATACCGTAGCATGCTATTCAACTTCCGATGTATTCCGCTCGTATGTTGTATATGTTTGTATTGTACTTCTTGATTTATTGTGTCTTTAAAACTTTGTTAAAGATATGCGTACCTTTCAAACGAATAAATCAAAAAAGTAATTTCATTTTATCCATTTATTCTTAACCAGGTAAAAAATAAATAATTAACAATACAGGTATAAGTATTCAAAAGCATTAAGAATTTGGAGTAACATAGCAAATAAAGTTTGATTTACAAAAATACAACAAACATTGCTGCTGTATAAGAGGAAACTAATCACAGAAAATCGTGAATTGTTTGACAAAACATATGGCGCTCATTACGTGTTTAAGAAAACAGTATTTAGCAAATATAATTTTAACAACTTCGTTTTTTTAACTGTGTATCATCTATATGCAATTTTTTATTATCTTTTTACGTATGGTCACCGATAGTTAAGAGGATACTGCGGTAACTTTATATTTGCTATTCCTGTTGTCAGTCAGTTGTCTGTATAAAATTTAAATAATTTTTAAGGCTTTGTCAAACTACCTTGTTGTCCGAGTAATTTTAAAGTTAACATTTTGATAGTACTAACACGGAAAAGTATGCTAAGTAAATTTGAACATGCATGGATAGCAAAAATGCATTTATTTTGAAAGCTCTTCATATTTTATATGATCTAATTTGGTAGATGTAACGTTTATGGGCATCCATGTATATTTTGATTTATTGTTTGTAAAAAAAAACCTGTTTATAATTAGTTTAAAAAAAACTGATAAGGATTATGGTTTAGCGGAATTACTTGGTGGATGTCCATGTTTTGATAGAAACAGACGCCAGATGAGAAAATTAGCGAATTCATTATCGCCTGCAGCTTCTAGTTCTAACAAAACAAAACATAACGTGTATACCCCAAATACAGGAAAGACACCATTAAACACTAGTTAATAGTCAAAACCAACCACCAGTGCTCACATGCATGCACACACAGCTACATAAAATTGCAGTTGCTTAAGGGGGGTGGGAGTCTAGAACAGGTTCTTCCCAAGAAAGATTGTTGGATGAACTGTCCGCGTCATGTGACTCTGATCTTTGAAAACGGGCATAAATCCGATAAGAAAAAATTTAAATAAATATACCATATATTCCACTGACTAATTTTCTTTGTAGCCTTTTATGGTAAAAATCAGCTTAGCAGGGAATGAAGCAAATAACTTAATACGCATATATAGTAAATTTCGACATCTAAATGGATACAACATAATGATCTTTCCATGAACTACTGTTGATCTCTACATAATATAGTAGTCACATATTCAGGAATCACCTTGAGACAGACAGGAAACCGCCAAATATACAAGGATACACTTGATTAACTAGTAAGGAGGGGGGGGGGGGTGCTATACGATTGCAAGTGAATAAGTTGGATAGTCGTGAAAAAATTGTGTGTTTTTTTACTTTTCTTTATAATTATCAACGGTTCCGTAATCGTTCATGTAAATATCAGAAAAAACGTGGTGTAAGATAAAAGCTATCAAAACCAATCTCGTTATAACAAGAACTTAATAAAATTCAATGATTATCACTTGTTTTACAATTACAACATCTCTCCATGAACCAACAAACAGTTCTTTGTCCGATATATCTCTAACTACACGCATTCTGTTCAAGTGTACAATACTATAAATCTTAATTGATCAATATAATCAAGCAGAGAGTGCCGACTATAATCAATAAGATAACCAATTGGATAAAGAATATTCAGGGGCCGTTATGTGCTTGTGATACTAACATCAGATACATATTAAACACTTGATAAATTCATCAGGAACTGTACCAAACTAATTCCTTAAATAATTACATTTAAAATTTCTGCCCCCCCCCCCCATCTTATAAATTTAAATATATATGCAAAACGGCTTTTATCGATTGTTTAATTTACATGATGATGTTTTGTCTGTTCAGTGGTATGTCTTACAAAATCAGCCGGAAGACAGCCGAAACTAGTTTCTACACGAAATTCAAGGAAGTTATATAATCATTCGTTTGGTAGTTATTTTAAGTTCAGACAGCTGAACTACTGCTGCTTTGTAAACCACACTATACATTTGATTTAGAACTTTCTTGAATATTTATTGTGAACTAACGTTATTGTAAGGTAAATTGTATGCGTTTCTTGATCTTATTTTAAGATAATAACATGCTGTCGGAAAATATTATTTGGTCAATTAATAAGCAGAGCACTATACTCAAATTTGTATTTGCTTGGATGTTGATGTTCTGTTAGTTACATATGACATACATATAAATACCATAATGTAAGTATGTATTTCATCTGAACGGTTTATGTACTTTTCCATAAATGATATAAAAACATTTGCTCGAGTGATTTCCATGGTATGCATTTGGTTGTCGTTCATCAACCGGAAATAAGAAGATTGAGTCGCATGACTTCTATGGTGTGCATTAAGATATGGTTTCTTAACCCGAAATAAGAATATTTGCTCGAGTGATTGCCATGTTATGCATTAGGTTATCGTTTATCAACCAGAAATAAGAAGATTTAGTCGCGTGACTTCTATGGTGTGCATTTAGATATGGTTTCCTGACCCGAAATAAGAAGAATTGTTCGATTGAGTTCCATGGTTTACATTTTGTTGGCGTGTATCAACCAGAAATAAGAAGATTTAGTCACGTGACTTCTATGGCGTGCACTTACAGATGGTTTCTCAACCGGAAATAAGAAGATTTGCTCGAGTGATTTCCATGGTATGCATTTGGTTATCGTTTATCAACCAGAAATAAGAAGATTTAGTCGCGTGACTTCTATGGTGTGCACTTAGATTTGAATTATTGAACCGAAATAAGATGATTTGCTCGAGTGATTTCCATGCCGTGGTATGCGTTTGGTTATCGTTTATCAACCAGAAATAAGAATATTAGTCGCGTGACTTCTATGGTGTGCATTTAGACATGGTTTCTTGACCCGAAATAGGATAGAATTGTTCGATTGAGTTCCATGGTTTATATTTTGTTGGCGTGTATCAACCAGAAATAAGAAGATTTAGTCACGTGACTTCTATGGTGTGCACTTAGATATGGTTTATTAAGCCGAAATAAGAAAATTTTGCCGAGTGATTTCTATGTTGTGCATTTTGTTATTGTTTACTGAATAGACGTAAGCATATTTGGTCGCGTGACTTCTATGGTGTGCACTTACAGATGGTTTCTCAATCGGAAATAAGAAGATTTGCTCGAGTGATTTCCATGGTATGCATTTGGTTATCGATTATCAACCAGAAATAAGAAGATTTAGTCGCGTTACACTGTATGGTGTGCACTTAGATATGCTTTATTATACTGAAATAATAAGATTACCTCGAGTGATTTCTGTGGTGTGCATTTTGTTATGATTTACTGACATGAAATAAGAAGATTTATATGGTGTGTATTTGATATGGTTTACTGACGTCAAATAAGAATATTTGGTCGCGTAACTTCTATGGTGGGCACTTAGATACATCCATTATTCCGAAATAATAAATTTTTGGTCTTCTTGGAAACTTAAAACAGAATCAGTGATTACGAATAAATAAGTATTATGTATCTTCCACTTTCATTTGTAAAGTGTACAATGTATTAAGAAATGTACTTGTTTGTTTCTATTTCAGGAACAGTTTGAGTTTTGCTTTCACAGCGTTAAAGCCCACTTGGACTTAAACGACACCTACTCCAACTTTGTCCTATAACATTGTACAGGGGATACATATCTACAGTTAGGTGTAAATAAACAATATCAAGAGATATAAAGACAGTAACAATGCAACGTTTTTTCTGATTACGTTGTGAAGCATACAGAAACTGTTTAGATATGTAGTGTAGCACTCAATCAAATAATCTGATATTTAACATAATACAATTCAAATACGACATAATACATGCATTAACAAAACTAAATACTAAGCATTGTAAATATGACGTCGGTCACGGGTATGTGACCCTTTAACCACGGTGAAATTCTGAAATAATTCAGTTGGCTTGTTTACAGCTTGATGTGAGTTTGTTAGTTACATTGTTATAAGGGAACAGAAGAACGAGTATTAAATTAAACTCAACGCACATGTTGCGGCGTCATTCTACGCTGCAGTAATTGATGCCATCACACATCTTCACGTGACTATAATAGCTGGATCACATGACTGTTGAAATGGCGGTACTCCAAGAAGAAGCTTCAAGACAAGTTTATTAGAAAAAAAAGTGGCATTACAATTATGATTTAGGTTCAGGTAAAACATCAGGGGCCACAATTATATGATATTATTTTCTTACAAATATAGACTTTCTCATTAGTGTTGTTTGTAACAAAGACGAGGGGAGATAACTGTGGTTTGTTTACATGTAAACTATGACTTTTTTTTTGTTACTTTTATTTTTGTTATTATTTTTTACTTTTATACTTACATATATATGTGTGTGTTTGAAAATAGCTATTCTGATATGAGTATGTCAAAACAAATATAAAAATGCACAAAGTCCAGCTAAAATCTTGAGTAAATAAATCGTAAATAGATCAATACATACACATATAGTAAAATATAGCATTTAATCAGTTTTCCACATCAATATGACTGAAAATCTTACGATAAAGATCAACCAGTCTCAACGAACACATTCTAGGTAAAATTTGACAAGAATCACTAGTGATATTATTTGTAGTGATTGCTTCATAATTTTGATACTAATGTAGATTCGATTTGATTAAAATTTGGTCATTCAAGCATCATATACTAGCGCAAATAATGAAACAAATAACGTCCACTGAAGTATATATGTATATTATTTATATGTGTGTACTGACTACTCGAACATGGAGTAATTGATCCTTATCAAATTTTGAGTAGTACATGTCTATTATCAACTAATACACGTAAATAAACAATTAACGTATCATATACAACAGTAGATTAACAAAATAACTGCTATAATATATCAACTAACGCGATGACAAATCTTACATTATTGTTTTTATTATTTTATTTTTTCTTCATATTTATTGTTGTAGTTGTTCATAGATAGTTAAGGTAAATTTCACTTATACAAAAGTATAACATTACAATGCTACTGTTTGCTTTTACTTAGGAACATCAGCCTCTGTTATTCCCTTTACACGCAGTTGGTCTTTTACTTTTGCGCTGTACCCTCTCCATCTGTGAACGTAAACATGCAGTAAATATTGTTCAACAGACTTCAGTATCATAAACAGGAATTAGTCATACATTTAGATAGTTCATGTTTATTATACTTTTTACTATACAATGTTACCACCATAATAAATTTACCTACACAATGCTGCCATCTAGTAAACATACATGCATAATAGGTGTGAGATGAGATGTCGAGTATAAATATGTTTTACATCGAGTAGACGTATGGGGACATCCAAATCAATCAATTTATAAGCGTTGATTAAAAATCTTGAACGTTATGTGAAAAATAATAATGTACAAAACAAACTTTTACATGTGTCTTTTATAATCTAAAGATGATGTATTTTTCTATTGATTAATTGACAATAATTAGGCTTTGTCATGTTCATGAAAATAATACATTTCTGTATATTGACATTCAATGCGTCATAATCATAGATTAACAAATATAGTTGCTTGAGAGTTATAAAAGCTAAAGTTGATTAAAATATTTACCTTAATATGCTGCAATGAATGAAAGAAGTACTAATCAGTTGTTAACAAAATCAACAGTAAGCGTTTATCAATAAATGAATACAAAATGTAGTACAATATGGAAAGTATCAAGTACTGAACAGTATTTAATTCCACGATATAAACAGTAAAACTTAATAATTGACGCGTCCATACGAATCCTTATAATTGCACATGCACATGAGAGTACATGCCCGGATATAGATTATGAGAACCTGACGCATAAATGTTTCAAATAAAGAATCAAACATTAATTTACTACTGTCGGTACAGATATATCTCGGTATTTTGCTGTCATAACGTTTACGACAAAACTATTACTCGTTTTATATACATGTAGTTGTTATCAATTTTATTAGTTTTTAATACATTATTGAAATTGTCAGCACACTGTCTAAACAGATAGAAACCAAATATGATATAATGTTCAAAAAGGGAACACTCACAATGATGGTTTTTCACTGAAAATATAAGAAGCAGAGTCCATGTTAATTGCTTTTTTACAAATATATATATATATATACATATATGTACTGATTAACAATGATTATGAAAAATTGATCTAGGTTGCGGACTCAATACAACACAAGGTAACAAATTGAAAAAAAAAATTATCAATAGTTTACTTTGCAAATAAAACCGGCATTAGGTTTTAAATACCATATCGTAACAATTTATTAAACAACACTTACGTGAATATATCTATCCCGTTCGTAACAATACGTCCCATTTTGTTGATGGTAAATAAGAGTCTTCGATCAAATGCCAGTTTCTGCGTATTAAGTATAAGTCGGCCATCTCCAGATTTATCGGTATATCCCGTAACTTCATCTCCTTCAAAAGGTACTCCAGGATTCAAATTCATCTTCTGAATAAAAAAAACAATAATTTCATTGCGTCATCATGAACTCAAAGAAGAGTATTTTAAAGGAGTTGAAGTTAAAACAGCACATTCGTATACAACTGTAAAACTCAATGTCGAATTTATGAATAATTTTAAAAAATACAAAAAGGCGAATACGTCGTTCATGCATATTCCGTTACTTCATCTTAACAATCTTCTAAAGCATTTCGAAAGGTTAATTAGAATACAAAATTGTTGGTAAATTGATACCGGTATTAGCTACAATGTATCATATAAGTTTTAGTTAAGCAGTACGTTTAAAGTGTGTAAAATGTCCTTACAAAGAGAACACTGTTCTTTTTTATATTAATATAGTTATGATATAACATTTTCAAATAAATGAAATAAAAAATAACCTGAATAAAACATAATAAGAAACAAAGGACACATTGTAGGTAAAATAGACGATTCGCAAACAGAATGTAGTGTATCTTTTGCAAATGTAGTGTATCTTTTGCAAATGTAGTGTATCTTTTGCAAATGTCGTGTTTCAAACAAATGAAATGCAATTCCACCGATTGCGTTCCTTTGTCGAATTTAAACTTCAACTCGATGTAGCTAGCATGTTGCTCTATTCTAAATGTACCATCAGGCTGATATGTAATTATTGTAATATAATATCTAATGTAATGGGCCAATCTTTTGTGCAAAATATGTTAAAAAGTGGAAGAAATGCCGTTGTTATAATTATGTAGACTATACGATTTACTGTCTAAGAATTGCCACACTATCTCGTTTGTTCAATATTTAAAAGTGCACATAATATCAAATTATAACTATTGAACATCGTCAAACAATATAATGATGATACGAAATCGTTAGAAATGCTTACACAAGTATTGTTTGATAAACCTATTGACTTAATGTACATACTTATACAAAATAAACTGTATACATATATAATTATTTGTTCGTGTTATATAGAGGATAATAGTAAGTCATAAACCATGTACGTACCTCCAAAGATTATACCGCATGTAGGACATTTGATTGTTCTTTTTTTACTCATCTGATTGACATCACATACGTGTCCGCATGCACATATAAACTAAATTATAAAGATATGCTTTTTACGATTCAATCATAAACATGCACATACATTGTGTGACAGATTTCGGTGAACAAACATCGTAGGTGTAAACATATGTACAGCATAGCACCAATAAAGTACATAATAACAACAGTAAATGGTCTCACTCTACGTCATTTTACGTTTGCAAATTGTCTATTTATGACATTATGAACATAATCAAAACATCATTATAAAAGACAGCGGGTTCTATTCGAAGCTTTTAAACTAAGACACTTCGTTGTAATGCACTGCATATATAGAATAACACGTTTCAAAATAAATACATATAAAAATATCTTACACCGTTTTTCGCCATCAGTTCGTCGATTTTACTCTGGAAGTTTTATATTTGGAATGTTTGCCTTTGTAAGTGTAACATAATCAATGGTAAGTGATAATTGGCCTTTTTTCTATATTCGTTTTATGTCATCTCGTTTAGTTTTCAATTTTGACACTGACGCTCTTTTTCATGTGCAGTATTAAAACAGCAAGTTGCACTGATAGTTAGCGTCTTTTCCTGGGAAAATAAGCTTTATTTTTTCAGAAAACCCAGATGTGCAACATATTCATAACATAATGTGTACGAAATGTTATCATAACTGTACAACCCCCCCCCCACACACACACACAAAACAAAGACAAAAAACCCAGAACCATTCATAAGTAGACAATAGTACTTTTTCTTGGGTTGACAGTTGTCGTTTCAGTTCTTTTATTTCCATGCCCTCTGTTTTGTTTGAACTTTCATAATATTCCTCGTCATCTGGAAAACACATCTGATACTTCACTCACAAATTCTTATATCCGATATCTCAATAACACAAACAAATAATCAATATCATTAATTTCCGTTGGGGATTTAATTACTTAGATTTCGTGGTTCGGCTCATCCATTTTATCAATACCTAACAATCGTAAAATGATGGAAACACAATTTGGTCAAAGTTCTATATTTCCAAAATATCAAAATACACGAATTAACTTCCCTACGAAAAAGCCAATTTGGAAAAAATAACACGAACATTGAGCCTTATGAAAATAAATGAAACCACAGTAATTACCTATTTGTTAAATTAAATGTCAATTTGTATATTTCTTAATATTAGATATTCTAAAAATATTCCATTTCTTATTTATAATTTTTGATATGTATATAATTATATTAAAACACAGCATACATATAACCTACCTTGCTCGAATTGGGTGTTGTCAGAAAGGTTGCAAATAGGACGTTTCTCTTTGAGCAGAATTTGTATCAGTCTGCTAGGATGAAATGTGTATCTGTCAATGACCTCTTGACATGGATAGATTCTAACGTGTCTCGAATCTGGAATAATTTTGGCTTTACATCAACGGCCTGCATGAAAAGCCTATGGATCTCGTCTTCACTTCTGACATTTGAAATTATAGTAGTAAAGTCAGACCCAATCATTCGGAGATCATCAGATAACTTCTCTATTTTATCATCATTTAAGGATTTCTTTAAACCTGCATGCTTGATTATGCGGTTTTCTTCATCAGTTGCATAATTATGATACTACATCTTTCACGAATTGTCGCACATCATTTACTGTTGTTTCAAACATGTTATTGGACAGTTCTGACTGAGAGGAAATCAACACAGTTTTCATATATATTCTCTAAGTCTTGAATATTTTCAAGAAACCGAGCTAGCTCTCGAGTATCTTGGAATTCCTTGGATGCGTCAGTTATATACTTGTGTTAACAAGATTTATGATGAAACAACATACATTCTCCACATCCAAAACATTTGTGATCAGAACAGTAGAGACGTACTTCTTGTTGTGTGTGTTCTGCACACGTTTTAAAATGAACTGTAAGGTCATCTTCGTTGCTTTCAGATGCAACTCGCAGTACATGGTGATGATTCGTCTTTACTCTAACATGGTTGTTAAAACATACTTGACAAATATAACATCTACATCCAGAACAATATCCTACTGATGCCGTATTTTCACACATTTCACAGGAATCTTACCGCCTACCTCAAAATTAGTCTTCTCTGACTCCGCCATAGTTCTACAATGAAAAATAAATCTATAAATCTTAAACTTCCGTCTTAATTTCATCTTAAACAGAAACATTTTAAAGCTAAATGTCATTGTGTTATTGTTCATTTCTGTTTTCAATTATGTTGAAAACTGGTTTACTGTTCATAGCCACTTTATTAGTTTCCTTCTTTCCCTTAAGTAACCATTGTTTGTGTGTTCATCGTTTTCAGTATGAATACTGAATATGATTTTATCTTACACTGTGAACAATGGTTCGTTAAATGCGGTTAGCCATTGATTACAAATAAACACAACACTTCGGAATGTGTACAAGTATAATACTTAGGAGATGTCATAAATCAGTACATATTAATATTATGAACCTTTTTTATCATGTTATACATATTACTGTTTTGTATTGTAACAAATATAAATGAATGGAAACTGGCAGAGCTTGTTGAAATTAGTTTCGAATAATGCTCATCCTTATTTAAAACATTTGTAATCAAAGCACTGAGGGTACCGTCAGAAAGGAATACTTAAATGTGTCAGATAGTATTTGAAAGATGAGCATTAACAAATCTTAACCAACTCCACAATGTTATATGTACAAACATATGTTTGGACTAATTATGTAGTTTCACCCAAAGGAAGAGTCATTGTTGACTCTTGGTAATGAAATCATTTGGTAGCGGTCCACTTGTTATGCCGCTATTTCTGTTAAAACTAATAGTCTCTATTTTTTCATGTCATTGGAAATAGTTTCTTCATAGTATTACTCTTTAAATGTTTTTTTTTTCATGTCCTAAGAAATTGTTTCTTCATAGTATTACTCTTTGAATGTTTTTTTCATGTCATTGGAAATAATTTTCTTCATAGAATTACTCTCTATATGGTTTTTTTTCATATCACTGGTAATAGTTTCCTTCATAGTATTATTCTCTTAATGTTTTTTCCATATCATTGGAAATAGTTTCCTTCATAGCATTACTCTTTAAATGTTTTTTTTTCATGTAACAAATCAAATTTTAGACGACCCCACCTTGGCCTTAATCTACTGTTAACATACCCCCAGTAAACAAGACAGTCATAAAGATGTCGAAGCCATTTAAGCAAATGGTATACCTGTTTATATTGTTTATAATTTTCTGTTTTATTGTTTGGAGAATTTGTCTTCACTAGTGGTAATATTGTACACATGTACAGGGAAGAAGAAATACCAATTTGGTTTAACTATTTTCATGCGGCTAAATTTTTTCAACATTCAAACTCTCCTGATTCAGATCTATTTGTATTGTATCTTTGATAGCACATGGAACTGGGATGGACGAGATTACAACTTTTTAAATTTATTAAATGGATAGTTTAGAAATAAGCTCATTAAATGTAAGAGCTTTAGGTAACATAGATAAAAGAACAAAGATATTTGAATGGTTGAAAAACAGCCAAATATATTTCCTACAAGAAACTCACTCTTCAAAAACGTTCACATCAATCTGGGAACAGAACTGGAAGAGTAAATGTTTTTTCAGTGGTTTAAAACCTAACAGTGAGGGCGTAGCTATTTTAGCCCACCCCAGCTGTGATATTGATTTCAATAACAAAAGAGAAATTGTAATTGGGAGACTCATAGCATAGAAAAAAAAAATCTTATAAATACCTGTAGTGTGGTCGACATCTGGCGATACAAACACCCACAAAAAACACAATTTACTTGGCATTCAAATGCAAAACCAACCATCCATTGCAGGTTGGACTACTTTTTAATCTCTGTATGGCTAAATCCGTCAAAAAACATGCATCCAAACTTCATACAGAACAGATCACTCATTTATTAAAGTGGAAATACAAACATTAACATCACAAAAAGGAACTGGATATTTTAAGATAAACAATTCATTACTTTTAGAAAATCAATTTCAAATACAAGTACAAAATACGATTACAACAACAGCGAACGTAATAAAAATTGCGCACCCGATACACTCTGGGAAGTCATAAAGGGAAATATAAGAAATGAAACCATCAAATATGCCGCATATAAAAACAAAGCAGAAAAAAGAAGAAAACAGATTATTACAAGAAATTAATGATTTGGAAGATGAGCTCGCACAACAAAACATAGACGTTGAAAACATTACAGCTATCATAACAAAAAAAAAACTATTCTAGATAATATCAACGATAAAAAAATAAACGGACAAATATTAAGATCAAAAGCTATTCACGTAGAACAAAACGAAAAAAATTCTCAATATTTTGCAAATTTAGAAAAAACATAGATCACATAAAAAAGCTGTACACAAATTAACAGTCAATAGTAAGGAAATAACCAACAACGATGATATACTTAATGCAGAAGTAGACTATTATACCAAGCTATATAGTAAAAAACAAATAAATTCTTAACTAAACCAATAAACACCCTTGATGAAACAGAAAAGCAATCATGTGAGGGGCTCATTAGAGAATATGAATGCAAACTAGCGATTAAAGAAATGCAAAACAATAAAAGTCCGGGCTCAGACGAATTGAGGTTAGAGTTTTATAAAATATTCTGGAACTATATCAGTCAGTATTTAATAAATTCATTAAACCAGTCTTTTGAGATAGGAACACCAACCCAACTTCAAAGACAAGGAATTATTACACTCATCCCCAAACCAAATAAAGATCTTAATCAAATTTCAAATCGGCGTCAAATCACCCTGTTAAACATAGATCATAAAATTGCAACTAAAGTTATCGCAAATAGAATTAAAAAGATCCTACCATCAATAATAAGCAGTGACTAAATTGGATTTATGCAAAATAGATACATCGGAGAAAATGTCAGGACAATATTTGAAGTTATTGAATACGTCCAATCTAAAAATAAACCTGGTTTGGTATTTTTTGCAGATTTCGAAAAGGCTTTTGACAGTCTTGGTCACCTTTATATAATCAAATGTTTTGAAAGATTTAATTTTGGAACATATTTAACTAAGTGGATCAAATTTTTCTACTCAGATATATGTAGCATTATTATCAACAATGGCCACTTGTCCCAACCATTCAACATAGAAAGAGGTGTCAGGCAAGGCTGTCCGTTATCAACCTCTATTTTTATCATCTGTTTAGAAATATTATCTAACAATATCAAACTGAATGCGGACATAACAGGTACACAGATAAATGAACATGAAATTGATGTATCAAAAAATCATTCGAAGCGCTAACTAATACTTTAGATAAATTTAGCCTAAACCTCAACATATCCAAATCAACAGTTCTAATAATTGGGTCTCTAACAAACACTTCCATAAAAATTCCAATGAACCTCAGAACAACCTTAGGCATTACATTTACAAATAATAAATTGACAAATTCAATTCTAAACATAGAGAAAAAGATTAAGGAGTTTGAAAATTGTTTAAAACAATGGCAACATCGTAAATTAACATTAATGGGTAACATTACAGTAATTAAAACATTTGCTGTCCCAAAACTCAAATTCCCTCTTACTGTCCTACCATAACCACCTGCAAAAACAATTAACTACACACAGTCGTTAATATTCAAATTTTTATGGGATGGAAAGCCCGACAAGATAAAGAGACAAACATTGTACCAGCCGTATGAAAATGGCGGATTAAAATTAACAGAATTGAACTCATTCATAAATGCAATCAAATGTAGTTGGGTTAAACGCTATACAAATGAAAAAAATAAAAGCAAATGGAAAATATTCTTTGATATCAAATTGTCAAAATATGGACAAAAACTATTATTTGATAGCAATTTAAAACAAACTGATAGCAAGATTACAGACTCTGAATTTCTAAACGAAATCATTGAAGCATGATTTCTTATCAAATCTAGATTTGAAAAAATAAACAATACCAAAATACAACCATGCAAACTGATTTTATGGAATAATTCCGAAATTAAAATAAACTCAAAAAACCTTCTTCTACAAAACATGGTATGATAAGGGAATAAAACTTTTAGAGCAATTATATGATTATAGAATCAACTCATTTTATTAATTCGAGCAAATACAATTTCTTTATGAAATTCCACGCACAGACTTTTTAAAACACACCGCATTAATAAACAGCATACCTATACCTATTAGAGAGAAACTAAAGACAGATTCAATAAATTACAATAACAGTAATGATTCACTTCTTGAAAGAATAGCCAATAAAAAGAAAATAAATAAATTATTATATGATATACAAACTGAAAACAATGATCAATTACATACTGAAACAAAATGGAACAATTTGTTAAACGATGGTGACATAAATTGGGAAAAAAATCTATGTTCAACCGATAATATCAATAACCGACGTCACCTTAAGTAACTTCCAATATAAAAGTATTACTAGAAGTATTGCAAACAAAAAATATCTCCTTATCTTGTAAATTAGTTAATTCAAGCCTATGTGTATTTTGCAACAGTTACGTTGAAACAATAGAACATCTATTTTATGAATGTCAAAAGCAAAAACATACATTTCCAAATAAATAAACCAACTGCTTTAATTGGAGATGTAAACATAAAACTAAAGAAAAAAACAAATAAACTTCATACTAATAGTAGCACAACAAATTATTTATAAAATGCGGTGTAGGCCAATGTTACCACAATATAACATATTTAAACATTATTTAAACTTAAAATTGAATACCGAAAAACACATTGCCTTAATGAATAACAAATACGTTATTTAAAGAATTGAATGGGATCCATCATTAAAAAACAACATCCATCATTCAATACGAATATGAATATAATTAAAAAGATATATACTATTCCATGTGCAAAGAACAATCTAAACTCTTCACTTAAAAATAGTATTACAAAGAAATACAGTTTTTATTAATATTACATTTACTTAAGGCCTTATCTTCCCTGTACTAGTGGCTTTTTTGTTTTGTTTGTTATACATGTACCTGTATTGGGAAAACTTAATCTGCTATTGTTTATATATTGGTATTATGAATTATTTTATGCTTGTACATTGAAGAAATAAATAAATGAAAAAAAAAGATAAAAGACTTACGGACTTGATTTTTGTAGCCACGCATACATACATATTTTGTTACAAACAGATTTGGGTCATATGTAAAATCTTGAGTCACAATCATTTCACTGATGATTAGTCATAAGTCATAAACCTAGTTTAAGCCCATGTAATTTTGATCCAGATCCTTTTAATGCTCTGTCCCCATTTTTTGTTACGTCAGTTACGTTTTCTGGGTTATGGTTTGTGGGTAACATATGTGAGCATATGTATTGTCTTGAATGCATTAAGGAAATAATAAAATACTGCGAACTGAACCGATATTTACCATGAGTGACCATATTGTGCTTATTAATAAATTACAATGTGCACGCTAATACCATTTCACACGAGTGCGCTCGATATAAGTATTATATGAGTATGTACATAATTCTTTATTTGTCCAATATCAGAGCTTACACAAAAGCAATCATCGATGTAAGTTATTATAATTCAACGATATCTCAACAAATATTTAAAATAACTTCACCCATCATGATTGAGTGCGATTGAAGAGTTGATTTAAAGGTACCTACCGTAATGACTTTTAAGCAGTTAAATTAGCACGCTATTTTATCTATTTATCTGGTCATAATAATCCAAGGAAATGGATTCCTGCTACATTTTTTGAAAGCCAATGGTCTTCTTTAGTGACTTTTAATGAGTATTGTGTATTTTAAAAAAATAGGAAAGATTATCAATAGGAATTACTTGATTTTCATAGGGAACTAGAATGATTAAGTCGACGGATGCCTTTAAGAATGATAAATTGTTATGGTCAATGAATTGTGTAATCCTATCGAAATGATTTAAGTTACATGTAAACCTCAAACTGCCCATTATGTAAAATAATAAATATATTGGAGTGTCTTCGGCGCTATGCGCCTCAAACACTCCAATATTCTACATAATGGACATTTTTCGGCTTATATCTATTACATAATATATTGATAATAATATTACACTAATGATTAAAGTTGATAATGCCAACTAATAGAAAATGCGTATAATAAAAGTTAAACGAATTTAACGACAACGCTGATCGAGAAAGCATAAATATCACATCAACTATAACCACAACGTACGGTATCGCCAGGTACGGAATCGATAGATTTTAACACCTTTTATCGACGGGAGATAATTATTACTCGACTCTATCATATCAACATGTTTACATCGGACATTTTACTGTGATTATACTCAAATTATTCCCTGGAAAGCGGTATGTTTATCAATTTATATTATTAGTGTTAAGTGTATATATTATAATTGAAGTGATTCAGTTATATAACGATGTATCAATAAGAGATGTTCTATTTCGAGGACATTCTGATCAATGGATTCTTACACATAAACAGGCTCATTGAATTGAAGACGAAAGTACCTTATCCGAGTTAAACCTATGTTTTTTCTTTGGTGATCGTCCAAAATGTAAATATATGCAGTATTTAGTCATAACTTATGAAAATCTAATGAATTGCTAAATAGTGTTGAAACCGAAAGTGCTATTTCAAGTTAGAACATGTTACACTTTGCTATCAAATATGCTTTGCCATACATGGTACGATTGTCTACGTGACCATTAATTGTTTTTATTATATCTAAAATATCTTACCAGTTAACGTTTCTCATATTTCACATCTAATTAAGTATCTCATGAAATAACTTTTCATACACTGATTGGTTTAAACGACGTAAAATTAAATGCACTTAAACATCTTAAACCGTGAAATCAATTATTTTGTTACCTGTCTACACTCAGTGGTTGTGACTAGGAATCTGTACGTTAAATAACAAAGCTACATTGAGTAAGTATTGTTCATTTGCAAACAATCAAACCGGTGAACATATCGGTTAATAGGAAATTACTGAGGTCGATATAGAAGCCATTTTAACACAGATTTGTCCAATCTAGTCTATATACAAACTTGTGTTAAAATAGTCGTTATTTACAGATGAAACTTTTTGTGATTTAGTTTGTTACTTGGGTGCCATATGGTGTTATTTTGCGATCCGGTTTTAATTTCATAATCAGAGCATTTTCCCGATAAAGAGCCGTTATTAGTAAACCTCCGCAGGTTTGTTTTTGCCGCGCCGGTCTTTGGCAAATACAGCCCCCACTATTACGCGTTTTTCAGAATCAAAAACATTATTAAATTGTAGCATTTAGTTACTTATTAAAAAATTGTATGTCCCATGTTTCTGTCTTTACTAGTTTTCTTGAAAAATGCAAAGAAAAACTGTCTTTGCCAAAATCAACACTTTTTTAATATCTAAAGAAACACTATGTAAGGGTGTGTAGGTGTCATAATTAACACAATTATTATGGTTTTGATCAATAAATATGAAATTTTAAATTTTAATTTTTACCATTACAGAAGTAAATTTCTGTAATAGATAAGTTATTTAGGTGCGAATCGGCTTAGACCAGGTCTCGCATTTATGAAGTATCTTAATTATTTGTTTATACTCATTCAAAATTTACTAAGATTGGAAAAAATCTTATCATAAGATGAGTGATATTTAAGAATGTATATGTTAACAATTATTCTAGCAAAGAAAATTCTTAATTTGAAACAAACGTTTAAAGATGTCATTACTATGGAATTCCAGCTAGGGGTTTTATTCATGTAAAAATAAAACCGAAATGATATCTATCACATGCGAACCCACACATGAATTTAACTTCATACAATTGTTCCTAATTTTGTATTTCTAGACAATGAGTTATTTTCTATAGGCACAATTCAGTACTCTCACCTCATTTTTAAACAAGAGGGCCATGACGGCGCTTTATCGCTTTCCAGAAAAAAGACCCGAGAGAAAATAATCATGAGCCTATGTAAAAACAAGTCACCTGGGGACGAGGCCAATTTTTACCCCAGGTCCAAAATATCTAAACTTTGGACCTTGGGGTTTCTGACAAGACATTTTTTTGTAATTTCTATGTTTAAGCATATATAAGATAGAGTAAACCTGGCCGGGGCCAATTTGACCCACGGTCCATAATTTGATCACCCATGGCAGAGGACCACTAGAAAATGCTACTTACAAAATAGCTAAGCTCTAGGCCATGTGGTTTTGGACAAAATATTTTTTTTAAATTTTCTTATTTAAGCCTATATACAAAGATTAAACCCCGGGTTGAGCTAACTTTGACCCATGGGGTATAATTTGAACAAACTTGGTACATGACCACTAGACAATGCTACATACAAAATATCTAAGTTCTATATGCCTTGAGGTTTTGAACAAGAAGATTAAAAAAATTCACATATATAAGCCCATGTAAATCAAGAGACCCACGTGGGCAGGGCCAATTTCTACCCCAGGGCCATAATTTGAACAAACATGGTAGAGGTCCACTAGAAATTATTACATCTGAAATATCTAAGCTCCAAGCATTGAGGTTTCAGAAAGAAGATTTTTTTAATTTTCCTATATAAAATAGAGTAAACCCTGGGGTCATCATTTGAACAAACTTGGTAGAAGTCCACAGGACGATACTACACTCAAAATAACTAAGATCTAGGCCTTGTGGTTTTTGGACATGAAGATTTAAGTCTACATAAGTCTACATAAATCAAGCGAACACGGGGCGGGCCAATTTTTACCATGGGGCCATAATTTTAACAAACTTGGTAGAGGTCCGCTGGACAATGCTTATACACAAAATATCTAAGCTTAGCCTTGGAACTACATGTATGCACCTGGGTCTTGTGCTCTGCATATCACCTCATGGAATTTAACAGTTAACCCTGTTATTTTCAAATATGTCACTGCATAACGGAAATACAGCCTGGACAAGGTCTATGACACTCTTTTTCATGTTTGACCTCCAAGTGTGACCTTCACCTTGGAGCTACAGACCTGGGTCTTGAACATTGCGCACTATCTTATGGTATTTATCAATTGTACAAAGTTCTTTTCACATTACATGTCTAATCATTAGGGACAAGGAAAATGCAGATGGACTAACTAACTGCTTCTTTTTAGCAGCAAAAGCATATTTAGGCATACTAAGAGTTAGAGCTGGGTATCGCACCTTAAAATCAAATTGTGATATATCACAATAGTGCATGCTGTATCAGGATATGTATCGCAGTAAATATTGCAAGTTGTCATTAAATAAAGAATAATGGAATAAGCATTCACATAAAGCCTTAGGTAATAATGCAGTTTATTGGTGATAGTGCTGTCTGGAACCACACTTTGAAAGAATTTGTTCTTATTTAGCAGTGTTTAAACAATTAATACATGTATTATAATGTATATGTGCAAAGTTGATAATACAAGTTTGACCAGTTTTTAGACATGAATTATATTTTGACTTATTTAAAGTCCAGTTATCTAAGCAAAATCCAATATATTGGTATGATGAAAAAATATTGTGTTATTGATATTGTCTAGCTGATATCGCAATAATGATGAACCGATAAAAGCTACCAACTCTATTCAGCGTTTTGATATTCGCAAATGACCAAAATAATTTTAATTATTTATCAATAGTAAATTGACCTATTTACATTATGATTTTGAGATTTTCCAGACATTCAGCACAAAAAAAGTATTCTATTAAGTATACACATTTAAATAAGACAGCAAACGGTTTATTGCGAACTTTTTTAGCAACATTCAGGTGCATTTAGACATAGTGGGATTCCCCGGAATATTCATACACATGTACAAATTATCTATGAAAACTCACTCAGAATAAAACATTAACATAATGAAATTTCTCAATATCCAATACATAAAGTAGCATTCATGCATGTAGACTACTTTGTTGGTTACTTTTTAATAGCAAAACATAATGGTGTACTTAGGCATAGATGAAATATGATGAATAACTTATATATATATACATGTATAATAACTACATCTTCACCTATATTTATACAACAGTTGTAAACTGAAATGCATCTGCTTGCAAGTCGGATGCCCTACCAACTGAGTTCATCGGGCTGGTGAATATCTTAGCCAATTTATGAATATTATATGAATATAATATGAATATAATATACGACAAAAAATTGATGCTACAATCCTCCTTCCTTTTTATTCTAAGTAACTCACTGCGACAACAACAGACTCAAATAACCCAGCCTTTACTTCACCCTAGCTCTATGATAAAGTACCCGATGTGGAGCTCAAAACTGTGACCCCCTGCTTGCAAGTCAGAAGCTATACAGTCTACTGAGCTATTCTGGCTGGTAAATATCCCAGTCGATCGATAATTAATATACCAGACTGCTACAATGTAAAATTAAGTAAGTTATCATGCCCAACAGCTTTTAACTGAGGATTTTGAGTGCACAAAGATACTTTGTTCTTTGTTGTACTGCGGCAGACAGGCCAAATTGAGGAAGTGTCTTATTGCCACAAATAAGTTCAGACTAAATAGTTATCAGATAGGCCTTCCTGGACACATTCAAATAACAAAGCCTATCTAAAAATTATCCAATCAATTTTAAATTATACTGAGAGAAGGTGCAAATATAAAATAAATTGTAATCACCTGAAAGCAGGGGATACCCTTGCTTTATTATTTGAATATATGTCTGTTGTAATTAATTCTAATCGTTTGCAGCATTGAGCAAAGTACAAAATCATAAAGCATATGTTGACCGATTAGTATACTGACCAATCATACACGATAAGCTTGCGTGCTCGCCATTCATTAATCCAAGTCTGTAACAGTAAGTTTTAATTCTCTCAAGTTCCTAGCACTTTCACGGTCTAATCCGTTAGCTTTATTAATTATCCTTGCTGTATGAATATTCCTCTATTATTCATTGATCTTTACACGGAAGTATGCATACTTGATTATGTTTGTTTAGCTTAAAATTACTGTTAATATGTAGATCTCTAAACAGTGACAGTTCAAGAAGAAGCCATTTTGGTATCACGTGACTTACGTCGCTAGGAAACGAGCGAAGGTTTTGCATCCTAAGTATTTCAATGAACAGAAAGATACATTTACAAACACCCGACAAGAACTGTCAGGTTTACTTTAAATCTACGTTAACGAATATTTAGATGCATTAATTACCTAGGCCTACTGATTTTTTCAATGTTCCTGGATTTAATTAGTCCAAATGCGAGGTATATGATTTATTGACCAGGCAGTCCAGTACAGTACTGGGTAATAAAGCAGACCGGGTCGTAGCTTCTGCTTATATTATCAGTTGGCATATAAATCAGCAGGATGTTAATTAGTCATAAAGTAATCATCAGTACCAATCAATGGATTTCTACTGCAACATCTAACATGCACACATGATAAGACAGATAAGGCAAATAAACCATTCAGAGATTCGACCTCCCGTAGCCCTACGACGACCTCCTGCAGCTTTTGGAGTCACTTACATCTAGGAGCTACATATAGCTACCCTGTACTGCTGTTAATGACTGTCGCAAATTTATAAGCCTTGTGCTGCTATGTTAGGTATATCTAGACGTGTTTTTACTTAGTGCTACTTTTTACTCAATTATTTTAAGTATTGATACTGTGCATAACGTCACAAAATCTAGCCAATAATTAAATTAGTTTTTATTACTAAAAATTATGAGAATTTTACCGCAAACTTGTTGTATGATTGTGCATGTATTAACTGTAGAAATCTGTCCCGGTTCTGCAGTATAGTTTTATTTTAATTTTCTAATGATATACGTTTTAATATATATAGGTGTTAAGTAAGCTATAAACAGTATATGTTTGTTTCGCAACGAATACTTATTTATCTATTTGTATGATCATCTGTAATATTAGCTGTGTACAACTTGGTATGTGCCAATTTATTATGTAAACTACTTACCGCGTGTCCGATTAAACTATATTTAATGACATTTATCTCCACAACTACTGGTTATACATAGATATATATAGCATGTCTTATATCAAGCCGTTGACACAGCTTGTTCTGAATGTACACAGGTTGAAATAATTTGACAAAGATCCAAGTAGTTGATGGAATTGTCATTTATTTTAAACATAATAAATGACGCATAATACATCACAACTTTACAACATACATATGAATTGCTTGGATAACATATAACAAAATTTCATCAATATATAAAACAACATATGAACTGTACATGAAGAAGGTGGTGCAACAATAATAGCCATCAAGTATGTTTTACACAATCTTATAAAACATACTGCACCACCCAAGGAAACGGCAATTGCATCCATGCTTACAATTTCGAGATGATGCACGTAAAACAAAAACTGACACACTATTAAACATATACATTGGTAAACAAAAACACATGACTCTTTATCATGAACTCAATGATACAGACAATACTGAATTGATAACATCAACCTGCCCATTTTAACGTAGTGTATACCAGTATTACTGAACAATTAATAGTAGTGTAAGTTACAAAAAGAACCAGTAATGCACTAATAACATGTGTACGGTAACATCAACCATGTGAATTAATTACAAAAACATATGTACTAATAACATGTGACAATAAACATCAAAGAGAAAGGATATGCAGGCAGCCAAATGCTGACCCTTGCATTACCAATTACATCATGGTATACATTCTGAACCCTATGTTTGGCACTAAACTATACAATGTCACAAGACAAATGTTACATAAATATGATTACTAACAATTACAAGGCAGCCATATGCTGACCCTTGATGATAACATGATCATGCAAAATCAACAGTATAATGTTCTATGCAATAGGACAAGTGAGTCGGTGGCAACTATTAAGTATGACCCCTATGTAAATAACAATGTATGCAACTCTAACATTTAAGGCAGCCAAATGCTGACCCTTAATGGTGTTTTAGAGAATGCTTTTGCAGACACAATATGGCTATTAAGGAGCCAAATGCATGTTTAAAATTTGAATGCATTGATTCTGATATATCTTTGTATGGCATTAGACTGCCAACGGCCTAATTGTTGAATAGCGTTCTCAGACATTCCGTTTTTCGCCGCTTCTGTAGCATCGCCAATGCGAAAACTATGGCCTAGGTAAACTTTTGGGTTCCGACCAATAAACTTTATAGCTGCTGTTAAATATGATGAAACAAAACTGTGAGGTACTGGTTGGCCAGACATGAATGTAAATAAAGGGCCCGATTTATGGTTGTAAATTGACATATAGTGTTTTAAAGCTTTAACAGGACAGAACTGGGAATGCCCATTAGAAGTGAGAGTTATAATTAAAGGTTGACTGTTCTTCATATGTTTGTAGTGGTGGAGTGAAATTTGAACAGATGAGTCATCTAAAAAAGCAATATGTGTTCTTTGGATGACATTAACAGTTTGGTCCATAGACCGTACCACTAATTCACCAAGACGCATGAAGCCATGGAATGCTAGAAGAAATATTGCCTTAAGCAAAATGCTATCATTAACTGAAGGCACAGTGTGTTGAATGGCTGAAATCAATTTCATGAGAATAGGTTTTGTAATTGGCAGTCTTGTGTCACATGTTTTGCTAAGATTGTGAGCGCCTTTCAGAATTTTCTTTACAATAAAGGAATGAGTAGGGACACAAACCTCACATAATTTGTGAACATAGCTTATAGCAGATATATGTGATGTTATAGAACTAGAACTGTAATGGGTTGAGAATAGGTGGCCAATGAAATTGCAGATAAGTATGGATGAACATGGAAACTTGAATTCTATAGCATGTGCTTTACAGAAATCTATCAATAATGTCCAACTTCTAAGGTACATTCTACGGGACGATGGAGAAAGTGAACAACTGCTGAGTTGGTTGTGTTAAATGTAGATCATGCTGGACGGTATCTCTGTTGCTTGTGTATCTAACCATGGGGCTAGTTTTTTGGCCTCCTGAAATTTAAAACGAGACAAATTGTCAGGTATAACATTAAGCTTCCCTTAAACATGATATTGTTTTGCATGGCTGCAATTACTAAACGACGCAATAGTCGCATAATAATCTTGTCCTTGCTGGATTGTTTGTTAATGATTTCAACGACAGCCATATTATCCGAAAAGAATAATAGTTTATGGTTTTTGAAAGATGGACCCCATACTTCAAGCATCAGAACTATTGGGAAAAATTCCTTAACGGTGATATGATAATGTGCATGAATATCTAGCCATGGCTTGGCGAACCATTTAGAACCAAATACCGCTGCATAGCCTAGGCTACCAGAGGCATCTGTATGCATGTGCAATTTTTTAGATGATTGCCATTCTGTTTGCAAGAAAATGGACTTTCCATTAAAATGGTCAATGAATAGTTGCCACGCCTTTAAGTCAGCTCTTGCCTCGCAATTTAATCGGATGAAATGATGAGGTTTATGCACATAGCATGTCAGGTCAATTAGTCTGCGTAAAAAGGCCCGGCCGGGAGGTACTACTAGACAAGCAAAATGTAACAAGCCTATCACTTTTTCATCCGGTAATCTGCATTCCATACTGACCGAGTCCATCTCGATACCATAGATGGTAATCTTGGTAGTCGGAAGCACCGTCTCTGACTGTTTTAAAGGAATACCAAGTCTATAACATAGCTGTTCAAATTGTTGTACATCTATTAAACATTTACCAGTATTTGCAGGACCGATAAAGAAAAAACCATCAAGAAGATGAGACATACCATATGCTTGGTATTTATTAAGCATAAGCCACTGTAATGCGGTACTTAATTTTTCAAACAATTGACAACTAGACCTAGCCCCCATCGGGAGACATTTATCAAAGTAGTATTGGTTATTCCAGATAAAACTTAGGAAATGGTAATCTGATGGGTGAATAGGAACATTTCGGTAACCATCTTCAATATCTAGCTTAGCCATTAGGCTGTGAGGGCCACACTTTTGGATCAACTGTATAACATATTCCACAGTTTCGTATTGAACTGTAACATTATCTTGCGATATATGATCATTGACCGACTGACCTCTAGGGAAGGACAAATCATGTATAAGCCTAAATTCACCTACTGTTTTCTTAGGAATAAGGCCCAATGGTGAACACACAAAATTAGCGAAAGGTTTCGTAGTAAAAGAGCCCGCGATACGCTCTAATTGGAGTTCTTTTTGAATTAACTTTATCTGGATTCTTGGTAACTGATAAATGGTTTCGTTCCGTCGACACTGCAGAGAAATCAGAGCAGCCTATCTTAAACCCATTTTTAAAACCTTCAACTAAGTAAGTCTTGATTGATTCATCATAGCCTCTTAATTCTGCCTCAAGGATATCACTTTTGATTGGAGTTGGCACTTTTATTAAATGCTGAAGAGGTATTTGATTTTTGAGGTCTGGAATGATCTTTTTTGGGACATGTATGGCGGGTGTGGGGTTCTTTGCATACTTGGCATGCGTGTTTATATTGACATGGCGTGAATTTACATTTTGAGCCATTGTTGTAGTTGAAACACACTCTATTTGAGGTAGTGTTTGTGGAATTTGGTTGGGCACGAAAAGTACGGTGCAACGTGCAAGCACGAACCATAAATTCTGTGACAGGCAGCTGCCACGGCACTTTGTTAACCTGACGCAACTTCCTGAAATTATCGTCATAGTAACGCCATGCGGCGTCACCATGGGACGAACCTACATCTCTAACCGTAGCACAATACTTCAATAAATTGGCTGCTTCAGAAGGGTATTTCTCTATATATACGGACATGAAGATTATAAAAGCAGATGTCCACTGGTGCAAAGTTAATTTAGTTGTAGATGGGCTTGCATTTTGTAACTGAATCGAGTTACTGGCGATTTGTATAGAGAAATTGTCATCCTTATAATTTGGTAATAGACATTTCATCTCTACAAATTGATCTGCCCAAATTTTTGTTTTTAACCGTATAGGTAAATTTGTACCCAATGGGATACCCTCTGATAGGGAAACTGGTGTTGGGGGCTGAATATCGGATGCCACCGACTCACATGCAAACAGATTTTGTTAGAAATCACTGAACTGGGCAGGTGGTCCAGAAAGTCCACTACTTGCAGGCGCACAGTCTGCCTGGGGTTGATTCCTTACTTCCTGCTGACATACCATATGCTTGGTATTTATTAAGCATAAGCCACTGTAATGCGGTACTTAATTTTTCAAACAATTGACAACTAGACCTAGCCCCCATCGGGAGACATTTATCAAAGTAGTATTGGTTATTCCAGATAAAACTTAGGAAATGGTAATCTGATGGGTGAATAGGAACATTTCGGTAACCATCTTCAATATCTAGCTTAGCCATTAGGCTGTGAGGGCCACACTTTTGGATCAACTGTAGAACATATTCCACAGTTTCGTATTGAACTGTAACATTATCTTGCGATATATGATCATTGACCGACTGACCTCTAGGGAAGGACAAATCATGTATAAGCCTAAATTCACCTACTGTTTTCTTAGGAATAAGGCCCAATGGTGAACACACAAAATTAGCGAAAGGTTTCGTAGTAAAAGAGCCCGCGATACGCTCTAATTGGAGTTCTTTTTGAATTAACTTTATCTGGATTCTTGGTAACTGATAAATGGTTTCGTTACGTCGACACTGCAGAGAAATCAGAGCAGCCTATCTTAAACCCATTTTTAAAACCTTCAACTAAGTAAGTCTTGATTGATTCATCATAGCCTCTTAATTCTGCCTCAAGGATATCACTTTTGATTGGAGTTGGCACTTTTATTAAATGCTGAAGAGGTATTTGATTTTTGAGGTCTGGAATGATCTTTTTTGGGACATGTATGGCGGGTGTGGGGTTCTTTGCATACTTGGCATGCGTGTTTATATTGACATGGCGTGAATTTACATTTTGAGCCATTGTTGTAGTTGAAACACACTCTATTTGAGGTAGTGTTTGTGGAATTTGGTTGGGCACGAAAAGTACGGTGCAACGTGCAAGCACGAACCATAAATTCTGTGACAGGCAGCTGCCACGGCACTTTGTTAACCTGACGCAACTTCCTGAAATTATCGTCATAGTAACGCCATGCGGCGTCACCATGGGACGAACCTACATCTCTAACCGTAGCACAATACTTCAATAAATTGGCTGCTTCAGAAGGGTATTTCTCTATATATACGGACATGAAGATTATAAAAGCAGATGTCCACTGGTGCAAAGTTAATTTAGTTGTAGATGGGCTTGCATTTTGTAACTGAATCGAGTTACTGGCGATTTGTATAGAGAAATTGTCATCCTTATAATTTGGTAATAGACATTTTATCTCTACAAATTGATCTGCCCAAATTTTTGTTTTTAACCGTATAGGTAAATTTGTACCCAATGGGATACCCTCTGATAGGGAAACTGGTGTTGGGGGCTGAATATCGGATGCCACCGACTCACATGCAAACAGATTTTGTTAGAAATCACTGAACTGGGCAGGTGGTCCAGAAAGTCCACTACTTGCAGGCGCACAGTATGCCTGGGGTTGATTCCTTACTTCCTGCTGACTGGTGGATGGTTGGATATTTACAGGCACTACCTCCTGTTCCTCGTTACCACTATTACTCGCTTGTTGCCTTAACATGGCAGACGCTAGTTTATCATAATCAATCTGCACTTGTTGAAGTTGTTCAGTATCACCAGAACTTGCACCTGTCTTACGTTTCCTTTTGGATGCTGATTGTTGAGCCCTTTGCCCCCCCCCCCCCCCGTTAAGGCGGCATCTATAATCAACAATTCCATAAATCATTGAAGGTAATACATACTGATGATGGTTTACAGAAATATTTGCATGTTGCCTGTACAGCAAATATAAAACCCGTGAGATGGGCTTAACACAGCAACATAACATAATAACTTATGGTCCATTCTGGAAATGGATAAAGTTGTTAACTCAAAATAATTAGATTCACCATAACAGCCCATAATGCCCCTAACATATACTCAATGAAATGATTTGATTATATGCAATTATACAGGAGCATCGTATATAACTTATAATTAATATTAATTATGCAAGAGTTCATTCGCCTGGCAGTAAACTGATCACAATAAAGGGTAATGATAGCCCAAATCAACTTGTGACTATAATATCTGATAAACAGATCACCAATAGTGGGTGATGATAGCCAAAATCAACTTGTGAATCACCAATAGTGGGTGATTATAAGTTTAACCGCACTGCAACAATAGTGGTTGCTGATAGGTAAAACAAAATACATGGCATTTATAATCTATCACCAATAGAAGGTGATAATAATATAAACTTAATTATTAAGTTAATAAGACAGGTACCTCGACAAATCATAAATCAAAATTGAAATAACACCTAAGATGAATGGCATTTCACCAATAATGGGTGAAAGGCATCAATAATCTGTTAAAATGCATAGAACATGACAAGTCGAAGGCATAGCATTATTAGAAATAATACTTATATTAATAGCATAGTACTTAGCTTGAGTATAAGCCTATTGCATATCACATGTATGAAATGCAAGCTAAGATCGTAAACGTCTGGCGACATGGAGGATTGCACTCTTCACACTCTGAAGGTATTTGTTCATATACACAGTGTTGCATCTGGATCGATGTATGTGAACCCATCCCTATGTAAATACTTCATGTCAGGGTCCCAAAAACAACGATGATGCCAAAACTTGATACTATCTGCAGCCTGGCCTAAGTTGATCACACTGGTGTTGAGTTCCAAGACTTTACCATTGTATAAATGTCCCACTTTTCGGGGATGACGACGAAATACCTGTCCAATCACCACTGTCGAAATATTCTTTGATGTGATCAGGAAGTTAGCAATGATACTTAGCAACTGATTTCGTGCTGGAACACAAGTCATTCCCACCGATTTGCAAAAAACAGATGCTTGGTTGGTTCACAATATCGAAATCCAATAAACTCTAGACACAGCTAACTCCGGTATACACAGGCCTCCTTTACATTTAACTAACACCTCAAATTCGGAGGAGTTAAGCCTAAGATTGTTATTGCCTTGTACACTGTCCATGTATTCCTTTAATCGACGAATATAGGAATGACCCATTAAAATCACTGTAGTTTTTCCATTGCGATCCTCCATGGCCGACTAGTATAAATATTAACTCTAATCAGTGTCAAAATTAATAACGATAACTGATGATCACGCTGTATAGCAATGCCAAGGTCACAAGTACCTAACCGACGCTATCCTAAAATATCCAAAATAACTTGGAAATAGTCCGTTACTAACCTTGAAATATACCACAAAAGTGTTCAACACAAGTTAAACAATTGTATTACGCAAATATTGGTTGACAAAATCAATGTAAAAGTAATAAAAAGTTCAATTAACGAAGAGCTCGTTTTTGCGTAATTAAATCCTTTCAAAGGGTGAAGCGTGATAACTACACCGTTATGAAAGTTACTTGTTAAAGGTTGATCCCCGTTTTTCCCATGAGGTTTAAAGGTATATCCCTTGATTCTTACATTACATTAGTTTGTATATAAAGTATTTTATGAAACATAAAAGTATATTTATCATTACAATAGCTGCGATAATTACAGTTTGCATCCAATATTAAATATATATAGTTGGTATTTGTTGCCAGAAATTACAAAATTGACACTTAGATTAGAATCTACCCCTATATTGTGTTTTTTAACAACGTGCTATAGGTGTATTTTTCTATTCTTGGTATAATAGTATTTCGACAAGTATATATATATATCTTTATTTCCTCCAAACACGGAGAGTATATACTATAATACATTGTACAATGTACATATTACCGTTAATATACAATAATATAATAAATCACAATCAATGAATATTCGCCTTACAACATAAGCAGGATGAATTCACATAATTCACTCAACTCATGCTATCTACTGAAAAATTAGACATAATTAATCTAGCAAAATTGTCGTTGTCGATACTTAATATTTCTAGGTGGACATGATGTAACCATTATTTTTGGTAAAAATCATTACCCAGATTCTAATATATATGATGCTTATTTGTTTGTATGTTTTGTTGTTGTTGTTGTTTTTCATAAGTAACTTGCAGTTTACAAATCTAAATCGTGCTTCTTGATTCATATTATTTTAAGCATAGCTCAACCTCTTTAATTTTTTAACTATTAGTTTTCATTAATTATCTGTCTTTCTTCTACTCTTTGAATTTTCACGATGTCACATGATCCGAACTTTATTGTATTTATACATATGTTTGTAACGAGATACTATGTTTTGTATAAGTTACAAAAATAAAATCATGTTCCTATACGTGACTTAGAATGTGTAATGTTACGTAATCTCGGTGCTATTTCGAGGAATATTGACGCTCGGCTTTTTGTATATAAAATAGGAAAATTATGTATGGATCTGGCACATTGTATTTGATTGATTGTTGCAGTACCAGAAAATTATAAGTGAGAACGTTTATGTTATTGGTTACGATTAGTTTTTTTCTTATCTTTTAACAACTGAACGGTTTGATCTCACACATGATACTGTCGGCTTCAGAACGTCAGTGGAAATGCCGTTATCTGATTGGTCAACCGGCCTGTCGATGAAATATCCAAGGAAGGGTCAATTGCCGAGTCGCTAATATATAGTCCTGGTACATAGATCGATAGTCAATAAACACCACGGGTGGTAAATGTATATACTGCATATTTGCATTTTACTAGTTTGTATATAATATACATATATCTTCATCGATAGTAAAATATATGTATCAGAGGAATTGCTTGAGTAGCGGGCAAGTAAAAGACTAATGGATTTATGAAACAAATGTTATTTTACTAACTTGTCACATTTTATAACGAAAATAAAACACGATTAAACGAGTATTTTTATCGATTCGGGTGTTATTAGTGTTTTACAGCACAAATACTCGAAGATAATTTTATGTAAAATCTAATACAAGACCTTCTAAATTCTAATTGAATATTACACCTGTTAATCGACAGATCAATGATACGTAAATTTGTATAAATACATTTTGTATTCAAGACAGAAACAATAATGAATAATAATAAAAATTTATATAAAGTTTTTAACATTTTTTACATTTTCAAAGCTTTATGAATACAACAAAAAATAATGTGTTCTACAAAATAATATTTTCAAACTAAATACAAAATACGTGTTCTTTCATTAAAAAAGCACCTTCGTACTCATTTTAGAAAGGTTCTAATGAGATTATTAATGTATTTACTGACGCAGAAGAAATGGCCAAATCATTAAAGACGTTCCATCTGTTGGATCTATGGTCTTATCGGGTATCTGATCGATTTAACGGTTTACATTAACTGGTTCCCGCTCTATGTTGCAGTGCACCAAAGGAACAAACAAGTCAACGGGAACCAGTTTAAGATTTTCACGCAGTCTATCGATTGTTACCCGGCTTCTTTACCTTATTCATAACATGAAGTCAGCCATGCGTCAGAGTCTATTATCTCAACTGAAATCAGTATTAAATTTAGCAAGTTATGATTCCTTTATATATATTCCAGAATGTGTGCGTATATAGTGTGGCATGCACATGCACCGGGTCACAAGTCTTGTATTTCAAATAATTGAATTGATCTAAATATGCACTTCCATATTACGGAGTAAAATCCAATATAAACAAATAATATGTTACTATAGAACGGGTGCATAAACTGTACAATTTCTACAATTATTATGACAATTTCCATTCGTCTTAACAATGCCGAAGTATAGACTGCTTAGTTTATTGAACTGTTAATATTAATCAAATTGAGACGTGGGTCAAGAAAAAGGTGAAGTTACAATTAGCGACCGTACAAAATGACACCTAATTTTATAAATGTATCACGGAACAGCTTTTTATGCTCTTTGAATCTTTACTTATCATCAAAGCATTCAAGTCTGTCTCAGAAACATTGGATTAAGTAAAGGTGTTTTCAAGTTGAATCTACAATCTAAAGCAGATTTTATAAGGAAGAACTCGTCAACTAAATGGAAAAATATATACTAGTAATAACCGAAAACCTGTTTCAATTGTACGCGCATTATTGTGCATGTGTTATCAAAAATTAATACCCGCGACTTCATATTTGATATGGGAGTGAGGTATTCATGATAACGTAACTTAATCAAGCACTATATTTACATGCACAAAATGTATCAATAAAATGGTACGCGCGACACATAATCAACATAAGGACGTTTGTAAAATGTAGTTTGAAGTACCGTTTACTGACAGGAAATTCGTAAGCTGAAATTTCTCAAAGTGAAATGTGTACATTGGATTAAGTAAAGGTGTTTTCAAGTTGAATCTACAATCTAGAGCAGATTTTATAAGGAAGAACTCGTCAAATATATGGAAAAAAGATATACTAGTAATAACCGAAAACCTGTTTCAATTGTACGCGCATCACTGCGCATGTGTTATCAAAAATTAATACCCGCGACTTCATATTTGATATGGGAGTGAGGTATTCATGATAACGTAACTTAATCAAGCACTATATTTACATGCACAAAATGTATCAATAAAATGGTACGCGCGACACGTAATCAACATAAGGACGTTTGTAAAATGTAGTTTGGGGTACCGTTTACTGACAGGAAGTTCGTAAGCTGAAATTTCTCAATGTGAAATGTATACTTCACTAATCATACTGCTCGTGAATCCCGTGCATTCAATGACAATATGACCAGTATATTGTTTAATCGGTACGGTTTTCTGTAAGCAATAATAAAAAACATTAAAGAGGGCACGCATGTCTGCGGAAGAAATTTAAGAGGCTCATCATACAAATCGAGGTTTACCTTTTTAACAGTCAGAGTCAAATGAAGCGGACAGTTCACCTAAGCATCGCTCCTTGGAAGAACCAGTACTAGATTCCCATTCTCCGTAAGCAACTGCCTACTTTCTCACATAAAGAGTCATGGTCGGTAGCGGGACTCGAAACCACGACCCTCTATCAATGAGAAGTTACAGTGATTTGAAGTCAGCTACTACGGAGACGGGTTTCGCCCGATTGTGAATTTCGCTTATCATTTGTTTGAAAAAAAGTCTTATTAACAATGATTAATGAAATTAAACATGATGTTTGACAATACTATAGACTAAACTTGTAAGAAATATTTACACCTGGCCTGTAACTCGCGTTTAATTTTCGAACAAAATACTTAATATTAGCAATTATTTCGGTTATGATCTAATAAACCTTTTATTGAAACATATAAAAGTAATTAAAGGATTTGTCAAATTTGTTGTATACCGTTTTCAGAAAGTTTTAAACATGTGACATCTGCTAGATATATATTTTCTCAGTTAATATTTGCTATACCCACTAGAAAAGTAATCGTACTGAAAAAAATGGTACGAGTAAATAAATATATATATATATTGAATGGCAGCAGGAGCTAGTGTAATAAAGCTATTAGTCACAATTAGTGATTGTAAAACTAAGCAGCAAATGTTTACATAATAAGCTTTCAGAAAAATAAAAATTTACGCATGTGAAATCAGCAATTTTGGGAAAAAGTAATAGCCACACACGCAGTTATACAGGCGATAGCTGAAACAGCTTATCTCTGTTATCTATGTCTCATCACCATACATCAGTAAACTGTATGACCCTATTTTTCACTAAATTCGAAACTGACAGTGACCAACACAGGGTGCGACACAACGAGAGATAAGACCTCCTGTGGTTTTTAGTCGCTTACACAGGAGCTGTTCAATAAATCCCTATGCTGATGTGAAATACACCGATTTTCGGAATCTGTACAATTTCAGTTGATGACAGATTATATAATCCATACATTTTATAAACTTACGTTTCGTTTATGGATATATATAGAGAGTACGCACTTTTATAGGTACATTTCGGCCTATGTGTACTTACACAAATGACTGAATCATATGGAAAGCCACAGTACACCCCCGAAGTAGTACTATGATTTGCTATATAAATCCATATTTGTTCTTCTACCTCGGAATTATGCCAATTTCCGAAGTAGAAGAACTGTTCAATGTCGGAGTTCATATTATCCTACATCGGGAAAGATCATACTACTACTTCGGATTTTTATTTTCCGAGGTAGAAGTATACATACTTCTACCTCGGCTTTTCGATTTTCCGACGTAGAAGAACAACGTTCGGCGAAGTAAGAATTTAAGTTCGGAGTTCATACATTATTATACTACTTCGGCATTTAAATTCCGACGAAGAACAATGTTTCCGAGCTATGTTCGTATTACAGTAGTACAACTCCGCATTTTATACCGACGAAGCATAACTCAGAGGTATCGAAAACCACGTTACTTTGGGAGATTTGCTATACCGGAGTATCGTGACTTACGTTATTTCGGGGGATTTAACGATATTTCGGCTGCAAGCTTCCAGTGACCGAGATTGTTTATAAACTTGGTCTCTACGAAAGGTTCGGAAGGCGAGTTGATTGATCATTGACTGCAGTTCTACATTTAACATTTATTTCATTAACGAAATAGACCCCAGGATCTAGGTATGTAATTGCTACACTTGACAGGATCTCTTGAGGTAGAATTTATCGATGATTAGACTACATGCTTTTTAGGCTTTTGCATAGGTTATATCCAATATTTTTTCATGAACAAGGCCTGGCTACAACAATCATTTGTCAATGAATGATAATAGCTGTAATCATAATGTGCTAGTGCTACATGCTCAGTCCAGGAAATTGAAGCCTGTGATCAGAACAATCTGATATTAAGTCATATGTGAATCAGGCATGTGTTTCCAAAGAAACTTATTTCATTGTTTCATTATTAATTGTGCAGGTCCATTATGGTTTGATGTGGGCTGTCACTAAAGACTTAGGTGTACTGTACTGTTAGCACTGTGGGCGTATTGGACTTAAGCCCATTCAGGTAAGTTTTTTGACTGTCTTAATGTTTTATTTTACAAATGGAAAAACTGCTCAACGGTGCATTATAAGTTGTCTAGTTCATTTTCCTCATTTCAGTATACCAAACCATGGATGCCTAAGCCTACATTTGTTTACAGGTTATTCAAGCATTTAAATTTTGATCTGATTTAAAGTAAGTTTATATATTAATATAATAAAGATGTTTGTTTAATGTAGTTTTTAAAGTGCATCACAACAGATGATAATTAAGACTCTCTTGAGGGCAATTAAGTATGACAAAGATACAAATAAATCTGTTTCAGGCAGTTTATATCAATTAAAACTAGATGTCCAAATAATTTTTTTTTTGTGTCAGGATTATCTGTATAGAGTTTTAATAATGTTATTAAATGTCTATTTTTATCATATTTGATTCAGATGATGAATGCTGGTGTTATATAAAAAGACCACAACTGCAACAACTTCTAAAAACTCAACTGTAACTTCTTTTGGTGTGTTGAAAGCTAAATCATAAGATATGTTAAGAGTTACATTATTTAGTCATTGATTCAAAGCCTGGCTTTTTTAATAGTATTGTGTAATGATACTGCAAAATTAGGGATATCAAATTGACCAGTTTTATTTCAGAGATCAAATTATTTATCAGGACATATGGTGAATGTTAACCTTCACCGGTGCATTTGTAGAGATTTAATGATTCTTACTCTAACACATTTGTATTTATAGCACATGTTCTAGTTTAAATTGATTTTGTTTAAGAAGAAGATTTACTCTCAATAATAAAAATTCTACAGTTTTACACTTTTGTGTATGCTAGACTGATTATGAAATTTTCTTACTTTGAACTTTCATGTCTTTTTTTCAGGAGTTCACCCCTGGTGACACAGTAACTAATTATGAAGTCACTTTTGGATGTTATATTGTGGATACACAAGAATTAGAAGGATATTTAAATTACTTAATTATAAAAACATTCTGGAGAACTTATAAACGGCATAAAAGTCGCAAGTGTCTGATTCAAAATTAGGACTGGCATCTTTGATTGCTATATTTCAAATGTTATAAGCTTAAGGCAAATTAATATTCATGTTGTATATTACATTAACCATTGTTTTATGATTGGCACCTGTTTGTAGGGATATGCACTGATTCAAATTTCCCATATGTTTAGTTTAAGGAAACGGTAATAGTGAATTTATCTGTTGTCATTAGCAGTATTATGTTCATCAAGCAATAATGTACCAGGACAACAAGCCATTTTGGATGCTTAAATTGCCAATATTTAAATACGAAATAGAAGAAAAAGGAACATGAAGCAACCTAGATTATGTTGTGTTAGTACATAGCTATCAGCCGAAAGAAGACTTCTGTTCGGCCATCATGACCAGTTAAAATAAATGGACACATGGTACAGTATACATACGGAGCTAGTAAATGCAATGAGGACGTTATTGGGACATAGGAAGAGCGCAGTTCAGTCTGCATGGACGTAGTGAGCACGTAATGTAACTAATAAGTTCTCAATAATGGACAACAATAGACACACAAATCTGCTAGTCTGTGTGTTTAAAACTGTATAATGTCAACACAGCTGTAGTTCAATTGAAGTATAGAGCGGTATGCTTTGAAAATAAGCTGTTGGTATGAAATTTTAAAACTAAATAGAAATGAAATAATTGTAAAACTGAATACTAATAAATATAAAATGAATAACTAATAACACCCTTACATTATAATTTCTTCATGTGTTGTGCTATTTTATTAAATTGTTAAAGCTGCCTAATTTTACTGTTGATGCATGTATTTATTATTATCTTCGGTGAGATTTGATCATTTTCATAAGTTGTACAATAATCATCCTTATACTGGTTGTTGAATGTATTTGTATTAAAACTTATGATAAAACGGAACATCTTGTCGTGAAATGAACCGAAATATTTAATATAGTATGAAGCTAAAACAGCATTCAACGACCCCGCGATTATTCAGCTTTTACAGTTTGATAAAATTGCACTATACTTTGACTTCATTAAAAAATACCAGCCATTAAATGCACCATGAACTGTGTTTCAAGTATTATACATAACCACAGTCTTGTAATTACAGGACAGTGAGGTTCATAATGAACACATCTGGAAACTTCTCAAGTGATATTTCTGAACAGTCTGTGAACCGTCATGTTTTCGTGATACATGTTTATTTCACTTCTGTGCACATTTTGGTCTAAAAGGGTCATGCCTGCCTTGCATTAAAGTAGGCAGTTGCTTACGGAGGATGGGAGTCTAGTACTGGTTCTTCCCAGTAACTATAGCTAAGTGAACTGTCCCCTCATATGACCCTGACTGTTGAAAAGGGGTGTGAAACTCGTATAAACAAACAAACATTACATTTGGTTCAAAATAATCTGACTTGTTTATATAATGCCAGTGAAAACCCGTGTGAAGAGTTAATCAATAGTGATAACTGGTTACTTTTACTAAGATACATGCAAGATAATAATAAGTTGCAAACAAAATCTTAACAAAGGTGTGATGTTGCCAAAGCCATTGTGAGTAGGATAGCTCAACATACTTTGTGCACTTGTACTATAAATCAGTGACAAAGAACTATTTGAAAATTTAAATGTATAATTGTCAAAAGACAATAAGTAGCACAATAAGAGGTTAGTAAAATGTTACATCTGTAAGAACAATACAAAGAGTCAATGCATCATTAACTGTTTCAATTTCTCTAAGCTCAGAAAGTCCCCGTTGAATGTTAATTATCTTCTAGAAGGCTTCAAAAATCATGATCTAATTTAAGAAAACTGTTTGTACACTGTTGGACACATTGCTGTGTTATAGCATCTGGTATCACGTTAGTGAAATTCTGGAGCCCTAAAAATAAAAGAAAGTAGTTATGACATTCCTTATTCAAAGGTTAAGTTCAATTGTAACAATGTGATTGTTTCATACACATGTTTTTGAAGCTAGAGTATCATAACAACTAATCAAGAAAGGAGAACTAATGAAACTACTTCAGGTTGACTACTTCCAACATTACCCTATAAGTAATATCTGGTGTCTCCATCATTATTATTATCCAATGTAGTCAAATAGCATGTGTACAAAAACCACAGACATTTTCAGTTAGTTAATGCTTAGACAAACATACATAAGCTTGGTAGTTGGAACACTGACAGATTCATTACAACTTCCCGTTTGCTTCAGAAAAAAATGTTTGTCTGTTGTGTGTATTGGTGGGAGGTTCAATTTCCTGGCTGCTTTTGAGATAATACTTCATCATTTAAAATGAATCTGTTTTCCCAAGAAAAAACAACAAAGAAAAGAAATGTATGTACCATATTATTATGTTGCATGAAGTATACCAGGTATACCCGGCAAGATGTCCCTATTTCTCTGATTTCAAATGCTTGCCTGTTCCTTAGTTGTTTGGTCTCATCCAGTCCCATCAATTTTTTTTATCTGGATCTCTGTTCTCATCCGACTGTCTTTGAATAAATGGCATGTAAGAGGATATGCAGGCACATCCTGAAAAGTAAAGAGTAAGATAGCAAATTAACAATATTCTATACTATTTAAGACTAGATACAAAAACACCTCTGATGAGACAAAGCTGTTTTGAAATAGGAAGACTTGCATTTTTTTCTTTGAAATTACTATCTTGTATATTTGTATAATTTACAAAGACAGTATTTTCAAGGTGATATTCAGTAATTGATCAAAAATTCATCCTGAGCTTGTCTTCTGACTGACTTCATAAGAAATAGGGGCCAATGACCTAAGCTTCTTATTTACAGTCTGTAGACAAAGCTTAAGCAGAACAAATAACTGAAAACTGTTAAACTAAATGGTATAGACTCTTGAAATTCAATAGATTAAAAAACAAGAGGGCCAAATTGGCCCTATATCGCTCACATGAAAATCATTGTTCACTCATTAAAACATTGTTTTGAACCTGTGACCTAATATTTGACCCCAGATGACCCATATTAGAATGTTTCCTACATATGAATAAGACAAACATTCTGACACGGTTTGGTGAAGATCCAATCAAAACCACGAAAACTACAGCATAGACAAGGTTTTCTTAAGATTTGACATCGTGACCTAGTTTTTGATCCCAGATGACCCATGTTCGAATTTGTTATACATATCATTAAGACAAACAATCTGACAAGGTTTGGCGAAGATCCAATTAGAACCATGACATCCAGAGCTTTAACAAGTATTTTACCTAAGAGTTGACCTGTTGACCTAGTTTTTACCCCGGCTGACCCATGTTCGACGTTGACTCACATATCATTAAACAAACAATTTGACAAAGTTTGGTGAAGATCCAATTATAACCTCGTTTGCTTCCCATGATGGTGAACAAAAGTACCAAGTAATTAAAAAATCCTTTCATCCATAGAGAAGTTACAGAGCGGACAAGTTTCGTGACAGACCGACCGACAACCAGACCGACCGACAAAGTGACTCCTATATAGCTCCCCCCCCCCTACCAATGGTAGTGGGGGTATAATTAAGCTAACATAAAGTAAGTATGAATCAGTAACTGCATGAATGTATTTACAATCAGTAGTGCAACTGCAATTAATGTTAATGATTAATCAAACTTTGATATTTATTTAGAATTTATGTATCAAGTAACTAATAAAAAAAACTTGATTAGACATTGATTTCCTATATCTGAAATATCATTCACTACCTAAGGCCGTCCTCTGAAATCAAGCTACCAAGCAATGCTCTTCAGCTATGACCTTCTCTTAGTCTTTTTGGAAATCCTGAACAAACGAAAACATTGTCTTCATCGCTATAGTTCAAATCAACCTTCTAGAACACAGTCCAATACTTATTTCCCCCTGCCTTAAGTATGTATTTTTTTACAATAACATAACATTGTGTTTTTTTTCAACTTATATGCAAGTCAGCATGTATAAAAATGAAATTAAAGAAGAATTCAAGCCCTTTTTCTGACTTTTTCCCTCAAATTCATCATTACATTTAAATTTATGCAGAGAATGTCCAATTACACATCTTAAGACCCACCTCGGTGGTTGAGTGGTTAAAGTCGCTTCAAATCACTGTAACCTCTCAGTGATAGTGGGTCGTGGGTTCGAGCCCGGCTACCGACCATAACTCTTTATGTGAGAAAGTAGGCATTTGCTTACGGAGGATGGAAGTCTAGTATTGGTTCTTCCCAGGAACGATGCATATGTGAACTGTCTGCCTCATATGACTGATTGTTGAAAAGGGGCATACAGCCCGATATAAACAAATTCACACACACACACCTTTACTGTACCAAAAAATAGGTCTTACAGATGATTTCATAATGTTTACTTAACTATGTTTCATAAAGTGACACTAACCTTTCTCATTTAACACTGCTTCAAAATAGTATTGCCCAACCACTCCTGGTCTTCCGTTTGTCACTGCAGCTTTTAGCCAAATCACTTCCTACTGAATCTATGTAAAAGCAGAAGGTCATACCAATCTGAATGATACAGATTAATTAGGGAAAATAACTGCAAATCTTTCATATTATATTTATGCCTAATCATGTCCACACGGCAAATCAAGTCCATTTTTTCAAGTCAATGAAGTAAACAGCAGTAATATAATGGTTGACAAGAGCTTTTTGTTAGTGATATATTACTTCATATTAAAGGAGCTTCATTGATAATGTAAGCCATACAAGTGTTGATTACACATACATGATAAAATTTCAGAGCAAGTAAAAAATAAATACTATAACATGTATAAATTGTGCGACTAATTGACAACTTATTTATTCGAATCACAGATGCTTCATCATGCATGTTCAGAGGTATTTAAATATTTGATCAGTTAATCTATGCATTAGCCAAATGTATATTATATTACCTCAATATTAAAATTATTACTTGTAATTTTCCATCTCACTTTCCTCTATCTACATTGAGGGGGCAATTAAATGGCTTCAGGGTCTCAGCAGTCTGCAAGCATCTGACCACTTTTCAATCCGTAACTTTAAATTACACAATGTGTAATCACAAACCTGAAATAAATGCATTTCAAATTCCACTTAAATATATATGTATCTCATTAAAAACAATAAATAATTCAAGTCCATCTTATGACAGAAAGGCCTGGATTTCTCCTTCAGCAAGTTCAGAAAACTAATGAAAATAATTATTAAATAGTAAATTTTCCAAAAAATCTAGGCTTTGACAGAAAAACTCCAACATATTCAATTAAATGCAAGTATACTGCACAATATCTTAACCACTAAACTAGTACACTAATCTATTTGAAAATAATATGAAAATAGGGTGTAATCCATCTCACTTTTCACTATTTCAATACGGTTGACACTTTCACATGTTATAATGAAAAGGCTTATGTTAAATTATTATATGTAACGTACATAAATATGCAAAATTCCTATTCATAAAATGTATACTTTGGACTTCTCAAAGCATGATTACGTTCGCCCTTTTCTTATTGTATATGAATGATTTATCTGACAGTAACTCTTGTTTGTTTTCCTTACTATTTATCTTTACAATTATATCTATATACAAGTACAAAATGTACAGATAATGAAAAATAATTAACATTCCATGGGTATATATAGTCTTTAATAGCCGACCGGTTTCGTCATTGACTCATCAGGGCAATAATACTAAAATGGCGTCAAAATACGTAGTTACCTTATGGGAATGTTTTACCCTTTGGAATATAAAATATTTCTCTCATGATCAGCTGATTTGTAAGCTATATCATAAACTGATTGTGGTATTCATGAGCCCGATTAGCCCCAGTTGGTACCTCATCGGACTTGCAAGCAAGTCGCGGGTTCAAGCCCCACATCAGATATCTATTATTTTCTTCCTATAACTTTTGGTGCCGTGAGTGACTAGCCATTACTAGAGCTAGGGCGAAGTCAAGGCTGGTTTAGTCTTTAGAAAGAGCATGTGGTTGTTACAATTCATTACTTTGAAAAAAGGAAGCAGGAAGGTAGTTGGTATCATGGTATATAGAATTTATAAATTGGCTCTGGCATTTACTAGGGGTGCAACGATATGTCATGACCCGTAGTGCTATATGTTGCCATACAGTCAATCCATATTATTGCGATACGTATTAATATACAGTGAAGGAATGAAAAACATAATAACTAAAGTAATTCATTCATAAAGACATTAAAGTGTAGCAGGAGATAGATTATCAGTAACGATAGATATACTACCAGATCATTATGTTGTGGCGTTGCAAATAAATTAATAATCAATAATTTGTTATTCAAATGGGTGAATCAGTCTTTGATGGTTAGGTCTAAATAAAACCACTAAAATTGAGACTGCATTAATTCATTTATACTTCAATGGATTATGTGCTCAATTATTAAAGAAAATATCGCGATGTCGTATGTACATGTAACAGCCAAACGCAGTATCGCAATATAGACCTACTAACCCAATTAGCTCAGCGACGTGGTTGAGCGTCCGCTTACAGTGCTTAGGGTCATGTGTTCAATCCCAGGCGAGGACCTGATTTTTCTCGCTCCTAAATTACTTTAATGTCATGCCTCATGGAACCAGGTAGTTGTATTTAGATATACAACTACCTGATGGAACCAATTTACACCTGACAATTCATGTACCCTGGCCAAGGCCACCAATGCCACAACACAAGTTTTATGAAAGAACTGAAACTCTACACGTACTAATGAAGCTTTAAATCTATGGAAACAGTTCTGAATCATTCATGATTCAGCTCCCATTTGTTAATTTGGCCAGTTCAGTTGCATTTGACGCCGTTAGTGAGCGAGTTTAGAACCCTGCAGGTCGACAAAAAATTCCCTTAAAACTTATCTGCAGTCTCTAACATGCACTACTAAAGGCAAAAAACACAATACAAACCTTAAAACGACGAAGAAAATGAAATGCCATCATAGTATTGTAAGTTTCCAACCACCTGAGTGACAGTGATCAGACGGTGCTTGCAAGCTTTTCCCGTGAAAATCATCCCCGTAGTATCGTAGAATCTCCCGAAGTAACGCTTACTACGATACCTCGGAATAAACTAAAGGCCGAACTATCGCGCAATACCCCGAAGTAGTACTATCAAGCGGAGGGGGGGGGGGTAGAGTTAAATCACTGTAGTAGTATGACTAATGTGTAAAGCTTGCACAGCGTTCTTCTTCTTCGGAAAATGATAAAGTGAACTATAACTAGGCATTTCTTGTACGTCGGAAAGTAAAACACCGAAGTTGTAGTAAGAAAGCCGAGGTAGAAGTATGTTTACTACTACCTCGGAAAATAAAAACCCGAAGTTGTAGTATGATCTATCCCGATGTACGATAATATGAACTCCGACATTGAACAGTTCTTTTACTTCGGAAATTGGCATAATTCCGAGGTAGAAGAACAAATATGGATTTATATAGCAAATCATAGTACTACTTCGGGGGTGAACTGTGGCTTTCCATAGAATCATGCTGATGTTATTTATTTACTACAAACAATGATCTATCATGTTAAGTGACGTTAGATTTTTTTCTAAATTAAAACCACTTATCATGTTTTTTTCGAGACAACAAAAATAAGAGCGACATGAATAGCACGATACTAATATTAGGCTATTAATAGCTAAATTTGTGCTGTTGTTATCAGAGTTATTCATTTTTATTCCGGAATACAAAATCTATCATCTATTTTGAAACATTTTCAAAAGGAAAATGTCAAATATATTATAACCCTTTTTATTGACGCTGCGTCAATGAAATGGAGGTGGGTGGTGGGTGTCCGAAATGTGTGAAAATGGTAAAATAATATGAATCATTGACTGATTTAAACTGCAATTTAAAGCAGTGTTTAAATGTACATTAAGGCTCTTTGTCGATCTTATGTATCCTTTAAATAGTGAAGCCGTCTTCGTATAATTTTAGTGACAGCACGTGTTCTTACTGGCTGAGAAACTTGAATTGATATTAGTTTAATGTATTCATTATCTCTAATTAAAACATGAATGGTATCGATAAAATATATAACGATACCCTCATATTGACCTTTTCTTCTTCTAAAAATGTTTGAATAACTCAACAATATTTTTACTTAAAAAGCGCTGGCCGTGTATTTTAGAATGGCGGCCGCGTAATAACTGTCGCATAGTGCACGCAAGATGGCTGCTGTTTACTAATGTAAATATTAAGTTGAGGAATAATGTGAATTTCTGTTGACAGTGCACACCATTAAAGGGATTACCGGACAAAATCAGTTCTGAAAAAGATAGTTTTGACAGGCATAAAAACGACAAACTAGAGGTATTGACCACATCAATAATATGCATTGTCGAACAGTATTCAAGTAGCAAACTGAGGATTTAAGGATGGGATTTTTAAGAATGAAGTAACATAATGATAATCTCTGGCGTGACACACGTAGTCAATCCGTTGGGCTGTAAATTTAAAAGGGTTCAACGGTAAGATTCGTGTGGAACTATCAGAATACTTCTACATAACTTCTAAATACTAAACAGGAGTAGAATTGTAAGTGAATTTTACATTATTTAAAGACATTGAACCAGGAATGCGAGGCATGTGACTAAGACCCAGCAGTCCTGTATATTCCACAGTAGGGAGTCCAATAAAACAGACAGGGTCATTGATAGACTAGCTTCTAATTACATAATCAGTCACTTAAATTTATGGCTAATAAAAATTATAGCTACTGTATAGATACTTAAATTGATTCAATGTTTAATTAAAAATATAATTTTCTTTTTTTTAAAGTATGTTTATATTAAATGCAAAATATTAAGAAATTTAATATGATTAAAGACATTAATTACTCAAATAAATGCTCAACACTTCAAACACATTAGCAAATATATGTATCTCACATCAATTAGTTAGGTCTGGATGATTTTGATAAATTAAACGTCCATTTTGTGAATTTAATACTAACGTATCCTAACACCTTTTATACCTGTTAAATATTTCTAACCAATATAATTTCTCAAGCAGTACCTGTATAAACATAGTTTCTTTGCAAGTTATTTTTAAGATTATAATAGTTATCTTGTAAAAAAGAATTTCATGTGTAAATATAATGATTTGATTTAGAAATAGAAGAAGCATTCAGTTGCATTTTTCATGCAATAACTATTCTTACATAATCTGGTAATTAAAGGACACCAATAATTAATCATATAAAATGCTTACAAAAACAACCGGAAGTTATCCATAAACTTATTATCTTTAAAAAAAAAAAAAAATATGACCCTCTATGACTAGATGTCAAGTCTACAGACACTTAGCTGACCATGAAAAGACAGGATTAATCCCATTAGGGGCAATAAAACAATTTAGAGATTAGACCTCATGTGGATTTGTTTTTTTTTGGGGGGGGGGGGGTCACTTATATATTAGCTGTTCAATGTCTTTAATCTGTAATGCACTCAGTGTGTTACAATATTGTAGTGCAGGGCTTTTTTCACAGGTAGGAAAAGTGACATTTTCTTCAAATTTGGGAAAGAACAACTCATATTTTTTTGCAAAAGGGGAAGAAAAAACTTGGTTGTAAACTAACTTTTAGGGGAAAACTGCATGATTTTAAAGGATTTTCATGAGGGGAAGACGCCTGTTAAAAGCGCCTGTTATAGAAGGAAAATAGCTCTGTAGAATGTCAATTATCCTTTTAAAAGTCTTGTTATAATTGTGTTATTTGGTCTCAGGTAAGTTAACTTTATTTGCAACTTAAATATTAACTTATTTTAAGTTCATTAAAGAGGGATCTTATATAGTCGGTACCCCATTTACCGATGTTATCCAAATAACGGTGTATCTTAAAATATCCGTTATATACACTCTAAATTCACATTCTAAATTTAGCTTCACCATTACCTACTACCACTTATATATGTTTAAAGAGTCTCATATTTACCAAATCACTGGCAACAGCTAGGGCAGAAACAAAATTACTTTCTGCATAAGTTGTAAAAAGTTCAGCTGCAGAGGGAACTAGATTATATATTGGACTTCATTAGATCCGATAACTGACACCCCCTAAAGGGATCCTTTCAAATATAGCTCCCCGGAGAGCTGTATCTGCAAAAAGCTTTTGTATACAGCTCCCTGCGAAACTCTATTCAATTCAAGTGTATCTCCTGTTCTAAAATTAGAAGCTGTATTCTGAGTAGCAGTTGTTTTTCCAGAATAAAAATCCCAAATTGTCTGATGCAGGATAAAGTTAATCAATTTTTTATTCATGATATTTTTTTTTAAATATAAAGACATGACAAGGAAATTTGCATGTATGAATCGAAGCAATAGGCTATTCGCCAATGCCAGTGGGTTTGTTGGCCTGTCATTCATGTACACAGTGTTTGGACTGATTTCATTAAAGCAGCTGTTAATGGATTATTGAAAATTTACAATAGACCATTTACAATTAGCCGGAATAGACAATTGTGTTAAAGTTTACTAGCTTAAATAGACATTATCTAAGGTTCCGGCTGTAAGTGGGTTAGCGTAAAGACAGTGTACATGCCCAGATCATTTGACATTTTGATGTTGTCTCTGACCATATGGGGTTAAATGCTGTATTCCGAGGAAAAGGAGTATTGTTGGTTAAAATAATGAACAAACAAGTCACTTGTGCTGCTCGCAATAGTTCCCTACTGGTTGGATATTTAAAATGACTGGTTTGAGAAATCCTTAAATTTGGAATTGTCCAGGCTATCAGTCAGATAGAACTTCCCTGAAGGATTATATTCGAAACATGTGACATAGCTTACAAAACGATAATATAACACTGTGCACTAGCGATTCAAGGGATGGGGAAAGATAACGTGCGCCCCCTCAATGTTCTCGATCATATATAGACATAAAATACCATTAATTAATTCATTCAATGAAATAGCATTCAATTATTCAGTTAATAAATATTACGCCCCCTAGTTTGAAAACCTGGATCCGCCCCTTCTGCATATATGATAATTACTAACAGGACTCATTGTGGTATTACAATGCTATCACTATCAGTGACATCATGGCAAATTTGCAAATTTTAACACATATATTGCATGGTGAGGGGAATATAAAATGGTATTACGCTATTTTTTACCTATTTTTTTTGTCATGGCAAGGCCATGGCGGCCATGGCAAGGCATTTTGCCATGGCAAAATACCGATTTGCCATGGCAAAACGCCTTTTGCCATGGCATTTTTCAAGAAAACTAGTAAAGATAGAAACATATGACTTACGATTTTTTAATAAGTAACTAAATGCTACAATTTAATAATGTTTTTGTTTCTCCAAAACGCGTAAAAGTGAGGGCTGTATTTGCCAAAGACCGGCGCGGCAAAAACAAACCGGCGGAGGTTAGTATATATTAATAATCATAAGGAATATAATAATTTATACAATGAATTTGAACAAACAGACATCATGTTTAGATGCTGACTGTAGAATGTGTTGTATTATAGGATCATGGCAGAGACGGGGATCACAAATTTTGAAGTAGATGGTGCACATTTAATAGAGCATGGAGACATATGTGAAATGTGTAAAGATACGGTATCAGTGGGTTACTGTTCTGGGTGTGAATGCTACATATGTCAATCATGTTTTGATAACCATGTACGAGTAAAGAAACATCGGGATCACCTGCTACAAGTAGCTCCCGAAAGCAAGGACGATGACCGTACAGTTCATTTTAAAATATGTACAGAACACACGCAACAAGAAGTCCGTCTTTACTGTACTGATCACAAATGTTTTGGATGCGCAGAATGCATGTTATTCAATCATAAAGTATGTGAACACAAGTACATAACAGAAGTATCCAAGGAATTCCAAGATAATGGAGAACTTGATCGTTTTCTTGAAGATATTCAAGACTTAGAGAGTATTCATGAAAACTGCGTTGAATCGATTGCCTCTCAGTCAAAATTGTCTGATAAAATTGATAAAACGACCACAAACGACGTGCAAAAATTCGTGCAAGATGCAGTATCATATTTAACTAATGAAGAAAAAAGCATAATTAAGAATGCAGGTTCAAAGAAATCCATAAATGAGGATAAAATAGAAAAGTTATCGGATGACCTCCAAAGGATTGGGTCCGACATCACGTCTATAAGTACAAAAGTTAGAAGTGAAGACGAGATGCATATGCTTTTCATCCTAGCCATGGAAACAAAGCCAAAATTATCCCAGATTAGAGACAAACTAGCATCCATTGATTGTCAAGACGTCATTGACAGATATAAATTCTATCCTAATAGATTGATCCAGCGTCAGTTTTCAGAGAAACGTCATCTTGGCAAGCTTTCTGGCGCCCGATTTGAAGAAGGTAATTTCTGTTTATCACGTTCCTATGTAAAGGCATATTCACAATTATAAATAGGCAATAAATAATAAATTTTACAGCATTTTCGCAAAGGCCATACAACAATTCAGATATACAGTAATTAACAGTAACAAAATACGTTGTATATTGATTTAATGTGTTACTGTTATATTGTACAATTATCATATATGGGTATTAATAACTAGATATTTTCCTCCAGATGATGAAGAAGATCATGAACGTAAATATAAAGCAGAATGCTTGAATAATCAACGGCTTAAAAAACAGCTGTCTATTCAAGAAGAGAACACTAGTCGTCTCGAACAAAAACTGTCAACTCAACAAGAAGAGAACCAACGGCTTAAACAACAATTTGCTACACAAGAACAACAACATAAGCAACAATTATCCATTAAAGAACAGGCAATTCAGGGGTTTAAAATGCAACTGTCTACTGAACAACAGGACAATAAAGGTCTTCAAAAACAGCTGTCCACACAAGAACAACAGTTGAAGCAACAACTGTCCACGCAAGAACAACAGTTAAAGCAACAACTATCCACGCAAGAACAACAGTTTAAGCAACAACTATCCACACAGGAACAACATTTTAAGCAACAAGTATCCACTCAACAGCAGGAGATTCAACGGTTTAAAGAACAATTATCTACTGAACAACAGGACAATAAACGTCTGCAACAACAACTTTCCACACAAGAACAAGAGTTTAAGCAACAACTATCCACTAAAACACAGGAGAATCAACGGCTTAACCAACAACTGTTAACTCAACAACAGGACATTAAACGACTTCAACAGCAAATGTCAACCCAACAACAAGGGCTCAAGCAGCTCAACCAGGTTATAAACATTTTGTAACATCTATTTTCAATTTATAAATACATAATGATGCACATTAAAAACAAGGGTCGATATTCAAACTGGAAAGTAAGCATAGCTATATGATTCGAGAATACCAAGAGAGCAGTATATTAATTCAATTGCTTTTAGTTTGAACATTTAAAAAGAGGAGAAACAGTTTCTACATTTTCATATTTAGCTCACAATTTAATGTATGTATTGTGATAATCTGACGTCTTTAAAGCACTCAAACTGAAAATCAGAAACGAATCATTAATCGGTTATTGTTGTTGAAGTTGTTCAAATGACGTAAATATTCCTTTTAAATTCAAACGTGTAGAAAATATGACTCTAGATATAACAGGATATTATTGAAAAGGGGATTTTATATCAATATTCCCTTTTTCTTATAATTTCCCCATATTTAACACACTTTTTTGCCAAATACGCCTCCAAAACTGCGTAAAAAATAAGGCCAAAGAAATAAACTCCGTTCTTAGTGTGTAAATTTATGTACTGTTTCGTAAATTTACGCACTGTTTTTATTATGAACATACAGTATTCAAACAGTGAGCACATGCTATATATATACAAAATAGAAGTAAATTCTGTCAATACAGAAATGCGTAAATTTACGAACTACAAAAATAGAAGAAATTTCTGTCAAATACAGAAGTACGTAAATTTACGAACTATCAAAAGTAGAAGAAATTTCTGTCAGATACTGCAGTGCGAAAATTAACAAACTGTACAAAAGTAGAAGAAATTTCTAACAAATACTGAAGTACGTAAATTTACGAACCATTCAAAAATGTAAGAAATTACTATCAATTACTGAAGTGCGTAAATCAATAACAATGCTATCGCGCATCATGTATGCATAAATCAAGCATTAAAACACCAATCAATCTTAAAAGGCATTCAAATAATATTGTCTTATATATTAACAATTAAAATCATAAAACATGTGATCCCTGGAGTAGACATTATTATAACCCCAGGGACATTATAATAGTTTAGCAACTTTGTTGGAGGGTCTCAATTTGGTGCTCAAAGCCAAATATATATATCTAATAACTAAATAGCTTAAGACCATGTGTTTGAAGACAGTAATATTTCGCTTTCCTTTCGGTTGCCATGGACACCAGAGTTCGGAATGAAATAACATTGTTTAAGTTGTTTAGCAACTTTGTGAAGGACCATCTGATGATAATTCCTTACCTCATGTTTCTTCAAATTTGACAGATATATATACTCAGTTTAAGTTTCTGGTACTACCTAGGTATCCAGTACAATTGAATAAGATTGACAGATATTACATTAAATCATGTATTGCCTTACAAATGTATCAAGTCCATCAAGGAAATTAACGTTTGATATACACAACATATCAGAGACGTATAATACTTTATATAATCAGAGATGTTGTATTGTACGTCTCTGATATAATCACAGATTGTACGGAAAATAACAACAGCGGACAAAAAGCCTATAACCTAACCATGTTGCTGGTTCAGTACCTAAATCCGAAAACCTAAACATTCGGACACGATAAAAAGGGTAGAGAATACATTTACAATGAAACATGGAAATAGATCTATGAATGGTTAAAAATAGACGAAATAAAAAAAAAATATTCATGGTACGAAGAACTGCCACCAATATAGACGCAAACGATTGCTACAATAAAAAAGAAAGAACAAGTCTATGTAAGAATTAACAGCTGAAAATTACCTTCAAATACCCGCATCTGAGACTCAAATTATTGACGTGTGGATGACGTCACTCGCCGCGTGCATTCTAAATTCAGGTGCGTGTAATGTACTAGTCTCTGTCCTGTTCGTTGTGAGAGTACTTTATTATTGGGGAAATATATAACACAATAATGATTTTCTATTTTATTAATTTCCGATGTTGTTCGGTCTAAATTCAAACTAAAACTCCTACAAAATGTTCCAAGCATGCACATATATAAAAGTACAAGGAATCAAGTTAGACTAGGTCAGAGAAGTTCTAAGCATTCAAACATAAACAACTTGTCAATCAAATTAATGATAGGAATCTCTAAGGTAATTCAATCTGGTTGGTACAGGAAGTCCATGCCACACCAAGAGCAATATCCAAGATGTATAATAATTCAAATTAACAACTCAATGCATTGATCTAACTATTTTGAAGTATCAATTACAAATGACATATTAAAGAATTTGATTATTGTAAAACCTACAAACTAATAATATATATAAGTATATGTATGCAACGCATATACATAACATCCCCCGCCGAAAAAAACGTATTAAATGAACTTGTCAAAATTCTTTTGTTTTCATATAATATTATAATCTTCATGTAAAATTCCTATTTTTTTTTATTTTTCTTTTTTTACATCTATATACAACACATATTACTAGTATTGAAAAACAATAAATCAAAATGAACTATCCTAATTCTATTCACACAAATGGTTTGTTTATGATAACAATAGCATTATATTTACAAATGTATTGAGACAAATAAAAAATCTACAAGGCGAAAATCTACAAAGCAAAATCGTTTCCGAATTAAAAAAAACACAGTCCATCTCAATTCTATTTCAGCATTGAATAAATGTAAATAAGTGATATTATGCATTTTGAAAATGCTGCTTATTCCATTATTTACAGACCTGTGGTTATGCGAAACCTAGTTGTATGTAATGTACCCCATTGTATATACATGTACAAGTTGTGAGTTTCAGGTCATAATGCAAGTAACTAAACCAATGTTTAAAAAGTCATGAACTTCTGAATGTGTCTGAATATTGCATTAGTCAATTCCCATATCTATAATTACAGGAGGCGGGAACTTTCTAATTCTCTCAATAGCCGTCCGACTCAAGGATTTCAAAGGAACCCATATTGCATTTTCTGCTGGCTCTCCTCTAATTTGTACCAAATACTCCTGGGATTGGTTAATTGGCCTTTGACCAAGAACACGTTTAATTTTGTGTAACCCATTATCCAATGAAGAGTCACTGGACATTATATCATCCAAATTCACAGTCAGTCCTAACCTATCAGGTGGTTTTGTTGGTCGTGATGAACGTCTTACAGGAGGCGGGACTTCCGGTGGGGAATTGCGACTTGATTCCATGGGTAAATCCACTGATTCCTGATTGGTCTTTGTGATAGTTTCACTCTCATTGCCACACCCACTGTTCTTTTCCTGTCGCTGATTAGTGACAACATGTGGCATGAAATATGATGCCGGTGTTGGCTTCCGAACATAAGCAAGTTTCAGTCTATTTACATGAACAGGGTGTTTCAGAACTTTATCATTATCATCATTTCGTAAACAAACTAAGTGTTCACTGTTTACACTATCCACGACATATGGACCTGTGTATTTGTTCTGGAGTTTTTGTCCTGGCCCTTTTGATTCGGTCAATAGATAAACATAATCTCCATTCTGTAAACTGAGACTGTTCATGTTAACATTTTCTCTTTCTATCATTTTCTGTTGGTAGGATATAACATTTCTTTTCATTTCAGTTCTTATCACATTTATTTTGTCAGTCTGCTTCCTAATAAATGATTCCATATCACGTGGGACGGTGTTGGTATTCGACGGTGCTTGAGATGACAAAGGGAATTTCGGCCTCTGTCCAAATACTATTTCATGTGGCGAGTATCCCATTGCAGAATGCACTGACTGATTGATCGAAAATATTACCGAACCTAAAACTTCATTCCAAGCATTGCTCCTGTTGTTTAAATACGGCGTCAAACGTTCCGCTATGGTTCTGTGTGTTCGTTCACAGGCTCCAAGGCAGTGATGAGTAAAGCTTGGTGTGAATTCTTGCGCAATGTGTAGACGTTTGCAAATTTCAGCAAGACATTTTGAGGTGAATTCTGTACCTAAGTCACTGATAATTGTGTCACAAACTCCATATTTAGTAAATATTTGTACCAAGGCTGAAGATACAGATAGGGTATCTTTATTTGCTATAGGAATCGACACTAGATATTTGCTAAACATATCAACTGCTGTGAGAACAAATGAATATCCTTGTTTTGTAATAGGAAGTGGTCCGTACAAATCAACTTGCCAAACTTGAAAACATTCTGTCGGCGTCGGATATCCTGTAACACGTGCCTTTGTTGTCTGTTTTGTGACTTTTCGTTTCTGGCAATGATCACATGACTTCACATAATCAGTCACTAATGATCCCATGCGTTTGAAGAAGTATCTCTCGCGTATCCTATCTAATGTATCATATATTCCAGAATGTCCTGACATTGGCGAATCGTGATATAATTGAACCACCTATTTTATCATAATATTCGGAATTACTAATTGATAGTTTCCCAACAACTTTGTTCTGTTTGCTTTTGACTGTCTTGAGTGCATGAGTAATCCATCAATCATAACATAGTCACTTGATTCAAGTAAAATCCTACGTGATATCTTCTGTCCCTTGGGTAATTTGTCATTTTCTATATAATTTATGATTGAATGTAACTCTGGATCCTTATATTGTAATTCCTTAATTTGTTTAACACTAAAGTCAAATTTCTTGAATAATTCATGCTGTTGTGCATTTTCGGGATCACTTTGGTCTGAACTTGATGAAGGTAAATAACTTTCAGTGCTTTGATAACTAATTTCTTTCTCTGTTGTTGTTGTATCTGTATGAGATCAGTTGGAATTTGTATAATAGCATTCTAGATTGTCAGTAACACACTCGATTTCGCTAGTCCCAGATGTTATCGAAGATTGTTTATTATTCTTGCCTGATCCTTGATAACGGCTCTGATTGATGTTATCTTCGCTGTCTGCATCATACTCATAATCACTACTATTAGGTCTAATACGTTTTGAAGTGTGGGTCAATTTTGCATGATTAACGACTGGCGTTTCAATGTCACTCCTTGTCTGACCTATCAGTTCCTGTAAAGTTCTCCCATTAGGCAATTTCACACACGTGGTCGGTTCTGGAACATATGGGAAACAGGGGTCACTTTCATCTGGGCTTATATCCAATTTCTCTGCATGTTTGTTTGGGAATGACCTAGATAAAGCGTCTGGTACTATCATGTCACTAGCCTTTTTGTAAATTATTTCACAGTCAAATTCCTGTAAAATAGCCAACCATCTCTCATATATTGCACCTTTCATTGTTTTTTGAAACAGCGGTTTCAGACTCTGGTGATCACATTCAACAAAGAAATGTCTTCCTCTTAAATATGAAGCACAATCAAGAATACTTGTTACCATACCTAATAATTCCAACTTTGTAGGTCCGTACGAACTTTGATATTTGTTCAGCGATTTTGATCCAAATCTAACTACGCGTACTTTTTTATTTCTGTCACCATTGTCTGTAGTCTCGTGCTTTTGGTATAGCATATATCCGATTCCCTGTGCAGACGTATCCACGGATAAATAAAATGGTAAGTTATAGTCAGGAAAGGCTAAAGCTTCTGAGTTTTTAAGCAACATTTTCAATTTGTTAAATGCCAGTTGATGTTCATCTTTCCAAGGCAACACTTTACTGTCCTTCTGTAACAATACATATAAGACACTAGATACTGCACTGTATCCTGGAATAAATTTTCTGAACCAGTTCATTAATCCGAGAAACCTTTGTAATTGCTTCACAGTATTTGGCTCTGGATAATTTTCAATAGCTTTTAATCTATCAGCTGGTGGGCGTATTCCGGATTTTGATATGTGATGTCCAAGGAAAACGCATTCATTTTGTGCAAATTTACATTTTGAGGTTGATAATTTTAGTCCAGAACTTCTCAGTCTTGAAAACACTTCTTGTAAGTCTTTCATATGCTGCGAAAATGTTGGAGATATTATAACAACGTCATCCATGTAACAGAGTGTTGTCTTAAATGATAATCCTTTGAGAATTTTATCCATGAGAAGTTGGAAACTATGTGGGCTAGTCGTCATTCCTTGAGGGGTTCTAAGAAATTTAAATGTTCCGTAACACGTGTTGAATGCAGCGTATTTCGCTGAATTTTCCGCTAACTTCATTTGGAAAAAACCTGAACTCAAGTCAATAGACGACATGTATTTTGCTGACACATTTGAAAACGACTCTGTTAGTTCTTGTACATTTGGAATTGCGTAACGGAAGTCCTGAGTCTGTGTATTTAAGTAGCGAAAATCCACACAAAATCTGTACATTGACAAACTTTCCTCTTTTGTGGTGCAGGCTGAACCTGGATTTCTATTATTCCGTTTAGCAACTAAAACTATAGGGCTAGTAATTGGCACTTCCTCCTTTTCCGACACTGGTGTGATAACTCCTTGTTGCAATAATTCATCTAGTTGATGACGTAACACTTCTCTTTTTTCAGGGGTTAATTTATAAGGTCTCTGGTGTTTAGATGAAGCATTAGGTTTCAAATGAATATGGTGCTGTACAATCGTGGTTAATCCTAATCCTGGATTTTCATCAGTCACAAATACGTCTCGATTTTCAAACAAAACATTTTCAAGTTTTGTTTTTTCACTGCTTGAAAGAGAACTTCTATCAAATTTAAAATACGACATAAATTTTAACCTATCTTTCGCCTCTGAATCTGTAGTTTTATTACTATTATTGTGACCTTGGTTATGACCTGAACTCACCCTTGCATGATTACAAGTCGGGGTTGTATTACTACAGTAATCTAAAGAATAATCTGATTGATTGCGATTAACAGTAAAGCTATTATCAACAACCTGAAAATTCCCTAATGGCTTATTCTTGTGAATAATGATAGTTTTATCTGTTGGATTAAGAAGTTTTACAGGTACTATACGACAGACCTAGCAACCAATAATTTCTTATTATTAACATATCTGACATGTGAACAAATACCATTTAAACCCTCTGTATAACGATTAGGTAATTTACCAAAAATAATACATTCAGAATTTGCAGGGATGAACATGCGTTTTTGAGCATAAATCTTTGAATCAACAAATTCTTGCCTACCACTAAAATCTAATATAAGTTTATTGGCTCTAATAAATGTAGTTCCCAAAATTAATGGATGGGAAGTGTCCTGTAAAACGTATACATCAAATTCAAAATGTTTTCCTTTTATATCACAAGAAATAGTTGAAATGCCGTCTATAGTCACAGATTGGTTGTTAGCAAGTGTAATACTCTCATGATATAATTTATATAAATCACTTTTATTGGAGTTGGGCAATGAGTCAAAAACTTTCCTAGACATTATATTAATAGAGCTTCCGGTGTCTATTAATGCTGAAATGCATCTTTCATTGAAATTGACATGCAAATACACAAAGTTACCGTTTTCTTTTACTCTTGAATCCAGTTTGTTATAATCAGTAGTACATGAATTGCACTTATTACTTAATCCATTATCACTTTGAAGTTTTTTATCATAATCAGTACTATAATGTTGAAATCTGTGAAATCTGTAACTTCTTCTGGGGTAGGTTGCCCGGTCTACCACTGATTTGTTTGGTGTCCTCGACCGCCTTGTTGTCCACGACCGTTGAAGGGACCGCGGTCGTCGCCCCTCGGCCGCTGGAAGTTTCCCTGGTTTTGTGAACGGGGATAACGTGTCTGACATTGGCGAGCCTCATGATTGGCCTGCCTGCATAGTTGGCAAACAACACCCGGGTTTGGTTTGCCACGTGCCAGGTTGCACTTGTTCCTGAAGTGGTCGTCACGACTACACGTGTGACACAGTGGTACATTATTAACAGATGTTTGATTGTTACTATTATCAATGTTAGCATGAGTGTTTGCGCCTAATAGTGTGTCCATTTTCCGCGCTAACTGATTTATTTTATGCTCCAGATCAGTTGTAGATCGGGCGGCTGCGACTGTATGTTGAGGTTCTTCTACGGTGTCCCTGTATCCATAAGCCTCTCCCAGCTTTGCCGATTCTAACGCTTTCTCCAACGTTTGTGGAGATCCAGAGCGTACAAAGAAAGCTAACCTTTCTGGCAGTTCGTTAATCAAAATCAGCATTAAGTCGGTATCTGACTTCCCAAGTTTGTTGCCGCACAGATATATATTGGCAACATAGTCATCCAAACATGAAGACTGCAGTTTGAAGTTTTGGAATTTCTCCGTTTGAAATATCTTGTCGCTCTGAGAAATTGTAATGTATTTAGCTGTAAATAAATTTGTCAGTGTGATGAAGTCATGGACCACAATATTGTCAAACCAGATTTTTGCTGGACCTGTTAGATGTAACTGAAACGCTGCAAGCCTAAGTTTATCGTTGGAAAATTTTTTGACAGAGCAATAAGCAATAAAATCCGAAAAAAATGTTTTTGCATCTTCATGAGAATGTCCACTGAATTGTTTTACTGAAAGTTTATCCATTGCGAATTCACTGTAAAATATCATATGATGTAAAAAACTGTTAATCCATTAAATCACAAATTTCTGACGATTAATTAAGTCCACAATTGTAATTATACAAAGTTTGGATTCTCCACCATGTAATGTACTAGTCTCTGTCCTGTTCGTTGTGAGAGTACTTTATTATTGGGGAAATATATAACACAATAATGATTTTCTATTTTATTAATTTCCGATGTTGTTCGGTCTAAATTCAAACTAAAACTCCTACAAAATGTTCCAAGCATGCACATATATAAAAGTACAAGGAATCAAGTTAGACTAGGTCAGAGAAGTTCTAAGCATTCAAACATAAACAACTTGTCAATCAAATTAATGATAGGAATCTCTAGGGTAATTCAATCTGGTTGGTACAGGAAGTCCATGCCACACCAAGAGCAATACCCAAGATGTATAATAATTCAAATAAACAACTCAATGCATTGATCTAACTATTTTGAAGTATCAATTACAAATGACATATTAAAGAATTTGATTATTGTAAAACCTACAAACTAATAATATATATAAGTATATGTATGCAACGCATATACATAACATGCGGTTTATTTTTTATAATATTATTATTTTCCGGAAACAATAAAAATCAGTTCGGTCCGGACCAGAAGATACGGTCAACAACGAACTTTTTAATGAGCATGCAAATATCTAAAGAACTGAATAAGTACCGATTTTTCCGATTCATTCGAGGAAGAAATGACATAATCAAAGCTCTCCTCCACAACAGTGACTTGTTCATGGTAACTTTTCCTTTGGACATCCTGAAACCAGACAAGAGAGATTAGTAAAAATTAAACAGTATTTTATTCTTAAATTTTGCTAAATTTTGGATATATAACGGATACTAGAGAAACGGAACTGTACATGATTGCAAAATTTTAAATCATTAAATAGTTAAGACGTTTTGAAATATTTCCATTGACGATTTATTCGTAAATATGCTGTTCTGTTTTAAGTCTCAATAAAAAAATCAGTAATGTTTGTGCTAATATATATATCTAATCAGTTCTTAGTTATAAGGATCTTTAATGATTACTATCCAATATTTAGTTTGATTTACAAAATCCTCAAATTTGGTATATCCATTTTTATAGACGATTTTTCTATGTAAATGTACAAATTTACCAGACTTTTTTGTGATAACATGACCATTTTAACTGTTGTCGACGATTTTCAATAATAGTGATTTTGTCATACAGTTGTTTTATGATTATATATATATATAGTCTCTTACAATTCTAGTCAGAATGACATGAATAAAGAATTAAAATGTATCAGTGTTTATTGCACACGGACTAGGATTAGTTATAGTAATAATCACATAATTAATTTTCACCTTTCAAGGTACAGTCTCTTTTGAACAATCTAAACACAAAAAATACGTACGGTACATTTTAATGCATGGAATGACAATTCCGTGCTCGAATTATGGAAGAAAAAATATGTTACCCTAAAATATATAATAGTAGGTTTATATCGAGCGTATATGCAAAAGTGTGCATTTATTTCTATCATTATGTATACTTTAGTCTGAATATACATTACATTTCTTAGTGGTTCATAAACTGGATATTGTATGAAAACATGGTGACAGACACAGAAGTACACTCCAACAAGGACTTATATGTATGTATACTAGTCCTTGACTCCGAATTTCTAATTGCGTCATTGAAAAGGTTCTCAACAAAATTAGGTAAGCGTGAATAGAATTCACCAGTAGATGCTGTATCGTAATCACCCAATGGTGAACATCCAATAATACATGATTTTATTTATTTATTTCTCATGTATCACTTAAAAACTACTAGATTTCAATTTATACTTAATTACCACAACATTATTGTTCGTATTTCCTTAAATCAGAAACTTTTAATGTCTTGTTAAAAAACTCGATAAGTCGTAAGAAAGATCAAATGTGTGGAATGGATTAATCCCTTTGTTTACTTATTTCAATCTATTATATGAAATTGAAAGTAGTGATACAAATCCACGTTTACAATTTAAGTTTTAAATGAACTTATATAATGTATACAACTCATTAAATTAAAAATAAAATTAACTTACCATACTAATCCATCCAACAGAAGGACCACATGAGTAAACTGACTCGACTTGTTGGTCAAATTTATTATAGCAAAAATATATTGTTTCAAATTAACCGTAGATAAGCAAGTGATAAATAAGTTAAGTAATCGCCTTCGCTCAGAATGACTGCGTCGAAATCAGCGGTGAATATCAAAGGGAGCAGCCAATCGGAACTACTCGCGTATTTCCGTAACTGAAGACGACAAACGCCGAAGAATTCCGATTCATAGATAACATCAAGTTAGACTGTCCACTATTCACAGGGGTAAGTTAACTTGAATAAAAGAAAATTGTGCTAAAATAATTGTTTTACAAATTCACATATAAGTAACAGAATTTGAATTTTAAATGTTTGAATAGTAAGTTTTAAAAGTCTCTTAAGGATAATTGATTATCTTGAATAACGTTGTGCAATGTTTTATTCGGAATGGTCATCATCATAATGGGACAGTCAACTGGTGTTCTCCCGGTAAAAGTTGCATTTCTTTTTCAGATTGGTCGTAGAAGAACAAACTGTCACCATGGCTTGGTGTTTCGTAGAAGACAATTCTCTCGTGTACAAAAGATCAAGCTACATAGAAGATCTTACTGAGGGTCCTGCTAAGTAAATCATTCAGGTACGTGTCTTACTGAAACTGTACGTTTAACCACTATTTTATTAACTTATTTGACTACATAGTGAATATCACTTGACTTCATATTGGGTACCACTTGACCAGCTCCCTATTTAAACTTCAAATTATGTATCAACCACTCGCTGCGAAATTTGCCTTGATTAGTACCTAAATTTGAAATGCAAAATGTCGTAACTGCAATATTTCGAACATCATGGGTGTAGTTTTTCCTAGTGTCAGCTTTATTCCTCATTTGTCTTGAAATCGTCTAACAAAAGAGTCAAAGTTCAGTCTTACCTACTCAAAAATGATGTTTTTCTCAAGCATGGGGATTATTTAATTTTTTGCTCTTGAAGCAATCGCAATGCCTGAGAAAATATATGCTGAACATTTCTTGCCTATTTGAGTATTTCATTTTTTTCTCTTCATAGTACGTACTTCGTTGGGTGTTTTTCTTAAAGAATTCGTGTGACGTAAACATTTTCCCCAGGAGACATAACAACCTTTATTAAAAGCTTTAGCTAATGGCTTGTTTACATTTTACCATTTATTCACAGCTAGTCGGCATATAGTATACCTTTGGCCAAAAAAGAAATATGGCCTGGGTAAACACAGAACATGTCATTATATGATAAATAATATAAACTGGACTAAACACCATTTCGTACAGATATATATATAAATATATATATGTTAATGCTCTAGCACGGTGGCGACTTCTGAAATACGGATATGATCGCGACAATGCTATAGTTTTGTCGTATTATTAGATTAGATTCATTTTAGCGTATAAAACACATTGGATATCATAATTATAGCAATTTCAAAATATGTGGTAAAATAATGCATTTGTTTTGCCAAAGACCTAATACATTACATTATTCTATACATTGTAATGTATATAGGTCTTTGGTTTTGCTATTTGTAAATATGCATTTTACAGACGATATATTTGAACAAGTTTTCAATAAAATTCTGTTCTGTATTTTTTTTTATTTGCCAAGAGGATGTATGGTGCGTGGTGATTTTTTTTGCAAATTTGCATCATCATTGTCGGTAGTCTATAAACGTACAAACAAGGTGACAAGATCGGTTCTCATCGCAATCAGTACTAACCCAGTAACCGGAAAACAATATGGGGTCGTATATTTCGAACACCACTTATTATATTGGTCTATGTTGTTTTCACAGCTGCGTGATGCCAAACATATTTTACATTTAATTAGTATTAAATCAGTAATATGAAACTAATAGCCATTAGTTATCACTTTATCAGGTCTTGCGAGAACGCCTAAAAGCTTATTGCAACTACTTTTGATTATTGATTAGAAGCAAAGATAGTCTGATTGATTTGTAAAATTTCGTAAGTATTTTCTGGTACAAATATGTTTTCAATGCATGTTAAATGAAGTTTTACAATAGTTTATAAATGTACAAAGATGACACTTTTGGAAGACTATGAAAAAAATGAAACCAACTTCAGGATGTGAATCGCTGAATCTGAATTATTCATACTTTGATCATTCTAAGCATTTAATTTAAGTAATAGTGAGATCCTCATGGAAGATTGGTTTTATGAAGTTGTTATTATCATTTATGTTGTACATTTACATATTTAATTAAAATAGATTGCCCATTCAGAGTGCCATGTATAATAACATACAATAACATGGAATAATGCTTTATATCAGAACAAGCAAGCAAGTTGTCTGACTGTGAATCAGTTTTTTCACTTTTTTATATTTTATCATTGTACAGAAAATAATGTTACGTTAACTAAGAAAGGCAATATCCATTTGTGGTCAAAGTTATGTGCATTAATTAATAATTACAAAATTGTATGATGTGTATGGATAATATACAACAGATCATAAATATATAGTTCTCATATCTACCTCCCTTGTTTTGAATTGCAGCCATCTTGTAAGGAAAATTTCTTATGTGTTTAAAAGAAAAAATAGAAAAATAGTTATTTAACAACTCAATTTATAAAGTATAACAAAAGATGTAGTTTATATGAATATCCTATGTGGTTGTATAGTTCAATTCATTACACGTTTCAGGATTGTATGACATAGAATTTCAGTTTATTACATGTAGTTATAAATGCAGCTATGAAGAATTGAATAAACTCCACTGTACAAATAAATTCCACTTAACAAATGGGTGGGTTGTCAATAAGCAATTTATATTGTCATGTAATACTGCATGATTATGAACGATAAAATAATACAAGTTTACTTTGTTGTAAATAATCATGCAGAGGTATGGTTAAGCTCATGCTATGTGAACATTTCATTTTTAATATTACTTGAGAATGTGAAGCTTTTGAAAACAAATGATGTGTTTAAAAGATTTAGGTCAGAAAAAGCTCTTGTTTCATAATTAAACTACTGTCAATATTCTGCTTATTTGCAGGTGATTGTGTGAAAGTCCACATAAGTAACCTGACATCTCCTCCAGATGATATGACAGTCAAGCCAATGAACCAGAGACATATTGAAACTCTAAGGGCAGCTTACATGTCTGGTGCCAAACAATTTAAATTGTTAGCTGCAAGGTTTGTCTCTGGGGATTTGGCCAGAGCTATGGATTCTGGAGCCGCTGTACTTCAGTTGCTTGGTGGAAATCATACCAGGGCTGCTATTCAGTCCTTGTATGACAGTGGCCTGATAGATGCCCAAGTCATGGTCACTGTGTACCGACAGGATCTTTCAGCTCCAGAGGCCTTGGCCATAGGTGTTTACCATAACACTGTGGATGACACTTCATTAAGTATGAGTTTTATGGACAAGGCCGGAGTTATAAGAAAGATAAAAAGATCAACTTCGACCAAGTCATGGTCACGATCAGCCATGTTGGTGTTTGGTTTCAAGGTAAATTATGCAATTTGATAATGTTGTATCTAAACAAATTGAAGTCGGACTTGGTAAATTTGTTTCATGAATTGCAAAAAAACTCTTTTTTTCACATTATAGAAAGAAACCAGATAGTCTTAATATTCATTATTTATACTATAGCAAAATACATTGAAGAGTATCAAACTTATGCTGTTGTTCAGAGGTTGTCGCTAAATTAATGGTTGAATTGTGCAATGGGAAACCATGCTTTTGCTAGAAGCAGGTTATCCTGTATTTCAATTGAACTATGAATAGAAGGCGGCATTTTTACTGGTCTTAAATTGATTACTCAATGTAAATTATAAATGCTTATTGTTGCAATCCATAGTTAAAAAATAAACTAGTTTTCATTTTTTTTCATTCTCAGAGTACAGGAGAAGCAAGATGCAAAATGAGAACCATGGCTGCTCTTGTTGGCGTTGATGATGATGTCTGGGCTAAAATACAGATATGTGTGTCTAAGTGGTCTGAAAAGAAACCTCTTACTCAGACTGCTTTTACTAAGTTTGTTACGTTGGAACGAAAGGAATTTGTTGCTTATTTGGATGAATTCTGGGTACAAGGAATACCCGAAGGAGTTGTAAGTTTGATATCACTTTTAATAGTTTTATGAAGATACAATGATGACTCATCTTGCCAAAACTTTCATGTAATAGGATGCAATTGAAGTAATTCCTGTGAAAAGACCACACTTAATATTAATATTTAGTTTATATGGTCGTTCTGTTGTTTATATATTTATACTCAATTACATAATCATAAACTAATATTTATATTATAAGCATATTTCATTCAGCATAACCTTACATATGTTACAATGGTCTGTTGGCACATGTTTCTTTTATCCATTTTATATAGGGTCAACAAACTTTCAGGAATGACATTGCCCAACTGTATATTATTGACTATTAATTTCATGCAGCTGCATGTATGCTAGTCCAAATGTTCGTAAACTGACTTTACCATTTATTGAATTTGCCTTTCATAATTTTAATTTTTCACTGATGATGTATAAATGTAGTTAAATTTTGTAAATCTCTAAGTAGTATTTTTTCCATTTGAAGAAAAACTAGGTTTTCTGTACAAGATTATTTATTTTCATCTTTTAGGCACAATTCAACAACTACAATGAAAAGAGTTCTATCCCATGATTCAGAAAAGCAGGTTGAGAAGGTAAACATATTACAAAAATACACTGAACTTTATGTAATCTTGAATGGAATTGCTAAGGTTTTAACTGCTATTTTTCTGTTATATGGTAAACGTTGGTAAGAAGTGTAAGAATTTCCTACACTAACATCATAATATATTTTTGCATTAATAATGACCATACAAAATGTTTGGTTCATTTTTTTGAAGTACTTTGTATTCTTTCACTAAAACATATAAGCATTAAGTACATTTTATATTTGGAAACTAAATGAGCTATTTATATACTACTCAAATATTTTCTTCACAGAGGTCATTAGACGATGACACAGTAGACAATAATCAATTGCGGAATGAAATGAAGAAATTGAAGTTTTGTATGATTTCATTTCATGATATATTATAGAATGGAGTAATCATTGAAGAGATATTTGTAATAAGATTAAGAATCATAAATGTAGGGGTTTTAGTTACTATAGTATATCCCCAGATATGAAATATATGGAAGCTGTATTATATTCATATGCTTGTTGGTCAGTCTGTGTGTATGTATACAAAATTTCACAGTAGTGATTAGTAAGTCTAATAAGCATGCACTGAGCAGGCACTTTTTGGATTAAGTTTTTACTGAGTTATTGCCCTTTGTTTCGCTATACAGTATAATTATTTACAATAGGCAAATTTTGTCACAACTATTTTTATCAACTAGCTGCAGGAATTCAATGGAACTTCACAGTAATAATAAGTTAAAGTAATAAGCCAAAAAAAATAATTTGTGCATATTCTCAGCAGATTCTGTCCACATTATTTTTCAATTAGTAACAGCCTTTTGTTACTTTTTATGTAATGTTTATATATTAATTGTCCGTACTATTTCTCAGCAACTAATTGCAACTTAATTCATTTAAGTGTTTTGGGGTTTTTTTTCTTGCAGGAAGACAATAGAAAAAAAGATGAAATCATGAATAATTTGAAGAGAGAGAATCTTGAGTTACAGGTATTAATTATTTTTGTTTACATTTTCTATTAACTGATAATGAACTCTTTTATATTACTAGAATTCTTATGAGGTCGTCTATTTTATGTTTTTTTTTCTGTCTAGGTGCATCTAAAAGAAAATTTTCACATTATGTGACTGGTTTTGTTACTAATGTTTGTTAAGTTATTCCTGGCACTTTATTGTTTCTCTTAAACAATTAATTTAAAAGACTACTACCAGTAACCAACCTAATTTGTTAAGAAACATGTCTTAAAAACATATATGTATAACATTATTATATATGTACGTATATGTAATATATAATATATATACATACATACTGACTGGCCGATCAAATGGCTGATGAATCAGTGGTCAGTAGGTTTATCAATTATTTGCATAAAACAAATCCATATGAACACCTGAAAAATACAGTACCTTGTCTGAAGGTGTGTTTTCAAGTTAGATATATTTTGGTATCTGTGGAGAAATTACAGATTTGTGAAACTTTGTAGTTCACATTTGTTATGAAATGTATATTTTAGTCTTTCTAGAACTAGATCAAAATTAAATATGAGATTATGCCAGTAAGTAGTTAGTTTAATTCTTCAATTTATTTGAATGTATCATTTCTATTACAGACGCAGAAATATGAACAAAATAGCACCATAGAAAAACTGAGAAGTGAAGTTAACAAGGTAATGTTATTTTGATACTTGAAAATACTGAATGTATGGATGTAGATTATAGAAAGAGTTTGAGTATAAAACATAGAACAAAATACACACCAATATTAGGTGTGTCTATAATTATAATTAGGCAAATATGAATGCCATGGTGATCGATATTTGAATATTTTTGCCTGTAAACTCTATCTTTAAATGGTAATTACTGTGCTGCATTTGTTATTATGGCATAATATGCCATAAAAGGTCTGATCAATGATTTTGCTCTTAAGATTTATAATTTAGTTATCAAGTAACCCATCTTTAACTTTAGACATTGCAGCTTTATTTATTTTTATTAGAAATTATGCCTTCTATGAATATATCCAGGGCCAATGAAGTCCCTTCTAATTTATGAATATATCAGCTTTATTTCAATGTTCAAGACTTGGCCCCATTCTGTAAAAAGTTTTAGTTTCCATCCAAAATTGTATGGAAATATTCTCCATTTCCAGATTCAGTTACATATTTCATAATAGCTTCTATGTACTAAAAAATACATACCCTTTTTATGTATTCAGTTTGTTTACTTCTCAAAAAACTTACAGTTTAACCAAAATTCATTCAATTTAGTTATCAAAGAAGATTTTAAAACAGCGAGATAATACAGAAAATATTTCACCGCCAATTCAGGATGTTGGGGTAAGAGTTTCTCCGAAAATAATTGAAAAATTATCAGAATTACAGTTTAGTAAAAAAATATTATGATTAGATAGAGTTACAATATTGATAAGTAGACTGGTGTAAAATTGCATAGTCCTGTTACATTTATTTTGTGAAAAAGCTACTCAGGATTAAGATTTGTAAATCATGTACAGTACAACCTATGTAAGGCAACATCATGTGGAAACTGCAAATATTGGCTGTTGTTTAGAGGTTATTGCTCTACAAAGGTTGAATTCAAAGTAAATTTCAGCTTACGGAAATTTTGAAGGTGACGTTATAAAGAGGTTGTTGCTCTACAGAGAGTTGATCTGGAAAGGTTGCACTGTATGTATATTAAATATACAGCTTAATTGAAAGAATGGTAAGGTCAGACACTAAGAGGGTTAAGTTAATATATTATCTATATGGATAATTAGTAAATGAAAATAGCATGATGCTTCATTTTAGGATGATAAAAGTAGTTTTATTTCATGTTTGCAGAGTATGTATTCAGTTGGCGAAAAGGTTTTGGCTCATTATGCGCCAACTGATGAAGCCTACCCAGCTGTAGTGACAGCCATTGAAGACAGCAGTAAGTTATTACATGTACCTATGTCTATCTAAAACAAATGTAATTGGTCATACTGATAACTATGAGCGCATTGAACATACTTAAGTGAATGTTGTACATCTTTTAATTTACTCTCATTAATTTTGGAGAAAATAGGTGGTAGTAAAGAGGAAAAATATAAATACTAAATATCATACACATTCATGTAATTTCAGATTATGTTGGTGATGTTTATGATAGATGGTTCATGTTGTAGTTAACACAGTACCTTATGTTTGGACTACTTCATTGTTTTTGTTTATTTTATGTTGCAGTGTACATTGTAAGATATATTGAAGATGGAATAGAAGACAAAGTTACAGATGAAGGTATTTGGAAATTCCAAAAAAGAAAGAAGACGCATTGAGTGAATAATGTAACATTACATGCACATATGATGTATATCATAAGGAATTGCTTGGTCTGACCATCCATACAAGGTTAACCGGACTGTTAATTTGATACTTATGTGGTTGTTGCCTTGGCTGTTCTGAAATCACTTGTGTCATGCGGCCATGATTTTACCTTGACCTAGTCCAGATTAGGACATATATTGTTATTAGGAATGGACTATTGCTTGGTTAGCTGGATTTTACCATTTTGTATAGCACCAACACTACTTGTGTGTATGCTTCTTTGATACTTATAAATTGGCTTATATATCTGTTAACAGATAACTTGTATTAATTTTTTTATCACATACTTTTGGTACAGTTACTTAATTTTTGTCCGTTTTCTTATATTGAACATATAGGGTATTTAAGTTTGATATTTGTGCCTTCTGCAATGAAACATTAACTGGGAGCATGTGGTTTTCTTAAATGATCATCTTGTTTTTATAATAGAATTTGATAAAAAACATTGTTTTATGTTCTTATGTAAATTTATGCAACTTTAGTTTGTTTATATTGAAAATAAAAATTTAATTTACAAAATTTACTAATTTTTGTACAGTACAAAATAAATGACTGTATACAACTGTTTTTGTAAAGGGCAAAATTGTTTTAACTTCAATTTGTCCAGAACTTAGTTTAATTCTGTATAATGCTCTGAAATTTCTTATATTTTGCAACCTGCGTTAATTTAGGTATTTCTGTGTTTGATAGAAATTTCTTATCTTTTACAGTTCGTAAATTTATTTTTGTATAATTGGTAAATTTATGCAGTCCTGTATTTAACAAAATTACTTCTTAGTATATTCCATGAATTTACGTACTTCTACTTTTGAAGGTTCGTAAATTAATGCACATCTGTAATTGACAGAAATTTCTTCTATATTTGATAGTTTGTAAATTTATGCACTTCAGTATTTGACAGAAATTTCTTCTACTTTTGTATAGTTCGTAAATTTACGTACTTCAGTATTTGACAGAAATTTCTTCTACTTTTGATAGTTCGTAAATTTACGCACTTCTGTATTTGACAGAAATTTCTGACATTTTTCTATGGTTCGTAAATTTACGCACTTCTGTATTTGACAGAAATTTCTGACATTTTTGTATGGTTCGTAAATTTACGTACTTCAGATTTTTGCAAGAATTTCTTCTACTTTTGTATAGTTCGTAAATTTACGTACTTTTGTGTATGATAGAAATTTCGTCTACTTTTGACAGTTCGTAAATTTACGCACTTCTGTATTTGACAGAAATTTCTGACATTTTTGTACAGTTCGTAAATTTACGTACTTCAGTTTTTTGCTAGAATTTCTTCTACTTTTGTAAAGTTCGTAAATTTACGTACTTCTATATATGATTGAAATTTCTTCTACTTTTGTACAATTCGTTAATTTACGTACTTCAGTATTTTGCAAGAATTTCTTCTACTTTTGATAGTTCGTAAATTTACGCACTCCAGTATTTGATAGTAAATTTCTTACATTTTTGAATGGTTCGTAAATTTACGTACTTCAGTATTTGTTAGAAATTTCTTCTACTTCTGTACAGTTTGTAAATTTACGCACTTCAGTATCTGACAGAAATTTCTTCTACTTTTGATAGTTCGTAAATTTACGTACTTCTGTATTTGACAGAAATTTCTTCTATTTTTGTAGTTCGTTAATTTACGCATTTCTGTATTGACAGAATTTACTTCTATTTTGTATATATATAGCATGTGCTCACTTACGAAACATTTACGAAACAATACGTACATTTACACACTAAGAACTGAGTTAATTTCTTTGGCCTTATTTTTACGCAGTTTTGGAGGCGTATTTGGCAAAAAAAGTGTGTTAAATATGGGGAAATTATAAGAAAAAAGGGAATATTGATATAAAATCCCCTTTTCAATAATATCCTGTTATATGCAATGCATTACAAAGAAATGTTTTCGTTCAGGAAACATTTATAGGATACAAAGAAACCTATATAGGATGCTAAGTATATTGTATCTATGGTGATGTTTATTCCAATGATTCTTATTCATGTAAAATACAGGGTTGATCCTGTATGAAACATAAAATGCTTTTTGTAGTGGCCGTTTTCAAATTCAAATATGATTTTCGTATTACGTGTATCATTCCAACCTAACCGTACCGAAGTAAATTGAACGACATTAATACAACACAATGTCATCTTGTTTGTATTCAGAAACCTGAACATTTGTATTGTCGTACGATTGTAATTTAGCAGACCTCATTGCTATCTTTATAATTTAGTGCAAATTAGCTTGCGGACATGTGTGTGATGTTGGTCAGATGAGTACAAACAGAACAACCAAATGCCCTACGTGTGGTATAAACTTTGGTGGTACGTACGGATGTCATTATTTATCATTTTCTTACATACATAAATACCAATAACCATGGATGAATGTAAAAATACATTTGTGTCGAACAACCGTTTAATTTCCTAAACAGTAAGTCTATGAATCTATCAAAAATTGTGTGTAAACTTTGCTACGTTTGTTTATAATTGTTGAGTTGTTTGACTTCTCATTAATTATAATTATCATTTCTTCTTTTAAATCTTTAACAATCTAAATATTATCAGAATTCTTAGACAATAAACTCATCACAAAGGAAGCAATAAAGCCATTGATAAATATATAGTATTTCATGTTAATTGTGTCCAACTTTTATAATACATGTTTATTATATTGTGTACGCATGTTTGGGCTATAGCATTTTGTGTAATATTGCAATAACAGATCAGCCTGGTGGTACATTGAAAACAGAGTCACAAATACACTACACGGGGTTGAAATTTAAATTTGACCAAGGAACGCAATCGGTAAAATCTTATTTCATTCCTTTGAAACACGAACCTTGGAAAATACACTAAACTATTCACTGTTCACGAAGCATATGTTTTTAACTGCTTCTTTAGTGTTTGCTCTTTAGTCTTGTAAGTTGTGGTATGCTGTTTACACACGGTTGTAGTCTATTTGTATTAACAAATAAAAAGTAATCATAATAAGAAATGTCTAAATACTTCAAAGTAATGTGTGAGTAATTAATTTATCGTTGACAAATATTTGTATCATCTTCCATATAAGCTGCAACTGTCATGATTGAAAACTTTATTCACTAACAATTCTATATCTAACATTATATATCTGGAAATGTGTTCAGCCATTAATAAAACCAATGTTGACAGGCATACGGTTTTATACGAAGAATATTTTGTGTGTTGTTTCAGTTTCAATTCCTGTAAAAAATCTTCAAAATTCTTGATGCCGTCATACATGTCTATGTTTTTCTCGTATTCAGAAGTTAAATTTGAATCCTGAGAAACCCTTTGAAGGAAATGAAGTAACTGGATATGTATATAATGATGGAGATGGACCAATTATTTTAAAAATGCTAAAACTGGCATTTGATCGACACCTTTTATTTACAATCAACATAAATGGACAGATTGTCACGAACGGGATAGATATATTCACGTAAGTGTTAAACATTTAATTGTAATTTAACATAATATTTAAAGCGGAATGTGTGGTTTATTAAATGAATATTGCACGAAAATTAAAGGGAAATATATATGTGTTAGTTCGTAATAAACATTTAATTTCACATATTGTACCCGGTGAATTATCTTGTATAGACTGTACGAAACATTATTCTAAATATATATTAATACATATCCGGCCCTTTCTTAACTACAGCTCAAGGATAACTTACCCATATAAAAAAAATTAATGACTATGAAAAAAGTTAGAGTTACATTATCCTTATAGATTGTGACATACACATATGACTGATTTTGAATATTAACTTTCATACTTACCATACAAGCTATATTTGACTTCAAATCATAAAGGGAGATTACATTACTAACTAGTACTCTCCCTTTTCTATGATTATACCAGTACCCTATAGCATTTTTAATTTCATGATTACAAATTCCAAAATGACACAATTTGGAAAAAGCTTACGGTGAATGATTTATAAATGATTCATTCTACATATTCAATGAAAATAAACAAAGAGATTTTTGGATATAAATGATTGCTTGTATAAGGGTCCGTGATCTTAATTTAGACATAGAAAACATGTATGTGATCGATTGTATATATCAACTAATCTTTTTAGATATCAATTTTTTTTACCCATTTCATGCTAAATATATCGCAGCTATTTTGTATAAACAAACAGTTCTACATATCGTTTAGATCTATGATTGTATAATTTATAGATAATGCCCATAATAAGATTCCGAACGCTCTACATGATCTTTTCCGACTGTGCCAATAAACGTATAGTTTATGTGGTAAATTGGGACACCAGTAAAGTCAAACTAACAATGATATAAAATCATTTTTACTCTTTTTGATGCCGCTGTGAATATTGTTTGTATCATGTTTCTTTTACCATCCTCCGATACATTGTATGCGTCAAATACATGGCGATGAATATGTATATTTTGGTACAAAAATCATTTATATAAACATACATCATACGGCGAGTTATTATTCATTAAATCATTCTAAATAAATGCATTTGTTCCTTTACATTATTAATAATATGACTTTTAAATTGAACACAATATAATCAAAACATGAGCGTTACTTAAACATATTGAACAGCTACTATATAAGTGACCGGCCCCTCCCCCCCCGCAAAAAAATCCATATGAGGTCTGATCTCGTAATTGTTACATTGCCCCTGATCAGAATAATCCTGACACCTAGTCAATAAGAGGGTCATAAAATTTATTGATTTTTAGTGGTACATGTAATTAGTTTATTGATAACTTCCTGCTCTTTTTATAACCACTTTCTTGTTATTAATGAATGTTATCCGCTAATATTACCAGATTATGTAAGAAGTCTAATATTAAAAAATGTAACTGACCGCTTCCTCTGTTTCTAAATCAAATCATTCTATTTATACATGAACATATTTTTACAAGATTCTTTAAAATAACTTGCAAAGAAACTATGTTTTTTGCAGTACTACTTGACAAAATATATTGATTAGAAATATTAATTTTACCTGTTGTGTTAAAAACGTAAATTTGTATTAATTTCACAAAATGAACTGTTTGATTTTATTTATCTAAATCATCGAGACTGAAACAATTGGTGTGAGATACAAATATTTGCAAATGTGTTTGCAGTGAAGAGCATTTATTTGAGTAATTAATTTCTGTAATAATATTAAATGAGCTATCTTATTCTTAATATTTTGCATTTATTATATTATCAATTAAACATTAAATCAATTTAAGTATATGTACAGTATCTATATATTAGCCATATAGTGACTGATTATGTAACCAGAAGCTAGTCTATCAATGCCCCTGTCTGTTTCATTGGCCCTACTAATGTGGAATATACAAGACTGCTGGGTCTTAGTCAAATACCTCGCATTCCTGGCTCAATGTCCACAGGTAAGGATTGTTTATTATTTTTCGGGCGTTTATGCAGTATAAACGCTCCGGCGAGGTTCTGATAATTCCGTGAAAATTAAGAGTGAATGTAAATACATGTATTTCAAATTATAGGTAGATGTCTTACACAAACACGTAGACTTACCTCGATCTATTAGGTGTATAAGATTCTGCTGATGTTTTATTATGAAACGATTTTGAATTATAAATGTATGCTGGAATTTGAAGACAGTCTATGTTAAGTCATGTTAACAATAATATCTAGCTGCACTTCAAATGTACGAGTATATGTCTCGGTGTTTATTATTAATCATACATTATTGATACATGCGTTCGGTTGTGATGTAGTGGACAGTGATTACTCCTTTGAATTGTCTGAAAATTGTGATTTCTGGAACAGACGAATTTTTCAACAACCATAGTCACGTAATATAAATTGTTTTTACAATATATTTATATAATAAGTAATTGATAAGTATCTTCCTATATTTTCAGTGACAAACCACCACCGTGAGTAATCTCTTTATAATGTTATATTTGATTGTATTTACAATGTGTTGTAAAATTATGTACCAGAATATTAACCATAAGTCAATATGATGATGCTACTACAATGGTATCTCGTAACACCAGATTTGAACCGAAGGGTTGTGAGTTTGTTTAGATGCATTTGACTGTATTTCAAGAGTGTTTTATCTTCGATTACTGTACATATGTCAATTTGATAACAGTAAGGCTTGTTAGACTCGCAATATCCATTTAAACAAACCTGTGTTGTACTGACTGATCCTATAATCGCATTGTCCTGAACGTTTGTTCATGGTTTACGGGGTTAATACAGTGACAAGTAACTACAAAGAAATTCTCTCGTAAAAATATCTTACTGTAGTGTCACTCTGGTCTTTAGTTGTATCCTGTTGTTTTGGCTAATTATTCTACATCAATCCATCCTAAATACATGTACACTAATACGTATCGCTCCTTATGACAAACGTTTTTAATTAATGAGATGTTGTTCTGTGTATTCCTTGTAGTTTTCATGGCAAATGAAATTGTGCTTTTAGAAGCATTGATAATGCATTGATAGTGCAGTGTCGTATCGGGTCTAACAGCTAGATCGATTTTTCAATACTAGTAACTATTTTCAATTATTTAAAATTTATTCTTCTGGTAAAATAAGAAGTAGGTATACATTTTACTTCTTAAGGTTTCTGTGGAAGACAACCAAATTGAGTGATATCTTAAATATTATATTTGGTTTCCATCGGAAAAAAGTTCTTCAACTGCATGTATAACTTATTACAATACGTATGTAAACTCTTAACCCATCCAAGCATTTTTGTAAAGGTCATGACAATAAAATACGCAATTTTCTCTATACATATAGTGTTAGATATTATTCTACATTTGCAGCATTTAAACGATAAGTACTAATAAAGATATGGATTCGTACCGGAGATGAGGCTTGTATGGTTATTAGGGATATATCGGTGTGTAATTCATCATGTTCGTCATGATATGGATGAATTCTTCCCTAGGTTCCCCCAACGCAATTATCATAAACAATTCAAGTAATCATATTACGTCGATATATTGGAGTATGACTCAAATAGTATAATACTATAATAATAAAAGTATAATCATACTGTACGTATCTTAATTTCAACCATGTATGCATATTGTATATATGTGTACGTTTCATAATCAGATAACTGTGTGCATGTTTTTCATAGATATTCATATTGATATATATTTCTGATATTTTACATTACAAAATTAATGTGTTTTTTATATAAATTGATTAGTTAAAAAAAAGACATTATCATAAAAGGCAAAACAAATTATACATTTATAAGTGGGTGACTATGAACAATTGCATAAAACAGACCAAAAAACTTACTAAACACACAAAAGACATTTGTATTCTATTCCAAATTGACTTTATGTTTAACAGACTAAACGATTTTATAGATAAGTTAAGTCACAGCCCGTAAAAAAAATACCAAAAGAGTAAGATTTGAATGAGTTTCACTATCAAGACGTATTTATTATGTTATGTATGTATCAAACCTGTCACTATAACTATTTTACTAAGAGCTAATATAAATTGTAGGTTAGTTGATTATAGCGGTATCATAATTAAAATATTATGTAAGGGAATATTTTCTCAAATAAGTAATGATGAAATCGTACGATTTTTTCACCATTCGAGAATAATGTATTGAAGATATGAATATATAAAAATATAATACTTGACACGACCCAAAAATGCAACAATTCGACAATTACTTCGCAAAAAAATGTATCAGAAATAAAAAGTCTGAGTGTATATATTTCCCAAGCTTTTAAAAATCGAGATACACTGAGTAATTAAATTTATATTGTAAACATTCACTATTTAACGCATGGCTAGCAAGTGTTTGTATATAAACTTTATTTGTGCAATTTGTTTTCCTACCATATCACTTCAATAGTTTTGTAAACTTTAATGATTGTTTTTATGTTACTTTTATATGTTGTTGTTACTCAATACAATAGTATTGCCTAACGGCTGCATCATTGATCTACAGAGCACTTCGTCTATGAACAACAGATGGTCTTATTAGCGGGGTTCTACTGTATAGTTAAATAATATTTATAGTTGAATACAATAATCTTCTGTATATTGACCAGCTGCCTTCTGTCATGTCTGTTGTAATTTGTGTCAATATAAGTTGTATTTTGTTTCCCATAGGCCTCCGGCGTAATGAATTTTAAATTTAAACAAATCTCAGAAAATAGTAGTGAATAATTTATAGATAAAGCAATTGTGCATTATCAATTTCAGATTACTTTTTGTGTTTCTATATGTGAATCTTGCATTCATTTAATGTAATGATATGATATACATTGTAACATGCTTTTTCTATTATTTATGACTGATCAACATTTCTTGAATTTTATTTATATCCTATCTGTACGTTTTCTGTGTCTTAAATAATAATTATGGTTTGCAAACGTGAAATATTTAAATTTATATTTTGTTTTCATGCAATTAAAATTAGTATGGTGAAGGAATATAATGAAGTATAAAACACGCGATGTAAAGGTTTCATGCAATGCCATATAATTTTAATTATATCTTACACTTAATAATCCTCATGGTGTTGGTGATTGGTGAAGCTTGTATATTACCTGAAAACGACACAAAACTGAATTGAGAAAGGACTTTATTTTGTAAAGCCAGAGATCTTATACACAGTATAAGGTTCTAACAAATCATATATAACAAAATGAAGCTTTACTGGATAAAGCCTAAAGTATCTAATTAATAAGTTTACATGAAAACATATATTGGCTAAACAAAGCGCCCTACATATAATGAAAGGTTGTAAGTTAACTAGCCGTCGAAACTATAGAGGAAACAGGATGGGATGTGGTGGTAAATTTTGAAAATAAAGCTGCAAGTGCGCGTTCCGGAAATGTGAGTGCACATGCGCGTTCCAGACCACGGCGTGCTTGTGTGACTAATAACCACGGTGGCTAGTCAATGAATGAAATGAGAAAAACACGGCGGCTAGTCAACAATACCGTAAATAGATCTAGAAATTAGATCTATAATAACAACAACATTTTCTGTCATAAAACATTTAATACAAGTATAAAAATCATATATACAATTTAGCGCTCAGGTTATAGATCGCAGAATGTTGTAGGTGAATTGATTATAATAGCGGTATCATGATTACCTCTATAAATGTGTGTTAGCGAACAATTTCTAAAAGGAAATAATTGTGTAATATTATCATTTACTATATATGAGTCTTGGCATTTGTATATAGAATATACTATACATTGCAACTTATTATTGATATGATTTATAACTGATCAATGTTTCTTTCATTTAATTACATGGTACTTGTGTAAGCATTCTCATTTATCCTACAGAACTGATTGATGATTAACGCGTTAAGTATCTAAATAAATATTGTGTTTGTTGTTAGACGGATTATGAAGCAGTCAACCAACAATCAATGATGCGTTTGATTTTATTTGTCAAGGAATACAAATGCAACAACGATCATACATTATTCCATTATTCCGGTATCATAATTCACATTATTAAGGCATGCAAGCAGATATTTATACATGCACATTAATTAATAATTTACTTTGGATTATAAGTTTGCGCATTTTTATGTTAGGTTCTCATAACGCAAGTTTAATTTATTATGTGCTTCCTTACATGGTTTATGCATAAGACATGTATATAGTTACTAGTGTCTATATGGGTGTATCATTTATCAAGTGCTCTATATAGTATGGATGAGCTTTAAACCTTGTTTTACTACGTATACGCATTTACATTAAATGGCATTTGAAATTATCATACATATCTCACATAATCATTAATTGGTATTTTCGCCCCTATAGTTCTATGGTTTTATTATCAAACTGTGTTGAACTGTTCATTAAGCAACAAACTGAGTTAATATGAATTACATACCTATCTTTTTGGTTTTCCATTTACTATTGCTCTTGGCATTTATTTGTATAATATACACGATATATTACTATTTTATTGATGTATTAAAAGTTTCTTTCATTCAATTTCAGGTCGGATTTGTAAGTATTTTCATCTGACTTACTTCCTGAAAGTTTCTTGTATCTTAATTAACCGAAGATTTAGATACGGTCAATGAGAATTTAACCTTTTATTCTCATCCATTAGACAATTGTAAAATCAGTGTGATAAACGGAATATTATGTGGTCAAACACACATACAATGACAATCATTAATGCATATAATCTCGTTTGCATTAAATGGTTGGCTTGTAAACAACGCTTATACATTAATCAATTCATCTTCATAATGTGAAATATCGATATTTTCAAGATATTATCACTTATCAAGTATAGTGTATCATATATTACACCATATGAAACATAGGGCATGTGTAGCTCTAGATCACATAATTTTATAGGTAAGTAAATCACAATTGTATCATGGTTTACATTGTTAGGGCACGTAAGCGAATATTTACTCACGTTCCTGAATAAGCTACCTAACACCGATTTTATAATAACATCGTCATATTTGACAATATTCGAGCAGTGTAGAGCTCGTATAATGACCAAATGTATCGTTTTATTCATTTACTAAATCCATCAAGCTATTTCAATAGTCAAACGGAACAATGCATGTCCATGTAATGTGGATGTAAGGAAAATGTTAAAGTAAATTACCAGACAAATGATTTTTATATTGTTTACCTCACACTTACTTGTTATAAATGTATCATAAAATTATACTATTAGAAGTATTTATTCGGGCGTTCCTTTAACATTGTGAGGTATTTATATAAAATTATATCTGTTTACTAGTACATGTACTATATAGATGAGCAATACAATGTTTACCCAACCATAGGACAGTTAACATTAAACATTATTAAAAGTTCCAAACACAATATGAAAGCCATATATCATAACATGTAGGTATTTTATTAAACATTATACTAAGCTCGAATATAAGATGTAACTATTATATAAAACTTTAACATAGCTTCAAGTACAACATTAAGTTCATGTGTCAGCATTGGTCACGTGCATTTCTTTATCAAAACAATACAAATGATGTATAAATGTATAAGTCTTCATAACATGCACTTGTAGAAGTTAAATGTCGTGTATAAAACAGGATATCAAATAGTTTATGTTCCGTATATCATTTAAAATATATCAAATGACTGTAGTAATGCTTGTATGATGTAGTGAAACAGTTAGGGTTTTCACACAGTGGAGTAATGTTCTCGGACAACCATGAGTTCAAATATTGAATTGAATGCAATATATGGCGTTCAATCAGCTGACGTTTAATATCGGATCTGTAACAATACACAAATGTTCTTAAGCCACGTGTTATCTGTATGCATGATCCAAACTAAATGTGTCATTAAGTGCAAATGTAAAATTGCGAATAATATAACGTGTTCAATGTTCAATCAACTGACTGACGGATCTGTAACAATACATGGAGGTTCTTAAGCCACATGTTATCTGAATACTTGATCCCTTCTTTATACGAATACACCTAGTACATCAGGCATATAAGAATCCAAACTGAATGTGTCATTACAATTCGCAACCAGTTAAAACTCATATACATTATCATAACAACAAAAACGATGCTGAGTTTGTGTGCTTTGTGGTTTACCATAAAATGACTGAAACTTACAACAAGTCTCTATTTGTCGCTAATCACGACACTTCTGCTCATTTAGTGTAAACATATAACATACGTCTAATTAGCAAAGGTAAATGGACAGTACTGGGAGATTTCTGTTCAGCGTTAGACTCATGACATTTATAATGTACGACACTATATATATGATATTTTACTGAATTAACAACAAGTAATTATTGCGATCCCCACCATTTTTGTCAACACTGTAATAAAGATCTTATATTCAAAGAAAAATATTAATAATAAATAACGACATAAACCAGTCAAAGAACTTAAATAAAAAAATATACAAATACGGAAGTTATTATGTACTAGCATAGAAAATGTTTGCAAAATCGTAATTTGATATCAATCAGCATATTGTGTACAAGTACTCGTCCTGAATATATATTCATGGTTACGAGATTAATAGGGTAAGAAGTGACAACAATAATAATAATCATATCAAATGGCGTTGACTGTGGTGCCACTTTGGTCTGTCTTTAGTTGTATCAAGTTGTTAGGCAAATTATTTCACACCAATCCATCTTATATATTAATGTACAGTAATACAATTGTTTTATTATGACTATGTTTGTTTTCCGTCTAATTGTCTGGTAACGTGCATTTTGTTTGCTATGTGTAATATTAATAATTTGATCATAACGTAGATAGATTTTTGATGACCATTGTCTATTGTTATTTTTTTGTTTTATAAAATAAGTAATGAATATGCCTTTTCTTCTGATGGTTTCATAGTGAGTGATGTCTTAAACTGTCTATTTCATTTCTATCTGAATTAACAACTGATAGTTTAATTATTAGCATGGCTGTATAATAACATTAAATTTGTTTACGAAATATATGAATGGCGAAATGGAATTGTATATAGAACAGTATAGTGTATGAGACTTGTATGGTTACTAGGGTTTATATAGGTAAATCCTTTATCAAGTGCACCATTATGTGCATTAGCTTTCAGTTAGTTATACTACGCATACGCATTTACATTAAAGAACATACAGCATTATCATGAATATCTCAAATATATTCAATCATAGTTGGTATCTTTGTGCCAATAGTTTCTATGATTTTATAATCAAAACGTGTGTTGAAGTGTTCATTTAGCAACCTACTTAGTTAATATGAATTACATACCTATCTTTTTTGGTTTACTATATACTAGCAGTATACATAGGTCTTAACTTGTATTTGTATAATTTACCCTATATATTAACATTTTATTGATGTGTTAAAAGTTTCTTTCTTTCAATTTCAGTGTTCGTACGTAAGTATTTACATTTATCTTACCTCCTGAAAGTTTCCTGTATCTTAATTGACCGATGAATTAGACACGTTCAATGAGAATTCATATTTTCTATTATCATGCATTAGACAGAAGTAAAACAAGTGGGATAAACGGAATAGTATGTAGTATTACAGGCACGCAAAAATAAAGGTTATGCCTTATATACAACTCTTGTACATTAATCATTTAGGATGCCCCCCACTATATCTTCATAATGTAAAAGATCGGTATTTTCAACGTTTTATCTCACAAGTATAATGTATCATATCTTACACTATATCTGACTAAGTGCATGTATAGCTCATGATCGCAGAATTTTATAGGTAAGTAAACCACAATTTATCATGATTTACATTTTACATAGAGAAAGTAAGCGAATATTTACTCACGCTCATGAATCAGCTACTTACCATCGATTTTATAATTGTCATATTTGATTATATTCGATCAAATGTATCGTTGTATCCATTTACTAAATCCATTAAGCTATTTCAATGGACAAACCGAACAATGCATGTCCATGTATGTGGATGTAAAGAATAATTTAAAGTAAATTTCCACCTGACAAATCATTTTCTATATGTTTTACCTCACACTTACTAGTTATAAATGTATCATAATATTATACTGTTAGAAGTATTTATTCGGTCGTTCCTTTGACATTGTACATAGTTTTATAGATGCAGTATTTATATAAAAATCATAGCTGTTTACTAGTACATGTACTATCTAAATAAGCAATACAATGTTTACTCAACCATAAGTTACATTAAACATTATTCAAAGTTCAAACACAAGATGAAAGCCATAAAGCAGAACCCGTAGGTATTTTATTCCAACATGATACTAAGCTCGAATGTACTACTTGATATTATAATAGCAATACATTTCGTATCAACAAAATGTAACTTATCTTCACGTACAACATTTGGTTCATGCGTCAGCATTTGCCGCGTGTGTTTCATGATAAAAGATGACAAATAAATGTATACGAGTAAGTCTTCAGAACAACGGGCGGATTCCCGCGTGTGTATTATTATTCGCATATGGAAATAACTTGCATTTGTAGAAGTTATTTGTCGTGTAAATAGGATTTAAATTAGCTTATATTCCGCATATCATAAAAAATGTATCAAATGACTGTAGTAATGCTTATTATGATGTAGTGAAACACTTGGGGTTTTAACACAGAGGAGTATTGTCCTCTGACAACTCAGTCAGACATGTTTGCATTGAAATATATTAAGTGCAAATGTAAAATTAACTGACGGATCTGTAAAAGTACATGGAGGTTCTTAAGCCACATGCTATCTGAATACTTGATCCCTTCTTTATATGAATACATCTATTACATCAGGCATATAAACAATCCAAACTAAATGTGTCATTACAATTGATCGCATCCAGTTAATACTCATATACATAATCATGACAACAAATATGATACTAAGTTTGTGTGCTTAGTGGTTAACGTATATATGACTAAAACGTACAAGTCTATGAGACAAATTTCTGGCTGTCCCTAATTACACCACTTTTACTTCATTCCTACCGTGCTTAATAAATAAGTACTATAAACTTCAAAACATACATGGGATTATCCAAAGATACGCGGACTTCTGTAATATATTTTGAACGGCAACATTCAGTGTGATGAAACATCGTATTAGCTATATTTATGTGTTTTCATTGGATGTCATATCCATTTATTTATGTAGATATCGTAAGAAAGCAAGACGCCGCTATAGATACGACACACTGAATGAAGTTATATGGAAAACATAAAATTGCACGATCATTTAGTTTTGTATGATTTATAAATGACACCAACTGAGACTTTCTATCGGATGCAACAAGCAAGACAGACAAAGGCAATTTCGCGTTAACTAGTGTTTAAATGGCATAAAAGGTTCAGTGAGGGCCGTGAAGATTTTTAAGACGATACTGGGTATTAGTGGAAAATAATTTCATCGCAAAAAAATGACGACATCAATGTGTGTCGAGATGCGGACAGCTGTAAAACTATTGAAGATATTGTGAAGTTGATCGGCTAGGGTTATGAAACATTATGGTGCATCCTTCATTGTACATTATGCACTGATACACACATTGAGTTGTCACTAATGATGTTAAAACAAAACATTAAAACCATTTCTTTATTGATAAAACTGTGAAACTGTGAACAATATTGATAATTGATAACATTTTAATAAATAAGTATTAGTATATAGTAAATAAATATATAAATAGCTTTTGTATAAATCAATAGTAGTAATATCAATCAATTTAGAGGTTACTAGAAACAGTGACTCGACATGTAGTGTTGACGCTAGTAACGTTACGTTATTCTGACGTTGACGTCGGATTATTTCGGAGTGCTCAACTGTCGCCGAGATGTGTTTATGAAAATTCCTGTATTTTAATGATGAATACAGCTATAATCATGAAAACGTCTGCGTTTATTTATTACATTTTCTTCTTATTTTTGCATAAATTTCGGCTAAATATTTTAAATAGACCCTACACAATAAAGAAAGTTCACGTAATTTTGGATAACCAATCGTATGTCTCATTATCTAAGGGAATGTACAGCGCAGCGAGATTTCATTTCAAAGTTATACACATGACAATTAAAATGTATGACACTTTACTGTATTTAGGGTGATCGCTCGTGAGCTTTTGTGATACAAAGCAGGCTAGCTAAATGTCGTAAAAAATTCAAGGTGAAATTGTTGTATTTTTATCATCTAATGTACTCAACAATGTTATTTAAATGCATAAATAATTTCAAAGAATCTTCACCGCACATTTTTACTGCTTTTACCACATCCGACCAGATTACGACAGTCAATTTAGTTCGTCTATATATCTACAACAACAGTATGCCGTTAAGTATTTATCAGTTAAAGGTTGTTAAATTTTGTATGAATACATTTATATAACCTGGTTTGCAAATACATTGTTCCATCAAAGTTCTTAAAAATTGTAAGAAACTGTGTTTATTTCTTTTTAACGTTCATCTTGAATAAGTTGCTGTTGTAAAACGATGGGTGGGATAAGTTTTCATCAAGTTCAGCATGATTATGAACACATATCCGTTGAAAAAACATTCATCCAAACTTCATACAAGTCCATCAAATATTGTTTTTGATTAAGCATATGCGGTTATGTATGCAACATGCTGTGTTTTGCCATGAAAGAGGTCATTTAATAAGAAATATCCAGTTTTTGCTGAAAAGAAAAGCTTTAAGACCTAATATTTGACGTGATAACTTTCTTATATGAGCATGTACATGTAGTTTTCATGTTATACTTTTAGGTGTTTATCCTACTTCAGCACATTAATCAATGTCATTCAAAGTCCTTGTTGCTCCTTCAATATGTAGAAAATGTATAAACATTAGCCATAACCATTTATTTTTTAGCCATTTTATAGATCTTAATTTGGTAAATAACACAGTGTTTGAAATAGTACATAGTTAAGAAATTGGCATAAAGTGGACATGTAATGCTTTAAGTTTCTTCTACATTCAAGCTGTGATACAACCAGTACAATTATAAGTGATTTGGTTAATATTTTCTGAAATATTTTGTTATTTATCTACCAACACCCCTTTTTCAAAACCATAATTAGGAAAATACCGATTTTTGGTATATCAGTAAAAAGTAATTTTACGAAAAGGTTAAATCATGGACATATATGTACTTTATACACTAAAAAAACTGAATGACAACTTGTTATTCTTCAAAATTAAATAAGAATCGGAACATCCTTGTTACAAGAATGTTTTTTCGATTTCACGAGTGATCACCCTAAACAGCCAGTACATTTTGCAATCGACTTTGTAAACAATGTATTTAATTTTTCTATTCCAAGAAAGTGATGAATAATAAACAACGAGATAAACCAATCAACCCAATTATATGAACAAAATAATACAAGTATGGAAGTAAGTACCGCGAACGTACGCCATGGTGTTTGTGAATCGATAAAACTTAAATATAGAAAAGTGTGTATTGACCATATTTTATCCTCTATGATCTCATTATGTTCTTAAAATTTACGAGAACAGTAGATGACACATCAAACTTTATTCTAGACAAAAATAAAAAAATTCCCTCAAGCAGATTTTTAATAAAAATAATTTAAGTTTGAAAGTGAGAAGAAAAAACACTAAACTTTACATTTAAAATCGTTTTACTTGTACTTATAATTAGATCATGAACATCAAATTTATACCTACGTGAAGGTAATTTTATCCTCCGCTATTAAATTTTCATTTCATCATATATCTACATAAATTGATAGAGCGATAGGTATTTTCAGAGAGGTACTATAAATACCGTAAAAATGACCGCTTTGACGTCAAAAACGACGTTCTTTCAATCGTTAATTCCACCTTAAACATATTTTGTGCAAACGATATGGTTATTTTATATTCTCACATTCCGTCTTGAATTTGCACGTTCAATATACTTACATCATTGATTACTTCTGATAAATGTATTTAAATTTCTTTTCAGTCGAGAGTGTTACGTATTTTTATCATATCTTATCGTACAGTTTTTCGCCTTTACAATCGTCATATAGAAATCATGTATCAAGTCAATATTAAAACTTATATGCATTCAGTATTGTGACTCATTTATATTAGGAACATTACATCTCAGTTAAATGTCATCCCTACCAAGTTTGTCAGTGACTACTAATGAGACATTCTCAGTATCAATGGTTTTCGGCATTGATGGGTTTTCATTGGCTCCATACTTTCGTTTAAAGCATTATTGAATAGTAATGATTTAAAATCTAAGCTCTCTTTTCACAAATACTTGAATGTTGCAAAATGTCATTTATACTGAAGTATTTATGTGCATCCATAACGTCTATCTTGATTATTTGATATACTTACCAGTAGATAATAATAAATACGACATGGTGTGTCTCAATAGTAACAGAATTATAAACCTTCAAAATACTATCCAGGCATAGTTTTTTGGTGAATAGGGTTGAGTCTCTTCATGCACTGGACTTTTATGGATTTTCTTTTCCAGTGTAAACTTCTATTGCTTGACAAACGTCCATTGCCATATATTTATACGCTTCATACTATGAATGCTCATGCGTGCATTTACATTAAATCATTTACAGATATTTCATTCCAATCTTAGAAAATATTAATTCAACGAAACTCGAAAATAAGCTTAAACTGGACAAATAGTCATCTTAATTTGTTCTTATTAAATCTTTACTTAGCCTATTTGCTATTACTCTCATGAAATGAGTGAAAGGTGTACTTATCTAGAACTATAATGCATTTGGCTAAAGTATCCCCCTTTTCAACATACTATTTTTTATTAGAAAGTTTGTCACTTTCGATGTGACTTAAAATAATTTGAAAATAACTTTAAAAGTACCAAAGGCAACTGCATGAAACTTGGTATATTAGTAGAGCATTATTACTGGAAGAGTTCTGATCAAGAGCCATAACTGTATCATGCATTTCGACTAAATTATCCCCCTTACTGAATTATAAAAAATGTCACTTTTACTGTTACTTACAATTTCCTTTAAAGTACTAACGAATTGAAATATAATTGAAGTGTGATAAGTTGACGTGCAGAGAGCAGGAATCATAAATCATAACTATATCTTTATTTATTACATTATTATTGCCACGTTTATTGATACTTATAATAAAATTACCGAGCGGAACTGTACGAAACGTCTGCTTTAATCAGTCGACAAAACGGAAGAATTTTCTTGTTCCATGTAATAACAACAATATATATTTCTGATGAACTCATTTATCTTATTTTCAGCTCGGCTTGGTACGTATTTTTTAATTATACGTCATCCTTCTGCTTTCTATAGAAATCACGCTTGGACATACAATACGTCCATGTTCAGCCAGTCGATTATTTTAAGAATATTTGTGTTTTTGCTGTGTCTCCTTTTAAATATTACTCAGCAAGGTTCCTTACGATATTTGTCGGTGACTTGACACGAGACTCTCATGATGCACTCGATAATATGTGTTACCTTAGTCAGTGTATTTATACGGGTAGTGACAACAGTTCAGCGCTATGTATTTATTTATTACTAAGTATATAGAAAATTGTGAATGTATGCATTTTGTAACAAATACAAGTAACATTTAGACAATTATCATGAAATGTTTTTTTATATTTTTTCTATCAAATCATTAGTAGTGTTTTATTGACTAATAACATTTGAATCCTAAAAGACGCAAATGGTTAAACGGATCTGATCGTGGTTCTGTTTTCATTGTAAGAGTCGTTATATATTTATATATTTCAGTTTACATATTGATTGCGATTAAGGGCACGTTTATAGTGCGATATTATTAAATATGCATAATTTCACTGTCAATGCTTTTGTTTATTTCTCGCTTCGGCAAGATTCGGTTCCTTTCGTAGTCAATAAAATAATGTCCGTTATACCGGTTGTTGCACGTATAATCATGTACAGTAAAACCTCGATTATCCGAACTCGGATTATCCGAAAACCTGGTCTCATCCGAAATGAAATTTCGGTCCCGAATTTCACTCTATATAATTCAATGCAAATAAACCTCGATTATCCGAATCGTCTTATCCGAATACCATGGCTTATCCGAAGGGATAAACAGGTCCCCACAATCATCCGAATGCGTATTTTCACACCTGTTATCCGAAGTCGACAATTAACACTGATCGATCAGTTAAATCCATTGTAGGACTTCTTAGCGTGTCAAAGGGTGTGAACAACAAATTATCAAACCACTGTACGTGAACAATGGATTGTTGGTTTGGATCATTGTTTGCAGTAATGGGAACAAAATTAGCCTATTGCGATACGCCTCGGTTAGATCATTCACCTTTTCTTTATTTTTCGCTTCATTTATAAATTGCATCATAATTTCACTTTACTAAGCAACTAACATTAAAAATGTTCATTTTACTTTTGAAGTTTGCTAAATCGACAAACGATACACATAACCAATATTAATCACTGGCACACAATTTCAAAATCATTCCATTTTCGGAAAATAAAGACAACCATGATATATGCTAAGATAGATCTTATAATTTATCTAAATAGTCTGCTAATATTCTATATCCTGTGAATATTTCATTTCATGATCTCATTTTATCGATGGATTAATGTGCTTTGTAAAAGACATGTGCTACCGTTTGGGTATTCATTTGTATTCGTAGTTTCACTTTGGGATTCTAATTAATAATAGTACAAACTACTCATACATTTGTTTTTACGTTAAACGTCATAACACATGTTTATCTTAAAATGTATTTTTTCGTAAATAAAATAGGAATCATAACACATTAATTTTGTTCTATACGTGTACGCCATATATATTGGAGTGATCTCCCTTTATATTCATATGTTTGTCTAGATTTCCCTTACCCTGGCTTATCCGAAACCCCGGATTATCCGAAGTAATTTTTCGGTCCCAACGACTTCGGATAATCGGGGTTTTACTGTATTTAACGATGCGCTACGTAATACTATATAAACATGCGGATAGGACATTCCCTAACGGTAAAATAATTATAGAGGGAGAAAGTAAGTATATCCTGATGTCCGTCCGTCACACTTTTTGAAACTTGCAACAACTTTAATACTTTTGAAGGTTTTTCTTTGTAATTTAAAAGTGTACTTATCAAGAATCATCATTCTTTACGCATTTTGACTGAATTATCCCCCTTTCTGAATAAGAAAGATTGTCACATACTGTTACTTACAATTTCTTTAAAAGTACTTAAGGCAACATACTGAAACCTGAAATCTAAGTAGAATGTGACGAGTTGAAGTGCAATGAGCATGAACCATTACCATATATTTCATTCTAAGACTTATTGAATTATCCGCCATTTAGAACTGAGAAAAAAATGTCACTTTTACTGTTACAAAATTTTAACGATACTAAAGCGAACTGCATGGAACTTCTACTTTAACCAACTGACAGAGATGCTCGGCGGGGGGTGTAAATTCGATGACTTTTCTAGTTCCATATATTAACAATATTAGACATTGATTTTCTGATAAACTCTTTTTTTCAGGTCAGATTGGTATGTATTTTTAATTATATGGCATGATCCAGTTTTTCTACAAAAATCACGCGCGGACTTACAATAGGTCCATATTAAGTCAGTCGATAAGTCTAAGAATATTTCTGACATGATGTGTCTCATGTTGTATTAGAGACATTACGACTCGTACTCAGCTTCGTACCTTATTTGTCAGTAATTAATCACGAGACACTCGCGGGATGCACTAGTAGTCTCTGCTGTCAAATGAAGATTGAATCTTAAAAGACGCAAACTGTTAAACGGTTCAGATTCCGGTTCTGTAATCTGTGTAAGAGTCATATAGCACGTATCTAGGAAGATTTATACATTTGAGTTTACATATTGTATGCGATAAAGGGTACGTAATACATGTTATAGGATGCATGAATGAAGTTGATTTACGCTTGTACAAATATATACGCATACACTTACAAGCTGTTAGATCAATCGGCTGGTTAAAGGCATAAACGAAGTCAAACTATTGCAATATAAAGTGATCCATAATTAATTAGTGTAATATGATTATATCAGTCCACGTTTGTGAGTCCAATTTAAGTTGTATTTTCTTTTATTGATTTGGCTTAAACGCTTTTTGTATAGAACTTGATAACACAAAGTACTGTTTTGATTATTTCAGGAAAGAAAGGTAATACGTTATTGGTATTGTATACTAGATATTTCTTTTATTATTTTCGAATCTATACATGCAGTTATTTTGATTGACAGTGAAATTTATTACAGCCAGACTGAGTACATTTCAGAGTCCACTGAGGATTCAAAACAAAAGTCACCACTTTGACTGTTGAAATACTCCGTTTTTCATTCCATCAAACCTATGATTAATGAATTATTAAAAATTATTTGTATCCAATCATCGATACAGAATTTATCGGCTGTACTATATAATATTATATATAATAGTATTATAATGAGTATTACAGTTAGTATGCAAATAATACATTTTGTTACATCTACATACAATTATAGATTTAAATGAACAATTATTGCACATTTATGATCTCTTGTTACATATGAAAGTGTAACTACGATCATAGGTACAAAACTTGAGATTGGTCTCAGAGCTTGTCTTTTTATATGTCTAAGGAAAATATGATCATTAAATCATTAAAACAATAGTCTGACAGCATTAGTGATCTGAACATTTATTGAACAATTAAGTTGCTCTATCAATTCAACCATAATACTTCGAGAATTGAATTGAGTTTTGAGTTCAGAGAATGTTCTCAAGTTTTATAACTTCGAGGGCAGGTGTTATTTTAACCTTCATTGGAGATTTACTGCACATTTACCTGCATGGCCAATTCATGTTTTACTTGTTGTATAATAGCTTTCACGGGGGATGCGTTCGATTCACAGTGCGGAACGTTCCGAACTGAAATAACAGGAATAAAATGGTAAGGAACAGTGTCCTGGACAAGTTCCCACTGCGCCCGAAAAAGAGGTGGTGTGGCGAGAACAGTGACGTCATAGAGCGTGGAAACAACGTTTTCAGGCAATGAAATTGCGGAATGCTTTTCGTCACAACACTAGCCGCAGAGGCACATAAGTGTTCAGAATGTCGTAAACATGTCTGACTATACTTGAAATAAAAGTAAAATGTCCGTTTATACCTCATTGCTTTTCAGTTTTACTAATGCCTGTGTACAGAAAAGAATGGAATAATGTTTTATTCCAATCACGGGTCTGGTCTTGGCTTCTGATATATAAAAACATATAATAAATAAACAATCTTTTATTTGCCAATAAGTTAATAAGGCGCACCTGTTGTACCCATTTCTAAGATCTGTTTATTAAATGGCTAACAACTGAGAAACCATAAATTCAGTCAATGTGACTTATTTCTACTTTGTAGTAATAATAAAACTGACTAAAAATTTGATATCATTTGCCGCCATATTGGTTCTAGCACTTCCTGTGCCGCGGCATTTAATTCTGGAACAGGTTCTGTACAAGTGAATCGAATGCGCCCGGGTTCATGTTTGTTTAATTCGAATCTAGCGGGAAATAGGTCACATGACTTCTTAATTGAAGTCAGTGGTCAGTTCACTCGTAGCTGTCATTGAGTACAGTTGATCGCTGTTTAATTGCATCAGTTTACAATTTGTTATGGTTGTTTGGTGAGGTTCATGATCATAGTAGCTATCTTGGTATAATAGTACGTCGCACGTGAATGATGATTTGAGGGTAAATTAATACCCTTTTTCCACAAATTGCTGTAGATGATGTAGTTGAGGAGTTGAAACTGTTGATGATACATTTTTGTAATAACTTGAAATATCAGTTTGTAAAATGTGAATCGAAGCTATTTATACATTGATGGATACATATAAGATGAAACCACACTGAGTTGTCGACGATATTATCCCGATTCAACTGCTATCGCTATAAGACGATATTGATTAATGTATTCACACAAAATCACACCAGTGAACAGGTTTGCACCGTCTTTGACATAAATATTAACAGGTCTTCATTGTGCCATTGTTAAAATAAGGTTCTCCATTATGTACAAAAAACATCAAATGTTCTATCATGATTATATTATAGCCTTACTCATTAACATAAATTTTACTGTTATTTTTTAAATTTACAGCTGGTACGATTACGTCTGGAAAGTAAAAGATCAACTACGAGCAAAGGGAATAACTAAGGCGGATGTGCCTAAGTAACATCAAACAGTCTTGGTGTGATCATTTTATGTTGTTTGCCTTAATTCCTCGATATCACGTGACTGTTATTCATATTGTTGTTATCGGATGACATATTACGACAGTCGTAATTATGTGTAAATAACCAAAGCTATTGCGTATTATTATACTGCATGATTACAGTTGGAAGATGCTCTGGTTTTTGATCATATTGTAATAAACTATTCATACTATAAGTATTCTGATGTAATAATAACTTAAAAGCTTGATTATTTTTTAAATATATTTATATGAAAGAAAGAACTGAAGATAAACAGTTAATGTAGTTTATATAGAATTATTGGAAAATTTATGTATTCATTAAACGATTTTTAATACCCAATGGTAGTACATTACGTCATCAGTTGATCCCCGCGAAACTTTTGTCTGTAAATATCATCTCTCCACTCACAGGTAAATTGCTTTATTTTTATATAAAATCGTTCAAGTAATTTGAACGTCGTAATTTAAATGACGCGCACCATGGATTTACAACTGTATGCTATGATGTTGTGAAGAAAGTTCATAGATAGAATCTTCGACGATAGCCTGTAAACGGGATAATGTTGTTTGCATTTTGTGGCAAATGTCCGGGTGGGACCATTCAGAAAAATACTTTATCCCGTTTTCAAACGTAGATGAGACATTAACATTATGGCCTCGTTTTACAATTCTTTAAGTTACAATAGAGGTTACTTGGTGTGCTATATTATTATTATTTTTTGCATTTACGAGTTCTTACAATAAAAATACATTTCATCTCAGAAACGGGAGGTGCGGGATGGCGGAGTGAATTACCATTGTATACTGCTTCATCGAAATGTATATAACATTTTTTTCTCGTCTTCCTCGTTAAGCCTGTATATGAAAAATATTTTAGCTTTATTTTGAAATATACTTGAATCTGCATTGTCACATTTTTTTATAATGGATTGGTTTGATAATTCGTTTGTCCTATTCTAGCGTATATTGTCTATGACATGTATGTTTTAGACATTTAACGATAACTCTCTGAGTGATTATGGATAAATAATTGTTAAGATTCCGTGTATTTACTAATAATGAGAAATTAACCAGCATTTCGCTAAATAATTCTACATTTATAAATAATAATCAGATTACACGTGTTTGCGTTCTTTTTACAATGACGTTGTATAATTATAGTAATACATATATACGTATAAAAACGTGAAGAGGGCCATGTACAAGTACATATATTGCATGTGTGCTGTATACATGTATGTTACTAGTGAAGAAATCTATATTATTCCAATCTTCCAATCAGTACTAATATACATAGCGTAGGGTAAATAAAATAGTGTGCGCTTATTGACTGCTCAGTTGGTAATGTTATCATTAGATATACGAGATTTTTTTTTCAAAATAAAGATTGTATTCTGCATTTCGACACAATTACACAAACACTTCATTTACCAGTAGAACAGGTGTACTTCGTAAAGACGGTAGAATTTAGCGTCTTGTTAACCATGTATGGTAATACAGCGTTGGTTACTTTTCTTTTTTTGTAAAAAAGCGATGGAGCTCCTGTTCACAAAAATGATTTAGAAATTTAAAGACAATCGCAAGTGTGACTTACCGACAATTGCAACTCGTTATTCAGTTTGAAATATGTCTCATAATCCAAAGAATAAAAATATAAATTTCTAATTCGGCAATTTAATTGTCGTTTGTCGTCCATAAAAGTGATCGGGCATTTTAACACAATTATCCAATGTAAGGACAAAACTCCCGCCAGGAAAGGGTGATTTTGGTAAAAAAAAACACTTTTTGGTGATTTTCTTATTGATTATCGACTAATAAGCTATTGAAAATGATGTGATGTAAAGCAATGCCTCGGTCAATATTGCATTATGCCGTGGAGTATTACATCATATTCAATAGCTGATTGGTCAATAACTGTTTACAAACATGCGCAATAAAACACCGTTACTCAGGACAAAATCGGATAAAGTAATGCAGGGCTACAGTGAATTTGCATATAGTGAATCAAATACAGTAAAACACATTTATAGTGAACTCAGATAAAGTGAAGAATCAGATACAGTAAAACATGGTTATAGTGAACTCAGATATAGTGAATGATCAGATACAGTAAAACACGGACATAGCTGAACTCAGATATAGTGAATGATCAGATACAGTAAACCATGGTTACAGTGAACTCTGGTGAAGTGAATGATCAGATACAGTAAACATGGACATAGTGAACTCTGATATAGTGAAGAATTATATACAGTAAAACACAATTCTAGTGAACTCAGACAAAGTCACTGATCAAATACAGTAAACATGGTTGTAATGAACTCTGATACAGTGAATAGATGATCGTTTTACAGGTTTTATCTAACCTTACTGTCTACACCTGAAGCAGACCTAAGTATCAACGGATAGGTCCTAGGGTGTCATTCATACAGATATTCCCAAATAATCATGAAGATAAAAAAGCATGTGTTTAAACTTTATTGATTATACTCGTTCAAATGATCATAATTATGTCATCTGCCAAGACTATCTCACAATGAAAAAAACTAATTTTGTCCAGCGGCTATTGTCTCTGCATAGTAATCTCTGGCTGGTAATTGAATCCTATCCTGTCTTGACAAATGTCATGTGGGAGAACATTATAAGCTAGGTTACGTTTTCGTTTATTCCATCCATCAACTATTCTATAACACATTATAAACTCATAGAATATAGATCTTTACATTGCTTTCCCTTCTTTACTTTGTGTCAAGAATCAGAGATTTGCAATTGTAATAGTTGGCATCATGCAGATATTTAACAAGTTAATCAGGCGGCATATAGCACATACTTTCGGTGCGGATCGTTCAATGTGGGGCAATCATGACGCAATACAGATCTCACCCTTCTCTTAGCTCCTAATTACTATTTGTGGGATTTTCTTCTTCTCATTACTTCTAAGATACAGTTTAGTTTCATCATGAACGACAACTCTCCAGTGAGAGCCCTGTGCATTACTGGAAGAAGAAGATATGGTATACGTTAATAAAGCACATATACCTACTCATGAATATGTTTAGTGTTGTTGTTTTTATTCCATTCACCAATATATGTTCTTCATTTATCTAAATAACACATTGTAGTTCAAAAGTTCGGGTACCCGGTTTGGACCTATGACTACGACGCCTGCGGAAATTATAGACGGACAATTTATTTCCGGACTGATTATAATCGGGTTTTACACAATACCTATATAAACAAACAAAAATGTCTCTCTCCAGTGAAATAATTCGTTGTGTGAATTTTGCGGCTCTTAAGCACAAAGATCAAAGGAGAAAAGACACCGAGAAAACTCCGTATATCAACCACCCAATAGGTTAGTTGTCATAACGGTTTACTGTCTACTTAGACATGCTTCAACAAATCACTTTTTGGAATGTCATGTTTTCGGATGTGACATTTTTCGGAAACCTTGTTGATTTAGCAGGATGATAGTAATTCAGTGGAAACTGAATAATCGATCACTCACTGGTGAAGCCAATCATATCAAACTAGCAGTAGCTCAAGTAGATAGTAAATTTCTGTTCAAACTTTCCCAATATTGTGGTCTAAATAATCTGTTATAGTTTGGGTTAGTGCTTTAAATTAAAAAAAAAAGATTTTACAAAGTCTGAAGTGAATTAAATTTTAATTGAGTACTATTTGCATCTTTTTTCAGGTGTTGCTAACATATTAACAGAAGAAGCTGGTGTTGCGGATGTGCATGTAATACAGGTATACTTATTCTTTTCATCTGTTAATAATTTTCAGTCATTATCATTTTTCCCGTAGCTCAAAAATTCCCAATATTTTTTAGCAATATCTTCAATCAGATTAACAGTGATAGCAAGATGACTTACTTTGTAGGCTGCATTGCTGCATGATACTGTCTTAGACACTGACACTACTTTTGAAGAAATTGAAACAAATTTTGGATCTAAAGTTGCTGCTAGGTACTATGAATTTATTTCATTATGCTGTGAAAATTGGTAATACAGTCTTTACAAAAAAAAACTTTTTCAAGCACTGGACATCCAGTCTAGTGAGAATACAAACTTTACTGGACAGATTGAACTATTAGTGGACCAAATGAGTATGCACTCAATTTCATACATTTTGAAATATATTGCATTTATAATCTGCATTAAGTGATTTGTTTGTTTGTTTATTAATCTTAAATTTGTAGATATCATAAGTTAAGTCCTCAACATTTGTACCACCCTTTGGAACCAAAATATGATATTTTTATTTAGACAGGGCCCTAATTACATTCTAGTGTACTGGGGTCACGCACCTTCAGGTAGGGGAATTTCTTGTTGTATTGAAGAAAACGGGAATTTTGTCATTCAACAACAATACTATCAATATCACTATACAAAAAACCCATATCAAGCTTTAACAATAGCTGTTGTTTATTATATTTATTCAAGTATTTCCAAGACACAAGTTGTATAAAGCAAAGTTCAAAAAGCTTCTCTGGTAGGGGAAATTTTCCAGAAAACAGACGGAAAATGTATACGGTACAACCTCTGTAGAGCAAAACCGTATGTGAGCTGCAAATATTGACCGTTGTTTAGAGGTTGTTGCTCTACAGAGGTAAAGTAAATATCAGCTGTTGTTATGGAGAGGTTGTTGCTCTACAGAGGGTCGCTCTGGAGACCTTGTACAGTATTATTTGTGGAGGGGAATGTGGCCGAATTTCAGCCCCAGAAATCGTGAAAATGAGGGCCCTGTGAGAATGTCTCATAATCTCAAAATATTATGATAAGACGATTTTTGGAGTGGTCACCAAGGAAAGTGTTACTCAGGCAAGTCAAATTGTTGGCCTCCTGACTTGTGAATCAGATTGGAATTCCACAATAGTTGGTCTCAAGATTCAAACATTTTGACTGGTCGTGAATAAGATGTCAACAATATCAATAAATTTTATTGGTTAAATACATAACAGAGGTGACAATATTCCGAGCAAAATGAAACTTAATTGATGAAAATATCTCAAGGAATGGCAAAGTTATGATCAATTCAATCTGCTGTGAAGGATTTTCTTACATATTTATTTATAAACTAAATAAATATTAAATATGGAAGCCATGTGATTGAAGGCCCCTCTTTTGGCAAAAGTGGTTGGCCGCGTTTAACTTTCAGAATTTTCAATTTGGCTCTGTTGACACCTCTGTTTACTGTACGTAATACAAAGTATACCGGTATGCCTTGTTTTTTATGTGTAAATGTACATATATTTACAGAAATCGTCAGACAAGTTACAGATGATAAAAGTTTACCTAAGATGGAGCGTAAAGAACAACAGATACAGCATGCGCCTCATCAATTAAGCTGACAGAATAATATATGATCAGAATCATTTTTAGCCTGTCTGTTTTCAAAGAATGAGTGGAGCTATTGTGGTCACTGCTGCATTGTCTGCATCTGTGCCAAAACTAGTGTATAGACCTACCTCATGAATTAGAAACTGCAAGAGGTAGCAACATGAAACTTCACAGAACAGAATTGTATAAAGTAACATAATAAATTATACACAAAGTATCTTGTTACAAACAAATGAAAATAAAAATGACAAAATCGTGAGAAATAAATACAAAGGCTTTCATAAGAGAAAATGAGTGGATAGATCTGACTGAGGTGGTGAATAGACAAGCCTTGGCACAGCTTTGAGAATGTAGACAGTTTTCTTTTTTTTCACACACCCTATTATAAAAAGTATGAGATGGGGTATATTGGAGTCACTCTGTCGGTCGGGTGGTCCGTCCGTCCGCATTATATTTCATAAGTGAACTACTTCCACATTCCTGAACTGATTGCAATGACAGTTGAAATATATGTCATTACCATGAAGTGTAGATGTGCAAGACACAATTTCCATGCCCATTGATCCACACATTCCAGAGTTATGTGCCCTTGAACTTAGCCATATGGTGTACAAGGACATTCTTAGTGGCAAAGTGGTGGCAGGGGTATTAGTCACTTCTGTAACAGTTGGGTTTCACTAGGTACTTTAAATTAAATGCTGAAGTTAGTTGAGATTATGTGACAGGTGGGGAGGGAGTTCCCCTCGAATGGAATTTATTAACGATAATTTTTCTTGAACTATTCATGACTTATTTGACAGAGGATTGAAGCTTCTATTGGTATATTTGTCAGGTCATTGAGTGATCTCTCTGCTGTGACTACGCATTTGTGTATATATTGCCTTTTGGCCTTCCCAAGCTGCCTCACAACATACAAATGCACATGTACTGCATGATCATCGAGTGTATTTCGTACTTGAAAAAACAAGCTATAAAAACACAGTATGCATATACATGTATATATCACTGATACATTAAAGCTCGAGTTTGCTTTAATTATTCTTTCAATTCTTGCACTTTTTTTATGGAGTAACTTTACACAAGGGAGGCAATTATGACAATCTTGAGATTTGTCTTTGTTTGAATTACTTCCCTTTCCTTATTTGTGATTAAATATTATGTTTCTTGTGTTGATGCATGCATTTGTGGACTGCTTAAAGTCCCATAAACAAATACATTTATTGGTCGTAATAGTTTCTATTCGTCCTATAACAAAGGAATCCGGGGCGTTTTCCTCGCGTGCATAATTTATAGCAAGAAGAAATTATTCCGGAACCGTTATCGTATTTTTTGAATATCATTGAAATAAATACTATTTATAGAACAGCTGTGTTTTATCGCAGTCAAGTTATGAACACGGCATAAAGTGACGTCACGCGCTCTATATATTTCAAGTTTACAAAAGACAAATTCACAGTGAAATGAGTGTTTTTAGAAGAAAAGGGGATTGTTTCGTCGGTAATAATTATCTTGGGATAATATCAGCAATTGTTCGTTTTTTTGCATATATTTTGTATAGCAAAAAGCTCATGGTGCTGAGTCATCTCGCCTACAACAGAATAGGATGGATTTTTTTCATATAAAAACAGTACATTACAACCTCTCCAGAACGGCCCTCCCATGTGCAACATCCTATCCAACAACGACATGGTTTTTTCCCTCTGCATGATTTAACTATTGATTTAACCTCTCTAGAGCAATAACCTCTCAACTACAACATAATTTTGCTACTCTCAAAGAGTGTTGCTTTGGAAAGGTTGCATTGTATATTATTCATTTGTCTACGCACCTAGCGTTATATAATGTTTACCTTTGAACTATCAGTGCCATGATGTTTTAAGTTCAAAAATTGTCTTCTTAATTGTCAAGGGTACAATATCTGTCTATGAAAACCCTCTGTTCTTTTAACTCCGAAAATGCAGATTAATTGTTTTTTTTAAATCAAATGATAGTTCTGCTTTCCATAGCCGTCACTCGCTCAGTGAGCATGAATTTTTATGGAGAACTACATACTACGTTTATCTACCTACGCTGTCAGTTCCTAATTCATGTTGTAGTGAAACTCTACGTAAGTTTCCATGAGTATTTTCAGTACTTTGGTTACTACAGTTTGACACTCTCTGGTTGTACAGAACTAGGCTAACCTAGGCTGATAAGGTAATAATTTATGTTCATGGTTACTTGGTAGATCAAGCAATCTTTCTGTATTTGCTACCATGAGGTATAATTCCCAAATATTTTTTCGTCCTTTGATTTTGTGGTAGGAAACTTATGGGTCAAACCCTTTCCCCTAAAAAGGGGTCAGCCCCTAAAAGGCGCATTTGTTTAATGATAAATGTGTCTATTTGTTCTTGTCTTAATTCACTCAAATTATACTCCCTGTCAAATAGTTATGCATACTTTATTAACCATATCATGAAGAGTTTAAGGAAAATTCATGTTTCATCAGTTTTATTCAACGGGGTTGTGTAGAACACAGGTAATGATACTTATACCAGATTTAGCATTGTTTGTAATAATATTGAATAATCAATTCATTGTAATAGATGAATTTAATTAAGTTCCTAAGAATAATCAATGCTGATATCAGATATACAGTCAAACTTGTATTAGTGGCCAACTCTGAATAAAGTTCACCTTGTGAATAAAGGCCATTTTTTTTGCAAAAAAACGATTATCAATTACGACCAAAATGACCTTTAAATAAAGACCACCTGTCAATGACTGCCATATGTTGACATTCTGATATAGCTGCCCAGAGGCTTTACATTTTATTAATATTCTAAATGTTCAAGTTGAACAATTAAGTTTTATGTCAAGTATCATACATTATACGTTAAAGAAACAAATATTTATCATTGGCCTGATGCTAGCCGTTTTAGTAAAAAGCACGAAAATTGAGCCCAACGAAATTAAATGAAAATACAGTATTTTTTTGAACTGTGACGATAATCCACTAAAGTCAAATAGGTGATATGGATATCTTTAACATATCTGACTGAAACATATATTTGATATGATTAATTTATCATGCTCAAGTGCTATATATGTATCCAGTTGATTAAGTGCATTCCTCCATCATGGCTAAAAAACGTGGTTGAGCTATAGTAGCACATTTGACCCTCATTTCGTGATATTAAGTCACTTCGTACTTCTCGTATATCTGTCCAGTAGGCGGAATTGCGGTTTATGGTGTAATCTCACTCTACTGGTGGCTCGCTCTTCTGGTTTGGAAGACTTTGTCTTCCCATACATATTATTAATGATAAGGTCATTTAAGGTTTTTACCAAATCACTTACTACCACGGTTACAGGGCGTCAGTACGTACTTCCGCGTTCAAAAAGCGGCCGAAAAATTGTTCCATCATTTTATGAACAAAAAATTATACAGCGCTATTCGCCGGCTTTCATAGATTAAAACCCGTTGTAATATGTGATTTAACGTTTTGTTTATGATTTAGGGAAGAAATATGGTTATTGTGCTTTTATTGTTTAAAATAAGCGAAAAATAAAAACAACTACGCACCGAATAACTCAATCTGCGGACGACCTGGCCTAAATAACAAATGTCCAAAAATCAACGCAATGCAATAGTTTAATTGCTGCCACGGTTGTTTTTTATAAACAAAACAAAAAGTCGGTTACGATGATTTAATGAGGACACCGAATTAATGCTGATAAATTAATGCAGGTACTTTTTGTTTCGAAATTTCGAATAATTTTATTAGTCTTCATCACATCACTAATAATAACACGCTGATGTAAATTAACGTATCTGTATTTGTATCGCTCCACCCACTATATTAACTCCTCCCACGACTGGTAGAATGTCTAGTTTGTACGATTGATACTGATCATTGTATAATTTGCATCGGATTTTAAATGGGCCCTACTTCAGTCGCATGTACATAATTTATAGCACCGCAGCTTTACGTACTTTAAAATACATGCACATTATGATTTTTTATATGAGGTTGTCACTATAATGCTGGTACAATAGACAGTCCTAAAATATGGACATAACGAACACTCTGTTGCATATTGGTATTATGGATTGTTGATTGTATGTTGACGTGATGAACTATTCTTATGTCTGGTAGTGATGAACTTTCATCACATGTCGGTGTAATGTATGTATATTGTCAGTACATACTATTAAGAGAAACAATAAGAACTTGTTGTTTTATATTTCTTTATTGGTTGAACTACATTGTTTCTACTCTAAGGGCTATAGCCAGCCTCCTTGATCTGGTACATGACATGCATGCATTCTATTTAGGCCACGCCTACTAGTGTATGATTGGTTAAGGAATACTACAGTCGGCATGATGCACAGTCCTAAAACATTAACATTGTGCACAGTACCAAAATATTAACATTATGTGGAGTCTTAACAAATTGGCATAATGAACAGTCCTTAAATATTAACATGATAATTAATATATATAAATATGTCCTGAAACTATTTTGTCAACATTTCTGTACAATGTCGTCCCATCAGTACCTTCAGTGCGTTCATTTATCTTACTGATTACCATGCGTAGCAGCGTTGCGCAATATTTATAATATCGTCATTATGAATGAAACTTTTGTGAGGATGAATACGGAATTATTGAACTAATTAGTCTACAGTTTGAATTGCCATGCTTTTAAAATCAACAGTATCCTGTAATACATCTTGTATCAAAACTGCAGTTCATATACTTATATGACCAGTGGCACTATTTTCAACGCAAATGTATGGATAAGAGGCGTCAGGCGATTGTAAGTAAACTCTTGGTGTATCTCTATAGAAGCTGTTGCTTCTAAAACTATAACACATTATCTTAAAATGGAGACATCTTACACCTAGCAACAGCATACATTTTCTTGCTTCCGATCCTTTTAATGTTTTGTCCCATTTTTGTACTGTCTGGTATGTTGGGTGGGATATGGTTTGTGTGGTAAGCTAAGCATACGTATTGTCTCAAATGTCTTAGGCAAACAAAACAACATTGCAAATTCAACCGAAGGTAATATATGTTAATCATGAATGACCACATTCGGCTTAGAATACGACCATACATATATCATGCACGCTAGTAGCAGTTACCATTTCACTTGACTTCGCTCGATATAAGTATTGGCATGTCTGTATGGACAGTACATACTTTTTTTGTCTAATATCAGAGCTTACACAAAAGCAATCATTACTATAAGTTATTATAATTCAACGCTAATTCATACAATACGTGAAATAATTTCACACATCATGACACTTACGTGAACTCGTCATAGTATATTGCTAATAATATAACACTTACTTAATGATTAATCATGATATTGTCAATTGATAGACAAATGTTTTTAATATAAGTAATTAAACGACAACGCAGATCTAGACAGTATAGTATCACGTCAAATACATTCCTATCGTACGGTATCAATATTGCTTAAACTCCAAGTACGGAACAGCGGGATTTTAACACAATTTTACATACGGGAGATAATTTCTACTCTACGCTAGTATAATCAAAATGTTCACATAGGTCATTTTACAGAGACTATACTCAAATTGCTAAGTGGAGAGTGGTATGTTTATTAATTCGTATTGTTGGTTTTAAATGTATACTTTACAATTGAAATGATTCAGTTTCATAAGGATCTATCAATTAGTGATGTTTTATTTCTAGGACATATAATCAATGACTTCCACCACATAAATACAGTCCCATTGAATTGAAAACGAAAGTACATTATTTCAGTTAAAAATGTCTTTCTAGCTTAGGTCAACGTCAAAAAATGTATTTATGCATAATTTAATCATTACTGATGAGAATATAAGGAACTGCTAAATAGTATTGAAACCGAACGTACTATATAAAGTATGATCATGCTACACTTTACTATCAAATATACTTTGCCATATCAGGTATGATTGTCTGGTTGTTTATCGTACGTGAAAAATCACGTTTTAGTCCACATTTTTACGTAATTTTACATAGATTTAAAAATCTTACAAATTGATTTTCATCAACAAAACTTGTTTTAACCCCGTAAAATATAATGCTTTTAAACTGTAAAGACCGTATTATCAGTTGTATTGTGACCTGTCTATACTGCGATCGTGCACACTTATGTGTATATCATATAAACAAAATTATATCGAACATGTATTGTTCATTGGTAGATAATCAAAATAGTAAACTTATAAGGTAGTAAGAAATGAATAAGGATGATATAAAAGCCATTTTTAGCTCTGTCCACTTATACTGTCAGTACACTTCTGCTCAAAATTGTAGTTAATGACAGGTGATATGGTAACCGAATTACTGCTTATATGAATGTCATATGGTGTATTGTTGCGATATCATTAGATATCATCATCGTCATAACTCTCAAGTATTTTCTTAGAGAAATTGCCCTAGAAGAACATAACAGGCACTCTTAATGTTGAAAACCATTTCAAAAATATAGCTATGGCTTCAAGGTATAAAACATGTCTGTAAATTCTTGAAATTAGTACTAATCGCTCTTCTTTTATTAGTTATAATGACTATATAATGCGTTATTTTGTAGAATCATGGCAGAGTCGGGAATCCTAAACTTAGAAGTAGATGGTGCACATTTTATAGAGCACGGAGATATATGTGAAATGTGCAAACAAACAGCATCTGCAGGTTACTGTTCTGAATGTGAATGCTATATATGCCAACTATGTTTTGATAACCACGTGAGAATAAGGAAAAATCATCACCATGTGCTGCAAATTGCTCCTGAAAGCAAGGAAGATGACCGTACAATTCATTTTAAAACTTGTACAGAACACACGCAACAAGAAGTACGTCTTTGCTGTACTGATCACAAATGTTTGGGATGTGGTGAATGCATGGCATTCAATGATAAATCTTGTAAATACAAGTACATAACAGAACCATTCATGAGTAGACGATAGTACTTTTTCTTGAGTTGACAGTTGTCGTTTCAGTTCTTTTATTTCCATGCCCACTGTTTTGTTTGAACTTTCATAATCTTCCTCGTCATCTGGAAAAAACACATCTAATACTACACGGACAAATTCTTATATCCGATATCTCAATAACACAAACAAATAATCAATATCATTAATTTCCGTTGGGGATTTAATCACTTAGATTTCGTGGTTCGGCTCAACCACTTTATCAATACCTAACAATCGGAAAATGATGGAAACACAATTTGGTCAAAGTTCTATATTTTCAAAATATCAAAATTCACGAGTTAACATCCATACGAAAAAGCCAATTTGGAAAAAATAACACGAACATTGAGCCCTATGAAAATAAATAAAACCACAGTAATTACATATTTGTTAAATTAAATGTCAATTTGTATATTTCTTTATATTAGATATTCTAAAAATATTCCATTTCTTATTTATAATTTTTGATATGTATATAATTGTATTAAAACACAGCATTCATATAACCTACCTTGCTCGAATTGGGTGTTGTCAGAAAGGTTGTAAATAGGACGTTTCTCTTTGAGCAGAATTTGTATCAGTCTGCTAGGATGAAATGTGTATCTGTCAATGACCTCTTGACATGGATAGATTCTAATGTGTCTCGAATCTGGGATAATTTTGGCTTTACATCAACGGCCTGCATGAAAAGCCTATGGATCTCGTCTTCACTTCTGATATTTGAAATTATAGTAGTAAAGTCAGACCCAATCATTCGGAGATCATCAGATAACTTCTCTATTTTATCATCATTTAAGGATTTCTTTAAACCTGCATGCTTGATTATGCGGTTTTCTTCATCAGTTGCATATGATACTACATTTTTCACGAATTGTCGCACATCATTTACTGTTGTTTCAAACAGGTTATTGGACAGTTCTGACTGAGAGGAAATCAATACAGTTTTCATATATATTCTCTAAGTCTTCGATATTTTCAAGAAACCGAGCCAGCTCTCGAGTATCTTGGAATTCCTTGGATGCGTCAGTTATATACTTGTATTTACAAGATTTATGATGAAACAACATACATTCTCCACATCCAAACATTTGTGATCAGAACAGTAAAGACGTACTGCTTGTTGTGTGTGTTCTGTACACGTTTTAAAATGAACTGTAAGTTCATCTTCGTTGCTTTCAGATGCAACTCGCAGTACATGGTGATAATTCGTCTTTAGTCTAACATGGTTGTTAAAACATACTTGACAAATATAACATCTACATCCAGAACAATATCCTACTGATGCCGTATTTTCACACATTTCACATATATCCCCGTGCTCTATAGGAGTCTTACCGCCTACTTCAAAATTAATCTTCTCTGACTCCACCATAGTTCTACAATGAAAAATAAAACTATAAATCTTAAACTTCCGTCTGAAATTCATCTTAAACAGGAACATTTTAAAGCTAAATGTCATTGTGTTATTGTTCATTAATTTTTTCAATTGTGTTGAAAACCGTTTACTGTTCATAGCCACCTTATTAGTTTCCTTCTTTCCCTTAAGTAACCATTGTTTGTGTGTTCGTCGTTTTCAGTATGAATACTGAATATGATTTTATCTTACACTGTGAACAATGGTTCGTTAAATGCGGTTAGCCATTGATTACAAATAAACACAACACTTCGGAATGTGTACAAGTATAATACTTAGGAGATGTCATAAATCAGTACATATTAATATTATGAACCTTTTTTATCATGTTATACATATTACTGTTTTGTATTGTAACAAATATAAATGAATGGAAACTGGCAGAGCTTGTTGAAATTAGTTTCGAATAATGCTCATCCTTATTTAAAACATTTGTAATCAAAGCACTGAGGGTACCGTCAGAAAGGAATACTTAAATGTGTCAGATAGTATTTGAAAGATGAGCATTAACAAATCTCAACCAACTCCACAATGTTATATGTACAAACATATGTTTGGACTAATTATGTAGTTTCACCAAAAGGAAGAGTCAGTTTTGACTCTTGGTAATGAAATAATTTGGTAGCGGTCCACTTGTTATGCCGCTATTTCTGTTAAAACTAATAGTCTCTATTTTTTCATGTCATTGGAAATAGTTTCTTCATAGTATTACTCTTTAAATGTTTTTTTTTCATGTCATTGGAAATTGTTTCTTCATAGTATTACTCTCTGAATGTTTTTTTCATGTCATTGGAAATAATTTTCTTCATAGAATTACTCTCTATATGTTGTTTTTTTCATATCACTGGTAATAGTTTCCTTCATAGTATTACTCTCTTAATGTTTTTTCCATATCATTGGAAATAGTTTCCTTCATAGCATTACTCTTTAAATGTTTTTTTCATGTAACAAATCAAATTTTAGACGACCCCACCTTGGCCTCAATCTACTGTTAACATAACCCCAGTAAACAAGACAGTCATAAAGATGTCGAAGCCATTTAAGCAAATGGTATACCTGTTTATATTGTTTATAATTTTCTGTTTTATTGTTTGGAGAATTTGTCTTCACTAGTGGTAATATTGTACACATGTACAGGGAAGAAGAAATACCAATTTGGTTTAACTATTTTCATGCGGCTAAATTTTTTCAACATTCAAACTCTCCTGATTCGGAACTATTTGTATTGTATCTTTGATAGCACATGGAACTGGGATGGACGAGAATACAACTGTTTAAATTCATTAAATGGATAGTTTAGAAATAAGCTCATTAAATGTAAGAGGTTTAGGTAACGTAGATAAAAGAACAAAGATATTTGAATGGTTGAAAAACAGCCAAATATATTTCCTACAAGAAACTCACTCTTCAAAAACGTTCACATCAATCTGGGAACAGAACTGGAAGAGTAAATGTTTTTTTAGTGGTTTAAAACCTAACAGTGAGGGCGTAGCTATTTTAGCCCACCCCAGCTGTGATATTGATTTCAATAACAAAAGAGAAATTGTAATTGGGAGACTCATAGCATAGAAAAAAAACATCTAATAAATACCTGTAGTGTGGTCGACATCTAGCGATACAAACACCCACAAAAAACACAATTTACTTGGCATTCAAATGCAAAACCAACCATCCATTGCAGGTTGGACTATTTTTTAATCTCTGTATGGCTAAATCCGTCAAAAAACATGCATCCAAACTTCATACAGAACAGATCACTCATTTATTAAAAACTCCGTCCATTTTAAAAAGGGATTGTCCACTGAATCCCATTTAAAATGGCCATTTTCAGCAAATTTTGCTGAAAATATGCATGTATTTTTCAATAGTTTGACTGGAAATTTGAATAAAGAGAACAAAAAAACTTAAATTTGTAGAAAATATAATTCATAAAATCTGTTATTTTAATATAAATATACATAAAATATTAACACATATATATGAAATGTTCCGCCAGCGGAACATTTCATTCAAACATATATATACATCATTCTAATGAACAACACAAAATAAAATTGTTCTGCCGGCGGAACATTTCTACAAGAAACTATTAAGTTGCATATGAAATACATCAAAATACGGATTTTGAGAAGTGAATGTTCCGCCAGCGGAACATTTCTTTTAATAACAAATAAATATTCAGAATATAATTGTTCTGCCGGCGGAACATTTTCTCAAGAAACTGCAAAGTTAAACAAGAAATATATCATAATACAGATTTTGAAAAATGAATGTTCTGCCGGCGGAACATTTCTTCAAGAAACTGTAAAATTGAACAAGAAATATATCAAAAACAGATTATTTTGAAATGTGAATGTTCCGCCAGCGGAACATTTCTTTTTAATACCTAATAAATCTTCAGAATATAACTGTTCTGCCGGCGGAACATTTAGTCAAGAAACTGCAAAATTGCACAAGAAATGTATTAAAATACAGTTTTTGTGATGTAAATGTTCCGCCGGCGGAACATTTTCTCCTGACACTAAATATGCAAAAGAAATGTATCAAAATACAGTTTTTGTGATGAGAATGTTCCTGCCGGCGGAACATTTCCTCATGACACTGTAAAGATGCAAAAGAAATGTACAAAAAAACAGTTTACCTACATTTTGTATATCGGTGTTCCGCCGGCAGAACATTTAAATAATTAAATTGATAAAAAAACTATTTTCAGTTCCAGGCGTTATTCTGTACAAATAACAGTTTATCTTTATCAGTGTTCCGCCGGCGGAACATTCAAATACAGTAAAATGATACAAAAGTTATTTTCAGTTGTTTGTACAAAAATAACAGTTTACCTTTATCAGTGTTCTTCCGGCAGAACATTACTTTGTTTAAGCATAACAGTTTACTGAAATAAGTCTTACGCTGGCAGAACATTTCTTACAAAACAATAAAATCTAACATAAAATATATTCAGTATTTTAAATAAGTATGATTCCCGAAGAATTATATGTTTTTTACGTGTTCAAATTGTTCGGACGTCCAAACATTTTGTTAGATAATAGCAACAGTCTGTAGCAAAAACACTGCAAACATAGCAAAGACAACAATCACTATATATATACCTTCCACATCATACATAACTAAGCAACTAATTGACCAAGTGTTTATAACTAAGTAATTAAATTACTAAATCTTGTAAATGTATATATAAATGACTAATGTGTGCAGCTAAGTAAGAAACTTCATGTACATAACTAAATTAAGTAACTGAATAAGAGTATATAACTAAGTAATTAACTGACTATTATTGTCACTAAGTATATAACTTTATGTAACTAACTAAATGTATATATAAATGACTAATGTGTGTAGCTAAGTAAGAAAATATTGTATACATAACTACCTTAAACTAAGTAAGTAACTCACTAGGTGTATATATACACTAAAGCTTTGTCACAGAGGTTAAGTTCAAGGGGACATATGAATAGAATGCAATAAAATTGTTCACCGGAACAGTTTGAATATTTAGTCAATTTTTAATGTATCAAGGGGCATAACTCATAAGTGCATGGGTCAATTTGGCTGGTTATGACACTTGCCTGAGATCTCTGGGCCATAAACTTTTCCATCAAGTTTGTTGAAGATCCAAATAAAACTGTTTGAATTACAGAGCGGACACTGCTGTGGACACAGCCCACCATGGGTGTTCCCATAATAAAAATGATTACAATGATCGATATAGATAAAAAAATTGTGAAAAGTTTGGACGCCTGAACAAATTAACCCTAGGCATTTCCAAAAGCAAGAGGGCCAAGATGGCCCTATATCGCTCACATGACAATCACTGTTCACTCATTAAAACTTTGGTTAGAACCGGTCACCTAGTTTTTTACCCACGATAATCCATGTTAGAACTTGTCCTACATATAAATAAGACAAACATTCCGACGAAATTTAGTGAAGATCCAATCAAAACCATAATAACTACAGAATAGACAAGGTTTTCCTAAGATTTGACCTTGTGACCTTGTTTTTGACCCCAGATGACCTATAGATGTTCGAATTTGTCTTACATATCATTAAGACAAACATTCTGACAAGGTTTGGTGAAGATATAATTAAAATTTAACATCTACAGTATTTCTACATCTACAGGTTTTCCTAAGATTTGACCCTGTGACCTGTTTTTTTACCCTAGATGACCCGTATTGCAACTTATCCTTAATATCATTGAGACAAACAATCAGACAAGGCTTTGCCAAGATCCAATTAAAACCATGCAATTTAGAGGTTTACAAGATTTTACCTAAGATTTGACCTGGTGATCCAGTTTTTTACCTGGGCTCACCCATATTCAACCTTGGCCCACATATCATTAAGGCAAAACTGCGACATCTACAGTGTTAACAAAAATTTCCTTAGATTTGACCTGGTGACCTAGTTATTGACCCAAGATGACCCATATTTGTACTTGACTGCTATATCATTTAACAAACAATTTGACAACTTTGGTGATAATCCAATTATAACTGTGAAATAAACAGTGTTAACATGTTTTTTCATAAGATTTGACCTAGCGACCTAGTTTTTGACCCAAGATGACCCATGTTCGAGCTCGTCCAAGATATTATAAACAAGAGGGCCAAGATGGCCCTATATCGCTCACATGACAATCATTGTTCACTCATTAAAACATTGTTTTGAACCGGTGACCTAGTTTTTGACCCCAGACGACCTATGTTCGAATTTGTCTTACATATCATTAAGACAAACATTCTGACTAGGTTTGGTGAAGATACGATCAAAGTTTGACATCTACAGTGTTAATAAGGTTTTCCTAAGATTTGACCTTGTGACCTGGTTTTTGACCCTAGGTGACCCATATTTGAACTTGTACTTAATATCATTAAGACAAACAATCTGACAAGGTTTGGCCAAGATCTAATTAAAACCATGACATTTAGAGCTTTTACAAGACTTTTACCTAAGATTTGACCAGGTGACCCAGTTTTTGACCCCGGCTGACCCATGTTCAACCTTGACCCACATATCAATGGGGCAAACATTCTGACAAGGTTTGGTGAAGATCCAATTAAACCTGTGACATCTACAGTGTTAACAAAGTTTTCCTAAGATTTGACCTGGTGACCTAGTTATTGACCCCAGATGACCCATATTTATACTTGACCGTTATATCATTAAAACAAACAATTTGACAAAGTTCAGTGAAGATCCAATAATAACTGTGAAATCTACAGTGTTAACATGGTTTTTCATAAGATTTGACCTCGCGACCTAGTTTTTGACCCAAGATGACCCATGTTCAAACTCGTCCAAGATATTATGAAGACAAACATTCTGACAAGGTTTCATGATCATCCAATCAAAACAGTGATTTCTAGAGTGTTCAAAAGGTTTTCCAGCAATTTGCCCTAGTGACCTAGTTTTTCACCGGAAATGACCCATTATCAAAGTCGACCTACATATTATTAAAATAAACATTCTAACAAAGTTTCATGAAGATCCAGTCAAAACAGTGATTTCTAAAGTGTTCACAAGGTTTTCCCTTATTTGGCCCTGGTGACCTAGTTTTTTACCCAAAATGGCCCAATATCGATCTCGTCCGATATTTTGTTGATATTAACGTTCTGACCCAGTTTTGCTAAAATTGAGCTAAAAATGTGGCCCCTAGTGTGGTCACAACAAGTTTGACGGCGCACGACGCACACCGCACGACACCGGACGGAGAGTGATCCTAATAGCTCACTTTGTCACTTTGTGACATGTGAGCTAAAAAATCATTCTGACAAGGTTTCATGATCATCCAATAAAACAGTGACTTCTAGAGTGTTCACAAGATTTTCCGGCAATTTGCCCTAGTGACATAGTTTTTGAACGGAAATGACCCATTTTCAAACTTTACCTACATATTAAAATAAACATTCGGACAAGGTTTCATGAAGATCCGATCAAAAACAGACATATTAAACTTACATTATCAAGTTATTAAATAACGAAATTTGTCCATTGATATAATCACAGTACTTCATTCGAATTCATACTATCAAAGAATCTCTCTTCACTCTTTTTTATGTTGTCCTCTTCAATGATATAATAATCTGAAATTGAGAAAGTACAAAAAGGTATATTCTAGTCAGAAACAATAAAATATGATATGTTTGATAAACAAGAGAGCCATGATGACCCTATAAATGCTCACCAGGAGAAAAGGTCATTTGGAGATTAACATTGTTGAAGTTTTCTATACGAGTCTAAGTAAGATCAAGTGACCCATCTGGGCCGTTTTTTATCCCATGGCCATTATATGAACAGATTTTAAGGAGGTCCATTAGACAAAGCTACATACCAAATATCTTAGCTCTAGGCCTTGTGGTTTCGGAGAAGATTTTTTAAAATTTTCCTATATAAAATAGAATAAACCCCAGGGCAGGGCTAATTTTGACCCCGGGGCCATAATTTGAACAAACTTGGTAGAGGTCCACTACACAATGCCACATACAAAATATCTAAGCTCTAGGCCTTGCGGTTTCGGAGCAGAAGATTTTTTAAATTTTCCTATATAAGTCTATATAAATCAAGTGACTCCCGGGGCGGGGCCAATTTTGACCCTAGGGCAATAATTTGAACAAACTTGGTAGGGGTCCACTAGACAATGCTACATACCAAATATCTTAGCTCTAGGCCTTGTGGTTTCGGAGAAGAAGATTTTTTAAATTTTCCTATATAAAATAAAATAAACCCCAGGGCAGGGCCAATTTTGACCCTAGGGCAATAATTTGAACAAACTTGGTAGAGGTCCACTAGACAATGCTACATACCAAATATCTTAGCTCTAGGCCTTGTGGTTTCGGAGAAGAAGATTTTTTAAATTTTCCTATATAAGTCTATATAAATCAAGTGACCCTCGGGGCGGGGCCAATTTTGACCCTAGGCCAATAATTTGAACAAACTTGGTAGAGGTCTACTAGACAATGCTACATACCAAATATCTTAGCTCTAGGCCTTGTGATTTCGGAGAAGAAGATTTTTTAAATTTTCCTATATAAAATAGAATAAACCCCAGGGCAGGGCCAATTTTCACCCCGGGGCCATAATTTGAACAAACTTGGTAGAGGTCCACTAGACAATGCTACATACAAAATATCTAAGCTCTAGGCCTTGCGGTTTCGGAGAAGATTTTTTAAATTTTCCTATATAAGTCTATATAAATCAAGTGACCCCCGGGGCGGGGCCAATTTTGACCCTAGGGCAATAATTTTAACAAACTTGGTAGAGGTCCACTAGACTATGCTACACACCAAATATCAAAGCTCTAGGCATTGTAGTTTTTGACAAGAAGATTTTTTAAATTTCCTATATAAGTCTATGTAAAATCAAGTTACCCCCGGGGCGGAGCCAATTTTGACCCTAGGGGAATAATTTGAACAATCTTTGTAGAGTTCCATTGGACAATGCTACATACCAAATATCTCAGCTCTAGGCCCTGTGGTTTCAGACAAGAAGATTTTTTAAGTTTTTTCAATTTGTTGCCATAGCAACCAGAATTTTTAATGAAATTTAATTTTTTGAACAACTTTGAAAGGGGACCACCCAAGGATCATTCCAGCCAAGTTTGGTTGCAATTGGCATAGCGGTGTAGGAGGAGATGTTGTTTTAAGTAAACATGGACGCCACGTATTCGTAACGACGCACGACGCACGATGGACGCAGGGCGATCACAAAAGCTCACCCTGAGCACATTCGTGCTCTGGTGAGCTAAAAATTGTATAATTTTTAATTAGACAACTCCTGATCAAAATTGGATCAAAATAGTATATATACAGTTATTACTACACTAGCTGAAAAATATGCCTTGTACATAAGTGTAGGGTTACAAATTTGATTATGCGGTTTCCAGTCACTACTTCTTAAACACAAGCTACTCATTTTCTATGATTTATCCCATAATTACAGACTTTCTAGTGTCTGACCCTAGATGACTCATGTTCAAACTTATCCTACATATCATTAAGATAGATATTCTGACAAGGTTTTGGTAAAGATCCAATCAAAACCGTGACATCTACAGCGTTATGTTTTTTCCTAAGACTTGACCTGGTTACCTAATTTTCGACCCAAGATGACCAATGTTCGAACTTGTCCCACATATCATTTATATAAGACAAACATTCTGACAAGGTTTGGTGAAGATCCCATTGATCAAAAGTGTGACACCTACAGTGTTAACAAGGGTTTCCTAAGATTTGAACCCGTGACCTTAGAATATTGACCCCAGATGATCCATTATTGAACTTGTTCAAGATAATATGAAGACAGTCTGCCAAGGTTTCATGAAGATAAAATCAAAACAGTGACTTCTAGAGTTTTCACAAGGTTTTCCAGCAATTTGCTCTGGTAACCTAGATTTCGACCCCAAATGATCCATCATCAGTTCATCTACCTTGACATCATTAAAATAGCATTCTGACAAAGTTTCATGAAGATCCAATCAAACAGTGATTTCTAGAGTGTTCACATGGTTTTCCTTCAATTTGCCCCAATGACCTAGTTGTTGACCCTAAATCGAACTCTTCCCAGATTTTGTCAATATTAACATTCTGACACAGTTTTGTGAACCTAAAATTGTGGCCCCTAGTGTGTTCACAATGTAAAGGTTTACGCCGCACTATTCCGGACACTGGACAAAGACAGACCACAAATTTTAAAGCTCACTCCAAGCACATGTACTCGTGTGAGCTAAAAATATGTCCCTAACCTACACCCTAACCATTGAGAATTCTCAGGGTAGGGTTACCACAATGCTTTTTTTTAAGGACAGCCCAAACTAACAGCTAATCTAATAGTCTACATGTATCAACAAATTAAAGTTATACAAAGTGCACTATGACAACTTTATACAAAATGTAATAACTCACTGTTCAAGTTTTTCCACACAATCAAGAAATTTGTTCCACTTGTGGTTTTACCAAATCTTGAATTCAAATTACTCTTGATTGCCTCAAAATCTGTCAGTGAATACACGAACATGTAGCATACCGGTACTGATTTTACCAGACTTCAAAATAATCTGAAAAATAAATTATAATGCAATTATTTCAAAACAAAAAATCAGTAGCATACCTCATCCTGTACTGATTCATTCAAATATAGAGTTGTGCCATTTTAATAGTCTTGTATGCAAGTCTTTTTTGTAGCTTGTTGCCAAAACAGTGAAATGATTATCAGACAAAGCACATGTTACATCAGATTCACTCAATTAGAGTCAATACTCCATAACCCCTTATATTGAGAAATATTAATAACAAGAGGGCCATGATGGCCCTATATTGCTCACCAGAAAAAATGATTAATTGCAAATCAATTGACCCCAAGGGCTGTCACTGTTGACCCGGGCCAGGATATGATCAAAATTGGTAGAAGTTCACCAGACAATGCTTCACACCAAATATCATAGCTTAAGAACTTGGGGTTCCGATATGTAGATTTTTAAAATCTTCCTAAATGAGCCTATGTAAAACAAGCTATGCCCTCCCCCCCCCCGGAGTTTGCCAATTTTGACCCCAGGGTCAAATCGGTATATTGAACAAAGTAGGTAGAGGCCTTCTAGATTATACTACACACCAAATATCTTTGCTATAGGCATTGTAGTTTCTGACAAGAAGATTTTTTGAAAATGTTCCTATAATATACCAGTAACTTACATTGTATAAGCCTATAAAAGCTTACATAGGAGCTAGCTCCTACAAAGTGATCCCCCCAAAATCAACAAGAGGTCTGTTTTATTGCCCCTTATCAGGCTAGTCCTGTCTCGTCAATGTCATCTTAAAGACACTGAACCAGGAATGCGAGGCATGTGACTAAGACCCAGCAGTCCTGTATATTTCACAGTAGGGGGGGGGGGGGGGCAATAAAACAGACAGGGTCATTGATAGACTAGCTTCTAATTACATAATCTGTTACTAGATTGTATATGGCTAATAATATATAGATACATGTAGGTACTTCAATTGATTCAATGTTTAATCAATAATATAAATTATCTTATTTTAAAACAAGAAGTATGTTTATATTAAATGCAAAATATCAAGAATAATATGATATTAAAGAAATTAATTTCTCAAATAAATGCTCTTCGCTGCAACCGATGATTTTGATAAATAAATTAAACAGTCCATTTTGTGAAATTAACACCAACATATTTTAACACTTTTACCTGTTAAATTAGATATTTCTAACCAATATATTTTTTCAAGCAGTACTGGTATAAACATAGTTAAACTAATCATCACTAAAAATCAATAAAATTTATAAATGACCCTTTTATATGACTAGGTGTCAAGTATACAGACACTTAGCTGACATGAAAAGACAGGATTAATCCCATTAGGGGCAATAAAACAATTAAGAGATTAGACCTCAGGTGGATTTTGGGGGGGGGGCACTTATATAGTAGCTGTTCAATGTCTTTAATGATCTTAGTATTCTTACACCTAATAAAAAATAGGGTCATAAATGTGTTGATTTTATAATAGTGATAATTAGTTTATGACTAAATTCCTGTTTTTTTATATAAGCACATAAAAACTGAGTATAAATATTAAATCAGAAGCTTAGAAGTATATTAATGACCCTGATTCCTGGTTCAATATCTTATAAAAGTCATAAAATATACTATTATATAGCTATGTGAACTACTTCAGCTGTGCCAGTTTGTGTTAACCTATGTTAAGTAACTATGTCATAAAAATTGACATCTTAATAAATGTCATAATTAGAATTTTTTACTGTCGATCACTTATGAGTATAAGAACTTGTCTTCTCTTTAAATCACATTTTAAAATATGTATTTTTAATACAATAAAGATATCATTATTCAAATTACCATTTTTAAAACCATTAAATTACTATATATATATGCATGTATATATGACATTGTTTTGTTGAGTGGTAATGCACATGTAAATTGTAATCAGTTTTTGAACACAATCTGACAAGCTACAATATCAGCATCACATCATCACAATAAAATGTCATACATAAATGACATGTATATAACATCATGAAAATTTTCCATATGTCAGGCAGAATCATACACCTGTGACCATGATTGGTTAATCAACACTTGTTGATTTGTTTTTTTAGCACTTTGAGTCTTTCTTGTAACAAAATTAAATATAACATTTACAATAATCTTATCAGATCTATGAACCAAGTTAAGTTGGAACTCTATTCAGCTAGTCTAGATAGATAAGATAGAGTTTGATAAAGTTATACTGTATGGGGGCAGTTCTGTAGAAGGGCTAATTATCACCAACAGAATTGCAGTATTCAATAAATAAATAGCATCTGATAAACCACGTTTTTTTATATATTTTTTTCATTTCCTAACAACCACCTGGCATTCAGGAAACAATTTTTAAACCAAATTTATCTCTCTCTTTTAATTTAACTTACATACTGACAGATTCAGAGGGTTAAAATGTACATAACAGAATTAATACTGTTGTTTCATTAATTTAAATTATTCGCACATAGCACTTTTTTAACAGTTTAACATTTTCTCATAATTCTTTCTAATCTTATAAACATATTGTATATTTATATAACACCTTGGTATTCTGGTTTTCAAACATTTTTTAATAAAACAATTAATAGTTTCACAAATATAAATGTGTAATCAATACGCATAAACTAAGTACACAGTCTAATATAGACTATTACTGTACGCTGATATTTTTATCATATCTTTCAAACAATATTCAATAATTAACGAAATGCGAACTTACCTCGATAAATAAATGATTGCATAGTTCGAGTTGCTAAGGAGTCGACTTCTTTTTACCACCATCAACAGCAACAAAAACTAAATCCAAGAAAACACTTTTTATTTAGAAATCCGAGCAGCTGTGTAATTGACTAAATATTATGCTTAACAGCTGGTACCCGGAACAGTCCATTTTCGCATAAAATGAATCTGTCAAAAATTGATCTACTTGTATTGATTTTATGTCTGATTATATATAATATATACACACACACCATTTATTGATGTACAAATTAGGATATGGTGTTATGAATGTGAGAAAAGATTACATAGATCTCATCATTTATTTTTCAGAAGGCCAGATAAACTGTCCTCCCTATTTCCTAAAATAGACTCGTCGGAGAGTCACCCGTGTACGTGTTGATCTTTTGTAATTAACGCAGACGCTTTTTGTCTTACACGACGGTCTAATATTTACATGTCCTAGTTAAAACAGTACGCATGTAAAAGACAACTTAAGAATCTGATGCGAACATTATACATTTTGATGGAACGAATACTAAAGATCGACGTTCTCCTTGGAAATTCAGGTATTTGATAAGTTTTACTTATATTTGTGTATTTTTAAATTTTACGTTTTTAGATTCATAAATAAATTTGGTTGAACCGTTGGTGTTGAGTGAAGTGCTTAAAAATTACAAAATGTAACACTCGAGATTTGGGTCTCGTAGATAGTTGCATCAGTTTGAATTTTATATTGCCCACAGGGGTTGTAATATTCCGGAAATCCGGATTTAAAGCCGCCAGGGGCACTTTTGAGTTTTTTAGGGGGGGTGGGAGGGGTACGGATTGGGATCCAAGCATCTGGATCACCTGGGCGTTTTTCCTATTCACTAACGCTTGGTTAACAAGCGTCTATATACACAAGAGTATTTGCAATGTATTGCAGAACGAAAATTCGAGTAATATTTAGCTTAAAACTCGAAGTCAATCGAAGCTTATGAACTTTTAAATCGTTGACAATTCATTAGTTAATGGGTCCCATCAAATGAATAATTATCAGCAACTTTTTAAACATAGGTAGCAATACATTTTGACACTGACTCGGCCCGAAATATTTCAACAAGATCGAGGTAAGAAATATTGTGAAGGAATCCGATCCCTATGACCTTGTCATTGAAACATTTTGTGCAGATAATTTTATATAAACATGAATTGGCTGCTATTTCATTCCTATATTAATTATTATGTATTAACTTACAAAAAATAGTGGGTGGGGTAGCAAATTTGAAGAATCTCTCTTGAAAGCAAGTTCCAGGCATTAAGTCTCCCATCTTGTGTCAGGTTTTCCCCCCAGTATTTTTGGAACATGACCCATACCCTTGGGATTGGTAATTTCTTCAGTGTTTTGTTAGAAATTGAGAAAATATGTGCTATTCCAATTTTGAAATTTTTATGGTAATACCATGTATATGTGAACTATATACATGAATGTATGTATTCATTTGTCAAATACTTGTGTTTGTCAAAATATGTGTATTATCTATAACTTGTAAATATGTTATACTCTCCATAATGGAGGAATGGATAAAGTAGACGCTCAATATCCTTTAAAAAAAAAGCAACTTAATACAAAAAACTTAAACCAATGCTTCTTGTAATTCGTGACGTTTCATTATAGTTTTTCTTGTTAAGGCCACACCAATTTGATAACTTGTTCATCGGATTTGCCGCTCGCTTTTTATCAAAATAATATTATTTTTTTGTTTTTTGCCTCCGACCGCTTGCTCACGTCAAAAAATCCAAAACGGTACGGTGTCCCGGATTTTATCACTACAAAATTGTATTCTGCGGTGTAGCCCCATTGAATATGCGGCCCTCTTTGTGATACCGAGATAGTATGATATCGTAGCTGATTTTTTAAACGGAATTTATTCGGTTAATTCCGAATGTTTAAACATAAGAAGAATGTCAACTGCACGCAATATCATAGAAAATCAGAAACACTTCGATTATCGTAGGTAAGACCATAGAAAATATAGCGAAAAGTAGCGAGAAATAGGTGACGTTGGTTCCCAAAATGATAGTGCTCATGGCCTAGTCCAACTTATTAGACTATTTGTGACGGCGAGACACTTTCGATTTGGCCCACTCCTGCACAGTCCATCAAAAACTGTATATATGATTTTGCGTGTGTGGAAAAGCATCCATTGAAACCCGTTTGGAAAACGAAACTAAGTGTATAACTGCCGGTGTCATGGTAAAAATCGCCTATTTTCGAAAATTTGTTTTGCAAACAATCTGAGTTTACAAGTTTAAATTAGCTGGCACGACAACGAAACGTTGGCAAGTTAAACTTAAACCAACTTTCGTTAACCCACGGAACCCAATATTAAAGAACGATTTAGAATAGAACTGTTTTGACGGAAGTTGAACACGGAGTGGCTGAAGTATGTTGACATCGGTTATTAGTAGTCAAATCAACATGCAAAGAAAAATTTTAAGTTCAATGTTTAAAATTTGACACATAATTGGCACATTCATGCAGATTATTGTTATTTCTTTTGATTTAAGTATACTGAAGACAACTTAGCATATTTGATGAGGGTCGATCTATCCTTCACTAATAGTTCTTGTTTATATGGGGATTAAGGGTAAATTCTTTTAAAAAATGTCTCCAAAATTTAACATTTATATCTTGTGTCCAAGTTGTGTACAGTGTCATTCCAGTGATAGATCCAGTTTACACTATAAATTAATTACGTGGTTCTATTTAATTTTAGTAACTGTAACAAGAATATGGTATACAATGTATATATATATTGTTCTGTAAGTTTAATATATTTTGTGTGTGTTTAACTTTCTTTATGGGTGATTTTCATATTAATAAAGAATAGAATAAAGACATTAAAAGTGTTTTCACTAATAAACCTAAGGGTTATTGAAACTTATAAAATTTAAAAATATAGATTCTTTATTTAATTACTTGATCACATGCTTGTTTGAAATAGAAAGGCTTTTTAGATTTTTATTCGCTTGTTCGCTCGCTTGTTCGAAAGAAGGAAAATAAAAAATAATATTAAAAATTGCTTTCGCTCGCTTGGTCAAATTGGAAAAATAAAAAATAATATTGAACAAAATATTTCGCTTGCTCGCTTGCTCTCTTCAGAAAAAAAATCCGATGAACAAGTTATTAAATTGGTGTGGCCTAAGAGTGTTTTGACTGTGATTCTGTTAATTTGTGGAAGGTGTATTTTTAATGATACATTTTTGTTTTTACAGAATGGAAAGGAAACACAACTACAGTCTGCGTGACATGAGTCGGATACAGTCTGACAAGTTCATGTCAGTTATATTCTTACCATAGATGAGATGGATCAATGTGAGTTTGTATTTATACCTTAAGTTGATTAAAACTGATAAATGAATATTGTTTGATTAGACATCATGTAGATTATCTTGTTACTTTATAGAATTATTCGGTAGCAGGTATTTTTAAGATGTCAAATTAAATTACTTTTTGTACCTTAGAAATAACTAGCTTCAATCACTTCAAACAATATTTTTAAAGTGGACAATGGTACAAAGATTTAGTTAACATAAAGCTCTGAGCTGTGTTGCTTTCAGTTAATTGTCTATCAACAATTTGATTTGTTTTGTTTATATTTTTAGCTCACATGAGCACAAAGTGCACCGGAGAGCTATTAGTATTAATCAATGTCCAGTGTCAGGCGTCAACAATTGGGTTGTTAACAATCTAGGGGTCATAGTTTTGATTTGATCTCCATCAAACTTATTCAGAATGTTCGACTCAATGATATCTTGGAGAAGCTCGAACATGGGTCATCTAGGGTCATAAATTAGGGCACCGGGTCAATTTTTGTGAACACACTAGAGGCCACATTTTAGTTAAACCTTTGCAAAACTGGGTCAGAATGTTCGTATTGACAAAATTTTGGACAAGTTTCAACATAGATCATTTGGGGGTAAAAGTTTGATTCAATGACAACATTGTGAACACTGACTCTAGAGGTCACTGTTTTGATTGGATCTTCATCAAACTTTGTCAGAATGTTTGCTTTACTAGTATCTTGGACAAGTTCGATAATGGGTCATATTAGGTAAAAAACTAGGTCACCTGGTCAAATCTTAGGAAAATCTTACCACTCTAGATGTCACAGTTTTAGTTTGATCATATTAACCAAACTTTGTCAGAATGTCTTAACAATATGATGAACAAGTCAGGACATGGAGGGTCAACAATTAGGTCACCAGGACAATTCTTAGGAAAGCCTTGTTAACGCTCTAGATGTCACAGTTTTTATTCGATCAGAGTTCGTCTTAAGTAGTGATATCTTAGACAAGACTGAACATGAGTCATCTTGGGTCTGAGACTAGGTTACAAGATCAAATCACTGGTAAACCTTGATGACAACTGACTTTATAATACAGACTCGAAACTTATGATTTCCATCAGCTTTTGATATATATATCAACTTTCCCTTGTGAACACACTAGGGGCCACATTTTAGTTAACTTTGTACAAAACTGGGTCAGAATGTTAATATTGACAAAATTTTGGAGGTTTGATAATGGGCTATTTAGAGTAAAAAACTAGATCACCAGGGCAAATGGACGGGAAAACCTTGTGAACACTAGCTCTAGAAATCACTGGATCTTCATGAAACTGTCAAAATGTTTATTTTAATGATATCTTAGACAACTTTGATAATGGTCATCTGGGGTCAAAAACTAGTTCAACAGGGCAAATTGCTTGAAAACCTATTTAATCACAATGCCTATTCCATGATAGTTTTACGTTACATATACCTGTTACCATTTAAGTGAATATTCAGACAGAGCTTAATTTGTTAACTTTATTAGTTATGATGAATTCTGTTTTTGATGTTTATACTTAATTAAGTATTAATGCATCATCATGATTACATTGCTTATAAATTTACAATTGTTGGTCTTGATATAATGAGTTTATACTTAAAATATTGCAGTTTTTGTTTATACTGCTCTCAGTTTTGAAAATTCTTACAAAAACAATGATGGTTGTATTATACTATTTATACATGCATGAATAATCAATTCATAATTTTTGTCTCAATGTAGATCAAAAGATGACTTAAATGCATGCAGTTTTAGGGAAACAAAATGCTTAGATTTATATCTACAGAAAGATCAGTATTCACCCATTACATGCACAAGTAGATTATTAAAATTGTGCATTCTTTCATCTTATTATTTTATATTAATGTCAACATTTATTTTGACATTGCAGGTGCACATATCCTTCCTGATGATTGGTCATACTCATGAAGACGTTGATGCAGCATTCAGTCACATCAGTGGAAAATTAACAAAAAGCTGATGTAAAAAAACCCACAGAAATTGCTTTCTATAGTGGCAATTTCCAAGTGGCTAGGACCATTTTTTGTGAAAATTTCTTATGTGACACAACCCCTACATTACAAAGTACAAAATGTGGTAAAAATGTTTGTGTCATTTTCAAAGGAAAGCATATAAGTCATGGATATTGGACAATGGAATTAATTCTTCAAAGATAAACCAACTTGGACTCCTGGTATTGTAATTCCAGACATAAAGCAAACAGACTGTTGGAACAAATTAAAAATATCAGCACGTTTTTTAAAACTCCACAGTCTGAGTCAGTTTAAGTTCTGTGAGAGGGAAGTGTTCAGTGACAGGAAAGTGTTCTATGAGAAGCTGAATGAAGCAGACAAGTTATTGAAAATATCAGATAATGTTTATCAGCATGGTATCCTAAAAGAAATGTTCCGCCGGTGGAGCACTGACATAAGTGTATTAGTCCCCTGCCATACTGGAGGGGACTATAGTGTTTGTTGTCGTCCGTCCGTCTGTCTGTCCGAAGTGGTTTCCGTACGGTAACTTCAGTTAGAATTGAGGGATTTCAATGAAAGTTGGTATATGGGTAGCTTAGGGCATCACCTAGAGTGGGATTGCATTTGAGGTCAATTGGTCAATTATCTAGGTCACTGTTACTAAAAATATAAAATTGGTTTCCGGATGATAAATTCAGTTAGGGGTGATGGATTTCAATGAAAATTGGTGTATGGATTGCTTAGGGGATAACCTAGAGTGGGATTGCATTTGGGGTCAATAGGTCAGATATCTAGGTCATTGTTACTAAAAATAGAAAATTGGTTTCCGGATGATAAATTCAGTTAGGGGTGATGGATTTCAATGTAAGTTGGTGTATGGATAGCTTGGGTGATAACCTAGGGTGGGATTGCATTTGAGATCAATAGGTCAAACATCTAGGTCACTATTACTAAAAATAGAAATTTGGTTTCCTGATGATAACTTCAGTTAGGGGTGACGGATTTCAATGAAATTTGATGTATGGATAGCGTAGGTGATAACCTAGAGTTGGATTGCATTTGGGGTCAATAGGTCAAACATCTAGGTCACTGGTGACTGTTTTCAATGAAAGTTTGTGTATAAATAGCTTAGGGGATTATCTAAAGTGGGATTGCATTTGGGGTCAATAGGTCAAATATCTAGATCACTGCTACTAAAAATAGATATTGATTTCCGGATGATAACATCAGTTAGGGGTGACATATTTCAATGAAAGTTAGTATATGGATAGCTCAGGATATAACCTAGAGTTGGATTGCATTTGAGGTCAATAGGTCAAACATCTAGGTTACAGTTACTAGAAATAGAAATTTGGTTTCCGTATGATAACTTCAGTTAGGGGTGATGATTTTCAATGAAAATTTGGTGTATGGATAGCTTAGGGGATAACCTAGAGTAGGATTACATTTGGGTCAATAGGTCAAATATCTAGGTCACTGAAATTTGGTTTCTGGATGATAACTTAATTATCATCATTAAAAAATCTAGACAGATGGTGCTGTATAAACATCAGCTAACATTCCAATGATATGTGCTGGCAGGGGACTGCATGTAATACTGACTTTAAGCTTGTTTTTTTTAAATCTCTTTATTGTTTGGTTTACGTTATCCAAGGAATATGTAAGTTCTGCCAGCCGAACATTCACATTACATCGGCTATATTTTGATATATATAATTGAAAATATCTGATAATGATGATCAGCATGACTTGTAATACTAATCTTAATGTTCTGCCGGCAGAACACTGATATATATGGCCTGGTGCACAAATTATGGTGCATTGCCTTAAATTTGACTGTACAGACTCATATTTCAATAAGTTGTGTACTAAGCTTTAAAATGTTGACATTTTCTTATAGTATATATACTCCTGCAGATGTGCAAAAATTTTCAGGAAGATATCTTCATATATAAAAAAAATATGACACTTTTATGTTCGCAAAATGAGCCATTTTTGCCTGTAATGAATTAGCATCTAGTTTTTTCACTTTTTTAAAATCAATGCAGTTGATGGAGTTGGAAAGTAAAGTATTATGAGACTTCTAATTCAACAAGAAAAATTAAAGCCGGTTAATCTGATACCCTATATATTAAGATACACCCAAAAATAGTGGAGATATTTTGAAAAATCTGAAAAGTGGGTCGCTGTAATGGTCTTAAAATTACTACAACCTATATTCCCTATAGTAAGGATTTTTTTCTGTTAAAATGAAGTAAAATGTACTACTCCTACTTTATGGATAACACAAAGGGTATAACTTAATGTTTATATTGGTTCCTTGGAGCAGAATTATGTTTAGCGCGATTTATTTTGAAATTTGAATGTCATTTTATGTTTGTGTCAAAAAACCTGTAATGTCCGTCCCCCCCTGTCACTGGAACAATTAAGCATACAGAGAACATTTGAAATAGGTTACAATATCCCCTTATGCATCATGATGATAGATCAACAGTATTTGCCTGAATTTAAATTACAAAACTAAAAATATTTGGAACAACATAAAAGTTATCTGTAATGTCCGTCCCCGTAATGTCCGTCCCCACACAAATAGTCATGAAAACAGTTACATTAAAGTTATTTAACTGTACTTTTATCATAAATATTATTTTACTAGACATTAGGAGTGCAAAGATGCTTGTTTTACTTAAATTTGATTAAAAATAAGAAATTTGTATTTATTTTATATATATTTTCAAGCACATTAAATGCTTGTGTCAAAAATACAGATTGTAATTGAATGAACTTTTATGTAACAAGCCTATTTAAATGTAAAAATGTTATTTTAAGCAACATTGAAGGTTTTCTATTTATATGAGCATCAAAGTTTGCTCTTTAGACGTTTAAAATGCTTTTTTCATGACCAGGGACGGACATTACAAAAAGGGGACGGACATTACAGTATCCAATTTATCTACATTTTGATGTTAATCTGACTAATACAAATATTTTTTGGTGTAAAATTTGGCTTTTAATTATGCTTCATGCTGCCTCACTTGTTTTATGCATTTTATGTACAATATTTACCTCTAATAAAAAATAGATGTGTTAGAATCTAACAGCAGATTAGGGGCAGGGTACTTGATCATACTATTTGACAGCGGTCCTGTGTATTAGACCCCAAAATGCCAAATTCTGGACCCCAATCAGTCAGGGGACTAAGTTAAGTAACACCTTTAACAAATTAACATGTCTTAATTTGTCTGCACACCTGTTACTGGACCCAAGTGTCATCATTTGGATATACCTACAATCTCCAGTGTCTCCAGTAGGTGTGAAAATTCAAATAACAAGAAAATTTTGACATGTAGGAACTGATCACTATAAATATCGTAATAGATATAGTATTTGCATCATTCCGTCTTTAATTGTTCTAAGACTTAGAATGGATGCTCTTGAAATAAAGCGTTTAAAAGAACGAGAAAAGAAGCGAAAGCAACGGGAGAAACTTAAGCAAAATAAGGTAAAGTTACAATTACACTATTAGTATAATGCATTATGTGTGGCAAATATTTAGATTGCTAACTTTTAGATACATCTTACTTTTTACAGCTCAGAGTTTATGGCCTGCATTTGTGTAAATTGGTGATTTAAAGATATCTAATTATAATAATAAGAATTAACAATAAAATTCTGATCTATGTAAAAAAAGCTATATTTTCATTTTGAAAAGTTAAATTAATGAAGTATTTAAATTCTTTAGTTCATCACATACTTAGGTTTGGTTTTGATGTTTCAGGACAAGTATGAGGAGGTAAAAAAGAAAGATGCAGAAAGAAAGAAAATTGAGCGATACGCATTCAGAAATGAAATTATGGAACACCCCAGAAAATACAAAACTGTGATAGAGAAAAATAACCTACTTAACCAAACAAGAGTGAAAAGATTTCGTGAAAAGAAAAAAATTGAACTGGTTAATTCATCGCAAAATTCAAATAAAATTCATCCGCAAAAGTGCCGACGTGTTCAAGAAGCAAAACGTACCAGAGTAGCTGTACGAAGGGAAAATGACAGAAAAAAGAAAGAAGGAAACCGTCAGCGTGTAATTAACTTTAGACTTCGAGTCAGATTGCTTAGTAACTCTGAAAATTCTGTAGAAAAAATTAAGCAGTCACCCATCACACCAACAGATCCAAATTCTTACCAGCATAAAAGCAGTGAAACAAGGGCGTACAACCGAGTAATGGAAAAAATGCCTGAAACACCTGAAAAAAAAGTGCGGATTATTGAAAAAATTGTTCGCCACACAACGCCAAGATCTAGAAAGGTTTTAAGTGAAAGTAAGGATATTATGAAAGTTCTTAGCAACCCTACAAAACGTAAATTAACTGATGACTATGACACTCTAGAAGCTGTTACTTCATGTCTGTCTGAATTAAACCAAGACAAATCTGCAAAATCTTCATTAAAATCTGTTGCTAAGTCCTTAGTAAAAAGATCAGTCACACTCTCAAAAGCTGCTAAAGTGCTAGGACTGCATCGGAATACTGTCAGAAGAAACATCAAGTCAAATGGGAGGAGAAAAGTGCATAAGAACAAATTATCAAGTGAAGTAACGTCTGCTGTCCAAAACTTTTACCTTGAAGAAGCAAGTCGACTGATGCCAAATAAGAGAGACGTGATCTTAATTAGAGATAAAAATGGTGTTAAGAAGGAACTTATTCAGAAGCAACTTATGGAAATGACACAAGAGGAAGCCTTTAAGAAGTTCAAAGTGGATAATCCCAATGTAAAAGTGAACAAAAGAAAGTTTGATTCTTTAAGACCAATTCAGGTTAGAAGAACACCTGTTTCAGCCAGGATTGTGTGCTGTTGTACATACTGTGAGAACATTAGATTGAAAACTCAAGCTCTCCGATGTCAAACCACATTACAATTTAAGTCAAGCTCAGACGTGCTTGAGAGCACCCTCTGTCCAAAATCAGGCCCATACCACTCTATAAACTGTATCAGAAGAAAGTGTGAACTCTGTGGAACTAAACTGTTGAAAGATAAACTGAAGGATGTTCCAGCTGATAAACCTGTTTCCTGGAAGGAATGGAAGAAACAAACTGTCCCTTTGGATGCTGAAAGAAATGTTACACGTGTAGCCCTTCAGACTAGAGAAAACCAATTTCATGAGTTTATTGACAATTTCTGTATTGATCTTGAATCCCATGCAGAGCACAGGTTTCGTTCTAGTTGGCAGTATGATCAGTTTAGAGAGAATGTAAGTAGTCTAAAGGATGGGGAAATAATTATGTGTATGGACTTCAGTGAGAATTATACTTGTCGCCACGGAAGGGAAGTACAGTCTTTCCACTGGAATCAACGCCAGGTTACATTGCATCCAATGATGCTATACTACATCAAAGATGGAGAGCTGAAGAAGGAAGGTTATACAGCAATAACTGACGATCTGAAACATGATGCCTCTGCAGTGGCAGAGTTTGAGAAGTCAGCAATTCAGCATGTGCGAGATCAAGATGTTGAAGTTAAAGTTGTGCACCAGTGGACGGATGGTTGTGCTGCTCAGTACAAAGGGCGGCATAGTTTTGCAGAAATTAGTATTGCTGAAAGTAAAAATAAAGTGAAGGTTATCAGAAATTACTTTGAAACAGGACATGGTAAAGGACCTTGTGATGGGCTTGGTGGAATAATCAAACGGAAGGTTACCAATGCTGTACTTCAGAAGAGTAATGTTCATGTGTCAGATGCCAAGGAACTGCACAGCTTTTGTGAAGAAAACTTGAAAACTGTGGGAGAATCAAGTTTTAATTCAAGGCAGAATAAATATGCAGCAAGTTCACGCACTTTCAAATTCTTTGCGAAAATCAACCGTTCAGGAACTACGACCGTGAAAACCTTGTTGGGTTCTAGAAAATTACATAGTGTGTCCAGTACTGGAGTAGGGTTTCAGCTGAAAGTACGACTTCTCAGTTGTTACTGCAATGGGTGTCAAAATGGTGACAATTGTGAAAACCAATGTTATGTTGATAAGTGGGAGAAGAAAGTTCTGAAACCTACTGAAAAAGAAACAAATCAAATAGCCGTTTCCCAAAGCCCTGTTAATGAACAAGAAACTGCTAGTGCTCCTGTGTCTCCTGTCCCTGATTCCATCCAGGTGAATGACTTTGTAGCTGTTGGATTCACATCCAAGAAATCAAAACTGTGCTACTTTGCAAGAGTTGCAGAAATGGAAAATAATGAATTTGGTGTGGAGTATTTAGAGAGAAAAGACAAAATGTTCTGGCAGTATCCTGATGAGCCAGATAAGTCATGGCAAAACAAATCTGATATTCTGTGTAAATTACCAGAGCCTTCCACAATTGTTAGTGCATCTCGGGTGAAATTAGAATTTAAACTCAGTACACAGGTGAAGGACAAATTAGGTGCTTTCAAACTTTGTTAATCTGACCAGAACATTATTGTGATGAAATAAAAGGCTATTACAGTATGAGTGACAATAGTAAATTATGTACCTATCATGTAAAGTAGGTAGAGCTTTCCTGTTGAAATCATAAGTTTAACGGTTTAGCTTTGTTTTAAATATCCAAAGAGGAAGTGTTATTTTTATAGTTTTAAATGTTTGACTATCTCACAATTACAATCCTTATGTTATACTATGCATTTTGTTGTTTTTAGTAAATGTTTTACTTCTAAAAATTTGCACGAAATTGTTTTTTTTTTTAAATTATGCTGATTTGTTTCAGTCTGCAATCTGACAAGAGTTTTGTTAATAAATACGAAGATTTGTTCTTGTTAGCTACTGAAATAATATAAGAACAGTAAATAAAGCATGATATAAGTACAAAAAGGGGCAGTCAATGACTTAAACTCAATACAGGAACTGCATATCAGCTTTGTAATGTCCGTCCCCTTTTTTTGTAATGTCCGTCCCCTTTCATTAATATAGAAAGTATACTCTTCGAGTATAAGTTATGAATGAAAAGAACTGTTTTTGTATGTGTTATGTCTGTATATATGTTACTACAGTTGATTACTTCTTGATAATGCTAAAATGTCAATAATTATATCAATTGATCTAACAAAGAAAAAAAAAAGATTGTTTTTCCTATTTATGTGTTATTTTCAATTGCTTCATATTTCTCAATATTTGATTTTCTTAATGAAAAAGACTATATATATTGAACTAGTATGTACAGAAAAAGCAAATGGTATGAAATAAAGACATTTTAAACTTTCTTTGTGTTCTAGTTATACATTTTAAAATGGTGTAATGCTCCTGTCTGTAATGTCCGTCCCCAATCTGCCTATGTGTCTAAGAACGTCAGAGAAAAAAAAACCAGGAAGAAAGTTATCTTTTCATTACTGAGTTGTGTTTCTAGATGGTCTAAACTTACTTAAACAGTGGAAAAATGCAGAAAATACAGTACTTTATTTTTTGGTCTTGATGCTAACTCAAATGCACCATAATTTGTGCACCAGGCCATATTAACTATCAATATTTCTTGTTCGTCTTTAGTTTCTTGAGAAAATGTTCTGCCAGAGGAACATTTACAACCGACGGAACATTCACATCACAAAAACTGTATTTTGATATATTTCTAGTCCAACTTTACAGTTTCATGAGAAAATGTTCTGCCGGCAGAACAATTATATACTGAAAGTTCATTAATTAGGTATTAGAAGAGATGTTCCGCCGACGGAACATTTTCCTCACAAAAACTGTTCTTTTAATTGATTCATTCCTTGTGAGACTTTTGGAACAGTTTCTTGAGAGAATGTTCCGCTGGCGGAACATTCACATCACAAAACCTGTTTTTTGATAAATTTCCTATGCAATTTTGCAGTTTCTTGAGAAAATGTTCCGCCGGCAGAACAATTATATTCTGAAGATTCATAAATTTTAGAAGAGATGTTCCGCCGGCGGAACATTTTCCTCACAAAAACTGTATAAATTTTGAATTGATACATTTCTTGTGCAACTTTACAATTTCTTGAGAAAATGTTCCGCCAGCGGAACATTCACATCACAAAACCTGTTTTTTGATGAATTTCTTGCGCAATTTTGCAGTTTCTTGAGAAAATGTTCCGCCGGCAAAACAATTATTTTCTGAAGATTCATAAGTTTTAGAAGAGATGTTCCGCCGGCGGAACATTTCCCTCACAAAAACTGTATTTTGAATTGATGCATTTCTTGTGCAACTTTACAGTTTCTTTAGAAAATGTTCCGCCGGCAGAACATTCACATCTCAAAATCTGTATTTTGATATGTTTCATATGCAACTTTACAGTTTCTTGAGAAAATGTTCCACCGGCAGAACAATTATTTTCTGAAGATTCATTAGGTATTAGAAGAGATGTTCCGCTGGCGGAACGTTTTCTTCACAAAAACTGTATTTTGAGTTGATACATTTCTTGGGCAACTTTATAGTTTCTTGAGAAAATGTTCCGCCAGCGGAACAGTCACATCTCAAAATCTGTATTTTGATATATTTCTTGTTCAACTTTACAGTTTCTTGAGAAAATGTTCCGCCGGCAGAACATTCACATCTCAAGATCAGCATTTTGATATGTTTCATGTGCAACTTTACAGTTTCTTGAAGAAATGTTCCGCCGGCAGAACATTCACATTTCAAAATCTGTATTTTGATATATGTCATATGCAACTTGAACAGTTTCTTGAAAAATGTTCCGCCGGCAGAACAATTTTATTTTGTGTGATTCATTAGAATAATGTATATATATGTTTGAATGAAATGTTCCGTCAGCGGAACATTTCATAGATATATGTTAATATTTTATGTATATTTATATTAAAATAACAGATTTTATGAATTATATTTTCTACAAATTCAAGTTTTTTTGTTCTCTTTATTCAAATTTCCAGTCAAACTATTGAAAAATACATGCATATTTTCAGCAAAATTTGCTGAAAATGGCCATTTTAAATGGGATTCAGTGGACAATCCCTTTTTAAAATGGACGGAGTTATGTATATTCATTACATATTTATTTTGTATTTGTCCCCAAATGAAAATACCAGAGTTTCTGGGCAACTGATTTTTTAAAACTTTGAATATCATTACACACAGACGCACAGTAAAGATTTAAAGACTTACAGAATTAATTTGTGTAGCGCACGTATATAGTTTGTTACAAATAGGTCCGGCTGATATGTAAAATCCTGAGTCACAATCATTTCGCTGAACATTAGTCATAAGTCATAAACCTAGTTTAAGCCCATGCAATTTTCCTCCAGATCCTTTTAATGCTTTATCCCCATTTTTGTTGTTTCTATTACGTTTTCTGGGTTATTGTTTTTGGGGGAAAGGTTAGCATATGTATTGTCTTGAATGCATTAAGGGAATAATACAATACTGCGAATTGAACCGAGATTATACATTTATCATGAGTGACCATATTTTGCTTAATAATAAATTACATTATGCACGCTAATACCATTTCACATGCGTGCGCTCGATATAAGTACCATATGGGTATGTACATAATTCTTTATTTGTCCAATATCAGAGCTTACACAAAAGCAATCATTATTATAAGTTATTTTAATTCAACGATAATTCATATAATACGTGAAATAATTTCACCCATCATGACACTTACGTGAACTCGTCATAGTATATTGCTAATAATATAACACTAACTTAATACATTCCTAACGTACGGTATCAATATTGTTTAAACTCCAAGTACGGAACTGCGGGATTTTAACACATCTTACATACGGGAGATAATTTCTACTCTACGCTAGTATTATCAAAATGTTTACATAGGACATTTTACAGTGATTATACTTAAATTGTTAAGCGGAAAGCGGTGTGTTTATTCATTCATATTGTTAGATTTTAATGTATATCTTACAATTGAAATGATTCAGTTTCATAAGGGTTTATCAATTAGTGACGTTCTATTTCTAGGACATTTTAATCAATGGCTTCCAACACATAAATACAGTCCCATTGAATTGAAAACGAAAGTACCTTCTTTGAGTTAAAATGTTTTTCTAGAATAGGTCTTCGCCCAAAAATGCATTTTATGTATAATTGAGTCATAACTGATGATAATATAAGGAATTGCTAAATAGTTTTGAAACCGAAAGTACTATATCAAGTATGATCATGTTAAACTGTGCTATCAAATATACTTTGCAATACAAGGTATGATTGTCTGCGTGATCGTTTATTATTTTATCCTACTTGAAAAATCAGTCCACATTTGTACGTAATTTTACATAGATTTAAAAATCTTACCAATTGATTTTCACACAAAGCTTGTTTTAACCCCGTACAATATAATGCTTTTAAACCGTATAGACCGTGTTATCAGTTGTGTTGTGACCTATCTATTCACAGTGATTGTGCACAAGAATGTGTTCATCACACCTGGATATAAGTTAAGCACACCCCGGAAATTTAAAATTGGTTGTGATTGAAAGCACTGTCATCAGATGACGACTTAATTGAGCTAAAAAATAGTAATTTGTTAAGTAGCAATAGCAATTTAGTAATCATAAACCAGTAAATTTATGAGTTTAGTTTATTCTTATCCAAATTATTGAAGCATAAGCAAATGTGTTGTTTTTTACCAAAAATGTAGGTGTTTATAAGTATGGTGTTGGAGCGTTTACAAAACATTTACTGGTGGATATTTTTGGTAAATGTTGACGATTACTTAACCTTAAATGACATTATGTAGCCCAATCTTTAATAACGTGTGTAACCGCCACGTGCCCGGATGACAGCCTCAACCCTTCTCATCATACTACCAGTAAGGCGTCTAATGCGATTTTGAGATCAATTTTGCCATTCATGGTGCAGAGCTTGTTCCAGTTGTTGCAGGTTGACTATAGGTTGGTCCAAATTCTGTATTTTCCGGCCCAGAATCTTCCACACGTGTTCCAGTGGGTTTAAATCAGGACTCATGGCAGGCCAGGGAATGGTGGTGATGGCATTCCGTTGCAAAACGTGTGTTACAGCATGGGCTCGGTGCGGTCTGGCATTGTCGTCCATGTAAGCAGGTCGGGAAGCCAATGGATGATTATCAAAATGGTCCACGACGACTGGATGTAGGATGTCTCGTACATAAGTATCACCTGTCAGATTTCCTTGGACAGTTACAATGTCCAACTTACAGTCATGGGACAAGCAACCCCATATCATAACTGATCCACCACCAAAGGGAACCGTATGAAGAATGTTTCTTGGTGTGTAGGCTGTTTTTCGTTGCCTCCACACTCGAATGCGCCCAACTATGACGTACAGAAGGAACCTGCTTTCAGCTGACCAATGGATCTTTCTCCATGATCTAAGGTTCCAACCACGCCTTGCCAAGCACCATGTCAGACGGTCCCTGCGATGAACAGGTGTCAACAAGGGACGTTGTATTACCCTTCTCGACTTTAAACCTGCAGATCTGAGCCGATTGCGCAGAGTACGTGACGACCAATGCCTGTGCGGCAACCAGTTTCGCTTTAGATAGGTGCTTGTTGCAAACGGAAAAGTCTAACGAGACGTAAAAGATTTCGGTCCTCGCGTGCCGTTGTTACATATGGCCGTCCAGATCTTACGTCTGCCGATATTTCTGAGCTAGGCTGCTAATGACAGAGTGATTATAGCCAAGCTGACGACCAACAGCACTGTAGGACATGCCAGCATTAATCATGCCTATTATCTGCCACCTATCGCCATCCGATAATCTTCTCCTAACCATTTTGTTGACAAGAGGTCAAAATAATGACAATATGTTAGAACAAAATCAAATTTTGTACATGTACTTTGAGTTAATTGAAAGTGTAGTTTAACAATTCACGAATATATTGTCGAAATGGCGAAGTACACAAGCTTTCCGTGCGCGCAACTCTATCGGAGATACACATGATTAGTACGGAAGGTCGTTCTTACCATTGCTCAAATAAAAATTAAAATTTCAGTTGTGGTCATGTCAAATTCGAGGCAAAATGCCGGGTGTGATTAACTTATTTCCAGGTGTATATATAAACAAAATTAAACCAGACAGGTATTGTTCATTAGTAGATAATCAAAATAGTAAACTTAAACGGTAGTAAGAAATGAATGAGGACGAAACAAAAGGCATTTTATTAGCCTTTTCAGCTTAAAATGGTCGTTATTTACAGGCGATATGGTAACCGATTTGACTGTTTATATGAGTGTCATATGGTGTATTTCTGCGATATCGTTATAAATTATCAATGTCATAACCATGTGTATTTTCTTAGAGAAATTGCCCTAGAAGAGCCTTACAGGCACACTTGATGTTGAAAACCATATCATATAAAACATATAGATATGGTTTCAAGGTATAAAACATGCATATAAATTCTTGAAATTAGTACTAATCGCTCCTCTTTTATTGGCTATAATGACTATATAATGTGTTATTTTGTAGAATCATGGCAGAGTCGGTTGTCCCAAACCTCGAAGTAGATGGTGCACATTTTATAGAGCACGGGGACATATGTGAAATGTGTGATAATACGGCATCAGTAGGATACTGTTCAGAATGTGAATGTTATTTATGTCAATTATGTTTTGATAATCACATTAAAATAAAGAAAAATAATCACCATATACTGCAAATAGCTGTTGAAGGAAAGGAAGACGACCGTACAATCCATTTTAAAACGTGTACAGAACACACACAACAAGAAGTACGACTTTATTGTACAGACCACAAATGTGTTGGGTGTGGAGAATGCATGGCATTCAATCATAAATCTTGTAAATACAAATACATAACAGAAGCATCCAATGAATTTCAAGATAGTGGAGAGCTCGGTCGGAGTCTTGATGATATTCAAGACTTAGAGAATATTCATGAAAACTGTGTTCAATTGATTGCCTCACAGTCAGAACTGTCCGATAACATTGATAAAACAACAACAAGCGACGTGCAACAATTCGTGAAAGATGTTGTATCATATGTAAGTGATGAAGAAAAACGCATAATCAAGAATGCAGGTTCAAAGAAATCCTTAAATGATGATAAAATAGAGAAGCTATCTGATGACCTCCAAAGGATTGGGTCCGACATCACGTCTATAAGTACAAGTGTCAGAAGTGAAGACAATATTCATAAGCTTTTCATCCTAGCCATGCAGGCAAAACCAAAATTATCCCAGATTAGAGACACACTAGAATCCATTGATTGCCAAGGCGTCATTGACAGATATACATTCTATCCAAATAGACTGTTCCATCGTCAGTTTTCAGAGAAACGTCCTCTTGGCAAGCTTTCTGACACCCAATCTGAAGAAGGTAATTTCTGTTTATCTCGTTTCAATATATAGACATATTCACAATTTTAAATAGGCAATAAAGTAATTTAACAAATTTTCGTAAAGGCGATACAACAATTCAGATATACAGTAATTAACAGTAACACAATACGTTGTTTATTGATTTAATGTTCAGTTTGTGTTACTGTTATCTTGTACAATTATTATATATGGGTATTTCATCCAGATGACGAAGAAGATTATGAACGTAAATACAAAGCAGAATGCTCGAATACTCAATGGTTTAAAGAACAGCTGTCTATTCAAGAAAAGAAGACTAATCGTCTTGAACAACAACTGTCAACTCAACAAGACGAGAACCAAAGGTTTAAACAACAACAGACTCATCAACAAGACGAGATCCAACGGTTTAAACAACAACTGTCTACTCAGCAACAGGAAAATCAACGGTTTAAACAACAACTGGCTAATAAAGAACAGGACAATAAGCAGCTTAATCAACAACTGTCTACTCAGCAACAGGACAATAAAGGTCTACAACAACAACTGTCCACACAAGAACAACAATTTCGGCTACAATTGTCCACTCAAACACAGGAGAGTCAACGTCTTCATCAGCAATTGACAACTCAACAACACGACATTAATCGACTTCAGCAACAACTGTTTACTCAAGAACAAACGCTTAAACAACTGCAAAACCAGGTTATATGCATTTTCGTCACGTTTTGGTTTAATTCACAATTGTTTTCGTTCACAAAATATTAATAGGATACACATTTATAGTCATATTTTTTCCAATATTGATTAAAAAGATTCAAATTCATATAATATCTCATGTGGAAGCTGTATGAAAAGCATAATGCAAGTTTTTTTTCGAATCATGTGTATTATTCCGAAGACATTATATTGATATTAGACAGACCATATATTTTTGATAAGCATTTAATTTATAAAAAGTATTAATAATATACTGTATATAGAGTTTGTGCAAAACACACCCATGTTTGTATATAGAAACCGGTTAGAAAATGTATATTATCATGAGTTTGTAATTTGGCAGAATTATGTTTCATACAATTATTGTTTTTAATTTAGCACACATTTACCTGCGGACATACATGCGATATTGATCAGATGAATGAAAACAGAACAATTAAATGCCCAACCTGTGGTGTCATCTATGGTGGTACGTACACATTCCACGAACAAGTTTAATGTAGTTTTATGTTCAACCATTTTATTTCATGATGAACATTAAGACAATATATATATCAAAATCGTGTGTAAATTTTGCAACTTCTTTTGTATAATACCCCCATCACACTAGGGCCACGTTTGCACTACGTCCACCACGTCCTGACAGGACGTGGCAAGAACCTGATTAACGTGATGAGGACGCAGTAGGAACCGGTTCAAGCGTGGTATGGTGTTCGTGGACGTGATGGGACTTTTGACATGTCCAAAAATGACTTAGCGGAGACGTGGTCAAATTAGAACGCAGTGCTTACGCAGTAAGAACGTAACAGGGACGTGACTAAAACCTAGTTGGGACTTCATTGACGCAGAAGAAGCGTGGTGCGGACTAGAAAAGACAACACGCGATTGTCACCGCGTTGTCACTGGGTTGTTACTACGCTTTTGTTACGTCAGTGAAGTTCTCACTACGTCTCAACCAGGTGTATGCTAAGACCATAGTACGTCCACATCACGTTACAGAAGACTGCACTAGGTTGTAATTTTGCTCCGTCGTGTCTTTAGTATGTTTGCAACAGGTGACTAGAACGATCCTGACAGGTTCTGAGCAATTGGTATTAATACTGGATTCATACCCCATTCTTTCATTTCCAGTCAAATATATGTTAACAAACTGAATGCAATTTGTTATTTTACCAGGACAACAAGCCATTTTGGACGCTTAAATTGCCAATATATAAATACGAAATAGAAGAAAAAGGAACATGAAGCAACCTAGATTATGTTGTGTTAGTACATGGCTATCAGTCGAAAGAAGACTTCTGTTCGGCCATCATGACCAGTTAAAATAAATGGACACATGGTACAGTATACATACGGAGCTAGTAAATGCAATGAGGACGTTATTGGGACATAGGAAGAGCGCAGTTCAGTCTGAATGGACGTAGTGAGCACGTAATTGGGACGTAGTATAAACGCAATAGACCTGGTAACAACGGGAAGCTGCACGTGTAATGAACTTACTGGGAACGTGATAGACGCAGTGAGAACCTGGGTGCATCATTTTTTTCAAGTTTGACTCCAGCCACGTCCATCAAAATTTTCAGGACGTGATGGGAACTTTGCGAGCGTGGTGCGGACGTTCTCTGGTGTGATGGGGGCATAATCATTGAATTGTTTGACGATATTCAATGATTATAATTATTCATAACTCATTTTTGAATATCAAACACACGAAAAAATATCAGAATTCTGTAAAAAAATTTACTCATAAAGCAGTATGACAAAGAAAACCATACATCCATTAATACGCATACATACGTATATAGAATCACAGGTGGAAATGTCTTCCGATTTTATACGAGATTATACATTTCTATTTATATTACGTACACATGCTGGTCCTATTACATCTATTCCACTTCTGTAGTACTTTTTTATTACGTACGCATGTTTGAACTATGATATGATATTGTAATAACAGATCAGCCTGGTGGTACATTCAGAGCAGAGTCAAAAATATACTACACGGAGTTGAAATTTAAATTTGTCAAAGGAACGCAATCGGTAAAATATTAATTCATTTGTTTGAAACATGAACTTTAGAAACAACTTTAAACTATTCACTGTTCACGAAGCATCTGTTCTTAACTGCAGTTTTGCTTCTTTAGTCTTGTAAGTTGTGGTATAGTATTCTTATTACACGGTTATAGTCTATTTGTATGAAAAGATAAAAGTAATCCTAAAAAGAAATTTCTAAATACTTCAACATTTTATTAAGAATTAATTTATCGTTGAGAAATATTTGTATCTTCTTCCAAATTAGCTGCAACATGATTGACAACATTATTTACAAACAATTCTATATTTAACATAAACTATGCGGAAATGTGTAAGGAAGAACCTGTTTATTAGTTTCAATTTAAAATCCCGTATTCAGAAGTTGAATTTGAACCCTGGGAAAACCTATGAAGAAAATGAAGTAACGGGATATGTATTTAATCTTGGAGATGGACCAATTTTAATAAATATGCTTAAACTGGCATTTGATCGACAACTTTTATTTACAATTGATACAAATGGACAAATTGTTACGAACGGGATAGATATATTCACGTAAGTATTGAATATTTTTTAAAGTGGAATGTGTTGTTTATTGAATGATTATTATATGAAATAGCGCTTGCAATGATATACGTGTTCGTTCATATTAAACATTTAATTTCGCATATTCATAAATAATGTACTCTGAAAATTATCTTTCAGAGACTGAATGAATCACTGTTCTTATTATATATTAATACATATCCTACCATTAATACATATTCTACCCATTCTTGACTAGAGCTTAAGTTCGACATATAGACATGTATGTGATTGTATATAGACACTAAACATTTTTGGATATCATTTTCTACACATTGCTACATCACGCTAAAGACATCGCAACTATCTTACATAATTAAACAGTTTTATATATCGTGTAGATCAGTGTTTGGATTACTGATAGATAATGCCAATAATAGGATTCCGAACGCGCTACATATATTTTAACAGATGTGCTTTAGCGACTGTTCCAATAAATGCATCGTGTACAGGTAACAGGAATGTATGCCAATAAATGTAGTGGGTCGAGTATATATGTTCATGGTCTAACTACTTTTAATGGTGCCGCTTTAAACATGGGTTTTATCACGTTCATTTTACCATCCTCCGATACATTTTATGCATATTATGCAAATATGTATACTTCGGTAAAAGAATCAATGATATGAGCATACATCATAATTATGGCAAGTTATTGTTCATTGAAACATTCAAATTGAACAAAATATCATCAAATCATAAACATTAATTCAAATGTGTACTTCTGAATCATAGATATCACAAACACGTGAACTTTTTTTGAAGGTGTATATTAATTTGCGTATTCACGTGATATGAATTGGTATATTTAAAAATAAGCAATTTATATGCATCTTTCTTCTTATACTTTCAGCGAAAGACCACCGTAAGTTATTCCTTAATTCTATATTTGATATCTATGTGTTTTTCAATTGTGTAATAACGATAATTGAAAATGTAAATGCATGCTACTGGAAATGACTAATTGACGGAATTAGATTTTTATTTATCCATTTATTTTAAGAGTATTGATTGCTGGGGGTTGTGAGTGTGTTTAGATACGTGTTAAATTTATGTAATGCTTGTTTCATCTTAGATCCATGTAAATATACCATTTTCGTAAAAGTAAGGCTGGAGAATGATCTCGTTTCGTATTTTAATATTACCCATGATAAAAATAAAAACGCACAATGTCGATTTAAACAGTGACCTGTGTTCAAGTAACTACAAAACTTATATGAAGTCACTCTGTATACGCATATCCTGTATTTTTTGTGGAAGACCACCTGAATGAGTGACATCTTAAACTTTATGTTTATATTTCTCTCCGAATAATCAGCGTGTTGTTCAGTCGTATTCATTATCACATTAAATACAAAAGGAATACACAATGGCGAAATAGTAGGATAGGTTGAGCGTTGTTATAGACACATGTTTAACGCATGCCATGTGTATTTCATTATTTAGTTAACATAATATTATTGTCATATATTATTTTGATATCAGTTGATCAGTCACTGGTTAAGTCTTAATGTCACGATATCTGTTTTAGAAAAAGCTTGCACCCTGGATGAAATAAAAACAATATGAGATTCTGTATAATAACAAGTTATAACAAATTTGATTGGGTGGTGTAGTTGCTGGTGGTTATTTTACTGTAAACGTCATGACCATAAAGTAAGAGAATGTCACGATACATACAGTGTTAAATATGACACTACATTCTATAATAGGAGCATTAGAACGATAAGTACTTATAAAACATGTTTAATCTATATGGATTCGTACCGGAGATGACGCTTGTGTGGTTATTAAGGATTATATAGGTGTGTCATTCATCAGTTTGTCATGATATGGATGAACTTTAACCTAGCAACTATCATGAATACTTCAAGTAATCATATTAAGTCGGTACATTGGACTATGATTTATATAGTATAATACTGTAATAATTCAAGTATAATCATACTAAACATATCGTATTTCCTACCATGTATGCATGTTGTATCCATGTGAACGTTTCATATTCAGACAAATTGGTACATATGATTCATAAATATTCATATTGATATCACTTTCTGATATTTGGCACTACAAAATCAATGCCTTTTAAAATTGATTTGTTAAGAAAATAAGTGAGAGATTATCATAAAAAATGATTATCCATCTATAAGTATATGACATGACTATAAACAATTGCATAAGACATACTACAAAACTACTAAAAATACACAAGACATTCATATTATATACCAAATTGACTTTTTTTTGGACAGACTAAACGATGTTGTAGATAAGTTTAATTAAAGCGTAAAACAATTTCACCCCAAAAGTAAATGATGTTCACTATCCTGATCGATTTAATGTGCATGTATGTATCATATATTATAATATAACTATGCTGCTAAGCGCTAATGCAAGATAAATTACAGGTAAGTTGATTATAGCGGTATCATAATTAAACTACTGTATTTAAGCAAACAAGTAATCATACAATCTAACGATATTTGACACCATTCGTGAATAATGTATTGAAGATATAAATATATAAAAATATATTACTTGACATGACTCCTGTATGCCAAAAATTCGACAAATATTTCGCAGTAAAAATGTATGAGAATTATAGGGTCTGAGTGTATATATTTCCCAAGCTTTCCAAAATCGAGATACACTGTTCAACCATCTAACACACGGCTAGTGTTTGCATATAATCTTTTTTTTGCAGTTTGTTTTTCCTATCATATTATATCAAAAGTCTTGCAAATTAAGTGATTGCGTTATAGAATATACATAGTAAAACATTGATTTAACTTCAGATTACTTTTTGTGCTTCTATGAGTTGCATTCATTTAATATAATGATATGATATACACTGTAACATGCTTTTTTCTATTATTTATGACTAATCAACATTTCTTCAATTTAATTACACCTTAAAATTAGTATAGTGAAAGGAATATAATGAAGCCTAAAAACACGCGATGTAAAAGTTTTATGCAATGCCATATAATTTTCATTATATCTTACACTATATATAACTTAGCGCTCAGGTTATGGGTGAATTGATTATAGCGGTATCATGATTAGCTCTATGAATGTGCGTAAGTGAACAATTTATAAGAATAAATAATTGTGTAATATTATCATTTATTATATATGGGTCTTGGCATTTGTTTATAGAATATACTATACATTGCAACTTAATATTGATATGATTTATAACTGATCAATGTTTCTTTCATTTAATTACATAGTACTTGTGTAAGTATTTTCATTTATCCTACAGAACTTATCCATGAATAACACGTTAAATATCTAAATACATGTATACATTGTGTTTGTTGTTAGACGGACTATGATGCAGTCTAACAAACACTCAATGGTGCATTTGATTTATTTGTCAATGAATTCAAACTTTGTGCAACAACGGTCATATATTATTCCATTACGATGTCCCATTCATTTTATTAATGTAAAATATCTTTGTGCGCACGAATTTTGTGGATGTCAATAAGGCATCTTACACAATATGTAACTTAGCACTTACATAATCGACCGTAGAGCTTGTAGATAAGTAAATCATAAGTTTTTATGTATTTATTCGTGTGTTCGTTTATTTGTGCACATTGTTTTATAGATGAGGTATTTATACAATCATTATATTTAAATACTGTCTAGATCAGCAATAAAATGTTTACTCGACCATAGGACAGTCATCATTCGACATAATTCAAACTTCGAAATACAATCTGAATGTTATAAACATTACATGTGGACGTTTTATTCCGACATTGTACTGAGCTAGAATAAACTACATTATAATGATATATTTGAACATTAAAGTTACAAACACAATATGAAAGCCATAAAGCGGCACATGGAGGTATTGTATTGCAACATTATACAAAGCTCGAATATAATATTATATTTAATTGTTACAATAGCGATATCTTTAATATCAATACAACTGTAACATACCTTCAAATACAACATTTAGTTCATGCGTCAGTATTGGCCGCGGGTTTTTCATGATCAAAACACAACAAATAAATGTATAAGTCTTCAGAACGGCAGCGGGCGGATTCCCCATAGACGTATAAAAATCGCAAATGCATATAACTTGCACTTGTGTTTATAAATATTCGTAAATGGATATTATTGCTTCAACATTTACAATATGTAGTACATGATATATAGTTACATACTACGGAACATTATAATGACATGTTATTAATTTATCGTATACTTCATGAATGAGAACATTCCACATTTGGTGCATTTTTATGTTAGGTTCTCATAACGCAAATTTAATTTATTATGTGCTTCCTTACATGGTTTATGCATGAGACATGTATGGTTACTAGGGTTTATATGGGTGTATCATTTATCAAGTGCTCTATATAGAATGGATGAGCTTTTAACCTAGTTTTACTACGTATACGCATTTACATTAAATGGCATATGAAATAATCATAAACATCTCAAATAATCATTGATAATCGGTATCTTCGCCCCTATAGTTCTACAGTTGTATTATCAAAATGTGTTGAACTGTTCATTTAGCAACAGTCTGAGTTAATATGAATTGCTTACCTATCTTTTTGGTTTTCAATTTAGTATTGGTCTTGGCTTTTATTTGTATAATATACACGATATATTAATATTTTACTGATGTATTAAAAGTTTCTTTCATTCAATTTCAGGATGATGTCGTAAGTATTTTCATCTGACTTACTAGCTGAAAGTTTATTGTATCTTCATTAAACGATGATTTAGATACGGTCAATGAGAATTTAACCTTTTATTCTCATCCATTACACAATTGTAAAATCAGTGTGATAAATGGAATATTATGTGGTCAAACACACATACAATGACAATCATTTATGCATATAATCTCGTTTGCATTAAATTCTTGCTTTGTAAACAACGCTTATACATTAATCAATTCATCTTCATAATGTGAAATATCGATATTTTCAATATATTATCTCTTATCAAGTATAGTGTATCATATCTTTCACCATATGAAACATAGCGCATGTGTAGCTCTAGATCACAGAATTTTATATGTAAGTAAATCACAATTGTATCATGGTTTACATTGTTAGGGCACGAGCAGTGTAGAGCTCGTATAATGACCAAATGTATCGTTTTATTCATTTACTAAATCCATCAAGCTATTTCAATAGTCAAATTGAAGAATGCATGTCCATGTAATGTGGATGTAAGGAACATTTTAAAGTAAATTACCAGACAAATGATTTTTATATTGTTTACCTCACACTTACTAGTTATATATGTATCATAAAATTATACTGTTACAAGTATTTATTCGGGCGTTCCTTTAGCACTGTGAGGTCATTATATAAAACTCATAGCTATATACTAGTACTATCTAGATGAGCAATACAATGTTTACCCAACCATAGGACAGTTAACATTAAACATTATTAAAAGTTCCAAACACAATATGAAAGCCATATAACATAGTATGTAGGTATTTTATTCAAACATTATATTAAGCTCGAATATAAGATGTAAGTATAATATAAAACTTTGACATATCTTCAAGTACAACATTAAGTTCATGTGTCAGCATTGGTCACGTGCGTTTCATGATCAAAACAAAACAAATACATGTATAAGTCTTCACAACAAGCACTTGTAGAAGTTATAACTATGTCGTGTATAAAGCATGATTTCAAATAGTTTTTTATTTCGTATATCATTTAAAATATATCAAATGACTGTAGTAATGCATATATGATGTAGTGAAACATTTGAGGCTTTAACACAGTGGAGTAATGTTCTCGGACAACTTTGCATTGAAACATTTTGAGGTCTAATATTGAATTGCATGCAATATAAGGCGTTCAATCAGCTGACGTTTTAATATCGGATCTGTAACAATACATATATGTTCATAAGCCACGTGTTATCTGTATGCATGATCCCTTAATTATATTACTACACGTATCACATCAGACATATAACAATCAAAACTAAATGTGTCATTACAATTGATCAATACCAGATAATTATCATATACATAATCATAACAACAAAAACGATGCTGAGTTTGTGTGCTATATGGATTACATAAAATGACTGAAACTTACAACAAGTCTCTATTGTCGCTAATCACGACACTTCTGCTCATTTAGTGTAAACATATAACATACGACTAATTAGCAAAGGCAAATGGACAGTACTGGGAGATTTCTGTTCAGCGTTTAACTCATGACACTTATAATGTAAGACATTATATATATGATACTTTACTGAATTAACAACAAGTAATTATTGCGATCCCCACCATTTTTGTCAACACTGTAAAAAAGATCTTGAATTCATAAAAATTAATAATAAATGACGACACAAACAAATCAAGAAAGTTATCATATACATGTACTAGCATAGAAAATGTATGCAAAATTGTAATTTGGTATCAATCATCATGTTGTGTACAAGTATTCGTCCTGAATATATGTTCATGGTTTATATCAAGTTGTTTGGCAAATTATTCCAATCCATCATAGATTCATTAATACAGTAAAACCCCGATTATCCGAACTCGGGTTATCCGAAAACCTGGTCTTATCCGAAATGAAATTTCGGTCCCAAATTTCCCTCTATATATTTCAATGTAAATAAACCTCGATTATCCGAATCGTCTAATCCGAATACCATGGCTAATCCGAAGTAATAAATAGGTCCCCACAATCATCCGAACGCGTATTTTCACACCTGTTATCCGAAGTCGACAATTAACTCTGATCGACCAGAGTTCATTGTAAGATTTCTTTAACGTGTCAAAAGGTGTGAACAACAAATTATCAAACCACTGTGAACAAAGGATTGTTCGTTTGGATCATTGTTTGTAGTAATGGGAACAAAACTAGCCTATTACGATACGGACCTAGTTAGATCATTCACCTTATATTTTTCGCTTGATTTGTAAATTGCAGCATACTTCCACTTTAATACGCAACTAACAATAAAAATGTTCCTTTTATTTTTCGAAGTTTGTTAGTTGAATACACATGACCCATATGAATTATACCGGCACTCGATTTCAAAATCATTCCATTTTCGGAAAATGAATACAAACATGATAATTAAGCTATATTAGGACGACAACGATTTGTGTGACGCTTCGTAAGTGTTTGTGACTGTAGCAATATTTTAAAAATGAAACTTCGCGTTGGATTTTTATTTTATTTCTGTTTGTAATTCATTTAGACAGTGTGCTTATTCTATATCCCGTGTATATTTCATTTCATGATTTCATTTTATCGATGGATTAATGTGCTTTGTAACATGACATGTGCTACCGTTTGGGTATTCATTTGTATGCGTAGTTTCACTTTGTGATTCTCATGACTGTGATAAACTAATAATGGTACAAACTACTCATACATATGTTTTTTTCGTTAAACATACACATATTTATCGTAAAATGTATTTGTTCGTAAATAAAATATGAATTATAACACATTAATTTTGTTGTTATTATATCTATACGTGTGCGTCATATATATAGGAGTTATCTCCCTTTATTATCATAAAATCGTCCAGATTTCCCTTACACTGGATTATCCGAAACTCCGGAATATCGGAAGTAATTTTTCGGTCCCAACGACTTCGGATAATCGGGGTTTTACTGTACATGTGTTTCATTATGACTATGTTTGTTTATCGTCTAATTGATCATGACTGTTAAAGTGAATTTTGTTTGCTATGTGTAATATTAATAATGTGATCATAATTTATTCGGGCGTTACTTAAATATTGTACATAGTTTTATAGATGAGGTATTTACATAAAAATCATAGCTGTTTACTAGTACATGTACTATCCAGATATGCAATACAGTGTTTATGTAACAATACGGCAGCTAACATTAAACATCATTAAAAATTCCAAACACGATATGAAAACCATAAAGAGGAATGTGTAGGTATTTTATTCCAACATTATACCAGGCTAGAATATACTACTTGATAATTATTATAATAGCAATACATTTTGTATCAATAAAACTGTAACATATCTTCAAGTATAACATTTAGTTCATGCGTCAGCATTTGCCGCGTGTGTTTCATGAACACAACAAATACTATAAGTCCTCAGAAAAGTGGGCGGATTTCCGTGTGTGTATAAATATTCGTAAATGGATATAACTTGCACTTGTAGATGTTGTATGTCGTGCAAATAGGATTTCATATAGTTTATATCCCGCATATCATTTAATATGAACCAAATGGCTGTAGTAATGCTGATCATGATACGTTGTAACATTTTTGAACACCGAGGGGTAAAGTTCTCGGACAACGCAGCCAGGCAAGAGTGAATTGAGGTTTATTAAGTAAAATTGCGTGCTAAAAGGACTTTCAATCAACTGATGTTTTAATATCGTATCTGTAATAATACATAAATGTTCTTAAGCCACATGTTACATGCATACATGATCCCTTAATTATATAACTAGACGTATCCCGTCAGGCATATAGCAGTCCAAACTGAATGTGTCATTACAATTGATCACAACCAGTTAATATTAATGTACATAATAATAAAAACAAGAAAGATTCTGAGATTTTTTGTTTAGTGGTTTACCTATAAATAACTAAATCTTTAAGTTTCTGTTGTGCTTAATAAAACAGTACTGTAAACTTCATAACATATGTCTTATTATCAAGGAATATTGGAGAGTACTACGAGATTTCAGTTCAAGATTAAACTTATGACACTTGACATGTACGACACTAAATATATGACACTTTACTGAATTAACAACCAGTAAATGTTGCAATCAAAACCGACTTTGTAAATAATCTATCCCGGTACAACCATTTTCCGAACACAACCAAAATTCGAACACTTCCTTTATTCCACGAGCGCTGATGTCATGTTACACTAATTTGCATAAAGTCGCGTGCTATTTTGACTTCAACTCCCGCTGAAACGTCAAATTTGACAGATTGACAGATATGATCAGAAAACCGGTAAGAAACAAATTGTTTTACCTCTCTCAGTGCAAAAAGTCCAAATTCCAAATACAAAATATATGTCACATAAAAATAGTAAAAACAAAGGAAATAAAACTTTTAAAGTATCGGCTGCTCAACTTAGCTTTTACCTCAGTCTCAGATATATGGAATATAATACGTCAGGTAAAACACCTCTAAATGTTTATCAGATTTGACATAGGAGTCCTTATGAACTGAAAATGATTGTTTGTCAAACATTTTTTATGATGTGCATTTTTGCAGGTTCATTCCACATCTAGGGGTCCATACAGATCATACCATGTCTCTCTTAGTTTGATAGAGTGGGCTGAGCTGAACAATATCATTCTCTTTGTTTTACCACCCCACCGTAGTCACGTTTTACAGCCCCTTGATGCAGGATGCTTTGGTCAGAAAATGTTCAGGACTTCAAAGTTAGAAATACGCTTAGTAAGGTAGTTGGGGGTAAGGCTATCACTGACACTATAACAGAGAAAATAAAAGAACATATAAATAAACAAACTACTAAAAAAAGTAACCAATCCGGTCTCTAAAAGTAAATACCATGTCCCACAACAAAGCACTTCTGGTACATCGAATTCAAAGAAGACTACAAAACATGTTTCACCAGAATCATCTGAATCTGAGAATTTAGATGTAGAAGAATCTGAAAAATGCATTATTTGCAAGAAATATCAAGCTAAAGATCTTGATAAATACCCGTATCTGGTGATTGCAACATGGGGAAGATGCGATGGTTGTGGTGGTTGGGTGCATTTATCATTTTGCACCCCAGTAAGGGTTCTTAGAAGAGGAGACCCTTTCTACTGCCCTATGTGCTTTATTCAATGTGTTATGAGGTCTGAGGGAGTTTACAATTCGATAAACGACCAAAAATTAAAGTTTAATCCTATAATGATTACATTATTTAAAGTTTGATCAAGTTTTGTTTTGATATAACCTTACGACGTGAAATGTTTAACATGAGCAACAATATGAAAGAATGATTTTCGAGCATCTTTTCCCCTGAAATGTATTATTAGCCAAAACAAACTTAAGTGTTCGAAAAAAGGTTGTACCGGGATATTGCAATTTCATGTTTCAAGAAAAAGACGAATAATACATAGCGACATTAACCAATCAAAGAACGTAACTAAAAAAAGAATATACAAATACGGAAGTTATCATGTACCAGCATAGACAATGTATGTATAATTGTAATTTGATATCAATAATCATGTTGTGTACAAGTATTCGTCCTGAATATATGTTCATGGTTTACGGGATTAATACGGTAAGAAGTGACAACAAATCTAATACTCATATAAAATGACGTTTACTGTGGTGCCACTTTGGTCTGTCTTTAGTTGTATCAAGTTGTTTGGCAAATTATTTCACACCAATACATCATATATTCATGTACATTGATAGAAGTGTTTCATTATCACTATGTTTGTTTTCCGTCTAATTGTCTGGTAAAGTACATTTTGCTTGCTATGTGTAATATTAATAATGTTATCATAATGTAGTGACGTGCACGTGTTGAAACTACCTGTTAGATTGATTTTTGATGGCCATTATCTATTGTTATTGTTTTTTTATAAAACAAGTAATGAATATGCTTTTTCTTCTGATGGTTTCTCAGTGAGTGATGTCTTAAACTGTCTGTTTGATTTATATCTGAATTGACAACTGATAGTTTAATTATTAGCATGGCTGTATAATAACATTAAATTTGTTTACGCTTGTACATCGGAAATATAATGATTGGCGAAATGGGTTTATATGGGTAAATCGTTTATCAAGTGTACCATTGTATGGATTTGCTTTCAGTTAGTTTTACCACGCATAAGCATTTACAACAAAGAACATACAACATTATCATGAATATCTCAAATATTAATTCATAGTTGGTATCTTGGTGCCAATAGTTTCTATCATTTTATTATCAAAACGTGTGTTGAACTGTTCATTAAGAAACCTACTGAGTTAATATGAGTTACATACCTATCGTTTTGGTTTACTATATAGTACACTTAGGTCGTAACATGTATTTGTATATTACACACTATATATTAACATTCTATTGATATGTTAAAAGTTTCTTTTATTCACTTTCAGCTTTTTGTCGTAAGTATACATTTATCTTACCTCTTGAAAGTTTCGTGTATCTTACTTGACTGATGAATTAGACCCGTTTAATGAGGATGTTTATGTTCTATTCTCATGCATTTGACAGTAGCAAAATAAGTGGGATAAACGGAATATTATGTAGTCGTACAAGCACGCAAAAATAAAGGTAATGCATACTAGTATATTTTTTTGTATTATGTGCATGCTTTGTTATACAACGCTTTTACATTAATATTTAGGATGCCCCCCCCCCCCCCCCCTATTTCCTCATAATGTAAAAATTGATATTTTCAACGTTCTATCTCACAAGTATAATGTATCATATCTTACACTATATATAACTTAGCGCATGTGCAGCTCTAGATCGCAGATTTGTATAGGTATGTACATCATAATTTTATCATGATTTTCATTGTTAGGGCAAGTAAGCGATTATTTACTCACGCTCATGATTCAGCTACTTACCATCGATTTTATAATTGTCATATTTGATTATATTCGAGCAATGCAGTGCTTGTAAAATGACCAAATGTATCGTTTGATTCATTTACTAACTCCATCAATCAATTTCAATAGACAAACTGAACAATGCATGTCCATGTATGTGGATATAAAGAACAATTTAAAGTAAATTTCCTCCTGACAAGTCATTTCTATATTGCTTACCTCACACTTAATAGTTATAAATGTATCATAATATTATACTGTTACAAGCATTTATTCGGGCGTTCCTTTGATATTGTACATAGTTTTATAGATGAAGTATTTATATAAAAACACATAGCTGTTTACTACTACATGTACTGTCTCGATAAGCAATACAATGTTTACTAAACCATAAGTTAAATTAAACGTTATTCAAAATTACAAAAACAATATGAAAGCCATAAAGCAGAACATGTAGGTATTTTATTCCAACATGATACTAAGCTCGAATATACTACTTGATATTATAATAGCAATACATTTAATGCCAATAAAACTGTAACATATCTTCAAGTACAACATTAAGTTCATGCGTCAGCATTTGCCGCGTGTGTTTCATGATAAAAAAATGACAAATAAATGTATAAGTCTTCAGAACAGCGGGCGGATTCCCGCGTGTGTATAAATATTCGTAAATGGAAATAACTTGCCCTTGTAGAAGTTATATGTCGTGTAAATAGGATTTCAAATAGTTTATATTCTGCATATCATTTAAAATGTATCAAAATGACTGTAGTAATGCTTATTATGATATAGTGAAACATTTGGGGTTTTAACACAGATGAGTAATGTTCTCGGACAACTCAGTCAGACAAGTTTGCATTGAAAGGGGTAGGTTCACTTAGGGCCTAAAATGGCCCTGTGCTAGATTTCCTTGATATTTTGACAGTATAATATATTGGATGTTTCTTCATCAAAAACATGTTTTTAAATTGTTCTGAAATGAGTATTGTTGCCATAATTGCTCAAAATTTCTGTTCCATGGCCTCAATGTTCATTTTATTAAGTGTATATGATTGTTCATGTTGACTAAAGTGACAAGATATTTTTATTCCATGGTTGCTATGGAAACGTGGAAGTCACGTGACTGGGCATAATATAGCGGTGTTTCGTGTTTATATCGATGATATACGAATTATTTTGACAATTTATACAGTAGAAAAAATAACATACATATATCAAGAATGTGTGAAGAAATCATTTACGTGACGCTAAAGGTTTTCGTAATATGACGTAATTAGTGTGCCCTCCTACATAGTTACATCACAGATAATTTCATCAAATATCGAAAGGAAAAACATAATCGTAAAAAGGTCTCTACCGTTCAAAATTAACTGGCAATTACATTTTCAACATCTATTGTCGCAATTACGCTAAAAAATAAGGCTAGAAAACACCTTGGTATAACAATAATCGAATATGAAACTACCATACCACACACTACGATCCGTCATCCTCGCCCAGTACCGTTCGAATAACTGGAAATTTAAATATGAAGTCCCACACCCGACACATTTATATTTTGCATATGTGTTGTTTACATTCTGACTGATAATTGTTCTAAGTTTCGTGGTGTCGGTTGGAGGACTTCATATTAAAATATCGAACAAATGTACGAGGGTGTCATATCAGTTCCCAGCAAAGTTGGTCGAAATTATTATATTGTTTTGGATGAATACTGAACGATAGATGACATGCAATTCAGAATGAATAATAAAACTAGCCTTTACTACATTAGTAAAGTTCTGTTAAATAAGAAAATCTCCGACAAATCTCCGTCGAAGCCAAATAAACCGTTTATCCGATTAATGTATCAATATCCGAATCGCTATTATTGTTAACAAAGGGAGACAAGTCGGTTGTTTACAGACGCAGCGTTCTTTGTACAGCGTCTCGTAATACGGACGGTTATTGAAGTAATAACTGAAGATAAATCGACGAATCAAGTAAGTATTTGATCTCCCTTATGTGATATGTTCATGCGTCCATGATACGAGGCTATAGGTCTATATATGTAAGGTTAAATAGCCCCACTTTGTGTGCATACTGTAGTTCATGATGCCGCGCGCTCAAGACATTCCATTTTGATGACGTAACAATACTTTGTGTCATGCTGTGCAGGGCCGTAGGAAGCGGGGAAGGAATGGGGCAATATATTCGATTGTAATGATAATTAAAAGTTCAAAGTGACTGTTTAAAGTCAAAATTACCCCCCCCCCCTTGAAATTTCTTCTTACATGCCTGTTGTGACCCAATGCTAGATTCTAATGTTTTAATGCTTTAGCAAATCTAGCTAATATTATTTTTTTATTATCTATTGCATTTTAGTTTTTATCATACATGTTTGTGAATTGTGTGAAATATAAATAATGAGTCACTCAGTGATAAAATCCATGGTCTTCAATGGGGTTTGAACCCTTGATCCTCAGCACTGTATAGGCACTCAACCATGTCACAAAATAGATAACCCAATAGCAAGGCTGTTGAAATTGGCCAGTATTCCTACAAGTTCTAATATTGTATGAAATTATTATGGACTACTGATGCAAGTGAGGATACAAAGTAATGTCTACCATTTGTCAGATGTACTGCACTGTAGTGAAATTAGTGTTCATGTTGTTGTCACAGAGGGCCATGATGTTTTAACATCATTGTTAAACATGTATAATTTTATAATGCCAGTACTGTATGGATTACAAATATTCATAAACTCTACTATAATAGTATCTCAGCATAATTGAATTGGATATATTTGTCTTCTTTCAGAATCATATTATGTTAGTTCAGATGTATATGAAGTGTAAGCAGTTCTGGGCCTTCTGATAGTTAACTAGTAAGTATGTGTATTGTCATAATACCCCCACAAATGAAGTTTGACAGGGGGTATGTTGGAGTCACTCTGTCGGTGAGGCAGTTGGTTGGTGTGTCCTCATTCAATATCACAAATTTGTGGAGCGAACTACTTCCACATTCCAGAAGCAATTGCAGTGAAAGTTCAAATGTGTCACCACCGTGGAGTGTAGATGTACAAGACATAATTTTCATGCCCGGTGATTCACTCGTTCCAGAGTTATTTGCCCTTGAACTTAGCCATGTAGTAATCCGTATACTATTGCATTCTTAGACTATAGTGTCAAAGCGATGGTGGGGGTAAATGTCACTTCTGTTACAAAGGCTTTGAGCAGAGCGCTAGGTCAAAAGATGTTTAGTTTCTCAAGAACTTCTTCAAAAGACAAAAACAGAAACATTTTTATGTTCCTTAAACCATATTTTCCCATTTGTACTTGATTTTTATCTAAAATGAGAATTTTTCTGAAATGTATATGAGGATGAGTGTTTAACTGATACTTATTTTGTACATCTCATGATATGACTGTGTGCATAACATAAAAAATGAAATTATAGTGTTAATCAAATGCTATTTTTCAAAATCTCATTGAATCTGGTAGATTGATGATTTATTTAATTTGTCTTTATATTATATTTTCAATATTTTACCTGTCAATTATTTCTCTTTCAGATTTTTTGAGTCATAACAAGTATTCACCACTGATCAGAGGAATTTCAATATACTGCTATGATGAAGCCATTAACATGCAATATACTGGTTATTACATGTGGTGACTGTGATGTTTTCATGAATGTTCACTATGAACAGTATTTTCAATAATGTACAAAATTGAAACAATTCAGATTAATAACATTAAAATTGTGTGCATTGTTGAAATATATATATATATATATATGAACTTTACACTGAAGATATTTAATTAATGCATATTAACTTTTGTACTGTGTATGTTCATTGGTAAAATCCTTTTGACATATTGCTTGTATTGTTTGCATGTGAAATAAATGTAGATTGCTAAAGTACACATCAGAGATTCTTATTTACTTACACAATGATTATACAATGAGTTTTACACTCAAATTCAATTTATACATAAAACTGGTACAAGAAAATATCAATACAATGTACTACATGTACATTAACATCAAATATACTGCAAGATTAACCAAGTAGAATATTTCTAATGTCAAGCAAAAATATTCTGCATTTTTGGAGGAAAATCAATGCATTCCATTGCAAAAAATATCTGAATGCAATACAAAGTAATGCTGTACTATTTATTGCTGAACTATCAATGAAAGAATTTGGCACAGACATTTTGTCATTAAAAGCCTGTCCCTTAGTTGCAATGGTAACTGAATTGTAATTATTAATTTTAATAATGTTGGAAATGATATCACAGTTTCTACAAATAAATTGTTTGATGTCCAAATGAAGGGAACATAAGGTGAAATACATTATATTAGACAAAATATTACTTTCTTTAAACTGCTCATATAAAATAATTCAGTTGCCATGGAAACAAAATATCTAAGAACATTGCTATACAATGTAATTTCATTAAGTCGCATGGATTTATGAAAATTTGTGTGACTAAATTGCATTGTTGAAGAAAACTCAAAAATGAGATTTTTAAAAAAATAATTTCACAGGTTACCATGGCAACTAAAATAATACATATATAAATATTGACCGTATCCCTGTCTCTGTCAATTATCACATTTCGTCCAATCATTATATGTAAAATGGTGTTTTTTTTAATTTCTAGCAAAAAAGTATTTCTGTTGCCATGGCAACGCTTTTTATAGTGGAGCTTTAAAAATCTTGTTTTCTTCAAATATGATGAATAGTCAACATATAATGAGATTTTGGACAGAATTTGACACAGGGCCATTTTTGGCCCTAAGTGAACCTACCCCTTTATTATTCAGAAGTAAAATTGCGAGTAATATAAGGCGTTCAATGTTCAATCAACTGACTGACGGATCTGTAACAATACATGGAGGTTCTTAAGCCATATGTTATCTGAATACTTGATCCCTTCTTTATACGAATACACCTATTACATCAGGCATATAACGATCCAAACTGAATGTGTCATAACAATTGATCGCAACCAGTTAATACTCATATACATAATCATGACAAAAAAATGATACTAAGTTTGTGTGCTGAGTGGTTAAATTATATATGACTAGAACTTAATAATTTTCTCATTCCATGTATTAACAACAATATATATTTCTGATGAACTCATTTATCTTATTTTCAGGCCGGCTTGGTACGTATCTTATAATTATGTCATCCTTCTGCTTTTTATAGAAATCACGCGCGGACATACAATAGGTCCATATTCAGCCAGTCGATAATTTTAAGAATATTTGTGTTTTGCTGTGTGTCCTTTTAAACATTACTCAGCAAGGTTCCTTACGATATTTGTCGGTGACTTGACACGAGACTCTCAGGATGCACTCGATGTTATGTGTTACCTTAGTCGGTGCATTTATACGGGTAATGACAACCGTTTAACGCTATGTATTCATTACTTAGTATATAGGTTTTAAAATTGTGAATGTATACATTTTGTATCAAATACAAGTAACATTTAGATAGTCATCATTGAATGTATTTTTATTGTTTCTATTACATCATTAGTAGTTTTTATCGACTAATAAAGTTTGAATCCTAAAAGACGCAAACGGTTAAACGGATCTGATTGTGGTTCTGTTTTCTTTGTATGAGTGGTACAGCGCGTATTTGGGGAGATTTATATATTTCAGTTTACATATTTTTTTGCGATTAAGGGCACGTTTACAGTGCGATATTATTAAAGATGCATAATTTCACTGTCAATGCTTTTGTTTATTTTTGGCTTCGGCAAGACACGGTTCCTTTTGTAGTCTATAAAGTAATGTCCGTTATACCGGACGTTGTATGTATAATCAAGTATTTAACGATGCGCTACGTAATACTAATATAAACATGCGGACGGGACATTCCCTAACGGTAAAATAAATATAGAAGGAGGAAGTAAGTAAGTATATCCGTACAAACAAATTGGGTTTGGGTGACTCTAGGGTTAGGGTTAGGACTCTTTGTTCAACCGGAGCCACTTAAAAAATGTCCATAAGTGGATTTATGTGGCTAGAATTGAGTTTATTTAGCTAAATTTTAACAAATTTTAACATGGGAAAGCCACTTAAGTATCCTATCGTTAGTACGTCCGGATGTCCGTCCGTCACACTTTTTGAAACTTGCAATAACTTTAATACTTTTGAAGGTTTCTGTTTGCAATTAAAAATTGAGTGAAAGTGTACTGTCTTAGTCTGATCAAGAATCATATTTCTTTATGCATTTTGGCGGAATTATTCCCCTTTCCGAATTAGAAATTGTCACATACTGTTACATACAATTTCTTTAAAATTAGAATGTGACGTGTTGAATACTCCTATATAATCATGATTAGACAACACATATTGTTATTTTTGTCAATGTAATCATTGACCATCTTCATCCTTGTACTCCCACTATCATCATCAAGAGGGGTTCTGTCTTCTATAAAAAACGCTTGTGTCATTTATAAATGTGTAGCTCTGCTTACTGGAGGTTTCATTCTTGAGTCTACAATATTTTTTATATCTGTCAATCATTAGATAAAGTTGGTGAAATGACTACTATATGTTCTGCGTTATCAACGACGTCAGACCTTTTTTATTGCACAATTCAAACCTACCCGACTGTTTGTAATTACACAATAATGTTAAAATTCAGTATTACATAATTTAAATTATTACGTCACAGCCGAAGTCATACATGATGTTCACATTAATTGGCGAAATTTCGAGGTTTGTATCGACAACTGAAAGCATGATAGATTTTAACTCCATGACCGTAAAGTAGGGATTCCAAGGAAGCATATAAATTTATATTACGCATACAGTGTTGATAATTCGGAAACTGTTATATGACATATTCAAGACATTTATTGGCAATTTCTTGGTGTATTGTGTGTATTAATACGAAAATTTATTTCTGATAAACTCATTTAAATTTCTTTTCAGGAGTAGTTGGTACGTATCTTTAATTATATTTCATCCTACAGCTTTTAATAAAAACCACGCTCTGACATACACTAGTTGCATATCGTGCAAATCTATAAGTTTAAGAATATTCATGATATGATGTGTTCCGTGTTGAATTAAAGACATCACTCAGCAAAGTATGTTACGATGTTTGTCGATGACTAGTCCCGAGATACTCTCAGGACCCCCTCGACCTGTATGGGTTTCCTTGTCAGTATACATTCGTCGTATACAGGTACTGACAACCATTCACCACTTTGTATTTATTATTATAGGTTTCAAATTGTGAGTGTATGCATTTTGTATTAAATGGAAGTAATATTTAGACACTAATCGTGGCATATAATTAATTTCTATCATATCATTAGTTGTTTTGTTGGATTTCTTTGACAAATGAGGTTTGAATCTTACAAGACGCAAACTGTTAAACAGATCTGATTTCGGTTATGTTATCTTTGTAAGAGTCGTATAGCGCGTATTAAGGAAGATTTATATATTTCAGTTTACATATTGTTTACGATAAAGGACATGTTTACCAAAGTATACAATACACATAATGGGATACATGAATCAAGTTAATTCACGCTATTACAGATATGCTCATATACTTATAAGCTGTTAGATCAGTCAGCTTATTAAAGTAATAAACGAAGACAAACTGCTGTCATATAAAGTGTTCCAGAATTAATTAGTGTAATATGATTATATCAGTCCACGTTTGGGAGTACAATTTCAGTTGTATTTCTGTTTTGATTTGACGTACACGAGTTTAATAACACAAAGTACTGTTTTGATTTATTTCAGGCATACCAGGTAATACATTATTGGTATTGTATACTAGATCTTTATTTTACTAATTTCGAATCTATAAGTGCAGTTATTTTGATTGACAGAGAAATTTATTTCAGCCAGACTGAGTACATTTCAGAGTCTACTGGGGATTCAAAAAAAAAATCTCCACTTTGACTGTTGCAATACTCCGTTTTTTTTCATTCTATCAAACCTATGATTAATGAATTATTAAAAATTCTTTGTATCCAATCATCGATACAGGATTTATCAGCTTAACTATATTACACTATATATAATTATATTATAATAAGTATTACAGTAAGTATGCAATTAATACATTGTATTACATCTAAATACAATTATAGATCATTTAAAATTAATGAAAAATTCTTGCACATTTGTGATATCTTGTTACATGTGAAACTCTAACCACGCTCATAGGTAATAAACTTGAGATCGGTCTCCGAGCTTTTCTGTTTATATGTCTAAGAAAATAAATATGATCAGAAAATAATGATATTATCAACACAATAATCTGACAGCAATAATGATCCAAACATGTATTCAAATATTAAGTTGCTCTATCTTTTCAACCATAATACTTCGAGAATAGAATTGAGTTTTGAGTTCATAGACTGTTCTCAAGTTTTATAACTTCGAGGGCAGGTGTCATTTTATGACTTTATATTTAACCTTCATTGGAGATTTACTGCACACTTATCTGTATGGTCAATGTATGTTTTAATTATTGTATAATAGCTTTCACGGGTTCATGTTTGTTTAATTCGAATTTGGTGCGAAATAGGTCACATGACTTCTTAGTTCAAGTGAGTTCAATCATAGCTTTCATTGAGTACAGATGATGGCTGTTTAATTGCATCAGTTTACAATTGGTTTGGTTGTTTAGTGATGTTCATATTTATAGTAGCTATTTAGGTATAAGCGTGAATGCGTCACGCGTAAATGATGATTTGAGGGTAAATTTATACCCTTTTTCCATAAACTGCTGTAAATGATGTAGTTGATGGTTTGAAACCGTTGATGATATATATTTGTAAAAAAAATGAAATCAGTCTGTAAAATGTGAATCGAAGCTAGTATACATTGATGGATACATATATAGGATGAAACCACATTGAGTTATCGTCGATATTACCCCGATTCAATCCCTATCGATATTAAACGATATTGATTAATGTATTCACACAAAATCACACCAGTGAACAAGTTTTCACCGTCTTTGACAGATAATAATTATATTAACAGGTCTGCATTGTGTCATTGTTTAATCAATTCAAACAAAGTTCACCATCATGTACAATAAACATCAGATGCTCTAATGTATAGACAATTACTGTTTATCATGATTATATTGAAGCCTTACTTAACAACATTTACTGTTATATTTTATATTTCCAGACGGGACGATTACGTCAGGAAAGTAAAAGAGCAACTACGAGCAAAGGGAATAACTGAGGCGGATTTTTCTTAACTAAAAGCAAACAGTCTTGGTGTGATTATTTTATATTTTATGCCTTAATTCCTCGGTATCACGTGATTCATTTTCAGATTGTTGTTATTGGATGAAATATTACAACAGTCGTAATTATGTGTAAATAACCAAATATATTGCATGTTCTGCAAGATTACATTTGGAAGGTGACATGGCTTTTACACTAGCTGATCACATTTTAATGAACGATTGAGATGAACGTAATGAACGTTCTGGTGCGATAAGATTTTATGACTGGATGCTGTACAACTTAAAAGCTAGATTATATTTTTAATGCATATATATACATGTATGATAAAAATGAAGTAAAACAGTCATGTTTTTTATGTAGATTTATCGGAAAATTAATGTTTTATTCATTAAATGGTATTGAATACTCAATGGTATACGTCTTCAGTTGAGATTTACAAGGATTTACAACTGTATGCTATGATGTTGTAAAGAAAGTTCATAGTTAGAATCTTTGATAATAGCCTGTAAACGGGATAATGTTGTTTGCATTTTGTGGCTAATGTCCGGGTGGGACCATTCAGAAAAATACTTTATCCTGTTTTTAAACGTAGATGAGACATTAACATCATGACCTCTACGAGCGAAGGGAATAACTGAGGCTAATGTTTCTTAAGTAAAAGCAAACAGTCTTGATGTGATCATCATACATTGTGTGCTTAATGCATCGATACTACGTGATTGATATTCAGATTGTTGTTATTGGATGAAATATTACAACAATCGTAAGTATGTGTAAGTTAACAAAACTATTGCATATACTGCATCTTTACATTTGGAAGGTGACATGGTTTTTACGCTAGCTGATCATATTGTAATGAACTATTGATACTATAAGTATTCTGATGTGTTGAGACTGGATGCTGAACTTAAAAGCTTGATTATTTTTAAATACATTTATATGAAAAAAAAACTGAAGTTAAACAGTTAATGTATTTTATATAGAATTATTGGAAAATTGATGCTGTATTCATTAAATAATTTTGAATACTCAAAGGTAGTACACAACGTCATCAGTTTATCCCCGCGAACCTTCTTTCTGTAAATATCATCTCTCGACTCACAGGTAAATTGTTTTATTTTCATATAGAATCGTTCAAGTAATTTAAACGAGGTGATTTAAATGTCGCGCACCAAGCATTTACAACTGTATGCTACGATGTTGTGAAGAAAGTTAAAATCTTTGATAGCAGCCTGAAAACGGGAAACTATTGTTTGCATTTTTGTGGCAAATGTCCGGATGGGGACTTTAAGAAAAATACCTAATTCCGTTTTCAAACGTAGATGAGACATTAACATCCTTAGCTGGTTTTACAATTATTTTAGTTACAACAGCGATTATTACGTGGTGCGCGATATTATTTTCATTTTACTTTTACGGGTTCTTATTAATAAAAAGACATTTCATCTCAGAAACGACAGGTGTGCACTGCTTCAACGAAATGTACATATATTTCTTTAATTTTCCTCGTCTCTCTCATGCCTGTATACGTATAATATGTTTACTTGACTTTTAAATATAATATGAATTAGCATTGTCAAATGTATTTATTTGTTTTATTATGATTCACATGGATTTGTTTGATTATTCGTTTGTCCTATTCTAGCGTATATTATCTATCCTGGCTCCATCTATGAACAAAGTCATGAAATGTATGTGTTAGACATTTGACGATATATCTCTGAGTGACAATGTTCATGATTAAGAATAAGTAATTACTAAGATTCCGTATATTTACTAAGAATGAGAAATTAACCTGTTTTCACAGAATAATTCTACATTTATAAAATAATAATCAGATTACATGTGTTTTCGTTATTTTTGCAATGTTGTATATAGTAATCAGATACATATATACGTATAAAAACGTGAAGAGGACCAGATACAAGTACGTATATAACATCAGATACAGTAAAACGAGGTTATAGTGAACTCTAATTTAGTGAAGAATTAGATACAGTAAAACATGGTTATAGTGAACTCTGATATAGTGAAGAATTAGATACAGTAAAACATGGTTATAGTGAACTCTGATATAGTGAAGAATCAGATACAGTAAAACATGGTTATAGTGAACTCTGATTTAGTGAAGAATGAGTGCACATGTTACTTAACGAATAAATAAATAATGGACTAATGACCAACTGCGCTTATAGGCCATAAACTGCCCCTTTGCTGGCCTAAGTAGACAAAACAATGCGACTTTGTACATTCATATGAATCTATTAGAAAAAGGTTAAATGAAACAATCTTCTTGAAAATACCCTTAAACTCTTAGCCTGCTCAACAACAAGAAAAACACGAAAGTTGAAAACATACAAGGCGCTGTTTTTAGCAATTATGGGGAACTTATTCAGTCATTTTAAGTTCGGTATAAGATTAGTTTAATTGTAATTTCATTTCACAAGTACGTGTATAGTGCGATTTTATTAACCTGTCAAAGCTGAATAATTACACAGTTGTTGAATGCAATTATTTCTAGTTTCGTACCACAGTCGATAGTTTTCGTTTATTTTACCGTTATGAAATGTTCCAGTAATTGTGTTGAAATAACGGTAAAACGACAATTATCGTATAATTTACGAAAGTAATCGAAACAATAGCCTAATTGACGTTAAGTTGTCCAAGTATAGTTATTATGTATGTTACTATGTTGCCTGTTACTGCACATTGTAAAGCGGCATTGGTGCCAGTACCACTAATGCAAGAAGGGCTGTAGTTGAAACTTCTAGAGCAGTCACCAATATTGCTTGTTGTTTTTGTTTTTTTTTTTCAGAAAAGAGAATCGATTAACAAAAGGAAAATCGCGATAATTATTATTCCTGGACATTATCGAACCTGCTCCTTAAAAGGATTTTTTTCTTGAATAATTAATTTAAAGTTCAAGAATAATGCATACATATTTGACCGGGCAATCATAGATTACTCATATTCAGGTCAAAGAATGAATGAAATCATAAAATAATCGTTTGCGATCCTTTGCTAGGTGCTCGGTGTCGATGCATGGTAATGCTATTACCACAATTACCACAATTAGCTTTACATGCAGTCCAAGTCGACCATTGTGTCCATTGACCATCACCTGATATATTTGAAGTATTGATAGTCAAAAATGTATATTGGTGGTGTTCTACGTTGCTTTGTGTAAGTTATTACCGGTTGGAATATAGTCCAGGAAAATGGTTAAGTGGACCGGTCGCCGTATATGACTGTAAAATTGTTGCAAACGGTGCTTTACTCACTAATAAAAATTATACTGAAAAAATCAGAATGCAGAATGTTTTGGATCGGATAATGTTTCAATGACTTGCCCGCGTAAATGCAAATCTTCTTTTTAAGAATGACCTAAGATAAATAATTCACAATCTTACCCGGGCAATCCCTCAATTGGCATCCATGATTAATCACTGACGACCCGACACTGCTAAGTCCGTCAATAGACCGTGCTGGACCGTCACACTTCCGGATACGGGTTCATATACCCACGGCCACACTGTGAGTAGATAGACCAAGCACTCCAACGCCGTATGTTGAAACGCACACAGTTTTGTTACAGGTCGGATCTGAACAAGAAGGGGGGTGGCGTCCTTGCACTTATTTTCACACAGACTTAAACTGCAATTTTTAGGGGCTGTCTAGGTCACTTCCTAGTAGTTTTCTAAGACCTTCCTAAGACCTTCCCCAAAACTCTACCTCCCCCTAGCCCAAAATCCACCCATACAGACTTTTGTAAGAGTGACCGTCTTAAAAGGTTTGTAGCCATGTCACAGGTGCTTTAACCTAGATTTACTTCACACTTACTGGGTAATAATCTGGAGATACTTGCCCCTGCTACTACGTTATCTGGACAGACAGAGCGCAATAATGGCAGCTCTAACTGTGCGCGTTGAAGTGTAGGAACTTTCTTATATCAGTTTGTCATATTCTATTACCGTATGAATTGTATATCTTGTTATGTACATGTATACTCATCATAGAACTTTTCTTTTTTCATGGTCGATTTTGTTTTAGATCAGTCAAATGATGATACCCCCCCCAAAAAAAAAAAATTCGCTGACGTTTGTATGCCCACAGGACGCCGCCATTATTATGTTTTACCTGACCTACTTTCTGGCGTTGTGCCGGGAACCAAACTAGGCAGGTAACAAAACCAACTGGGGAGGAGTTTCAATAATCTGATTAGGCTGTTTCTGTTAATTTTCGTTATTCCTGCGAATGAATACAAATTGATGTTAAAGCACCACCTACCTGAATGTATGTCCTTACAGAAGTGTGTGTTACATTTGTCACCAAGGCAACATCTCTAACATAGTTTAACACCACGTTTACCAATAAGGTTCCCTGCATTCACAACATTATATTCACATTTTTGAATAAATAATGACAAAAAGCAATAACAATGGTAATTCATGGTCAGTACCTTTTCCCAAAATGTGGAAAGAAATCTCTGATTAATCTCATACGCTAGTTTCAGTTAATGCAGTAAATAAACTAATTTAATACTTGAAATTACTACTGGAGGAGTTTAGGATTTAAGCATATCAAGTGGTAACCTTCCATATTAGTCTGTACTGATAAGTATTGTAGATAAATGCAGTGCTAGGTTGAATAAAATCATACACGTACCGTTTCATAGGCACAGCCAAATTTGTGGTATATCTGGTGTATGTTGCTCATAAATGAAGCCGAATAACATACTGAAACAAAACAATCATACTTATAACTAATGTATGGTATTGTACTGTATACTTGATGTGGGGTATCCGTGGACGAGTGATTATGAATCTATGAATACTGTATGGTAATTACTAGCCCTCGCCGCAATTAGTTTGAGTCCCAATCGAATTGAATTTCTCATGTGAGGTTGTTAGCTGTCAGAAAGTCAGCGGTTCTAACCTTGGTATGCCTCGGGTATTCCTTTACTGTTAAAGCGGGAAGGTCGCCAAATCACTTAGCCTGTTCATGTGACGTTAACTCCGGTGAACATACAGTACATCAAGAAATGTTTGGCATTCATGCAAACCCTTTTATAATTGTTTCATCCTTTCTGTAACAACGTCTACTTACGGGAACATTTTTGAGAGACCGAACATTTATTCCGCTCAGTAAATTTAACCCTAGCGGTACAATACATTGATAAACTCACAGCGGGGATTTCATTACACATGCATTTGTACGAGTTATGTGTCCTTACATGGAGCTAGTGATAACAAGAAACTATTCAGAACTAGATCATTGTACTGATAGTTCATTTCAGAGAGTTGTGATCAAAATTTACTACCTAGAGTGCGACTTCATTATTCATTTAACAAAGGGGGGGGGGGGGAGAGAATTCATTTTTGGAGAGTTTGAGATCACAATGTACCACCAAGAGAGTGCATATATAAGGTGGTGGGGTATTCATTTCGGAAAGTTTGTAATCACAATTTACAACAAAGACAGTAAATAGCATTCCCCAAAAACTGGAACAATTCATTTCGGAGATTACTACCAAGAGAGTGAATATCCTGATATAATTGTACAAGGGGGGGGGTCTATTCATTTCGGAGAGGTTGTGATTACGGTTTATTACCACTATAATTAATTCAGTATACAATTGTATTATGGGGCATAATTCATTTCGGAAAGTTTGTGATTATTTCTAACTACCTTGAGAAATAATTCACTGCAGGAATTTGTGATTTGAAAATAAATTGAATTAAGTGTTACCTGACCATTAAACATATCGCTGTGTTATTACAAGTATACACTGAATCAGACGAGTATGGTACATCACCACAACTGTAGCATACTCTGCCAGAAAAATTGAACTGCACGAAAAAAAAATTATCCTAAACTCTCGCTCGTCACACTCGGCGCCTGTCTTTATGTTAACTAACTTTGCTGACCGTACTGAAAAAGCAAACGTCTATCCCATTTGTTAATTTGTTTGGACGTTATTATGTATACATTAATGTTGATTAGACCATAAGCTATCAAAGAATTGAAGGAATGTGCTTAATACAGTTAATTGTCCTTGTAAACCCCACTGTAAATCTCTATGAATGCCTGATTCGTCCAAAGACTCTGAATCTAAGGGAGATAAAGCAGTGCAATGGCAAAATGGGAATGGGAACCTGTATCGAAATATCTATACTGTGAGATAACTGGTTCCCGTGCGCGTTCCGTGTTGCAATGAACCAAGGACTTTGTATAGACAAAGTCAAAGGGAACCAGTTTATACTATGAGAATTACGATTGATTGATTTTATTCATTCATTTATCACATCTCGAACTTCATGTATGTGAAAGTAAACTGAAAAAAATATAAGCAATATTAATAGTTGATTTGTAAAGGGAGACAACTATGTAATTGATAGAAAAAAAGCTTAGATATTATCACCCTAGGCAGATAGCTAAGATTATGTTTTGTCAGTACATTTCAGGATATTAAGCTGTGGATTAGTATTTTGTCAGGGGAGATCACCGACAGAAGACTCTGTTGCACAGAAACATGGAACGGGAACGATATTACTGTTAACTAAATAAAGACTGAAATTAATATATAATAGAAATAAATTAAACAATTAGTTTCTGTTTATTCCTTTGCTGAATTTCGCACGCATATTGATATCCGTATTTTATTTTATCTAAAAAAGCAAAAAAAATAACCCTAGCGGTACACTACATTGATAAACTCACAGCGGGCACAGTGATTTCAATATATTTGTAAGGGTGTTGATTCCATGTCAGTAGTTAGTGATAGCAAGATTATCTAGACACATTGCTGGACTCGGTGGTTTAAATGGCTCGGCACACAACAAAGCGACCCTGAAATAATGGAAGGAGGAGACAAAATTTGAACACCCAACCTTTCGATTAGTAGTTCAAGTATAATACATTTCTATCTAAATTTTACAAGAATTACTTTACAGTCACACCTCCATATTATGACTTTTGGGGAACACAAAACGGTCTTTTATTTTATGATTTTTTTGTTTTCATAGATCATGCGAATTTGTGATATCAGCAAGTCTTTATTTCTTTTCTTTCTTGTACGATGAGACACCAGAGAGAAATATTGTAAAGTAACAGTTGAAGAAGAAGAGGTCCAATTAAGCAATAGACAGAGACGTATAAGATGAAATAAGATTATTATGGAGTGCTCAATTGAAGTTCGCCAGTACATTTACTTACTGTTTAAGTTTCGAATGATTTTGTGTCATTTTAAAAGTGAAGCATCATGAAAATTTTGAAGTGGAAGCACGGATGTGTACCTTTTGTGATCAATCATGCTGCATATTTGATAGAGCGTCTTGCCGTGCGAAAGGCGACGAGTCAAGTTGAATTATTTGCGCCGATGGTAGGCGTGAAGTTTGATTTTGACCGTTTCATAGAATCCACTTTCATATAAAGTCATTTACAATGCATGCCTGCTTGCATCTTTCTTTTTTTTACAGGACACGGCTGGAGAAAAGGTTATTGCTCATTGTTTGTATGTATTTACATTCAATACAATCAATCCAGCCAATTTAGGTTAACATTAGAACACCGTTACAGTGAATTCCTTGGTACAAGAATGAACACTCTGTCGTACACATTTCCTTCGCTGAATAACTTAGCACCAACATTATTTGGCTGTTTTAACGATGGAGGAATGCCTATGCGTATACATGAGTATAATCAGATAGCAGCAGATAGTTTTCCTGAGCTATTTGAACATCTTCCCTCTTGTAAAATTTATCTGATCCCGGTTGGGATTCAAACTCACAGTAGTATTACTAGTCAGAGACCATAACCACTCGAACACCGAGGCCCCTCTTTGTACATATAATTTGCTTTATCCATAAAAATACACTCTTGGTTGGAGCGTTCTGGGAAATATTGAATGTTCACCAAATCCGTATTTTTCTATATGTTAATTTTTTATTAAGTGATAAAAGGCATTTTTTTAATGGTAATTACATTCCTATTACAATTCGTCAAAGGAATTTTATTGTTTGATAATGCCACAGAGTATGCTCCTTTTTGTATTTTTTTTTAAATATTTACGATTATATTCTATATAGGAAGGGAGCTAAATGGTCGTATGTTATTAAGAGAACGGGTGGAATCATGTTTCTTAATTTCAGAAATGGTCTGTTTTGTGTTGTTAGCATTGTATTAGAGAGAATAGCAGCAGAGGGTCAGGCAATCGTGTCGAACACCATAAGACGACTTCGTACTCATCGGACAAAAGCAATCCCGAACAAGGTAGGTAAATCCTGCTATAAGTATTGGCTGCGTTATAGTATATGTTGGAGTATGTTCTCAACATGAGACATATTGTAGAAAAAGCAAAAAAGCTTAAAAGAACTACGAAAACAACCTAAAATAAGTATAGTCGTAAAACTTCATCGATGCAAACATTTGTTTACCACGAAAACCCGATTAAAACAGATAAACATAAATGTAGCATTAATAACTACAGTTTTTTTTTCAATTCCTCTGTAAAAGGTAGCGCAGTTTACACCATAATTCGATAGCAGTAGCCATTTTCTTTTAGGTCAGTTTTTGTCACAAGGTCTATAAACATTGTAACCAACAGACTCATTTTATCTTTACGTTATATATATCATTCAGTAAAATGTATAAAGTATGTTAACAACTTTTGCGATTTGTAAATATAACTTTCTTCTACTTCAGGAATAGTTTGAATTCTGTTTTCGCTGCATTGAAAGCCACGTGGAATCCAACAACACGTATGCAAATTTTGCAGAATAATTGTCCCAGGGACAGTCTTTGGTGAAGTGTAACGCATCTGTCAGTTCATAAAAGAATCGTTATAGAAACGTGTTATTGAGACAGCCGATACTTTCATCATTTGATTTTAACTCTATTCATCGTGTTTTATGCCTAAGTCCCATCAAGCTCGTTTATTTCACGTTATACAGTCAAGTGTTAACGACTACCTCAGAATTAAGTATATCCTTTGAATAAAGCCCACATATTTGTGCGTTATGAACTTTGTAATGTTTAAAAAAGTTTCTCGCGTTAAACATGTTTAATATATCTTGTATCAAAACAGCAATTGGTATACGTATACAACCAGTGGTACTATTTTCAACGCAAATGTATGGATAAGAGGTGTCAGGTGATTGTTAGTAGACTAACTGATTGTATCACTATAGAAGTTGTTGCTGCTAAAAATGGTGCGCATTATCTTATAATGAGAACATATTAAACCTAGCAACAACATTATTAAATTATCTTAGAAACAACTCATCAGTTATGAACTATTATACAAGAGAGGAACGGCTGAGAAATTAATAAGAAATGCACTACATTTGTAAATATTTTTCATGGGCAATGACATTGCGTTATATATTCATTACACATATATTTTGTATTCGTCCGCGAATGAAAATACCATAGTTTCTGGGCAAGTGATCTTTATTGTTTTAACGTTGAAATATCATATTCGACGAGCAATAAAGATTAAGTAATAAACCTAGTTTAAGCCCATGCAATCTTGATCCAGATCATTCTAATGCATTGTCCCCATTTATTAATGTCAGGTATGTTGGTTGGGTTATGGTTTGTGGGGTAAGCTAAACATGGTATTGTCTTAAATATCCTTGGGGAAAATACAACATTTCAAAATGAACCGAAGTAAATATAGGCTAATCATAAATGACCACATTTGACTTAAAATACGTGCTTACATATATCAAGCACGCGTATAGCAGTTACTAGTTCGCATTAGTGCGCTCGATATAAGTATGGGTATGTCTGTATGGCCAGTACATAAATTTTTTTTATCAAATAAATATCAAAGCTTACAAAAAATCAATCATTACTATAAGTTATTATAATTCAACGATAATGCATACACAATACGTGAAATAATTTCACACATCATGAAACATACGTGCATTCGTCATAGTATATTAATAATATAACACTAACTTAATGATTAATTAGGATAGTGTCAATTGTTAGAAAAAATATTCTAATATAAGTAATTAAACGACAACGCAGATCTAGACAGTATAGTATGACGTTAAAAACATTCCTTGTGTACGCTATCAATACGGAACTGCGAGATTTTAACACATTTTACATACGGGAGATAATTTCTACCATACGCAAGTATTATCAAAATGTTTATATCGGACATTTTACAGTGATTAATTGTTATGTGGAAAGCGGTATGTTTATTAATTCATATTGTTAGTTTTTAATGTATATTTTACAATTGAAATGATTCAGTTTCATAAGGATTTATCAATTAGAGATGTTCTATATCTAAAACATTTTTATCAATTGCTTCCACCACATAAATACAGTCATATTGAATTAAAAACGAAAGTACATGCTTTGAGTTAAAAATGTTTTTCTAGTTTAGTTCTTTGTCCAAAAATGCATTTTATGCGTAATTTAGTCATAACTGATGAGAATATAAGGGTTGCTAAATAGTATTGAAACCGAAAGTACTATATCAAGTATGATCATGTTACACTGTGTTATCAAATATACTTTGCCATATATGGTATGATTGTCTGATTGTTTATACTACTTGTAAAATCACGTTTCAGTCCACATTTGTACGTATTTTTATGCATTTAAACCGTTTAGACCGTGTTATCAATTGTGTTGTGACCTATCTATACTCAATGATTGTGCACAAGTATGGGTACATCACAGAAAACACAAAACTTGTTAATCAAATTGTTCATTGGTAGATAATCAAAATAGTAAAAGTAAACAGTAGTAAGAAATGAATGAGTACGATATAAAATGCATTTTATTAGCTTTTTCAGCTTAAAATGGTTGTTATTTACATGTGATATGGTAACCGAGTTTACTGTCTATATGAGTGTCATATGGTGTACTTTTGCGATACGTTAGAAATCATCAATGTCGTAACTCCGAGTATTTTCTCAGACAAATCGACCTAGAAGAACATTACAGGCACTGTTAATGTTAAAAACCATTTCAAAAATATCGATATGGTTTCAAGGTAACACATTCGTGTAAATTCTTGAAATTAGTACTAATTGCTCCCCTTTTATTGGTTATACTGATATAATGTGTTATTTTGTAGAATCATGGCAGAGTCGGATATCCCAAACTTTGAAGTAGATAGTGCACATTTTATAGAGCACGGAGACATATGTGAACTGTGTGAACATACGGCATCTGTAGGATACTGTTCCGAATGTGAATGCTACATATGTCAATTATGTTTTGATAACCACATTAAAATAAAGAAATATCGTCACCATGTGCTGCAAAAAGCTCCTGAAAGCAAAGAATATGACAGTACAGTTCATTTTAAAACATGTACAGAACATATCCAACATGAAGTACGACTGTACTGTACTGATCATAAATGTTTTGGATGTGCAGAATGCATCGCATTCCATCATAAATCTTGTAAAACCAAATACATAACAGAAGCATCAAAGGAATTCCAAGATAGTGGAGAGCTAGCTCGTTTTCTTCAAGATATTCGAGACTTAGAGAATGTTCATCAAAACTGTGTTGAATCGAAAGCCTCTCTGTCAGAACTGTCTGATAACATTGATAAAACAACTACTCACATTGTGCAACAATTCGTGAACGAAGTAGTTTCGTATGTAACTGATGAGAAGAAATTAATAATCAAGAATGCAGGTTCAATGAAATCCGATAATAATGATAAGATGGAGAAGTTATCTGATGATCTCAACAGGATTGGGTCCGAAATATCGTCGATATGTGCTAATGTGAAAGGGAATTGCATGATTCATGAGATTTTCATCCTGGCCGTGCAAGCAAAGCCAAAATTATCCCAGATTCGAGACACATTAACAGCCATTGATTGCCAAGAGGTCATTGACAAGTACACATTCTATCCTAGCAAATTGCTCCAGCGTCGTCTATCGGAGAAACGTCCTATTGGCAAGCTATCATACAACGCCCTATCCGAACAAGGTATGGTCTGTTTAAACTTTGTTTTAATAATTATATGAACTTATTACATTATCATGACTTAAGAATACAGTAATTTTAAAATGTATGATAAGAAGATATTTGTGGTGCGAATGGTTACTGTTATAATGATATGTTCACGGAATTGTAGATAGACACAAATGCATAACATTGGGTAGTGGGTGAGTACTTCGAGAAATTGTGGGTATGACATCGTGACCTCGACGCTAGGTACTTTGACGTGCTTCGCAATTCCACATGTGCGAGTGATATATAAAGCGTATATTTATTTCTTTAAATAATTCGCTCTGATATGTTGCATGTATTCAGTAAATTTGGCTGACCAAGAACTTTTACGAATCAACATTGTAAGAGCTTTGTATTAATACAGACGGATTATAATCAATTTCTATTTGTGTTATTGAGATCTCGCACAATGATAAGCGCTTTTAAATCTGTCACATTTGTTATTTCAGATGACGTGGACGATTATGAATGTAAATACAAAGCAGTATGTGCGGCAATTCAACAACTTAAGCAACAATTGACATCTCAAGAAAAAATTATGTATGCTCAGAAACAGGACAACCAAAGACTTCAACAAAAACTGTCTACTCAAGAAAAGTTAAATAAAAGACTTCATCAACAGTTGTCATCACAGGAAATGGGCATTACAAGATGTCAACAACAACTGTCCACACAAGAACAGGACAATACGAAACTTCATCAACAACTGTCCACACAAGAACAGAACAATACAAAACTTCAACAACAACTGTCCAAACAAGAACAGGACAATACAAAACTTCAACAACAACTGTCCAAACAAGAACAGGACAATACAAAACTTCAACAACAACTTTCCACACAAGAACAGAATAATGTAAAATTGCAACAACAGCTGTCTACTAAAGAACAGGACAATACAAAACTTCAACAACAACTGTCCAAACAAGAACAGGACAATACAAAACTTCAACAACAACTGTCCAAACAAGAACAGGACAATACAAAACTTCAACAACAACTTTCCACACAAGAACAGAATAATGTAAAATTGCAACAACAGCTGATTACTAAAGAACAGGACAATACAAAACTTCAACAACAACTTTCCACACAAGAACAGAATAATGTAAAATTGCAACAACAGCTGTCTACTAAAGAACAGGACAATATGTTACTACAAGGACAACTGTCTGCAAAAAATGAGGAAAATACAAGATTTCAGAAAGAACTCTCTACACAAGAGCAGCACAACCAGGTTTATTGTAGTATATACACATCTGATCACGTTATGTTCATATTAGGTCAGAAATACGTTGCATATTTCATACAAGCGGCGATGTCAAAACGCGATTACAGGAAATGAGAAAACAAAGAAAACAGGAAAATAATGTTCTACATTTTCTTTTCAATCACAATGGGTTTTTTTTCATTTCTACTCCGACTTAAAAATGATCAACGTGTTTGGTTGTTAACTTTGTGGGATTTCTTTGCCAACTATTATACGATTACCGCACGGCCTATTATCATTTAATTCTGACTTTATTCATTTCAATTACAGAGGCAGACACAGCAACTATTAAACTTGGTGAAAAATGGCGTAAGATTTCTTTTCCATTATTTCAAAACAGTATCACAACGAATGGCTTACTTTACAAGGCATTATTTAGATATGTAAAAGTTCTTGAAATTTAGTTCTACTTCTGTTAATATCAATAGTGTTAGAAATGATTGATTCAATCTGATAAAGCTTAGCTATTCTTGAATACTAGAAACGATATATTGCATCATGTAGTGACTAATTTCATTTTTTATTATCTGTATTCTCGTATTATAATTGAACGATTTTTATATAAGACAATTCCTTTTTTCTTCGTTAATTGATGATGGGCTGTTATAGAAGTTCGTAGACTATTGTTATCACACATTTACTTTAAGATTTATTTCACTTTAGATATCAAAGTATTCTGTAATGACAACTTCTAGTTTCAAATATGATCCAATTTTAAAATTATCATGAATAATGCGTTAAAATCGTTCCGCACAAAATCATATACGTCTGTGATAACATCATGACATCATTTCAGTAAAATATAATCATAATACGTTAAGGAATGTTATCTGTGGAAAAAAAAGTAATTAGATCCGCGTTCTATTTTTTCAACGAGAAAATGGCGTCAACCGGCGACGTCGAAACCATAGCCGTGATAAAATTTCGTGAAGGTTTAAGGAAAACATCTAGAGAAACTTTAAAGATGATTAGACCAAGCAGTAAGAAACCAACGTGTATATGCACATTAGTATTCAAATGGCATGGGCGGTTTAGAAATGGACGTGATTGTATTGAGAATGGTGAAAGGTGTGGGTATACGCCATCCCTACGGCCATTATATCGTAAAGAGTACCCAGAGTATTGTGTAAACTTTTGGTGAGGATTGGTACTAGGCAATTTTATATGAAATGGGTACAGTGTCATCGGAAATGTCTAGAACTGAATGGGGGATGTCTAGAAAGGGAATAGGATATTGACGGCACGAAAGTAAATGTTAACGTTATTATGACGTCAAAATTCGCGTTCCCGTCCCCCGGGTCTGGTGAGGCACTTCTGCTTGAGTGTCTGTTAATTGTTTTATATACTCGCTGTAACGGAATGTAATGCGTACAGTTCGATAGGCAATTGAATATACAATGTAGTTTCCAATGATTTTTACTTGATTATTCTATTACGCGAGTCATCGTTTTATAGGAAAATTCTACGAACTTAAACAACATGTTGGATCATAGAAACCTGTCAGACAATGAACATTACTGCATGTTTGTAATTTAACATGATATAAGAACAACAGCACCTGTTTGTGTTGCAGTTCATACTTGCATGCGGACATGTATGTGATGTTGATCAGAAGAATAAAAACAGAACAATCCAATGTTCTACTTGTGATATCATCTTTGGTGGTACGTACATGACATACTCATCGTTTTCCTACAAATAATATCTATACTATTGTTTATTAATGTAAATAAATACGTCTGTGTCGACCAAACATTCTTTTTAATATCATATACATTCCGTCAATATAGATTACATTATGTGTTTAAGAATTTGTAACGGTTTAATTTTATTATTTTACAATCGAAATAACACCATAATTCTTGACAACATACTCATAATTAAGAAGAGAACTATATAGCTATCAATACGTATCCATATATAACTACATGTGTAAATGTCTTCCACTTTTATAATTTAACATTTCATTATATATTTTTGAACTCATGTCATGTACACAAGTTGGGCCAATAACATTTGGTATAATATCGTTGTAACAGATCAGCCTGATGGTATATTGAGAATAGAGGAAAAGGTATATCACAGCGAGTTGAAATTTAAATTTGACAAAGGAACGCAATCGGTAAAATATTATTTCATTTGTTTGAAACACGAAATTAATATATATATATATGCACCATACTAGTGTCTGTTCACGAAGCATCGGTTCTTAACTGGTGTCATTCCTCCTTCAGTTTGGTTATTTTTCGTATCGCTCATTTATTGAATGCGGTATATTTATCAGTACAGTAGTATTGATAGATAGAAAGTAATATTGATAAAAATGTCTAAAGACTGTAAAGTACTGTCTAACCAAACAAAGTATTAATAACAGATATTTATAGATCATCTCCTGTATAAACTGCTTCATGATCGACAATATCATTTACGAACAATTCCATTTCCGATATAAAAAATGAGTTATTCATATAATCAGTGCTGACAGTTTTCCAGTTTATACGAATATCATGTTTTTATGATGTTTCCATTTCAATCCCTGTAGATTAATCTTGAAAGCTCATGTTTAGGTAAAATATTACTTTATTTTTCTTGTATTCAGAAATTGAATATGAATCCTGGGAAACCTTATGAAGGAAATGAAGTAACGGGATATGTATATTTTGATAAAAAATTACAACAAATGCTTAAACTAGCATATGATCGAAAAGTCATGTTTACAATCAACGAAATGGGAATAACTGTTTCGAATGGGATCGATATATTCACGTAAGTGTTGTTTATTACTAGTAAATGATTATAATAATCATAATTATATTTAAAGCAAACTGTGTTATTTATTGAATGGATATTATATGATATATCAGTCGAAATATCGCTTACCAATTATGCATGTAATTGAAGAACAAAATACTTTCTCGGTGAATTATTTTAAAAAGATATTGCATGAACAAATATTCCAATATCCAATTCTTTCTTAGCTAGCGCTCATGTAAGACGCACAATAATGATATGATATATCAGTCGAAATATCGCATGCCAATTATGCATGTGTTTGTCCTTATTGAACATAAACATCTAAATTCACAAATTAAAAAACAAAATACTTTCTCGGTGAATTATTTTAAAAACATACTGACTGAACAAATATTCCAATATCCAACTCTTTCTTTGTGAATTTAAATGTTTATGTTCAATACGAACAAAACAAATCAGTGTCACTTTATCTTAAACTGTTCATTAAATCATTCTAGATACATACATTTCTTTCTACATGTGTATATGATTTTGAATTATAAATGCATGTTGAAATTTGAAAGAAAATCAATGTATAGTCATGTAAATCGAGCTGTCTTTCAAAAGTGTACATCTCGGTGTGTAATAATCATTCATATTGATCGACCATTGGTCTTATCATATAATAATACCTATCCTACCCATTCTTAACTAGACCTCAAATCAGACGTAGAAAAATGTAATAGACTGATTGTACATGTATATAGAAACTGAACATTTTTAGATATCACATTGCCACTTTCAAGCTAAATATATCGCAACAATTTTACATAAATGGACATTTCTATGAATAATTTAGATAAATGATTTGATTATTTATAGATATTGCCCATAATAAGACTCCGAACGCGCTACATGTACTTTAACGACTGTGCCAATAAACGTATCGTGTACATGTACCAGTATTGTATGATCGTGTTTTACGGTGTTCTTAGGGAAAATAATGAAGTCAACACTAACAATGATATAAACGGTGCCGCTGTGAACATGGGTTTTGTCACGTTTATTTTTTTTTTGCCATCCTCTGATACATTTTATGCGTCACCTACACGTCGATGAAGACAACTGTATATATATTTCGGTACAACAATCATTTATATAATTACACATCATATGACGGGTTATTATTCATATAATAATTATAGATGAACGCACTTATGTCTTCACATTATTTATAGTATGACTTTCAAATTGAACAAAATATTGTCAAAATATAAACAATACTTCAAATTACATGAATACTTTACACGAAGACACAGAATTGCCTCGGTTTTTAGGTGTATAAAATTCTGCGTATGTTTTATTTTGAAAATATTTTGAATTATAAATACATACATGAATTTGAAGAAAGTCTATGTTGTGTCATGTTTACAATAATATCGAGCTACACTTCAAATGTACGAGTATATGTCTCGGTGTTTAATAATCATTCGTAATAATAATAATAATATATAAGATTATGATGTTGTGGACAGTGTGTACTCCTTTGAATTGTCTGAAAACTGTTACTTTTGGAACAGCATAATTTTTCAACTACCGTTGTCACGTAATATAAATTGTTTTTACAATATATATTTATATAATAAGTAATTAATAAGACTCTTCTTCTTATATTTTCAGTGACAAAGAACCACCGTGAGTAATCTCTTTATAATGTTATATTTGATTAAATTTACAATGTGTTGTTCAATTATGTACCTGCATATTAACGATAATTCAATATGATAATGCCATTAAAATGGTACCTCGCATCATCGGATTTGAACTAAAGGGTTATGATTTGTTTATATACATTTTATTGTATGTCATGAGTGTTTCATTTTCGATTCATGCACATATGTCAATTTGGTAAAAGTAAGACCTGTGTTGTACTGACTATGTCTATAATCGTAGTGTCCTGAACGTTTGTTCATGGTTTACGGAGTTAATACAGTGACAAGTAACTACAAAGAAATAATCACGTAAAATGGATTTTATTGGGGTGTCACTCTCGTCTTTAGTTGTATCCTGTTGTTTGGCTAATTATTCTACATCAATCAATCATAGATACATGTACACTAATACATGTGACTCTCTATGACAAATGTGGTCAATTAATGATATGTTGTTCTGTGTATTACTTGTAGTTTTCTGGCAAAGGAAATTATGTTTGCTATTTGAAGTATTGATAATGTATTGATAGTGCAGTGTCGTATCGGGTCTAACAGCCAGGTCGATTTTTAATAACTATTTTCAATTATTTAAAATGTATTCTTAGAAGTAGGTATGCATTTTACTTTCTGTGTTTTCTGTATAAGTCAACCAAAATGAGTGAAATCTTCAACATTATATTTTGATCTGAATAAACAACTTGTTAAAGAACTGCATGTATAATTAGATACAATAAACTCTTAACCCATCCAAGCATTTTCGTAAACGTCATGACAATTAAATACGAATTGTCTTTATACATGTAATGTTAAATATTATTATATTATATTAAACATGATTCATTTATATGGATTCATTACGGAGATAACGCTTGTGTGGTTATTAGGGCTTATATTGGTGTGTCATTCATCAAGTTCTTCATGATATGGATGAACTTTAACCTAGGTGCCCCCGGACGCAAGTATCATGAATAATTTAAGTGATCATATCAAGTCGACATATTGGAGTATGATTCATATAGTATAATACTACACTGTATTATAATTTAACTATAATCATACTAAACGTATCTTATTTCCAACCGTGTATGCATATTGTATATCTGTGAACGTTTCATAATCAGATAATTTAGTACATGTTTTTCATAGATATTCATATTGATATAAATTTCTGATATTTGTCATTACAAAATTATTGTTTTTTTTATAAATAGGTTTGTTACATAAATAAGAAATTATCATAAAAATAAAAATAAAATATACATTTAGGAGTAGGTGACTATAAACAATTGCAAAAAAAAACAGACCAAAAAAACTTACTAAACACACATAAGACATTTGTATTCTATTCCAAATTGATTTTATGTTTAACAGACTAAACGATTTTATAGATAAGTTAAGTCACAGCCTGTAATAATTAACACCAAAAAAGTAAGATTTAAATGAGTTTCACTATGCAGACGTATTTATTATGTAAGATAAGATAAGATAAATTGATTAACGTCTCACTCGTGTACATTCTTGCTACAAATATACATATAAAATGATAAAATTGTAAAAACATGCACAAAACCACTCAATTTGAGTTATGAGAGACAATATGAACAGCTTAGAATTACAAGTACACTTACATAAAAACAGTAAAGAATTTTACATATATCCTTGAAATACAAAATCATTAATTATACAAACACAGTGAAATCATAATATAAAGCATCATAATTATATACATGTAAAATATTAACTGTGCAGTACGTTTCTCCTAGTGACTAGAATTTCATGACAAGCTTTGGCATTGTATTTTACGATTTCATCATTTGATAGGATGTATTAAAACTTTTCAAGATCATTTAATTATTAAAATCCGGGAAAACATTTTGAATACATTCATATAAGTTACGTCTGATGTTTTCGTACAGGTTACATGACATAATAGCATGGTATTCATTTTCGACAACATTCATACAATTAAAACAATATCGTTCATCGATTGGTATCCCTTGATATCGTCCAATCTCAATTTTTAGGGGTGCACCACCACAACGAAATTTTGACAGTGCACTTCTATGAGTTCTGGGTATAATATTGTTCTTCACATAGGTTTCAGTTTCATACGAATGTTTGAAAAGTCTATATGTTCTTAGCTTATTGCTTCCATTTCCTCTAACCGTCTGATCATTGTAAATAGTTTGCAACCAATCACGTTTATACTTATCAAAAAGTTCTTCTGTGCAGTTATTGATAATAGTTTTACGCATGGAGTTGCTGTAATGGGTGTCTATCGATACGTTCACTTTCGTACATACTCTGTAACACCAGTTTCTTGTAGCCAGTCTACGTAAAAAAGACCAGTTACAAACCTTATAATTCAGTCTATCTCTAGCCATTGAGTTCAATCGAAACCACTGCGATAGTGTTGATTTCCATTGTTTAGCGAAAGGGGGTAACAAGCCCATGTAACCGTTCACACCTGCATTGGGTGTGTATCTACCATCTCCTAAGTAAAACCTGATAGCTCTATGCTGTACTGCATTAATGCAGGTATATTATTTCGTACCCCAGATAGCTGCTCCATAGCTGATTGTTTGCCATACTATGCAGTCATATAATTTTGAATATACTTCATACGGCATACCTTCTGTCGTTTTAAATTTAGATATCAGTAACCCTAGGGCACGTGTAGCTGATTTTGCTACATATTTGGCCATGGTATTATAGTCTAATGTATCGGACAAAGTGAGACCGAAATATCGGTATTCACTAACACACCGAAGATCATTTCCGTTACAGTTAAATCTATAATCAGTTTTTTGGTTGATTTAGATCTAAAATGCATTATTTTGCTTTTATTTTGGTTAATCGTCATTCTATTTTTCTCACACCATGTAGTTAAAATACTCAGCAGTTCTTGAAGTTCACTTTCAGTTTCAGCGATGAGTACTAAATCGTCCGCGTACAATAAGTGACAAATGTTAATTTCATTTATTCGTACTCCTAATCCTGTTTGGTTAAGGTGAAGACTTAGATCGTTTAGGAAGAAGTTGAACATAGTTGTTGAAATTAAACAGCCTTCCTTTAATCCAATGTTTTGGCTAAACCAGTCTGTTCTGATATTGTTTACTTTTACAGCACATTTAACACTAGTATAGAGTGATTTGAAAGCGTGTAGAATTTTTCCTTGGACACCGATATTTGCTAGTTTTTTCCATAATTTGTCTCTGTCTATTCGATCATACGCTTTTGAAAAGTCAATGTATGCTACGAATGTTGCACGCTTGCTCTTTTTTCGATCTTCAATTATCGTTGTCAAAGTTGATAGCTGGTCAATCGTACTTCTGTTACGTCGGAACCCGTTTTGTTCCTCGGCAATAATTGTATTGTCTTCAGCCCATTGTGTTAACCTATTGTTAAGTAACGCACAATATGCCTTGTAAATCGCCCCAATTACCGCTATACCGCGATAATTAGATGGATCTATTTCATCTGAGGAGGAGTCTTTCAATACTGGGGTTATAATGCCGTAGTTCCATGCATTCGGAATTGTGCCAGTTTCAAAACATATACAAAATAGTCTATGGAGAAAGTAAATGCTTGGTTTTGTACGTATCACTTCAGCGGGAATCTCATCGTGTCCTGGTGATTTATTTTTATTTAGGGATTTCACAGCTTTCTATACATCAATAATGTTTATACCACTGTTCAAAGAGTCGGCATCATATCGTATATCTGGTATGCTTATCGGATCCTGGTCATTTTGGTCATGATTAATAACATCGCAGTTTAAGAGATTCTGGAATGTTTTTTTTTTCTATTTTAACATTATTTTATCGACCGAATTTGTTAACGTACCATCTTCTTGTGATACCTCCATTGGTATTTGTTTGTTTCGTTCAGAACCAACTCCAATTTTACCGATTGTCTTCCAAAATTCGCCAGATTTATTATCACTACAAGATTTAAATAGATTATCCTGCATTTTACGCCAATATTCCCTTTTGCGACGCTGTACATTGCGATCGAAAAATTTGCGTTTCTCAACATAATTAGATTTCAGAATTATTTTGTGACTTAAGTCTTTACATTTCTCACTCTTACATAGTTCATTCCACATGATACTTAATTCGTCTGTCCACCAGGGTTTACGATCACGTCGTTTCTTATTGTTTCGACCATTATTTGTATTAAACTTTGGTTTTAATCGTTTGTTCATTTCGTTTTTCAATGTGTCTGTAAACTCTGTGTATACTTCATCAATACACTCTTGTTTATTCTGGTTTGCTTCCAGGTCATTGATTTTTTCATTTAGGATATTGATTATATCTGTTTCGCACATAAATATATCTGGTATATTGTGTTTTGCGTATGTTGTTACGGGTACCGGTGAATACTTTGATTGGCACTGATGTGACGTTTTCTCGGATTCCGATGTTTTTTATTGTAAGTTCCATGTCAGCATTGAGTGATCTGGTATTGAGAAGGCGTCCATAGATTCAATGTTTACAGCATTATGTACAAGATCTGTAGCCCTGATTATATTGAAAGAACTATATCTACTTAACTGTTCATAAGGTACTAGACAATACTCCACTACAGAGGCTCCTCTAAGTGACACACTTGTATAGTCATTTACTTCAAAATTTCTACCATTCAATATGCACAGATTTGTACTTAGAAGAAATTCAATCAGAGCATCACAATGTTGACTTGATTTAAAGTCTACCACGTTTCTATTATTAATCTCGTCGACACCTCGTATATAGTCATCATGGTCACCAACTCGTATGTTAAAGTCGCTCATAACAGTAACGAGACCTTCCGTTTGGTATTGATATACGTTTGACATTAAAGTATCTAGGAAGTCGTTCACGTTAACACGCCGTGATGAGTTTGATGGCGGTAAGTAGCAAACACAGGCATACAGTGATTCCTTTGATTGTCGTTCAAGTAGTTTAATCCACAAAGATACCGTCTGTCTCGCAATCTAGTTTTTCTATATCAAATTGTTCATATAGTTCATTACGTATAAAGAAGCCTACACCACCGCTTCCTTTTGGCGCGTTCACATGAACCGTAACGTTCAACTGTAAGACATCTGTAATGAGTGAATTCACTTTATCTGTCACGGTTTCATTCACACTTTCCGGTAAATTTCTGATCACTATATTATTAACAGAGTTTCTGGTCTCTGACGTATCCATCATTTGGCGATCACCTTCTGAATTAGATTGCTGCGAATTGCTCACTTTTAATTCATCTCTCACTTTCTGTATTTCAACATTGAATTCTTTCTTAATTTTCTCTAAGGCCGGATTCATTGTATTTTGAATTCGTTTCTTTATTTTGGCGTCCATACTTGTTTCCAAGCGTTCCATGCGTTTAGACAGCCCTCCAATTCGGTCCGTTAGCTTATTAATGGCTGTACCTATACACATACTTTCAGTAGTTGATTGATTCGAATCAGTTTCAGGTGCTATGTCGTCTTCTTGTAGAGGGCGTTTTCTTCCTTTACCGCTTCCCTTTGTTGGTTTCGATGGCGTGGATGTCGCCGGTGAGGTAGCCTTGGCTTGACGGCCCTTGCCCTTGCTGATACACCTTTTCTTTACACTTGGAGCTTCTGACGGTGAGGGTCCATATATGAGCGATTGAGACTCTGTGCTTTCACTTTCATTTCTTACAGTAATAATAGTGGTGTTTACAGTGCTTTGAATTTGATCACGGCTGTGATTCGTATCTACCGGGGATTGTGTCTCACTTCCGTCGGATAATTGTGTATCATTGTCCGGATACAACAAAGAGTATATATTAATGTCTTCAATCTCACTACTTGTGGTTGTAGCCATCCTGGTACCGTTATATCCTGGGGCAATATCCAGTCTTGTTGAGCGTGACCCTTGTACTGGTTCACTATATTACAGTTAATCTTCCAATAGGACTAAGATCGATTGTTAGCCGGGAGCTATGTTATATGTTGATGGCAGGTTGAGCGATAATCACAAATGTTTATTACGTGAACAATAGAATTACGGAAAAAGACAAATAACTCACAGATCATAACGTATATTCCAAAACCAAATCACTTATCAAATTCCACAGTTTATAATGTCCAATTCCATATAAATTTTATTCCAAAACTCAATTTGTAACTCATAAACTTTAGCATTTATAGCGGAGGTTCAATTTTCACGACCTGAACCGGAAGCTATCACTAATATATATGTATGTATGTATCATACCTTACACTATAACTATTATACTAAGAGCTAATATAAATTGTAGGTTAGTTGATTATAGCGGTATCATAATTAAAATACTATGTAAGCAATATTTTCTCAAACAAGTAATCATACAATCGTACGATAATTTACACCATTCGAGAATAATGTATTGAAGATATGAATATATAAAAATATATTACTTGACACGACCCCAACATGCACACAATTCGACAATTACTTCGCAGGAAAATGTATCAGAAAGAAAAAGTCAGAGTGTATATATTTCCCAAGCTTTTCAAAATCGGGATACACTGATAAATTAAATTTATGTTGTAAACATTCACTATTTAACACATGACTAGCAAGTGTTTGTATATAAACTTTATTTGTGTAATTTGTTTTCCTACCATATCATTTCAATAGTCTTGTAAACTTAATGATTGTGTTTATGTTACTTTTATATGTTATTGTTACTCAATACAATGGTATTGCCTAACGGCTGCATCATTGATCTACAGAGCACTTTGTCTAAGAACCACAGATGGTCTTATTAGCGGGGTTCTACTGTATAGTTAAAGAATATATATAATTGAATACAATAATCTTCTGTATATTGACCAGCTGCCTTCTGTCACGTCTGTTGTAATGTATGTCAATATAAGTTGTATTCTGTTTCCCATAGGCCTCAGGCGTAATGAATTTTAAATTTAAAAAAATCTCAGAAAATAGTAGTGAATAATTTGTCGATAAAGCAATTGTGCATTATCAACTTCAGATTACTTTTTGTGTTTCTATATGTGAATCTTGCATTCATTTAATGTAATAATATGATATACATATGCTTTTTCTATTATTTATGACTGATCAACATTTCTTGAATTTAATTTAATTTCATCTGTACGTTTTCTGTGTCTTAAATAATAATTATGGTTTGCAAACGTGAAATATTTAAATTTATATTTTGTTTTCATGCAATCAAAATTAGTATGGTGAAGGAATATAATGAAGTATAAAATACGCGATGTAAAGGTTTCATGCAATGCCATATAATTGTCATTAATCCTAATGACGTTGGTGACTTGCGAAGCTTGTATGTTACATGAAAATGACACAAAAGTGAATTGAGAAAGGACTTTATTTTGTAAAGCCAGAGATCTTATACACAGTATAAGGTTCTAACAAATCATATATAACAAAATGAAGCTTTACTGAATAAATCCTATTGACAATATCTAAATAATAAGTTTACATGAAAACATATACGGGCTAAACAAAGAGCCTTACATATAATTTCTATATATAATGAAATGTAGTAAGTTAACTAGCCGCCGAATCTTTAGAAGAAGGAGGATGGGAGGTGGTGGTAAATATTGAAAATAAAACGATATCAGAATATAATCGTAATCTGCGTATTGAAAATAAAGCTGCAAGTGCGTCTTCCGGAAATGTGAGTGCGCATGCGCGTTCCAAACCACGGCGTGCTTGCGTGATTAATAATCACGGTGGCTAGTCAATGAATGAAATGAGAAAAACACGGCGGCTAGTCAACAATACCGTAAATTGATCTAGAAACTACATCTAAAATAACATCATTTTCTGTCAAAAAACATTAAATACAAGTATAAAAATCATATACATGTATATATAATTAAGGTTTTCGAAGTCTAATACGAAGTGTTAAGGATCGTATTTTAAATATTGTCATCCTTTTGTATATCCATTAAGACACTTACAGGTGAATTTTTAAAAACTTTTACTGTCAGTCAAGAGACTTACAACCATTTTTATTCCTCTACCCCTAACGTAAAATAGTACCTCAAAATCAAATGAAGTCACCTTTATGAAAATTGGCCTATCTCTCTAACAGATGATACAAAAAATACAATAATGTGTATAAGTCTAAGGGTAACCAATGTTTAGTCAATTCAAATTGTTTATACGATGTTTGGAATTACTATGTTGCAGAAAAAAGTAAAAAATGTAACCCAGCCCCTTTAAGATTTAGTCAAGATTTTAGCCTTTTACCAAAAAGTAACAAATTTATAAATATCATTAAAATAAAAACTAACACTGGGAAACAGCTGAAATTTTCTCAAAATTAACTACTATGTGTGTATAATGTCTACACCAAATTTAAAAAAGTTTCGCCGTCCGGTTTTGAAAAAAAATGTGTCAGAAATCCATAGTTACTTGATTTTCGTTAATTAACCATGTATAAATTGCAATTAACAAGACAAACAATTTCTTGAATAAATATTTTCTTGCATATTACTGTATAAATTCATGTTCTTAATACGAAACATTACCTAAAAACTAAAAATAAAAGAAAAAAAGTATGGTCCCATTGGGGTTTGAACCCACCACCCTCAGGAATATGTCAAGATGACAGTAAAATTCATGAAATTAAGTACTCTTCAAAATGGAGGTTTCGAATTAGAGATTGAAATCCTTAAGCGCTCAGGTTATAGAACGCAGAGTTTTGTAGGTGAATTGATTATAGCGGTATCATGATTAGCTCTATAAAAGTGTGTTAGCTAACAATTTCTAAAAGGAAATAATTACGTAATATTATCATTTACTATATATGGGTCTTGGCATTTGTTTATATAATATACTATACATTGCAACTTATTATTGATATGATTTTAAACTGATCAATGTTTCTTTCATTTAATTACATGGTACTTGTCTAAGCATTTTCATTTATCCTACAGAACTGATTGATGATTAACACGTTAAGTATCTAGATATGTATTATAATAATTATAATAATGTGTATGTTTATATTTGTGAAGCAACGGTTATACATTATTCCGTTATGATCTTCCATTCATTTTAATAATGTAAAATATCGATACTGTCAACATCTTTTCTCACACGTATTTTGTGAATGTAAAAAGGGCATGTAGTGTATCATATATTACACAATATGTACCTTAGCACTTACATAATCGACCGTAGAACTTGTAGATAAGTAAATCATACCGGTATCACAATTTACATTGTTAAGTCATGTAAACAGATATTTATACAGACTATTTAATAAGTCATTTACTTTGGATTATATGTTTGTCCTATTTGATGATATTCGAGAATTATATTCCGTGTATAATGACCCACTATATCCATCAAGCTATATTATTAGTCACCCTGATTAAACCATGTCGGTGTATGTTGTTGTTCAGAAATTTTTGAAAGAATATGACAAATAAACTTTTATTTCGTTTACCTGACACTTACCAGTAATAAATGTATTATATACTGTACTGTGTATTTATTCGGGTGTTCGTTTATTAGTACACATAGTTTTATAGATGAGGTATTTATACAATCATTTTATGTGTATACTTGTTCATGTACTGTCTAGATCAGAAATAAAATGTTTACTTGACCTAAGGATAGTCATGATTCGACATTACTCAAACTTCGAAATACAATCTGAATGTTATAAACATTACATGTGGAAATTTTATTCCGACATTGTACTGAGCTAGAATTAACTACATCATATTGATATATTTGAACATTAATGTTACAAACACAATATGAAAGCCATAAAGCAGAACTTGAGGTATTGTATTACAATATACAAAGCTCGAATATTATATTTAATTGTTACAATAACAATATGTTTAATATCAATACAACTGTAACATACATTCAAGTACAACATTTAGTTCATGCTTCAGTATTGGCCGCGCGTTTTTAATAATCAAAACATAACAATTAAATGTATAAGTCTTTAGAACTGCAGCGGGCGGATTCCCCATAGGCGTATAAAAATCGCAAATGCATATAACATGCACTTGTGTTTATAAATATTCATAAATGGATATTATTGCATTAACATTTGCAATATGTAGTACATGATACATAATTACACACTATGGAACATTATAATGACGTGTTTTTAATTTATTGTATGTGTCATGAATGAGAACATTCCACATTTGGCGCATTTTTATGTTAGGTTCTCATAACGCAAGTATAATTCATTATGTGCTTCCTTACAAGGTTTATGCATGAGACATGTATGGTTACTAGGGTTTATATGGGTGGATCATTTATCAAGTGCTCTATATAGTATGGATGAGCTTTTAACCTTGTTTTACTACGTATACGCATTTACATTAAATGGCATATGAAATCATTATAAATATCTCAAATAATCATTGATAATTGGTATCTTCGCCCGAATAGTTCGATAGTTTTATTATCAAAATGTGTAAAACTGTTCATTAAGCAACAAACTGAGTTAATATGAATTACATACCTATCTTTTTGGTTTTCCATTTACTATTTGTATTAGCATTTATTTGTATAATATACACGATATACTAATATTTTATTGATGTATTTAAAGTTTCTTTCATTCAATTTCGGGTCGTATTAGTAAGTATTTTCATCTGACTTACTTCCTGCAAGTTTCTTGTATCGTAATTAACGGATGATTTAGATACGGTCAAGGAGAATTTAACCTTTTATTCTCATCCATTAGACAATTGTAAAATAAGTGTGATAAACGGAATATTATGTGGTCAAACATACATACAATGACAATCATTAATGCATATAATCTCGTTTGCATTAAATGGTTGGCTTGTAAACAACGCTTATGCATTAATCAATTCATCTTCTTAGTGTGAAATATCGATATTTTCAATATCGTATCTCTTATCAAGTATAGTGTATCATATCCTACACCGTATAAAACATAGCGCATGTGTAGCTCTACATCGCAGAATTTTATAGGTAAGTAAATCACAATTGTATCATGGTTTACATTGTCAGGGCACGTCAGCGAATATTTACTCGCGTTCCTGAATAAGCCACCTAACACCGATTTTATAATAACATCGTCATATTTGACTTTATTCGAGCAATGTAGTGCTCGTGTAATGACCAAATGAATCGTTTTATTCATTTACTAAATCCATCAAGCTATTTCAATAGTCAAACTGAACAATGCATGTCTATGTAATGTGGATGTAAGGAACAGTTTAAAGTAAATTACCAGACAAATGATTTTTATATTGTTTACCACGCACTTACTAGTTATAAATGTATCATAAAATTATACTCTTATAAGTATTCATTCGGGCGTTCCTTTAACATTGTGGGGTATTTATATAAAAGTCATATCTGTATGCTAGTACATGTACCTTCTAGATGAGTAATACAATGTTTACCCAACCATACGACAGTAAACATTAAACATTATTAAAATTCCAAACACAATATGAAAGCCATATAACATAACATGTAGGTATTTTATTCAAACATTATATTAAGCTCGAATATAAGATGTAACTATAATATAAAACTTTAACATAGATTCAAGTACACCATTAAGTTCATGTGTCAGCTTGATCACGTGCGTTTCATTATCAAAACAAAACAAATAAATGTATAAGTCTTCATAACATGCACTTGTAGAAGTTATATGTCGTGTATAAAACAGGATTTCAAATAGTTTATATTTCGTATATCATTTAAAATGTTTCAAATGACTGTAGTAATGCATATATGATGTAGTGAAACATTCTAGGCTTTAACACAGTGGAGTAATGTTCTCGGACAACTTTGCATTGATACTTTTTGAGTTCAGATATTGAATTGCATGCTATATAAGGCGTTCAATAAGCTGACGTTTTAATATCGGATCTGTAACAATACATAGATGTTATTAAGCCACATGTTTTCTGTATGCATGATCCCTTGATTATATTACTACTAGTTTCACATCAGGCATATAGCAATCCAAACTAAATATGTCATTACATATGAATCGCTACCAGTTAATAATCATATACATGATCATAACAACAAAAACGATGCTGAGTTTGTGTGCTTTGTGGTTTACCTAAAACTGGCTGAAACTTACAACAAGTCTCTTTTTGTCACTAATCACGACACTTCTGCTCACTTAGTGTAAACATATAACAAATGTCTAATTAGCAAAGCCAAATGGACAGTACTGGGAATTTTCTGTTTAGAGTTAAACTCGTGACATTTATAATGTACGACACTATATATATGATACATTAGTAAATTAACAACAAGTAATTATTGCGATCCCCACCATTTTTGTCAACACTGTAATAAAGATCTTGAATTCAAAGAAATATATTAATAATAAATAACGACACAAACAAATCAAAGAACTTAAATAAAAAATATACAAATACGGAAGTTATCATGTACTAGCATAGAAAATGGATGCACAATTGTAATTTGGTATCAATCATCATGTTGTGTACAAGTATTCGTCCTGAATATATGTTCATGGTTGTTTGGCAAATTATTCCAATCCATCATAGATTCATGTACATTAATACATGTGTTTCATTATGACTATGTTTGTTTATCGTCTAATTAATCATGACTGTTAAAGTGAATTTTGTTTGCTATATGTAATATTAATAATGTGATCATAATATATTCGGGCGTTACTTTAATATTGAACATAGTTTTATAGATGAGGTATTTACATACAAATCATAGCTGTTTACTAGTACATGCAATACAGTGTTTATGTAACAATACGGCAGCTAACATTAAACATCATTAAACATTCCAAACACAATATGAAAACCATAAAGAGGAATGTGTAGGTATTTTATTCCAACATTATACCAGGCTAGATTATACTACTTGATAATTATTATAATTGCAATACATTTTGTATCAATAAAACTGTAACATATCTTCAATTACAACAGTTAGTCTATGCGTCAGCATTTGCCCCGTGTGTTTCATGAACACAACAAATACTTGTAAAAGTCCTTAGAAAAGCGGGCGGATTTCCGTGCGTGTATAAATATTCGTAAATGGATATATCTTGCCCTTGACGATGTTGTATGTCGTGCAAATAGGATTTCATATAGTTTATATTCCGCATATCATTTAATATTAACCAAATGGCTGTAGTAATGCTGATCATGATACGTTGTAACATTTTTGAACACCGAGGGGTAAAGTTCTCGGACAACGCAGCCAGACAAGAGTGAATTGAGGTTTATTAAGCAAAATTGCGTGCTAAAAGGGCTTTCAATCAACTGATGTTTTAATATCGTATCTGTAATAATACATAAATGTTCTTAAGCCACATGTTACATGCATACATGATCCCTTAATTATATAACTAGACGTATCCCATCAGGCATGTAGCAGTCCAAACTGAATGTGTCATTACAATTGATCGCAACCAGTTAATATTAATGTACATAATAATAAAAAGAAGAAAGATTCTGAGATTTTTGTTAAGTGGTTTACCTATAAATAACTAAATCTTTAAGTTTATGAGACAAATCCACTTCTACGTCTGACGATTATATTCAATTTCAATTCCAGAATATTCCTCTTTAAGGAAACAATAACTTCAGTTACAACCGTTTTGCAATATTTTTTTCATGATATTATCCATTTTCCAACCGTTTTGCGCTAAGCCCACGATATACTGATGCTACTTTATACAATATAATTGCTTAACGGCTGCATCAGTGTTATAGAATATGCATAGTAAAACAATGATTTGTATATTGACCAGTTACCTCCTATCACTTCTGTTGTAATTAATGTCAGTGTAAGTTGTATTATCTTTCCAATAGGCCTCCGGCGTAATTAACTTGTACTAAAAAATCTCAGAAAAATATAGTAAATAAATTAGTGATAAAGCAATTATGTATTATCAACTTCAGATTACTTTTTGTGCTTCTATATGTGAGTCTTGCATTCATTTAATATGATAATACGATATACATTGTAACATGCTTTTTTCTATTATTTATGACTGATCAACATTTCTTCAATTTAATTACATCTTAAAATTAGTATAGTGAAAGGAATATAATGAAGCCTAAAAAACACGCGATGTAACAGTTTCATGCAATGTCATTTAATTTTCATTATATCTTACACTATATATAACTTAGCGCTCAGGTTATGTCTGAATTGATTATAGCGGTATCATTATTAGCTCTATGAATGTACGTAAGTGAACAATTTATAAGAATAAATAATTGGGTAATATTATAATTTACTATATATGGGTCTTGGCATTTGTTTATTGAATATTATACATTGCAACTTAATATTGATATGATTTATAACTGATCAATGTTTCTTTCTTTTAATTACATAGTACTTTTATAAGTATTTTCATTTATCGTACAGAACTTATCCATGAATAACACGTTAAATATCTAAATACATGTATACATTGTGTTTGTTGTTAGACGGACTATGATGCAGTCTAACAAACACTCAATGATGCGTGTGGTTTATTTGTCAATGAATTCAAACTTTGTGCAACAACGGTCATACATTATTCCATTAGGATGTCCCATTCATTTTAGTAATGTAAAATATCGATACTATCAACATCTCCGTTCGTACGAATTTTGTGAATGTCAATAAGACATCTTACACAATATGTAACTTAGCACTTACATTATCGACCGTAGAGCTTGTAGATAAGTAAATCATACCGGTATCATAAGTTTTTATGTATTTATTCGGGTGTTCGTTTATTTGTGCACATTGTTTTATAGATGAGGTATTTATAGAATCATTATATTTTAATACTTCATGTACCGTCTAGATCAGCAATACAATTAATAGGACAGTCATCATTCGACATAATTCAAACTTCGAAATTCAATCTGAATGTTATAAACATTACATGTGGACGTTTTATTCCGACATTGTACTGAGCTATAATTAACTACATTATAATGATATATATTTGAACATTAAAGTTACAAACACGATATGAAAGCCATAAAGCATAGCATGTAGGTATTGTATTGCAACATTATACAAAGCTCGAATATAATATTTAATTGTTACAATAGCAATATGTTTAATATCAATACAACTGTAACATACCTTCAAGAACAACATTTAGTTTATGTGTCAGTATTGGCCGCGCGTTTTTCATGACCAAACATAACGCATGAATGTATAAGCCTTCAGAATGGCAGCGGGCGGATTCCCATAGGCGTATAAAAATCGCAAATGCATATAACTTGCACTTAAACATTCGTAAATGGATATTATTGCTTCACCATTTACAATATGTAGTACATAATACATAATTACATATTATGGAACATTATAATGACATGTTATTAATGTATCGTATACGTCATGAATGAGAACATTCCACATTTGGCGCATTTTTATGTTAGATCTCATAACCCAAGTTTAAATTATTATGTGCTTCCTTACTTGGTTTATACATGAGACATGTATGGTTACTAGGGTCTATAGGGGAGTATCATTTATCAAGTGCTCTATATAGTATGGATGAGCTTTTAACCTTGTTTTACTACGTATACGCATTTACATTAAATGGCATTTGAAATTATCATACATATCACAAATAATCTTCAATTGGTATTTTCGCCCCTATAGTTTTATGGTTTTATTATCAAAATGTGTTGAACTGTTCATTAAGCAACAAACTGAGTTAATATGAATTACATACCTATCTTTTTGGTTTTCCATTTACTATTGGTCTTGGCATTTATTTGTATAATACACACGATATATTAATATTTTATTGATGTATTAAAAGTTTCTTTCATTCAATTTCAGGTCGGATTTGTAAGTATTTTCATCTGACTTACTTCCTGCAAATTTCTTGTATCGTAATTAACCGATGATTTAGACACGGTCAATGAGAATTTAACCTTTTGTTCTCATCCATTACAAAATTGTAAAATCAGTGTGATAAATGGAATATTATGTGGTCAAACATACATACAATGACAATCATTTATGCATATAATCTCGTTTGCATTAAATTCTTGCTTTGTAAACAACGTTTTACATTAACCAATTCATCTTCAAAATGTGAAATATCGATATTTTCAATATATTTTCTCTTATCAAGTATAGTGTATCATATCTTACACCATATGAAACATAGCGCATGTGTAACTCAAGATCACATAATGTTATAGGTAAGTAAATCACAATTGTATCATGGTTTACATTGTCAGGGCACCTAAGCGAATATTCACTCACGTTCCTGGATAAAATAAGCTACCTAATAACATCATCATATTTGACAATATTCGAGCAGTGTAGAGCTCGTATAATGACCAAATGTATCGTTTTATTCATTTACTAAATCCATCAAGCTATTTCTATAGTAAAACTGAACAATGCATGTCCATGTAATGTGGATGTAAGGAGCATTTTAAAGTAAATTACCAGACAAATGATTTTTATATTGTTTACCTCGCACTTACTAGTTGTATATGTATCATAAAATTATACTCTTATAAGTATTTATTCGGGCGTTCCTTTAACATTGTGAGGTATTTATATAAAAATCATAGCTGTTTACTAGTACATGTACTATCTAGATGAGTAATACAATGTTTACCCAACCATAGGACAGTTAACATTAAACATTATTAAAAGTTCCAAACACAATATGAAAGCCATATAACATATTAAGCTCGAATATAAGATGTAACTAAAATATAAAACTGTAACATAGCTTCAAGTAAACCATTAAGTTCATGTGTCAACATTGGTCACGTGCGTTGCATTATCAAAACAAAACAAATACACGTATAAGTCTTCACAACAAGCACTTGTAGAAGTTATAACTATGTCGTGTATAAAACAGGATTTAAAATAGTTTATATTTCGTATATCATTTAAGATGTATACAAAGACTGTAGTAATGCTTACATGATGTAGTGAAACATTTGGGGTGGATAAATGTTCTCGGACAACTTTGCATTGAAATTTGTTGAGTTCAAATATTGAATTGCATGCTATATAAGGCGTTCAATCAGCTGACGTTGTAATATCGGATCTGTAACAATACATAGATGTTCTTAAGCCACGTGTTATCTGTATGCATGATCCCCTAGTTATATAACTACACGTTTCACATCAGGCATACAGCAATCCAAACTAAATATGTCATTACAATTGATCGCTACCAATTAATAATCGTATACATAAACATAACAACAAAAACGATGCCGAGTTTGTGTGCTATGTGGTTTACCTAAACATGACTGAAACTTACAACAAGTCTCCATTTGTCACTTATCACAACACTTCTGCTCACTTAGTGTAAACATATAACATACGACTAATTAGCAAAGGCAAATGGACAGTACTCGGAAGATTTCTGTTCAGCGTTAAACTCATGACATTTATAATGTACGACACTATATATATGATACTTTCGTAAATTAACAACAAGTAATTATTGCGATCCCCACCATTCCTGGATAAAATAAGCTACCTAATAAAGATAAATACTGTAATAAAGATCTTGAATTCAAAGAAAAATATATTAATAATAAATAACGACACAAACAAATCAAGAACTTAAATCAAATGATATACAAGTACGAAAGTTATCATGTACTAGCATAGAAAATGTATGCAAAATTGTAATTTGGTATCAATCATCATGTTGTGTACAAGTATTCGTCCTGAATATATGTTCATGGTTTATATCAAGTTGTTTTGGCAAATTATTCCAATCCATCATAGATCCATGTACATTAATACATGTGTTTCATTATGACTATGTTTATTTATCGTCTAATTGATCATGACGGTTAAAGTGAATTGTGTTTGCTGTATGTAATATTAATAATGTGATCATAATTTATTCGGGCGTTACTTAAATATTGTACATAGTTTTATAGATGAGGTATTTACATAAAAATCATAGCTGTTTACTAGGACATGAACTATCTAGATATGCAATACGGTGTTTAATATGTAACAATACGGCAGCTAACATTAAACATCATTAAAATTTCCAAACACGATATGAAATCCATAAAGAGGAATGTGTAGGTATTTTATTCCAACATTATACCAGGCTAGAATATACTACTTGATAATTATTATAATTGCAATACATTTTGTATCAGTAAAACTGTAACATATCTTCAATTACAACATTTTGTTCATGCGTCAGCATTTGCCCCGTGTGTTTCATGAACACAAATACTTCTATAAGTCCTCAGAAAAGCGGGCGGATTTCCGTGCGTGTATAAATATTCGTAAATGGAAATAACTTGCACTTGTAGATGTTGTATGTCGCGCAAATAGGATTTCATATAGTTTATGTTCCGCATATCATTTAATATGAACCAAATGGCTGTAGTAATGCTGATCATGATACGTTGTAACATTTTTGAACACCGAGGGGTAAAGTTCTTGGACAACGCAGCCAGACAAGAATGAATTGAGGTTTATTAAGTAAAATTGCGTGCTAAAAGGGCTTTCAATCAACTGATGTTTTAATATCGCATATGCAATAACATAAATGTTCTTAACCAACATGTTACATGCATACATGATCGCTTAATTATATAACTAGACGTATCCCATCAGGCATGTAGCAATCAAAACTGAATGTGTCATTATACATAATAATAAAAACAAAAAATATTCTGAGACTGTCCGTTTAGTTGTTTACCTATAAATAACTAAATCTTCAAGTCTATGAGACAAATCCACTTCTACGTCCTTCTTGTTGTGATTAATGAATAAGTACTGTGAACTTTATAACATATGTCTTATTAACAAGGAAAATTGGAGTACAAGGAGTACTACGAGACTTTAATTCAAGATTAAACTTATGACACTTGAAATATACGACACCAAATATATGACACTTTACTGAATTGACAACCAGTAAATGTTGCAATCAAAATCGACTTTGTAAATAATGTATCCCGGTACAACCATTTTTCGAACACAACCAAAATTTGAAATCTTCCTTTATTCCGCGCTGATGTCATGTTACACTAATTTGCTAAAGTCTAAAGTCGCGGCTGTTTTGACTTCAACTCCCGCTGAAACGTCAAATTTGACACATTGACAGATATGATCAGGAAAATGTTAAAGGCCCTGTATGTTATAATAATTACATTTAAGTAGTTAGTAAAATATACGAAAATGACAATATATACGCCCCGTCGTAAAAATAGCAACGTATATATGTAGGATATTGATAATATCCAAACATAAAAAATCCGCGCAGGTAGAACGGAAAGTTATTTATAGCGCGTATCACGTCATCGCTTCACTTGACTAGTCACGTGATCACATATGCAAAACAAACATGGATGCTGATGAAAGTAGCTCGACGAGTACGGTAAGTGAATTGATGATTTTCTTCGAAATGCTTCGTTTTTAAGTAGGATTCTCAAGTTAATTTGATCAGATTTATTATTCACTATCATAAAAAATTCTTCATAGTGTACCCAAAAGCTGGAAAGAGCCGAAATTATGGAAAATGCGTGCATATAGTGGAGCGAGGCTCCGAAGGGGATAATCTGTAGATGTTTGCTTGAGATGAAATTAGAATAATTGTGGGAAATGTAAATTGTTTACACCGTGAATGTTGGCACTTTAAGGTATATTTCGTTATAGAATCAATGTGAAACTGATATATCTAAGTATGCACGTATATATATATATAAGTCCATAATAAATAAGTTCATTGAATGGAAAGGCATGTTGGACAGTGTTAAATGTAAACCTGTACATGTGTATATATGTCTACATACATAGAGAAATAGTTATTTAAGGATGTATTTGTAACTCTGAAACTACAAAATAGTATACTCTTTGTACTTGGTCGTATATGTTATAAATGTACTTCTGAATAGAACAAAACATGGTAACAATTATGTGATTTGTAACCTTTTATATTTTAGATTAGTTCAGATGTTTCAGAGCCGGATTCTGAAGTCAGACAGACTATACAAGGTGCAAGGTAAATACAAGACAATTACAAATTAATGTATCATCATTATCATTTTTAGATAATTATATATCACAAAGTACATTTTTACAATTTTCCATTTTTTTGGCAAATAGCTTCTATGTAAAACAGAAATATTTCAGTTTACTCACCTTCATAACTCATATAAGGCCACTAGAAATCAGTGACATTTTAAAAAAGAATCTACTATGATATTGTCAGCCTGTTGGAAATAATTGAAAATGTCTTTCTGTAACTGAAAATAATCAGTTCTTTCCAAGCCTTTATATATGATACAACGTAATTGAGGAGCAAACTGTGATCTAACTGATTTTTTAACAGAACATTATCTGAACATTTAAAACACATGTTATGTGTTATATCATTTTTAATCATTATGTTTAATCAAGTTTTACCATTTATATGTACTAAGTACTGTTTATAATGCTAAGCCACTAGTTGTCACATTTGTCTCTGTATAATATATCATATGCTTCAACTGCCTAATGAAATGTACATGGCTTTGTATTATTTTGTAGTGTGTAACTCCAATCCTTAGTTAGAGACCACATGTCTTCAGTCCATATATTTTCATTATCTCTGTAGTGGTCGCTTACCGCAGGTTTCATTGTACCACAAGGTCAGAAATGAATAGAAAAGATAGCTTTATTACTTATCATGAATGAAATAAAAAGAAATTCTTTCATTGTCCATGTAGGGGCAGAGGAGTTGATGGAAGAAGGCGTGGAAGGGGAAGAGGTGGAGTTTCACCTGCCGAACTACAGAGAACTGGATCTGTCAGAGTGAGAGGGTTCAGAGGGCGTGGACGAGGTCGTGGAGGGCGAGGTCGTGAGGAAAGACCATCCCAGTCTGATAGGGAGAGAGTCCAGGAGAGGTTCCGCCAGAGATCAGAGAAGCTGGAGGTAATTTTTGTTTTCATTAAACTAAATTTCTTCAGGCTGTGAACTTGTTTCGAGTTGTATGCTCTTTTCAACAGATATATGAGGCAGACAGATCACCTAACCATTGTCCCAAGGAAGAACCAGTACTAGACATGCACCCTTTGTAAGCAATAGCTTATTTTCTCACATGAAGAGACATGGTAGTGGGGCTCGAACCTACAGCCCTCTATCACTTTACAGTGATTTGAAATCAGCGACGTTAACCTCTCGACCAAGTGATGGTTCTTTGTGCTTACGTGTACTTACTGAAAGCACCAACACATTACATAATAAGTATATATATTTTTTTTTTTTAGAATGTCATGTACTCTATATATTCAGACCGTTGTCAGACGCATGCAAGCCAAGAAGCTGAGAGACCTTGTTCTGGAGCTGGTCAAGAGGGAGCCAGGAATGGTTTTTGACCTGGTAGATGACGGATGGTCACCTCCATCACAGCCTCCACCACAGCCTCCACAGCCATCAGGGGACTCAGTGCCATCATGGTGCAGATGCGAGAATTGTGTTCAGATGCCAACTGAGTTAGAGAGAAAGTGTTGTGGTTGCAAACCTGAACACTGTGTTAGCCAGAGAGATGTAAGCAAAATAACATTAAACATTTTCAGGGTATATCTTAACTTCAGTTTATATTCCGGTTGCTACATGTATTTAAGGATCACTGTATCAAAGATTAGCAATAACGCAGTTCAGTATCAGCTAGCAGTCATTTACAGGCACTAAGAGCCTTTGTTAAGGCATCTAATGGCAGTTGACTACTAAACAGATATATAAGTCCATTACTTTGGTCAAAAGATCTGATACTTTATCAGGGGTATTGTTACCACCAAAATCATATCACTCCTAACTGGTTTCAAGTTGAAGTTCTGGTCTGGTAAGCGGACTCTCAGCCACATTGGCCGTCTGATGTAACTACATTTTACATCAGATGACAAGTAAATTCATGTCCTTTGACTTTATGTTTAAAAAGTACAAAAGAAAAATAATTTTTCTAGCTAACAACATGGCTGAAATTATAGTGATGCTGTGTTGAAAATTTAAGCTGATACATGATGTCATTGACTAGACTTATGGGGGTAAATATCTCATAACTCTCGACAATATTTTACACAGTGAAGTCTCTTGAACTTAGAAAATGCAGGTTAAAACTTTGCATTCAAATTTTTATGTATGTAATAATAAATGACAGCCAGTCAAGATAGATAATTCCTTCAGTAAATGTGGTTTCTAAATATGGATCTAAATAATTTTATCATCACACACAGTGTGACACGGAATCATGTCTGGATGTCAAAAAATTGTCTGCGCTTCTCATAAATCACTGAAGAGATTTCAATGAAACTGGGTATAGAAGATCAGTACCAAGGGTAGTGCGCAATTTTTTCTCTCATTGCTTTCATAAACTGACAAATGACAACCACTGTCACCAAACTTCATAAATTTAATTGATCAGATAATCCCTTTTTTTGGGGGGGTCAAAGGTTACAGTGTCCCAAAACCTACTTCTGTCGAATAACTCGAGATCCATCTTATCCACAGTCTTCGTAAGTAGATATTCCTGTTGTTCTGGAGTCAGTTTGTCAAAGGTTACAGTGGTAAACCTCAATGACTTGATATCAATCTGACCAACATACTCAAAACTTAGAGATCTTACTACTTCTAATGGAGCAGCAGTGTGGGGGCCTTATATTTTTTCTGAATAGTTTGATTTGAGTTTTGCAACCAAGGTACTACAGTTCACATATCTCAGTAGATACTCTTGAGGTTAATTTGAAAGTTTTTGGTCAAGACAACTTCTGAATTACCTTAGTTTGACTCTTGCTAAAGTTAGTATGTCATACTGATGCACATGTTAATATTCAGTTGTGTTATATTTCTATTTTTTCTTAAACTCTGCAAGTACAGTCAAGCATCGCTGTCTTGCTGACAGCTTAGGCTCAGATAAGAACTGAAGCCAAAAATTCGTTTGGACTGGCTGTTTCAGTATAGTGGTTGCTGAATAACTGAAGAATATTTCAGAGGCTGAGAAGTTTATTTCCTTTCATACATTTCTATCCAGTGAATAAATTACTTGCATAATATTCTTTTTTGATTTCAGCAAATGGAAAGGATCTGCCTCGGCCCAGAAGTCCTGGCTGTAGGCCAAGCCTACTATAGGGACATGCTGGGCCGACGTAATCAGCGTGTGGAGGAGTACTCCAAAACTATGCGACATTCAGCATATAGGAATTTCATTCTGTGGAGAAATGGGCGACTGGGGGCTGGGGTAAGAAGGGTGATCCCCAGCTGTTGTGTACGAAGGATAAGGAATAAATTTCCCTCTGCTACAGGAACGTACACAGGTTTTATACCCAGTAAATTTATTTGAGGCTGAATATAAGAAAAATGTTTGTTTGTAGTGCTCTGACCGACCCATCAAAATGGCCCCCCGTTATCTTTTGGGGGACTTCAAATTGATGTTTTCTGGTTATCTGTTGCACCTGTTCCTTTGAAAAGCACTTATATTTAACCATACGGAATACATGACATTTATCTAATACAAACATATTCTGCCTAATTACATGTTAAATGCAGAGCAGACTTCATGAAAACATTGTGTATTGCAAAAGTGCCAATTTATTTTACAATGCAATTTCAGAAAATGATTACCCAAAAATACCTACCTACTTGCCCACCTCTGGAAATCAGGGTAAGAGCACTATAAACAAACAATTTTTTAATGACAGCCTATGGAACCTCTATGTAATATCTACAGGGTTGCTACACATCAGTGAAAATGAAATTCTCACAGAAATTCAAAAGTACTGACAAATGTCGGGGAGTTTTTAAATCATCTGATTCGAGTAAAGAAATCCTTGCATTCAGCCTCATTCAAGATGCAGTGTCCAGAAATATATAATAAAGTGGGTTAATAAGGGTTTGCTAAAGGTGGATGGAAGTCAATGTTTACTTCAAACTTTAACATCTTTATAATTTACCAAAAATAATATTACATGAATTATGACTGAAATATAAGAATGTCAGAGATATTTTATTTTTTTATTTGCTCTGTAGTGTGGCAGCCCTATCAAAATTTGCAGTCCAATCTATATAACCTTATATGCATTTTTGTTGCATGGGCATACAAGTTACCGGTACTTGATTTTGATAGAGGTTTTAAATTGTATTAATGGAATTATTCTATACAACTTTGGAAAATAATTTCTGTATTCATTTGAAATAAATAAGGTCTTGTGAACGAGATCATTGCAACACATTTATTTACTTCCAAAAGTATTTTTTATATGCATAGAAATGGAATTGGCTGTCTGCCATTAAAACAGTATTTAAAGGTGTGTTACATCACAAAAGAATAGCTAGTTTTTGTTTTCTGTATTTTGCATGAAACATCAGAATTGTAATTTCAGTCCTTTATTCAAATCTTGATTTCTTAATTTCCAGTAAGGCTTTAGTTGCCATTGGTGAAATTCCTGAAATTCTTTTCATTAACTTCCTAGGATCTGAGGGGGTCAAAGTTATTGGTGCCCTGAGTGTTTCAGTTCTGTTACTAACGGAATTGAGTATTTCTTCGAGTAAAACTGGAACATAGGCGTACGTCTTAGGCACTTTTTCCTTGTAACAGCTGTATGTTCCGGTTCTTTTGGAGAAACACCTATGTAACCTGAAATAATTTTTAAAATAAAAATAAATATCCCTTTTCAATGCATGTACATCAAGCAATGGTTAGAATTTACTGTATATCAATAACAAAGTGAAGACGTTGTTGACTTTCTTGCTTGAAAAAGTCAATACTGTTGTGAAAGATGGTTATGTTTACACTACTGTACTGTTTTTCTTTTTTGATAGTAGTGTTATGTATGTTAATACAACTTTAATGTGTAAACATTAATTTATGTACAAATATTGTTGAATTTTGAGTTTATTGTGATATATCACCAGCAACGTGAATCATAGCACAGTGGTATGTTGCATGAAATTCATAAAATGAATGATAACTGATTAAAATTTGTCCTAATTTCTGCACCACATAAAAAATAAGTCACTTACTTTCCTCATATGAGGTTGTCAGCAAATTTTATGTGATACATTTGGCAATTTTCCAAAAAATATGGATATTTCATTGTACAAGAAATAAGGACAAACTGTAAGATGTCTAATGTCTAAAAATAAAGCCTGCAAGAAATGCTTACCTGAAATCTCCATTCTTATTTAATAACACAGGACGGTCTTTGTGAAACTGGTAATCGATGGCAGCCAGGTAATTTCTTGCTTTGTATGCAGGATAACTGCAATAAAATCAAAAGTAGAACATAATGACTTTATAATAATAACAAATGCAGACTGACTAAATATAAAAGGGATGAATGACCCACTTTCATGATGTTAAGTTGCTTTATGTGCATCTGCGCATCAATTGCGACTTGGGAGTATGTATTTAAGACTAAAACTGCAATTGATTTACCGTTGGTGCAGCCTCCCTGTGTCAAACACTGCTTAGAAGATAGAAAATGTTCATTGTAGAGAACTCTTTCTGGACAGATTAATTTCCTATTCAATTAAGATCATCAGTAGATTAATTAAATAAATTTACTTTATATGGAGGTTGTGGCTACAATAAGTAGAAACTTACGTATATGCAAATCTTTTGGCACAGTACATCAAGATATGTTCGTGAAACGTTTCCAGCTCCCCTGTGTGTCTGTAAGTTGAAAGAAATAAATATAAATTTTCAGTAAACACAATAATGCTTCTACAAAAGAATAATACAAAATGTAGTTTGATAGTAGAAACTTTTGAAATTCATATTATTGTTAACAAGGTTTATTTATTACTTTTTGTTTTATAATTTATTTTTATCATGTTTCTGAAACAACATTGAATTAACCTTTTCAGCAGCTTACCGGTATACCATTTTTAAATAAAATCTTACTGTCTTTATGTTAGGCCTTATTTTCCACTATATACTGTACATACAGAAATTAGTTCTATGTTTATACTTGCAAACAAATGGATTATTTTGCAGTACCAATATATATGTTAATTATCACTGATGATCAGCATCATGATTTTACTTTTCCTCTGACTTGTTAGATATTCAGCAACAATGTGGACTGTAGCCCTGTCTGGATGCTTACATAATTGGAAGTTTTGCACTGATTAGTGATTCTGCCATAACTGGTGCTTTCAAATTCTCTTACTCCAAGGTATAATTATTAATCAATTTAGCATTCTACCTGGACATTCTATAGCTATGAATTATTACTGTATAAAGTACTCTATTGTTATTATTTACAGTAAGTTTTACACCTATTCAGTAATGAGATATTTTTATCTACTGGCTGAGTAGTCTTGGATGTTTGAATTGTAGAACATTGTTACTTAGTATATTTTTCATAGCTTGCCACTACTAATTAATTTTTTCATCTGCACTAAATTTGTTTGTTGATTGTTTTTTAAGAGTCCAGATTCATTAAAAGGTATATTTGTGATACTTACATATTTTGACAGTTTTATATATTGATTACATTTCTTTTTATGACTATTTTCATTAATCACTTGTACTTAAAATCATGTACCTGTATTTTCAATATTTGCAGTAATTAAAAATTTGGATGATTTTAATATTTATTTACCTTTTGTATTTCTATTTTCCCTTTTATATCAGGAGTGACGATATTCCGGATATATCCGGAATTCCTGATTATCTGTCTGAAAGAGCTATGATATCAGAGCAAGGTAAAGGTTACTTCATGAAAATATCTCAAGAGATGACAAAGTTACGGTCAATTTAAAATACAAACATAATTAAATATGGAAATCATGTGGTTGAATGCCTCTTACTTGACAAGAAAAGGTCGGCCACTTATGCTTTTCAGGATTTCAATTCAGCTGTATTGTGATATATATTTACAAGATGTGTTTTTGTGTTTTAAAAACACAGTACCCCCGCTTTCTCTCACTCAAACATATTTACAACATCTAGACTTCATTTATCTATGTGTAATTTACTGATTTTGACTGTAATCATAAACTAAGTGGAAACAAGTCAAATCAATTGAATGCTGACCTGAAATTAACATTATGATGCAGATTGTGCAGAAATCTGGTATCAAGGAGAACACGTGTCAAAGAAACGTGAGCTTCAGAGCCAGGTTCTAGCCATTTTGTGTTTTCATCAGGAAGATCTTCATGTTGACATCGAGGTTCTATGGCGCCATCCCCCAGGAGCCATTCGTGAACATCTACTACATGATGAAGAGCACCTCTCCAACGTGCCTAAAATAAGAAAATGCATATTGTTACATAACATTAATCATGAATCAGTGGCCCATTGGTAGTTGCATGCCACACACCATCTTATAATGTCAAACAATTGTATCAAGTAATCAAACAAGAGGTCCAAGGTGGCTCTTTATCGCTCGCATAACAATCGTTGTTTACTCATTTAAACATTGTTTTGAACCTGTGACCTAGTTTCTTTTACCCCTGATGACCCATGTTTTAACTTGTCCTACATTTAAATAAGTCAAACATTCTGACAAGGTTTGGTGAAGATCCAATCAAAACCATGACAACTACAGCATATACAAGGTTTTCTTCAGATATGACCTAAGTTCTTCTGACCACAAATGACCCATATTTGGTATTGTCCTTAATATTATTAAGACGAACAATCTGACAACGTTTGTTGAAGATCCAATTAAAACATGACATCCAGAGCTTTAACAAGTTTTTACTTAAGATTCGACCTTTTGAGCCCAAATGACCCATGTTCAAACTCGACCAAGATATTATAAAGAAATATTCTGACAAGGTTTCTTGATGATCCAATGAAGACAGTGACTAAGAACTAAAGTGTTCACAATATTTTCCAGCAATTTGCCCTAATGACCTAGTTTTTTACCGCAGATGACCCATTATCAAACTTGATCTACATAACATTCTGACAAAGTTTCATGAAGATCCAATCAAAACTGATTTCTAGCGTTTTCACAAGGTTTTTCTTTATTTGGCCCTGGTGACCTCGTTTTTGACCACAATTGGTCCATTATCAAACGAAACAAAGAGTTTGTCAATATTAACATTCTGACCTACTTTAGCGAAAATTGAGCTAAAAATGTGGCCCCGTGTGTGTTCCCCAAGTACAAATTTGACGACGCCGGACGAAGACTGATCACAAAAGCTCAGCCTGAGCACAAGTGCTCATGTAAGCTAAAAACAGTTGCACACAGCTTATGTGCCCATTCTGGAACTTACACTAAGAGTGTGTCCTGTACCTTTGTGCTACACACCTAACCTGGGTCTTGAGTGGTGTGGTATTGGTGGAACTCATAATGTGATATTTTAAAGCCACTGTCAACTGAAGTGTTAACCCATTACTACATAGACATATAACTCTATAGGGTGTTGGAAAACTGCAAATAAATAAGGATTTGATATTCAAACGAATGAATCAATCCTTGATGGGTCACAGCAACACTAAATCTTGTGTCTGCATTCATTTAATTCAATGTATTGTGAACTATTTATTAAAGAAAATATCAGGATACATTGATGTTGTACTGCAGAATGTATATTCCCGAGGCTGTATCGCAATATATCAGTATACCGGCATATTATTGCACAACTAGAGTGTGGTATACAGTCTCATAGAGGTTAACTTATTTCTAAATCCTTCCGTTCAATAACAAAGAGGCCTAGATATCCAGACAGACAGATGCACAGACCATCTAAAATACACTGAACCACCGTTATGACAACTAAATCTAGTAACAGCAAGCAGGCTGGACCAAAAAGAAAGCAATATTAATTTTAAGGTGAATGCCTTATCTTCTATCATTTAGACAAAACACATACATTGTTATTATTTCTGTCATAATCATTGCGTATAGTCTTTTATATGGAATATATGAAATATATGAGTCTAGCAAAACATGCTACAAACAAAACACAGTTCTACTTACTATTAATACCTCCTCTTTTCCGTGACAATTTCTGCAGCAATACTAAAAATGATTTATCAGGTGTGGAACCCATGGTCTTAAGTCCTTATTTCGGGTTTCAGCTGCCACCTTCAAGTATACAACAGACAAGAAACCAGTTAGCAAAACTTCTATGTTCATAAGTGTTTCATTGATTCAATCAATTTTCCATCCGTTATCTATCTACATGTAATGTATTACTTTCTTAGCAAATTTGTATTTCAATTTTATTCCTTGAAAATTCACCCTTTCTTAACTGGAAACCTGACTGTTTCACTAACTTCAACTATCGGTATAGCAATCTATTGTTATACAGTATCTCCATACAATAACATGTACTTACAGATCCAAGTTTCTTCCCAAAGTTTTTGGCACCATGCCATGTGTCGTAACTATGAACCACAGCAGGATATTCTTTCCCTATGTAAAAGAATACATTGTGATAGATTTTGTATTAAATGCAAACATGTTTTATAATTCTAATTATTTTAATGTGTATGAACAAGTGAATGATGAAACAACTAAATAAACCAAATAGCAAACCAAAATTAGCAATTTCGTAAATCATTCTCAATTATAATACACTATATGAATGAATATGAGATTTACTTTCTGAATAATTCCCAAGAACAGTGCAATTTTGACCATTTCATTTGATGAAACATGAAGTCATATATAAGGGCTGAAGAATAAAATGTACAATGCAAATTTACTTACTAATTATTGCAGCTATTGTAATACTTGCATCTGTTACTAGTTCAGCCACTATGACCCCTCTATCTAACAAAATCTTTAATGCCCTGCAAAGGCCTTCCTTCTCCATGTTGGTCGATTTCAGATTTGTCATTCTTTTATCAATTATAACGCTGGCAAGGATGTCTTTTGAATTATTTTCCATTAGAGTGTATGTACAATATTGTGCACAGTGACCAGGTGAGTCCATTCTACCATCACCTGTAAATCAAATAAACAAGACTATACTAAATTACAACACTTAGGACAGTAAAATAATTACATTAATAAATATATAGAAACATTTCATAAATCTTTTTTCTTCAAATAAAAAAAAATCGGAAGTGAACCATGTACCAGTATTTTAAATATATCCTCCATTGACGACTTGTGAATGTTTTGTATTAAACATTTTATATGCTTAGTGTATTCTGTTTTATCATTATCCACCATTATCCTTCATACGTTTAAACCTGCTGATGAAAACCACTACTGACAAGGCACTGGCTAGTTCAATAAGTAGTTGAAACGTGCTAGTGAAGCCACACTGTTTATTAGGGTTTCGGCCTCATAAATATATATACATTTGTATATAAAATGTTAAAAAAATATCCGAGTCAAGTAAATTAATAATGAAAAATAATCAACATTCCATAGTCATATAATTATATATATATATATATAATGAAAAATAACTAACATTCCATCGGTATTATCATATATTTCAAATGCCGACCGTCAGTCGGAATGTTAGTTATTTTTCATTATTAATTTGCTTGACTCAGATATATTTTTTTAACATTTTATATAAATATATATATCTGGTCAGCCTCATTGTAGAAAAAAAGAATACCACATCAGTTAAAATTCTAGAATAAAGGTCAATTACCAATAACAGCTATTTCTTTGCCAAAATATTTACCAATATTTTGCTGAGTCATATCAGTAAATTTGCCATTGATGACTGGACAACTGTGTTTCGTTTGAATCTTGAAGTGCGAGGACCTTGAAATCAAGCCTAGACCCAGGAAGTTGAACAATAACTTGATTTTTTCATAGTTGTTTCCACTGACAAGAATAGCTGATGACAGAAGAATATCACCAGCTCTCATTCTACGTAGGACTGGCTGAGAATCCCACTTCTTCACTTCATGTCCCTCACTACAAACCTGTGAACAAAATCAGTTTTTACATCAAATAAAAAATCCACTGTTAAATTTCTCATGTGCATAATGTGCAATTACATAGAGAAAAAAGAAGTTGAAACAATGATCAGTATGAAAACTTGTAAAAATGTACAAGCTCATCATTCAAAGTTTTTAGTTATGTCCTTGTACTCACCCATATAATTCGGACTGCACTTCCTACATACTTGGTCTTCATAGTAACAGTGCCAGAACAGCCTTTCACACAGCAGACAGAGCTAACTTTTATATGAGCTAACTGGAGAAGGTTTTCTTCAAAGCAGATACTTTTCTTTTCGGTCACCAGATTTCTAGGTGATACTGTTGTTGTTCCACTTTCCTCATCAGACTGCACTTCCTCATCCTGCATATCATCTTCTTGGAGATACAAAACTCTGTTGGCAGCTTCCACCACAGGAACATTTTCATCATCTAACGGATCACTGCAGAAAGTATAAACATACTAAATAAATCCTTACAAACACAACACGGTTGGAGTGAAAAATGTATATTTTCTCACCACGGAATAAATGAATGGCTTTCTGTTATACTTGTATTTCATGAATATTTACATGTTGAAATACACATACCGCAGGGTCATTTCTAACACAAAGTCATCTGTGTCATCATAGTCTGACTGTTCATCTTCTTCATCTGACCATTCACTCTCTTGATGATAACTCTCATCTTGGTGTTCTTCATCAGTAATGATGTCATAGGATATTCTGGAAATTTATTATTCAAAATATTATGATTCTTACAACAATTCATGGTGGATAGTAACAATTACATAATATGTATTGTTTTCTGTTTTATCAACTAAAATGTGGAGAGTTTGCAAGTGTACTCTATCATGCATTATTAAACTCAGATATATAAAATGCAAGTAACAGAATTATCTTAGTGTCACATGTTATGAATATTACATAAATACATACTCCAGGAAAGAATGGTCTGTTTTTCTTGCTTTCTCTAAGTACTTGGTCACAAGACTGTCGTCTGATTTATCAGTTTCAGACCTGTAAATGATCATATTTTGAGAAAGACAAAACATATCTTTATTCAGACTCACACGTGTGTTGCATTGAAGCAGTGGGAGTCCTTAACAGCCTGAGGGACCATGTATTGAATCATAATTCATATTACACATGTATGCATTGATCAAAGTTTGTTGATTTCAGTTCTTGAAGTAATTACAATGTACCTACGAAGTGTACCCTTTACTTTGATTCACAGTGTAGACACAGACAGTGTGCTTAATGTACAGAAGTGTCTCTGAAGAAATTCTTCGGCAGACAGTGAACAAATTTAGTTAACTACTGGAATTATACTGCATGTTGCATGATAAAAGATTACAACCTCACCCATGGCCTCCATTAGAATCTGAAATATCAGAAACAGGGAACGATGGACCAGCTACTTCTCCTTGAACAACTGCAGGGGTAGAATGTACCACAAGGCCTTCAATCTTTGACTTTGTTGGTGTTTCTTCAATGACTAAACTTTCTTCCACAGAAACCTTCCTTTGCTGAGCATGCCCTCTGAATGTCCTGCATAGTCATCGAAACGGGAATAATTACTTAGTATATTGCACAATACCAACAATTAGAACACAGCAAAATAATAACTTACAAAAGGCTTTTGATTCGAATAGGTTACCCTCACATGACTTCCAAATAAGTATCGATTTTCATTGATGTATTTATTCCCCGTTGGCGCCCCTTTCAATATTTCGACCCAACGCGATTGTGTTTTACTTTTAAACTGGGGATTACCGTGTGTATTAAGGCATTTGAATAACAGAATATCGATCATATAATTTGATTCTAACAATATAAATGCTCTAGAACAAATGATACATCACACAATAGATCGAAAATCCAAACTGAAAGTTACCTACCACGCTTGAATAAGTCGCATCGCAAAATCATCGTGAGTGCTGGCATTTAACTCAGTTTTGTAACGAATCCATTCCGTCCACGTACTATCAGACAATCTTATAACATGTCGAGACTGTCCATATTCACGCAACGTTTCTTTTCGTCTTTCTTTTGCCCGTATTTTAGCTCCTGGACTAAGACGGGACAGACGCGGCTTTTTCTTGTCCGCCATGTTTGTTTAGGTACAGTTTAGTTCAAGTTGTCACGTGACCGAGGTGACACTACCTAATTTGCATATACTTAGGATGCTCCATCCAGCTAGTAATACCGTTGGTGTTTTCCAACTATTTCTTAGAGTAGTAGTGGGTTTAAACTGTTTGAAAAACTGGACCAGCCCTTTGAAGAATGACTTTAACACATACAAGCTTATAATATTTTTGCCTATATAAGTTTATTGGAAGTGAAACGGGATCTTTAAGAAACAAATTGTTTACCTCTCTCAGTTAAAAAAGTCCAAATTCCAAATACAAAATGTTTCTTACAAGTAAATAAAACTTTTAAAGTATCGGTTGCGCAGCTTTAGCTTTTACTTCCGTCTCAAATATATGGAATATAATAGGTCAGGTAAAACACCTCTAAATGTTTATCAGATTTGACATAGGGGTCCTTATGAAGTGAAAATGATTTTTCCTCAAACATTTTTTATGATGTGCAATTTTTTGCAGGTTCATTCCATATCTAGGGGTCCATACAGATCATACAGTTCGAAAAGTGTATCTGAAGCTTACAATGCTTCAGAGAATGTAAAATGTCCATTAGAGGTGCATCCAGGTATTATGATGTACGTGCCAGTAACTACCCTTATATATAGAGTCAATGGAAGAATTTGTGTGGACGTTATAAAATCTGGCAATTTATCAATTTTTTCTTTGGAGCAAGAATCCCCACTTTCACAACTTCTTATGACAGAGGCATGGCAGAGGTAGGATATGGATATAGTAGGACAGAAACTATTAACCTTGCCACTGACATTGCCATACATCTTGGCATACGTGACAAAAATAACATCCGGTAGGTCTAAAACCGTAACACTTATTGGTTGTCGTAATGGTGTTTGCCAGCAAGTACCACCCTATTTTGTATTCCCTGGAGAAAGAATACTGCCAAGACTACTAAAAGGGTCTTCTGCAGGCGTTGATTGCACTGTCTCTTCTTCTGGATGGTCTTATTCAGACATTTTCTCACACTACATGAAAAAACATATTTTTAAATAACTACCGGTTAGAGGTTCGGACACATACATACTTATACTTTATGATGGACACAAAAAACATGCCTCTCTTAGTTTGATAGAGTGGGCTAAGCTGAGCAATATCATTCCCTTTGTTTTACCCCCCCCCACCGTAGTCACATTTTACAGCGTCTTGATGCAGGATGCTTTGGTCAGAAATTGTTCAGGCCTTCAAAGTTAGAAATACGCTTAGTAAGGTAGTTGTGAGTAAGGCTATCACTGACACTATAACAGAGAAAATAAAAGAACATATAAATAAACAAACTACTAACAAAAAAGTAACCAATCCAGTCTCTAAAAGTAAAAACCATGTCCCACAACAAAGCACTTCTGGTACATCGAATTCAAAGAAGACTACAAAACATGTTTCATCAGAATCATCTGAATCTGAGAATTCAGATGTAGAAGAATCTGAAAAAATGCATTATTTGCAAGAAATATCAAGCTACAGATCTTGATAAATACCCGATTCTGGTGATTGTAAAATGGGGACGATGCGATGGGTGTGATGGTTGGGTGCATTTATCATTTTGCACCCCAGTAAGGGTTCTCAGAAGAGGAGATCCTTTCTACTGCCCTATGTGTACGCATGAGCAGTAGACTTACAAAAGTGTTGTATTGTAAATATGTTATGACAGTTAATGTTTGTGTTTAAAAAAGAACACTTATTTAACATACTTACGAAACTTTTTATGACTTTTGGTACCCCTGATATTCCTTGAACAATATATTTAGTGGTGTTTAACCTTATGTTCGAAAAATGGTTAAATTTTTCCTGGAATACGGTAAGTACGTCATCAATTCTAAAATAACTACGCATTTTGATTGGTCAATGGAGGGAGTTTACACTTCGATAAAATCCTTTTCAATCGGAAACCTTTTGTTTCTGTTCTTCGTCGACGGACTATTTTGACATAATTATGTGTACTGTAAAAGATAAAACAACCGATTACAGATTCAGTTATTCAATGTGTAATATGAGGTCAGAGGGAGTTAATCCTTCAATAACTGACCAGAAATGAACGCTTAATGCTACAACAAACCACACTACTTCACTATTTACATTCCTATCTGATGACGTCATATAATGACGTCATCAAGTGATAACTAGTATACGATTTTACCAGCTAAAGAGTTTTAACGGTTCATGTCCGACATTTGTAAGAACTGAATAAAACAATTGAATTAGATTGGAAATTAAATGATTAGACTTTCATTTTTGGTCGTATATCGAAGTGTAAACTCCCTCAGACATTATAACACACATTTCGCACAAAGCCCTTCGGGCTTTATTCAATATGTTATGAGGTCTGAGGGAGTTTACACATCGATAAACGACCAAAAATGAAAGTTTAATCCTTTTATTTCCAATTTCCAATGATTACATTATTTAAAGTTTTATCAAGTTTTGTTTTAATATAACCTTACGACGTGTAATGTTTAGCATGAGCGACAATATGAAAGAACGATTTTCGAGCATCTTTTCCTCTGAAATTTATTATTGGCCAAAACAAGCTTAAGTGTCCGAAAAAAGGTTGTACCGGGATATTGCGATTTTATGTTCCAAGAAAAAGACGAATAATACATAGAGACATTAACCAATCAAAGAACGTAAATAAAAAAAATATACAAGTACGGAAGTTATCATGTACTAGCATAGAAAATGTATGCAAAATTGTAATTTGATATCAATCATCATATTGTGTACAAGTACTCGTCCTGAATATATGTTCATGGTTTACGTGATTAATAGGGTAAGAAGTGATAACAATACTAATAATCATATAAAACGACGTTTACTGTGGTGCCACTTTGGTCTGTCTTTAATTGTATCAAGTCGTTTGGCAACTTATTTCACATCAATCCATCATAGATTTATGTACATTAATACAAGTGTTTCATTATGACAATGTTTGTTTTCCGTCGAATTGTCTGGTAAAGTGCATTTTTGTTTGCTATGTGTAATATTAATAATGTAATCATAATGTAGTGACGTGTTGAACCTACCTGTTAGATTGATTTTTGATGAACATTGTCTATTATTATTGTTTTTTTATAAAATAAGTAATAAATATGCTTTTTCTTCTGATGGTTTCTCAGTGAGTGATGTCTTAAACTGCCTATATGATTTCTGTCTTATTTAACAACTGATAGTTTAATCATGAGCATGGCTGTATAATAACATTAAATATGTTTATGCTTGTACATCGGAAATATATGACTGGCGAAATGAAATTGTATATAGAACAGTATAGTGTATGAGACTTGTGAGGTTACTAGGGTTTATATAGGTTAATCGTTTATCAAGTGTACCATTGTGTGGATTAGCTTCCAGTTAGTTTAATCAAGCACACGCATTTAAATTAAAGAACATACAAAATTATCATGAATATCTCAAGTATTCATTCACAGTTGGCATCTTTGTGCAGATAGTTTCTATGATTTTATTATCAAAACGTGTGTTGAAGTTATAATTAAGCAACCTACTGAATTAATATGAGTTACACACCTATCTTTTTTTGGTTTACTATATACTAGTAGTATACTTAGGTCTTAACATTTATTTGTATAATATACCCTATATATTAACATGTTTTGATGTGTTAAAAGTTTCTTTCATTCAATTTCAGGCTTCGTCCGTAAGTATTTACATTTGTCTTACCTCCTGAAAGTTTCCTGTATCTTAATTGACCGATGAACTAAACACGTTCAATGAGGATTCTTATTTTCTATTCTAATGCATTAGACAGATGTAAAATAAGGAGGACAAACGGAATAGTATGTGGTCTTACAGGCACGCAAAAATAACGGTTATGCCATGTATACAACGCTTGTACATTAATCATTTAGGATGCCCCCACTATATCTTCATAATGTAAAAAATCGGTATTTTCAACGTTCTATCTCACAAGTATAAAGTATCATATCTTACACTATATATGTAAATAAGTGCATGTACAGCTCTAGATCGCCGAATTCTATAGGTAAGTAAACCATAATTTATCATGATTTACATAGTTAGAGAAAGTAAGCGAATATTTACTGACGCTCATGAATCAGCTACTTACCACCGATTTTACAACTGTCATATTTGATTATATTCGAGCAATGTAGTGCTCGTATAATGACGAAATGTATCGTTTAATTAACTCCATGAAGCCATGTAAATGGACAAACTGAACAATGTATGCCCATGCATGTGGATATAAACTACATTTTAATGTAAATTTCCTCCTGACAAATCATTTTTATTTTGATTACCTCCCACTTACTAGTTATAAATGTATCACAATATTATACAACACTGCAATACAATGTTTACTAAACCATAAGTTACATTAAACATTATTCAAAATTCCAAACACAATACAAAAGCCATCAAGCAGAACATGAACGTATATTATTCCAACATGATACTAAGGTAGAATATACTACTTGATATTATAATAGCAATACATTTAATACCAATAAAACTGTATTATACCTTCCAGTACAACATTTAGTTGATGCGTCAGCATTTGCCGCGTGTGATTTACGATAACAAATGAAAAATGACAAATAAATGTATAAGTCTTCAGAACAGCAGGCGGATTACCGCATGTGTATAAATATTCGTATATGGAAATAACTTGCACTTTTAGAAGTTATTTGTCGTGTCAATAGGATTTGAGATAGTTCATATTCCGCATAGCATTTAACATGTATCAAATGATTGTAGAAATGCTTATTATGACATAGTAAAACTTTTGGGGTTTTAACACAGAGGAGTAATGTTCTCGGACAACTCAGTCAAGTTTGCATTGAAATGTATAAAGTGCAAATGTAAAATTGCGTGTAGTATAAGGCGTTCAATGTTTAATCAACTGACGGATCTGTAACAATACATGGAGGTTCTTAAGCCACATGTTATCTGAATACTTGATTCCTTCTTTCTATGAATACACCTATCACATCAGGCATATAACAATCCAAACTAAATGTGTCATTACAATTGATCACAACAAGTTAATACTCATATACATAATCATGACAACAAAAATGATACTAAGTTTGTATGCTTAGCGGTTTACTTATATATGACTAACACTTACAAGTCTATGAGACAAATTTCTGGCTGTTCCTAATTACACCACCTCTACTTCATTCATACCGTGCTTAATAAACAAGTACTATATAATTCGTGAAATACGTGGGATTCTCCAAGATGCGTGGACATTTGTAATATCTTTTGAACGGCCACGTTCAGTGTGATGAAACATCGAATTAGCTATATTTATGTGTTTTTATTGGATGTTATATCCATTTATTTATGTAGATATTGTTAGAAAGCAAGACGCCGCTATAGATACGACGCACAGAATGACGTAATATGGAAAAATTAAAATTACACGATAATTCATTTTTGTATGATTTATTAATGACACCAATACAGACTTTCTATCGGATACGACAAACAAGATTTGGAAAGGCAATTTCGCGTTAACTAGTGTTTAAATGGCATAAAAGGTCCAGTGAGGGCCGTGTAGATTTTAAAGACGTTACTGGTTATGGGTGGAAAATCATTTGACCGCAATCAAATGACGTCGTTAATGAGTGTCGAGATGCTGACAGACCTCAAACTATCAAAGAAATTGTGAATTTGATCGGCTGGGGTTATGAAACATTATGGCGCATCCTTCATTGAACATATGTACTGACACACACCTTGAGTTTTCACTGATGGAGCTCAAGACAGTTTCACATTCCGTCTACTCACCAAATATGCCTGCCGTGGATTTCCCGATAATTCCGGGGTAGCTTAGTCACTCAACTGATGGGTCGCATAATCTAAAGTGTTAATGTAACAATAATTTTAAAACAAAACAATGAAACTATATCTTCGTTGATAAAACAGATAATTAATAATATTTCAATAAATAAGTATTAGTACATGGTAAATAAATATGTCGATAGTTTTTTTTATAAATCAATAGTAGTAATATCAATTAATTTAGAGGTTACTAGAAACAGTGACTCAACATGTGGTGTTGACGCTAATAACGTTACGTTATTCTGACGTTGACGTCGGAATATTTCGGAGTGCTCTACAGTCGCCGAGATGTGCTTATGACAATTCCTGTATTTTAATGATGAATGCAGCTATAATCATGAAAATGTCTGCGTTTATTTATAACATTTTTTCTTAATGTTGCATAAATTTCGACTAGATATCTGAAATAGACCCTACACAATAAAGAAAGTTCACGTAATTTTGGATAACCAACGGTATTTCTCATTATCTAAGGGAGTGTACAGCACAGCGAGACTTCATTTCAAAGTTATACACATGACACTTAAGATGTATGACACTTTATTATATTAAGGATGATCGCTCGTGAGCTTTTGTGATACAAAGCAGTCTAGCTAAATGAAGTAAAATTTCAAGATGAAATTATTGTATTTGTTATCATCTAATGTAGTCAATAATGTTATTTAAATGCATAAATAATTTCAAAGTGGCATTTTCTTCATCTCGAATTTTACTGCTTTTACGACATCCGACCAGATTACGACAGTCAATTCAGTTCGTCTGTATATATACAACAACAATATGCCGTTCAGTATTTATCATTTAAAGGTTGTTAAATTTTGTATGAATACATTTATATAACCTGGTATGCAAATATATTGTTTCACCAAAGTTCTCAAAAAATGTAAAAAAACTGTTTTTATTTCTTTTTAACGTTCATCTTGAATTAGTTGCTGTTGTAAAACGATGGGTGGGGTAAGTTTTCATCAAGTTTAACATTATAAACACATATCCGTTGAAGAAATATTCATCCAAAATTCAAGCAAATCCATCAAATATTGTTTCTGATTTTGCATATGCGGTTATTTATTTCTTATATGAGCATGGACATGTACTTTTCGTGTCATATTTTTAATTGGTGTTTAACCTTCTTCAGCATAAAACCTCCGCCGGTTTGTTTTTGCCGCGCCGGTATTTGGCAAATACAGCCCCCACTTTTACGCGCTTTTGAGCAACAAAAACATTATTAAAGTGTAGCATTTAGTTCCTTATTAAAAAGTTGTAAGTCCCATGTTTCTATCTTTACTAGTTTTCTTGAAAAATGCAAAGAAAAACTGTCTTTGCCATGGCAAAATTTTTTTTAATATCTAAAGAAACACTATGTAGTGGTGTGTATGTATCATAATTAACACAATTATTATGGTTTTGATCAATAAATAGGGTGTGTAATATTTGGGAACTGAATAATTGAATGCTATTTCATTAAATGAATGAATTAATTAATGGTATTTTATGTCTATATATGATCGAGAACTTTGAGGGGGCGCACGCTATCTCCCCCCGTTCCTTGAACCGCTATTGCACAGTGTTATATTATCGTTTTGTAAGCTATGTCACATGTTTCGAATATAATCCTTCAGGGAAGTTCTATCTGACTGATAGCCTGGACAATTCCAAATTTAAGGATTTCTCCAACCAGTCATTTTAAATATCCAACCACTTTACCAGTAGGGAACTATTGCGAGCAGCACAAGTGACTTGTTTGTTCATTATTTAAACCAACAATACTCCTTTTCCTCGGAATACAGCATTTAACCCCATATGAACAGAGACAACATCTAAATATCAAATGATCTGGGCATGTACACAGTCTTTACGCTAACCCAGTTACAGCCGGAACCTTAGATAATGTCTATTTAAGCTAGTAAACTTTAACACAATGGTCTATTCCGGCTAATTGTAAATTGTCTATTGTAAATTTTCGATAATCCATTAACAGCTGCTTTAATGAAATCAGTCCAAACACTGTGTACATGACAGGCCAACAAACCCACAGGCATTGGCGAATAGCCTATTGCTTCGATTCATACATGCATATGTTCTTGTCATGTCTTTATATTTAAACAAAAATTATCAGGAATAAAAAAATAATTAATTTTATCCTACATCAGACAATTTGGGATTTTTATTCTGGAAAAGCAACTGCTACTCAGAATACAGCTTCTAATTTTAGAACAGGAGATACACTTGAATTGAATAGAGTTTCGCAGGGAGCTGTATACAAAAGCTTTTTGCAGATACAGCTCTCCAGGGAGCTATATTTGAAAGGATCCCTGTAGGGGCTGTCAGTTATCGGATCTAATGAAGTCCAATATATAATCTAGTTCTCTCTGCAGCTGAACTTTTTACAACTTATGCAGAAAGTAATTTTGTTTCTGTCTTAGCTGTCAGTGATTTGGTAAATATGAGACTCTTTAAACATATACATTTGTGTATAAGTGGTACTAGATAACGGTGAAGCTAAATTTAGAATGTGAATTTAGAGTGTATATAACGGATATTTTAAGATACACCGTTATTTGGACAACACCGGTAAATGGGGTACTGACTATATACGATCCCTCTTTAATGAACTTAAAATAAGTTAATATTTAAGTTACAAATAAAGTTAACTTAGCTGAGATCAAATACAGTAACACAATCATAACAAGACTTTTAAAAGGATAATTGACATTCTACAGAGCTATTTTCCTTCTATAACAGGCGCTTTTAAAGACATTGAACAGCTACTATATAAGTGACCCCCCAAAAAAAAATCCACATGTGGTCTAATCTCTTAATTGTTTTATTGCCCCTAATCAGATAAAACCAGTCTGGTCACGGTCTGTAGACTTGACACCTAGTCAAAAAGTGGAGTAATAAATGTTATTGATATGCAGTGATAATAAGTTTATGACTAAATTGCTTTTGTTTTTATAAGCATAGAGTAACATATTATGTAAACAGGTGCTAGTCTATCAATGACCCTGTCTGTTTTATTACCCCCTACTGTGGAATTAGGGGACTTTCTGGTCCATAAGTCACATGCCTCGCATTCCTGTTTCAATGTCTTTAACAGGCGTCTTCCCCTCAGGATAATCCTTTAAAATCATGCAGTTTTCCCCTAAAATTTAGTTTACATCCAAGTTTTTCTTCCCCTTTTGCAAAAAATATGAGTTATTCTTTCCCAAATTTGAGGAAAATGTCACTTTCCTATCTGTGAAAAAAGCCCTGCACTACAATATTGTAATACACTGAGTGCATTACAGATTAATGTAAAATTCACTTACAAGTAAATACTCCTGTTTAGTATTTAGAAGTTATGTAGAATTATTCTGACAGTTCCACACGAATCTTACCGTTGAACCCTTTTAAATTTACAGCCCAACGGATTGACTACGTGTGTCACGCCAGAGATTATCATTATTTTACTTCATTCTTAAAAATCCCATCCTTATGTCCTCAGTTTGCGACTTGAATACTTTTCGACAATGCATATTATTGATGTGGTCAATATCTCTAGGTTGTCGTTTTTATGCCTGTCAAAACTTATCTTTTTCAGAACTGATTTCGCCCGGTAATCCCTTTAATGGTGTGCACTGTCAACAGAAATTCACATTATTCCTCAACTTAATATTTACATTAGTAAACAGCAACCATCTTGCGTGCACTATGCGACAGTTATTGGTCCATTCTCACACAACTTGGACAATTGGGTAAAAAAAAACTCATTTCCTTAGCATCATATCAGGATACATATAAACTACTGATTTCCAAAGTTTTACCAGCAACATATTAACAGTTTTCGAGATTCGGATGTTTAATTGGTCTTGTTGCTGTATTTTTTACTGCATTTTTAAACAGTACCCATGATAGTTCGATGTTATATAATTATGAATTGGTATAACTTTTGTACAAGTAACCAATAAATATCTGTGCAAAATAGGATAAAATATGATAAAAGCTCGCGATTTCCCCCCTTGAGTGAGGAATACTTGGATTATGTCATGCTTTTTGAAAATATATTAATAATTTTTACTTCATTTTTGAAAAACTTTGTATTAAGTTGTGAAATAAAAGCACTTTAAAGAAGATAAATGTATTTGAACTATTTAATCGAAACAAGTATATGCTTACGATGGTGAAAGCGAATATATTACTCGTCAGACAAACTCATTGAACTTATCACACGAATGAAATGTTGTCCCGTTGATTATTCAAGAGTTGTCCCGTAGATTATAATTCTTTGCGAATTGGACTTCGCCATAATGCAAATACCAATATGCATGGTTGCGAATATAATAGTATATGCATCAATTCGATAACTAACCAACATGGCTGAAAATTCATAGATTTGTTGTACGTAATCAACGGGACAACTCTTGAATAATCAACGGGACAACTGCATTTCTCCGTTCCACTTAAACGTGTCATCAGTTTTGCTCGATATGTTACGGGGATACTAAACGCAAGACACTGCAAAATACTTATATACATCTTTTTTATACTTTAAGTGCAGTTTGTATTAATATTGAACAATTATATTTTACAAAGATGTAAATACTGACCTACATCGAATATGATTGCGTGCTAAATGCACTCTACACATCTAATCAGACATTATTACACCAAATTTACTTGTGTATTTGAATTCTGCATGCTGTCCGAACATATTTAGAAATTAATAAATGTACATAAATACTAAACAAATTGTTACTGTTATTATCAAAATGTTAGTCCAATAAAAAATCAACGGGACAATCACTACGTAATCAACGAGGCCTTCATTACATAGCACAGAAAACGTCTATGAGACTTTATAAAATAGGGCAGTGGCTTGAAAACGGTATATTAATAAGTCAACAAGCAAAATCAGTAACAGCTTATAAATTATAAGCTATTCACCACTTTAGACGATATCAACCCTTGCTCGCCTCAAAAACGAAGTTTAGGCGGATGTGTTTTTACCCGTTTTTTTCTGAAATCGATAGCAGACGACAATTATAAACATATGGTTGACGTTTTGAAGCATATATGAGCCCAAATGTATATTATAGCGGCACGAATGTGCAAGATTTAGTCCTATCCTGACAGTGTGTGTCCCGTTGCTTACGTCCCGTTGCTTATGTTAATTTAAAATTTCTAGATTCTAACACAGCAAAATCGAATATTTTTTACACGTATGAAGAAAAGTTTCTGCAATACCTTGGTGGGGAATATAGCTCGTCATGTTAAGCTTTTATACCATCTTTATATGCAATGATATGCATTTCAATTCAGTTTTTGCTACGGACTCGTTGATTATTGCATCAAAATTACGGTAGTAAATTCGGATTTCATGACCTATCCTTTGTTCTCGTATAATACGTAGATATAAATTGATACCAACATTCATTTTATTACATTTTACGAATTCAAAAAGCACATTAACTATGTCAAAAGTTATTCTTTTGTACATTAAGACTTGAGTGTTAAATGTTGTCCCGTTGATTTCGATAATTTGGAGACACGACCCAAAATGTGTGCATTTTCGTTAATTGATAGATTTTTAAAAAACAAATAGTTCAGCTGGCTGGCACTCATTACTAACTACGAAATATATTCGGTACTGTGCTGGATTTATGTCGTAGCTGTTTTACAGGATGGATTTTATTTTGTATTATGTACCTGGAGACACAGCATTTTAGACGCACCTGCATAACTATTCCTTCTTAATATAGACCAAAACAGCTATTTATTCACCAAAATGTAAGCTCATTTTTAAGTATTTATATTAATTGTTCACACGAAACAAAGTGTTAACTTTTTTTCCTTTTCATTGAAAATCGTCATCATTTTCTTTACTGAGGACATCAATTGTCCAAGTTGTGTGAGAATGGGCCTATTACGCGGCCGTCATTCTAAAATACACGGCCAGCGCTTTTTTAAGTAAAAATATTGTTGAGTAATTCAAACATTTTTAGAAGAAGAAAAGGTCAATAGGAGGGTATCGTTATATATTTTATCGATACCATTCATGTTTTAACTAGAGATAATGAATACATTAAACTTATATCAATTCAAATTTCTCAGTAAGAACACGTGCTGTCACTAAAATTATACGAAGACGGCCTCACTATTTAAAGACATAAGATCGACACAGAGCCTTAATGTACATTTAAACACTGCTTTAAATTGCAGTTTAAATCAGTCAGTGATTCATATTATTTTACCATTTTCACACATTTCGGACACACACCACACACCTCCATTTCACTGATGCAGCGTCAATAAAAAGGGTTATAATATATTTGACATTTTCCTTTTGAAAAAGTTTCAAAATAGATGATAGATTTTGTATTCCGGAATAGAAATGAATAACTCTGATAACAACAGCACAAATTTAAGTATTAATAGCCTAATATTAGTATCGTGCTATTCCTGTCGCTCTTATTTTTGTTGTCTCGAAAAAACATGATAACTGTTTTTAATTTAGAAAAACTTCTAACGTTACTTAACATGATAGATCATTGTTTGTAGTAAATAAAAAAACATCAGCATTATTCAGTCATTATTGTAAGTACACATAGGCCGAAGTGTACCTATAAAAGTGCGTACTCTATATATATATATATCCATAAACGAAACAAACGTTTATAAAATTTATTTTTTAATTTTCTGAAAGCTTATTATGTAAACATTTGCTGCTGAGTTTTACAATCGCCAATTTTGACTAATAGCTTTATTACACTAGCTCCTGCTGCCATTCAATATATATATATATTTATTTACTCGTACCATTTTTTCAGGACGATTACTTTTCTAGTGGATATAGCAAAGATTAACTGAGAAAATATATATCTAGCCGATGTCACATGTTTAAAACTTTCAGAAAACGGTATACAACAAATTTGACAAATCCTTTAATTACTTTTTATGTTTCAATAAAAGGTTTATTAGATCATTACCGAAATAATTGCTAATATCAAGGACTTATATACATACATATATGTATATATAAGTCCTTGCTAATATTAAGTATTTTGTTCGAAAATTAAACGCGAGTTACAGGCCAGGTGTAAATATTTCTTACGAGTTAAGTCTATAGTATTGTCAAACATCATGTTTAATTTCATTAATCATTGTTTATAAGACTTTTTTCCCAAACAAATGATAAGCGAAATTCACAATCCGGCGAAACCCGTCTCCGTGGTAGCTGACTTCAAATCACTGTAACTTCTCACTGATAGAGGGTCGTGGTTTCGAGTCCCGCTACCGACCATGACTCTTTATGTGAGAAATTAGGCAGTTGCTTACGGAGAATGGGAGTCTAGTACTGGTTCTTCCCAGGAGCGATGCTTAGGTGAAATGTCCGCTTCATATGACTCTGACTGTTGAAAAGGTAAAACTCGATTTGTATGATGAGCCTCTTAAATTTCTTCCGCAGACATGCGAGTCCTGTTTAATGTTTTTATTATTGCTTACAGAAAACCGTACCGATTAAACAATATGCTGGTCATATTGTCATTGAATGCACGGAATTCACGAGCAATATGATTAGTGAAGTATACATTTCACATTGAGAAATTTCAGCTTACGAACTTCCTGTCAGTAAACGGTACTTGAAACTACTTTTTACAAACGTCCTTATGTTGATTATGTGTCGCGCGTACCATTTTATTGATACATTTTGTGCATGTAAATATAGTGCTTGATTAAGTTAAGTTATCATGAATACCTAACTCCCATATCAAATATGAAGTCGCCTACACCTGTGCGGGTATTAATTTTTGATAACACATGCGCAATGATGCGCGTACAGTTGAAACAGGTCTTCGGTTATTACTAGTATATCTTTTTCCATTTATTTGACGAGTTCTTCCTTATAAAATCTGCTCTAGAGTGTAGATTCAACTTGAAAACACCTTTACTTAATCCAATGTTTCTGAGGCAGACTTGAATGCTTTGATGACAAGCAAAGATTCAAAGAGCATAAAAAGCTGTTCCGTGATACACATATAAAATTAAGTGTCATTTTGTACGGTCGCTAATTGCAACTTCACATTTTTCTTGACCCACGTCTCACTTTGATTAATATTAACAGTTCAATAAACTAAGCAGTATATACTTCGGCATTGTTAAGACGAATGGAAATTGTCATAATAATTGTGAAATTGTACAGTTTATGCACCCGTTCTATAGTCACATATTATTTGTGAATATTAGATTTTATTCCGTAATATGGAAGTGCATATTTAGATCAATTCAATTATTTGAAATACAATACTTGTGACCTGGTGCATGTGCATGCCACACTATATACGCACACATTCTGGAATATATATAAGAGGAATCATAACTTGCTAAATTTAATACTGATTTCAGTTGAGATAATAGATCTCGTCTCTGACGCATGGCTGACTTCATGTTATGAATAAGGTAAAGAAGGCGGGTAACAATCGTGAAACTGCGTGAAAATCTTAAACTGGTTCCCGTTGACTTGTTTGTTCCTTTGGTGCACTGCAACATTGAGCGGGAACCAGTTAATGTAAACCGTTAAATCGATCAGACACCCGATAAGACCACAGATCCAGCCAAAGACCTATACATACATGTATGTATAGGTCTTTGATCCAGCAGACGGAACGTCTTTAATAATTTGGCCATTTCTTTTGCGTCAGTAAATACATTAATAATTTCATTAGAACCTTTCTAAAATGAGTACGGTGTTTTTTTTAATGAAAGAACACATATTTTGTATTTAGTTTGAAAAGATTATATTGTAGAACACATTATTTTTTGTTGTATTCATAAAGCTTTGAAAATGTAAAAAATGTAAAAAACTTTATATAAATTATTATTCATAATTGTTTCTGTCTTGAATACAAAATGTATTTATACAAATTTACGTATCATTGATCTGTCGATTAACAGGTGTAATATTCAATTAGAATTTAGAAGGTCTTGTATTAAATTTTACATAAAATTATCTTCGAGTATTCGTGCTGTAAAACACTAATAACACCCGAATAGATAAAAATACTTGTTTAATCGTGTTTTATTTTCGTTTTAAAATGAGACAAGTTAGTAAAATAGCATTTGTTTCATAAATCCATTAGTCTTGTGCTTGCCCGCTACTCAAGCAATTCCTCTGATACATACATTTTACTGTCGATGAAGATATATGTATATTATATACAAACTAGTAAAATGCAAATCTGCAGTATATACATTTACCACCCGTGGTGTTTATTGACTATCGATCTATAAACCAGGACTATATATGAGCGACGCGGCAATTGACCCTTCTTTGGATATTTCATTGACAGGCCGGTTGACCAATCAGATAACGGCATTTCCACTGACCTTCTGAAACCGACAGTATCATGTGTGAGATCAAACCGTTCAGTTGTTAAAAGATAAGAAAAAAACTAATCGTAACCAATAACAAAAGTTCTCACTTATAATTTTCTGGTACTGCAACAAGCAATCAAATACAATGTGTCAGACCCATACATAATTTTCCTATTTTATGTACAAAAAAGCCGAGCGTCAATATTCATCGAAATAGCACCGAGATTACGTAACATTACACATTCTAAGACACGTATAGGAACATGATTTTATTTAGTAACTTATACAAAACATAGTATCTCGTTACAAACATATGTATAAATACAATAAAGTTTGGATCATGTGACATCGTAAAAATTCAAAGAGTAGAAGAAAGACAGATAATTAATGAAAAATAATAGTTAAACAATTAAAGAGGTTGAGCTATGCTTAAAATAACATGAATCAAGAAGCACGATTTAGATTTGTAAACTGCAAGTTCCTTATGAAAAAAAACAACAACACAACAAACAATTAAAAAAGCAATATATAGATTAGAATCTGGGTAATGATTTTTACCAAAAATAATGGTTACATCATGTCCACCTAGAAATATTAAGTATCGACAACGACTGACTGTTTACGTAAAGAAAATGCATGATATGTGCATTTTGCTAAATTAATTATGTCTAATTTTTCAGTAGATAGCATCAGTTGAGTGAATTTGAAGACACTTGGGCGAACATAATAGTATGGTTTTAAAAATTGCTTACGAATATTTATATATAGCAAAGTGGTAATCATCTTCGATGGCATTTGAATTACATATCAGACATATGATAAATGCTAGAGCATTGAATTATGTGAATTCATCCTGCTTATGTTGTAAGGCGAATATTCATTGATTGTGATTTATTATATTATTGTATATTAACGGTAATATGTACATTGTACCATGTATTATAGTATATACTCTCCGTGTTTGGAGGAAATAAAGATATATATATATATATACTTGTCGAAATACTATTATACCAAGATTGAAAAAATACATCTATAGCACGTTGTTTAAAAACACAATATATGGGTAGATTCTAATATAAGTGTCAATTTCGTAATTTCTGGCAACAAATACCTACTATATATATTTAATATTGGATGCAAACTGTAATTATCGCAGCTATTTTAATGATAAATGTCATTAAATATAGTTTAATCGGACACGCGGTAAGTGGTATACATAATAAATTGGTACATACCAAGTTGTGCACAGCTAATATTACAGATGATCATACAAATAAATAAATGAATAAATAAATATTCGTTGCGAAACAAACATACTGTTTATAGCTTACTTAACACCTATATATATTAAAAAGTATATCATTAGAAAATTAAAATAAAACTATACTGCAGAATCTGGACAGATTTCTACAGTTAATACATGCACAATCATACAACAAGTTTGCGTCAAAATTCTCATAATTTTTAGTAATACAAACTAATTTAATTATTGGCTATAGATTTTTTGACGTTATGCACGGTATCAATCACTTTAAATAATTGAGTAAAAAGTAACACTTAGTAAAAAACACGTCTAGATATACCTAATATAGCAGCACAAGGCTTATAAATTTGCGACAGTCATGAACAGCAGTACTGGGTAGCTATATGTAGCTCCTAGACGTAAGCGACTCCAAAAGCTGCGGGAGGTCGTAGTAGGGCTACGGGAGGTCGAATCTCTGAATGGTTTATTTGCCTTATCTGTCTTATCATGTGTGCATGTTAGATGTTGCAGTAGAAATCCATTGATTGGTACTGATGATAACTTTATGACTAATTAACATCCTGCTGATTTATATGCCAACTGATAATATAAGCAGAAGCTACGACCCGGTCTGCTTTATTAACCAGTACTGCACTGGACTGCCTGGTCAATAAATCATATACCTCGCATTTGGACTGGTTAAATCCAGGAACATTGAAAAAATCAGTAGGCCTAGGTAATTAATGCATATAAATATTCGTTAACGTAGAATTAAAGTAAACCTGACAGTTCTTGTCGGGTGTTTGTACATGTATCCTTCTGTTCATTGAAATACTTAGGATGCAAAACCTTCGCTCGTTTCCTAGCGACGTAAGTCACGTGATACCCAAAATGGCTTCTTCTTGAAGTCTCACTGTTTAGAGATCTACATATTAACAGTAATTGTAAGCTAAACAAACATAATCAAATGTGCATACTTACGTGTAAAGATCAATGAATAATAGAGGAATATTCAAACAGCAAGGATAATTAATAAAGCTAACGGATTAGGCCGTGAAAGTGCTAGGAACTTGAGAGAATAAAAACTTACTGTTACCGACTTGGATTAATGAATGGCGAGCATACAAGCTTATCGTGTATGATTGGTCAGTATACTAATCGGTCAACATATGCTTTATGATTTTGTGCTTCGCTCAATGTTGCAAACGATTAGAATTAATTACAACAGACATATTCAAATAATAAAGCAAGGGTCTCCCCTGCTATCAGGTGATTAGTCCAACTTATTAGACTGCTTTGTGACGGCGAGACATATTTCGACTTGGCTCCGTCCCGCACAGTCTAACAAAGATCTGCATATTTGTGTGCGGAAAATCCCCAATTAAAACCCGTTGGGCCCGATAACTACAATATATGTGACCAAAGTGAACCATTCCGTGGGTAGAAAACATATTTCTATACTCATATGAGTATAAATTATTTCAACATACCTTTTCTGAAAGATGCATTAATGATTTGTTTCTCCTTACTATTTCCCAACTGAAAACGAAACTGGCGTAATGGCGGTAAAATGCCGGTGTCATGGTAAACATTGCCTACTCTCAAAATAATTCCAAGTACACGTTTAAATTAGTTGGCATGTCAACGAAACGTTGGCAAGTTAATTTTCAATCAACTTTAGTTAATTCTAGGCACTCATTATAAAGATCAATATAGAATTAACTGTCCGACGGTATTTGTGTACGGAGGGGAACTGGGTGAGGCTAAAGTCCGTTCGTACCGTTTTTTTCACGCGACGTAAAATTTAAGTCTAATATTTCAAATTTGACATTTAACACAAATTTTTTAAAGCACATTCATGCAGATTATTGTTATTTGTATTGAATTAAGTAAGTTATACACGTAATTGAAGAATTTTTGGCGTAATTTGAATTTCCGCACATAAATATGCAGATGTTTGTAAGGCTGAGAGGATGGCCCTTCCGAATTCGTTCACGAATATCGGCCAACCAGAAAGCCGAATTAGTAGGGCTATCAGGTGATTACAATTTATTTTATATTTGCATCTTCTCTCAGCATAATTTAAAATTGATTGGAGCATTTTTATATAGGCTTTGTTATTTGAATGTGTCCAGGAGGGCCTATCTGATAACTATTTAGTCTGAACTTATTTGTGGCAATGAGACACTTTCTCAATTTGGCCTGTCTGCTGCAGTACAACAAAGAACAAAGTATCTTTGTGCACTCAAAATCCTCAGTTAAAAGCTGTTGGGTATGATAACTTACTTAATAATTTTACATTGTAGCAGTCTGGTATATTAATCATCGATCCACTGGGATATTTACCAGCACGAATAGCTCAGTAGACTTTAGAGCATCTGACTTGCAAGCTGGGGGTCACAGTTTTGAGCCCCACATCGGGTACTTTATCATAGAGCTAGGGTGAAGTAAAGGCTGGGTTAGTTGAGTCTGTTGTTGTCGCAATGAGTTACTTAGAATAAAAAGGAAGTAGGATTGTAGCATCAATTTTTTGTCGTATATTATATTCATATTATATTCATATAATATTCATAAATTGGCTAAGATATTCACCAGCCCGATGAGCTCCGTTGGTAGGGCATCCGACTTGCATGCAGATGCATTTCAGTTTACAACTGTTGTATAAATATAGGTGAAGATGTAGTTAGTATACATGTATATCTATAAGTTATTCATCATATTTCATCTATGCCTAAGTACACCATTATGTTTTGCTTTTCAAAAGTAACCAACAAATAAACTTTTGCTATTCAAAAGTTTATCTACATGCATGAATACTGCTTTTTGTATTGAATATTGAGAAATTTCATTATGTTAATGTTCTATTATGAGTATTCATAGATAATTGGTACATGTGTATGAATATTTCGGGGAATCCCACTATGTCTAAATGCACCTGAATGTTGCTAAAAAAGTTATAGACAATAAACCTTTTGCTGTCTTATTTAAATGTGTATACATATAAATAGAATACTGTTTTTGTGCTGAATGTCTGGAAAATCTCAAAATCATAATGTAAACAGGTTAATTTACTATTGATAAATAATTTTAAAAGATTTGGTCATTTGCGAATATCAAAACGCTGATTTTTTTGCGATATCGCTAGACAATATCAATAACACAATATTTTTTCATCATACCACTATATTGGATTTACCTTAAATAAGTGGACTTTAAATAAGTCCAAACATAGTCTTGAAATATAATTCATGTCTAAAAACTGGTCAAATTTGTATTATCAACTTTGCACATTTACATTATAATACATGTATTAATTGTTTAGACACTGCTAAATAAGAACAAATTCTTTCAAAGTGTGGTTCCAGACAACACTATCACCAATAAACTGCATTATTACCCAAGGCTTTATGTGAATGCTTATTCATTATTCTTTATTGAATGACAACTTGCAATATTTACTGCGATACATATCCTGATACAGCATGCACTATTGTGATATATCACAATATGCTTTTAAGGTGCGATACCCAGCTCTAACTCTTAGTATGCCTAAATGTGCTTTTGCTGCTAAAAAGAAACAGTTAGTTAGTCCATCTGCATTGTCCTTGTCCCTAATGATTAGACATATAATGTGAAAATAACTTAGTACAATTGATAAATACCATAAGACCCAGATCTGTAGCTCCAAGGTCAAGGTCACACTTGGAGGTCAAGCATGAAAAAGAGTGCCATATACCTTGTCCAGGCTGTATTTCCGTTATGCATTAACATATTTGAAAATAACAGGGTTAACTGTTAATTTCCATGAGGTGATATGCAGAGCACAAGACCCAGGTGCATACATGTCGTTCCAAGGCTAAGCTTAGATATTTTGTGTATAAGCATTGTCTAGCGTACCTCTTCCAAGTTTGTTAAAATTATGGCCCCGTTGTAAAAATTGGCACGCCCCGTGTTCGCTTGATTTATGTAGACTTATATAGACTTAAATATTCTCGTCCAAAATCACAAGGCCTAGAGCTTAGTTATTTTGAGTGTAGTATTGTCCTGTGGACTTCTACCAAGTTTGTTCAAATTATGATCCCAGGGTTTACTCTATTTTATATAGGAAAATTTAAAAAATCTTCTTTCTGAAACCTCAGGGCTTGGAGCTTAGATATTTCAGATGTAATATTTTCTAGTGGACCTCTTCCATGTTTGTTCAAATTATGGCCCTGGAGTTGAAATTGGCCCTGCCCACACGGATCTCTAGATTTACATAGGCTTATACATGTATATGTGAATTTTTTTAATCTTCTTGTCCAAAACCTCAAGGCATTAAACCCAAAACCTTAGATATTTTGTATGTAGCATTGTCTAGTGGTCCTGTACCAAGTTTGTTCAAATTATTCCCCATGGGTCAAAGTTAGCTCAACCCGGGGTTTAATCTATTTTATATACTAGGCTTAACTAGGAAAATTAAAAAAAAATATTTTGTCCAAAACCACATGGCCTAGAGCTTAGCTATTTTGTAAGTAGCATTTTCTAGTGGTCCTCTGCCATGGGTGTTCAAATTATGGACCGTGGGTCACATTGGCCCCGGCCAGGTTTACTCTATCTTATATATGCTTAAACATAGAAATTACAAAAAAAACGTCTTGTTAGAAATCCCAAGGTCCAAAGCTTAGATATTTTGGCTCTGCGGTAAACATTGGCCTCGTCCCCAGGTGACTTGTTTTTACATAGGCTCATGATTATTTTCTCTCGGGTCTTTTTTCTGGAAAGTGATAAAGGGCCATCATGGCCCTCTTGTTTAAAAATGTGGTGAGAGTACTGAATTGTGCCTATAGTAAATAACTCATTGTCTAGAAATACAAAATTAGGAACAACTGTATGAAGTTAAATTCATGTGTGGGTTCGCATGTGATAGATATCATTTCGGTTTTACTTTTGCAGAAATAAAACCCCTAGCTGGAATTCCATAGTAATGACATCTTAAAACATTTGTTTTAACAAAAACAAACCGGCGGAGGTTATAATCAATATCATTCAAAATCCTTGTTGCTCCTTCAATATGTAGAACATGTATAACATTATTCATAGCCCCTTATAGCCATTTTATAGATTTTAATTTGGTAAATAACACAGTGTTTGAAATAGTACACAATTAAGAAATTGGCATAAAGTGGACATTTAATGCTTTAAGTTTCTTCTACATTCAGGCTGCGATACAACCAGTACATTTTTTAAAGTGATTTGGTTAATATTTACTCAAATATTTGGTTATTTATCTACCAACACCCCTTTTTCAAAACCATATTTAAGAAAATACCGATCTTTGGTATATCAGTAAAAAGTAATTTTACGAAAAAGTTAAATCATGAACATATACGTACTTTTTCACTAAAAACTGATTGACAACTTGTTAGTCTTCAAAATTAAATAAGAATCGAAACATCCTTGTTACAAAAATGTTATTTCGATTTCACGAGTGATCACCCTAAACAGCCAGTACATTTTGCAATCGACTTTGTAAACAATGTATTTATTTTTTATATTCCAAGAAAGAGATAAATAATAAACAACGAGATAAACCAATCAAACAATTTATATGAACAAAATAATACAAGTATGGAAGTAAGTACCGCGAACGTACGCCATGGTGTTTGTGAATCGATAAATCTTAAATATAGAAAAGTGTGTATTGACCATATAGTATCCTCTGTGATTTCACTATTTTCTTAAAAATTACGAGAACAGTAGATGACACATCAAACTTTATTCTAGACAAAAATAAAAAAATCCATCGGGCAGACTTTTAATAAAAATAATTTAAGTTTGAAAGTGAGAAGAAAAAAACACTAAACTTTACATTTAAAAAATCGTTTTACTTGCACTTATAATTAGATCATGAACATCATACCTACGTGAAGGTAATTTTATCCTCTGCTATTAAATTTTTATTTCATCAAATATCTACATAAATTAATAGAGCGATAGGTATTTTCAGAGAGGCACTATAAATACCTTAAGAATGACCGCTTTGACGTAAAAACGACGTTCTTTCAATCCTTTGGTTCCACCTTAAACATATTCTGTGCAAACGATATGGTTCTTTTATATTCTCACATTCCGTCTTGAATGTGTACGTTCAATATACTTACATCATTGATTACTTCTCATAAATATATTCTGATATCTTTCCAGTGTGGAGAGGTGCTTATTTTTTATTATATTTTATCGTACAGCTTTCCGGCTTTACATTCGTCATACTTATCAAGTCAATATTAGAACTTAAGAATATACATACAATATTGTGACTCATTAATATTAGGAACATTACATATCAGTTAAATGTCATCCTTGCACAGTTTGTCGGTGACTACAAATGAGACATTCTCCGTATCAACGGTTTTCGACATCTATGGGTTTTCCCTGGCTCACTACTTTCTTTTTAAACATCATTGAATAGTTATAACTTAATATCTAAGCTCTCCTTTCAGAAATATTTGAATGTTGCAAAATGTTCTTTACATACCATAATGTTTATGTGCATCCATACCGTCCATCTCGATTATTTAACATAGTAACATCGATGTTTTTGATAAAATCGAGTATTTTCTCTCTATGGATGGATAGGTACGAATTTATTTTTAATTATACTTTAATCTTCAGAATTGAACAGAAATCATGTGTTGTTGAAAATAGTTCCATAACAACTCAATAGTAACAGAATTATAACCCTTGAAAATACTGTCCGGGCGTATTTTTGTGAATATGATAGTGTCTCTCTCAGCATGCATTGGACAATAATGGCTTTTAGTAGTAAATACACATGTTGAATGACTTAAAATAATAAGTTGTAACAAATTAGAAAGGTTTAGATAGATCTGATTCTGGCATTGTTATATATATTTAAGTGGCATACAGTGCGTAAATATTGATGTATTTAATTTATTTGATTACGTGGTAAATACTCCTTTATAACCATGAGTAGTCAATACATATTATCATTTTTGTCAATGTAATCATTGATCATCTTCGTCCTTGTACTCCCACTATCATCATCAAGTGAGGGTTTCCCATTCCACACCAGCTAATGTGTCTTGTGGAGTGCCTCAAGGATCAATCCTAGGGCCTCTTTTATTTTTAATTTATGTCAATGACATGTCTGCAGTTGTAAAAAATCAGCTCATTCTATATGCAGATGATTCAGCTATACTTGTGGCAGATAAAGACAAATCAGTTATTGAGAATGCTCTTGCAGATGATTTAAAATCAGTTCAATCATGGTTAATAGATAATAAACTGTCATTGCATCTTGGTAAAACTGAGTCCATTGTTTTTGGCTCCAAACTTAAATTAAAAAAATGTCAGTCACTAAATGTATCTTGTAATGAAACTTCTATCCAGTCAACTACTTCTGTTAAATATCTTGGTGTCACACTTGATCAGTCATTGTCCTGTGATAAAATAGTTAGTTCAGTAATAAATAAAGCTAATGCTAGACTGAAATTTCTTTATAGGAAAAGTAGCTTTCTTAATGAACAAACAAAAAAGCTTATAGTCTCTTCCCTTATTCAGTGTCATTTTGATTATGCATGTTCTTTTTGGTATCATGGCTTAACTAAACATTGGAAAAATAAGTTACAGGTCACACAAAACAAACTGATACGTTTTGTACTTAATCTTGATCATAGGGCCCATATTAGTAAAGATCATTTTGTTCAACTAAATTGGTTACCTGTAGATAAAAGAGTGGAACAAATTGTTTTATATAATGTTTTTAAGATAAAAACTGGTGTAAGCCCTAAGTACCTCTGCACTCATTTTATTTCTCAAGATTCAATTCATTCATATAGCACCAGATTCAGTCAGCATGGATGTTATGCTGTTCCTAAAGTTGGTTCTTTTGGTTTAAAATCATTCTCCTTCACTGGTATCAAATTGTGGAATTACCTTCCAGTCCATATTAAGAAGAACAATCAATTAGGTAAATTTAAATCTGAGGTCAAACAGCATCTTTTAACTAGTATTTAATGTTTACTGTGATATTCATATAAGAATTGTGATACCTTTTTAGTTAATATATCCACATTTTATTTTTCTATTATTATGTTCATAAATAGTTGTTATTATCTTATCTAGAAATTTATATAAATCTACATTTGCCTCTCTGGGTCAAATGCCATATAGAAGGACCACAATGGAAATAAGGGGTTTCCCCTTTTTTGTGTCATCCTTGGTTTTATAAAGTTAACAATCATGGTTACCACTATTTATTAAATTTGATTTCTTATTTTAGAGTAAAAATTGATGATATTTATTTTAATTACAATATTTTAAAACAGTTATTCATTAAATATTTCTATGTATTTTCATTTTTAGCAATCTAATGTCTGTGATATATGTACCATGTTTTATATGCTTTTTATACCGAAATAAATAATAATAATTCTTTAACACGCTTGTGTCATTTAAGAATTCACAGTTTTGAAAACTGGAGGTTTCATGCTAGAATCTACAATATCTTGTATTATAAGTCGGCAATTTGCTCAGGTTGATGAAATGACTACTATATGTTAGGCGTTATCAACGACGTCATTCTTTTTATTGCACAATTTAGACCTATCCTCAGTGTTAACATTCAGTATTACATAAATTATTCATTATATATTACATCACAGCCGACGTCATACAAGATGTTCACATTGATTGGCGGAATGTTGAGGATTGTGTTTACAACTAAAAGCATGATATATTTCATAACATAACATCCATGTTTTTTGCAAAACGTTGTGCACCATGAACGTAAAACGGGTCTTCCACGATATCAAGCATAATTATATATTTCTTCTTGGTCATCTGAGGTTATATGGAAATTTATGTTAACTGCTGTATTAAGCACCCCTGGAACAAAACATCTAGAGTATCATCCGACGCCAAAGGCGCAGGGATATAGTTTTGGCGTTGTCCGTCTGGCTGTTATTTTGTCTGTCCGGATGTCCGTCACACTTTTTGAAACTTGCAATAACTGTTGTTTGAAATTTGAAATTGAGTGAAAGATGTACTTATCTAGAACTATAATTTTGTATGCATTTTGGCTGAAGTGTCCCCCTTTTCAACATAGAATTTTTTTCACTTTCGATGTGACTTAAAATAACTTGAAAATAACTGGGAAAGTACCAAAGGCAACCTCGTGAAACTTGATAAATTGATAGAGTGTAATTACTGGAAGAGTCCTAATCAAGAGTCATAACTCTATCATGCATTTCGACTAAAATATCCCCTTTCTGAATCATAAAAAAATGTCACTTTTACTGGTACTTACAATTTCCTTAAAAGTACTAGAAGGAACAGAATGAAACCTTAAATATAAGTGAAGTGTGATAAGTGGACGTGCAGTGAGCAGGAATCATAACTATATCTTTATTTATTACAGAATTATTGCCACTTTTACTGTTACTTAAAATAAAATTACCAAACGGAACTGTTCGAAACGTCTGCTTTAATCAGGTGACAAAGATAACCAACGGGCGATGTCAATTTTTTGTTCCATGTTTTAACACAATATATATTTCTGATGAACTCATTTATCTTATTTTCAGGCAGACTTGGTACGTATTTTCTAGTTATATGTCACCCTTCTGCTTTTTATAGAAATAACGCTTGGACATACAATATGTCGATATTCAGCCAGTCGATACTTTTAAGAATATTTGTGTTTTACTGTGTCTCCTTTTAAACATTACTCAGCAAGGTTCCTTACGATATTTATTGGTGACATGACACGAGACTCTTCGGATACGCTCTGTATTATGTGTTACATTAGTTAGTGTATATAGTACACAGGTCTTAAAGTGTGAATGTATGCATTTTGTATCAAATACAAGTAACATTTAGACAATTATCATGGAATTCTTTTTTAATTTTTCTATCAAATCATTAGTAGTTTTTTATTTACTAATACAATTTGAATCCTAAAAGATGCAAATGGTTAAACGGATCTGATTGTGGTTCTGTTTTCATTGTAAGAGTCGTTATATATTTATATATTTCAGTTTTACATATTGTTTGCGATTAAGTCAACGTTTATAGTGCGATATTATTAAATATGCATAATTTCACTGTCAATGCTTTTGTTTATTTCTCGCTTCGGCAAGATTCGGTTCCTTTCGTAGTCTATGAAATAATGTCCGTTATACCGGTTGTTGTATGTATAATCATGCATTTAACGATGCGCTACGTAATACTATATAAACATGCGGATAGGACATTCCCTAACGGTAAAATAATTATAGAGGGAGGAAGTAAGTAAGTATATCCGGATGTCCGTCCGTCACACTTTTTGAAACTTGCAACAACTTAAATACTTTTGAAGGTTTTTGCATGCAATTTAAAAGTGAGTGAAAGTGTACTTATCAAGAATCATAATTCTATACGCATTTTGACTGAATTATCCCCCTTTCTGAATAAGAAAGATTGTCACATACTGTTACTTACAATTTCTTTAAAAGTACTGAAAGCAACAGAATGAAACCTGAAATCTAAGTAGAATGTGACGAGTTGAAGTGCAATGAGCATGAACCATAACCATATATTTCATTCTAAGACTTACTGAATTATCCGCCCCTTAGAACTGAGAAAAAAATGTCACTTTTACTGTTACTAAATTTTAAAGATACTAAAGGGTACTGCATGGAACTTCTACTTTAACCAACTGACAAAGATGCTCGACGGGGGGGGGGGGGGGGGTGTAAATTCGATGACTTTTCTAGTTCCATATATTAACAATATTAGACATTGATTTTCTGATAAACTCTTTTTTTCAGGTGGGATTGGTATGTATTTTTAATTATATGGCATAATACAGTTTTTCTACAAAAATCACGCGCGGACTTCCAGTAGGTCCATATTAAGTCAGTCGATAACTCTAAGAATATTTCTGATATGATGTGTCTCATGTTGTATTAGAGACATTACGACTCGCACTCAGCATCGTACCTTATAATGTTTGTCAGAAATTAATCACGAGACACTCGCGGGATGCACTAGTAGTCTCTGATGTCAAATGAAGATTGAATCTTACAAGACGCAAACTGTTAAACGGTTCAGATTCCGGTTCTGTTATCTTTGTAAGAGTCATATAGCCCGTATCTAGGAAGATTTATACATTTGATTTTACATATTGTATGCGATAAAGGGTACGTTTACCAAACTATGTAATACATATTATAGGATGCATGAATGAAGTTGATTTACGCTTGGACAAATATATACGCATACACTTACAAGCTGTTAGATCAATTGGCTGATTAAAAGCATAAACGAAGTCAAACTATTGCAATATAAAGTGATCCATAATTAGTTAGTGTAATATGATTATATCAGTCCACTTTTGTGAGTCCAATTTCAGTTGTATTTTCTTTTATTGATTTGGCTTAAACGGTTTTTGTATAGAACTTGATAACTCAAAGTACTGTTTTGATTTATTTCAGGCGTTCCAGGTAATAAATTATTGGTATTGTATACTAGATATTCCTTTTATTATTTTCGAATCTATACATGCAGTTATTTTGATTGACAGAGAAATTTATTACAGCCAGACTGAGTATATTTCAGAGTCCACTGAGGATTCAAAACAAAAGTCACCACTTTGACTGTTGAAATACTCCGTTTTTCATTTCATCAAACCTATGATTAATGAATTATTAAAAATTCTTTGTATCCAATCATCGATACAGAATTTATCGGCTGTACTATATAATATTATATATAATTGTATTATAATGAGTATTAAAGTAAGTATGCAAATAATACATTTTATTACATTTGCATACAATTATAGATCATTCAAATGAAAAGTTCTTGCATATTTATGATATCTTGTTACATATGAAACTGTAACCACGACCATAGGTACAAAACTTGAGATAGGTCTCAGAGCTTGTCTTTTTATATGTCTAAGGAAAATATGATCAGAAAATAATTATATCATAAAAACAATAGTCTGACAGCATTAATGATCTGAACATTTATTCAAACATTAAATTGCTCTATCAATTCAACCATAATACTTCGAGAATAGAATTGAGTTTTGAGTTCAGAGAATGTTTTCAAGTTTTATAACTTCGAGGGCAGTTGACATTTCATGACTTTGTATTTAACCTTCATTGGAAATCTACTGGACATTAACCTGTATTGGTCAATCTTCTTTTAATTGTTGTATAATTGCTTGCATAGTAGAAAATTGGTCGCACGACTTATTAGTTCGAGTCAGTGATCAGTGGTAATTGCTCATATTGTCATGTTATACATGGATTAAGTATGAAATAAACTAGGAAACTTAAAAGTTCTCTCACAGCTTTCATTGAGTACAGATGGTCGTTGTTTAATTGCAGCAGTTGGCATTTGATTTAGTTGTTTGGTGATGTTCTTAATGGTAGTAGCCAACGTGATGTAATAGTCGTTATGTGTGAATTACGATTTTGGGAGTAAATACCCTACAAACGGGTGTAATTAATGTAGATGAAGAGTTGAAACGTTTGATGATATATGTTGGTAAAAAATAATCAATTTGTAAAATGTGAAGTAAATATATGCATACATTGCATATATTGGTCAATGCATATAGGATGAAGCCACCTTGAGTTGTCGTCTCAACCTATATTATTACAAAACGATATTGATAAATATATTCGCATAAATTCACATATTAAGTGAACAAGTAAACACTGTCTTTGACAGATATATTAGCAGGTGTGCATTGTGTCTTTTTTAATCAATTCAAACAAGGTTCTCCGTCATGTACAATAAAGATCCAATGTGCTAATGTATAGGTGATTACAGTTAATCCTGATTGTATTGAAGCCTTATTCTACAGCATTTACTATTATATTTCATGTCTACAGATGTAGAGTATACAGCCGGAAAGTAAAAGAACAACTAGGAGCAAAGGGAATAACTGAGGCTGATGTTTCTTAAGTAAAAGCAAACAGTCTTGGTGTGATCATTTTACATTCCTCGATATCACATGATTGATATTCAGGTTGTTGATATTGGATGACATATTACAACAGTCGTAATTATGTGCAAATAACCAAAACATTGTATATACTGCATGATTACATTTGGAAGGTGCCATGGTTCTTACGCTAGCTGATCATATTGTAATGAATTATTTATACTATATGTATTCTGATGTGTTGAGATTGCATGTATGAATACTGAACTAAAAAGCTTGATTGTTGTTTGAATATATTTATATGAAAAGAAATGTAAAGTAAATGCGTGTTGTATAATATATAGAATTACTGGAAAATTGATGTTGTATTCATTAAATTATTTTGAATACTCGATGGTAGTTCACTACGTTATCAGTTGATCCCCGCGGATCTTTTCTCTGTAAAATCATCTCTCGACTCACAACTAAATAGCCTTATTTTGTATGAAATCGTTCATGTGATTTAAAATGATGTTGCGCACCAGGGATTTACAACTGTATGCTACGATGTTGTGAAGAATGTTCATAGTTAGAGTCTTTGATAATAGCCTGAAAACGGGATACTGTTGTTTGCATTTTTGTGGCAAATGTCCGGGTGGGACCATTCAGAAAAATACTTTATCCCGCTTTCAAACGTAGATGAGACATTAACATCATGAGCTGTTTTACTATTCTTTTTGTTACAATAGCGATTATTTGGTGCGCTGTATTATTTTCTTTTTACTTTTACGAGTTCTTATTAATAAAAAACATTGCATCTCAAAAACGGCAAGTGCGCGATGACGTAGTGTGCTACCACTTAATACTGCTTCAACTAAATGTATTTATATTTCCTCGTCTTCCTCAAGCCTGTATATGTGCAGTATTTTAACTTGATTTTGATATATTCTTAAATGAGCAATGTCAAATGTATTTATTTGTTTTATTATAATTTAGATGGATTGTTTTGATTGTTTGTTTCTTATATTCTATATTATATCATCTATTCCTGGCACCATCTATGATCAAAGTCATAAAATGTGTGCGATAAAATTTAATGATATATCTCTGAGTGACAATGTTCATGATTAAGGATAAGTAAATACTGAGACTCCGTATATTTACTAAGAATGAGAAATTAACCAGTTTTTCGCTGAATAATTCTATATTTATAAATAATAATGAGATCATACGAGTTTGTGTTATTTTTACAATGTTGTGTATAGTAATCAGATGTATATATACGTATAAAACGTGAAGAGGACAATGTACAAGTACGTAAATTACATGTGTGCTTTGTACATGTACGTAACTAGTGAAGAAATACATATTAGCATATCAGTAAAAATACACATAGCGTTTGGTAAATACAATATTGTACGCTTATTGACTGCTCAGTTGTAAATGATATCACGAGATATATTTTAAAATAAAGAATATGTAATCATTGAGTTATGCATTTCACAAACAATTACACAAATACTTCATTTACTAGTAGAACATACGTACTTCGTTAAGATGGTAGAATTGTAATTTAGCGTCTGGTTAACACAGCCTTGGTTATTTCTCTTTTTTTTGTTATAAGCGATGGAGCTCCTGTTCACAAAAAATGATTTAGAAATTTTAAGACACGTATCTCGTTATATTTAGTTTGAAATATTTCTCATAAGTGCAAAGAATAGAAATACAAATTTCTATGTTTCTAATTCAGCAATGTGTTGTTTGTCATCCTTACAAACCTATATATTGTCAATGGTCATTAGATGATATGTCAGTTATGACGGCTCGTGGTAGTAAGTTTTGCGTTTTTTGGCATACCCATAATGTCAATCTCTATCAAAAGTTCAAAACCACGTGACAGAGCGTCATTAATTTCCCTCTGATACTCAAATGTACATTTCTTGTCATAATAGCTCACTATTACTATTTACTTAACTGCGTTTTAGTTCCATAAAAGTGATCGGGCTTTATAACACAATTATCCAATGTAAACAAAAACATCCCGTCAGGAAATGGTGAATTTATTAAAAATGATATTTCGGTGACTTTCTTATTACTTATTATTCAATTATCGACTAGTTAGCCATTGAAAATGACGTGATGTAAAGCAATGCCTCGGTCAATATTGCATTCTGCCGTGGAGTATCACTTTATATTCAATACAGTAAAATACGGCAATAGTGAACTCAGATAAAGTGAATGATCAGATACAGTATATATGGTTCTAATGAACTCTGATATAGTGAATAGATGACCGTTTTACAGGTTTTATCTAACCTTATTGTCTACACGCAGGTCTTAGTATCAACGGACAGGTCCTATGGTGTCATTCATACAGGTATTCCCAAATAATCATGAAGATAAAAATATCATGGGTTAAAACCCCATTGAGTTTACTCGTTCAAATGATCATAATTATGTCACAATGAAAAAAACTAATTTGGTCCAGCGGCTATATATGGTCTCTGAATAGTAATCTCTGGCTGGTAATTGAATCCTATCCTGTCTTGACAAATGTCATGTGAGAGAACTTTATAATCTAGGTTACGGTTTCGTTTATTCCATCCATCAACTATTTTATAACACATTATAAACTCAGAGAATAAAGATCATTACATTGCTTTCCCTTCCTTACTTTGCGTCAAGAATCAGAGATTTGCAATTGTAATAGCTGGTATCATGCACATATTTAACAAGTTAATCAGGCGGCATATATCACATAATTGAGGTGCGGATCGTTAAATGTGGGGCAATCATGACGCAATATACAGATCTCACCCTTCTCTTAGCTCCTAATTACTATTTGTGTTTTTTTTCTACTCATTACTTCTAAGATACAGTTTAGTTTCATCATGAACGACAACTCTGATGTGAGAGCCCTGTGCATTACTGGAAGAAGAAGATATGGTATACGTTAAGAAAGCTTATATACCTACTCATGATTATGTTTAGTGTTGTTGTTTTTATTCCATCCACCAATATACATGTATTTCGTTTTAAATTGATTGATTCCGTATGTATATTCTTCATCTAAATAACACATTGTAGTTTAAACATTCGGGTACCCGGTCTGGGACCTATGACTACGACGCCTGCGGAAATTATAGACGGTCAATTTATTTCCGGACGGATTATACTCGGGTTTTACACAATACCTATATAAACAAACAGAAATGTCTCTCTCCAGTGAAATAATTCGTTGTGTGAATTTTGCGGCTCTAAAGCACAAAGATCAAAGGAGAAAAGACGCCGAGAAAACTCCGTATATCAACCATCCAATAGGTTAGTTGTCATAACGCTTAACTGTCTACTTAGACATGCTACAACACTTTTTGGAATGTCATGTTTTCGGATGGTACATTTTTCGGATACCTTGTTGATTTAGCAGGAATAAGGAAACTGAATTAACGATCACTCACTGGTGAAGCCAATCCTATCAAACTAGCAGTAGCTCAAGCAGATAGTAAATTTCTGTTCAAACTTTCCCAATAGTGTGGTCTAAATAATCTGTTATAGTTTGGGTTAGTGCTTTAAATTAAAAAAAAAAGATTTAAGTGAATTAAATTTTAATTGAGTATTATTTGCATCTTTTTTCTGGTGTTGCTAACATATTAACAGAAGAAGCTGGTGTTGCGGATGTGCATGTAATACAGGTATACTTATTCTTTTCATATGTTAATAATTTTTAGTCATTATCATTTTTCCCTTGACTCAAAAATTCCCAATCTATCATTAACCAAGGTAACTTTTCCCAAAATAGGCAGAAAAAGACCTGAATTTTACCATTACAGTATTTAATGTAGCAATGTTTTTTAGCAATATCTTCAATCAGATTAACAGTGAAACAATATGACTTACTATGTAGGCTGCATTGCTGCATGATACTGTCGAAGACACTGACACTACTTTTGAAGAAATTGAAACAAATTTTGGATCTGAAGTTGCTGGTAAGTTCTTTCATTCTGCTGTGAAAATTGGTAATACAGTCTTCACAAAAAAATTTTTTTTTCAAGCACTGGACATCCAGTCTAGTGAGAATACAAACTTTACTGGACAGATTGAACTATAAGTGGACCAAAATGAGTATGCACTCAATTTTATACATTTTGAAGTATATCGCATTTATAATCTGCATTAAGTGATTTGTTTGTTTGTTTATTAATCTTAAATTTGTAGATATCATAAATTAAGTCCTCAACATTTGTACCACCCTTTGGAACTAAAATATGATCTTTTTATTTAGACAGGGCCCTAATTACATTCTAGTGTACTGGGGTCACGCACCTTCAGGTAGGGGAATTTCATGTTGTATTGAAGAAAAGGGGAATTTTGTCATTCAACAACAATTCTATCAATATCACTCTACAAAAAGTCAATACCAAGCTGTAACAATAGCTGTTGTTTATTACATGTATTCAAGTATTTCCAAGACACAAGTTGTATAAAGCAAAGTTAAAAAAGCTTCTCTGGTAGGGGAAATTTTCCAGAAAACAGAGGGAAAATGTATACAGTACAACCTCTGTAGAGCAAAACCGTATGGGAGCTGCAAATATTGACCGTTGTTTAGAGGTTGTTGCACTACAGAGGTAAAGTAAATATCAGCTTAGGAAAATTTTGAAGGTGTTGTTATGGAGAGATTGTTGCTATACAGAGGGTCGCTCTGGAGACCTTATACAGTATTATTTGTGGAGGGGAATGGGTCGAATTTCAGCCCTAGATATCATGAAAATGAGGGCCCTGTGAGAATGTCTCATAATCTCATAACATTATATACATTATGATAAGATGACCTTTGGAGTGGTCACTAAGGAAAGTGTTACTCAGGCGTGTCAAATTGTTGGCCTCCTGACTTGTGAATCAGATTGGAATTCCACAATAGTTGGTCTCAAGATTCAAACATTTTGACTGGTCGTGAATAAGATGGCAACAATATCAATATATTTTGATTGGTTTAAATAAATAACAGAGGTGACAATATTCCGAGCAAAATGAAACTTAATTGATGAAAATATCTCAAGAAATGGCAAAGTTATGATCAATTCAATCTGCTGTGAAGGATTTTCTTAGATATAAACTGAGATAAATGTGGAAGCCATGTGATTGAAGGCCCCTCTTTTGGCAAAAGTGGTTGGCTGCGTATAATTTTCAGAATTTTCAATTTGGCTCTATTGACACCCCTGTTTACTGAACATAATACAAAGTAAACCGGTATGCCTTGTTTTTTATGTGTAAATATACATATATTTATAGAAATCGTCAGACAAGTTACAGATGATAAAAGTTTACCTAAAATGGAACGTAAAGAACAACAGATACAGCATGCGCCTCACAGTAGTCCGAGAGCCAAATTGGTAAAATTAGCTGATAAACTGTACAATTTAAGGGACTTACAAAGACAGGCACCAGTTGGCTGGTCCCCAGTTCGAGTACAGGAGTACTTTGAATGGTCTTTTAAAGTGGTTGCAGGTCTTAGAGGAACCAGCCAGAAGCTAGAAGATCAACTGGATGTTTTATTCAAAGAAAGAAACCTTTTATAAGAAAAGTTAGCTTGACTTCATTTGTTTATTTATTTATTTATTCACATTTGAGTAATGCATTGGTATTTTGATGTCAACAACGTTAAAAATAATAAAAGCGTAAAGCTAAAAAAAAAGACATGTGTACGGTTACTTAACCAAAATGAATAAGGTAGTTTGCAAAGACATTATTTCATAATTTCTTAATCAAACCTGTCTGGATTTTTTTCGTCGTTAGTAACCGCAGTTAGTGACATTTATCTGTTGTACATACATGTACATACTTATCATAAGTATCCATTGTCGTAATTAATGACTATATACAAGAATAAAAAGCTTATTTGGCACATTTTTTTATTTATTCATTATTTGTATGCCAGTTTCCAGATTTGGGAAAATGTTGTATTTCGTGAAATGTATTGAGTTTTTTCTGCAAATATGACCCTAACATTAAACTTTAGAACAGTCTCTGGGCTGAAATTGTCAAAGTGCTTTATTTCCTTTTTAGTTTATATACTTCTTTAACAATTAATTTTTTATCAATTAAGCTGACAGAATAATATATGATCAGAATCATTTTTAGCCTGTCTGTTTTCGAAGAAAAGGTGGAGCTATTGTGGTCACTGCTGCATTGTCTGCATCTGTGCAAAAACTAGTGTATAGACCTACCTCATGAATTAGAAACTGCAAGAGGCAGCAACATGAAACGTCACAGAACATAATTGTATTAAGTAACATAAACACAAAGTATCTTGTTACAAACAAATGAAAATAACAATGACAAACACGTGAGAAATAAAAACGAATGATTTCATTAAGAGAAAATGAGTGGATAGATCTCACTGAGGTGGTGAATAGACAAGCATTGGCACAGCTTTGAGATTGTAGACAGTTTTCAATTATTTTTCCACACACCCTATTATATAAAGTATGAGATGGGGTATATTGGAGTCACTCTGTCGGTCGGGTGGTCCGTCCATCCGCATTCTATTTCACAAGTTTTTGGAGTGAACTACTTCCACATTCCTGAAGTGAATGCAATGAAAGTTGAAATATATGTCATTACCATGAAGTGTAGATGTTATGTGCCCTTGAACTTAGCCGTATGGTGTACAATGACATTCTTAGTGTCAAAGTGGTGGCAGGGGTATTAGTCACTTCTGTGACAGTTGGGTTTCACTAGGTACTTAAAGTTAAATACTGAAGTTAGTTGAGATTATGTGACAGGTGGGGAGGGACTTCCCCTCGAATGGAATTTATTAACGAGAATTTTTCTTGAACTATTCATGAATAGTTCATGAAGTATGCATGACTATTTGACAGAGGATTGAAGCTTCTATTGGTATATTTGTTAGGCCATTGAGTGATCTTTCTGTTATGACTACGCATTTGTGTATATATTGCCTTATGGCCTTTCCCAAGCTGCCTCACAACATACAAATGTACATGTATTGCATGTACCCTGTCACGATCATCTAGTGTATTTCGTACTTGGAAAAACAAGCTATAAAAACACAGTATGCATATACATGAATATATCACTGATACATTAAAGATCGAGTTTGCTGTAATTATTCTTTCAATTCTTGCACTTTTGTCACGGAGTAACTTTACACAAGGGAGGTAATTATGACAGTCTTGAGATTTGTCTTTGTTTGAATTACTTCCCTTCCCTTATTTGTGATTAAATTTGATGTTTCTTGTGTTGATGCATGTATTTGTGGACTGCTTAAAGTCCCATAAGAAAATACATTTATTGGTCGTAATAGTTTCTATTTGTACTATAACAGAGGAATCCGGAGCGTTTTTCCTCGCGTGCATACTTTATAGCAAGAAGAAATGTTTCCGGAACCGTTATCGTATTTTTTTCAATATCATTGAAATAAATACTATTTATAGAAGAGCTGTGTTTTAGCGCAGTCAAGTTATGCACACGGCATAAAGTGACATCACGCGCTCTATATATTTCAAGTTTACAAAAGACAAATTCACAGTGAAATGAGTGTTTTTAGAAGAAAAGGGGCTTGTTTCGTCGGTAATAATTATCTTGGGATAATATCAGCAATAGTTTGTTTTTTGCATTATATTTTGTATAGCAAAAAGCTCATGGGGCTTTAAAGTAATATATGCTGAGTCATCTCGCCTACAACAGAATAGGATGGAATTGTATTCATATAAAAACAGTACAGTACAACCTCTCCAGAACGGCCCTCTCTTGTGCAACATCCTCTCCAACAACTATTAATTTATCCTCTCTACTACAACATAATTTTGCTTCTCTCAAAGGGTGTTGCTTTGGAAAGGTTGCATTGTATATTATTCATTTGTCTACGCAGCTAGCGTAATATATTGTTTTACCTTTGAACTATCAGTGCCATGATGTTTTAAGTTCAAAAATTGTCTTCTTAATTGTCAAAGGTACACTATCTGTCTATGAAAAGACCCTCTGTTTTTTAACTCTGAAAATGCAGATTAATTGTTGTTGTTTTTAAATCAAATGATAGTTCAGCTTTCCATAGCCATCACTCGCTCAGTGTGCATGAATTTTTATGCAGAACTACATACTACGTTTATCTACCTACGCTGTCAGTTCCTAGTTCATGTTGTAGTGCAACTCTAATGCAAGTCCAGTTTCCATAAGTTTTTTCAGTACTTTGATTACTACAATTTGACACTGTCCGGTCGTACAGAACTAGGCTGACCTAGGCTGATAAGGTAATAATTTATGTTCATGGTTACTTGGTAGATCAAGCAATCTTTCTGTATTTGCTACCACGAGGTATAATTCCCAAATATTTGTTCGTCCTTCGACTTTGTGGTAGGAATCTTATGGGTCAAACCCTACCCCCTAAAAGGGGTCAGCCCCTAAAAGGCGCATTTGTTTAATGATAAATGTGTCTTTTTTTTCTTGTCTTAATTCACTCAAATTATACTACCTGTCAAATAGTTATGCATACTTTATTAACCATATCATGAAGAGTTTAAGGAAAATTCATGTTTCATCAGTTTTATTCAACGGGGTTGTGTAGAACACAGGTAATGATACTTATACCAGATTTAGCAGTGTTTGTAATAATATTGAATAATTATTCCATTGTAATAGATGCATTTAATTAAGTTCCTAAGAATAATCAATGCTGATATCAGATATACAGTCAAACTTGTATTAGTGGCAAACTCTGAATAAAGTTCACCCTGTGAATAAAGGCCATTTTTTCAAAAAAAAACGAAACTGATTATCAATTAATACCAAAATGGCCTTTGAATAAAGACCACCTATCAATGACTGCCACATGTTGACATTCTGATATAGCTGCCCAGAGGCTTTACATTTTCTTAATATTCTAAATGTTCAAGTTGAAACATTAAGTTTTATGCCGAGTATCATACATTAGACGTTAAAGAGACAAATATTTACCATTGGCCTGATGCTAGCCGTTTTAGTAAAAAGCACGAAAATTTAGCCCAACGAAATTAAATGAAAATACAGTATGTTTTTTGAGCTGTGACGACAATCCTCTAATGTCAAATAGGGGATATGGATATCCGGAACAAATCTGACTGAAACATATAATTGATATGATAAATTTATCATGCTCAAGTACTATATACGTATCCGGTTGATTCAGTGCATTCTTCCATGATGGCTAAAAACATTGTCGAGCTATAGCAGTATGTTGTTTGTTTTTATGAACTGACTGTATTTTTTTTTATTTACAACCCTATTAGCTCAGTTGGTAGAGCATCTGACTTTCAAGCAGGAGGTCATGGGTTCGAGCCGCTTATCAGGTACATTATTCCTGATAAATTTACGATAAATTATGAAAATTGATCATTTGAATAATACCAACAAGTTTGTATTATTTGCAAATGTACATTAAACAATACGTTTATGAAACAGTTAAATGGGGACAACAAAGATAACCATTGAAATGAAACAGATATTTTTTAAGTGTCTCCTTTTGCTAAGAGTCTTTCCAGCCTTTTACTTTGTAATTTTCTTCTTCCTTTTGCAAAGACAAATATTTAATTTTGAATCAACATCATACTAATCACTTCAAAACTATACAGCCCGTTCCACTTATAGAACAGTACGCATTAGACACATGTATAATGGCCCCAGGGAACAGCGATAACCGATATATAAGCGAGATATCGATCGTGTGCTGAAATTCAACAACAAACAACTATGACAAATTTATAAATATTATTAAAAAAATAACATAAAATATGACGCTCTAAATTCTTATTTAAAATAACAAAATATATATCATTGAGAAGGTAATTGAAATCTATAAATAACCATTTGCACCTAAGGGTTTACTTTGTGTTACAATATTTAAAATCCAGGTTAAAGTTACCCATGTTTGGTTATTTGTTCCGATTTTATATACTATTAGACAAAGAAGGAAAAAATCACTATCCCGGCTGTGTAATATATTTGCAATTATGACGATCTAAATATTAATTGAAATACATGAACATGATATCAAATAATGCGTAAGACATTAAATATTACTTACTTACTGCACCTAAGAGATGATTTGTCTAGTTATTTTGTAATTAAGAGAAATGTATGCAACTCCTCCTTGTTTCTACTAGTATATAGAAAAATTGAGGGCTATCGATTAACCCCTTGATGAGAATTCTTCCACATGTCAAAACCGAATTTCTTATCATTTGTCACCTTTATTTAAAAAGGCGCCACGTCTGTTTCATTTATTTTTCATCATCTCATACTCATATAAAGGTGTCTTTCAACACTTCTGATTAGCCACTTGCATCCGACTCTAGCTTGTTCGAAAAACGACATTCCCTAATGTAAAACAAATGTTATTTCCTTCCAGATAGTTTCTTTACTGACAATGGCGAAATGCTGCTCAATATTATTTCCTGTATTATTATTGCAATTTATTGTATTGTAATGTAACAGTATTGCTTCATTATACTAATAGCTACATCATTGATTAAATATATTATATGATATTGGTATTGATGTTTAGTAAATGACCAGTGTTTTATAAGAGAAACTAGGTCAATATAGAGGTTAACTGGGCAAATATGAGAAGAACAAGGTCATTGCAAAATCAAAATCAAAATCCAAGTATGTTGATTAGCTGAGAAAGAAGAACGATATGACATAGAAATGGGCCCAATCTTGAAAAAGGTACCCACTCAGACCCTCGAAAGCTCGTTTCATATCCGAAAGCTGTTTGCTCCCTATGACCTTTGTTCTGTTTTGGTGTAGCGCAGCATTTGAGAGATTTTAACGTCGTGTTTACTGAAGCACATTTGGTATCATCAGACGATCATAAACAGTACATTGTGAGAAAAAAGTGTATAATGTCTTTATAATATCCCCTCTCGTAGTTGGAAAACATACAATGTCATATACATGTAGTTAAATGATAAAATTCTCAATAATCAAGTGATTTCATATTGGCTTTGTTATGGACCTCGGACAAAGGCAATATGAAATCACTTGATTAATAACTTAGTGTTATGACTTTTGTGTAACTTAAGTCGAGATGGAAATCTTAATGACCATACTGCCCTCCATTGTCAACACATTTCTACGAACGAGAAATTTTCAATTGATGTTTTAGTACTGGTGAAATACTACCGTAAGTATACTGTAAACAAGCATTCTTATTCAGATCTTACTAATTTGCAAGAGTGGTGTGTATACATATATGTGACTATTTGTAGTTCACTATATTATCTCGATTGTTGTTGACGTATTTCATAAGTAATAGATACCGTAGCATGCTATTCAACTTCCGATGTATTCCGCTCGTATATTGTATATGTTTGTATTGTACTTCTTGATTTATTATGTCTTTAAAACTTTGTTAAAGATATGTGTACCTTTTAAACGAATAAATCAAAAAAGGTAATTTCATTTTATCCATTTATTCTTAACCAGGTAAAAAATAAATAACAATCGATATTAACAATACAGATATAAGTATTCAAAAGCATGAACAATTTAGAGTAATATAGCAAGTAAAGTTCGATTTACAAAAATACAACAAACATATTGCTGCTGTATAAGAGGAAACTAATCACAGAAAATCGTGAATTGTTTGACAAAACATATGGCGCTCATTACGTTTTTAAGAAAACAGTAATTAGCAAATATAATTTTAACAACTTCGTTTTTTTAAATGTGTATCATCTATATGCAAATGTTGATTATCTTTTTACGTATGGTCACCGATAGTTAAGAGGATACTGCGGGAACTTAATATGTGCTATTCCTGTTGTCAGTCGGTTGTCAGTAAAAAAAATTAAATACTTTTTAAGGCTTTGTCAAACTACGTTGTCGTCCGAGTAATTTTAAAGTAAACAATTATTGTCATTTTTTGATAGTACTAACCCAGAAAAGTATGCTAAGTAAATTTGAACATGCATGGATAGCAAAAATGCATTTATTTTGAAAGCTCTTCATATTTTTTTATGATCTAATTTGGTAGATGTAACGTTTATGGGCATCCATGTATATTTTGATTTATTGTTTGTGAAAAAACTGTTCATAATTGGTTTAAAAAAACTGATAAGGATTAGGATTTAGCGGAATTACTTGGTGGATGTCCATGTTTTGATAGAAACAGACGCCAGATGAGAAAATTAGCGAATTCATTATCGCCTGCTGCTTCTAGTTCTAACAAAACAAAACATAACGTGTATTCCCCAAATACAGGAAAGACACCATTAAACACTAGTTAATAGTCAAAACCAACAACCAGTGCTCATATGCATGCACACTGATGCATATTGATGTAATATTGTAGTTTGTAAGAAATTATGGAAATCCATGCTTTATTGATGTAATATTGTAGTTTGTAAGAAACTATGGAAATCCATGCTTTATTGATGTAACATTATTGTTTGTAAGAAACTATGGGAAGCCTATGCTTTATTGGTGTAACATTATTGTTTGTAAGAAACTATGGGAATCCATGCTTTATTGATGTAACATTATTGTTTGTAAGAAACTATGGGAAGCCTATGCTTTATTGGTGTAACATTATTGTTTGTAAGAAACTATGGGAATCCATGCTTTATTGATGTAACATTATTGTTTGTAAGAAACTATGGGAATCCATGCTTTATTGATGTAACATTATTGTTTGTAAGAAACTATGGGAATCCATGCTTTATTGATGTAACATTATTGTTTGTAAGAAACTATGGGAATCCATGCTTTATTGATGTAACATTATTGTTTGTAAGAAATTATGGAAATCCATGCTTTATTGATGTAACATTATTGTTTGTAAGAAACTATGGGAATCCATGCTTTATTGATGTAACATTATTGTTTGTAAGAAACTATGGGAATCCATGCTTTATTGATGTAACATTATTGTTTGTAAGAAACTATGGGAATCCATGCTTTATTGATGTAACATTATTGTTTGTAAGAAACTATGGGAATCCATGCTTTATTGATGTAACATTATTGTTTGTAAGAAACTATGGGAATCCATGCTTTATTGATGTAACATTATTGTTTGTAAGAAATTATGGAAATCCATGCTTTATTGATGTAACATTATTGTTTGTAAGAAACTATGGGAATCCATGCTTTATTGATGTAACATTATTGTTTGTAAGAAACTATGGGAATCCATGCTTTATTGATGTAACATTATTGTTTGTAAGAAATTATGGAAATCCATGCTTTATTGATGTAACATTATTGTTTGTAAGAAACTATGGGAATCCATGCTTTATTGATGTAACATTATTGTTTGTAAGAAACTATGGGAATCCATGCTTTATTGATGTAACATTATTGTTTGTAAGAAACTATGGGAATCCATGCTTTATTGATGTAACCTTATTGTTTGTAAGAAACTATGGAAATCCATGCTTTATTGATGTAACATTATTGTTTGTAAGAAACTATGGGAATCCATGCTTTATTGATGTAATATTATTGTTTGTAAGAAACTATGGGAAGCCTATGCTTTATTGGTGTAACATTATTGTTTGTAAGAAACTATGGGAATCCATGCTTTATTGATGTAACATTATTGTTTGTAAGAAACTATGGAAATCCATGCTTTATTGATGTAACATTATTGTTTGTAAGAAACTATGGAAATCCATGCTTTATTGGTGTAACATTATTGTTTGTAAGAAACTATGGAAATCCATGCTTTATTGATGTAACATTATTGTTTGTAAGAAACTATGGGAAGCCTATGCTTTATTGGTGTAACATTATTGTTTGTAAGAAACTATGGAAATCCATGCTTTATTGGTGTAACATTATTGTTTGTAAGAAACTATGGAAATCCATGCTTTATTGATGTAACATTATTGTTTGTAAGAAACTATGGGAAGCCTATGCTTTATTGGTGTAACATTATTGTTTGTAAGAAACTATGGGAATCCATGCTTTATTGATGTAACATTATTGTTTGTAAGAAACTATGGGAAGCCTATGCTTTATTGGTGTAATATTTTAGTTTGTATTAATCTATTGGAAGCCTATGTTTTATTGATTAAATGTTATAGTTTGTTAGAAACTATGAGAAGCCTAGCTATGCTTTATTAATTTGATATTGTAGCCATGCGTTATTGATGTAATATTATAGTTTGTATGAAACAATTGGAAGCCTATGTTTTATTGATTAAATGTTATAGTTGTAAGAGACTATGAAAGCCTGTGCTATATGTTTTTTTCTAGATATATGTTCAAATTTGTGTATGCGTGTATATGAATTGTTATTATGATATATATGTTGGAATATTATTTGTATGCTTTTCATTGTTTGTTTGTAATTTGATGCATTGAATTGTTACTCTAGACATAATGTGGTTTGTAAATGTACAGATGACAGTATATAGTGTGAGTGATTGGTATGTGTGTATTTACTTGTTAAGATATGAAAGTATATGTTTACTAGGAATTTTGTCATAATGTTTCATTCCAGTTGTTAAATTAGATATCATAGTTGACTCTTATGCCTATGCTGTGTACACTTATTCATGTTAAGATTTTTTTTGCGGGGACACACAATTTTTAAGGTGGAGGCTAATGCGGGGCTTTGATGTTTAACACTACTGTTACGTATTTTTAGTTTACATTAGTTTACTCCCGTTAGCTTTCAACGTGGGTGGGGTATCGTCCGCGAAACTTATTTGTAGGAAGTTTTCCACTCTCCTTTTGTTTGTCATTAATAATCGTTCGTTCTTAAGGTTATAGCATGTTTCGCACTTACGTTATCATACTTTATCTGTAATATTTAGTCCGTAGTTTTCCCCTCCGTCGAGATTTATTGAAGTTTAAGTCGGTGTTTATCAACACCTCTCCATTTATTTTTTGTGCGCATGACGTATGTACACATGCTGTGTGACGTCATACGAAATTGTGTAAATATAAGTATCTGCAAGTATGTCATCATACAGGTATTATTTGTTTACTTTTGATATTTTATGTTTCCAGTCACTGATTCTCCGTAATATTTTGATTATTCGGCGGAATTTTATTATTCTGCCAAATTCTGCCGGAATTCTGCCGTAAATTCTGCCTCTTTTTCCGCCGTTTTTGGTGACGTCATCATTTATTCTGCCGTATTCTGCCAAGATCTGGCGGAATACGGCTGGACTATAAATAGCCATAATTTTCATTCTGAGTTCAGATTACTTTTGACCGTTGATGAAATTAGTAGTTTTTTTTATTTATTTAAGTCTGTGACTGGAATCATTCTCTTTTATTTTATGATAGGCTAGTCTGTTTTGGTTTAACGTGTCTGTATTTATGTTTTAATTAGTCAATAGTAGATTTTAATAGTTAATAACTTAGTACATAGATATATAAATAAATCAGATATATGTAGGCACATACAGACTTGCTTATTACTATCATTTAAGTTAAGTGAATACAAACTTTGTGGACACGACTTGATTTACGCTACCAGGCTGATCATAGGATCAGGAAAGTCGTCACAATACATGTATGTAGTATGCATGTTGTTCATATTGAAGCAGCCATGTACAGACACAGTTGATATGGGGTATCACAAATCAGCAAGTTAATATCGAATATAAATGGTTCAAATTCAAGTTAGAACACAAAGTACAAGGTCGATTTCACATAGATCGAACAGAATACCTTTAATAATTCATGTTGAAGTACTGCGACAAGTATACTGATTATTTGCGACAAACACAGTCAAAGAAACTTTTATTACCAGTTTAAAGCATGTGATAAGCGTGTTCTATATTCTCACAGCAGTTACTGTAGTATATTCAAATAAATATTAACTATGATGTACACATATATATATATAATTTTGACTGTGTTTACCTGTGAGATTACTGGAGTTCTCTACCACCTCTGATTGAAATCCCAAGTAGGCATATTTGGGTCAACTGCTTACGTTATAATTAGAACAAGCTAATCTGATAGAATACCATGGATGACTTTTTGGAACAAGTTTCGTAGAACTTGACAAAATTACTACTGCTGATAAACAGCTTTAAGCACAATGAAGGCAAATGAAGCATAATGTTTTTAGTTGTATGAGTCGATGTCACATTACTCATAATGCGATGTTCATAATAAAATTATGGCCTTATTTCTAGGGACCCGCCTCCGGGGTTGAGTAGTTAAACTCGCTGACTTCAAATCACTGTAACTTCTACCTGATAGAGGTTCGTGAGATCGAGCCTATCTACCGACCATGTCTCTTTATGTGAGAAAGTAGGCAGTTGCTTACAGAAGATGGAAGTCTAGTACTGGTTCTTCCCAGAAATGATGCTTAGGAGAACTGTCCGCCTCATATGACGCTTACTGTTGAAAAGAGGCGTAAAACTGGATACAACAAACATAACAATAACAAGTCTAGCTGTAATTTGAACATAAGTGTGAAAAATGAATCCTGAAAAAAATGTATACTTTTTCAATAGACGAACACCTAAGATTACTAGAGACTTATTGACGCAAACCTCTTGTACATAATGATACGCCCCGCGTATTACGTACATGTACATGTATGTTATTTATGCTAGTTTAAATGTTTACCTTAAAGTATCCATAATTTCTGTTCAAACCAAGGCTTCCAAAGTTTATTTTGATGTTTATGCCAGTCGCCATAAATTAGATACGTAGTTTGACCTATCTGAATAGCAGATCAAACATGCATATGTAAACAAATAATGACTGGCTTTTATCTCTGTTTCCAAACTTTACTTTGTTGAATGTCGGACTTTTTGTCCATCTGTTTACTACTGAATTTTTATTCCTTGTTAAACTTTCGGTCTGTATAGTACGACAGGTATCTAGTCTGCATAATAGATCAGTAATTGTATGTATATCCAATGTTTAACACTCAAAATGTATAGACAAGCATCAAGTTTAAAAGTAATTGTTTTAAGTATTTTATTATTGTATGTAATTATTGTAAATGCCATTTCATTCATTTTAGACATGTCAATATTGTTTAGAAATGTAAGCTTTTTATTCTACATGTATTACACTATTGGGTTTATTTACCGGTCAATTCCTGGCAGGTGACAGTTCTTGGCCGCTTCCTAATATTGGCCGATACCAATTTCAGGCCGTTAACTGACCAATGTGTGGTAGATCTACCCAAATTAGACCGTATTTCCCACTTTTTGACCGATTTCGGCCAGGCCTTAGTATAAAAGGGACGTTTTTTGGCCGATTTTCAGACTTGGAAATATTTAAGCTTTTGACGAGTAAGGCCCGTTTCGTAAATTCCTCTTAGATAAACTTTAATATCAATCCAAGCTCATTGTTTTGTACTTTACTTAATACTTTTGAACAAATAATTAAATATATAAATAATTTATTAAAGAAGACATTTAGTATTTTTGCCTTAGATTATTAAACTTCAAATAGACTTAGTCCATTTTTCCTTTTTATTCATTTGATTTAAAAGAAATCATACGTACTGTATAGATCTATATATTTAACGTTATATATTGTGAACTCATATATTTTTTTTACATCTGTACTGTTACCTGAGTCAATTTGCGGTAAACGCTTTTTTCGCGATAGGAAGCCTTCGGTGTGAATTATTTTAACTTAGTATACTCTATTTTAAATCTATAATTGTGAAATTGAGACACATATTAATATTATATATACTTGTGATCTCAATTATTTAAACCGTCCATTGATATTTAATTGTTATCTATTTAATAGATGTTGTTGAAAAAAATTACAAAATCTTGTGTCTTATTGTAGTTTTCTTATAACTTAATTCCTAAAAGTAGAGGTGTACAGCTGCAGATCTTGTACAAATAAGATACCCACACACACAAATTCAAGTTAAATGAAAGTGTAGAACATTTCTATTTCTTCTATTGAGATTGCTGTTTGTCCGTAATTGTACACGCTACCAAATCAAGTATATATACACAAATAGTTAAATAAGTCGTATCCTAACTGATCTGGGAATGTATGAGGACAAATTGTGATGCCTATACACAACTGAGATATTTACCCCTGGAACGTAACAATATCATGCTTACATGCTCGAAATATGCGAAATGTAAAACGGTGCAATTATTCACAATTAAATCACATAATAAGCGGAATTTGTTTAATAAGCGAAAATTCGTCATAAAAAATTCCAAAGATCGCCTGTGTGTTCTCCCTTCCCACTATTAATAAAATAAAGACTAAATATTACATATTTTGTGTATTGTTTTGTTTACCAAACCTAAACATCAAGCCATTACTATCGGTAATCAGTGTAAATGTATATGTACTATACTTCAGTTCGTTATAATCAAAGTTAGTTAGATGTTTTCAATTAAAGTTAAAGTGTTGTTTAGTCATAATTCTACTTGTTAATACATCATAAATTTGATTTTAACATGTTCATATCAGTAATCCTTAAAGCATTCATATTTTTATATTATCTTATTACATGACTAATACGTTGCTTTCCTTTTTAACTTTAATGCGCGCTACATGAACGGGTTCATTAGTCGATGTGCTATGGCAAGAAATGTTTGTTAATCGGGCCCCCGAATCTAAATCCTTACATTTTATTATCCCAACCTCTGAAGTTGTCCTTACTTCACCAATAAACCTATAAAGGGAATATGTGGTCAAGTGGTTATAGTATCTGACTTGTAATATTTGTCCGCTCAACGCTATTAGTTCGAATCCCATCCGATACCAAACTTCGCATGTAAGGAAGCTGTCCAGCTAGCTTATCGAAGGTCGATAGTTCTACCCAGGTGTAAGCCTGGGGTCTTCCTCTATCATTCTAAATGACCCTGACTGTTGGTGCAACGTTTGATCCCAGTGAAAAAAAAATCAACACAGACACACACGATCGAACAGAAATCATCATGTTTATACTCGCATTGGTTTCAGTATTTTATTATCATGCAGTTGGCGAACTAATGACATTGAATAAATCTGACGTTGGGTTACCAATCCTATAGTGTCAGTTATGTTTGGACAAGTTAAATATTTATAATGGCTCGTATTTCAGCTAGTCATACTAAAGTAATAAAATAAATAAAATTCGCTGACATAGGAGCCTGAATAAAGCAATACGATAGCCTAAACATTTTTCACATGTCTGTGTTTATATAACAGTAACGAAAAAACACGTTATAAACAATCTGACAGTTGTTTCATCATGAATAATTGAACGTTTTCAACAATTTGATAAAACACGTCCTGTATTCGAAGCTAGGTAGATTCATTATTACAACCACATTTAATTCACATATCCATAAAAACAGATATATAAACGCGAGATTTTTATCAAAACCTTTAAATGAACAAAATTGTTAAATTACGAGCCTTGGTTGTGTTTTCGTGGGGTTTTGTATGTGTGGCAAGCCTTGCAGTTTTGCTTGCAGAATTTACTGTATAAGTCTGAACATACTTCCTATTCCAAATATTGTATATTTTTCTATTGATTCAATCCGTAGTGAAAATAAGCTGACCGAGGGAAAGACGAGCGGCTCACAAAATTTTCAAAATATTTCTACATTAAATTTACACGCATTCAAACAATCATTCAAATTAATTAAGAATTCACAACGCAAAAGTAAAAATCAAATAAAAATATTTCCTGTTCAGTTCCTAAGCTAGAAAAATAGCAATGATTACGATCACTTGATCGAAAAAGTAGGATAGGTCGATCGCATAACTTGTTTTTTACATTTTTATTTTATAATTTCCCCAAATATGTCCGTACCTTAGGTTCGGCGCGAAAAGATACTGTCTGTCGGGTAATCGTTAGCATAGTTAGTTTAGTTTAACGAACCACTATTTAGCTAGTGAGGATTTCATTTGCATAAGGGTACGAAAGAAGATTTTGGGTTATTTTACTTTAAAAGAGCAATAAGAGAGGTTGGTACTTAATTTCGCGCTCGCCAGTTCAGCCATGCCTTCAATTTAGTCGAAAATGTACCCGAGAAGTTTGTTTATCACTGCTGGTCATTCATAGGGAGAGTAATCACTGAGATTTTCCATAACAAAGTTTTGGAACAGAATCGAGACGGATGGTGTAGCTCAAATTATATTGTGGTGTTCGAAAAATCGACTGTCGAAATATACGAGAATAATTGAAATGGCAATGATTTTAATGTAAAAATATATAATTTCCAAATTGTCGAAACCAAACGAGTATAGCTTTAATTTAAAGATCTGTTTTTAATTAGGCAAACAACAATGTAGTTTCTGGTTACATGCTTGTTAAAACTAGGGTAGGTAGGTCGGGCTTTTTGGCTCTTTAAAGAAAGCGTTTGGAGAGGTAAATAAAGTGAAAAATTGGATGTACTGTTATTCGTGCCAAATAAAAAGTGAAGGGTTGTGGGGCAAAATTAAGGTTCGTAGTGAAACCAGAAACAAATAAAAAAAATACATTGAGTTGTTTCTGTGCAGTTGTGTTTAATGACCCTCGATGTGATTTGTTTGTAACCAAAAGTATGTTTAATAGTTTCTTTACATGTAGCATTCCCAGGGAAACCGTTTTATTTTATACAATACGCAGAGTTTGTGTCATTTATCCATACTTTTGTGAATACGAAAAGTAACTGTACTTCAACACTTGCATTAATTGTATTAACATAAGTAATAATAAGACTTCATAATTATAATGTACGAATGTATTTGTCAAAATGATAACTGAACTAAACAAATAAGATGACAGTACACATATCTACATGTTGTACAAATGCATGTTGATAAAAACTAATGATGTACTTGTAGCAGTTTAAGACAAGTGTACACAAGTTGCTTGGTTTTATCGGCATATAATGCCTTTGACCATGCATAAGTAGTTTTAATCTGGTCAAGGCAACAGGTTTTTACAGATATTTATACATATAAAAACATAAGATATATATAATGTTTAATAGATGCGTCTAACAAACATTTGCAAGTGTGAATATTTTAAAAAATGACAAGAATCAAAGCAAGCGAATATATCCTACTTAATGAGTTCCAAGAAAGGTAGATTTAAGGACTTATATCACATAAACTCTAACGGACTGATTTTGTGCATAAGATAAGATAAAGCGTAATCCTTGACTAACAAAAAAACAAAAGCACAGGTCCCCGTGTTTCTTTTGCGAGTCTTGTTCCATTGTTTGACCCGCCCCCCTTATAACATCATTCTGTGAAGATTATAAAAAGAGTAGTATTTATAAATGGCTAGCACAACCGTATTTCTCAAAAAACAACCAATATTTATATATATATTTGAATGGTATAGAGTACAACATCTGTCAGATCTTACCTCAGTTTTGAAAATATATCTGATTACCAATATCACTTAACAAATATGATCGAAGAAAAAAACATCCATATTTTCTTAAATTTCAAAGAATAACACACTATATAATACTAAAGAACATAAAAAGAAAAAAAACAGGGGTATTCATGCAACTTTTTATACACGTTGTCATAATTGACCCCAAAAGTCAAAAGTACACAAAAACCATCCCAATAAAATATTGTTATAGATAGATAGATTTATTTCGACATAAAATGAACATTTATATGGCAATAATAACATTAAAACATACAAAAACAGTAAATTGATACATGTGTACGCATGAATTAATAAAAACAGCCATGTAAAATCAACATTCAATGTCAAGGATTATAACACAAGAAAGGGTTCAGAGGAACCCTTATTTCCATTGTGGTCCTTGATATATAGTGTTGTATGACATAGGAAAGTATCACATTTGGGAATAAATTATATGAACAGGTATATATTAAATAAATAAAATTACTTATCACAGTTAAATAGCTATTATAGTAAGATAAATAGAACATTGTAGACAAACATGTAAAAATTTGATAAAAATGAAAAAATAATACTTCGAATGAGTAAAAATTATCCTATTTGCCATAAATAAATATGATAATGCTGATTATAAATTAAGAATGATAATAAAAAATTAAACATACTTATCACATTATATTTATATATATAAATTAACAATGAAATAATTATAATGTTTTGATGTTATGATGAAATCAATACTGCATCAACAAAGAGAAGTAATCTGAATTGCCATGAGAAAAAAAAATATTTTACACTCTATCTGAAAATATGGAAATATACAGACATGTTTAAAACAATTGAATTGAAGAAGCTAAATGGACTGTAAAAAATGTTCCTTGACCCTTGATTTAAAAGCAGATGTGGTTCCAGAATCCCTTATATATTGGGGCAAGTTATTCCAAAGAGAGCATCCCATATAGGCAAAAGACCTTTTGCCAAAACCTTTGACAATAGGAATAACAAATCTCTTGTTGTCGGACACGTTATCACAAATACCGTCAGAGTTAGGACTAACTTTCACTCTGAACCTAGTTGAATAATTATGCACATTGATGGAGGGGTTAAAGTTATCATTCATATATGATGGAGCAAGGTTTGAATTAATCTTAAAAACATGACAAAGGGTTATTTGGTTCACTCTATCAGTAACGGGTAACCAGTTAATATCTGCAAAATGTTCCTTGCCTATGTGGGACCTAAGATGTAGATTCAGGACAAATCTGATAAGCTTGTTTTGAGTGACCTGCAATCTGTGCTTTAAATCCTGAGTTAGACTATTAAACCAGACAGATGAAGCATAGTCAAAATGATACTGTATAATGGAAGATACCAAAAGTCTTTTAGTGTGACGTGTGAGAAATTCACTTTTACGATACAAAAATTTTAATCTAGCATTTGATTTCTTAATTACCGATCTACCCATTGAATCGAAAGTAAGACTCTGATCAATGGTGGCACCAAGATACTTGACTGAGTTTTTTGGATTCTATGGATTGACCATTGCAGTTTATTTTAAGGTTAGACTGGGCTGTAAGCCGCTTTTTTGGACCCAAATAAAATAGATTCTGTTTTGCCAAGGTGTAGAGACAATTTATTACAAATTAGCCACTGATTGACAATATTCAACTCATGACTCAAAGTATTTTCAATGTCATGCTTGTTTTTGGCTGAGACAAGGATTGCAGAATCATCCGCATAAAGTAAGAGTTTGTTTTTTATAGCGGCCGACATGTCATTAACATAAATCAAGAAAAGCAACGGACCTAAAATTGACCCTTGAGGGACACCACAAGATATGTTGGCAGTTGAAGACTGAACGCCTGATAATTCAACTAATTGGCGCCTGTCTGACAGATACGAAGAAAACCAGCGCAGGGAAGATTCTGAGAGACCGATAGCCTTCATTTTCATTAAAAGAATGGAATGATTAACTGTATCGAATGCCTTTTGGAGATCCAAAAGAATCATGCCAACAAGGTGACCTTTATCCATTTGAAAACGGATATAATCGGTGAGACGAATAAGACAAGTATCCGTGGAGAATCCACGCCTGAAACCGGACTGAAACTGTTAACTTGTTTAATATACTGTTTACGTAATCAGTTACTATATGCTTATACAAACAACAGGAATAGTTAGTCATATTATCTCTATAAATCAATAGACATGATTAAAATGATGAAGGGCATTAAAAACAATTAAGAGATTAGACTTTCGGTGGCTTTAGGGGGGTTTCACTCATATAGGAGCTGTCTTTAACATTGAAACCATCTCTTTATAACTAACACATACTTCAACCAAGGTTTTCAATATTTTATTTTATATTTCAAGTTGATAATGTGGCCACCTCAACAAAAAGATTATTAGTTGGTCCTTGGTATGGATATTTCATTATTATCTGTTTGTATTGCAAGGAACATTACATGTAAAACAAGAATATAACTGATACAAAATTATACAGTATCATAAGACAATCATACTGACCTCTCTAGAGCAGCGATATGAATGGTCGAACAAATATATGCTTAATTGGCCAGATACATATTAGTGTAAGCAAAGACAAACATGAGAAACCTATGAAGCCTTCAAATACGTCATTATACAATATTACACTGTCTAAGATAATTGTCTCATTATATAAATAGTATAATCAAATATCTACAATGCTGCAAAAATCATTACCGACAAGACCAAATATAAAAAACGTCTTTAAGCAAATACATTCTGTCAAAGACGGGCAGACGCAGTCATGTCCGTCGATGATTTAGTTGATTACAATATAATGAACAAATATATGCAATGCAGAACAAATTATCATCCATTAGATCAAGTACCAATGCACCTTAAAGCACATTAAATCAATCAAAGACGACAAGAGACAGTCCTATACGTCGATGACTTTGTTGATAACGACTTCCGTCGCTTTCGGCTACACCGTTCCATTAGAAGGCGCCATGTCCTTGGTGTGCACGAAAAGAAGCACGTTATAAAAAGGCCTTGAAGGCAATTGGATATAATGAATAATATCCAGATGACATCTCTATCAGTAAGATTTGCAACAAATGCAAATATCCAGGGAATTCCTGTTAGGAATGATAATTTCATATTTACTAAAAACAAACAAGTATTCTGTTTCCTTGCTCTGCTTCCTTGTCGACTACCTCGAAAAATAAAATAAATGGTACAAATAAATGCCGATAAATCAAAACATTTGAAACATGCCAGTGGGACAATAATGAAATACAACACGGAATGTCCAGGAACAAGCCAACAGTTAGAGCCATAAACAACTTGATCAAAGAACGGACCAATGTCATACACATGGAAAAAAAGAGCTACTGTTATTATCACCATAGGTACAAGCCAAGCGTACAAACAGTACTTGCAAAACCGCCTTGATAATGACAAAGACCGCGTATACGTGAGACTAGAAAAAGTCCTCATCATGTCAAAGGCAATAACATTCATCCAAGAGAAAGACGAAAGGAACATATAATGATTGACTACAGCAATAACAATACATAATTGTATTGGTATAAGATCCATTATCCAACCTGACAGGAGAAACAAACTGTTAGCAAGTAAAAGTGATACTGAGAGACTCAATAAATTCCTTCCTGGAATATTGTGTAGTTCTGGTAAAATTACATGAACAAATAGTGTATAAGAAAGAGAAATAATTGACAGTGATTGACACACAAATGACAAATACCTTTCAAGTACAGTAACGTTTGTCTCTGAAACTGAGTGAGTTTCATCAAATGCTTTCTCGCAAATATAAACCGCAGATCCATTTTTAATGTACATAGATCCATTGAAATATTTTCTGGTCGCATACAAGAACAAAATGGAATTATTATCGATCTGAAATTCATCATCATCGAGTTGTACATAAGCACACGTGTCTGTTTGATTGTCAGGAAAGCAGTTGTTAATACCCATGCGATCTAGACAAAGCAATGTTCTACATGCATATCGATTGGGATCAAATAGTTCCCATTCTGAACAATTTCCAGTATGTTTAAAGGACATAAGAGGAGCTTGAATGTCATTTTTCTGCTCATTGAAATCAACAACGAAACGAAAACTGTAACTCATAGAAACCAAGCTGCTGGCATATATATCAGTATCAAAAGAAGGGACACATTTCAATGAATCTTGTGTTTCGCCATTACAAGCAGCACAATACACATTCTTGTATTTTGTACCCTCAATACCCCCATGAAAAACAAATTCCGTGTAGTCAGATGAGCAATTGTTTGCCAACTGAATAAGAAATGTAACGTTTGAATTCACGAAATCGTATGGACATGAAGATGTCACAGGACCCACATTACATGAACGTGGTTTAGCGCTCAGATACGGGACTGAAAAAAACAGAAAACAGTTTTCTGTGTTGTTTTCAGTACAATATGCAAATAATTTCCAGTACGTATAATGATAAACATAGTTACACTGTGCACAGTATCTATTTTTGTACACAATTTCAGAGTTTTTAGTGTCTGACACTGGTGTTCTCAGTTCAAAATCAGTATGTTCGTCTTCACACAGGTTACGTATGTTGATATCGTTCCAATCCTCATCGCACCGCATAACCAAGTAATACAAACTAACCACATATTCGCGTTCGGAATGATAAATGTCAATACCTTTGCATTGTATTTGAGACTTGTTTAAGGTAATGTTACTAGTCTCGTTCATGTCAGCGTGCCTACAACAACCTTCAAATATGGAACAAAGTCGGTCACATGTGCAGTGTATACGATATTCTTGCCAGTCACACAAATTAACATTAAGACATGAACTGTGGTAAAAGTGATTCCACCAGCAATACATACTAGGTTCTGTTACCAATGATATAAGACTTAGTGTACTTTCGGTAACAGAAAGAGTTTCTAGTAATATTGTTCCGGTACTCCAATATGGCTCTGAATATGTTGATACTGTTCGTTTGTCATTGAATGTTAATCTCTTGTTATTGTCATTTTTGTCTATCATTTCTCTGTTAGTGCCATTTTCAAAATAGTTTATGGAAACAGTGGAAGAACTGTTGTGTTCAGCAGCAGTACTTATTACCACTAACACTAACACACAAACTGATAAAATTTCCATAATGTCGCGATATTGATCTATTAACAACTGCCCTTTAAATAGATCGGAAACTGTTCTAACATTTCCACAATGAATATACACAAAATACCAATCTTACAATTATATTTATCCATAGACAAATCTTAACTTCCTCCTGAAACATTGTATGCTTCTTCATCATAAAATTACTGCAATTTAAAAAAAATGTAAAAAGTTCTAAATTGCGTCCGAAAAATCTTATTGAAACTGTCCTGAAGCATTTATATCTATTCTATCCAATCACGTGACCAGATATTTTTGTAACTGTCATACGTAATAAATGATCCGTAAACAGTCAACATTAAAATATGATACATATCAGCTGTGTTGTTCGGACAAGCAAGCTGATGCCCACAGAATAAACAAATATCAACAAGTCGGCTAAAAATAATCGACTTTTTTGCTGTATTCGTAAATATTTTATCATGTCACGACAACTACATGATAGCAAGTCTGATCAAATAGATACAGATAATATAATTCCTAGAAAAATAACACATACAGAAAATTCCACCTTCACCAAAAAACTATTCCCCACCCCCTCCCCGAAAAAAACAAAACAAACAATAACACTAACACAAAAGCCATCAAACACATAAGACCATACAAAGATCGAGCACAAACACCAGAATCCGGAGGGTAGCGCCTTTGGATGGTCTGTTGCAAAGCTGCAGTGGGTTTAAGCTAATTTGACGGAACATCTTACACATACCACGAGGGAAACAACAAAATAAATGCTTCATCATTTCACGGTCAATGCTTGCATTGATTTTTAGCTTCGGTGAGATTCGATTACTTTCGTAAGTTATACGATAATTTTCGTTATACCAGTTATCGAATGTACAATCATGTATTTAACGATGCGCTGCATAATATTATACAAGCATGCGGAATGAGATATTCCCTAACGGTAAAATAAACGAAAGCTATCAATTGTGGTACGAAACTAAAAATGATCGCACTTAGCGTCCACGTACTTATTCAGCTTTGACTGTTTAATACAAATCAAATAGTTTTCTGCGGCTAGATATTTTACAGACCAGTGTTGATTGTTTTCTGTTGAAAGAAATGTTAAACTATGAGATATCAAGAGATAATTTGAAAATTATATGCAAAATGTAGGCGTCAAATGTTGAAAAATATGCAACATTCAACATTTTTGTCTGTAACATAATTTCTAAGGCAGAGATTGTCTTCATATTTGCAGTAAGTGTAGGTTATGATACAAACTATATAAAAATAAAAAGATATGTGTAACTTGCCGTGCTTGTTTCGGATAAAGAACGAAATTATTACCCCCCCCCCCCCCTTCATTTGGAAAAAGGGGAAACGTTGAACATTATTATCTCTTACAAAAACCTAGCGCAGATAATTGTATTTTCAAATTTGCAGTAAATGTAGGTTATAACACAAAGTAAATACAAATAGAAAACAAAGTATACCTTGCCCGGCTTCTTTATCAGAAAAAAATACAATAATTACCTCCCTCTGTTCAGAAAATATGCAAAATTTAAAAGAGGTTGTCAAAAAGTTATAAAAATGCTAGCACATATATTTTTTTATAATTTCCAGTAAATGTAGGTTGTAACACATAATTATACTTCACTCCTGTTTCCAGTTTGAAGTCGTCTATATCTGAGCGAGCATATTTGTTTAATAACACACCGAAATAACACATGCGCATTAATAATGCGCATACAGATCAAACAGATTTTTGGTTATTAAATCATTTTCCATTTAGTTGACGAGTTGTTCATAATAAAATATGTTATAGAGTGTACATCTTACTTATTCCATTAATGTCACTGTACATTTCTCTTTTGCTACATTATTAATATGACTGGCCAACTCATTTTCCCTTTCCTTCATTGCTGAAGAATGTAGACCTGGAATTTCCATGACTGACACGAAGTTCTCAATCTGTTTCGGTTCTGCCCCTCTGTGCAGCATCCATGTAACATAATACAAATTCAACTCCAAAATAATGTATAAAACTTCATAGAAATGTTTTTCACAGTGCTTTTTGAAACTGAAAATCTCTAAATTATTTTCTTATCATTTGATAGAACAAACTTTATATATACTAAATTTTAAAAAAAAGCTAATTGACCTATCTTAGGAAAACATGTTATTTTTACTTAAAGGTAGATACTAAAAGCTTTATGAAGCTCTTATAGATTGAAAACATAAAACAGAACCGAAAAGAGATTTGCCAACACCACAGTATGAATTGATTACATGTACTTGTTTAAAAGTACTCAGCATTATAAATTATTGCCAAACACCAAAATGTAGGTTAATTACAGAAGCTTGGTGAGTAATGAGTAAGACATACTATAGGTTGCTTGTTGTTGTTTTTCAATACATATTTTCAACACAAAGGATAAATAATAATATCAATTTACTGCTACAATTAAAAATTTAGAAGTACAAATCTGTACATGCCATGATGAATGTTTAGATTCTCATCCTGATTTTATCTTATAGGGTGGATGGGTGGGGTTTATTTTCGATCTAGTCTTGGCCTAAAAGTTGACATTATAACCACTGGCTATTTTATTTCATTGATTCACAAAGAAAACTATTTCATCTTATTTTACTTTGTGCATGCCATATCTGTATCAGGCATCTCATCCCAAAGTGTTCAGATAGTTTGTCTACAAGACTGCCTTTTAGTGAAATAAAATGTTGAGGCATTGATATTGACAGATATAATGCAAGTGTGGAATAGAATCTATGTTGTGAAAATTAAACAACAACAATCAATTCCACTGCTACAAAAGAAATATTAGTGATAAAGAAGAAAGATAAGTGCACGCACGTTTTAGTCCACAAAATCCAATGCTAAACAAGAATGGAAACAATAATGGACTTTTAAAAATAAGTTTCATAATTACTTTAATGACAGTTTGCAATAAACTGTTTAGAATATTTATACTAATTTGAAACAGATTTTATTCATAAAATGCTGATGGCCTAAGTAAAATTATTCTAAATACAAATGTATAATCCTGCACAATATTTTACTGGCTACTGACATTTGACATTTAGACTACAGGTACAGATGATAGATCTATATCATATACAATTATTATCAAGATCATTGAAGATGCCAATTAAACAAATAAGCGACTCAGTTTCAAATTTTCGGGCTCTTGCCCTTCTTCAGGATTTATTTCCTTCTACATAAATTCAAGTAGTATCCATTTTGCTTTTTCATCATAATGTTATGACGTAACGTCATTTCCTGTATCATGACGCGCCAAATGACGTCACGTCATTCCCCGTACTCTTACTTTCATTTGCTTATCTTGCATCCATATCAGATCATACAATTATCACTCATACACATGTACTCATATAATATCAGTTCAACCCACCCCATACATACATACACTCTCTTGCTATACCACTCTTTCAAAACAAGACAAAACCACACATTCTACATATAAAACCAAAACTTACGATTATTTCTGTAACTACTCTCATACAAACTCATACCTTCTGTTCATATTCAATCATTCCACAGTCTCAGTTTCTGATACATAAAGTTACTGTTATATCCACATAATATATACCTCTTCCACAACTTACATTCATACATCCACATGTTCTCACATTTTTATATAGATCTATACCGGAAACATTATCTTAAACATAGTATATTCCACATAATAATTCCTTATAATATATAAATTATTCCTGTCATACAAATACATGTATTTACCCAAATAATAGTATGTAAAGTTCCAGCATGTACAACTCATCCTTGTACCTTTGTTATATCGGTATACAGTTCTATATATTGTAGCAACGCACATTACACGCCTTTGGTGTTCTGGTACCTAACTTCTTTATCCATTGATCCTCTACTAACTGTCTATATGCCCTTCCTTCAGTGTGTACTCTCTCTATAATTGTTACCCTCAGGTCGTCTTCCTTGTGATTTTCAAAATGTCTCATGATTGGTTTCTCATGCTGGTATCTTATATCTCTCAGGTGCTCATCAATCCGCTCTTTCAGTGACCTTTCTGTTTCCCCTACGTATACTGTCTGTGAACAACGATTACACATCAACCCGTAGACCAGATTTCGATCCGAACACTTCTGGAACCTGGCCGTTCTGTAGCTCTGATCTTTCCACACATCCTGTATATTCTCCTCCATAATTATTCTACATACTCTACAATCGCAATCTCTTCCCTCTTTCATACTGTTTACCATATTATTCGTTTTTTTATGTACCAGCGTATCGCACAAGTTTCTATCCCTTCTATACGCCAGTATTGGTGGTTCATTAAAAAACCTCGCCATTTTATCAGACTTATATAATACTGGTAGATGTTTCTTTATTATTTTATGTATGTCTGGTAACCGTTTCGAGTAAGTTAATACCAGTGGCACTCTCTCTGTCTCTTTCTTTGTTGTTTTCTTCAATAAATCTACTCTATCTAACTTGTCCACCTTCCCCAACTGTTCCTCTATCTTCCTACCACTATATCCCCTTCTTCTCAGTTGTGTTTTAAGTTCTTCCCTGTGTTTATCATAGTCCTTTTTCCTTTCACAAATTCGTTTGATTCTTAAACCCAGTCCATATGCAATTCCATTCTTTGTATTCGGCGGGTGACACGAACTGCTATGTAAATACATTTGTTTGTCTGATGTTTTTTTGTATAAATTAGAGTATTGTCCAAATCCACAGGGCCTAGAGCTTAGATATTTGGTGTGTAGCATGGTCTAGTTGACCTCTGCTTAGTTTGTTCAAATTATTGCCCAAGTGTCAAAATTGGCCCTGCCCCAGGGGTCACTTGAATTTACATAGGTTTATTATAGGGAAAATTAAAAAAATCTTCTTGTCAGAAACTACAATGCCTAGAGCGTAGAAATTTAGTGTGTAGCATTGTGGACCTCTACCAAGTTTGTTCAAATTATTGTTCTTGGGTCAAAATTGGCTCCACCCCAGTGGCCACTTGATATATATAGACCAATATAGGGAAAATTTAAAAATCTAGAATAAAAAAATAAAAAAATAATAGAGCTTAGATATTAGGTGTGTAGCATTGTCTTGTTGACCTCTACAAAGTTTGTTCAAATTATTTCCCTAGGCTCAAAATTGGCCCCGGCCCGGGGGTCATTTGATATATATAGGCTCATATAGGAAACTTTAAAAAATCTTCTTGTCCGAAACCTCATGGCCTGGAGCTTAGATATTTGGTATGTAGCAGTGTCTAGTGGACCTCTAACAAGATTGTTCAAACTCTGGCCCTGGTGTAAAAATTGGCCCTGGCTGGGGGTTTACTCTTTTTTATGTATGCTTACAAAGACAAATTACAAAATCACTGGGGGCCAACGAAGTATCACGAGAGGCGGTTTGCATCGAAAACATGTGTATGTTATGCAACGACAAGTGACCCATGTTATGTACACATAACGTCGTTGAAAAGCTAAGGTGGGTATATATATATAGACGTTGTATATTCCTGGAATATCATATACCAAGTACGAAACATGGTTAGTAGAAATGTTTGATACTATTAAACAGTTGTATGCAGTTAACTTAGTATCATTTACGTATGAATTAAGCTCCAAAGTTATGGATGTTCGTAGACAGTCATGTTTCGGTAGATGTTTCATTAAAATATTTTCCATGAGCATTATTTCTTATACATATTGGGTATGGTATACTTATTCAATCATTTTGTCTTCATTAGAATTGTTCTGTAGGGGAAATAAGCACATTTGAACGGTTTTTTTTTGGATACTTCGACTGTGTTAGTTTCTCACAGAGTGTGTGTACAGTGCTAAACGAAGGTCACTCTTCGTGTGTACGTTGCTCATTGAATTCAGGATGTAGTATGTAGTACCGGGCGCCATTTGCCAGCATTTTAAAAGCGACATGGCACTGTGCAAACTCCAGCATAATTATAAAGCGTTACGTTCATAAGGGAAGTTAATGATAGAGGTACAATTTAATATCGCCATATAACTTAAAATGAAGGCCTATGACAACGAACACTTGAACTGGAAAAAATAATCTCGACAAATACTGTAGCAAGTGACAGACAAACAAGGTATTTTCTAAACGTGAACACACAACTAAGTCTACCCATTGCCAATTGTTTCTGAAACAAGTGGAATCGGGAAGTAGAGAAGTTTCTCAACCAGATGGTACTTAATTGACGGAACAATTTGACACAACTATAATGTGCTCAGACGCAGATAATTTTGAATAGGTAGATGTCGTTACCGATGAAACAATAACAGAGACCGTAGTACAATTACAAAAGCTTCTTCCGTCCACCACATCTACTCTGAATGACCGTATACGTCTTCAAGACTTGGTCACCTTTTTTCAAATGGTGGATATTGGCGAATTCGGTGCAAATCACGCTTGGGTTGACGAGCACTGTACAACATTGTTATAGAGGCTAGTTTGAATACTAATGAATAGGGTAATGGTGTTAACGAAGCGGAGAAATGTAATCAAACATTTTAGATAACAGCAGATTTCAAAATTGTTCAAACTCGTAAATTATATAAGTATTAGCCTAAACCATAATGTAATTATTAAATGATAAGGCCATCTGACAAGTTCAACTGTTCTCTCCAGACCATCATACAAACATAGATAACTCTCAACTGCAAAATATTAATTAATATACACAATAGACTTCAGAGTATACTGAAAACGGGATGATGCTGTTTGCATTTTTGTGGCAAATGCCCTGGTGGGATCATTGAGGAAATATTTTATCCCGTTTCAAAACGTAGATGGGACATTAACACCATGAGCTGTTTTACAATTGTTTTAGTTACAATAGCAAATACTTGGTGCGCTATATTATTTTCTTTTTTACTAATATTACCGTTTTTTAATATAAAAACACGTTTCATCTTATAAATGACAGGTGCGCGAAGACGAAGTGTGCTACTATTGAATACTGCTTCAACGAAATGGACATTATATTTCTTTTATTTTCCTCGTCTTCCTCTTGCATGTATATGTAAAATGTATTCACTTAATTTTGAAATATTCTTGAATCAGCATTGTCACATTTCTTTAATTTTGTTTGATAATGGATTCGTTTGATAAATCGTTTGCACTATTCTAACGTATATCATCTATTCCTGGCTATGAACAATCTATGAACAAAGGCGTGAAATGTATGAGACAGATATTTGACGATATATCTCTGAGTGATAATGTTCATGAGTAAGGATAAGTAACTAATACGATTCCGTGTATTCACAAATAATGAGAAATTAACCAGTTTTTCGTTGAATAGTTATACATTAATAATTAATACTCAGATAGCATGTGTTTGTGTTATTTTTTACGCTAACGTTGCATATAGTCATTGGATAAATACACAACATTAGTCGAAGTTATGTTGTTCTAGAATTCATTGCAAACTGAACACAAATCATTCATCCTTCAAATATTGCGACTACTTCTACGATTGAAACATTCTCGTCATCTGATACGTCAGAAGTCACAAAAAGTTCTATTGACTAAGCACTTTTTAAATGATCATGGAATCAACAAATGCAAACATTCAAACCAGAACGGTTGAATAATATATCTAAAATTGTTTTACGTTACCTTATCATAGGCTATTGTTGATAACATTCAATCGTATCTTATGTCAAGCTTACTACCATAAAGCACAGTTATAATGATCACGGGTGAATCGAAGAATTTCTTATTCCTCAAATAAGCCATTCTTTATATATTGTGACAAGTCACTAAAATATCAAGTATTCTAATATTACAAAATATAGAGTCTCGGGTCGTATGGGAGATAATGTAGAGTTATGCCATCCGGAGTTAAGACAAAGTACATTCGTTTTATTTAAACATTAAACAAAATAGTGCTCTATATATTATATGAACTCTTGATGTCCATAATTACCGGCGAAGATAATATGCATATCGCATGATTTATTAAATCGCATTATATACATGAAGAATTTACATAAATGCTGTACTCCGGTTAGATAATTTGCATCTAAGATTAGACGGTAAGCTATCAACTTTGTATAATTTTAACTGATTACCCCAGTATGATATATCAACAAATCTGTGGATATATATACGAATAGTTTAAAATATAGCACTATCGCAATCACATTATAAGTCACTCAAGAAAGTGGTGGGACGGAAGTTCTTACTCAGGGAGCAAGTTAACACGGACCACCCTCTGAAGAGCGTAAGTTCAATAATATTTATATCTACTACATTCTGAAAATAGTCTACGTAAATCTGTGAACGTATGATGCGTTGAAATAGTTAGTTGTAATTTAAATACTTAATGCCCAGCGGTAATCCTGAAGAAAACTAACTAAATCTAATGATACTAAATTATAAGAGACAGTGTATTTTTACATCACATGAAGAAGACTGAATTCTGCAGATTATAGTTTTCAATCACATAATAGGTTTGATAACTTGAGCGATATAGACATACGACCCTTGTATGTAGAGATAAAGTTTAAAATGCTTTTGGAAAGAAAATGAATGGTTAAACTGCTCATATGATATGTTTAAAGTGATCACATGTAAGGGTTAAACTATTCATATATTATGGTTAAAGTACTCATATGTCATGGTTAAATAATTCATATGGTATGGTTAACATGCTCATATGTTATGGTCAAACTGCTCATATGTTATGGTTAAAGTGTTTATATATTATAGTTAATGTGCTCATATGTTACGTTTAGAATCCTCATAAGTTATGGCTAAATTGCTCACATGTTATGGTTAAACTACTTATATGTTATGGTTAAAGTGTTCAAATGTTATGGTTAAATTATTCATATGTTATTGTTTAAGTGCTCATATGTTATGGTTAAAGTGCTCAATTCATTGAATGCTGAATTGCATGAATAATTTTCTAATTTCATGTTTAATATTTATCTAAATGTATGATGACGCACTTCTTATGTGGTCCTATCATTTTATGTGAAGTTTGATAAGATTCGATAATTCTTTATATGTACATTTGTATGTTGCAGGCCTGTTATGGACATATCTAACAGTTTCCATTTTCTTGCACATAGACATATAGGCAGAATGAAATGACCTATAATAAACCAAAAATCAAAGTCAAGTGCAGATTACTCAAAAAAGAGCACTGCGACCTCAATTGTTTCGCTTAGAATATTTCTATCATCATATGCTATGATCATGCAAAGCTTTTTTAAAAAATATGTCTACACGTTTTCATTCTGCCGATATGTGCAAATAACTGGAAACTGTCAGATATGTCCTAAAATGGTGTAGACACAATAAAACATCAAAGACAAAAATCATGTTTAAACCTGGTTTTATTCACCTCAGTATATATATCATATATTATCTTGAAATAGCAATGTACTAATTAACACCCATTATCATCAGACAAATCCAAATTGGTTATCATTAATTCGCAAGTTATTATCACCTATGTATGATTTAAAATCAAGTTCGTACACAAAGTACAAGGTCGATGTATATACAACTCACTTAGATACTATAAATAATTCATGTTGAAGTACAGCGACAATTCTACACATTATTTTTGTCTAATATAATCAAAGAAACGTTTCAGTTATATTAGCATAAACATCACTATATAAATGTGATAAGCGTGTTCGAAATTCTTACAGCAGTAGTATATTAGAATAAATATTAACTTAGTTACACACATATGAATATATATTTGAGCTTTTTTGTCTGGTGAGCTTAATGTGAGTTGTCTACCAGTTCAGATTTAAAACTCAAGAAGTCATAGTTGCATCCCTTGATTACGTTCTAATAATAACAAAATAGTACCGATTAAAAAGTAGAAAGACTGAGTATCTTATTCCCCTGTTGTGGCCGTTATTCATGGGCTTGATAACAATCAATGGCGGTTTTTCAAATAATTGCTTACATTTAAATGATAACCTTTATTCGGAGGTGGCCTCTAAAACAGATTTGGACTTTATGTAAAAGATACATAATTTGTTTAACGCCTTTTTCCAAGATACTTCAATTATTAGTATATGCGGCGGCCAGTTTTTCCAGGACTGAATTCTTACAAATACTAACAAACCCTTCTATAAGGATACGTCAACTTCTCCACAAATAGGTGAAAATCGACATTTAGGTCAAATTTTCAAAGAAGGGTATTGCTTGTCGAGAGAAGACTAAATAAATCCGTGATTAAATACATTGGAGAACTTTTTAGAACAGGTTTCGTACATGACTCATCTACTACTGCTGACAAACAGTTCTGAACCAAATGGAGGCTAACGTAGCATGATCTTTTTCTGTTATATGAGACGGTGTCACAATATTCATTAATTATTATTCAGTTAATGCCATATAAAGTCTCCATTATTTCTAGCTGTTGAATACCTGTGTAAAAATGAATCCAGCAAAAATGTATACTTTTTTAAATCGATAAATTACAAGGAATACTTAGACACATTCCTAAGTAAATATAGATTATTGTACATAGGGTTTAATAAATTACGCAAATGCTGAAATCATATTAATTTTTCATTTGATCAAAACTACAAAGGAACAATATGTACGAGTATCAGTATAAAGATTGCGATAAAGGGCATACACAAACATTTTATACATTTGTGTTAATAATGCTTAATCTAGAATGTAACAATTCATTGAATGAATAACATTAAAATTAGAAGCCTGTTAAAACTAATGGCTGATAACGCACTACAGTGTCTCGATCAAATTCATTTTATCATCAGATAAGACAGTATTCTAGTAATCTGTTTAATTCAATCTTTGGTCCATCTTCATTGACGGAATATATATGTCAATGTCTGGTATATGTATGTATGTGAGCGGCAAATACAAACACCAAAGAAAGAAACCTTGGTACGATCAACATTCAAATAGACTTAATTGCAATAAAGAACATTAGGATATTAATCAAAGTCAACTCCATCACTCCACCATCAGAATGCCAAACAATCAAAAAACGGAGGAAATTAAATAATGTATTAGTTCATGCATAATAATTCATGGAATCAAACATTTATAGTATGTTTAACTAGCCTATTATTTCGAAAAGAATCAACCATCACTACTTGACCTGGTCCCAAATAATGCAATTAACCAAAATATCTTATATAAAGTCATGACAATGGATTCTGCAAAGTGGCGATTGAGGCTCTAGATCGTTCGACATATTTCACTGTATTCTCTATTTTGTCTTTTGAATCTTGTAAAAATTGATGTCATTTGAAGTAGGGTATCTGAAGAATGGTACTGCGTCTTGTGCAACAGTCTGATCTATTTAATAAACATGCATAAAAATAGAAAGTGTTTTAAACAAATTCGTGTGTAACCCAAACAGACATGAGTACAGGAAATTTCTTTGATTTGTAGTTTCTTTTTTTTTTTGCACATTAGGAAAACATATCATAAATTACGTCTACAACAAATTATTGCTTATTATAATAAATGTTTTGTTGTTTTTTTAATCGAAAGCGCATAAAAGTGGGGGCTGTATTTGTCAAATACCGACGCGGCAAAAATAAACCGGCGGAGATTTTAATCTGGTTTTATTCATCTTAGCATTTCTATATATGTAGTATGTATATCGTTCTTATTGAAATAGCCATGTACTTGTTGACACACATTCTCACATTCTCACCAGATAAAATTATACGGGGCATCATTAATCAGCAAGCTATTATCAAGTATAAATGTTTCAAGATCATCACAAAGTACATAGTCGATGTTTGTGTAAAATACTTAGGATAATTTGAATAATTCACAAATATACTTATTATTATTTGTCAAATATAATCAAAGAAAGCTCCTGAGTTGTATCAGCACAATGATCACCATTTCGCGGCATGTTAAGCGTGCTTATATTCTTCATGTAACAATATATTTTATTTAATATTGACTTAGTCGCACACATATGAATATACATTTGGGTCCCATTTATTTTTGTTGAGCTCAACTTTCGTGGTTTTTACTAATTAAAATGGCTGTTTCCATGGGATGTAAATTCGTGGATTTTGAGCTTTAATCTAAGCAGGTGTACACTCTAATGTAAAATTTAGGTAGGACTATTTGGGACCGTTGCTATACATAGAACAATGTAATACCTATGGAATGCCTTGGGCAATTATTTCTAGCAAGGTTCGTAGAACATTTTCTGCTCACATGAGCACTTGAATTTTGAAATGGGTCTTTGCCGGTCATCAGTCCACGCCCATCGTCGTGCGCCGTGCGTCGGGCGTCGTCAACGTTTGCCTTGTGAGCACGATAGAGGCCACAGTTAGTCTTTACAAAACTGGATGACACCGTTTGTTGTGATACCATTTTGGACAAGTTCGAACACGGGATATTTGGGGTGAAAAGGGTCAGAAGGTCACTATTTAATTGGATCTTCATCAATGTATGTTCAAATGATACCTTTGACAAATTCAAACATGTGTTACCTTGGTCGAAATGTAGATCACCAGGTCAAATGACACAGACACTTCAGTGGTCTTAGTCTTGACTAGATCTTCACCAAACCCTTTTGATGTTTGTCTTAGAGATGCTTAAACGGGTTTGACATGGGTTATCAGGAATAAAATCCGGCTCCCGGGTCAAACTCAGAAACACCTTGTTAACATTTACTTGATTAAGATTGTATCTTCACCAATTCATGTTTGTCTCAATGTTATGTTGGGCAAGTCCGAACATGGATCTTCTGGGGTCAATAACTAGGTCACTGCGTCAAGCCACATGAAAACTTTCATATGAGCGATTTAGGGCCATCGTAGCCCTCTTGTTTTACATTTTACGATAATGATGTTTACCCTACAATGTCGTTTACATGAATAACATCGAAATTACATGCATGTTATAACAATTGGCTGACAACGCTCTACAGTTTTCTGATTTAAAATTCTTAATATCTTGCATTAACCAGATGTGATATTACTTTTTTATCATCGGTTTTACGTTAGTCTTCGGTTCATCTTCATATCAAATTTAGGATCTGTACCTGAATTAGGATTGGTCGTGAAACTTAACTCTGACTTAAGCTTAAATATTATATTACCTTATTATTGTTGACATTCGGAACATATACTGGTTTTAATTGTCTTCAATAAACAAATTGTAAATGAAATGTTATCAGATGTTATTTGTTTAGTCACACTTTGTAATAAATTTATCCTGAAAATGAAAGTCATGCTGAAAATATGTACATTTAAACATAAATATCAATTTAACTCACTTTGACATAAACTATTTGTATTGAGATCCAGTTATTATCAAAATGAAGCGTATATTAGGCGTATGATCTAGGTACGAAAAAGATTAGTCAATGTAATGAGGTGATTTTAATATTCTAATATTGAAGTGGACAGTAATCGTCCTTGAACTGTATATTCAATCTGAATGACTTTGTTAATTTTCGTATAAAGAATTAATATTATTTACTTTATCACCCGTTTCATTAAAAATCATTAAGATTAAATCAATGTCAAATAATTTATTTCAATTCGATATCTTTTTATAATAACTGTCCTGCTGCTAATGAGTTTCTAAACAAGCATAAGAAATAAAATTACATCTGTATTGCTTAAATGACGGAATTAGCGAACATTGATATACAATTTCATTTCCTGATTTTTCACAATTTCTACTGTGTAATATATGGTTTAATGCATTCGCTTTTGATAAATATTTATATTTTTAGTAATTTAGTGTAATTCCATTTTCAATAGAATTGGTGTCCCAAACATTTCACCAAATCAGTGTAGCTCCATTTTCACAATAATCAGTGTAAATCCTTTTCACTATAAGCAGTGGAATTTCAATTGTACCAAATCTGTGTCACATCATTTTCACTAGAATCAATGCTACTCCAATTTAATTAAATCAGTGTACCATCATTATCACTATAATCTTGCATAATCATTTTCACTATAATTAGGGCAACTCCCATTTAAACAAATCAGTGTAGCATCATTTTCACTAAAGTCTGTGTAGTTCCAACTTCACCAAATCAATATAACATCATTTTACACAAATCATCATTCCATTTTGCCCTTACCTTCTCCGAGATCAGAGTCATCTCAGTTTTTGTGAAATCAGTGCACATTTCATGTTGTTTCATGTCGTCTTAAACTTGAAGAAAGATAGATAGGTTCCTCACAATCACATGATATTTGGATTCTAACTAACAGAATTGACTGGGTAGTAAATAAGCAGTTGGAGACTATAATTCTGTGTTTTATCCAAATATGTTATGCTTTCAGTATGTGATATTTTGCAATTCTATTTGATATTTATTCCAAAAGTATTATTTAGCAAACGGGTCGTTCAGAAATAAAAACGCTATACAAATGTATATTGTTACCGATACAATCAACAAAACAAAATAAAAGTTATCGTTTATTTTAACCATTTACAAACACAAGAAGCATTTTTTAAATAACGATTTGAATAGTTTGACCTCATTTTACTTGCTCAATATTAATCTTTATTGTCTAATCAAATGAGCCTACAGATCAATCTGCGTTGTTACTGGATGTTGAGGGCTATAATACACATCGTTAGGCATTCTCACTTTTATTCTGATACAGAAACGTATTCAATAAATTCATATACTACGCATAAACCAAACAGCCAGTGCAGATAATATTTATATCGTATAAACTATCTGTGAACCTTGAGCTTATAAATACATAAAGTATGTGCTCAGGTTAGATGATTAACATCTAAGATTAAACAGCGACCTATCAATGTTGTGCTATCATAAACGTATAATTGGCAACGATTATATGGTCTACAAATCTGTACAATATCGGGCACGTGTTTTTGAAGAATTACGCATCAAGCTGTCAAAAAAAATTGTATTATTCAACTAAGTGGTGAGACCGCACCTAGTACATAATAAGTTCAAATTAACTGCAAGGTAGCTTTGAACGGCAAATATCATTTCTTTCAATATAACTCTCTATAGTTATGAAGTCATCCAGTATTTGTGTTATATTTTGAAGTGGTTGTTTTATTATCGTCAGTAATGCTGAATCAATTTTGCATGCGAATAGTTATTTATTCTTGTTTGTTGTGTATTAATATGTTTAATACTCTAATTACCATGTATCTTTGCTACTTGAGGCTGCTGCGCACCATCTTTTTTATCAGTAGACTATTATCATGGTATGTCGTGTCGTTTATTGTCCCATCATGTGATATTATGTTATGTACCGAAATAATTCAGTATTCACCTTATCATTTATATACATGTATTGTGTGTATCATTCTTACTGAAATTACCATGAACTAGGTAATAATCAAATACATTAATATGGGGTATTATTAATCAGTAAGTCATTATCAACTATACATTGTTCAAAATCTTGTTCAAACTCGCATCGCATTAATATGTTTATATCAAGGCATTTTACAGGGAATTAACTCCTATATGATGAAAGAAAAGCAATTTAATAGTATGTATGTATATTCTGAGTGAATTGTTCTCGTTTTATCAGGGGTTTTCTATGACTGACCATTCTCTAAATCTGTGACATTTCAATCAATGGATTCATGCACGTTAGAAGAGATCTTGTAGAACTGAAAACAAAAGTACGAGTATCTACTTTATGCTACACTTTTCTGTCAATTATGTTTTTTATCATATTTAAAAAAAAATAATATAATTATGTCTACGTTTTACATAATTTTACATCGCTTCGAAATCTAACAACATATTATTTCATAAACCAATTGTTTTAACAACGTTAATGCATTCGTTTTATCAGTTGTACTGTGACCTATCTATACTCAGTGATTGTACATAAGTATCTGTACATTATATAACAAAACTACATTAGGCAAGTATTGTTCTTTAGTAGATAGTCAAACTTGTAAAATCATACGGAAGTAAGAAATCAATTAGGCTGATATGTAAACCAATAATCAGATTTTGTCCGATCTAGTCGATTTAGATTTGAAGTTTTAATGAAGTTTGTTTATATGAGTGCCATGCGGTGTACTTTCGCGAATCCGTCGATTAATCCTATTGACATAACTCAGAGCATTTTCTTGATAAGGTGTAATCATTATGTAAACTGCAAGTAAATAATACAGATATGCGTACATTTATTCATAACGGATACAAATACTTTAACATTTTTTTTTACTCATTCGACTTAATGACAATCATGAATTTTATATACTGACTGTATAATGTGTTATTTTGTAGAACCATGGCAGAGTCAGGTGTTACACATTTAGAAGTAGATGTTACACATTTTGTAGAGCACGGACATATTTGTGAACTGTGTGAAAATATGGCATCAGTGGGATACTGTTCTGGGTGTAAATGCTGCATATGTCAATTATGTTTTAATAACCATATTAAAATAAAGAGAAATCTTCACCATGTGCTGCAAATAGCAACTGAAAGCAAGGAAGATGGCCGTACTATTCATTGTAATACATGTACAGAACATACCCAACATGAAACACGACTGTACTGTACAGAGCACAAATGTTTTGGATGTCCAGAATGCATGGCATTCCATCATAATTCTTGTAAAACCAAATACATAACAGAAGCATCCAAGGAATTCCAAGATAGTGGAGAGCTCGCTCGTTTTCTTCAAGATATTCGAGACTTAGAGAATGTTCATAAACACTGTGTTGAATCGATTTCCTCTCAGTCAGAACTGTCTGATAACATAGATAAAACAACCACTCATTCTGTGCAACAATTCGTGAATGATGTAGTTTCGTATGTAACTGATGAGAAGAAACTCATAATCAAGAATGCTGGTTCAAAGAAATCCATTAATAATGATAAAATAGAGAAGTTATCTAATGATCTCAACATGATTGGGTCCGACATATCGTCGATATGTGATAATGTCAAAGAGAATAGCATGATTCATGAGATTTTCATCCTGGCCGTGCAAGCAAAGCCAAAATTATCCCAGATTCGAGACACATTAACAGCCATTGATTGTCAAGAGGTCATTGACAAATACACATTCTATCCAAGCAAATTGCTCCAGCGTCAGCTATCGGAGAAACGTCCTCTTGGCAAGCTTTCGGACAACGCCCAATCCGAACAAGGTATTGTCTGTGTAAATTTTGTTTTAATAATCATATTAACTTATTACATTATCATGACTTAAAACTACAATTATTTTAAAATATATGTTAAGAAGATATATGTGGTGCGCACGGTAGCTATAATGATACGGTAATAATGATATATTAACGGAATGGGTGAAACGACACAGAAAATGCATGACATGAGGGAGTGCGCGAGTACTTCTAGAAAATGTGACTATGTGTGAGTATGACATCGTGAGGTCGACTATAAGTACTTTCACGTGCTTCGTAATGTGCGTGTGATATATGATGCGTACATTAATTTCTTTAAATATGTCGCTCTAATAGTTGGCATGCACTCAGTCAATATGTTGTACAAACAAGTTTGGCATATAATGTTCATGATTATTCTCATTAGTAACGCTGATCACGAACTTATACGAATGATCCTCGTAATGTATGTAGAGATTTGTATTAATATAGATGGATTATAATGAATCTGTTTTTGTGTTATTGAAATCTCGCTAAGTGATGTGCGCTTAATCTGTAACAAGTGCTATTTCAGATGACGTGGATGATTATGAATGTAAATACAAAGCAGGGTGTGCGGTAAACCAACAACTTCAGCAACAATTGTCATCTCAAGAAAGAATAATGTTTGCTCAAAAACAGGACAACCAAAGACTTCAACAAAAACTATCTACTCAAGAAAAGTTAAATAAAAGACTTCAGCAACAATTATCATCACAAGAAATTGACATTACAAGATGTCATCAACAACTGTCTACTAAAGAACAGGACAATGCAAGACTACAACAACAACTGTCCATTCAAGAACAGGACAATGCAAAATTTCAACAACAACTGTCTACACAAGAACAGGACAATACAAAACTACAACAACAACTGTCCACTCAAGAACAGGACAATACACAACTTCAACAACAACTGTCTACACAAGAACAGGACAATACAAAACTTCAACAACAACTGTCTACACAAGAACAGGACAATACAAAACTTCAACAACAACTGTCTACACAAGAACAGGACAATACAAAACTTCAACAACAACTGTCTACTCAAGAACAGGACAACCAGGTTTAGAGTTTAACATATAAAACTGATCTCATGTAGTTCATGATAGGTCATAAATATTTTGAATAATATATTATACAAGCATCGATGTCAAAACGAGGTGAACGAGATCACATGAAACGAGAATACAAAGATGACAGTATACTTTTTCAAAAGCATGAGCAACAACTGTATATAAAAAAGAACAGGAAAATTATGGTCAACACTTTCAATTTCAGTCAGCAAGTTTATTAATTCTACTCCGACTTAAATGAATACCTTTAACGTATCTGGCTTAGATAAAATCGCTAAAATAACGTAAAATGATATTATACGTTATTTACAAAGATTAAATATCATTCTTCAATACGAAGCAACAATAAATTCTAAACCAATGCTCAAAATTGGTGATTTATTGCGATAAATACTGCTACTCTTTATCGACGTTTCCTTATCAGCGTTAAACATTTCTAACGTAATGTGCATTGCATTGGTACGATATGATACTATTATTTCATTTATGACAAAACTTGGTTATAAAATCTCTTACTAGATATCAACCTGGGCGAGGTTTCAATTTTTTAACCGTAAACCTAAACGATTTGAATGGCTATCAAAATTGAAAGGGGTGCGTAAAAATCGCTGATTTCATGAGACGATAATGATTCGACACTATAATTGTTAATTGCTCTGCTTAAAAAACACAGCAGGTGTCATTTTCGAATTAAATTTGCCGTCTTAATTGACGGCGGATTTCAAAGCGGTTGTCGGTATTTTGTAGCGGAAATGTTAATCTAGTGAATCGTGCCTCAGAATGTTGATACTTGTTTTCATTTTTTTATCTATGGAGTATTACGTAATAAACAGCGGGGTTCTGGGTACGGAATTTCAAGTATCTAACGAACAAAGGACTTTATCCAAAAAAACTGAGGCACGGTTTCCTACATTACACATTTATTGTCATTTTAAGACTACTTGTTGTAATATATTCCTATATACAGAGTAGTTATCGTTGTTCAAACATTTGTACATTACGTGCGATATTGGTTTATAGAAGACTAATCAAATGTAATATTTGTTTAAAATACTTGCAATGCACTTTATACAGTGGGTTCATTTTAATATATAATTATGGTTTAGTTTTTAAATCTATAAATTGGTGAAACTTGATTTGACCTGACATCCAAGCCTGATACCTTAAGCTTGCCTAATTTGTGAGATTAGACCTTTGTTACAAAAGGTTATACGATTACCGTACGGCTTATTATCATTTATTAATGTCTTTATTTATATTACAGAGGAAGACATTGCAAATACTAAAACTCGAACGAGATATTAATGAACGGATAAAGAAATATGGCGTAAGATCTATATTCTGTACTTTCACGTGTATCTCAACGAATGGGGTAATTTGCGAAGCATTATCAAACTAATTGTACGTTACTGCATTATATTTCTAATTCTGTAAATACGAAAAGTCATAAAACAGATTGTATCAATCTGATAAAGCTATGATATTCTTGAACTCTAGATACGATAAACTGCATATTGTAGGGACCAATTGTATTATCTGTATTCTCGAATTGTGATCGTTACCATATGATGCATTGGTAAATTGAACGACATTATTTTTTTTTCTTCTTCAACTGATGACTGGCTGTATATACTACAAGGGGTGTTATTGAAGTACATAGACTATTGTTATCACATATTTACTTTCAGATTTATTTCAATTAAGATATTAAACATTCTGTAATGACAACTTGTTTTAAATATGATCCAATGTTTTAAGTTATCATGATTAATGCGTTCTAAATTCTTCTCCATAGCAACACATGTAACTGTACTCGGGGTACGCCGTTTCTTCAAATTTCCGCGCAAAATCATATATGATTGTGATAACATCATGACATTATTTCCGTAAAATATTATCATAATACGTTAAGGAATATTATCAGTGGAAGGAAAATAGTAATCAGATCCGCGGGGTGGGGGGTTGAACGAGAAAATGACGTCGACCGGCGACGTCGAAACCAGAGTCATGATCAAATTGTGTGTAGGTTTAAGGAAATCACCTAGAGAAATTTCAAAGATGATAACATCCAGCAGTATGTAACAAACGTTTATATGGGCATTAGTATTCAAATAGCATGGGCGGTTTAGAAATGGACGTGATTGTATTGAGAATGGTGAAAGGTGTGTGTGCTTGCCATCCCTACGGCCAACATATCGTAATGATATAATCTATCTATCTATCATCGAAATGGGGATGTCTAGAAATGGAATAAGATATTGACAGCGGCTACTTACGTACGGAAAAAAACATTTGTACGTAAATGTTAACGTTGTTATTATGACGTCGAAATTCGCGTTCCCATGCCCCGGGTCAGGTCAGGTATTTCTGTTTTCATCTATACTTGTCTGTTCATTGTTTTATACACTTAATGTAACGAAATGTAATACGAACTGTTAGATCGGCAATTGAATATAGTTTTCAGTGATTTTTACTTTATTATTTTATTACGCCCTAGTATTGTTTGAATGTACACCCCTCGTATTGTTTGCATGTGCAAACTGTTGGATCATAGAATGTGTCAGACAATGTGCGTCACTGTATGTTTGTAATTTAGCATGGTATAAGAACAACAGCACCTCTTTGTGTTTAAGTTTATATCTGCATGTGGACATGTGTGTGATGCTGAACAGATGAATGAAAACAGAACAATTAAATGCCCTACGTGTGATATCATCTTTGGTGGTACGTACATGTATACTTCATGACATATTCATTGTTTTCCTGCATATAATATATATAAATGTAAATAAATGCGTATGTGTCGACCATCCATTATTTTTCATACTATGTACAATACATCCATAGGTGTTTCATAATGTTTTTTATGAATCTTCAACAGGTTTATTTCATTATGTGACGATGTTTAGCACAATCTAACTAACATCATAATTCTTAGGAAACAAAACGCATAATGAAGAAGTAAATATATAGTTATCAAGACGTATACATATCTATCTACGTGTGTAAATGTCTGCCACTTTTATATTATACATTTTTGAACATGTATTAAGTACTCATATTCGGAGTATTACATTCGGTATAATAATGTTCTAACAGATCAGCCTGACGGTACATTGAGAACAGAGAAAGAAGCATTACACACCGAGTTGAAATTTAAATTTGACAAAGGAACACAATCGGTAAATATTATTTCATTTGTTTGAAACACGAAATTTAAAAAAAATATTATATACACCATACTTTTTCTGTTTACGAAGCATCGGTTCTTAACTGGTGTCTTTCATCCTTCATTTTGGTTATTTTTCGTATCGCTCATTTATAAAATGCGGTATATTTATTAGTACAGTGGTAAGTAGTAAGTACAAAGTAATATAAATAAAATGTCTAATGACTGTAAAGTACTGAGTAACCAAATAATGTATTATTAGCATAATCATCTCCTTTATAAACTGCTTTATGATCTACAATATCATTTACGAACAATTCCATATTCAATATAGTCTAGTTGAAAATGTGTTTAGTTATTCATATAAGCAGGGTTGACAGTTTTACGGTTTATATGAACAACACATTGCATGGCGTTTTCATTACAATCACTGTAGTATAATCTAGAAAGCTCATGTTTAGGTAAAACAGACTTTGTTTTTCTTGTATTCAGAAATTGAATTTGAATCCTGGGAAACCTTATGCAGCATATGAACTAACGGGATATGTATATTTTGATGACAATTTACAACATATGCTTAAACTGGCATATGATCGAAAAATCATGTTTACAATCAATGAAATGGGAAAAGTTGTTTCGAATGGGATCGATATATTCACGTAAGTTTTGTTTTGTTTTGTAAATGGTTATAATAATCATAATTATATTTAAAGCTAAATGTGTTATTTATTGAATGGATATAATATGATATATCAGTCGAAATATCGCTTGCCAATAATGCATGTTTTTTCGTATTGAACAGTAACATCTAAATTATCGGTGAAATATTTTAAACTTTCAAAAGTGTATATGTCGGTGTGTAATAATCATCCATATTGATCGACCATTGTTCTTATTAGATATTAATACATATCCTACCCATTCTTAACTAGACCTAAAATCAGACATAGAAAATGTAGTAGACGGATTGTACATGTATATAGAAACTGAACATTTTTAGATATCAGGTTCTACACATTGTCACTTTCAAGCTAAATATATCGCAATTATTCTACATAAATGGACAGTTCTATGAATCGTTTAGATAAATGCTTTGATTAATTATAGATATTTCCATAATTAGATTCGAACGCGCTACATGTGCTTTACCATGTACCAGTAATGGATTACGGTTTTGATAGGAAACTAGTGACGTCAACACTACAATGATATAAACGGTGCCGCTGTGAACATGGGTTTTGACATGTTCATTTTACCATCCTCCGATACATTTTATGCGTCCCCTACATGTCGATGAAGACAAATGTATATATAGTTCGGTAAAACAATCATTTATATGATTACACATCATATGACAGGTTATTATTATATGCTAATTCTAGATGAATTCATTTGTGTATTCACATTATTTATAGTATGACTTTCAAATTGAACAAAATATTGTCAAAACATGAACATTACTTCAAATCACGTGAATATATATGTCTTACACAAAGACGTAGACTTGCCTGGGATTTTTAGGTGTGTAATGTTTTATTTTGAAACAATTTTGAATTATAAATACATACTGGAATTTGAAGAAAGTCTATGTTGAGTCTTGTTTTCAATAATATCGAGCTACACTTCAAATGTACGAGTATATGGCTCGATGTTTAATAATCATCCGTAAAAATAACAATACATTATTGATACATGCGTTCGATTATGATGTTGTGGACAGTGTGTACTCCTTTGAATTTTCTGGAAATTGTGACTTCTGGATCAGAATATTTTTTCTACAACCGTTGCCACGTAATACAAATTGTTTTTTACAATATATTGATATAATAAGTAATTAATAAGATTATTCTTCTTATATTTTCAGTCGCAAAGAACCGTCACAGTGAGTAATCTCTATATTATGTTATATTTGATTGTATTAATAATGTGTTGTTCAATTATGTACCTGAATATTAAAGATAATTCTATATGATAATGCCATTACATTGCTATCACGTATCATCGGATTTAAACCAACTGTTGTGAGTTTGTTGAAATACATGTTATTGTATGTCACGAGTGATTCTTCTCCGATTACTGTACATATGTCAATTTGGTAAAAGTAAGGCTTGTTAAACTCGCAATATCCATTTAAACAGACCTGTGTTGTACTGCCTATGTCTATAATCGTAGTGTCCTGAACGTTTGTTCATGGTTTACGGGGTTAATACAGTGACAAGTAACTACAAAGAGATACTCACGTAAAATGGATTTTACTGTGGTGTCACTGTGGTCTTTAGTTGTAGCGTGTTGTTTGGCTAATTATTCTACATCAATCCATCCTAGATAAATGTACACTAATACATATGTATGACGCCAAGTATGACAAATGTGTTCAATATTCGTATGTTGTTCTGTGTATATATTGTAGTTTTCTGCTATTAGAAGCATTGATAATGTATTGATAGTGCAGTGTCGTATCGGGTCTAACAATCAGATTGATTTTTAATAACTATTTTCAATTATTTAAAATTTATTATTCTTGTAAAAAAATAAGTATGTATTTATTTTACTTCTTATATTTTCTGTATAGGACAACCAAATTGAGTGATATCTTCAACATTATATTTGATTTCGATCTGAATAAACAACTAGTTGTACAACTGCATGTAAAATTAATTACAATACATATGTAAACTCTTAACCCATCCAAGCATTTTCGTAAACATCATGACAATGAAATACGCAATTAAACATTATTAATTTATATGGATTCATAACGGAGATGACGCTTGTGTGGTTATTAGGGATTATGTCGGTGTACCATTCATCAAGTTCGTCATGATATCAATGAACTTTAGCCCAGGTTCCCCCAAACGCAAGTATCATGAATAATTTGAGTAATCATATCAAGTCGATATACTGGAGTATGATTCATATAGTATAATACTACACTGTATAATAATTTAAGTATAATCATACTAAATGTATCTTATTTCCTCCGTGTATGTATATTGTATATATGTGAACGTTTCATAATCAGACAATTCAGTACATGCTTTTCATAGATATTTATATTGATATAAATTTCTGATATTTGTCACTTCAAAATTAATGTTTTTTTTTTATAAATTGGTTTGTTAGAATAATAAGACATTATCATAACAAAACAAATTATACATTTATAAGTATATGACTATAAGCAATTGCACAAAACCGACCAAAAAAACTACTAAACACACACAAGACATTTGTATTCTATTCCAAATCGACTTTATGTTTAACAGACTAAACAATTTTGTAAATAGGTTTAGTTACAGCGCGTAAAAATCATCACCCAAAAAGTAAGAATGCTTTTCACTATCCAGGCGTATTTATTATGCATGTATGTATCGTATCTTACTCTAGAACTATTTTACTAAGCGCTAATATAAATTCCAGGTTATTTGATTATAGCGGTACTATAATTAAAAACATATAATATTTTCGATATTTTACACCATTCGTGAATAATGTATTGAAGATATGAATATATATTAAAAAATATATCACTTGACACGACCCCCACATGCACAATATCCAAGAATTACTTTTTTGGAAAATGTATCCGAAATAAAAAGTATGAATGGATATATTTTCCAAGCTTTTCAAAATCGAGATACACTGATTAATCGAATTTATGTTGTAAACAATTTAACCAGAGACGTATAATACGTCTCTGATTTAACTCATGGCTAGCAAGTGTTTGTATTTAATATTTATTTGTGCAATTTGTTTTTCCTACCATATCACTTCAAAAAACTTGCAAACAAAAAATGATTGCGTTTATGTTACTTTGATATGTTGCTGTTACTTAATACACTATTATTGTTTAACGACTACATCTATAGAATAAAATATTTGAATACAATGATCTATATATTGCCCAGTTGCCTTCTATCACGTCTGTTGTAATTTATGTCGAGATAAGTTGTATTATGTTTCCCATAGGCCTCCGCCGTAATGAATTTGAAATTAAAGATATCTTGTGCTTCTATTTATGAGACTTGTATTCATTTAAAGACGTTTGCTATAGTTCGCTGCATTGTTTACATAGACATATAGCAAAATGAAAACTAAACAATGATTGTTTTTTAAACTTTGCATGATCGTAGCTTATGATAAAGAAACATTCTGAGCGAAAACACATTGGGGGTCACTGATCTCGTTTTTGAGTTATCTGTCCTTGAATTTGATTTTTGTTTTATTTTGCTTATTTGAGGTCATTTCAAGGGCAGATAATTCACCATAAAGGAAGGCAAGGACTTATCTATTTTCATTTCTATGTACCCGACTTCTTTTCATGTGATCTTGAAATATTTCATGAATTATTTAAGAGTGTTTTTTCTTTCTTTCTTTACCTTAACCAATGCCAATTTTCTGAAAGGAATGGCCTACTTTTGAATAATTTTTAGTCTCTTAACTTCAACCGAGTAAAGGCAATACAAATGTTTAATGGAATTGCTTTAAATTTTGTTTTTGACCAAGAATAAAATGGAAAACATTAACCAAAAGTAAAACTTTTATACTTGGGATTAATGTTTGAGTTATATGCCCTTGAAATGACCTAAAATAAGCAAAAATTCAAATTCAAGGGCAGACAACTCAAAAAAGAGACCATTGACCCCCAGTTTTTTTTTCGCTTATTATGAAATGATTCTGTTATCGTATGCTACGATCATACAAAGTTTTAAAAAATCATTGTTTCGTTTTCATTGTGCCTAATATGTCTATGTGAAAAATGTAGCAAACTATAGCAAACGTGTTTAATATAATAATATGATATACATTGTAGCATGATTTTTCTATTAATTATGACTGATCAACATGTTTTTTAAATTTAATTACAGGATCTATTCGTAAGTATTTTAATTTATCTTTCTATCTATAAGTTTCTTGTGTCTTAAGTAATATATGTTTGCAAACATGAAATATTTAAATTCATATTTTGTTTTCATGCATATGACAGTGGTTAAAATTAGTATGGTAAAATGAATATGATGATGCCAAAAACACGCGATGTAAAAGTGTCATTCAATGCCATATAACTTTCGTTATATCTTAAACTATATATAACTGAGCGCTCGGGCTATAAAACTCAGACTTTTGTAGGTGAATTAATTATAGCGGTATCATGATTATCTCTGTGAATGTGTGTAAGCGAACAATTTCTAAGAGGAAATAATTGTGAAATATTATCATTTACTATATATGGGTCTTGGCATATGTTTATAGAATTTACTATACATTGCAATTTATTATTGATATGATTTTTAACTGATCATTGTTTCTTTAATTTAATTACATGGTACTTGTGTAAGTATATTCATTTATCCTACAGAACTGATCGATGATTAACACGTTAAATATCTAAATATATATTGTGTTTGTTGTTAGACGGATTATGATGCAGTCTAACAAACACTAAATGATTCGTATGGTTTTATTGTCACTGAATCAAACACGTATTTGTGAATGTGAATAAGGCATGTAATGTATCATACCTTGCACTATATGTAACTTATCATTTACGTAATCAACCGTATAATTTGTAGACAAGTAAATCATACCGGTATCATAATTTCCATTGTTAAGGCATGTAAACAGATATTTATGCACGCTAATTAATAAGTAATTTACTTTGGATTATAAGTTTGTCCTATTTGATGCTATTCTAGAATTATATTACATGTATAATGACATACCATATTCATCAAGTTATATTATACGTCAAACTGAACAAACCTTGTCAGTGTATGTTGATGTTCAGAAATTATTGAAAGTATCTGAGACATAAACTTTTATGTCGTTTACCTCACACTTACATGTAATAAATGTATTATATACTGTACTATGTATTTATTCGGGCGTTCGTTTATTAATGCACACATTTAGTTATCATTCGACATTATTAATACTAAAACTTCTGAAAGTTATATAGCATTACATGTAGAAGTTTTATTCCGACATTGTACATAACTAGAATAAACTACATTATAATGATATATTTGAACATTTAACAACATTAAAAGTTCCAAACACAATATGAAAGCGATAAAGCATAGCATTTATGTATTTTGTTCCAACAGTATACTAAGCTCGAATATAATACTTATTGTTACAATAGCAATACATTTAATATAAAAAAAACTATAACATATCTTCAAGTGCAACATTTAGTTCATGTGTCAGCATTGGTCATGTGTGTTTCATGATGAAAACACAACAAAATAATGTAAAAGTTTTTAGAACAGCGGGCGGATTCCCGTGTGTGTGTAAATATTCGTTAATGGAAATAACTTGCACTTGTAGAAGTTATATGCCGTTTAAATAGGATTTCAAATAGTTTATATTACGAATATCATTAAAAATGTGTCAAATGACTGCAGTAATGCTTACTATTATATAGTGAAACATTGTGGTTTTGAACACGGAAGAGTAAAGTTCTCGAACAACTCAGTCAGACAACTTTACACAGAAATTTATTAAGTTCAAATATAAAATTACATGCAATATAAGGCGTCCAATCAACTAACGGATCCGTAACAATACTTTGCGGTTCTTAAGTCACATGTTATCTGTATAATGATCTCTTAATTATATTTCTACACCTATCACATCAGCCGTATAGCAATCCAAACTGAATGCGTCATAACGATTGATCGCAACCACCTAACACTCATGTACATAATCATAACAACAAAAACGATACTGTTGACCTATAAATGACTAAAACTTACAAGTCTATGAGACAAATCTCTGTCGCTCGTTTATCACAACTTCTTCTTGCCACTGTGCTTTGTAAATAAGTACAGTGAACTTCATAACGTATTTTTTATTAGCCAAAGGAAATAGACAGTACTGCAAGATTTCAGTTCAACGTTATACTCATGACATTAGAAATGTATGACACTTTACAGAAATAACAACAAGCAAAAAGTGCAATCCCCAACAACTTTGTAAATAATGTACTTATATCATAATAATAAGATGTATACTTAGTAATAAACAACGAGATAAACCAATCTAATAACTTATAAAATGATTCAACCCAACTTGGTATTACTGCAATGGAGGAATCAAAATATATGTCAAATAGAAAAAAAACATCGCTTGTTTTAGCGTTCTCCCACAATGGCATAGACCGTAAGTACATCTCACTAATATACAAGGGTTCATCTCGGAATAATTAAGATTCATTGATTCGGTGTTACATTTCAATGAATATGATTACATGGTAAAATATACCAATATTACTAGGTGCGGGAAATGTATCAATATCAAATATGTAATTGTTATATTTTCAACAATAAGAATATACAGTACATGATACATAGTTACATATTTTGGAGCATTTTAATAACATTAACGTCATGAAAAAAAACAAGTAGTCTAAGATGATATTCTACGTTTGGAGCATGTTTATGTTAATTTCTTATAACGCAAGTTAAATTTAATATGTGCTTTCTTATGCATGGATGCATCAACCATAGGACAGTTAACATTAAACAGAATTAAAAGTTCCAAACACAATATGAAAGCCATTTAACATTGCATGTTAGTATTTTATTCCAACATTATACCAAGCTCGAATATAATACATACTATTATAATAACAATATATCTTTATATCAATAAAACTGTAACATATCTTCAAGTACAACATTTATCAAGTGTGCCATGGTATGGATGAGCTTTTCACCTAGTTTTACTACGCAAACTCATTTACATGAAATAGCATACGAAATTATCATAGGTATCTTAAATAATCATTCATAGTTGGTATCTTAGTGCCAATTCTTTCTACAATTTTATTATCAAATGTGTTGAACTGTTCATTAAGCAACCAAATGAGTTAATATGAATTATATACTTATCTGTTTTGTTTTACTAATCCTTGTAGGTCTTAGAATTTATTTGTATAATACACACTATATATTAGCATTTTATTGATGTATTGAAAACTTCTTTCATTTAATTTCAGGCTTTCAAGGTACGTATTTTTGTTCCTCATATTTCTTGTAAGTTTCATATATCTTAATTGGTCGATGATTTAGACACGTTCAATGAGACATGAAACTTTTTATTTCTTATCCATTTGACAAATCAGTGTGATAAACGGAATATGATATAGTCAAACAAACGCACAATGACACACAATGATGCATGTAATTTCGTTTGGATTAGATGCTTGCTTAGTTAACAACATTTTTACAAGAATCAATTCAGGCGGCCTCCAACATCTTCATAGTGTAAAATATCAATATTTTCAACACCTTATCTCACAAGTATCATTAATAACATTAAATATTATTAATAATTTTAAACAAATTATGATAGCCATAAAGGAGAACAAGTAGGTATCTTATTCCAACATTATACCGAGCTCGAAGATAATACATACTATCATAATCATAATATATTTTATATTATTAAAACTGTAACATATCTTCATGTACAATATTTAGTTCATGTGTCAGCATTGGCCGCGTGTTTTTCATGACAATAAAAATGACAAATACATGTATAAGTCTTCAGAACAGCGGATGGATTCCCGTGAGTGTATAAATATTCGTGTATGGAAAGTTGCACTTGTAGAAGTTGTATGTCGTGTAAATAGGATCTCAAATATCATTTACAATGTATCAAATGACTGTAGTAATGCTTTTTATGATATAGTAAAACATGTGGGGTTTTAACACAGAGGAGTAATGTTCTCGGACAACTCAGTCAGACATGTTTACATTGAAATGTATTAAGTTCAAATGTAAAATTGCGTACAATAATTATGAGGCGTTCAATCGGCTGACGTTTTAATATCGGACCCGTAACACTACATGGAGGTTCTTAAGCCACATGTTATCTGCATACTTGATCACTTATTTATATCAATAGACCTATCACATCAGGCATATAACAATCCAAACTAAATGTGTCATTACAATTAATCGCAACCAGTTAATACTCATGTAAATAAGCATGACCACAAAATGATACTGAGTTTGTGTGCTTAGTGTTTGACTTATATATGACTAAAACTTACAAGTCTTTGAGACAAATCTCTGACTGTCGCTTATTACACCACTTCTCCTTTTTTTTCTACTGTGCTTAGTATTGTAAACTTCATAACATACGAGGGGTTATTCAAAAATACGTGGACTTTAGTAACATCTTTTGAACGGCAATGTTCAGTGTGATGAAACATCAAATTAGTTATATTTATTTAATAAAAATAATTTAGAGGTTAAGAGTCAACTGCAGGGCCGTAGATTTGAGTCCATTGCAGACTTGCTGAACGCCACTTAACATATTTGTCTGGTCTTGGTGCAGCATAGTTCCCCAAGCTGTATAATTGGGAGATTATTTCTAGAAACAGTGACTCAACATGTGATGTTGAGGCTAGTAACGTTATGTTATTCTGACGTTGACGTCGGATTATTTCGGACTGCTCGACAGTCGCCGAGATGAAAATTCCAGTATTTTAATGTTGAATACAGCTATAAACATGGAAATTTTTGCGTTTATTTCTTTTATTTTTCTTCTTAAATTTGCATATAAATATCTTAAATAGACCTTACACAATAAAGAAAGTTCACGTAATTTTGGATAACCCCTCGTGTGTGTCATTATCTAAGGGAATGGACAGCACAGCGATATTTCAGTTTGAAGTTATACTCATGGCACTTGAAATGTATTACACTTCACTGTAAATTTTGCAATCAACACCGACTTTGTAAACAATGTATTAAAGTTTTATATCCAAGAAAACGATTAATAATAAACAATGAGTTAAACCAATCAAAGAACTCATATTAAAAATAAAACGGTAATTAGCACTGCGAACATACGCCATGATGTTTGTGAATCGATCAATCTTAAATATAAAAAAAGTGTGTATTGACCATATTTTATCCACTATTATCTCATTATTTTCTTATTAAATATATTCTATAAAATACTGTTAATGTATCTTATTTAAACTTATATGAAACCCTTCACTAACGTTGGGTTAATCAGTACATACAGATATTTTCTTCATTTTAAATATTTACGAAGAAAAAATATTTTCACAGACTAATTACAAATGTAATTGAATAAATCTTTTACATATATTTGTGCAAACTATATGGTTCTTTATATTCTCACATTATGTCTTGTGTTAGTTCATTCAATATAATAACATCATTCATTACTTCTCATATATGCATTTTGATTTCTTTTCAGCGATAAGTGGTACGTATATTTTTTTAATTTTATTTTACAGTTTTCCGCCTTCACATTCGTCATACAGAAATTACGTATCAGCTTGATAATATGCATTCGATAGTGTGACTCATTAATATGTAGTAGGAACATCTCAGTTAAATTTCATCCTTACATAGTTTGTCAGTGACTATAAATGAGAAATTATCCGTAACAGCAGTTTTCGGCAAATACTTGAATGTTGCAAAATGTCATTTACATGCTGAAATGTTTATGTGCATCCATACAATCCGTCTTGATTATTTAATATACTGCCATCAATGTTTTTGATAAAATCGAGCAATTTTCTCTCCGGATGGATAGGTACGCATTCACTTTTAATTATATTTTAATCTTCAGAATTGAACCGTAATTATGTGCAGTTGATAATAGGTCCATAACAAACCAGTAGATAATATTTATAAATAGGATATGCTGTGTCTCAATAGTAACAGAAATATAAACCTTCAAAATATTGTCCAGGCATTGTTTGTTTGGTGATTAGGGTTGTGTCTCTCTCTGCATTCACTCGTCATTTATGGCTTTTCCTTGCCAGTGTTAACATATATTCATTGACCAACGTAAATCGCCACATATTTAAACGTTTCAAACTATGAATGTTTTTATGCATGTATTTATATTAAATCATTTACTGTATATTTAATTAAATCTTAGGAAATATTCATTCACCCAAAATTGATAATAAACTGCTCAAGAAGTTATTTATCTTAAATCTATACTAGTAATCTCAACAAATGACACGTATATATGGTTCTTATAAGAATTTACAAGTCAATATATTTTTGAATTACTTAAAATTCTAAGTTGCAACATAATTAGAACTGTTTAGATTCATCTGTTGCCGGAATTGTTACATACATGTAAGTAACTTATAGTGCTTAAATATTGATGTATTTAATTCATTTAATTAAGTGGTAAATACTCCTATATAACCATGAGTAGAGAACACATATTATTATTTTCAATCAAATTGAGTCTTCGTCCTTGCAGTCCCACTATTATCATCAAGTGATGTTTTCCCTTCTCTAAAACGTTTGTGTCATTTATAAATATGTAGGTTTGCTTACTGGAGGTTATATTCTAGAATCTACTCTACTTTTTATATCTGTCAGTGATTAGCTAAAGTTGATGAAATAACTACTATATGTTCTGCCTTATCAACGACGTCATTCCAAATATTATTGTACAATTCAAACCTACCCGACTTTATTGGAATTACACAATAATGTTAACATTCAGTATTACCTCACAGCAGACGTCATACATAATGTTCACATTAATTGGCGGAATTTTGAGGTTTGTATCGACAACTAAACACATGTAGTACGTTTTTACTCCATGACTGTAAAGTAGGGATTCCATGGAAGCAAATATAATTTTATATGACGCATACTGTGATGATTCGGAAACTGTGATATGACATATTAAAGACATTAATTGGATATTTTCTTGGTTTATTATATGTATTGATAGTAAAATGTATTTCTGATAAACTCATATAAATTTCTTTTCAGGTTTAGTTGGTACGTATCTTTAATCATGTCTTATCCTGCATCTTTTAATAAAAAAACACGCTATGGCATACACTAGTTGCATATCATGCAAATATATAAGTTTAAGAATATTTATGATATGATGCGCTTCGTGTTGAATTAAAGACATCACTCAGCAAAGTGTGTTACGATGTTTGTCGATTACTAGTCCTGAGACACTCTTAGGATGCCCTCGACCTGTGTGTATGGGTTTCCTCTTGTCAGTATACATATACGGTGACTGACAACCATTCATCACTTTGTATTTATTACTATAGGTTTCAAATTGTGAATGTATTCATTTTGTATTAAATGGAAGTAATATTTAGACACTAATCATGGCATAAAATTAATTTTACTTTTTATATCAAATCATTAGTAGGTATGATGGTTTTCTTTGACAAATGAGGTTTAAATCTAGCAAGACACAAACTTTTAAACGGATCTGTTTTCGGTTCTGGTATCTTTGTACAAATTGTACTGTGCGTATTTAGGGATATTTACTTAATTGAGTTTCCATATTTGTTTGCAATACAGGACACGTTTACCAAAGTATATACTATAAATCATGGGATGCGTATATGAAGTTATTTTACGCTCGTATACTCATATACACATAAGCAGTTAGTTCTTTCAGCTTTTAAAGACATAAACAAACACAAACTATCGTCATATAAACTGTACCAGAATTAATTTATGCAGCATGAAAATATCAGTCCACATTTAGAGAGTCGAATTGAAGTTGTATTTTCTGTTATTGATTTGGCTTAAACGGGTTTTGTATAGAAATTAATAACACAAAGTACTGTTTTGATTTATTTCAGGCGAGACAGGTAATACATTATTGGTATTGTATACTAGATCTTTCTTTTATTACTTTCGAATCTATACGTAGAGTTATTTTGATTGACACAGAAATTTATTTTAGCTAGACTGAGTACATTTCAGAGTCCACTGGGGATTCAAAACAAGAATCACCACTTTGACTGTTGAAATACTCCGTTTTCATTAAACCTATCATTCAGGAATTATCAAAAATTCTTTGTATCCAGATACAGAATTTATCGACTTTGCTATATAATACTGTATATAATTATATTAATATAAGTATAGCAGTAAACTTTTGTTGCACATTCATGACATCTTGTTACATGTGAAACTGTAGCCACGCCCATAGGTAATTAAACTTGATATTGGTCTCAGAGCTTGTCTTTTTAATATGTCTAAGGCAAATTTGATACGAAAATAATGATAACATTAAAACAATAGTCTGACAGCATTAATGATCTGAACAGGTATTCAAATATTAAGTTGCTCTATCTTTTCAACCATTATACTACGAGAATAGAATTAAGTTTTGAGTTCATATACTGTTCTAAAGTTTTATAACTTCGAGGACAGGTGTCATTTTATGACTTTGTAGTTAACGTTCATTGGAGATTTACTGCACATTTACCTGTATGGCCAATCTATGTCATGTTTGTTTAATTCGAATATGGCGGGAAATAGGTCACATGACTTCTTAGTATAAGTCAGTGGTCAGTTCACTCATAAGTTTCATTGAATTCAGATTGTCGTTGTTTAATTGCAGCAGTTTACAATTGGTTTTGTTTTTTGTTCATATGTTCGTATTTATATTAGCTGACGTGATACAATAGTACATCACGTGCGAATGGTGAACTGGGAGTAAATACCCTTTCCACATACTGTTGTAGTTGATGTAGTTGAAACGTTTGAAACTGTTAATGATATATGTTTGTAAATTGTGAATCGAATCTACGTATACATTGATGAATACATATAAGATGAACCCTCATTGAATTGCCGTCGATATTATCCCGACTCAAACTATATTGTCACAAATCGATATTGATCAATGTATACACATACATTCACATATTAAGTGAACCAGTTAGCACCGTCTTTAACAGAATATAAGAACAGGTCTGCATTGTGTCATTGTTGAATCAATTGAAAAATGTCTCCAACCAGTACAATAAAGATCCAATGTGCTAATGTATAGGTAATTACAGTTAATCGTGATTGTATTGAAGCCTTATTCAACAACATTTAATGTTAGATTTTATGTCTACAGATGGATAGAGTACAGACGGAGAGTAAAAGATCAACTACGAGCAAAGGGAATAAATGAGACTGATGTTTCTTAAGTAAAAGCAAACAGTCTGGATGTGATCATTTTACATTGTATGCCTTAATTCCTCGATACTACGTGATTGATATTCAGATTGTTGTTATTGGATGAAATATTACAACAATCGTAAGTATGTGTAAGTTAACAAAACTATTGCATATACTGCATCTTTACATTTGGAAGGTGACATGGTATTTACGCTAGCTGATCATATTGTAATGAACTATTGATACTATAAGTATTCTGATGTGTTGAGACTGGATGCTGAACTTAAAAGCTTGATTATTTTTAAATACATTTATATGAAAAAAAAACTGAAGTTAAACAGTTAATGTATTTTATATAGAATTATTGGAAAATTGATGCTGTATTCATTAAATAATTTTGAATACTCAAAGGTAGTACACTACGTCATCAGTTGATCCCCGCGAACCTTCTTTCTGTAAATATCATCTCTCGACTCACAGGTAAATTGTTTTATTTTCATATAGAATCGTTCAAGTAATTTAAACGAGGTGATTTAAATGTCGCGCACCAAGCATTTACAACTGTATGCTACGATGTTGTGAAGAAAGTTAAAATCTTTGATAGCAGCCTGAAAACGGGAAACTATTGTTGGCATTTTTGTGGCAAATGTCCGGATGGGGACTTTAAGAAAAATACCTAATTCCGTTTTCAAACGTAGATGAGACATTAACATCCTTAGCTGGTTTTACAATTATTTTAGTTACAACAGCGATTATTACGTGGTGCGCGATATTATTTTCATTTTACTTTTACGGGTTCTTATTAATAAAAAGACATTTCATCTCAGAAACGACAGGTGTGCACTGCTTCAACGAAATGTACATATATTTCTTTAATTTTCCTCGTCTCTCTCATGCCTGTATACGTATAATATGTTTACTTGACTTTTAAATATAATATGAATTAGCATTGTCAAATGTATTTATTTGTTTTATTATGATTCAAATGGATTTGTTTGATTATTCGTTTGTCCTATTCTAGCGTATATTATCTATCCTGGCTCCATCCATGAACAAAGTCATGAAATGTATGTGTTAGACATTTGACGATATATCTCTGAGTGACAATGTTCATGATTAAGAATAAGTAATTACTAAGATTCCGTATATTTGCTAAATATGAGAAATTAACCTGTTTTCACTGAATAATTCTACATTTATAAAATAATAATCAGATTACATGTGTTTGCGTTATTTTTGCAATGTTGTATATAGTAATCAGATACATATATACGTATAAAAACGTGAAGAGGACCAGATACAAGTACGTATATAACATCAGATACAGTAAAACGAGGTTATAGTGAACTCTAATTTAGTGAAGAATTAGATACAGTAAAACATGGTTATAGTGAACTCTGATATAGTGAAGAATTAGATACAGTAAAACATGGTTATAGTGAACTCTGATATAGTGAAGAATTAGATACAGTAAAACATGATTATAGTGAACTTTGATATAGTGAAGAATCAGATACAGTAAAACATGGTTATAGTTAACTCTAATTTAGTGAAGAATTTGATACATTAAAACATGGTTATAGTGAACTCTGATATAGTGAAGAATTAGATACAGTAAAACATGGTTATAGTGAACTCTGATTTAGTGAAGAATCAGATACAGTAAAAAATGGTTATAGTGAACTCTGATTTAGTGAAGAATGAGTGCACATGTTACTTAACGAATAAATAAATAATGGACTAATGACCAACTGCGCTTATAGGCTATAAACTGCCCCTTTGCTGGCCTTAGTACACAAAACAATGCGACATTGCACATTCATATGAATCTATTAGAAAAAGATTAAATGAAACAATCTTCTTGAAAATACCCTTAAACTCTTAGCCTGCTCAACAACAAGAAAAACACGAAAGTTGAAAACATACAAGGCGCTGTTTTTAGGAATTATGGGGAACTTATTCAGTCATTTTAAGTTCGGTATAAGATTAATTTAATTGTAATTTCATTTCACAAGTACGTGTATAGTGCGATTTTATTAACCTGTCAAAGCTGAATAATTACACAGTTGCTGAATGCAATTATTTCTAGTTTCGTACCACAGTCGACAGTTTTCGTTTATTTTACCGTTATGAAATGTTCCAGTAATTGTGTTGAAATAACGGTAAAACGACAATTATCGTATAACGTACGAAAGTAATCGAACCTCAACGAAGCTAAATATGAATGCAATCATTGACCGTGTAATTATGCAGGTTTGACAGTTTAATAAAATCGCACTATACAATGAAAGAACGAAATTAATCAGGTAAATATAGCTTTATATCAAACAGTTTTGAAACTTTGAATTTTAATGCAATGTTTCGTTTCTAGACACTCTTTAATAAAATATTGCTGAAATCGAAACAATAGCCTAATTGACGCTACATTGTCCAAGTATAGTTACCATGTATGTTACTATGTTGCCTGGTACTGCACATTGTAAAGCGGCATTGGTGTCATTACCACTAATGCAAGAAGGGCTGTAGTTGAAACTTCTAGAGCAGTCACCAATATTGCTTGTTGTTGTTTTTTTTTCAGAAAAGAGAATCGATTAGCAAAAGGAAAATCGCGATAATTATTATTCCTGGACATTATCGAACCTGCTCCTTAAAAGGATTTTCTTGAATAATTCATTTAAAGAATAATGCATACATATTTAACCGGGCAATCATAGATTACTCATATTCAGGTCAAAGAATGAATGAAATCATTAAATAATCGTTTGCGATCCTTAGATTATTCTAAGTAACAGGGACAATGCCGATTCCAGCATGTTTTAAAATCTTGATTTATGAGTGGATTAACATATGGTTGGCCTCTACTGCTAGGTGCTCGGTGTCGATGCATGGTAATGCTATTACCACAATTTGCTTTACATGCAGTCCAAGCCGACCATTGTGTCCATTGACCATCACCTGATATATTTGAAGTATTAATAGTCAAACATGTATATTGGCGGTGTTCTACGTTGCTTTGTGTAAGTTATTACCGGTTGGAATATAGTCCAGGAAAATGGTTAAGTGCACCGGTCGCCGTATATAACTGTAAAATTGTTGCAAACGGTGCTTTACCCACTAATACAAATTATACTAAAAAATCAGAATGCAGAGTGTTTTGGATCGGATAATGTTTCAATGACTTGCCCGCGTAAATGCAAATCTTCTTTTTAAGAATGACCTAAGATAAATAATTCACAATCTTACCCGGGCAATCCCTCAATTGGCATCCATGATTAATCACTGACGACCCGACACAGCTAAGTCCGCCAATAGACGGTGCTGGACCGTCACACTTCCGGATACGGGTTCTTATACCCACGGCCACACTTAGAGTAGATATACCAAGCACTCCAACGCCGTATTTTGAAACGCACACAGTTTTGTTGCAGGTCGGATCTGAGCAAGAAGGGGGGGGGGGCGTCTTTGCACTTATCTTCACACAGGCTTAAACTGTATTTTCTAGAGGCTGTCTAGGTCGCTTCCTAGTAGTTTTCTAAGACCTTCCTAAGACCTTCCTCAAAACTCTACCTCCTCCAAGCCCAAAGTCCACCCATAGGAGCATAAGTTTGTAGCCATGTCACAGGTGCTTTTACCTAGATTTACTTCACACTTACTGGGAAATAGTCTGGAGATACTTGCCCCTGCTACTACGTTATCGGGGCAGACAGAGCGCAATAATGGCAGCTCAGACTGTGTGCGTTGAAGTGTAGGAACTTTCTTATATTAGTTTATCATATTCTATTACCGTATGAATTGTATATATTTTTATGTACATGTATATTCATCATAGAACTTTTCTTTTTTCATGGTCGATTTTGTTTTTAGATCAGTCAAATGATGATACCCCCCCCCCCAAAAAAAAAAGAAATTCGCTGACGTTTGTATGCCCACTGGACGCCGCCATTATTATGTTTTACCTGACCTACTTTCTGGCGTTGCCGGGAACCAAAGTAGGCAGGTAACCAAAACAACTGGGGAGGAGTTTCAATAATCTGATTCGGCTGTTTCTTTTAATTTCCGTTATTCCTGCGTATGAATACAAATTGATGTTAAAGCACCACCTACCTGAATGTCTGTCCTTACAGAAGTGTGTGTTACATTTGTCACCAAGGCAACATCTCTAACATAGTTTAACACCACGTTTACCAATAAGGTTCCCTGCATTCACAACATTATATTCACATTTTTGAATAAATAATGACAAAAATCAATAACAATGGTAATTAATGGTTAGTACCTTTCCCAAAATGTGGAAAGAAATCTCTGATTAATCTCATACGCTAGTTTCAGTTAATGTAGTAAATAAACCAATTTAATACTTGAAATTACTACGGGAGGAGTTTAGGATTTATGCATATCAAGTGGCAACCTTCCATATTAGTCTGTACTGATAAGTATTGTAGATAAATGCAGTGCTAGGTTGAATAAAATTGTACACGTACCGTTTCATAGGCACAGCCAAATTTGTGGTATATCTGGTGTGTGTTGTTCATAAATGAAGCCGAATAACATACTGAAACAAAACAATCATACTTATAACTAATGTATGGTATTGTACTGTATACTTGATGCGGGGTATCCGTGGACGAGTGATTATGAATCTATGAATACTGTATGGTAATTACTAGCCCTCGCCGCAATTAGTTTGAGTCCCACTCGAATTGAATTTCTCATGTGAGGTTGTTAGCTGTCGGAAAGTCAGCAGTTCTAACCTTGGTATGCCTCGGGTATTCCTTTACTGTTAAAGCGGGAAAGTCGCCAAATCACTTAGCCTGTTCATGTGACGTTAACTCCGGTGAACATACAGTACATCACGAAATGTTTGGCATTCACGCAAACCCTTTTATAATTGTTCCATTCTTTCTGTAACAACTTACGGGAACATTTTTGAGAGACCGAACATTTATTCCTCTCAGTAAATTCAACCCTAGCGGTACAATACATTGATAAACTCACAGCGTGCATTTCATTGTATATGTATTTGTACGAGTTATGTGTCCCTGCATGGAGTTAGTGATAACAAGAAACTGTTCAGAACTAGATCGTTGTACTGATAATTCATTTCAGAGAGTTGTGATCAAAATGTACTACCTAGAGTGCGACTTCATTATTCATTTAACAAAGGGGGGGGGGGGGGGATTCATTTTTGGAGAGTTTGAGATCACACTGCACTACCAAGAGAGTGAATATATAAGGTGGTGGGGTATTCATTTCGGAAAGTTCGTAATCACAATTTACAAAGACAGCAAATAGCATTCCCCAAAAACTGGAACAATTCATTTCGGAGATTACTACCAAGAGAGTGATTATCCTGATATAATTGTACAAGGGCAGGGGGGGGGGGGGCAATTCATTTCGGAGAGGTTGTGATTACGGTTTATTACCACTATAATTAATTCAGTATACCATTGTATTATGGGGCATAATTTATTTCGGAATTCACTGCTGGAATTTGAGATTTGAAAATAAAAGTGAATTAGATGTTACCTGACCATTAAAACATATCGTTGTGTAATTACAAGAAGACACTGAACCAGACGAGTATGGTACATCACCACAACTGTAGCATACTCTGCCAGAAAAATTAAACTGCACGAAAAAAAAATATGATTTTTATCCTTAACTCTCGCTCGTCACACTCGGCGCCTGTCTTTATGTTAACTAACTTTGCTGGCCGTATATAAAAAAAGCAAACGTCTATCCCATTTGTTAATTTGTTTGGACGTTATTATGTATACATTAATGTTGATTAGACCATAAGCTATCAAAGAATTGAAGGAAGGTGCTTAATACAGTTAATTATCCTTGTAAATCCCACTGTAAATCTCTATGAATGCCGGATTCGTCCAAAGACTCTGAATCTAAGGGAGATAAAGCAGTGCAATGGCAAAATGGGAATGTGAACCTGTATCGAAATATCTATACTGTGAGATAACTGGTTCCCGTGCGCGTTCCGTGTTGCAATGAACAAAGACTTTGTATAGTCAAAGGGAACCAGTTTATACCATGAGAATTACGATTAATTGATTATATTCATTCATTTATCACATCTCGAACTTCAAGTATGTGAAAGAAAACTGTAAAAAATATAAGCAATAATAATCGTTGATTTGTAAAGGGAGGCTACTATGTAAGTGATAGAAACAAGCTTAGATATTATCTCCATAGGCAGATAGCTAAGATTGCGTTTTGTCAGTACATTTCAGGATATTAAGCTGTGGATTAGTATTTTGTCAGGGGAGATCACCAACAGAAGCCTCTGGTGCACAGAAACATGGAACGGGAACGATATTACTGTTAACTAAATAAAGACTGAAATTAATATATAATAGAAATAAATTAAACAATGAGTTTCTGTTTATTCCTTTGCTGAATTTCGCACGCATATTGATATCCGTATTTTATTCTATCTAAAAAAAATAACCCTAGCGGTACACTACATTGATAAACTCACAGCGGGCACAGTGATTTCAATATATTTGTAAGGGTGTTGATTCCATGTCAGTAGTTAGTGATAGCAAGATTATCTAGACACATTGCTGGACTCGGTGGTTTAAATGGCTTGGCACACTACAAAGCGACCCTGAAATAATGGAAGGAGGAGACAAAATTTGAACACCCAACCTTTCGATTAGTAGTTCAAGTTTTTTTTTACATTTCTATCTGTATTAAATGAACTTCCGATAAATTTTACAAGAATTACTTTACAGTCACACCTCCATATTATGACTTTTTTTTGGAACACAAAACGGTCTTTTATTTCATGTTTTTTTCTTTTTCATAGATCGTACGAATTTGTGATATCAGCAAGCCTTTATTTCTTTTCTTTCTTGTACGATGAGACACCAGAGAGAAACAGTGTACAGTAACAGTTGAAGAAGAAGAGGTCCAATTGAGCAATAGACAGAGACGTATAAGATGGAATAAGATTATATTGAGTGATCAATTGAAGTTCGCCAGTACATTTACTTACTGTTTAAGTTTCGAATGATTTTGTGTCGTTTTAAAAGTAAAGCATCATGAATATTTTGAAGTGGAAAACACGGATGTGTACCTTTTGTGATCAATCATGCTGTATATTTGATAGAGCGTCTTGGCGTGCGAAAGGCGACGAGTCAAGTTGAATTATTTGCGCCGATGGTAGGCGTGAAGTTTGAACTTGACCGTTTCCTAGAATCCACTTTCATATAAAGTCATTTACAATGCATGCCGGCTTGCATCTTTAATTTTTTTACAGGACACGGCTGGAGAAAATGTTCTTGTTCATTGTTTGTATGTATTAACATTCAATACAATCAATCCAGCCAATTAAGGTTAATATTAGAACACTGTTACCGCGAATTCCTTGGTACAAGAATGAACACTCTGTCGTACACATTTCCGTAACAGAATAACTTAGCACCAACATTATTTGGCTTTTTTAACGATGGAGGAAGGCCTGTGCGTATACATGGGTAGAATAAGATAGCAGCAGATAGTTTGCCTGAGCTTGCTGAACATCTTCCCTCTGGTAAAATTTATCTGATCCCGGTTGGTATTCAAACTCACAGCGATGAGGAGCCAGTAGTATTACTAGTCAGAGACCCACTCGAACACCGAGGCCCCTCTTTGTACATACAATTTGCTTTATCCATAAAAATACGCTATTGGTTGGAGCGTTCTGAGAAACATTAAATGTTCCCAAAATCCGTATTTTTTATATATGTTCATTTGATAAACTAAAGTGATAAAAGGCAGTTATTTAACGGTAATTACATTTCTATAACAATTCGTCAAATGAATTGCATTGTTTGAGAATGCCGCACAGTATGCTCCTTTTTGTTTTTGATTTTTTTAAAATATTTACGATTATCTTCTATATAGGAAGGGAGCTAAATGGTAGTATGTTATTAAGAGAACGGGTGGAATCATGTTTCTTAATTTCAGAAATGGTGCCAAACGGAGTGGTCTGTTTTGTGTTGTTAGCATTTTATTAGAGAGAATAGCAGCAGAGGGTCAGGCTAGCGTGTCGAACACTATAAGACGACTTCGTACTCATCGGACAAAAGCAATCCCGAACAAGGTAGGTAAATCCTGATATAAGTATTGGCTGCGTTATAGTATATGTTGGAGGATGTACACAACATGAGACATATTGTAGAAAAAGCAAAACAGCTAAAGAGAACTACGAATATAACCTAAAATAAGTATAGTCGTAAAACTTCATCGATGCAAACATTTGTTAACCACGAAAAACCGATTAAAACAGATAAACATAAATGTAGCATTAATAACTACAGTTTTTTTTTCAATTGCTTGGTAAAAGGTAGTGCAGTTTACACCATAATTCGATAGCAGTTATCATTTTCTTTTAGGTCAGTTTTTGTCACAAGGTCTATAAACATTGTAACCAACAGAATCATTTTAGCTTTACGTTATAGATATCATTCAGTAAAATGTATAAAGTATGTTAACAACTTTTGTGATTTGTAAATATAACTTTCTTCTTCTTCAGGAACAGTTTGAATTCTGTTTTCGCTGCATTGAACGCCACATAGAATCCAACAACAGTTATTCAAATACTGCACAGTAGAATAATCGCCACAGGGACAGTCCTTGGTAAAATCACACGCTTCTGTCAGTTCATAGTAGAGTCGTTTTGGACACGTGTTATTGATAGAACCGATAATTTAATCATTTGATTTTAATTCTATTCATTATGTTTTAATGTTTTAATTACAAAACATCTTGTTTATTGTATTCTGTGTATAGATTATAACATATTATTCGCCGAGAAAATACTATTATCTTTTCATATTTTCTTCTTCAGCAAGATATGGAAGCCATCTTTTGTATAAAAAAAAAATATTTTAATGCAATTACGAAATAAATATATAGATAAAAAGCGTCAGGTGATTGTTAATAGAAAGCTGGGTGTATCACAATAGAAGTTGTAGCTTCAAAAAAATGTTACGCATTATCTTGAAAAAAGAACGTCTTAACCTTAGCAAAAGCATAAATTATCTTAGAAACAACTCATGAGTTATGAAGTATCATTGCACATCAATCTCGTTTTCAATGTTAAGTCTCCTATACTTGAGCGCGCGTAACACATGCGCTGTTCAAACAGATTTCATTTTTATTCATTTGACGAGATGTTCATGATAAAATATATTCTAGAAATATACTTGAAATACTTTTAGTTAGACCAACACTTCGTTTACTGACTTTGAAGCGCTAGTAAAAGCGTGATTGTCTACTGCTTATTAAAATGTTCTGACATCATATTTTTTTCTTATCTATGAAATTGTCGGTATAATAAAATAAATATCACATTTCTGCCTCGGTCAACATTATTTTTCTCGTGTTGACAATCTTTGATAACACCTTCTTTGAAATGTGATATTAATTTAATATATCATACAAAAGAGAACGGACGAAAACTTAATAAGAAATACAATACGTTTGTAAACAATTTTGGAACGGGAAGTGAAATGTCGCAATATATTAATTGCATATATATTTTGTAGTCGTCCACGAATGAAAATACCAGAGTTTCTTGGCAAGTGATTTTATTGCTTTAACTTTGAAATATCATTTTCGATGCGCAATACAGTTTAAAGACTTACGGAATTTATTTTGTGTAGCCACACACACTTATATTTTTTGTTAAAATAGGTCACATTCGTTTCTCTGATGATTAGTCATAAGTCATAACCCTCGTTCAAGCCCATGCAAGTTTGGTCCCGACCCTTCTAATGCTTTGTCCTATTTTTGTAATGTATGGGATTTGGGGGGGGGGGGGGTATGATTTGTGGGGTAAGCTAAGCATACGTATTGTCTTAAATATCTTAGGGAAATAATACAAAATTGCAAATTAAATCGAAGGTAATATAGGTTAATCATGAATAATCATATTGTGCTTAACATACGAACATACATATATCATGGACGCTAATATCATGGACGCTTACCATTTCACATGAATGCGCACGATATAAGTATGTGTATGTCTGTATGGTCAGTACATTATTCTTTATTTGACCTATTTTGACCTACACAAAAACAATTATAACTATAAGTTAACTTAATTAAACGATAATTCATACAATGCGTGAAATAATTTCACCTATCATGCAACTTACGTGAACTCTTCATGGTACATTTGTACATTGATAATAATATAACACTAATGATTAATGTTGATAATGCCAGTTAATAGAAACATGCTTATAATAGAAGTAACAACGTAGACCGAGACAGCATAAATATCACATCAATTATAACCACAACGTACGGTATCACCAGGTACGGAATCGAAGGATTTTAACCCATTTTAACTACGGGAGGTAAGTATTACTCGACTGCATTATATCAATATGTTTACATCGGACATTTTACAGTGACTGATTATACTTAAATTGTTAAGCGGAAAGCGGTATGTTTATTCATTCATATTGTTAGATTTTAATGTATATCTTACAATTGAAATGATTCAGGTTCATAAGGATCTACTAATTAGAGATGTTCTATTTCTAGGACATTTTAATCAATGGCTTCCAACACATAGAACTGTCCCATTGAATTGAAAACGAAAGTACCTCTTTGAGTTAAAAATGATTTTTTAGAAAAGGTCTTCGTCCAAAAATGTATTTTATGCTTAATTTAGTCACAACTGATAAGAATATAAGGAATAGCTAAATAGTTTTGAAACCGAAAGTACTATATCAAGTATGATCATGTAACACTTTACTATCAAATATACTTTGCAATACATGGCATGATTGTCTACGTGATCGTTTATTGTTTTATCCTACTTGAAAATCTTACAAATTGATTTTCATACAAAACTTGTTTTAACCCCGTAAAATATAATGCTTTTAAACCGTATAGACCGTATTATCAGTTGTATTGTGACCTGTCTATATCCAGTGATTGTGCACAAGTATTTGTACATCATATAAAACCTCCGCCGGTTTGTTTTTGCCGCGCCGGTCTTTGGCAAATACAGCCCCCACTTTTACGCGCTTTTGAGAAACAAAAACATTATTAAATTGTAGCAGTTAGTTATTCATTTAAAAATTGTAAAACCCATGTTTCTATCTTTACTAGATTTCTTGAAAAATGCAAAGAAAAACTGTCTTTGCCATGGCAAAAGGCGTTTCGCCATGGCAAATCGGTATTTGCCATGGCAAAATGCCTTGGCATGGCCGCCATGGCCTTGGCATGGCAAAAAAATCAACACTTTGGCCATGGCAAAATTGCCATGGCAAAATTTTATTTAATATCTAAAGAAACACTATGTAAGGATGTGTAGGTATCATAATTAACACAATTATGATGGTTTTGATAAATAAATATGAAATATTAAATTCTAATTTTTGCCATTGCAAAAGTTTGCCATGGCAAAATTTCCATGGCAAAAAAATGCCATGGCAAATTAGTTATTTAGTAAAATTAACATTGCGAAAATTAATTTCTGTATGAGATACAAAGTCAGCTCTGAGTTGGCTTAGACCAGGGCTCGCATTTATGAGGCATCATATTTTTTTCTTACAATAAAAAATCTTATCATAAGATGATTGGTATTTAAGCATGCACTTATTTTATCAAAGAAAATTAATAATTTTAATTCAAAAAAATGGTTTTAAGATATGTTGTTGCTACAGAATTCCCGGTTTTTCATTTCTCTTAAATTCTTAAAAATAAAAAGCAAGTGTTTTCTATGACGTTCGCGTCCATGCATGTGTTTGAATTTAAGAAATAAATCAATAATTCAGCGTAATACCATTTTATATTCTCCTCATCATGCAATATATTTGTTAAAATTTTGCAAATTTGCCATGATGTCACTGATAATAATAGCATTGTAATACCAACAATGAGTCCTATTAGTAATTATCACATATGCAGAAGGGGCGGATCCAGGTTTTCAAACTAGGGGGCGTAATATTTGGGAACTGAATAATTGAATGCTATTTCATTGAATGAATTAATTAATTAATGGTATTTTATGTCTATATATGATCGAGAACTTTGAGGGGGCGCCCGCCATTCACACTACCTTCCCCCGTCTTACAATAAAAAATCTTATCATAAAATGATTGATAATTAGGCATGCACTTGTTTTATCAAAGAAAATTAATAATTTTATTTCAAAAAAAATTTTTTAAGATATGTTGTAGCTACAGAATTCCCGGTTTTTCATTTCTCTTAAATTCTTAAAAATAAAAAGGAAGTGTTATCTATGACGTTCACATTCACGCATGTGTTTGAATTTAAGAAATAAATCAATAATTCAGCGTAATACAATTTTATATTCGTTAAATCGATCAGACACCCGATAAGACCATATATATCCAACAGACGGAACGTCTTTAATGATTTGGCCATTTCTTTTGCGTCAGTAAATACATTAATAATCTCATTAGAACATTTCTAAAATGAGTACGAAGGTGTTGTTTTAATGAAAGAACACGTATTTTGTATTTAGTTTGAAAAGATTATATTGTAGAACACATTATTTTTTGTTGTATTCATAAAGCTTTATATAAATTATTATTATTATTCATTATTGCTTCTGTCTTGAATACAAAATGTATTTATACAAATTTACGTATCATTGATCTGTCGATTAACAGGTGTAATATTCAATTAGAATTTAGAAGGTCTTGTATTAGATTTTACATAAGATTATCTTCAAATATTCGTGCTGTAAAACACTAATAACACCCGAATCGATAAAAATATTAGTTTAATCGTGTTTTATTTTCGTTTTAAAATGTGACAAGTTAGTAAAATAACATATGTTTCATAAATCCATTAGTCTTTTACTTGCCCGCTACTCAAGCAATTCCTCTAATACATATATTTTACTATCGATGAAGATATATGCATATTATTAAGGACTTATATACATACATGGATTCGCAACTGCTAAAAATAGCTCAAACGATATCGTTTGACGATCCCACAATGCATTGCTATATACTCGGCAATATCCGACTGCTGTAATCGGGTGTTTACGAAATTTATTATACTAAAAAAACTCTGGCAATTGGGCCCGGGAAATTGGTAAAGCATGCAACAAATTCTTTAAAGATATTGAGATACATTTATAATCCATAAAGTCTAAGTATAAGCATTGAAAAAGGCATCATTCGAACATTTTAAATTCCAAGATGGCGGACATCTATTATAATCCTTTCGTCTCCGAGATTAAACATTCGGAATACCACGGATATTTTCGCTGTAATTAACATTCGGATCATCACGGATATTTTGTATTTTCCCTTTTGTAAACAAGAGTATGAAATCCCGTTGATTCACATGTTATAAATGTGGGATTTGATTACGTTTAACTGTTAATACGGAAGTTGCGAATCCATGTATGTATATAAGTCCTTGATATTATATACAAACTAGTAAAATGCAAATCTGCAATATATACATTTACCACCCGTGGTGTTTATTGACTATCGATCTATGTACCAGGACTATATATTAGCGACGCGGCAGTTGACCCTTCCTTGGATATTTCATTGTCAGGCCAGTTGACCAATCAGATAACGGCATTTCCACTGACCTTCTGAAACCGACAGTATCATGTGTGAGATCAAACCGTTCATTTGTTAAAAGATCAGAAAAAAACTAATCGTAACCAATAACATAAAAGTTCTCACTTATAATTTTCTGGTACTGCAACAATCAATCAAATACAATGTGTCAGACCCATACATAATTTTTCTATTTTATATACAAAAAAAGCCGAGCGTCAATATTCTTCGAAATTGCACCGAGATTACGTAACATTACACATTCTAAGACACGTATAGGAACATGATTTTATTTAGTAACTTATACAAAACATAGTATCTCGTTACAAACATATGTATAAATACAATAAAGTTTGAATCATGTGATATCGTGAAAATTCAAAGAGTAGAAGAAAGACAGATAATTAATGAAAACTAATAGTTCCAAAATTAAAGAGGTTGAGCTATGCTTAAAATAACATGAATCATGAAGCACGATTTAGATTTGTAAACTGCAAGTTACTTATGAAAAAACAACAACAAAACAAACAAACAAAAAAGCATCATATAGACTAGAATCTGGGTAATGATTTTTACCAAAAAATGATGGTAACATCATGTCCACCTATAAATATTAAGTATCGACAACGACTGACTGTTTACGTAAAGAAAATGCATGATATGTGAATTTTGCTAGATTAATTATGCCTAATTTTTCAGTTGATAGCATGAGTTGAGTGAATTTGAAGACACTTGGGCGAACATAATAGTATGGTTTTAAAAATGGCTTACGAAAATTTATATATAGCAAAGTGGTAATCATCTTCGATGTCATTTGAATTACATATCAGACGTATGATAAATGCTAGAGCATTGAATTATGTGAATTCATCCTGCTTATGTTGTAAGGCGAATATTCATTGATTGTGATTTATTATATTATTGTATATTAACGGTAATATGTACATTGTACAATGTATTATAGTATATACTCTCCGTTTTTGGAGAAAATAAAGATATATATATATATACTTGTCGAAATACTATTATACCAAGATTGAAAAAATACATCTATAGCACGTTGTTTAAAAACACAATATAGGGGTAGATTCTAATCTAAGTGTCAATTTCGTAATTTCTGGCAACAAATACCTACTATATATATTTAATATTGGATGCAAACTGTAATTATCGCAGCTACTTTAATGATAAATGTCATTAAATATAGTTTAATCGGACATGCGGTAAGTAGTATACATAATAAATTGGTACATACCAAGTTGTACACAGCTAATATTACAGATGATCATACAAATAAATAAATAAATAAGTATTCGTTGCGAAACAAACATACTGTTTATAGCTTACTTAACACCTATATATATTAAGAAGTATATCATTAGAAAATTAAAATATACTGCAGAATCGGGACAGATTTTTACAGTTAATACATGCACAATCATATAACAAGTTTGCGGTAAAATTCTCATAACTTTTAGTAATAAAAACTAATTTAATTATTGGCTAGATTTTTTGACGTTATGTACGGTATCAATACTTTAAATAATTGAGTAAAAAGTAACACTTAATAAACACTTAGTAAAACACGTCTAGATATACCTAACATAGCAGCACAAGGCTTATAAATTTGCGACAGTCATGAACAGCAGTACTGGGTAGCTATATGTAGCTCCTAGATGTAAGTGACTCCAAAAGCTGCGGGAGGTCGTAGTAGGGCTACGGGAGGTCGAATCTCTGAATAGTTTATTTGCCTTATCTGTCTTATCATGTGTGCATGTTAGATGTTGCAGTAGAAATCCATTGATTGGTACTGATGATAACTTTATGACTAATTAACATCCTGCTGATTTATATGCCGACTGATAATATATTAAGCAGAAGCTACGACCCGGTCTGCTTTATTACCCAGTACTGCACTGGACTGCCTGGTCAATAAATCATATACCTCGCATTTGGACTGGTTAAATCTATGAACATTGAAAAAATCAGTAGGCCTAGGTAATTAATGCATCTAAATATTCGTTAACGTAGAATTAAAGTAAACCTGACAGTTCTTGTCGGGTATTTGTACATGGATCTTTCTGTTCATTCAAATACTTAGGATACAAAACCTTCGCTCGTTTCCTAGCGACGTAAGTCCCGTGATACACGAAATGGCTTCTTCTGGAACTGTCACTGTTTAGAGATCTACATATTATTAACAGTAATTTTAAGCTAAACAAACTTAATCAAGTGTGCATACTTCCGTGTAAAGATCAATGAATAATAGAGGAATATTCATACAGCAAGGATAATTAATAAGGCTAACGGATTAGGCCGTGAAAGTGCTAGGAACTTGAGAGAATAAAAACTTACTGTTAATCATACACGATAAGCTTGTGTGCTCGCAATTCATTAATCCAAGTCTTTACTTGGATTAATGAATTGCGAGCACACAAGCTTATCGTGTATGATTGGTCAGTATACTAATCGGTCAACATATGCTTTATGATTTTGTGCTTCGCTCAATGCTGCAAACGATTAGAATTAATTACAACAGACATATACAGAATAATAAAGCAAGGGTCTCCCCTGCTATCAGATGATTACAATTTATTTTATATTTGCACCTTCTCTCAGCATAATTTAAAATTGATTGGAGAATTTTTAGATAGGATTTGATATTTGAATGTGTCCAGGAGGGCCTATCTGATAATTATTTAGTCTGAACTTATTTGTGGCAATAAGACACTTCCTCAATTTGGCCTGTCTGCCGCAGTACAACAAAGAACAAAGTATCTTTGTGCACTCAAATTCCTCAGTTAAAAGCTGTTGTGCATGATAACTTACTTAATTTTACATTGTAGCAGTCTGGTATATTTATTATCGATCGACTGGGATATGTTCCAGCCCGAATAGCTCGGTAGACTGTAGAGCATCTGACTTGCAAGCAGGGGTCACAGATTTGAGCCCCACATCGGGTACTTTACCATAGAGCTAGTGTGAAGTAAAGGCTGGGTTAGTTGAGTCTGTTGTTGTCGCAGTGAGTTACTTAGAATAAAAAGGAAGGAGGATTGTAGCATCAATTTTTTTTCGTATAGTATATTCATATTATATTCATAAATTGGCTAAGATATTCACCAGCCTGATGAGCTCAGTTGGTAGGGCATCCGACTTGCAAGCAGATGCATTTCAGTTTACAACTGTTGTATAAATATAGGTGAAGATGTAGTTATTATACATCTATAAGTTATTCATCATATTTCATCTATGCCTAAGTACACCATTATGTTTTGCTAATAAAAAGTAACCAACCAATAAACTTTTGCTATTCAAAAGTTTATCTACATGCATGAATACTGCTTTTTGTATTGAATATTGAGAAATTTCATTATGTTAATGTTCTATTCGGAGTGAGTATTCATAGATAATTTGTACATGTGTATGAATATTCCGGGGAATCCCACTATGTCTAAATGCACCTGAATGTTGCTAAAAAAGCAACAGACCATAAACCTTTTGCTCTCTTATTTAAATGTGTATACATATAAATAGAATACTGTTTTTGGTCATTTGCGAATATCAAAACGCTGAATAGAGTTGGTAGCTTTTATCGGTTTATCATTATTGCGATATCAGCTAGACAATATCAATAACACAATATTTTTTCATCATACCAATATATTGGATTTAAGCTTAAATAACTGGACTTTAAATACGTCCAAACATAGTCTTGAAATATAATTCATGTCTAAAAACTGGTCAAACTTGTATTATGAACTTTGCACATATACATAATAATACATGTATTAATTGCTTAGACACTGCTAAATAAGAACAATTTCTTTCAAAGTGTGGTTCCCGACAACACTATCACCAATAAACTGCATTATTACCCAAGGCTTTATGTGAATGCTTATTCATTATTCTTTATTTAATGACAACTTGCAATATTTACTGCGATACATATCCTGATACAACATGCACTATTGATATATATCACAATATGCTTTTAAGGTGCGATATCCAGCTCTAACTCTTAGTATGCCTACATGTGCTTTTGCTGCTAAAAAAACTGTTAGTTAGTCCATCTGCATTTTCCTTGTCCCTAATGATTAGACATATAATGTGAAAATAACTTAGTACAATTAATAAATACCATAAGATAGTGCGCAGTGTTCAAGACCCAGGTCTGTAGCTCCAAGGTCAAGGTCACACTTGAAGGTCAAGCATGAAAAAGAGTGTCATAGACCTTGTCCAGGCTGTATTTCCGTTATGCATTGACATATTTGAAAATAACAGGGTTAACTGTTAATTCCATGAGGTGATATGCAGAGCACAAGACCCAGGTGCATACATGTAGTTCCAAGGCTAAGCTTAGATATTTTGTGTATAAGCATTGTCTAGCGGACCTCTACCAAGTTTGTTAAAATTATGGCCCATGGTAAAAATTGGCCCGCCCCGTGTTCGCTTGATTTATGTAGACTTATATAGACTTAAATCTTCATTTCCAAAACCACAAGGCCTAGAGCTTAGTTATTTTGAGTGTAGTATTGTCCTGTGGACTTCTACCAAGTTTGTTCAAATTATGACCCCAGAGTTTACTCTATTTTATATAGGAAATTTAAAAAAATCTTCATTCTGAAACCTCAGGGCTTGGAGCTTAGATATTTCAGATGTAATATTTTCTAGTGGACCTTTACCATGTTTGTTCAAGTTATGGCCCTGGGGTTGAAATTGGCCCAGCCCACGCGGGCCTCTTGATTTACATAGGCTTATATGTGTGATTTTTTTTAATCTTCTTGTCCAAAACCTCAAGGCATATAGACCTTAGATATTTTGTATGTAGCATTGTCTAGTGGTCCTGTACCAAGTTTGTTCAAATCATACCCCATGGGTCAAAGTTAGCTCCACACGGAGTTTAATCTATTTTATATAGGCTTAACTAGGAAAATAAAAAAAAAATCTTTTGTCCAAAACCACATGGCCTAGATTTTAGCTATTTTGTAAGTAGCATTTTCTAGTGGTCCTCTGCCATGGGTGTTCAAATTATGGACCTTGTGTCAAATTGGCCCCGGCCAGGTTTACTCTATCTTATATATGCTTAACCATAGTAATTACAAAAAAAACGTCTTGTCAGAAACCCCAAGGTCCAAAGCTTAGATATTTTGGCCCTGGGGTAAAAATTGGCCTCGTCCCCAGACGACTTGTTTTTACATAGGCTCATGATTATTTTCTCTCGGGTCTTTTTTCTGGAAAGCGATACAGGGCCATCATGGCCCTCTTGTTTAAAAATGTGGTGAGAGTACTGAATTGTGGCTATAGTAAATAACTCATTGTCTAGAAATACAAAATTAGGAATAATTGTATGAAGTTAAATTTATGTGTGGGTTCGCATGTGATAGATATCATTTCGGTTTCATTTTTACAGAAATAAAACCCCTAGCTGTATTCCATAGCAATGACATCTTAAAACATTTCTTTCAAATTAAGAATTTTCTTTGCTAGAATATTTGTTAACATATACATTCTTAGATATCACTCATCTTATGATAAGATTTTTTCCAATCTTAGTAAATTTTGAATGAGTATAAAAAAATAATTAAGACACTTCATAAATGCGAGACCTGGTCTAAGCCGATTCGCACCTAAACAACTTATATATTACAGAAATTTACTTCTGTAATGGTAATTCAACTAAATTACAATTTTTTTAAACTTTTGCCATGGCAAAAATTAAAAATTAAAATTTCATATTTCTTGATCAAAACCATAATAATTGTGTTAATTATGATACCTACACACCCTTACATAGTGTTTCTTTAGATATTAAAAAAAAATTTGCCATGGCAAAAATGTTGATTTTTTTTTTGATGGCCAGGCATTTTGCCATTGTAAAATACCGATTTGCCATGGCAAAACGCCTTTTGCCATGGTAAAGACAGTTTTTCTTTGCATTTTTCAAGAAAACTGGTAAAGATAGAAACATCTGACTTACAATTTTTTAATAAGTAACTAAATGCTACAATTTAATAATGTTTTTGTTTCTCAAAAGCGCGTAAAAGTTGGGGCTGTATTTGCCAAAGACCGGCGCGCAAAAACAAACCGGCGAGGTTTAAAGTCAATAGTGAACTCGTAAAAGCACATTTGACCCTCATTTCGTGATATAGAGTCACTTCGTACTTCTCGTTTATCTGTCCAGTAGGCGGAATTGCGGTTTATGGTGTAACCTCACTTTACTGGTAGCTCGCTCTTCTGGTTTGGAAGACTTTGTCTTCCCATACATATTAGTGATGATAAGGTCATTTAAGGTTTTTACCAAATCACTTACTACCAAGGTTACAGGGCGTTAGTACGTACTTCCGCGTTCAAATAGCGACCGAAAAATAGTTCCATCATTTTAAAATTATACAGCGCTATTCGCCGGCTTTCATAGATTAAACCCCGTTGCAATATGTGATTAAACGTTTTGTTTATGATTTAGGGAAGAAATATGGTTATTGTGCTTTTATTGTTTAAAATAAGCGAAAAATAAAAACAACTACGCACCGACCAACGCAATCTGCGGACGACCTGGCCTGAATAACAAATTTCCGAAAATCTACGCAATGCAATAGTCTAATTGCTGCCACGGTTGTTTTTTTATAAACAAAACAAAAAGTCGGTTACGATGATTTAATGAGGACACCGAATTAATGCTGATAAATTAATGCAGGTACTTTTTGTTTCGAAATTTCGAATAATTTTATAAGTCTTCATCACATCACTAATAATAACACGCTGATGTAAATTAACGTATCTGTATTTGTATCGCTCCACCCACTATATTAACTCCTCCAACGACTGGTAGAATGTCTAGTTTGTATGATTGATACTGATCATTGTACAACTTGCATCGGATTTTAAATGGGTCCTACTTCAGTCAGTTGTTTAATGTTTATTCGAAAGTATATACATTGATTTAGGCATGTACATAATTTATAGCACCGCAGCTTTACGTACTTTAATACATGCACATTATAATTTTTTATATGAGGTTGTCATTATAATGCTGGTACGATAGACAGTCCTAAAATATGGACACAATGAACACTCTGTTGCATATTGGTCTTATAGACTGTCGATTATATGTTGACGTGATGAACTATTCTTATGTCTAGTAGTGATGAACTCTCATCACATGTCGGCATGATGCACAGTCCTAAAATATTAACATGATGTGGAGTCCTAACAAATTGGCATAATGAACAGTCCTTAAATATTAACATGTAGCTTCTAAAAATATCACGCATTATCTTAAAATGGAGACATCTTAGACCTAGCAACAGCATAAATTATCTTAGAATCAACTCATGAACTATAAAGTATTATACAAAAGAAGAACGGAAGAGAACTTGATATGAAATACAATACGTTTCTAAACTATTTTGGATAGGGAAATGAAATTGCCTTAAACACATGTATATTCATTACATATTTATTTTGTATTTGTCCGCAAATGAAAATATCAGAGATTCTGGGCAATTTATTTTTTTAAACTTTGAAATATCATTTCCGACGCACAGTAAAGATTAAAGACTTACGGATTTGATTTTGTGTAGCTACGCACACATATATTTTCTTGCTCCATATCCTTTTAATGTTTTGTCCCATTTTTGTACTGTCTGGTGTGTTGGGTGGGATATGGTTTGTGTGGTAAGCTAAGCATACGTATTGTCTCAAATGTCTTAGGGAAATAAAACAACATTGCAAATTCAACCGAAGGTAATATATGTTAATCATGAATGACCACATTCGGCTTAGAATACGACCATACATATATCATGCACGCTAGTAGCAGTTACCATTTCACTTGACTTCGCTCGATATAAGTATTGGCATGTCTGTATGGACAGTACATACTTTTTTTGTCTAATATCAGAGCTTACACAAAAGCAATCATTACTATAAGTTATTATAATTCAACGCTAATTCATACAATACGTGAAATAATTTCACACATCATGACACTTACGTGAACTCGTCATAGTATATTGCTAATAATATAACACTAACTTAATGATTAATTATGATATTGTCAATTGATAGACAAATGTTTTTAATATAAGTAATTAAACGACAACGCAGATCTAGACAGTATAGTATCACGTCAAATACATTCCTATCGTACGGTATCAATATTGCTTAAACTCCAAGTACGGAACAGCGGAGTTTTAACACAATTTTACATACGGGAGATAATTTCTACTCTACGCTAGTATAATCAAAATGTTCACATAGGTCATTTTATAGAGACTATACTCAAATTGATAAGTGGAGAGTGGTATGTGTATTAATTCGTATTGTTGGTTTTAAATGTATACTTTACAATTGAAATGATTCAGTTTCATAAGGATCTATCAATTAGTGATGTTTTATTTCTAGGACATATAATCAATGGCTTCCACCACATAAATACAGTCCCATTGAATTGAAAACGAAAGTCCATTATTTCAGTTAAAAATGTCTTTCTAGCTTAGGTCAACGTCAAAAAATGTATTTTATGCATAATTTAATCATTACTGATGAGAATATAAGGAACTGCTAAATAGTATTGAAACCGAACGTACTATATCAAGTATGATCATGCTACACTTTACTATCAAATATACTTTGCCATATCAGGTATGATTGTCTGGTGGTTTATCGTACGTGAAAAATCACGTTTTAGTCCACATTTTTACGTAATTTTACATAGATTTAAAAATCTTACAAATTGATTTTCATCAACAAAACTTGTTTTAACCCCGTAAAATATAATGCTTTTAAACTGTAAAGACCGTATTATCAGTTGTATTGTGACCTGTCTATACTGCGATCGTGCACACTTATGTGTATATCATATAAACAAAATTATATCGAACATGTATTGTTCATTGGTAGATAATCAAAATAGTGAACTTATAAGGTAGTAAGAAATGAATAAGGATGATATAAAAGCCATTTTTAGCTCTGTCCACTTATACTGTCAGTACACTTCTGCTCAAAATTGTAGTTAATGACAGGTGATATGGTAACCGAATTACTGCTTATATGAGTGTCATATGGTGTATTGTTGCGATATCATTAGATATCATCATCGTCATAACTCTTAAGTATTTTCTTAGAGAAATTGCCCTAGAAGAACATTACAGGCACTCTTAATGTTGAAAACCATTTCAAAAATATAGCTATGGCTTCAAGGTATAAAACATGTCTGTAAATTCTTGAAATTAGTACTAATCGCTCTTCTTTTATTAGTTATAATGACTATATAATGCGTTATTTTGTAGAATCATGGCAGAGTCGGGAATCCTAAACTTAGAAGTAGATGGTGCACATTTTATAGAGCACGGAGATATATGTGAAATGTGCAAACAAACAGCATCTGCAGGTTACTGTTCTGAATGTGAATGCTATATATGTCAAATATGTTTTGATAACCACGTGAGAATAAGGAAAAATCATCACCATGTGCTGCAAATTGCTCCTGAAAGCAAGGAAGATGACCGTACAATTCATTTTAAAACTTGTACAGAACACACGCAACAAGAAGTAGTCTTTACTGTACTGATCACAAATGTTTGGGATGTGGTGAATGCATGGCATTCAATGATAAATCTTGTAAATACAAGTACATAACTGAACCATTCATGAGTAGACAATAGTACTTTTTCTTGAGTTGACAGTTGTCGTTTCAGTTCTTTTATTTCCATGCCCACTGTTTTGTTTGAACTTTCATAATCTTCCTCGTCATCTGGAAAAAACACATCTGATACTACACGGACAAATTCTTATATCCGATATCTCAATAACACAAACAAATAATCAATATCATTAATTTCCGTTGGGATTTAATCACTTAGTTTCGTGGTTCGGTTCATCCACTTTATCAATACCTAACAATCGGAAAATGATGGAAACACAATTTGGTCAAAGTTCTATATTTTCAAAATATCAAAATTCACGAGTTAACATCCCTACGAAAAAGCCAATTTGGAAAAAATAACAAGAACATTGAGCCCTATGAAAATAAATAAAACCACAGTAATTACATATTTGTTAAATTAAATGTCAATTTGTATATTTCTTTATATTAGATATTCTAAAAATATTCCATTTCTTATTTATAATTTTTGATATGTATATAATTGTATTAAAACACAGCATTCATATAACCTACCTTGCTCGAATTGGGTGTTGTCAGAAAGGTTGTAAATAGGACGTTTCTCTTTGAGCAGAATTTGTATCAGTCTGCTAGGATGAAATGTGTATCTGTCAATGACCTCTTGACATGGATAGATTCTAATGTGTCTCGAATCTGGGATAATTTTGGCTTTACATCAACGGCCTGCATGAAAAGCCTATGGATCTCGTCTTCACTTCTGATATTTGAAATTATAGTAGTAAAGTCAGACCCAATCATTCGGAGATCATCAGATAACTTCTCTATTTTATCATCATTTAAGGATTTCTTTAAACCTGCATGCTTGATTATGCGGTTTTCTTCATCAGTTGCATATGATACTACATTTTTCACGAATTGTCGCACATCATTTACTGTTGTTTCAAACAGGTTATTGGACAGTTCTGACTGAGAGGAAATCAATACAGTTTTCATATATATTCTCTAAGTCTTGAATATTTTCAAGAAACCGAGCCAGCTCTCGTGTATCTTGGAATTCCTTGGATGCGTCAGTTATATACTTGTATTTACAAGATTTATGATGAAACAACATACATTCTCCACATCTAAACATTTGTGATCAGAACAGTAAAGACGTACTTCTTGTTGTGTGTGTTCTGTACACGTTTTAAAATTAACTGTAAGTTCATCTTCGTTGCTTTCAGATGCAACTCGCAGTACATGGTGATGATTCGTCTTTACTCTAACATGGTTGTCAAAACATACTTGACAAATATAACATCTACATCCAGAACAATATCCTACTGATGCCGTAATTTCACACATTTCACATATATCCCCGTGCTCTATAGGAGTCTTACCGCCTACTTCAAAATTAATCTTCTGTGACTCCGCCATAGTTCTACAATGAAAAATAAAACTATAAATCTTAAACTTCCGTCTGAATTTCATCTTAAACAGGAACATTTTAAAGCTAAATGTCATTGTGTTATTGTTCATTAATGTTTTCAATTGTGTTGAAAAATGGTTTACTGTTCATAACGACCTTAATAATGTCCTTCTTTCCCTTAAGTAACCATTGTTTGTGTGTTTATCTTTTTCATTATGAATACTAAATCTGATTTTATCTTACACTGTCTACATAAACATAACTGTGAACAATGGTTCGTTAAATGCGGTTAGCCATTGATTACAAATAAACACAACACTTCGGAATGTGTACAAGAATAATACTTAGGAGATGTCATAAATCAGTACATATTGATATTATGAAAATCTTTTTCATGTTATACATATTACTGTTTTGTATTGTAACAAATATAAATGAATGGAAACTGGTAGAGTTTGCTGAAATTAGTTTCGAATAATGCTCATCCTCATTTAAAACTTTTGTAATTAAAGCACTGAGGGTACCGTCAGAAGGGGAATACTAAAATGAGTCAGATGATATGTGGACGAACTCAACAAACTCCACAATGTTATAAGTACAAAAATATGTTTGGACTAATTATGTAGTTTCACCCAAGGAAGAATCAGTTTTGACTCTTGGTAATGAAATCATTTGGTAGCGGTCCACTTGTTATGCCGCTATTTCTGTTAAAACTAATAGTGAACTCGTAAACTCACATTCGACTCTTAAAACATCCTAATCATTTGAAATAATGGAGTTAGTATTCCTCAATTTCTTATGGTCAACTCTTTAGCGACATGTTTGCTAGTCCGCCTACAGTGCTAGGGATCCCGGGCGGAAACGCTCTTAATTCAGTCATAATTGTTTTAACTTTCAAATATCATTTTCGACGCGCAATAAAGATTAAAGACTTTCGGACTTGATTTTTTGTAGCCACGCACACATACATATTTTGATACAAACAGGTTTGGGTGATATGTAAAATCTTGAGTCACAATCATTTCACTGATGATTAGTCATAAGTCATCAACCTAGTTTTAGCCCATGTTATTTTGCTCCAGATCCTTCTAATGCGTTGTCCCCATTTTTGTTACGTCAGTTACGTTTTCTGGGTTATGGTTTGTGGGATAAGTTAAGCATATGTATCGTCTTGAATGCAGTAAGGGAATAATACAATACTGCGAACTGAACCGAGATTATACACTTATCATGAGTGACCATATTTTGCTTATTGATAAATTACAATGTGCACGCTAATACCAGTTCGTATTAGTGCGCTCGATATAAGGATTATATGAGTATGTACATAATTCTATATTTGTCCAATATCAGTGCTTACACAAAAGTAATCATTGATGTAAGGTATTATAATCCAACGCTATCTCATATAATATGTAAAATAATTTCACCCATCATGAAACTTACGCGAACTCTGCATATTATATTGATAATAATATAACACTAACATAATGATTCATGTTGATAAAAATGCTTACAACAGATGTAATTAAACGATCGAGGCAGCGTAAGTATCACAGCAACTATAACCACAACGTACGGAATCACCAGATACGGGATCGATGGATTTTAACACATTTTATCTACGGGAGATAATTTTTACTCAGCTCTATTTTATCAATATGTTTACGTCGGACATTTTACGGTGATTATACTTAAATGTTTTAGTGCAAAGCGGTATGTATCATAATTCATGTCATTATTTTTCAAATGTATATTTGTAGATTTAAGTGAATTAGTTCATTAGGAATTATCATTAAATGTTCTCTATTTTCGGACATCTTACTCAAGCGATCATAACACATAAAAAGATCTTGTTGAACTGAAAACGAAAGTACCTTCTCCGAGTTAAACATACGTTTTTTCTAGTTTTGGTGATCATCCAAAAATGTATTTATGCACCATTTAGTCATAACTGAAAAAAATATAATGAATAGCTTACTAATTTTGAAACCGAAAGTACTATATCAAGTTAGATCATGTCACACTTTGCTATCAAATATATTTGCCATATATCGTATGATTGTCTACGTGATCATTAAATGTTTTTTATCCTACTTGAAAAACCACACCTCAGTCTACATTTTTATGTAATTTTACAGGGGATTTCTAAATCCCACAAATCGATTTTCATACAAAGCTTGTTTTAACCCCGTAAAGTATAATGCTTTTATTCCATATAAACCGTGTTATCAGTTTGTTTTTTACCTGTCTCTACTCAGTGATTGTGCACAAGTATGTGTACACCATGTAAACAAAATAAAATCGAGCAGGTATTGTTCATTGGTAGTAAGAAATGAATGAGGACGATACAAAAGGCATTTTATTAGCTTTTTCAGCTTAAAATTGCCGTTATTTACAGGCTATATGGTAACCGAATTGGCTGCTTATATGAGGAGTGTCATATGGTGTACGTTTGCGATATCGTTAGACATTATCAATGTCATAACTTAGTACATTGCATTTTCTTAGGGATATTGCCCGAGAAGAACATTACTGGTAATGTAATTGTTGAAACCATTTCAAAAATGTAGATTTGGTTTCAAGGTAAAAGACTTGGGTGTAAATTCTTGAAATTAGTACTAATCGCTCCTTTTTTATCAGTTATACTGATTATATAATGCGTTATTTTGTAGAATCATGACAGAGTCGGGAAACCCAAACTTCGAAGTAGATGGTGCACATGTGATAGAGCATGGAGATATATGTGAACTGTGTGAAAATACGGCATCAGTGGGATACTGTTCAGAATGTGAATGTTACATATGTCAAGTATGTTTTGATAACCACATTAAAATAAAGAAAAATCATCACCATGTGCTGCAAATAGCTCCAGAACGTAAGGATGATGATCTTACAATTCATTTTAAAACATGCACAGAACACACGCAACAAGAAGTACGACTCTACTGTACTGATCACAAATCTGTTGGATGCACAGAATGTATGGCATTTAATCATAAATCTTGTAAATATGAAAACATAACAGCAGCATCCAAGGAATTCCAAGATAGTGGAAAGCTCGCTCGTTTTCTTCAAGATATTCAAGACTTAGAGAATGTTCATGAAAACTGTGTTGAATCGATTGCCTCTCAGTCAGAACTGTTGGATAACTTGGATAAAACAACCACTCACTCTGTGCAACAATTCGTGAAAGATGTAATTTCGTATGTAACTGATGAAGAGAAACTCATATTCAATATTGCAGATTCGAAGAAATCCATTAATAAGGATAAAATAGAGCAGTTATCGGATGATCTTAAAAGGATTGGGTCCGACATTTCGTCTATAAGTGCTAATGTCAAAGAGAATGACATGATTCATAGGCTTTTCATCCTGGCCGTGGAAGCAAAGCCAAAAGTATCCCAGATTCGAGACACATTAACAGCCATTGATTGTCAAGATGTCATTGACAGATTCACATTCTATCCTTGCAGATTGCTCCAACGTCAGTTATCGGAGAAACGTTCTCTTGGCAAACTTTTGGACAACGCCGATTCCGAACAAGGTATTGTCTTTGTAAACCCTGTTTTAATAATTATATGAACTTTTCACCTTAGCATGACTTAAAAATCCTAAAACTTTGAAATATATGATAAGAAGAATTTGTGGCGCATACGGTAGCTGTTAAAATGATATATTCACGGAATGGGTGAAACGACACAGAAAATGCATGACATGAGGGAATGGGCGAGTACTTCGAGAAAAAGTGACCATGTGTGAGTATGACATCGTGACGGCGACGTTAAGTACTTTCACGTGCTTCGCAATTCTACATGTGCGTGTGATATATAATGCGTGTGTCTTTTTAATGTTTCGCTCTGACATTTGACATGTAACGCTGACTACGAACTTTTACAAATGATCCTCGTAATATATGTAGAGATTTGTATTAATATAGATGGATTATAATGAATCTGTTTTTGTGTTATTGAAATCTTGCACAATGATAAGCGCTTAATCTGTCAAATGTGTTTTTTCCAGACGTTGATGATTATGAATGTAAATACAAAGCAGGTTATGCGGAAAATCAACAACTTAAGCAACAATTGTCATCTCAAGAAAAAATAATGTATGCTCAAAAACAGGACAACCAAAGACTTCAACAAAAACTGTCTACTCGAGAAAAGTTAGATAAAAGACTACAACAACAATTGTCATCACAGGAAATGGACATTACAAAAGGTCAACAACAACTATCTACTCAAGAAAAGGGCAATGCAAGACTACAACAACAACTGTCTACACAAGTACGGGACAATGCAAAACTTCAACAACAAATGTCTACTCAAGAACAGGACAATGCAAAACTTCAACAACAACTGTCTACTCAAGAACAGGACAATGCAAAACTTCAACAACAACTGTCTACTCAAGAACAGGACAATGCAAAACTACAACAACAACTGTCTACTCAAGAACAGGACAATGCAAAACTTCAACAAACACTGTCTACTCAAGAACAGGACAATGCAAAACTTCAACAACAACTGTCTACTCATGAAAAGGACAATGCAAAAATTCAACAACAACTGTCTACCCAAGAACAAGACAAAAAAATACTACAACAACAAGTGTTTACCCAAGAACAAGAAAAAAAATTACTACAACAACAACTGTCTACCCAAGATAAAGACAAGAAATTACTACAACAACAACTGTCTACTCAACAACAAAACAAAAAATTACTACAACAACAAGTGTCTACCCAAGAACAAGACAAGAAATTACTACAACAACAACTGTCTACTCAAGAACAAGAAAATACAAGACTTCAGAAAGAACTCTCTACTCAAGAGCAGCACAACCAGGTTTGTGTTTTATATCCATACCTGATCTCGTTATGTTCATATCAGGTCATAAATATTTTGACAGAAAATGAGAAAACGAAGTAGTTTACCAATTCAAACGCTTGAACAACAATTGTATTTCCAAAACAGGAAAATAACGTTCTCTCTTTCGTTTTTCAGTAACCATGTTTTTTATCATTTCTACCCCGACTTTAAGATGCCTTACTTCTAAGGTTGATTACTTTGTGGGATTTTTTGCCATAATCAATACGGTTACTGTACGGCTTATTATTATTAATTAATGATTTAATTTCTATTACAGAGGCATACACTGCAAATATTTAATCTCGAACGAGATATTGATGACCTGAGGAAAAAATGCGTGAGTTCTATTTTCCGGTTTTTTTGTGTGTTTCTTTTTTCAAACTTCTTGTAATACCAATAGTGAAACGGGAGATTGATTAAATCTGATAAAGCTATGACAGTATTGAGCCCTGTATACGATATATTGCATCATGTAATGCCCGATTCCATATTGTAGTATGTGTATCCTCATAGCATAAGCCTAATGTCATAAATATACAATACGAGTGTACATTGACAGATATCAATATAAGTCAATTCCTTGAATCAAAGAAATTTGTCCAACTATACGTTATATTACTGTATGTTGGTAATTTAGCCCGAAATAAGCATAATATTATCCTTGTATTTTAGTTTATACTTCCATGCGGACATGTATGTGATGTTGGTCACATGAATGAAAACAGAACAGTTAAATGTCCTATATGTGATATCATCTTTGGTGGTACGTACATACTTCGTGACATATTCATTATTGTCCTAGATATGAATACGAATAAAAGTAGATAAATACGTGTGTGTCGACCTACCATTCTGTTTAATATGGTGTACATTAAGTCAATAGATGTTGTGCATTACAATGTAGCATGTATTACTGATCAGCCCCGCTTCAAGCCGCATCATAAAATATCACTCTCTGTATTTTAGTCAGATAATAAATAGTAATTAAGCATTACTTACGGACGTGTTCATTATCATTAGAGAACATAACAATACATCTTTAAAGAAATGTGTAAACATTTTAACGGATTTGTATCATCGATGAATTATTTGACAATATTTAGTACATAATGTTTTTATGATCATTCATTACCTCTTTTAAATCTTTAACAATCGGAATAATATCATAATTCTAAGACAATATACTCATAAGTCAGTTTGACGAAGAAAACCATGCAGTCATCAATATGTATATTATATGGTACAACCTGGTTGTGTAATTGTCTTCAGCTCTTATAATACAGTTTTATTATAGCATGCATACATTTGACATGATATTGTTATTATAACAGATCAGCCTGATGGTACATTGAGAACAGACGAACAAGAATCCTGCACCGAGTTAAAATTTAAATTTGACAAAGGAACGCAATCGGTAAAATCTCATTTCATTTCCTTAAAACACGAACATCGAAAAACGCACAATTTTTTTCTGTTTACGAAGTATCTGTTCTTAACTGCAGTGTTTGCTTCTTTGGTCTTGTAAGTTGTGGTATACTGATTACACAGATGTAGTCTGTTTGTATGAGGAGACAAAAAGTAATCCTAATAAGAAATGTATAAATATTCAATATTCAAAGTAATGTGTGAGGAATTATTTTATCGTTAACAAATAATTCTATCATCTTCCAAATAAGCTGCAACACGAATGACAACATTATTTCCTAACAATTCTATATCTAACATTGTCTAGCATGAAATGTGTTCAGTCATTAATAACACCAAGGTATACGGTTTTGTACGAAGAACATGTTGAGTGCTCTTTTTATTTCAATTCCTGTAAAAATGTTCAAAGCTCTTGATTACGTAATACAGGTCTATGTTATTTTCGATTCAGAAGTTAAATTTGAATCCTGGGAAACTCTATCAAAAAACTGAAGTAACAGGATATGTTTGTATGCGTTTTGATGGACCAGTTATTTTCAAAATGCTCAAACTGGCATTTGATCGACAACATTTATTTACAATTAACACAAATGGACAAATTGTTACGAACGGGATAGATATATTCACGTAAGTATTGAACATTCGATTGTAATAACAGAATGTTTAAAACGGAATGTGTTGTTTATAGAATGATTATTATATGAAATATCGCTTGCAATGATATATGTGTTCGTTCATATTAAACTTTTAATTTCGCATATCCATAAAGAAACTTTCTTGTATAGACTGTACGAATCATTGTTCTTATTATATATTGATACATATCCTACCCATTCTTGACTAGAGCTTAAGTTCGACATATAGACATGCATGTGATTGTATATAGACACTAAACATTTTTGGATATCATTTTCTACACATTGCCACTTCCACGCTAAAGATATCGCAACTATCTTACATAAATAGACAGTTCTAAATATCGTGTAGATCAGTGTTTGGATTACTGATAGATAATGCCAATAATAAGATTCCGAACGCGCTACATCTATTTTAACAGATGTGCTTTACCGACTGTTTCAAATAAATGCATCGTGTACAGGTAACAGGAATGCATGCCAATAAAGTAGTGGGTCGAGTATATATGTTCATGGTTTAACTACTTTTAATGGTGCCGCTTTAAATATGGGTTTTATCACGTTCATTTTACCATCTTCCGATACATTTTATGCATATTATGCAAATATGTATTCTTCGGTAAAAGAATCAATTATATGAGCATACATCATAGTTATGGCAAGTTATTGTTCATTGAAACATTCAAATTGAACAAAATATCATCAAATCCTGAACATTAATTCAAATGTGTACTTCTGAATCACAGATATAACAAACACGTATACTTGCATCGTTTTTTTTATTTGTAGGTGTATATTAAGTTGCGTATGATTTATTTAATGTATAAATTCAATTTTGAATTTGAGGAAAGTCAATATAAAGTCATGTATACATTAACATCAAGCTGCAAATTATATATGTATGTCTCAGTGTTTAATAATCACCCATCAGGATAATAATACATTATACATGCATTAGTTCGATTATAATGATGTAGACAGTTTTTGTCTGATGCTAGAAATGAGTGAGTTGTAGATAATGGTACCACTTCAGCGATAGAACTAACGGAAACATGTACGATAATGATTTTGACCAGTAATCAGGATTGTTAATAAAATGTCGTTTTGTGACTGATTGCACAATCAATATTCCAACCACCGTTGTCATGTGATATGAATTGGTATATTTATAAAATAAGCAATTTATATGCATCTTTCTTCTTATACTTTCAGCGAAAGACCATCGTAAGTTATTCCTTAATTCTATATCTGATATATATCTCTGCTAGCAATGTGTTTTTCAATTATGTACCTCTATAATAACAATAATTGAAAATGTAAATGCATGCTACTGGAAATGACTAATTGACGGAATTAAATTTTTATTTATCAATTTATTTTAAGAGTATTGATTGCTGGGGGTTGTGAGTGTGTTTATATACGTATTAAATTTATGTAATGCTTGTTTCATCTTAGATCCATGTAAATATATCATTTTCGTAAAAGTAAGGCTGGAGAATGATCTCGTTTCGTATTTAAATATTACCAATGATATAATTCCAAACGCGCAATGTCGATTGAAACAGCTGACATGTGTTCAAGTAACTACACATCTTATATGGTGCCCCTCTGTATACGCATGTCTTATATTTTCTGTGGACGACCACCTAAATGAGTGACATCTTAAACTTTATATCTATATTCGAATAATCAACGTGTTGTTCAGTCGTTTACATTATCACATTAAATACAAAGGAATACAAAATGGCGAAATGTTAGGATATTATTTGGATAGGTTGAGTGTTTTTATAGACACATGTTTAACGCATGACATGTGTGTTTCATTATTTAGTTAACATTATATTATTTTCATACATTATTTTGATATCAGTTGATCAGACACTGGTTAAGTCTTAATGTCACAATATCTGTTTTATAAAAAGGCTTCCACCCTGGATGAAATACAAAAAATACGAGATTCTGTATAATAACAAGTTATAACAAATTTGATTGGGTGATGTAGTTACTGGTATTTTTTTTATTGTAAACGTCATGACCATATAGTAAGAGAATGTCACTATACATGCAATGTTAAATATTACTCTACATTCTACATTAGGAGCATAAGAACGATAAGTACTTATAAAACATGTTTAATCTATATGGATTCGTACCGGAGATGACGCTTGTATGGTTATTAAGTATTATATAGGTGTGTCATTCATCAGTTTGTCATGATATGGATGAACTTTAACCTAGGTTATCCACACGTAACTATCATGAATACTTTACTGTAATAATTCAAGTATAATCATACTAAACATATCTTATTTCCTATCATGTTTGCATATTGTATACATGTGAACGTTTCATATTCAGACAAATTTGTACATATGATTCATAAATAGTCATATTGATATCAATTTCTGATATTTGGCACTACAAAATCAATGCCTTTTAAAATTGATTTGTTAAGAAAATAAGTGAGAGATTATCATAAAAAATGAATCATCAATCTATAAGTACATGACATGACTGTAAACAATTGCATAAGATGTACTACAAAACTACTAAACATACACAAGACATTCATATTATATTCCAAATTGACTTTTTATTTTGACAGACTAAACGATTTTGTAGATAAGTTTAATTAAAGCGTATAACAATTTCACCCCAAAAGTAATATTTAAATGATGTTCACTATCCTGATCGATTTAATATGCATGTATTTATCATATATTACAATATAACTATGCTGCTAAGCGTTAATGCAAGATAAATTGCAGATAAGTTGATTATAGCGGTATCATAATTAAACTACTGTATTTAAGCGAATATTTTCTCAAACAAGTAATTATACAATCGTACGATATTTTACATCATTCGTGAATAATGTATTGAAGATATAAATATATAAAAATATGTTACTTGACATGACCCCTGTATGCACAAAATTCGACAAATATTTTGCAGTAAAAAATGTATGAGAAATAAAAGGTCTGAGTGTATATATTTCCCAATCTTTTCAAAATCGAGATACACTGTTCAACCATTTAACACACGGCTAATGTTTGCATATAATCTTTTTTTTGCAGTGTGTTTTTCCTATCATATTATATCAAAAGTCTTGCAAATTAAGTGATTGCGTTTATGTTACTTTTATATGTTGATGCTACTTTATACAATATATTTGCTTAACGGCTGCATCAATGTTATAGAATATACATAGTAAAGAATTATTTAACTTCAGATTACTTTTTGTGCTTCTATGAGTTGCATTCATTTAATATAATAATACGATATACATTGTACCATGCTTTTTTCTATTATTTATGACTGATCAACATTTCTTCAATTTAATTACAGCTTAAAGTTAGTGAAAGGAATACAATGAAGCCTAAAAACACGCGATGTAAAAGTTTCATTCAATGCCATATCATTTTCATTATATCTTACACTATACGTATATAACTTAGCGCTCAGGTTATAGGTGAATTGATTATAGCGGTATCATGATTAGCTCTATGGATGTGCGTAAGTGAACAATTTATAAGAATAAATAATTGTGTAATATTATCATTTACTATATATGGGTCTTGGCATTTGTTTATAGAATATACTTACTATACATTGCATCTTAATATTGATAAGATTTATAACTGATCAAGGTGTCTTTCATTTAATTACATGGTACTTGTGTAAGCATTTTCATTTATCCTACAGAACTGATTGATGATTAACATGTTAAGTATCTAAATATATATTGTGTTTGTTGTTAGACGGATTGTGATACAGTCAACCAACAGTCAATGATGCTTGTGATTTTATTTGTCAAGGAATTCAAATGCAACAACGGTCATACATTATTCGATAAGAATGTCCCATTCATTTCAATAATGTAAAATATCGATACTATCAACATCTTTTCTCACACGTATTTTGTGAATGTAAGTAAGGCACGTAGTGTATCATATCTTACACAATATGTAACTTTGCACTAATGCGATAGATCGTAGAATTTGTAGACAGTTAAATCATACCGGTATCATAATTCACATTGTTAAGGCATGCAAGCAGATATTTATACATGCAAATTAATTAATAATTTACTTCGGATTATAAGTTTGTCCTATTTGATGCTATTCGAGAATTATATTTCGCGTATAATGACCTATTATATAAAGTAAGCCATATTATTAGTCATACTGAACAAACCATGTCAGTCACGGTATGTTGATGTTGGAAACTTATTGAAAGTATCGTATCTGACAAAAAAATTTTTTGTCGTTTGCCTCACGCTTAGTAATTAATGTATTATAGTTATACTGTACTATGTATTTATTCGGGCTTTCATTTATTAGTGCACATAGTTTTATAGATGAGGTATTTATACAAACATTATATTTGTATACTTATACATGAACTATCTAGATCAGCAATAGAATGTTTACTCAACCATAGGACAGTCATCATTCGACATTATTCAAACTTCGAAATACAATATGAATGTTATAAACATAACATGAAGAAGTTTTATTCCGACATTGTACTGAGCTAGAATTAACTACATTATAATGATATATTTGAACATTAAACATCATTAAAAGTTACAAACACAATATGAAAGCCATAAAGCATAACATGTAGGTATTGTATTCCAACATTATACAAAGCTCGAATATGATATTTAATTGTTACAATAGCAATATGTTTAATATCAATACAACCGTAACATACCTTCAAGTACAAAATTAAGTTCATGTGTCAGTATTGGCCGCGCGTTTTTCATGATCAAAACACAACAAATAAATGTATAAATCTTCACAACGGCAACGGGCGGATTCCCCATAGGCGTATAAAAATCGCAAATGCATATAACTTGCAATGACATGTTATTAATTTATCGTATACTTCATGAATGAGAACATTCCACATTTGGCGCATTTTATGTTAGGTTCTCATAACGCAAGTTTAATTTATTATGTGCTTTCGTAAATGTTTTTTGCAAGGGACTTGTATGGTTACTAGGGTTTATATGGGTGTATCATTTATAAAGTGCTCTATACAGTATGGATGAGCTTTTAACCTAGTTTTACTACGTATACGCATTTACATTAAATGGCATATGGAATTATCATAAATATATCAAATAATCATTGATAATTGGTATCTTCACACCTATAGTTCTATAGTTTTATTATCAAAATGTTTTGAACTGTTCATTAAGCAACAAACTGAGTTAATATGAATTACATACCTTTCTTTTTGGTTTTCCATTTACTATTGGTCTTAGCATTTATTTGTATAATATACACGATATATTGATATTTTATTGATGTATTAACAGTTTCTTTCATTCAATTTTGGGTTGTATTCGTAAGTATTTTCATCTGACTTACTTCCTGAAAGTTTCTTGTATCTTAATTAACCGATGATATAGTCACGGTCAATGAGAATTTAACCTTTTGTTCTCATCCATTACAAAATTGTAAAATCGGTGTGATAAATGGAATATTATGAGGTCAAACATACATACAATGACAATCATTTATGCATATAATCTCGTTTGCATCAAATTCTTGCTTTGTAAACAACGTTTATACATTAATCAATTCATCTTCACAATGTGAAATATCGATATCTTCAATATATTATCTCTTATCAAGTATAGTGTGTCATATATTACACCATATGAAACATAGCGCACGTATAGCTCTAGATCACAGAATTGTATAGGTAAGTAGATCACAATAGTATCATGGTTTACATTGTTAGGGCACGTAAGCGAATATTTACTCAAGTTCCTGAATGAGCTACCTAACACCGATTTTATAATAACATCGTCATATTTGACTATATTCGATCAGTGTAGTGCTCGTATAATGACCAAATGTATCGTTTTATTCATTTACTAAATCCATCAAGCTATTTCAATAGTCAAACTGAACAATGCATGTCCATGTAATGTGGATGTAAGGAACATTTTAAAGTAAATTACCAGACAAATGATTTTTATATTGTTTACCTCACACTTACTAGTTATATATGTATAATAAATTTATACTGTAACAAGTATATATTCGGGCGTTCCTTTAACATTGTGAGGTATTTATATAAAAATCATAGTTGTTTACTAGTACATGTACTATCTAGATGAGCAATACAATGTTTACCCAACCATAGGACAGTTAACATTAAACATTATTGAAAGTTCCAAACACAATATGAAAGCCATATAACTTAACATGTAGGTATTTTATTCAAACATTATATTAAGCTCGAATATTAGAATTAACTATAATATACAACTTTGACATAGCTTCAAGTACAACATTAAGTTCATGTGTCAGCATTGGTCACGTGCGTATAAGTCTTCACAACAAGCATTTGTAGAAGTTATAATTATGTCGTGTATAAAACAGGATTTCAAATTTCAAAAATGTATCAAATGACTGTAGTAATGCCTATATGATGTGGTGAAACATTTGAGGTTTCAACACAGTGGAGTAATGTTCTCGGCCAACTTTGCATTGAAACAGTTTGAGTTCAAATATTGAATTGCATGCAATATAAGGCGTTCGATAAGCTGACGTTTTGATATCGGATCTGTAACAATACATATATGTTCTTAAGCCACGTGTTATCTGTATGCACGATCTCTTAATTATATTACTAAACGTATCACATCAGGCATATAACAATCAAAATTAAATGTGTCATTGCAATTGATCGATACCAGTTAATTATCATATACATAATCATAACAACAAAAACGATGAGTTTGTGTGCTATGTGGATTACATAATATGACTGAAACATACAACAAGTCTCTATTTGTCGCTAGTCACGACACTTCTGCTCAGTTAGTGTAAACATATAACATACGTCAAATTAGCAAATGCAAATGGACAGTACTTGGAGATTTCTGTTCAGCGTTTAACCCATGACATTTATATTGTACGACACTATATATATGATACTTTAGTAAATTAACAACAAGTAATTATTGCGATCCCCACCATTATTGTCAACACTGTAATAAAGATCTTGAATTCAAAGAAAAATATTAATAATAAATAACGACATAAACTAATCAAAGCACTTAAATAAAAAAATATACAAGTACGGAAGTTATCATGTACAAGCATAGAAAATGTATGCAAAATTGTAATTTGGTATCAATCATCATGTTGTGTACAAGTATTCGTCCTGAATATATGTTCATGTTTTATATCAAGTTGTTTGGCAAATTATTCCAATCCATCATAGATTCATGTACATTAATACATGTGTTTCATTATGACTATGTTTGTTTATCGTCTAATTGATCATGACTGTTCAAATGAATTTTGTTTGCTATATGTAATATTAATAATGTGATCATAATTTATTCGGGCGTTACTTAAATATTGTACATAATTTTATAGATGAGGTATTTACATAAAAATCATAGCTGTTTACTAGTACATGTACTATCTAGATATGCAATGCAGTGTTTATGAAACCATACGGAAGCTAACATTAAATATTATTAAAAATTCCAAACACGATATAAAAACCATAAAGAGGAATGTGTAGGTATTTTATTTCAACATTATACAAGGCTAGAATATACTACTTGGTAATTATTATAATAGCAATACATTTTGTATCAATAAAACTGTAACATATCTTCAAGTACAACATTTAGTTCATGCGTCAGCATTGGCCACGTGTGTTTCATGAACACAACAAATGCTTCTATAAGTCCTCAGAAAAGCGGGCGGATTTCCGTGTGTGTATAAATATTCGTAAATGGCTATAACTTGCACTTGTAGATGTCGTGCGTTCAAATAGGATTTCATATAGTTTATATTCCTCATATCATTTAATTTGAACCAAATGGCTGTAGTAATGCTGATCATGATACGTTGTAACATTATTGAACACCGAGGGGTAAAGTTCTCGGAAAACGCAGCCAGACAAGAGTGAATTGAGGTTTATTAAGTAAAATTGCGTGCTAAAAGGGCTTTCAATTAACTGATGTTTTAATATCGTATCTGTAATAATACATAAATGTTCTTAAGCCACATGTTACATGTATACATGATCCCTTAATTATATAACTAGACGTATCCCATCAGGCATTTAGCAGTCCAAACTGAATGTGTCATTACAATTGATCGCAACCAGTTGATATTAATGTACATAATAATAAAAACAAGAAAGATTCTGAGATTTTTTGTTTAGTGGTTTACCTATAAATAACTAAATCTTTAAATTTATGAGACAAATCCACTTCTACGTCCTTTCTGTTGTGCTTAATAAAAAAGTACTGTAAACTTCATAACATATGTCTTATTATCAAGGACAATTGGAGAGTACTACGAGATTTCAGTTCAAGATTAAACTTATGACACTTGACATGTACGACACTAAATATATGACACTTTACTGAATTAACAATCAGTAAATGTTGCAATCAAAACCGACTTTGTAAATAATCTATCCCGGTACAACCATTTTTCGAACATAACCAAAATTCGAACACTTCCTTTATTCCACGAGCGCTGATGTCATGTTACACTAATTTGCATAAAGTCGCGTGCTATTTTGACTTCAACTCCCGCTGAAACGTCAAATTTGACACATTGACAGATATGATCAGAAAACCGGTAAGAAACAAATTGTTTTACCTCTCTCAGTGCAAAAAGTCCAAATTCCAAATACAAAATATATATCACTTAAAAATAGTAAAAACAATGATCCTTACAAGTAAATAAAACTTTTAAAGTATCGGCTGCGCAACTTTAGCTTTTACCTCAGCCGATATATGGAATACGTCAGGTAAAACACCTCTGAATGTTTATCAGATTTGACATAGGGGTCCTTATGAACTGATATAATTTTTCATCAAACATTTTTTATGATGTGCATTTTTTGCAGGTTCATTCCACATCTAGGGGTCCATACAGATCATACAGTTTGAAAAGTGTATCTGAGGCTTACAATGCTGTCAGAGAATGTAAAATGTCCATTAGAGGTGCATCCAGGTATTATGGTGTACGTCCCAGTAACTACCCTTATATATAGAGTCAATGGAAGAATTGGTGTGGAAGTTATAAATTCTGGCAAATTACCCATTTTTTCTTTGGAGCAAGAATCCCCACTTTCACAACTTCTTATGACAGAGGAATGGCAGAGGTAGGATATGGATATAGTAGGACAGAAACTATTAACCTTGCAACTGACTTTGTCGTACGTGACAAAAATCATCCCAGAAGTATTGATATATCAAGAGCAAAAAGAGCAACTCGGCAAACAATTGACAAATACTTTAATGGGCTTGGTTTTATTATAACAAAATATAACCTTCATAACAAACCTCATCTAATAGTCAATATAGATGAAAAGGGTTTGAATACTAATCATAAGCCTTCAAAAGAAGTTGCAGGTAATTGAACAAAACCCAAGCCATAACATCCGGTAAGTCTAAAACTGTAACACTCACATGTATTGGATGTTGTAATAGTGTTGGCCAGCATGTTCCACCCTATTTTGAATTCCCTGGAGAAAGGATACTGCCAAGACTACTAGAAGGGTTTTCTGCAGGCGCTGATGGTACTGTCTCTTCTTCTGGATGGTTTAATTCAGACATTTTTTCAGACTACATGAAAAAACATCTTTTTAAATAACTACCGGTTAGAGGTTCAGACAAATGCATACTTATACTTTATGATGGACACAAAAAACACGTCTCTCTTAGTTTGATAGAGTGGGCTAAGCTGAACAATATCGCTCTCTTTGTTTTACCACCCCACCGTGGTCACGTTTTACAGCCCCTTGATACAGGATGCTTTGGTCAGAAAATGTTCAGGCCTTCAAAGTTAGAATTACGCTTAGTAAGGTAGTTGGATGTAAGGCTTTCACTGAGGACACTATAACAGAGAAAATAAAAGAAAATAAAAATAAACAAACTTCTAACAAAAAAGTAAACAATACAGTCTCTAAAAGTAAAACCCATGTCCCACAACAAAGCACTTCTGGTTCATCAAATTCAAAGAAGACTACAAAACATGTTTCACCAGAATCATCTGAATCTGAGATTTCAGATGTAGAAGAATCTGAAAAATGCATTATTTGCAAGAAATATCAAGCTACAGATCTTGATAAATACCCGTATCTGGTGATTGTAAAATGGGGAAGATGCGATGGTTGTGATGGTTGGGTGCATTTATCATTTTGCACCCAGTAAGGGTTCTCAGAAGAGGAGATCCTTTCTACTGCCCTATGTGTACGCATGAGCAGTAGACTTACAAAAGTGTTGTATTGTAAATATGTTATGACAGTTAATGTTTGTGTTTAAAAAAAGAACACTTATTTAACATGCTTACGAAACTTTTTATGACTTTTGGTACCCCTGATATTCCTTGGACAATATATTTAGTGGTGGTTAACCTGATGTTCTAAAAATGGTTAAAATTTTCTGGGAATACGGTAAGTAAGTCATCACTTTTTATTTCCAATTCTAACAAATCTACGCATTTCGATTGGTCAATGGAGGTAGTTAACACTTCGATAAACTCCTTTTCAATCGGATACCTTTTGTTTCTGTTCATCGTCGACGGACTCATTTTGACCTAATTATGTGTACTGTGAAACAGAAAACAACCGATTACAGATCCAGTTATTCAATGTGTGTAATGAGGTCAGAGGGAGTTAATACTTCAATAACTGACCAGAAATGAACGCTTAATGCTACAATAAACCACACTACTTCACTATTTACATTCCTATCTGATGACGTCATATCATGACGTCATCAAGTGATAACTATTATACGATCTTACCAGCTTAAGAGTTTTAACGGTTCATGTCCGACATTTGTAAGAACTGAATAAAACAATTGAATTAAATTGGAAATAAAAGGATTAAACTTTAATTTTTTGTCGTTTATTGAAGTGTAAACTCCCTCAGACATGAGCGACAATATGAAAAAATGATTTTCGAGCATCTTTTCCTCTGAAATTTATTATTGGCCAAAACAAGCTTAAGTGTTCGAAAAAAGGTTGTACCGGGATATTGCAATTTTATGTTCCAAGAAAAAGACGAATAATACATAGAGACATTAACCAATCAAAGAACTTAAATAAAAAAATATACAAATACGGAAGTCATTACATACTAGTATAGAAAATGTATGCAAAATTGTAATTTGATATCAATCATCATATTGTGTACAAGTACTCTTTCTTAATATATATTCATGGTTTACGAGATTAATAGGGTAAGAAGTGACAACAATACTAATAATAAAAAATGACGTTTACTGTGGTGCCACTTTGGTCTGTCTATAATTGTATCAAGTTGTTTGGCAAATTATTTCACATCAATCCATCATAGATTCGTGTACATTAGTACAAGTGTTTCATTATGACTATGTTTGTTTTCCGTCTAATTGTCTGGTAAAGTGCATTTTGTTTGCTATGTGTAATATTAATAATTTGATCATAATGTAGTGACGTGCACGTGTTGAACCAACCTGTTAGATTGATTTTTGATGACCATTGTCTAATGTTATTGTTTTTTTATAAAATAAGTAATGAATATGCTTTTTCTCATGGTTTCTCATTGAGTGATGTCTTAAACTGTCTATATGATTTTTATCTGAATTGACAACTGATAGTTTAATTATGCGTATGGCTGTATAATAACATTAAATTAGTTTACGCTTGTACATCGTAAATATATGACTGGCGAAATGGAATTGTAAGTAGAACAGTATAGTGTATAAGACTTGTATGATTACTAGGGTTTATGTAGGTTAATTGTTTATCAAGTGTACCATTTTGTGCATTAACTTTCAGTTAGTTTTACTATGCATGCGCATTCAGATTAAAGAGCATACAAAATTATCATGAATATATCAAATATTCATTCATAGTTGGTATCTTTGTGCAGATAGTTTCTATGATTTTATTATCAAAACGTGTGTTGATGAGATAATTAAGCAACCTACTGAGTTAATACGAATTGCATACCTATCGTTTTTGGTTTACTATATACTAGTAGTATACTTAGGTCTTCACATGTATTTGTATAATATACACTATATATTAACATTCTATTGATGCGTTAAAAGTTTCTTTTTCGCCAGTATTTACTATATAGTACACTTAGGTCTTAACATGTATTTGTATAATATACCCTATATATTAACATTTTTTATGTGTTAAAAGTTTCTTTCATTCAATTTCAGGTTTCGTCTGTAAGTATTTACATTTGTCTTACCTCCTGAGAGTTCCCTGTATCTTAATTGACCGATGAACTAGACACGTTCAATGAGAATTCTTATTTTCTATTCTCATGCATTAGACAGAAGTAAAATAAGTGGGATGAACGGAAAAGTAAGTGGTCGTACAGGCACGCAAAAATAAAGGTTATGCCTTGTATACAACGCTTGTACATTAACCATTTAGGATGCTCCCACTATATCTTTATAATGTAAAAAATCGGTTTTCAACGTTCTATCTCACAAGTATAATGTATCATATCTTACACTATATGTAACTAAGTGCATGTACAGCTCTAGATCGCCGAATTTCAATCGCTATTTCAATAGACAAACCGAAGAATGCATGTCCACGTATGTGGATGTAAAGAACAACTTAAAGTAAATTACCTCCTGACAAATCATTTCTATATGTTTAAAATCACACTTACTATTTATAAATGTATCATAATATTATACTGTTACAAGTATTTATTCGGGTGTTCCTTTGACATTGTACATAGTTTTATAGATGAATAAAAATCATAGCTGTTTACTAGTACATGTACTGTCTAGATAAGCAATACAATGTTTACTAAACCATAAGTTACATTCAATTGATGTGTTAAAAGTTTCTTTCATTTAATTTCAGGCTTCTTCAGTAAGTATTTACATTTTTCTTACCTCCTGAAAGTTTCCTGTATCTTAATTGACTGATGAAATATACACGTTCAATGAGAATTCATATTTTCTATTCTCATGCATTAGACAGAAGTAAAATAAGTGGGATAATCGGAATATTATGCAGTCTTACAGGCACGCAAAAATAAAGGTTACGCTTTTTATACAACTGTCGTACATTAATCATTTAGGATGCCCCCCACTATTTCTTCATAATGTAAAATATCGGTATTTTCAACGTTCTATCTCACAAGTAGGTAACTAAGTACTTGTATAGCTCTAGATCGCAGAATTTTATAGGTAAGTAAACCACAATTTATCATGATTTACATAGTTAGAGAAAGTAAGCGAATATTTACTCACGCTCATGAATCAGCTACTTACCACCGATTTTATAATTGTCATATTTGATTGTATTCGACAATGTAGTGCTCGTATAATGACCAAATGTATCGTTTTATACATTTACTAAATCCATTAAGCTATGGCAATAGACAAACCGAATAGTGCATGTCCATGTTTTTGGATATAAATTATAATTTAAAGTAAATTTCCTCCTGAAAAATCATTTCTATATGTTTAACCACACACTTACAAGTTGTAAATGTATCATAATATTATACTGTTACAGGTATTTATTCCTTTGACAATGTACATAGTTGTATAGATGTTGTGTTATAGAAATATCATAGCTGTTTACTAGTACATGTACTATCTAGATAAGCAATACAATATTTACTAAACCATAAGTTACATTAAACATTGTTCAAAATTCCAAACTTAATATGAAAGCCATAACGCAGAACATGTAGATAATTATTCCAACATGATACTAAGCTCGAATATACTACTTGATATTATAATAGCAATACATTTAATACCAATAAAACTGTAACATATCTTCAATTACAACGTTTAGTTCATGCGTTAGCATTTGCCGTGTCTGTTTCATGATAGAAAAATGACAAATAAATGTAAAAGTCTTCAGAATAGCGGGCGGATTCCCGCGTGTGTATAAATATTCGTAAATGGAAATAACTTGCCCTTGTAGAAGTTATATGTCGTGTAAATAGGATTTCAAATAGTTTATATTCCGCATATCATTTAAAATATACCAAATGACTGTAGTAATGCTTATTATGATATAGTGAAACAGTTTGGGGTTTTAACACAATGGAGTAATGCTCTCGGACAACTCAGTCAGACATGTTTGCATTGAAATGTATTAAGTGTAAATGTAAAATTGCGAGTAATATAAGGCCTTCAATGTTCAATCGACTGACGGATCTGTAACAATACATGGCGGTTCTTAAGCCATATGTTATCTGAATACTTGATCCCTTCTTTATACGAATACACCTATTATATCAGGCATATAACAATCCAAACTGAATGTGTCATAACAATTGATCGCAACCAGTTAATACTCATATACATAATCATGACAAAAAATTATACTAAGTTTGTGTGCTGAGTGGTTAAATTATATATGACTAGAACTTAATAATTTTCTCGTTCCATGTATTAACAACAATATATATTTACTCATTTATCTTATTTTCAGTCCGGCTGGGTACGTATCTTATAATTATGTCATCCTTCTGCTTTTTATAGAAATCACGCGCGGACATACATTAGGTCCATATTCAGCCAGTCGATAATTTTAAGAATATTTGTGTTATGCTGTGTCTCCTTTTAAACATTACTCAGCAAGGTTTCTTACGATATTTATTGGTGACTTGACACGAGACTCTCAGGATGCACTCGATGTTATGTGTTACCTTAGTCGGTGGTCTTATACGGGTAGTGACAACCGTTCAGCGCTATGTAATCATTACTTAGTATATAGGTTTTAACATTGTGAATGTATACATTTTGTATCAAATACAAGTAACATTCAGACAGTCATCATTGAATGTATTTGTATTGTTTCTATCAAATCATTAGTAGTTTTTTATTGCCTAATAAAGTTTGAATCTTAAAACACGCCAACGGTTAAACGGATCTGATTGTGGTTCTGTTTTCTTTGTAAGAGTCGTACAGCGCGTATTTGGGGAGATTTATATTTTTCAGTTTACATATTGTTTGCGATTAAGGGCACGTTTATAGTGCGATATTATTAAAGAAGCATAATTTCAGTGTCATTGCTTTTGTTTATTTCTGTCTTCGGCAAGATTCGGTTCCTTTTGTAGTCTATGAAATAATGTCAAATTTACCGGTTGTTGTATGTACAATAATGAATTTAACGATGCGCTACGTAATACTATATTAACATGTAGACGGGGGAAGATCCCTATCGGTAAAATAAATATAGAGGGAGGAAGTAAGTAAGTATATCCAGTTGTCCGTCCGTCATACTTTTTAAAACTTGCAATAACTTTAATACTTTTGAAAGTTTTTGTTTGCAATTTATAATTGAGTGAAAGTGTACTTATCAAGAATCATAACTCTTTATGCATTTTGGCATTATCTCCAATTCCGAATTAGATAAATTGCCACATATTGTTACTTACAATTTCTTTAAAAATACTGAAGGCAACAGAATGAAACCTGAAATTCAATTAGAATGTGACGAGTTAAAGTGCACTGAACATAACCATTCTAAGACTTACTGATTTATCCACCGTTCACAACTGAGACAAATGTTACGTTTACTGTTACTAAATTATAAAGATACTAAAGGGAACTCCATGAATATAGGAAGATTTATGTGTTTCAGTTTACATATTGTTTACGGCCACGTTTACCAAAGTATGTAATACATATTAAGGGATGCATGAATCAAGTTAATTTACGCTTGTACAAATATATACGCATATACTTACAAGCTGTTAGATCAATCGGCTGATTAAATGCATAAAGAAGTCAAACTATTGCAATATAAAGTGTTCCATAATTAATTAGTGTAATATGATTATATCAGTCCACGTTTGTGAGTCCAATTTCGGTTGTATTTTCCTTTATTGATTTGGCTTAAACGGTTTTTGTATAGAACTTGATAACACAAAGTACTGTTTTGATCTATTTCAGGAAAGAAAGGTAATAAATTATTGTTATTGTATACTAGATATTTCTTATATTATTTTCGAATCTATACATGCAGTTATTTTGATTGACAGAGAAATTTATTAGAGTACATTTCAGAGTCCACTGAGGATTCAAAACAAAAGTCACCACTTTGACTGTTGAAATACTCCGTTTTTCATTCCATCAAACCTATGATTAATGAATTATTAAAAATTATTTGTATTCAATCATCGATACAGAATTTATCGGCTGTACTATATAATATTATATATAATTGTATTATAATGAGTATTACAGTAAGTATGCAAATAATACATTTTATTAGGTACAAAACTTGAGATTGGTCTCAGAGCTTGTCCTTTTATATGTCTAAGGAAAATATGATCAGAAAATAATTATATCATTAAAACAATAGTCTGACAGCATTAATGATCTGAACATTTATTGAAACATTAAGTTGATCTATCAATTCAACCATAATACTTCGAGAATAGAATTAAGTTTTGAGTTCAGAGAATGTTCTCAAGTTTTATAACTTCGAGGGCAGGTGTCATTTTATGACTTTGTATTTAACCTTCATTGGAGATTTATTGCACATTTACCTGCATGGCCAATTTATGTTTTACTTGTTGTATAATAGCTTTCACGGGGGGTTCGTTCGATTCACAATGCTGAACGTTCCGAACTGAAAGAACAGGAATAAAATGGTAAGGAACAGTGTCCTGGACGAGTTCCCACTGTGCCCGAAAAAGAGATGGTGTGGCGAGAACAGTGACGTCATAGAGCGTGGAAAAAATGGCCGACAACGTTTTCAGGCAATGCAATTGCGGAATATTTTTCGCCACAACACTAGCCGCAGAGGCACATAAGTGTTCAGAATTTCGTAAACATGTCCGACTATACGTGAAATAAAAGTAAAATGTCCGTTTATACCTCGTTGCTTTTCAGTTTTACTAATGCTTGTGTACAGAACAGAATGGAATAATGTTTTATTCCAATCACGGGTCTGGTCTGGGCTTCTGACATATAAAAACATATAATAAATAAACAGTCTTTTATTAGCCTATAAGTTAATAAGGCGCACCAGTTGTACCCATATCTAAGATCAGTTTATTAAATGGCTAACAACTGAGAAACCATAAATTCAGTCAATGTGACTTATTTCTACTTAGTAGTAATAATAATACTGACTAAAAATTTAATATCATTTGCCGCCATATTGGTTTTAGCACTTCCTGTGCCGCGGCATTTGATTCTGGAACAGGTTCTGTACAAGTGAATCGAATGCGACCGGGTTCATGTTTGTTTAATTCGAATCTAGCGGGAAATATGTCACATGACTTCTTAATTGAAGTCAGTGGTCAGTTCACTCGTAGCTGTCATTGAGTACAATTGATCGCTGTTTAATTGCATCGGTTTACAATTAGTTATGGTTGTTTGGTGAGGTTCATGTTCATAGTAGTTATATTGGTATAATAGTACGTCACACGTGAATGATGATATTTTGGGGTAAATTTATACCCTTTTTCCACAAACTGCTGTAGATGATGTAGTTGAGGAGTTGAAACTGTTGATGATATTTATTTGTAAGAAATGAAATCAGAGTGTAAAATGTGAATCGAAGCTACGTATACATTGATGGATAACATATATAGGATGAGACCACATTGAGTTTTCGTCGATATTACCCCGATTCAATCCCTATCGTTATAAAACGATATTGATTAATGTATTCACACAAAATCACACCAGTGAACAAGTTTGCACCGTCTTTGACAGATATATTAACAGGTCTGCATTGTGTCATTGTTTAATCAATTCAAACAAAGTTCACCATCATGTACAATAAACATCAAATGCCCTAATGTATAGACAATTACTGTTTATCATTAATATAGAGAAGCCTTATTTATGAACATTTACTGTTATATTTTATATTCCCAGATGGGTCCATTACGTCAGGAAAGTAAAAGAGCAACTAAGAGCAAAGGGAATAACTGAGGCTGATGTTTCTTAAGTAAAAGCAAACAGTCTTGGTGTGATCATTATACATTGTGTGCTTAATTCCTCGATACTACGCTATTGATTTTCAGATGAAATATTACAACAATCGTAATTATGTGTGAGTTACCAAAACTATTGCATATACTGCATGCTAACATTTGGAAGTTGACATGGTTTTTACGCTAGCTGATCATATTGTAATGAACTATTAGTCTTATAAGTATTCTGATGTGTTGAGACTGCATTATATGAGAAAAAAAACTGTAGTTAAACAGTAAATGTATTTTATATATAATTATTGGAAAATTGATTAAATGAATACTCAATGGTAGTACACTGCGTCATCAGTTGATCTCCGTGAACCTTGTTTTCTGTAAATGTCATCTCTCGAATGACAGGTTAATTGCTTTATTTTTATATAGAATCGTTCAAGCAATTTGAACGTCGTAATTTAAATGACGCGCACCAAGGATTTACAACTGTATGATTTGATGTTGTGAAGAAAGTTCATAGTTAGAATATTTGACGATAACCTGAAAACGGGATATAATGTTGTTTGTATTTTGTGGCAAATGTCCGTGTCGGGATATTCAGAAAATACTTTATCACGTTTTAAAACGTAGACGAGACATTAACATCATGAGCTGTTTTTACAATTCTTTTATTACAATAGTGATTACTTGGTGCGCTATATTGTTTTCTTTGCAGGTGCGCGATGACGTAGTGTACTTTCATTAAATACTGCTTCATCGTAATGTACAAATATTGTTTTAATTTTCCTAGTCTTCCTCAAGCCTGTATATGTATAGTATTTTAACTTGATTTTGATATATTCTTGAATAAGCATTGTCAAATTTATTTCATTATAATTTAAATGGATTGATTTGATTATTTGTTTGTCCTATTCTAGAATATATTATCTATTCCTGGTTCCATCTATTAACAAAGTCATAAAATATGTGTGTTAGAAATGTATTGATATATCTCTGAGTGACAATCTTCATGAGTAAGGATAAGTAATTATTAAGATTCCGTTTATTCACTAATAATGAAGATTAACAAGTTTTTCGCTGAATAATTATACAATTATAAATAATAATCAGCTTACATGTGTTTGTGTTATTTTTACAATGACGTCGTATATAGAGAATACATGGTTGGTGCTGAGATGGAGAAGGTTTATCCGGTGAAGCTTAGAAAGATGTAATTGGTGAGACTGTTGACCGCATTTTAGCTTTCATGCTGAACCGGATAAACTTTCTCCATCTCGGCACCATCTATGTATTTGATGTATCCTGTTTCTTGAAGAATATATCTGTTCTTACAACGAAATAAGTCTCAAAATCATACTTACTTGGATTAAATAACGCACGTCAAGCCTCTTTTAACACCGTCATAATCTGACCGATTAGCAACATGACGCGGCAATTAAATAGTCCCATACATAGTCACGCTATTTGGCATAAAAATCTTAGAATACTTTGAGAATTTAAACATCCACTTTATTTATATAACACTGCATCATTTTGTAATATAAAAACATACTTTGTTGTATGACGAGCGAACACAGGCGCTTAGGAATACGAAATGACGGAATTAAGCAAATATGGCGACTACTTTAAACATCATGGTCATCAGATACGTCATCGCCGCAAACAGTTCTGAAACCGTATTGAGGAAGAACTTATTAAATGATCGTGGATTCAACTGATGCAAACAGTCAAACCAGAACGATTGAATAAGATATCTAAAATTGTATTACGTTAACGTATGGTGGTGAATTTCAATCGTATCTTATGTTAAGCTTACTGAAAAGCACAGTTATAATGATCGCGGGTGTATTGAAGAATCGAAGAATTTCTTGTTCTTCGAATAAGCCATTCTTTACATAATTGTGACAAGTCACTAACATATCAAGTATTCATTATTCAAATATACCACAATATATAGAATCCCGGTTCGTACGGGAGATAATGTAGAGTTATGACATTGGGAGTGAAGACAAAGCACATTCGTTTTATTTAAACATTATACAAAATAGTGCTCTCTATATATACGAACTCACGATGTCAATAATTACCGGCGCAGATAATATTCATATCGCAGTATTATTAAATCACATTATATACATGAAGAGTTTACATAAATGCTGTACTCCGTTTAGATAATTTACATCTAAGATTAAACAGTTATCTATTTACATTGTATAATTATAACTGGTTACTCCAGTGTGATATATCAACAAATATGTGGAAATATTTACGAATAGTTTAAAAAATAACACTATTGCGATCACATTATTAGTCACTCAAGAAAGTTGAGGGACCGGAACTTCTTACTCAGGGAGACAGTTAACACTGACAACCCAGTGAAGAGCGTAAGTTCAATAATATTTTATATCTATTACATTATGAATATAGTCAACGTATATCCGTGAACGTTTGATGCGTTGCAATGGTTTGTTTAAATTGAAATACTAAATGCTCAGCGGTAATCCAAAAGAAAACTAACTAAATCTAATGATGTTAAATGAGACAGTGTATTTTTACATCACATGAAGAAAAATGAATTCTGCAGTTTATATACATGTATATTTTTTAATCCAATAATAGGTTTGATAACTTGAGCGATATAGACATACGACCATTGTATGTATAATTAAAGTTTAAAATGCTTTTGGAAATAAATTGAAAGGTTAAACTGCTCATATGTTATGGTTAAAGTGTTCATATATTATAGTTAATGTGCTCATATGTTACGTTTAGAATCCTTATAAGTTATGGTTAAATTGCTCACATGTTATGGTTAAACTACTTATAATTATGTTATGATTGAACTGCTCATATGTTATGGTTAAGCTACACATATGTTATGGTTTAAGCATTCATTAGTTTATAATCCTCATAAGTTATGGCTAAGTTGCTCACGTGTTATGGTTAAACTATTTTTATGTTATGGTTAAAGTGTTCCAAGGTTATGGTTGAAATATCCATATGTTATTGTTTAAGTGCTCATATTGTATGGTTAAATTGCTCAATTCGTTGAATGCTGAATTGCATGAATAATATCTAATTTATACTTATGTGTATCTAATTGTAAGATGACGCACTTCTTAAGTGGTCCTATCATTTTATGTAAAGTTGGATAAGATCTGATAATTCTTTATACGTACATTTGAATGTTGCAGCCCTGTTATGGACATATCTAACAGTTTCCAGGTTTTTACACATAGACTTATAGGCAGAATGAAATGACCGAAAATAAGCTAAACAATCACATACAAGGGCAGATAACTAAACCATTTATTTCGCTTAAAATGTTTCTATTATCATTATGCCAATAATATGTCAATACATTGTCAATCTGCCATTATGTATATGTGCAAAAAATTGGAAACTGTCAGATATGTCCTAAAATGATATAGATACAATAAAACATCGAAGACAAAAATAATGTTTAAACCTTAGTTTCAACCTTTATTCACCTTAGCATATATATGTGTACATGTAGTATGTATATTGGCCTTTTTGATATAGCCATGTACTAATTAACAATCATTATCATCAGACAAATCAAAATAGGCTATCATCATTCAGCTAGTTATCATCAACTACGTATAGTTCAAAACCAAGTTCGTACACAAAGTACAAAGTCTATGCTTATACAACTCCCTTAAGATAATGTAAATAATCAACACTCATTAGTTCTTGTTTATTTGATTCACTTAGAATACCATGAATAATTGTGTTGTTGTACAGCCACAATTCTACACACTATTTTTGTCAAATAATATATAATCAAAGAATATTTTCAGGATTATTAGCATAATCATCACAACTTCAATGTGTTAAGCGTGTTCTATTTTCTTACAGTAGTAGCATATTAGAATAGGTAATATAGTTGTACACACATTATTGTGATTTCTGCCTGTTGAGCTTAATTTGAGTTGTCTAGCGGCTCAGATTTAAAATTCAAGAAGTCATATTCGCGTCCCTTAATACGTTCTAATAATAACTGGATAGTACCGATTAAAGACCGTAATATGTACAAAAACCGTGTTGTGGCCGTTGTTCATAGGTTTGAAATTAATTAATGGCGTTTATGGATTGCTTATATTTTAAGGATGGCCTTTATTCGTTGGTGGTCTCTAGTTTTGGACTGTATGTAGAAGATCCATAATGTATTTAACGCCCTTTTCGAAGATATTTCAATTATTTGCGGCGGCCAGTTTTTCCTTGACAATATTCTTACCAGCACTGACAAATTCTTCTACAAAGAGACGTCAACTTCTCCATATATAGGTGAAAATCGAGATTTTGTCCAATTTTCAAGAAAATGTATGACTTGTCGAGAGAACACTTAATAAATCCATGATTAAATGCATTGGATAACTTTTTAGAACACGTTTCGTATATGACTAATCTACTACTGCTAGTAAACAGTTCTGAACCAAAATGGAGGCAAACGTAGCATGATATTTTTTGTTGTATGAGACGATGTCACATTACTCGTTTTTAATGATGCGCGATTATAACGGTATACAGGTAAATTGCATTACGTTCCTTAGCAATACGCACCGGTACCGGTACGGTTTTAACCTGTATCGCGATATCTTAAAAGTAAATTGATATTGACTATTTCAATTTGCTTTGTATCAGCTGTAGCCTAATTCGACCGAAAACAGAAATATTTTAATTGTGTAGTTGTTTGTGATGCCTTGCTGAATGAGAATTTTATATGTACATAATCATTGTTGTGTACTATACAGCATGCCGTTTCATTCTGATCACTGATTAGTTCATTAGTTTCTTTGTGATAGGTTAACTAAATTTACCATCATGCAAATGATTAATAAAGCTACATATTTTCACTAAAATCCAAATCTGAATACTTATACATCAAGAGTTTTAAACCCACAATATTTCGCAATAAGTATTGCAATAAAGTGTTGCGTGTTGCAATATATCGCAATACGTATTGCAATAAAGTGTTGCGTGTTGCAATATATCGCAATACGTATTGCAATAAAGTGTTGCGTGTTGCAATATATCGCAATACGTATTGCAATAAAGTGTTGCGTGTTGCAATATATCGCAATACGAAATTTCCTGCAATACTCATCCCTACTCATTAGTTTAGTTAAAGCAATATAAAGCCTCCCATAATTTTAGCTGTGTGTGAAACATGAATCCGGCAAACATATATACTTTTTAATCTATGAAATACAAGGAATACCTTGTCACGTTCGTCACATGTCCATAGTGAACTTAGATAAGTGTAAAAAGGGTTTAATTACGCAAATATTGAAATCATATTAATGTTTCATTTCATTAAACGTGTTCAAAAGAACAATGTGTATCAATATAAATATTTCGCTAAAGGGCGTACACAAACATTTTTCACACATTTATGTTAATAGTGCTTAATCTAGAACTGAACAATTCTTTAAATGAATAACATTAACATTAGAAGTGTGTCATAACAAATAACTGGTAACGTACAAAAGTGTTTTGATCAAATTCATTGTATCATCAGATACGGTGTATAATCTGTTTATGTTATTATTTGGTCCATCTTCATTGTAGGAATATATGTCAATATCTGGTATAGGTACGTGTGTTAGTGGTAAATACAAACACCAAATAAAGAAACCTAATATGTGAAAAGGAATCAATCATTGCTACTTGACATGGTCCCATATAAAATCTGATTTATAAAGTCAAGACAATGGATTCTACAAATTGGCAATATGAAGGCGTAAGATCGATGGGCATATTTCATTGTAATCTATTTTCTCAAAGTAGTATATTGTAAAAAGTGATGTCACTGGAGTAACGTCTCTTGAAGAACTGTACTGCGTCTAGTATATCGGTTAAAGGACACACATTTAAACAGACAGTGTGTGTATCAAATTCGTGCGTAAATCAAACACACTTTAGTATAGGATATTTCATTGGTCTGTATTTTCGTTTTTTTTTGTTAATCAAAACATCATTATAAAAAGACAGCGGGTTCTACACGAAGCTTTTTAATTGCAATGCATCGCATATATAGAATAACACATTTCAAAATACAGATAACAAAGATCATACACCGTCTTCCGTCATCAGTTCGTCAATTTAACCCTGGTGTTGTTTTGCATTTGCAATGTAGCCTCTGTGATTGTAACAAAATCATTAGTAAGTGATAACAATCGAATATCTCACATTAGTGATGGTCAAAACTCGCAAAGAAATCGTATTACTTATATTAGAGAATGTCAAAACTCATATAGAAATCGAAATCAACCCAAAAGTAATTAATTTAAAGATAGAGTAGACATAAATAACATGCTGACCAAATAAGAACATGTAGACTATGTTTCCCTGTCCTTGAATATAAAGTTGTTAGTTAAGCTTCTTTTTTATTTAGTACACTGTTCTTTTTTCTATATTCGTTTAATGGCATCCCACTTACTTTTAAATTTTGACATTGACGCTCGTTTTTTATGTGCAGTATTTAAATAAGCAAGTTGCACTGCTATTCAGCGTCTACCCCTGGGAAAATAAGCTTAATTTTCGCTTAAACATGTCCCCTATTTTCATTATGAATATTGCCCAAGTAGGCCTCTTTAATGTAGGTTTTACCCTTTCACCAGTACCAAGCGTCTATCAATTTTGTTAAGAAAATCCAGATGCGCAACATATGTATGACATAATGTGTACGCAATGTTATCAGAACTATACAAAAAAAAAAAAAAAAAAAAAAAAAAAAACAGCAAAGCAACAACATAACTATTCATTAGTAGACAATAGTACTTTTTTCTTGAGTTGACAGTTGTCGCTTTAGTTCTTTAATTTCCTTGCCCTCTGTTTTGTTTGAACTTCCATAACCTTCCTCGTCATCTGGAAAAACATATCTGATACTTCACTTACAAATTCTTATATCTGATATCTCAATAACAAAAACAAATATTCAATATCATTACTTTCCGTTGGGGATTTGATTACTTAGATTTCGAAGTTCGGCTCATTCACTTTATCAAAACCCGACAATCCGAAAATGATAGAAAACAATTAGGTCAAAGTTATTTTTTCCAAAATATCAAAATTCAGGAACTTAGATCCCCTCGATATAGTAACTGTATATCATTGTTAATGTCAGTTCGTATATTTTTTAAATATCGGATATTCTAAAATTTTCTATTTCTTATTCATTATTTTTTATATGTATATAAATATATCAAAACAAAGCATACATGCCTTACTCGAATTGAGTGTTGTCAGAAAGGTTGCCAATAGGACATTTCTCTTTGAACAGAATTTTGAGCAATCTGCTAGGGTGGATTGTGTATCTGTCAATGACCTCTTGACTATGAATAGATTCTAGTGTGTCTCGAAACTGGGATAATTTGCTTTACATCAACGGCCTGTATGAAAAGCCAATGAATCTTGTCTTCACTTCTGACAATTGTACTTATAGTAGTGATGTCGGATCCAAACCTATGGAGGTCATTTGATAACCTTTCTATTTTATCATCATTTAAGGATTTCTTTGAACCTGCAATCTTGATTATGCGTTTTTCTTCATCAGTTACATATGATACTACATCTTTCACGAATTGTTCCACATCATTTACGGTTGTTTCAAACATGTTATTGGACAGTTCCGACTGAGAGGAAATCGACACAACACAGTTTCCATATATATTCTATAAGTATTGAATATCTTCAAGAAACCGAGCCAGCTCTCCAATTTCTTAGAATTCCTTGCAGGTGTCTGTTATATATCTGTATTTACTAGATTTATGATGAAACAACAAACCACATCCAAAACATTTGTGATCAGAACAGTAGAGACGTACATCTTGTTGTGTGTGTTCTGTACACGTTTTAAAATGAACTGTAAGGTCATCTTCATTGCTTTCAGATTCAACTCGCAGCACATGGTTGTCAAAACATACTTGACAAAATATAACATTTACATCCAGAACAATATCCTACTGATGTATATTCACACATTTCACATATATCGCCGTGCTTTATAGGTGTCTTACCACCTACTTCGAACTTGGTCTTCTCTGACTCCCCCATAGTTCTACAATGAAAAACCGATCTATGTCAGCATATTAAACGTCCGTCTTAATGTCATCTTCAACAGGAACACTTCTTAAGCTAAATATCATTGTGTTATTGTTCATTTATGTTTTCAACTGTGTTGAAAACTGGTTTGCTTTTCATAACTACCTCTTTAGTTTCCTTCTTTCCCTTAAGTAACCATTGTTTTCGGGTCCATTCTTTTCAGTATGAATACTGAATATCATTTTATCTTTCACTGTCTACATAGACATAACTGTGAACAATGATTCGTTAAAAGCGGTTTACCAGTGATTACAAATAAACACAACACTTCTGAATATGTTCAATGTACTTAGTGGATGTCATAAATCAGTCTATAATGATACAGTAAAACTTCGTCATTACGAGCATCGATATTATGAGCACTAGACTAACCTCGATTAGATTTTGAAGTCCCGACAATTTTTGTTCTTTCTTGTATATAACTTTCCGTGTTTATTACGGGCATCGTTATCTCGATATCTCGAGCACATATCACAGTCCTTTGACTATTTTTTAAGCGTTAATTACCATGATTATCTCGAAGAGTGTCGTATTGGATATCGTTCACACATGCATGTCAACCAGCGAACGCCGTGTTTTCTACACGTCGTATAAATTGGGCAATAAAATAACAAATCTTTATCGAGTATTTTGTTTTTCACACCTCGTTAAAATTGGCCAATGCACTCGTCAACGACAATGAAACTTGATTTGTTATTTCCAAGTTTGCAGTCATGCTTTAAGTATCAAATACTTATGATTTATGGTGATAATTTAAGTATGAGATCTTAATTATAAGAATTTAATTTTACAAGACTGGAAAGCAGATACAAATACATATACGCAGATAAATCTATGATTCACTTACTGTTATCAATAAACAGAAAAAAGCTCACACAAAAACACAATATGAGTAATCCAGTGAAGGACTCAATTTCTATTAGCTTAATTAAGACCTAACTATATGGCATTGATATGTACATACTGTAATTAATTTTCACATTGCGTCACTATTACGTTTCACCGTATGTCAATAACACGATTTTCGGACAAGGTCTTGCACAATTGTAAACACAAAAGCATATTTATGGATAAAGAACTTTATTTAAATGATCATTGCATATCTTATACATCCAATGGACATATATTTTCATTTTATACAGTCATCATGGCATACATTTGACGTAAGCATTTCGTAGTATTACTGTAAACACGCCCGTCAACGCTCATGACAGTATTGATACTCAGTTTATTTTTCATTCAACGAACAAAACCCGTTTATTACGAGCACCAGGTTTATCTCGAGCAATAAGTCTGGTCCGATGACTCCTCGAGATAACGAGGTTTTATTGTATGATGAAGTTCTTCATCATGTATACTACGAAGTGTTACGCAAATTATTCTGATTCCTATGTAGTATGTAGTTTCACCAATAGGAAGAGTCAGTTTTGACTCTAGGTAAGTAAATCATTTGGTAGTGGTCCACTTGTTATGCGGCTAATTCTGTAAAAGCAAATTATGAACTCGTAAAAGCACATTTGACTCTTAAAACATCATAATCATTTGAAATAATTTAGTTAGTATTCCTCAATATCTTATGGTTAATTCTTTAGCGAGGTGTTTGATAGTCCGCCTACAGTGTTAAGGATCCTGTGCGGAAACGCCCTTAATTCAGTCAGAATTGTTTAAACTTTGAAATACCAATTTCGACGCGCAATAAAGATTAATAAAGACTTACGGACTTGATTTTTGTAGCCACGCTTACATATAACATTTTGTTACAAATAGGTCCTGGTGATATGTAAAATCTTGAGTCACAATCATTTCACTGATGATTATTCATAAGTCATAAACCTAGTTTAAGCCGATGTAGTCTTGCTCCATATCATTTCAATGCTTTGTCCCCAGTTTTGTAATGTCTGGTATGCTGGTTGAGTTATGGTTTGTTGGGTAAGCTAAGTATACGTATGGTCTTAAATATCTAAGGGAAATAATACAAAATTGCAAATTAAACAGAAGGTAATATAGGTTAATCATGAATGGTCATATTTTGCTTAAGATACGAGCATACATATATCATGCACGCTAGAAGCAATTACCATTTCACATTAGTGCGCTCGATAAAAGTATGTGTATGTCTGTATGGTCAGTACATAATTCTTTATTTGACCTATATCGGAGCCTACACAAAAGCAATCATTACTGTAAGTTATTATAATTCGTTGATAATGTATGTAATATTTATGTGAACTGCGGGAGTTTAACACATCTTACATACGGGAGATAATTTCCACTCTACGCTAGTATTATCAAAATGTTTACATCGGACATTTTACAGGGATAATACTCAAAATTTTAAGTGCAAAGCGGTATGTTTCATAATTCATATCATTATTTTTCAAATGTAAATTTGACGATTTAAGTGAATTAGTTCATTAGGAATTATCATTAAATGTTCTCTATTTTCGGGACATCTTACTCAAGCGATCCTAACACATACAAAAATCTTGTTGAACTGAAAACAAAAGTACCTTCTTCGAGTTAAACAAACGTTTTTTTCTAGTTTTGGTGATCATTCAAAAATGTATTTTATGCACCATTTAGTCATAACTGAAAAAAAATATAATGAATAGCCTAATAATTTTGAAACCGAAAGAACTATATCAAGTTAGATCATGTCAAACTTTGCTATCAAATATATTTGCCATATATGGTATGATTGTCTACGTGATCATTAATTTTTTTTATCCTATTTGAAAAACCACACCTCAGTCTACATTTTTATGTAATTTTACAGGGGACTTCTAAATCTCACAAATCGATTTTCATACAAAGCTTTTTTTAACCCCGTAAAGTTTAATGCTTAATTCCATATAGATCGTGTTATCAGTTTGTATTGTGACCTGTCTCTACTCAGTGATTGTGCAAAGTATGTGTACATCATGTAAACAAAATTAAATCGAGCAGGTATTGTTCATTGGTAGATAATCAAAATAGTGAACTTATACGGTAGTAAGAAATGAATGAGGACGACACAAAAGGCATTTTATTAGCTTTTTCAGCTTAAAATTGTCGATATTTACAGGCGATATGGTAACCGAATTGGCTGCTTATATGAGGAGTGGCATATGGTGTATTTTTGCGATATCGTTAGACATTATCAATGTCATAACTTAGTACATTGTATTTTCTTAGGGATATTGCCCGAGAAAAACATTACTGGTACTGTAATTGTTGAAACCATTTAAAAAATGTAGATATGATTTCAAGGTAAAAGGCTTGGGTGTAAATTCTTAAAATTAGTACTAATCGCTCCTTTTTTATCAGTTATACTGATTATACAACGCGTTATCTTGTAGAATCATGACAGAGTCGGGAAACCCAAACTTCGAAGTAGATGGTGCACATGTGATAGAGCACGGAGATAAATGTGAACTATTTGAAAATACGGCATCAGTGGGATACTGTTCAGAATGTGAATGTTACATATGTCAATTATGTTTTGATAACCACATTAAAATAAAGAAATATCATCACCATGTGCTGCAAATAGCTCCAGAACATAAGGAAGATGATCATACAGTTCATTTTAAAACATGCACAGAACACACGCAACAAGAAGTACGACTCTACTGTACTGATCACAAATCTGTTGGATGCGCAGAATGCATGGCATTTAATCATAAATCTTGTAAATATGAAAACATAACAGCAGCATCCAAGGAATTCCAAGATAGTGGAAAGCTCGCTCGTTTTCTTCAAGATATTCAAGACTTAGAGAATGTTCTTCAAAACTGTGTTGAATCGATTGCCTCTCAGTCAGAACTATTAGATAACTTGGATAAAACAACCACTCACTCTGTGCAACAATTCGTGAAAGATGTAGTTTCGTATGTAACTGATGAAGAGAAACTCATATTCAATATTGCAGATTCGAAGAAATCCATCAATAAGGATAAAATAGAGAAGTTATCGGATGATCTGAAAAGGATTGGATCCGACATTTCGTCTATAAGTGCTAATGTCAAAGAGAATGACATGATTCATAGGCTTTTCATCCTAGCCGTGGAAGCAAAGCCAAAATTAGCCCAGATTCGAGACACATTAACAGCCATTGATTGCCAAGAGGCCATTGCCAGATACACGTTCTATCCTAACCGACTGCTCCAGCGTCAGCTATCTGAGAAACGTCCTCTTGGCAAGCTTTCGGACAACGCCCAATCAGAACAAGGTATTGTCTGCGTAAACTTTGTTTTAATAATTCTATGAACTTATTACATTATTATGACTTACAAATATAGTAATTTTAAAATATATGATATGAAGATAATTGGGGTACGCACGGTGGCCGTTATAATGATATATTCCCGGAATGGATGAATCGACACAGAAAATGCATAACATGAGGGTGTGGGTGAGTACTTCTACAAATTGTGACTATGTGTGAGTATGATATCGTGACGGCGACGTTAAGTACGTTCACATGCTTCGCAATTCCACATGTGCGTGTGATATATAAGGCGTATGATTAATTATTGGTTTCTTTAAGTATTTCGCTCTGAGAGTTGGCATTTACTCAGACAATAGGTCGTACGAACAAATTTGGCATATAACGTTCATGATTATTCTCATTAGTAACGCTAATCACGAACTTTAACGAATGATCCTCGTAAGATATGCAGAGATTTGCATTAAAAGACATGGCTTATAATTAATCTTTCTTTGTGTTGTTGCAATCTCGCACAACCATAAGCGCTTAATTTGTCAAATGTGTTTTTTTTCAGATGACGTGGATGATTATGAATGTAAATACAAAGCAAGGTGTGCGGAAATTCAACAACTTCAGCAACAATTGTCATCTCAAGAAAAAATAATGTTTGCTCAAAAACAGGACAACCAAAGACTTCAACAAAAACTTTCTAATCAAGAAAAGTTAAATAAAAGACTTCAGCAACAATTGTCATCACAGGAAATGGACATTACAAAAAGTCAACAACAACTATCTTCTCAAAAACAGGACAATATAACACTAAAACAACAGCTGTCTACTCTAGAACAGAACAAACTAAGACTACAACAACAACTATCTACTAAAGAACAGGACAATGCTGAACTTCAACAACAACTGTCTACTCTAGAACAGGACAATACGAAACTTCAACAACTACTATCTACTCAAGAACAGGACAATGCTGAACTTCAACAACAACTGTCTACTCTAGAACAGGACAATACGAAACTTCAACAACTACTATCTACTCAAGAACAGGACAATGCTGAACTTCAACAACAACTGTCTACTCTAGAACAGGACAATACGAAACTTCAACAACTACTATCTACTCAAGAACTCGACAATACGGAACTTAAACAACTACTATCTACTCAAAAACAGGGCATTAAATTACTACAACAAAAACAGTCTACTCAAGAACGGGACAATACGGAACTTAAGCAACTACTATCTACTAAAGAACAGGACATTAAATTACTACAACAAAAACAGTCTACTCAAGAACGGGACAATACGGAACTTAAGCAACTACTATCTACTCAAGAACAGGACAATAAATTACTACAACAAAAACTGTCTACTCAAGAACAGGACAATACGGAACTTAAGCAACTACTATCTACTCACGAACAGGACAATAAATTACTACAACAAAAACTGTCTACTCAAGAACAGGACAATATGAAATTTAAGCAACAACTTCTTACTCAAGAACAAGAAAATACAAGCCTTCAGAAAAAACTCACTATTCAAGAGCAGCACAATCAGGTTTAGAGTTTGTATACATATCTGATCACGTTTAGTTCACGTTTGGTCTTGCATATCTTGACAGGAAATGAGAAAACAAAGATAGTAGAGTACTAATTCAAACCCTTGATCAAAAACTGTATTTCAAAATCAGGAAAATAACGTTATACCTTCCCTTCTTCAGTCACAATGTTTCATAGAAATATGTCAATTATATGCATTGCTGTATCTTTGTAATTTAGCCTGAAATAAGAAAACACTATATTTTTGCATTTTAGGTCATTTTGACATGCGGACATGTATGTGATATTGATCAGATGAATGAAAGCAGAACAATCAAATGTCCTGTGTGTGATATCATCTTTGGTGGTACGTCCATACTTCGTGACATACTTATTACTTTCCTACATATGAATACGAATGAAAGTAGATGAATACGTGTGTTTGTACCAATAATTCTGTTTAATATGGTGCATATTAAGTCAATAGATGTTGTGTATTACAATATAACATGTAGTACTAACAAGCCCCGCCAACTAGCCGCATCATAAAACGCTACTTTCTATGGTTTTAGTCAGTAAATAGATAGTTATTCAGCATTACGGACGTGACGCTTATCATTAGAGAACATAACAATATATATTTAAAAAATGTGTAAACATTTAACGGATTTATATCATCGGTGAATTATTTGGCGATATTTAGTACATGTAATTATTAAATCTTTAACTATCATAACAATATCAATATTCCTAGATAATGTACTCAAAAAGCATTTGTGTGAAGAAAACTATGCAGCAATCAATACGTATATTATAAACATTCTTATTACATCATGTACACATATTTGGACTATTACATTTGACATGATAATTATTGTTATTATAACAGACCAGCCTGATGGTACATTGAGAACAGAAGAACAAGAATACTACATCGAGATGAAATTTAAATTTCATAAAGGAACGCAATCAGTAAATTCTTACTTCATTTGTTTGATACACGAATTTTGAAAAAAATGTACTGATCTTGTTTCTGTTCACGAAACATCTGTTCACGAAACATCTGCAGTCTTGTAAATGATTACAGAAATGTAGTTTGTTTGTATGAACAGATAGAAAGTAATGCTAATAAGGAACGTCTAAATACTTCAAAGTAATGTGCAACGAATTAATTTAATGTTGACAAATATTGGTATATCTTCGAAATAAGCTGCAACATGATTGACAACATTATTTACTAACAATCATATATCGAACATTGTCTAGCTGGAAATGTGTTCAATCATTAATAAACCAATGTTCACAGTTTTACTGATTTCTAGGAATAACCTGTTGAGTATAGTTTCAATTTCAATTCCTGTAGACAATCTTCAAAGTTCTTGATTACGTAATACATGTGTATGTTATTGTTGTATTCAGAAGTTGAGTTTGAATCCTGGGAAACCATATGAAGGAACTGAAGTTACTGGATATGTAGATGATGATGGAGATGTACCAATTATACTAAATATGCTTAAACTGGCATTTGATCGACAACTTTTATTTACAATCAACATAAATGGACAAATTGTTACGAACGGGATAGATATATTCACGTGAGTGTTGAACATTGATTTGTAATTTAACATACTATTTAAAGCGGGATGTGTTGTTTATTGAATGACTATTGTACGAAAATGAAATGGAAATATATATGATTGTGTTTGTTCATAATAAGCATTTAATTTCACATATTGTACCCGGTGAATTATTTTGTATAGACTGTACGAAACATTGTTCTAAATATTTATTAATACATATCCGGCCCTTTCTTAACTACACCTCAAGGATAACTAACCGAAAGAAAAACTTTTAATGACTATGAAAAAAGTTAGAGATCAATTATCCTTATAGATTGTGACATACACATATGACTGATTTTGAATATTAACTTTCATACTAACCATACAACCACGAGCATATTTGACTTCAAATCATAAAGGGAGATAACATTACTAACTAGTACTCTCCCTTTTCTATGATTATACCAGTACCGTATAGCATTTTTAAGTTCATGAATACAAATTCCAAAATGACACAATTTGGAAAAAGCTTACGGTGAATGATTTATAAATGATTCATTCAACATATTCAATGAAAAAAAACAAAGAGATTATTGGTTATAAATGATTGCTTGTATAAGGGTCTGTGATCCTTAATTTAGACATAGAAACATGTATGTGATCGATTGTATATATCAACTAATATTTTTACATATCATGTTTTACCCATTGCTACTTTCATGCTAAATATATTGCAGCTATTTTGTATAAACAAACAGTTCTACATATCGTTTAGATCTATGATTGTATAATTTATAGATAATGCCCATAAAAAAGATTCCGAACGCTCTACATGATCTTTTCCGACAGTGCCAATAAACGTATAGTTTATGTGGTTAACTGGGACACCAGTACAGTCAAAACTAACAATGATATACAATCATTTTTACTCTTTTTGATGCCGCTGTGAATATTGGTTGTATCATGTTTATTTTACCATCCTCCGATACATTTTATGCGTCACATACATGGCGATGAATATGCATATTTTGGTACAACAATCATTTATATAAACATACATCATACGGCGGGTTATTATTCATTAAATCATTCTAAATAAATGCATTTGTTCCTTTACATTATTAATAATATGATATTTAAATTGAACACAATATAATCAAAACATGAGCATTACTTAAAGACATTGAACAGCTACTATATAAGTGACCCCCCCCCCCCCCCGCAAAAAATCCATATGAGGTCTGATCTCGTAATTGTTACATTGCCCCTGATCAGAATAATACTGTCTTTTACGGTCAGCTAAGTGTCTGTAGACTTAACACCTAGTCAATAAGAGGGTCATAAATTTTATTGATTTTAGTGGTACATGCAATTAGTTTATGGATAACTTCCTGCTCTTTTTATAACCATTTTCTTGTAATTAATGAATGTTATCCGCTAATATTACCATATTATGTTAGAAGTCTAATATTGATAAAATGTATCTGACCGCTTCCTCTGTTTCTAAATCAAATCATTATATTTATACATGAACATACTTGTACAAGGTTCTTTAAAATAATTTGCAAAGAAACTATGTTTTTTGCAGTACTACTTGAGAAAATATACTGATTGGAAATATTTAATTTTACCTGTTGTATTAAAAACGATAATTTGTATTAATTTCACAAAATGGACAGTTTGATTTTATTTATCTAAATCATCCAGACTAAAACAATTGGTGTGAGATACAAATATTTGCAAATGTGCTTGCAGTGAAGAGCATTTGTTTGAGTAATTAATTTCTGTGATAATATTAAATGAGCTATCTTATTCTTAATATTTTGCATTTAATATCAACATACTTCTTGTTTAAAAACAAAATGATTTATATTATTAATTAAACATTAAATCAAGTTAAGTATATGTACAGTATCTATGTATCAGCCATATAGTGACTGATTATGTAACCAGAAGCTAGTCTATCAATCACCCTGTCTGTTTTATTGGCCCTCCTACTGTGTAATATACAGGACTGCTGGGTCTTAGTCAAATACCTCGCATTCCTGGCTCAATGTCTTTAAGAATTGTTTATTATTTTTCGGGCGTTTATGCAGTATAAACGCTCCGGCGATTCTGATAGTTCCGTGAAAATTAAGAGTGAATGTAAATACATGTATTGCAAATTATAGGTAGATGGCTTACACAAACACGTAGACTTGCCTCGATCTATTAGGTGTATAAGATTCTGCTGATGTTTTATTTTGAAACGATTTTGAATTAAAAATGTATGCTGGAATTTGAAGACAGTCTATGTTAAGTCATGTTAACAATAATATCTAGATGCACTTCAAATGTACGAGTATATGTCTCGGTATTTAATAATCATCCGTAATAATAATCATACATTATTGATACATGCGTTCGGTTATGAAGTACTACTTTGAATTGTCTGAAAATTGTGATTTCTGGAACAGACGAATTTTTCAACAACCATAGTCACGTGATATAAATTGTTTTTACAATATATTTATATAATAAGTACTTGATAAGTATCTTCCTATATTTTCAGTGACAAACCACCAAGGTGAGTAATCTCTTTATAATGTTATATTTGATTGTATTTACAATGTGTTGTAAAATTATGTACCAGAATATTAACAATAAGTCAATATGATGATTCTACTACAATGGTATCTCGTATCACCGGATTTGAACCGAAGGGTTGTGAGTTTGTTTAGATACATTTGACTGTATGTCAAGAGTGTTTTATCTTCAATTACTGTACATATGTCAATTGGATAAAAGTGAGGTTTGTTACAGTCACAATATCCATATAAACAGGACTTTGTTGTACTGACTGTGCCTATAATCGTATTGTCCTGAACGTTTGTTCATGGTTTACAGGGTTAAAACAGTGACAAGTAACTACAAAGAAATACTCACGTAAAATGGATTTTGCTGTGGTGTCACTCTGGTCTTTAGTTGTATATGTTGTTTAGCTAATTTTTCTACTCCAATCCATCCTAGATACATCAAGGACTTATATATATACATAGTTCGCAACTTCCGTACTAACAGTTTAAAGTTATCAAATCCCGCGATAATAAGACGTGAATCAACGGGAATACATGCTATTGTTTACAAAAGCGAAAATACGAAAATATCCGTGATAATCCGAATGTTTAATCTCGGAGACGAAAGGATTATAATAGATGTCCGCCATCTTGGAATTAAAAATGTTCGACTGATGCCGTTTTCAATGCTTAGACTTTGTGGATTATAAATGTATCTCAATATCTTTAAGGACTTTGTTGCATCCTTTACCAATTTCCCGTGCCCAATTGCCAGAGTTTTTTAGTATAATAAAATTCGTAAAAACCCAATTACAGCTGTCGGACATTGCCGAGTATATAGCAATACATTGTGGGATCGTCGAACGATATCGTTTGGGCTATTTTTAGCAGTTGCGAATCCATGTTTGTATATAAGTCCTTGGATACATGTATACTGATACATGTGACTCCTTGTGACAAATGTGTTCAATTATGGGATTTTGTGTATTCATTGTAGTTTTCTGGCAAAGGAAATTGTGCATGCTATTAGAAATATTATTTATGTATTGATAGTGCAAGGTCTTATTGGGTCTAGCAGATATATCGATGTATCATTTACCATTTATTCAAGTATTAAAAATTTATTCTACTTGTAAAATAAGAAGTAGGTATGCATTTTACTCCCTATATGTTCGGTAGTAGAACACCAAAATGAGTGATATCTTAAACTTCATATTTGGTTTCAATCGGAATAAACAACATGTTGTTCAACTGCATGTATGATTAATTACAATACATATTTAAACTCTTAACACATCGCAGGATTTTCGTTGACGTCATGACAGTAAAATACGCAAATGTCTCTAGACAAATAGTGTTAAATATAATTATACATTTAGAGCATTTAAACGATAAGTGCTTATAAAACACGTTTTTTCTATATGTGTTCGTACCAAAGATGACACCTGCATGGTTATTAGGATTTATATAGGTGTGTCATTTATCAACTTCGTCATCACATAGCTTCAACATAGATTCACCCACATGCAATTTTCATGCATAATTAAAATAATAATATCAAGTCGGTATGTTAGCGTATGTTTCATAGAATCTAAAGTTGTAATAAATTAAGTGTAATCATACAAAAGTATCTTATTTTCAAATAGCTGTACATATTGTATGTATATGAATGTTATCAGATACTTTAGTACCAGTTTTCATTAATATTCATATTAACATAAATATCCGATAATGTTTTCTGTTACAAAATCAATAAGACATCATCAAGAAATTTAATTAAACGTTTATAGGCATGCGACTATATACACTTGCATAAAACAGACCACAAAACTACTAAACACACACGAGACATTTATATTCTGTTCCCATCCTGACATTATGTTTAATATAGTAAACCATTTTGTAGATAAGTTTAATTATAGCAGTATCACAAGTGCGATTAAAAGGATGTCCAGTATTAAGAAGTATTATGCATGTATGTATCATACCATACACTATAACCATGTTACTTAGGCGGCACAATAATTTACGCTACTAACGCATGCAAGCGAATATTTTCTCAAACAAATAATTAAGTAATAGTACAATGAAATAATACAATATTTTACATTATTCGTTAATACTATAATGCACATATTAATATATAAGAAATATATTACTGGACAAGACCCCCGAATGCACCAAATAAGACAATTATTTCGCAGGAAATTTAATCAGAAATAAAAGGTCCGAGTGTAGATATCGATATGGTGATTATTTGCTTTAAAGTTTCATTAAAATGTTATGTTTTATGTCATATTGTAATACCCTGGGTATTGGAGCTTAATTCTATTTAATACATTTCATTCATCATTGAGTATAACAGAGGAAATGTATTGATGCAGGTTATCTTGCTAAACTTTGTTTGTTGTTGTGTCACATGTTTCCGCGATCGATCATTATGATCGTTTATTTTTCAGTGTTAGTTCACATTTTTGGAAAGTGTCACTTTATGCACAATGAAATCGTAACTAAATCAGTATGTCTGACACGCATTTACCACTATTACGTTTGTTTAATCCATTTACTTAGCACGAAACTGTTTGTGTTTACAATGTTCGTCCTGCGTCCGCTGTGTGTGTACAAATTACATTATGGTATGGTTAAGCCGAGAGTTTTTGTGTTTGAAGTTAGTTCAGATTTTTATTTTGCCTGGTAAACATCCTTACGCATTTTTTCTCAGCAATTCTAAAAATATATTTTTATCGATCAATATTTAAGTAGTAGATATTACGTCATTACAGGCCCGTAGCTAGACGTATTGTTTTAAACGAGATATTTAATATTTAAGCAAATTTTAACGTTTTTTTAATTTGTTATTGTTAAATATTCTGAACTCTGGTAACTTTGCCATAAATATTTAACAATTCGAGATAGTTTAAGTTTGATAGATTAGAGTTTCCTTAGATTCGGTTTTATGTGATGTTAACTGCTATCTGAGAAGCTTAAGGTAGTTTAAGTCTGCATTTTTGGAAGGCTGTAAGATATTGAAACGTTAGATTTTTTTAGGAGACTTTCTCTTACTAGTATATTGTGTTTAATACTGCTCACTGGTAATACTATTTTTACTCTGTGGTGTCCGTGGATTTGATCATTACATTTTGTTGTTATATTAAAATCATAAAGTTGTTACCATATTTTAAGAGCTGTTATTGAGTGTAAAACTCCATAAATGAATTATTTATGATTTGAAACTTAATATATCTGTTGTGGTTTATCAGATAACTGACCTGTCTGTTTATCTGTCTGTCTGTTAAGTTCAGAATCGTTGCTGTGACAGTACTGCTAAGTTGAGGGCTTACTATTGAAACACATCACATAACTTAAGCATAAACGGGTTCATATTTATAGTAATTTAGAAAACAAAGTCCATCTGTCAGTTCGTTTATCTGTCCGTCTAATGTCAGAATAGTGGACTGAATTTATTCAGTAATAGCCAGCTACCAAACCAAAAACTGACATTGAGATAGCTAGTTTATCAAACTGGTTGCAGTTGAGAATATATCCAACTGAAGACCTACATTTATAGAATGGTCCTACACCCTGGATCGTAACACATTTCTTGGTGGCAGCGGTGGGATCTGCTAAAGTATTACGCAGGTCCAGTGATACGAACCTTAGACAACCTCAGGTCCAGTTAGATTATATACCAGTTAGTACATAAAGATAATGAGTAGCCCAGTATCAGTTGCTAGTTCTGGAGTGATAAGCTTTTAATCAGTTGATTTGCCAAGCCGCGAGCTAAATATGGATACCTCGGTTGTAGTCCAGACAGTATCTGAATATGATCTTGATGATTCAGAGTTACACCCGATGAACCAGGTGATGACCACCAGTTATAGCCAAACCCAGGAGCTTCAAGAACAAGTCTCCAGTATGACAACAATTTTAGCCAAAGTTGTTGAGCAACTTGAAACAATCAAATCCAGTAATAATAATGATAAGTCACAAAGGTTAGAATCCTATGAGCATCAACCCATTAACCCAAGATTAGCTAACAACATAGAAAGTCAAAACGTGATTCACAGATCACACTCATGACTCCAACCGCCAGTGCTTGATAGTGGTTCTATGAGAGCAAAAAAATCAGCATAATCATTGTAGGAATGATGGCTTACCAAGGCCACAGATGCATTTCCAAGATAGTAGCTATGATGAAAACTTAAGGAATAACTTAACCCATGGTACTTTTAATGACACTCCTTACTCCGCCCCAGTTAACCGCCAATGTAATAACCAACAACCAAATCAGCGAAAAAGGCAAACTTACAATTCACAACCTATGGTAAAAATGCAGCCTTTTGATGGTAAGAATGAATGGTCAACATGGATAGCCCAATTTGAAGCGATAGCAAAACGAAGGGGTTGGTCAGAAGATGACTTGCTTGATCAATTACTACCAAGACTAGAAGGGTTAGCAGGTCAGTCTGTTTTCACGCAACTTCCACCGGTGATGCTTGACAACTATTATGATCTGAAAGCTGAAATGAATAATCGCTTTAAATCAATACAGACAGCTCGTTCCTACGCAGCCAAGTTTAGTCGAAGGTCCCAGAATCATAACGAATCTATTGAAGAATTTGCGGCGGACTTAAAGCGGTTATATGATAAAGCGCATGGGTATCGTGACAGTAGAGCAAGAGATGAGGATCTCGTCTGCAGATTTTTGGATGGCCTGGAGGATGACGAGGAACGATTTGAAGTAGAATTCAATAAGGAGCCTAGGGATATTGACGAAGCAGTATACTATACAGTAAACTACTTACAAATTAAGGGCCTTAACAAATCAGACAGAAAAGTGTGGCCTCAAACTCGAAGAGCCATGCAGCCAGATGAACACAGGGAAAAAAGCAAGGATGAGTTCGAACCTAGATCTGACAGCAGTACCTTATACCAGGAGTCGAATAGTGAAGAAGCAAGGCTTTTAAAGCTAGTACTGGAAAGAATAGACAAACTTGAAGAGAAATGCAATGGTAACAGGAAATACAAGCCAAAGAAAGAAGTACAGTGTTACAATTGTCACGGCTTAGGTCATTTTGCCCGTGATTGTCCGGAGAAGGAAGGTCAGAGCCATAACAAAGAAAAGCATGTGTAAGAGCAAACCTTTAAACTTCAACGGACCTGCCCAGAAGGCCAGCGGGAGGTCCCAGTAAGTGAAAACGGCCAGTCTAAAGAACAAACGTTCATTCAGTCAGCACAACAGCCAGAACATGATAGCCAGATACACTTGAAACAGACAAGAGGTCTTACCGATGGGGTTTATGTACGGGGTACGGTAAACGGGGAGTCAGTTGTGTACACAGCGGATACCGGATCGTCTAGGACGATCATTTCCACTAGGCTATTTAAGAAAATTCCAGAGGTGAAACGACCGAAATTAGATCAATCCACAAACATTGTAGGTGCGGGTGGTACACATATCAAGGGGGAGGGAAATGGTGAGTTTGAGATAACTCTAGGTCCACTGACGTTACATCAAAATGTCTTAGTTACAGAGATTGAAGATGATGCTTTGCTAGGGTATGACATTTTGAGAGGTGATAACGGTAAACAAGCGGATATCCTTCTGTCTTGTAATAAGATTGTTTTGGGAGGGGTTGATATACCGGTGTTTCAGGTAGGGGATTTAAAGCGATTAAGGAGGGTTGTTGTGGCTGACGATGTGGAGTTACCGGGTCAGACTGAGGCCGTTATAGATATTTTCATTGAGCGGTGTCCGAAAGACGATGATCAGACTGGCGATTACCTTGTTGAGACTTCAGACTTTTTCAAATCGACTTACCCGCTGCAAATGGCACATACATTAGTTAATATCAACCAAGGACCGGTGTGCAAGATTCGTGTAATGAATCCGTTTCCATAAGCCGTTATATTGAAACAAGATGCCAAAATCGGGGTTGCCGAGAAGATAGTAAGAGTCGTAAGTACAATATCCAAATGTGAGCATGTTAAAGAAGCTGAGAACATGACAAGTTTTAGAAGAATTCAAAACGCTGATAGTATTTACACATTAAAAACATTAATATAGAAAACGTACCTGAACATTTGCAGAGTTTAGTCTGCTAAAAACAAAATTCACATGAACAAAAGGTGTTAGCAGGAATGCTAATCAAATATCAAGACATATGTTCAAAGTCAGATTGGGATATAGGACTGACCAGTTTAGCAGAGCACGCAATAGATACGGGTGAAGCAGCACCAATAAAGCAACGACCGAGGCGAGTACCCCTAGCGTATGCAGAAGAGGAGAAGAAAGCCATTGAAGACCTTTTGAAAAAGGGTGTGATTCGTAAAAGTACTTCTCCATGGGCTTCGCCGATAGTGCTTGTAAGAAGAAATCGGGTGCGATACGGCCATGCATCGACTACAGAAAAGTTAATGCTCTTGTCAAGCCAGATGGTTTCCCTTTGTCACGTATTCAAGACTGTTTAGATGCCGTAGCTGGTGCTACCTTGTTTAGCAGTTTTGATTTGACCGGTGGATACTTTCAGATCCCTTTGAATCCAGAAGATATCCCCAAAAGTGCCTTTGGTTGTAAATATGGCCATTTTGAAATGACGCGTTTACCATTTGGTCTCAATAATGCGGCCAGTACATTTCAAAGAACAATGGATATTGCTCTTCAGGGTCTGCAATGGGAAACGTGTCTTGTATATATTGATGATATCATAGTCTATGGTTCAAACTTTGATGAACACATATATAGAGTAGAACAGGTGCTTGATAGAATTAAATCAGCAGGCCTCAAACTTAGACCCGACAAATGTCACATGTTTAAGACCTAGGTTGTGTTCTTAGGGCATGTGGTGTCCAAAGATGGTGTTTTACCAGACCCAGCTAATACCCAAACAATCATAGAATGGCCCCGACCTGAGAATTCTAAGCAAGTCAAACAATTTGTCGCTACTGGCTCATATTATAGGCGCTTCGTGAAAAATTATGCAAAGATAGCCCGCCCGCTTATTGACTTAACCAAGAAAGAAGCTAAATTTATTTGGTCTAGCACTTGTGAAGCTGCCTTTAACAGTATAAAAACTTCTCTAACAGGTCCAGAAATTATGGGTTATCCATTGAACAATGCTGGTAGTTTCTATCTATATACTGATGCCTCAGGAACCGGCATAGGTGCAGTCCTTTGCCAAATCCAATCAAACAGAGAGCGAGTGATAGCGTATGCGAGTCGTGGTATGAACAAAGCTGAGAAAAATTACTGCATTACGGAGCAGGAATTACTCGCGGTCGTTTATTTTATGCAGTATTTCCGTCAATATTTACTAGGCCGACATTTTGTGGTTCGAACCGACCACCAGGCACTTGTCTGGCTCTTTCGGCTAAAAGAGCCGAGTGGCAAGATTGCCCGGTGGATAGCAATTTTAGCGCCGTTCAATTTTGAAATAGAATACAAGCCAGAAAGTAAGATGTCCCAATGCGATGCGCTTTCTCGGTGTCCGACACCTAAGGATTGCGCATGCAGCAGTGTTGACATGCGCGAGCCCTTGAAATGTGGCCTATGCCAAAAGTGTACCAGAAGAGGCCAACTGATGAATCTTGAACAGCAGCCAGAGGTTTCATATTCTGATATCAAGACGGCAACAAAGTCAAGCAACGAAGCATGTTGTGCGAGAGCAGCCTCTGTGGTTAAACAAGATGAGCCGAAACCAGGAACGTCGAACTCCCTTGATTAAGAAGCAGGGAAGCCTTGATGCTCTATGAAGTCCTCTCAGGAGCTTGCTACCATGCAACAGAGTGACCCAGACTTAAAACCCATCATTACTGCCAAATGTGAAGGTAGAAGACCTAGTCGCGAGGCTATGGAAGCAAGAAGCCCGGCATATCGACACTACTGGATCCTATGGGATGAGCTGTTCCTAGAACAGAGAGTCCTCTATAAGAAGTTCATCAAGCAGAATGGAACCGGTGACTTCATCCAACTCATAGTCCCTAGCACTCTACGATCGGAAGTGTTGTGTCAGATGCAGTGTAGCCTGTTATCAGGACATTTGGGCATACGACGAACAAAGGAGAAGATGTCACAATGATATTACTGGTACAACCTCAAACAAGATGTGAAGTGGTTCATCTCTAGGTGTGATGTGTGTGCATCAGACAAACTTCCTCAGCAGAGACCAAAAGCCCCAAATGGGACATGTCAAGAGTGGTGCCCCTTGAGATACCCTAGCGTTAGACTATTTAGTAGGGATGTCAATATTGACCGAATCAAGTATCCGGATATCCGAATCAGATATCCGGATACATCCGGACGTTCGGATCGGTCTTTACACTGTTATTTAGTATTTACTGTTTTATCGTAACCAGTTTTCGCGATCATCTGTTCACCGCTTGTTTCATTTATTTTGAATTGATATTATCTTCAATATTGACTAACAAAACAAATACGCACAATACAATCAAACTCCGTACATATTTATTCAAACCGGTGTGAACCATTTCAAAGATTCACTGCCATGTTTCTATTTTTAGTCCAGATGGAATATTTCTGAATTTAAAGTTCTCGTAAATTATACGTACGTCATCATGTCTCTATACCTGCCAGTTTGATGATGATGTGTATCTTAAGTTACACGGGTTATTTAATTACTAAATCGTAATGACGAATTGTCTCTAAAACTGGACCAAAGAATGTCGGCGTCCTTTTGTTGTAAGTAATTTTTCTTTGATGCCAACTTCTAAAACAATTCACCGCCTTTGATTAAACCGAAATGCTACGTAAATGGGGAAACTGGCTGTACGAAATCTGCGTTCGGAACGACGTTTGAATTCTTTAACTCAAACAGAACGCATAGTTATATGCAGCATAATTTGTTTTAAACAATTGAAATCGCTAACTTTGTGTTAAACACATCACTTAACGCAAAAGATCAGTGCATTAATTGTTTTACTCTTGTCTACCACGTGTTGGGACTAATTACTATCAACATCGATTTGATAGGATTAACAAATGATCGCTCAGCACGATTGCATGATTACCTCGACGTGTTTTAATAATTGGGGTATTTAGAATGGCGCGAACAACATACAGCAAGGTTTGTGACATTATGCACGTACAGGTTTAGCGACGGACCGAATTTTATGAAACTTTTATGGACCGATTTTTTAAAGTTGTTTTATGCTACTCAAATCGGTCTGGGACGTTGACGTTGATTAAGCGGTATCACTAAATAAACTTCGAAACTTGATAATAAGTCTTTAGTTAGAACTGCACGTGCACCAATTATCTACATTCGATCATCAAAAGACTAACTTTCATTATAATAAGACGTGTGAAAAATTAATCGTCATTACTATTATTCAGTTTTGATATTTAAATAAAATCGCAATATACCGTTCTTTGAGTAAAATGTTGATATGCGATGTCAATAGTGTCACCGGGGTATATTGTAGGCCTAGCATATACTATGTTAAAGTGTCATCACCATGACGACGTCGACTTAATTGCACCCCGTGTGTTCGACACTTTGATTTTATTTTATGACAGTCGATTTCAGCAACATTTATACGCATTTTAGACGACGGAAGTATTTTGATACGAACATCCGGATCCAAAAATCGGATCCGAACTTCGGAACGGGATCCGAACGTTCGGATATCCGGACTCCGGTTGACATCCCTACTATTTAGGTCCTTTTCCATTGACAGCGCGCGGAAATCGATACATTCTGGTGGTGACTTACTCCTTTACCAAGTATGTCGAAGTAGTTGCTGTTCCAATGAATGCATTGCACGTTGGGGAGCGCCGCTAAGGATACATAGTGATCAAGGAGCGACTTTCGAGAGCAAGGTATTCAAAGGGCTGTGTGAACCTTTGTCAATACATGAGAGCCGAACAAGTCCGAGAAATCCTCGTGGAAATGGTCAAGTAGAGAGATACAACAGATGCCTCCATCAAATGATTAGGGCCTATCTAACAGGCGAACAGGAAGATTGGGACTTGTACCTAGGTTGTATAGCTGGCGCCTATCGAGCAACCCCTCATGAGTCAACTCACCTGAGTCCAAACCTCCTTAACATGGGGAGAGAAATACGTCTTCCAGCGGATGTGGTGTACGGACACAAAGCTGATACATGTGAAATAGAGGTACCCCCCTACTGTGCTTATGTCGAGAGTCTCCGTGACCGATTACTTCTCGCGCATGAGTTGGCCAGAAAGTATCTTACCCTGAGTGCTTAGCGAAGCAAAGGAGTGTACGACACTAGAGTATCCATTCATAACTACACAGCTGGTGACCTAGTATGGTACCTGCATGAAACGAAAGCAGTTGGTGTTTGCACCAAACTAGAGCGACGATATGATGGTCCATTTGTTATCAAGAAAAAGATTTCGGCTTTGAATTTCGAATTACAGATGACCCGGGAAGGTTTCAGTAAAGTAGTTCACCACAATAAATTAAAAGGCTACGAAGGAGAGACACCCCCAAAGTGGACGTTAACAGCGTCCAAACGTTTAAAGAGGAAAATGTAGTTTCGTGGAATTTAGTTATACATGTACATTTGTTTTCGCAATTAATCTTGTGACATTTGAGGCTAAGCAAAGTTGTAAACTGTTGTAAACTGCAGAATTCACTTGTTTGTGTTAAACAAGTTGGAACTATTTGTATCATAATGATTATTCACTGTACATTTACATGAAGCTACGATGTTGAGGTGAACCTGTGAGAAGTGTTTCATTTATTTATATAACGGCACAATGAATATAGTTTAAGGTGAAACGTAATAACTGACCGTAAAACTGTGGTGTATAGTTGCATATAAAGAGTCGTGCTTTGACATATAGATCATTAATGTGTCGAGTAATTTGCATTCTATGAGTTACATTGTAATGAACATGTGTTCCGTAATATTAGTGATAACTTGTAATGTGCATACCCGCAAACGAAGTAAAATCAATCAGCTGGGGATGGTTGAATTTTTCATTTTTCATTGAAGGTAACAAATCAAATAAGGGAGACAAATTCAATTAAATGGCAATGGTACCAGAGTAATCAATTTAAGAGTCAATGTGAAAATGTGAACATGTATGCCAAGAAGGTTGGAACCTGTAAGCACCGTCAATATTCGTGTAAGACTTGCGGGAAGGTGGACAGGAAGGGAAGGCTTGTAGGCCATGTATTGAAGTACCATGTGCCCATGGACAGAGTTCCGTTCAGTTGTATTCTGTGCAACTTCCGTTGCACAGAGAAATCAGACCTGGTTAATCATCTAAACCATTACCAGCGCCATAAGGAGGAAGCCGTTAAATGCTGCGTGACAGATCTTCAGTCCATTCTGAATCGCTGCAGCAACCCGGTGGATGTAGAGCAAATGATCACAACTACGGACACTGGGACACCTGTTTTAGCTCAAGCTGTGACAGATCCAAGAATCTTTGAACCGCAGGATGATAACGCTGTTTTGCCGGACTGGCTGGCAGATATTACCTACTCGCCAAGGACCATACTGAAGCAAGCATGGCCACTGTCGCAAGATCAGCCAGGGACAGGGTATGGTGTGTTAACAGCACCATCCATGGGGGAAACACTGGGTTTCCCACCCACATGGAAGAGGAAGTCCCAAGGATTTCCAGTGACTACGCTAGGGGACGTCCTGGGTACCCCACTCAAGTCATCATCGAAGAGGAAGTTTCAACGATTATCAACGTCTTATACGGGGGACGTACTGGATGCCCCATCCAAGCAGAGTTTGAAAAGGAGGAGCCAAGGAAATGCGTTTCCTTCTACTTCGCTGGGGACACTACTGAATTTCCACAAATAAGATGGGAACAGTATATGGTGCCTTTTCAGCATCATCCTTGGGGAACACACTGGGTTCCCCACCCAACATGGTGAATAAGGTTATACAACACAGTGGTAGAGCACCAGTTATTCCACTGGGGACCTCACTGGGCACCCCACCCAACCAGGTTCCAGAGAAGCATGATATGCCATCAGCGGCTTGCGATTTCGAGAACCTCCTCAATGATCCTGTGTTGTCGACTGCAACTCCGGAGCAGGATGAAACTGTGTATGTCCTAAGGGATATTATAGACGGGGAGGACCTTACAGAACCCCTTCTGTTTGAAGATCAGGTGCCTACGGCAGAGTCTCCCAAGAAGCCGGGGACCGCAGCACAGACTGTAGTTTCGGGGGACCCTGAAAAGAAGAACAGTGACAGAATATTTCGGGCCATCGAAGCCAATGGAAGACAACTGTTGTCAATCAACAGGAACCTCCAAGCTTTATCAAGCTATTTTGAAGAATCCATCCAGTTCAGGGGAGCCATCGTGTCGCTCGAAAGATCAATGAACCGCCAAGACTCGAGGCGTTCTCCTGTGAGACGACCCAGGCCCAGGACACCCACGATCAAGAAGGTACACAAGAATTAGTATCTCTTTTTTATCAATATTTGGACGTTTTATCAATAATACGCCTGTCGTTTTCTGGCAGGTCCGTACACTGCGTATCCGAGATTGCAGTGTAGGGATAAGTCGCTTGCTATGACGACTATAGCAAGTCCATTCAGTACCTGTCAATAGCAGTAAGGTTCTGAATGGATATAGATGTAGATCAACAGCATTCCCATTTGAAGTCATAATTGAAGATTTATCCATTCCGGGAAGGAAAATATAAACTTTAGCGCAAATACATGCACTTTTTAATTATTAGTGACAGTGAAACTTATTACTCATTTAAAATGACTTTAATTGATTAATGTAGTGTTACACTTTAAATGACATTAAGGTACCTAGATGGTTTTAATACAGTGACATTTATTAAGCAAATTTATTTAGTGTTGTTACCTTGAAGTGACTGTAATGTTTAAGTTTTATTGAGTGATATATCATATTGATTCATTGATTGACTTTATTACTGTATTTATGTTTTACTTGTATTCGTGTTAAGTGTGGCTACAGGAGTTTAGCCACATGTCACGAGGGGGTAATGTAATACCCTGGGTATTGGTGCTTAATTCTATTTAAGACATTCATATCATCTTAAATTTACATACATTTCATTCATCATTGAGTATAACAGAAGAAATGTATTGATGCGGGTTACCTTGCTAAACTTTGTTTGTTGTTGTGTCACATGTTTCCGCGAATGATCATTATGATCGTTTATTTTTCAGTGTTAGTTCACATTTTTGGAAAGTGTCACTTTATGCACAATGAAATCGTAACTAAATCAGTATGTCTGACACGCATTTACCACTATTACGTTTGTTTAATCCATTTAATTAGCACGAAATTGTTTGTGTTTACAATGTTCGTCCTGCGTCCGCTGTGTGTGTACAAATTGCATTATGGTATAGCGTTAACGCACGAGTGAATCGCAAGTTATTTCTAGCGATCTATTTACTATTTAAAGTTTAGTAAATTTACAGAGAAAATTACTTTGGTTAGTATATATATGGATATATATGTGTATTTTTCCTTGTTGTAAGCAGTCATCTTTCTGTTACAAGGACCTACCAATTTTGGGTCGCTACCAGTATTCTTGGTAGCTACCTATGTTTGTGGTAGCAACGCGCTACCAGTTTCTGGTCTTTCCTACCAGTATTTGGTAGAACTACCAAAGTTTGGTAGTTGCTACCACTACTAAGTATAATAGCCGCAGGTTTTTGTGTTTTGAGTTAGTTCAGATTTTCATTTTGCCTGGTAAACATCCTTACGCATTTCTAAAAAATATATATATAAAGTACATGTTAACGTTTTTTTAATTTGTTATTGTTAAATATTCTGAACTCTGGTAACTTTGCCATAAATATTTAACAATTCAAGATAGTTTAAGTTTGATAGATTAGAGTTTCCTTAGACTCGGTTTTACGTGATGTTAACTGCTATCTGAGAAGCTTAAGGTAGTTTAAGTCTGCATTTTTGGAAGGCTGTAAGAAATTGAAACATTAGATTTTTTTAGGAGACTTTCTCTTACTAGTATATTGTGTTTAATACTGCTCACTGGTAATATTATTTTTACTCTGTGGTGTCCGTGGATTTGATCATTACATTTTGTTGTTATATTAAAATCATAAAGTTGTTACCATATTTTAAGAGCTGTTATTGAGTGTAAAACTCCATAAATAAATTATTTATGATTTGAAACTTAATATATCTGTTATGGTTTATCAGATAACTGACCTGTCTGTTTATCTGTCTGTCCGTTAAGTTCAGAATCGTTGCTGTGACAGTACTGCTAAGTTGAGTGCTTACTATTGAAACACATCACATAACTTAAGCATAAACGGGTTCATATTTATAGTAATTTAGAAAACAAAGTCCATCTGTCATTTCGTTTATCTGTCCGTCTAATGTCAGAATAGTGGACTGAATTTATTCAGTAATAGCCAGCTACCAAACCAAAAACTGACATTGAGATAGCTAGTATATCAAACTGGTTGCACTTGAGAATATATCCAACTAAAGACCTACAGTTGTAGAATGGTCCTACACACTGGATCGTAACAATATGTGTAGTTAAATTACTTTTGAGCCAAAAAACAAAAAGAGTACACTTTCTCCGTCGAACACATTAAATTTTGTTTTATTGTCTTTATTATTTTCCTGTTTCATGTGTACCATTATGCATTTTAGCATGTATTTGAACAATTTATCTTTTCCTCTTTGTACCGTTATATAACTAACTTATTGACAGCCTCAATGAAGAACTCTAGTTAATATAGACTAGTTACCTTAGATTACTTTTATTGTTACCATGTCAATAAACATTGGATAATGTAATATTATATACAGTTTAACATGTTGTTAGTATTGATTATAACTGATCAACTTTCCTTTCATTTGATTACGGGAAAATATTATCATTAATCTTCTATTCTGTGAGCTTCATTTATCTTAATTGATCGATGACTTAATTACGTAAAACGTTTAAAAGATATTGTGTTTGATGTATTTGACAAAATAGAACATAGTATATGAACGAAGTATGATGAAGACTAACAAAATATGCAATGAAAAACATGTGTGCTTTACCTTATGTACAACTTTGTGAACATCGCTTATTCAGTATTCCACAAGGATGTCCCCATGCATATTTATGATGTAAAATATCGATATTTTCAACATCTTACCTCACGCGTATTCCTTAATCAGGTAATTTGGAGTTCTTATAACGAAAGTTTCATAGATGTGATATCTTACATGGTTTATGTATGAAACTTGTATGGTTTCTAGGGTTTATATGGGTGTGTCGTGTATCAAGTTCGTCATGATATGGATGAGCTTTCACACAGTTTAACTACGAATAAGGAATTACATTAAATATCATACGAAATTATCATAAATATCTCAAATAATCATTCATATTTGGTATCTTCGTCCCTAGAGTTTATATAGTTGTATTATCAAAGTGGGTTGAACTGTTCATTAAGCAAACAAAACGAGTTAGTATGAATTATATATTTACCTTTTTTGTTTTACTAAATCGTATTTACCTTAGGTTTTATTTGTAAAATTTACAATATATATTAACAATTTATTGATGTGTTAAAAGTTTCTTTCATTCAATTTCAGTGATATTTGGTAAGTATTTTCGATCCTCATACTTCCTGTAAGTTTCAAGTATCTTAATTTGCCAATGATTTAGACACGATCAGTGAGAATTTAAACTTTTTATTCTCATCCATTTGGATATTGTAAAATCACTGTGATAAACGAAATATGGAATAGTCAAACAAACACACAATTACATTTATGCATACAATTTTGTTTGCTTTAAATGCTTGCTTTGTAAACAAAACTTACACATTAATCAATTCAGATGGCCCCTTCATCTTCATAATATGAAATATCGATATTTCAAAATCTTATCTCACAAGTATACTGTAACAAGTATATATTCTGGCGTTCTTTTAACATTGTGAGGTATTTACATAAAAATCATAGCAGTTTACTATTGCATGTGCTATCTAGATGAGCAATACAATGTTTACCCAACCATGGGACAGTTAAGATTGAATATTATTAAAAGTTCCAAACACAGTATGAAAGCCATACAACATAACATTAAGGTATTTTATTCAAACATTATATTAAGCTCGAATATAAGATGTAACTATAATATAAAACTTTCACACAGCTTCAAGTACAACATTAAGTTCATGTGACATCATTGGTCACGTGCGTTTCATTATAAAACAAAACAAATACACGTATAAGTCTTCACAACAAGCACTTGTAGAAGTAATAACTATGTCGTGTATAAAACAGGATTTCAAATAGTTTATATTTCGTATATCATTTAAAATGTATCAAATGACTGTAGTAATGATTATATGATGTGGTGAAACATTTGGGGTTTTAACACAGTGGAGTAATGTTCTCGGACAACTTTGCATCGAAACTTTTTGAGTTCAAATATTGAATTGCATGCAATATAAGGCGTTCAATCAGCGGACGTTTTAATACCGGATCTGTAACAATCCATAGATGTTCTTAAGCCACGTGTTATCTGAATGCATGATCCCTTAATTATATTACTACACGTATCACATCAGACATATAACAATACAAACTAAATGTGTGGTTACAATTGATCGCTACCAATTGATAATCATATACATAATCATAACAACAAAAACGATGCGAGTTTGTGTGCTATGTGGTTTACCTAAAAATGACTGAAACTTACAACAAGTCTCTATTTGTCACTTATCACGACACTTGTGCTCACTTAGTGTAAACATATAACATACGTCTAATTAGCAAAGGGAAATGGACAGTACTGGGAGATTTCTGTTCAGAGTTAAACTCATGACACTTATAATGTACAAAACAAAAAATATGAAATTTTACCGAATAAACAACAAGTAATTATTGCAATCCCCAACATCTTTGTCAACACTGCAATAAAGATCATATATTCAAAGAAAAATATTAATAATAAATAACGACATAAACCAGTCAAAGAACTTAAATAAAAAAAAATATACAAATACGGAAATTAGTATGTACTAGCATAGAAAATGTATGCAAAATTGTAATTTGATATCAATAACAATATTGTGTACAAGTACTCGTCTTGAATATATGTTCATGGTTTACGGGATTAATATGGTAAGAAGTGACAACAATACTAATAATAAAAAATGACGTTTACTGTGGTGCCACTTTGGTATGTCTTTAATTTAATCAAGTTGTTTGGCAAATTATTCCACATCAATACATCATATATTCATGTACATTAATACAAGTGTTTCATTATCACTATGTTTGTTTTCCGTCTAATTGTCTGGTAAAGTGCATTTTGTTTACTATGTGTAATATTAATAATGTAATCATACGGTGGTGACGTGCACGTGTTGAACCTACCTATTAGATTGATTTTTGATGACCATTGTCTAATGTTATTGTTTTTTTTATAAAATAAGTAATAAATATGCTTTTTCTTGTGATGTTTTCTCAGTGAGTGATGTCTTAAACTGTCTATATGATTTATATCTGAATTGACAACTGATAGTTTAATTATTAGCATGGCTGTATAATAACATTAAATTTGTTTACGTTTGTACATCGGAAATATAATGATTGGCGAAATGGAATTGTATATAGAACAGTATAGTGAATGGAACTAGTATGATTACTAGGGTTTATATAGGTAAATCGTTTATCAAGTGTACCATTGTATGGATTTGCTTTCAGTTAGTTTTACTACGCATAAGCATTTACAACAAAGAACATACAACATTATCATGAATATCTCAAATATTAATTCATAGTTGGTATCTTGGTGCCAATAGTCTCTATCATTTTATTATCAAAACGTGTGTTGAACTGTTCATTAAGAAACCTACTGAGATAATATGAGTTAAATACCTATCGTTTTGGTTTACTTTATAATACACTTAGGTCTTAACATGTATTTTTATAATATACACTATATATTAACATTCTATTGATGTATTAAAAGTTTCTTTCATTCAATTTAAGGTATTTGTCGTAAGTATTTACATTTATATTACCTCTTGAAAGTTTCGTGTATCTTATTTGACTGATGAATTAGACACGTTTAATGAGGATTTTTATGTTCTATTCTCATGCATTTGACAGTAGCAAAAAAAAAGTGGGATAAACGGAATATTATGCAGTCGTACAAACACGCAAAAATAAAGGTAATGCATACTAGTATATGTTTTTGTATTATGTGCATGCTTTGTTGTACAACGCTTTTACATTAATATTTAGGATGCCCCCCCCCCCCCCTATTTCCTCATAATGTAAAAATTGATATTTTCAACGTTCTATCTCACAAGTATAATGTATCATATCTTACACTATATATAACTTAGCGCGTGTGCAGCTCTAGATCGCAGATTTGTATAGGTATGTACATCATAATTTTATCATGATTTTCATTGTTAGGGCAGGTAAGCGAATATTTACTCACGCTCATGATTCAGCTGCTTACCATCGATTTTATAATTGTCATATTTGATTATATTCGAGCAATGCAGTGCTTGTAAAATGACCAAATGTATCGTTTGATTCATCTACTAACTCCATCAATCAATTTCAATAGACAAACTGAACAATGCATGTCCATGCATGTGGATATAAAGAACAATTTAAAGTAAATTTCCTCCTGACAAATCAGTTCTATATTGCTTACCTCACACTTAATAGTTATAAATGTATCATAATATTATACTGTTACCAGCATTTATTCGGGCGTTCCTTTGATATTGTACATAGTTTTATAGATGAGGTATTTATATAAAAAACATAGCTGTTTACTAGTACATGTACTGTCTCGATAAGCAATACAATGTTTACTAAACCATAACTTACATTAAACATTATTCAAAATTACAAACACAATATGAAAGCCATAACGCAGAACATGTAGGTAAATATTCCAACATGATACTAAGCTCGAATATACTACTTGACATTATAATAGCAATACATTTAATACCAATAAAGCTGTAACATATCTTCAAGTACAACATTAATTTCATGCGTCAGCATTTGCCGCGTGTGTTTCATGATAAAAAAATGACAACTAAATGTATAAGTCTTCAGAACAGCGGGCGGATTCCCGCGTGTGTATAAATATTCGTAAATGGAAATAACTTGCCCTTGTAGAAGTTATATGTCGTGTAAATAGGATTTCAAATAGTTTATATTCCGCATATCATTTAAAATGTACCAAATGACTGTAGTAATGCTTATTATGATATAGTGAAACATTTGGGGTTTTAACACAATGGAGAAATGCTCTCGGACAACTCAGTCAGACATGTTTGCATTGAAATGTATTAAGTGCAAATGTAAAATTGCGAGTGATATAAGGCGTTCAATGTTCAATCAACTGACTGACGGATCTGCAACAATACATGGAGGTTCTTAAGCCACATGTTATCTGAATACTTGATCCCTTCTTTATACGAATGCACCTATTACATCAGGCATATAACAATCCAAACTGAATGTGTCATAACAATTGATCGCAACCAGTTGATACTCATATACAAAATCATGACAAAAAAATGATACTAAGTTTGTGTGCTGAGTGGTTAAATTATATATGACTAGAACTTAATAATTTTCTCATTCCATGTATTAACAACAATATACATTTCTGATGAACTAATTTATCTTTTTTTCAGGCCGGCTTGGTACGTATCTTATAATTATGTCATACTTCTGCTTTTATAGAAATCACGCGCGGACATACAATAGGTCCGTACTCAGCCAGTCGATAATTTTAAGAATAGTTGTGTTTTGCTGTGTCTCCTTTTAAACATTACTCAGCAAGATTCCTTACGATATTTGTCGGTGACTTGACACGAGACCCTCAGGATGCACTCGACGTTATGTGTTACTTTAGTCGGTGTATTTATACGGGTAATGACAACCGTTCAGCGCTATGCATTCATTACTTAGTATATAGGTTTTAAAATTGTGAAGGCATACATTTTGTATCAAATACTAATAACATTTAGACAGCCATCATTGAATGTATTTTTATTGTTTCTATCAAATCATTAGTAGTTTTTTATCGACTAAAAAAGTTTGAATCCTAAAAGACGCAAACGGTTAAACGGATCTGATTCCGGTTCTGTTTTCTTTGTAAGAGTGGTACAGCGCGTATTTGGGGATATTTATATATTCCAGTGTACCAATGGTTTGCGATAAAGAACACGTTTATAGTGCGATATTATTCGGCAGGATTCGGTTCCTTTCGTAGTCTATATAATAATGTCCGTTATACCGGTTGTTCCATGTATAATTATGTATTCAACGATGCGCTACGTAATACTATATAAACATGCGGACGGGACATTCCCTAACGGTAAAAAAATATAGTAAGTAAGTAGGTATATTGGGATGTCCGTCCGTCACACTTTTTGAAATTTGCAATAACTTTAATACTTTTGAAGGTTTCTGTTTGCAATTAAAAATTGAGTGAAAGTGTACTGATCAAGAATTATATTTCTTTATGCATTTTGGCGGAAATATCCCCCTTTTCGAATTAGAAATTGTTTCATACTGTTACATACAATTTCTTTAAAATTAGAATGTGACGTGTTGAAGTGCACTAAATACTCCTATATAATCACGAGTAGACAACACATGTTGTTATTTTTGTCAATGTAATCATCGACCATCATCGTCCTTGTACTCCAACTATCATCATCAAGTGAGGTTCTGCCTTCTATAAAAAACGATTGTGTCATTTATAAATATGTAGCTTTTCTTACTGGAGGTTTCATTCTAGAGTCTACAATATCTTTATATCTGTCATTGGTTAGATAAAGTTGGTGAAATGACTACTATATGTTCGGCGTTATCAACGACGTCATTCCTTTTTTATTGCACAATTCAAACCTATCCGACTTTCCTGTAATTACACAATAATGTTAACATTCAGTATTACATAATTTAAATTATTACGTCACAGCAGAAGTCATACATGATGTTCACATTAATTGGCGAAATTTCGAGGTTTGTATCGACAACTAAAAGCATGATAGATAAAATAAGTTGTTTGTTGTACGTTTTTACTCCATGACCGTAAAGTAGGGATTCCAAGGAAGCATATACTTTTATATGACGCATACAGTGTTGATAATTCGGAAACTGTTATATGACATATTTAAGACATTCATTGGCAATTTCTTGGTGTATTGTGTGTATTAATACGAAAATGTATTTCTGATAAACTCATTTAAATTTCTTTTCAGAATTAGTTGGTACGTATCTTAAATTATATTTCATCCTAAATCCTTTAATAAAAACCACGCTATGACATGCACTAGTTGCATATCGTGCAAATCTCTAAGTTTAAGAATATTCATGATATGATGTGTTCCGTGTTGAATTAAAGACATCACTCAGCAAAGTATGTTACGATGTTTGTCGATGACTAGTCCCGAGATACTCTCAGGACCCCCTCGACCTGTATGGGTTTCCTTGTCAGTATACATTCGTCGTATACAAGTACTAACAACCATTCATCACTTGGTATTTATTACTATAGGTTTCAAATTGTGAGTGTATGCATTTTGTATTAAATGGAAGTAATATTTAGACACTAATCATGGCATATAATTATTTTCTATCATATCATTAGTTGTTTTGTTGGATTTCTTTGACAAATGAGGTTTGAATCTTACAAGACGCAAACTGTTAAACAGATCTGATTTCGGTTATGTTATCTTTGTAAGAGTCGTATAGCGTGTATTAAGGAAGATTTATATATTTCAGTTTACATATTGTTTACGATAAAGGACATGTTTACCAAAGTATATAATACATATAATGGGATACATGAATCAAGTTAATTCACGCTATTACAGATATGCTCATATACTATTAAGCTGTTAGATCAGTCAGCTTATTAAAGTAATAAACGAAGACAAACTACTGTCATATAAAGTGTTCCTGAAATAATTAGTGTAATATGATTATATCAGTCCACGTTTTGGAGTACAATTTCAGTTGTATTTCTGTTTTTGATTTGACGTACACGAGTTTAATAACAAAACGTACTGTTTTAATTTATGTCAGGTGTACCAGGTAATACATTATTGGTATTGTATACTAGATCTATATTTTACTAATTTCGAATCTATAAGTGCAGTTATTTTGATTGACAGATAAATTTATTTCAGCCAGACTGAGTACATTTCAGAGTCCACTGGGGATTTAAAACAAAAATCTCCACTTTGACTGTTGCAATACTCCGTTTTTTTTCATTCTATCAAACCTATGATTAATGAATTATTAAAAATTATTTGTATACAATCATCGATACAGGATTTATCAGCTTACCTATATAATTCTATATAATTATAATAAGTATTACAGTAAGTATGCAATTAATACATTGTATTACATCTAAATACAATTATAGATCTTTTAAATGAAAAATTCTTGCACATTTGTGATATCTTGTTACATATGAAACTGTAACTACGCCCATAGGTAATAAAACTTGAGATCGGTCTCCGAGCTTGTCTGTTTATATGTCTAAGAAAATAAATATGATAATAAAATAATGATATTATCAACACAATAATCTGACAGCAATAATGATCCAAACATGTATTCAAATATTAAGTTGCTCTATCTTATCAAGTTTTATAACTTCGAGGACAGGTGTAATTTTATGACTTTATATTTAACCTTCATTGGAGATTTACTGCACACTTATCTGTATAATCAATGTATGTTTTAATTATTGTATAATAGCTTTCACGGGTTCATGTTTGTTTAATTCGAATTTGGTGCGAAATAGGTCACATGACTTCTTAGTTCAAGTGAGTTCAATCATAGGTTTCATTCTGTACAGATGATGGCTGTTTAATTGCATCATTTTACAATTGGTTTGGTTGTTTGGTGATGTTCATATTTATAGTAGCTATCTTGGTATAAACGTGAATGCGTCACGCGTGAATGATGATTTGAGGGTAAATTTATACCCTTTTCCCATAAACTGCTGTAAATGATGTAGTTGATGGTTTGAAACTGTTAATAATATATATTTGTAAAATGTGAATCGAAGCTAGTATACATTGATGGATACATATATATGATGAAACCACATTGAGTTGTCATCGATATTACCCCGATTCAATCCCTATCGATATTAAACGATATTGATTAATGTATTCATACAGGATCACACCAGTGAACAAGTTTGCACCGTCTTTGACATATATATTAACAGGTCTGCATTGTATCTTTGTTGAATCAATTCAATTAAGGCTCTCCATCATGTACAATAAACATCAAATGCTCTAATATATAGATAATTCCAGTTTATCATGATTATATTAAGGCGTTAGATAACAACATTTACTGTTATATTTTATACTTCCAGATGGGACGATTACGTCTCGAGAGTAAAAGAGCAACTACGCGCGAAGGGAATAACTGAGGAGGATGTTTCCTAACTAAAAGCAAACAGTATTGGTGTGATCATTTTATATTGTATGCTTTAATACCTCGGTACCACGCGATTCTTTTTCATATTGTTGTGGATGTAATATTACAACAGTCGTAATTATGCGTAAATAACCAAAACTATTGCATCTACTGCATGTTTACATTTGGAAATTGACCTGGTTTTTACGCTAGCAGATCATATTGTAATGAACTATTAATCCTATAAGTATTCTGATGTGTTGAGACTGCATGACTAGTTAAATTCATTTATATGAGAGAAAAACTGAAGTTAAACAGTTATGTATTTTATATAGAATTATTGGAAAATTGATGCTGTATTCATTAAATAATTTTGAATGGTCAATGGTAGTACACTGCGTCATCAGTTGATCTCCGTGAACCTTCTTTCTGTAAATATCATCTCTCGACTCACAGGTAAATATCTTCATTTTTATATAGAAGCATTCAAGTAAATTGAACGTCGTAATTTAAATGACGCGCACCATGGATTCACAACTGTATGCTATAATGTTGTGAAGAAAGTTCATAGTTAGAATCTTTGACGATAGCCCGAAAACTGGATAATGCTGTTTGCATTTTGTTGCAAATGTCCGGGTTGGGATAATCAAAAAAGTCCTTTATCCCGTTTCCAAACGTAGACGAGACATTAACATCATGAGCTGGTTTTACAAGTCTTTTATGTCCAATAGTGATTACTTGGTGCGCTATATCTTTTCCTTTTTTATGAGTTCTTATAGTAAAAAATAATTTCATCTGACGGTAGGTGCGCGATGACGTAGTGTACTATCATTAAATACTGCTTCATCGAAATGTATATATATATTTAATTAATTTTCCTCGTCTTCCTCAATCCTGTATATGTATATTAATCTTACTTGATTTTGATGTATTCTTGAATTAGCATTTTCAAATTTATTTATTTGTTTTATTATGATTTAAATGGATTTGTTTGATTATTCGTTTGTATTATTTTAGCGTATATTATCTATTTCTGGCTCCATCTATGAACAAAGTCATAAAATATATTCGATACAATTTAGTGATATATCTCTGAGTGACAATGTTCATGATTAAGAATGAGTAATTACTTAGATTCCGTATATTAACTAATGATGAGAAATTAACCGATTTCGCTAGATAATTCTATATTTATAAATAATAATCAGATAACACGTGTTTGCGTTATTTTTGCAATGTTGTATATAGATATAAGATAAATATATACGTATAAAAACGTGAAGAGGACCATGTACAAGTACGTAAATTACATGTGTGCTGTATACATGTATGTTACTAGTGAAGAAATCTATATTATTCCAATCTTCCAATCAGTACTAATATACATAGCGTATGGTAAATAAAATAGTGTGCGCTTATTGACTGCTCAGTTGTTAATGTTATCATGAGATATACGATATATTTTTCAAAATAAAGATTGTATTCTGCATTTCGACACAATTATTACACAAACACTTCATTTACCAATAGAACGTTTGTACATCGTTAAGATTATAGAATTGTAAATTAGCGTCTGGTTAACCATGAACTGTAATACAGCGTTGGTTATTTCTCTTTTTTGTAAATAAGTGATGGAGCTCCTGTTCACAAAAATGATATAGAAATTAAAAGACATGCACAAGCGTGACATACCGACAAGTGCAACTCGTTATTCAGTTTGAAATATGTCTAATAAGTGCAAGGAATAAACATAAATTTCTAATTCAGCCATTTGTCGTTTGTCATCCATTAAAGTGTTCGGGCTTCATAACACAATTATCTAATGTAAACAAAATCTCCTGACAGGAAATGGTGATTTGGTAAATAAGATATGTTCGGTGATTTTCTTATTAATTATTGTACAATTATCCAGTAGTTAGCCATTTGAAATGATATAAAGCAATGCCTCGGTCAATATGGCATTCTGCCGTGGAGTATCACATCATATTCAATGGCTAATTGGTCAATAACTGTATAGTATGCTCCTCGTCGTTTAGTAACATGCGCAATAAAACACGGTTATAGAATACTCGTAAACAAGGCAGAATCGGATAAAGTAATGCACGGCTACAGTGAATTTGCATATACAATTTGACGAAAGTACTCGATCTTCCTTACGCCAGTTTCTATTTTCAAAAGTCGGGATTTCCATTATCGGTCTTTATATATATTTATAATAACTCGTTCCATCGGTACTTTGGCCGAATGAACTTTCTACCTGACGATGTTATTTCAACGTTAGTAAATGTTCAATTATTTATAACATAAATATATGTCTGCAACCACTTTTTTAATTTGTTTTAATAATCATGATCGATTCGGCCATTGTAGTATAGAAAATTTGATAAACTCGCACGTCACTTGGGCGCTGTCATTACATTTGGTTGCATAAGAATAGAAGAATCAGATATGGTAAAACAAGGTTATAGTGAACTCTGATATAGTGAAGAATCAGATACAGTAAAACATGGTTATGGTGAAATCTGATATGATGAAGAATCAGATACAGTAAAAGATGGTTATTGTGAAATCTGATATGATGAAGAATCAGATACGGTAGAACAAGGTTATAGTGAAAGCTGATAAGATGAAGAATCAGATACGGTAAAACAAGGTTATAGTGAACTCCGATATAGTGAAGAATCATAATTATACAGTAAAACACGGCTATAGAGAACAAAAATATTGTGCAGAATCCGATACCGTAAAACAATATTACAGTGAACTCTGGTATAGTGAAAAATGAGATGTTGAAAAGTGTAACATTGACGTACTGTTTCATGATAATTGATCGAGAGGTGGAGAATAAAATGAATACCAGACTGCCGAAAGCATGCTAGGAAATAAAGGGTCGGTTGGTAAGCGGGTCTTTTTCATTTTTTTTCATTTCGGAGATATAGCTGATAAGACATTGAAAACAGAAAAAACTGAACCCTTCCGGTCTGGACGGTTTTCCAAGAATTCCGATTTTTAAAGAACGTTTGACTGTGTCATAAAATTAGGGAACTTAAATCATCGCCCGATTTTCCGAGAAATCCGGTTTTCATGGGTTTCAATGTATATTGTCAGCAGAAAAATAGTGTCGGTGGGGTAACCGTAGCATGGAAATTCAATACGCCTTACCTCAGAACAGGAAAAAATCATACCCCAGCTACATGAAATTAAAATTATTATCTAAATCATCGAAACGAACATTATAACCATTGCTCATTTCAGTAAATGAGGTCAGTTCAATAAGGTACCTATCTTAGTCTAAATGTAAATAAGACCTTCTTACACAAAAGCCTGAATATAGTGCAAAAAATGTCATTACTCAAGTATCAACACTGAGAGGGATAGTGTATTATTAAGTTAAGATTGATGTTGTAAAAAGTCCACTTCCATTTTTTATTTCATTTTCTACTATTGCTCTCGCTAACAGTAAAAGAGTGTGTTATTTTTTAATTAGGAATTTCATAATTATCCTCGCATGTATAAAGTTGATTCCTTAATTCCTTCAGTAGTCAGATACGCTTAAGTGAAGAAAGCGGCTCAGTTAGTTAAATAAGTTACAGCCCCTTGTCACTATGAGTTCGAACCCAACCATAGACCTGTAAACTTCACATGCGAGATAGCTGTCAAAAATGGCTTGTAACGGAAGGCCAATGGTTCAACCAAAATACACACCTGTATCTTTTTTTCGCCGTTAAAAGCTCTAATACCCTCCATCTGAATATGACCTTGGTTGTTGGTGTGACTTTTAACCCAATAACAACAACAGCATGAAGTAAGAACGTTTGGAGATGTTAAAGTAAGCATATACTTGTAAGATACTGAATAGACCTTAAAGTTCAAAATAAAATTCCTAAATATGCACTAAAAAGCAAAATTACAGCAGGTATCATTAAGACAAATGAATTTATTGGTGTCAATCACAGCCACTGTGACCTTTGACATATCCATAGTCACACTGTAGAGAGCAGAATCCTTGTTGAGGGATACAGGGATGGTAAAACTATCCCGCTATTACACCGCCTTTAATAATATACGTGAGAGCAACTAACGATCTTACGAAAGCCAATGAAACAACATCATGATAACGCATGATGAAAGTTACTCGATAGTCAGTAGTTATATTATAGTATACAAGCACATGAGAACATCTAAAATAATAGATAATCTGTAGAAAGACATTCACTAAGGCTTAACCGTGTTTGTTTCTAGTAACATGTCCTTTAAACGTAGGGCATGTAGTTTTTTTTAAAGGCTCTTGAAGGCGTCATGAAGAGTAAACAAATGAGAAAATGGATATACCCTTTCCTCGAGCCCATTAAAACGTATTGGATCGCGGGAAAAATTAGACAATATCAGGTACCTAGAAACATTGTTTTAAATCTTACAAAATACAATTAGTCGTGTGAGTTTATTACAGCAAGCTCGCTTTGGAATAATGTAATTCACATACATAAAGATTATCTAAGCGGTTGTCTTTTGTATTTAATATTCTGAAGGATCAGTTACATAACACATACCGGCATACTTCAAGCAATCCAAAAGCTGAACTTCCTAATTTCGGTCCTTATTGTCCTTGAAGCGAATATTATAAACATACACATAATCAGCAATCGAATAAAATTACACACCAGAGCAATAATTACGTTTTGCGAATGATGAAATAATATTTGTTTTTACTTCAAGTTTTCTAACAAAAGTTATGGATGTACGTTTACAAGATGTAATGTTTTACCTCCAAATGGACTCTGGAATGTATTCAGCTGCTGGTTGTAGAACAAGAAGCGTGTCTGTGAGTGAGAACAAACGACACATGAATAAGAACGCCTCAATTAACTTCAAGTATTCAATTCGAATATGTGTCATAAACCAAAATATACCGAATATACGATCGTAAATAATCCAGAAACCAAACGAAAATTCGTATATAAAGAATATTAATAATTCTGATTCAAAAGGGCAGCATTTAAAAAAATGAGAATATATTTTTAAATATTTAATTAAAATGACAACAAAAACAACTTTTCCAAGAATTTCTTGCTCGTCCAGTTCTTGTACAAGGATGTTGTATCTCCAAAAGCACACCAAACTCTCAAAAGTAATAAATGATCGTTTTACGGGTTTTATCTAACCTTATTTTCTACACATGGAGCAGGTCTTACAGTTGAATATATATCTTATGAAGTAATCGGTCATAGTGTGTCATCTAATAATTATACATATATTCCCTAATAATCATGAAGACACAAAGTCGTGAGATGTTAAACCTCACAACGTATAATCGATCCTATGATCATAATTATGTCATATGTTAGGACTATCTTAAAATAACGTGTGGTAAAATGGTTATGGTCTAAGAATAGTAATCTTTCGCTAATTATCGCAAGCCCTTCACTGCTATGAGTTCGAAGCCTATCCTGACTGGACAAACGCCACGAGTGAGGAAGCTATCAGCAAGATTACGGAATTATCGGGTCTTCAAGTCCAATAACCCTGGAGGATGGTTGGTACGACGTACAACCACAGAGAACTATGCATTAACAGCAAAACAAGGCTTACAATGCTTCGATGTATTTAATGTGGTGTTGAAGTTCAACATCGTAGGATGTAGAAATAAGATTTGGCGTCTTTATATAGACAAATCGAAGACAGAAAAATATATTTCAAGGTTTTGAATTGAGAACATTGTTCGCATAATTATATAGTTTCAACATGATTTTTTTTCGTGTCGCCGAATCTTCTTTATTATGGTACACATTCAAAAGCAAAACAAAACGACAGACCCATTTCAAAAATAACTTTATATACATAATATATTACACGTTTAATTTCATTGACAAAGCCCGCATGTCTTTGAACAAAGGACACACAATTCCGCATCTGGACAAAGTGGGCGTAGAGTGGATCGTTGCAACTTGAACTCACACAGTTGAACGTGTGGTGTTGCACCTATAATATAAATAAGCAACAGTTTATAAAACATATACATGTGTGTATAGTGAATATCAGTATTCGGCACCAAAAGATCGAAATGTTGCACAGGTTACTTAACGAATAAATAAATATTTGATTAATGACCAACTGCATTTATAGGCCATAAACTATCCCTTTGTTGGCCTTTGTACACACATTTGACTGTGAAAACAACGCGACATTGCTCATACATATAAATAGATTAGAAAAGGAATCAATGAAACAATCACATTCAAAACATCCCATCTTCTCGAAAATACCCTTAAGCTCTTAGCCCACTCAACAAAAACAAACACGAAATTTGAAAACATACACGGCGCTATTTTTAGGAAGTATGGGTAACTTCTTCAGTGTACCTTACCAAGTTCGGTGTAAGGTTAATCTAATAACTTTTAATTGTTGGCCATGTATACGTCATCGCACACAACCGGAAGCACGTGCGCGTCCATGCAAAAGGCTTTGTCGAGACAACCAATCACAGTCGAAAGTTGAGTTGACGCAGGAAGTGACGTAACAGCCGGTGGACATGTGCTGTGTGTGCCTGTTAAAATAAAGCTTGCAAAATATTTACAGTATATGATACTAATTTCATTTCATATGTCCAAGTACGAGGCTTGTCCAAAAAGTTTGTGGACACCAATGGTATTTTTTAAACAAAACAAGATAACAACATCATTCTTTCAGTATATCAACTATTGATATATTATAGTATGGCATGTAAAATTTCATCACAATATAACAAAAAATAGGGACACTGTTCACATTCAAACGGATGTACCTATCGTTGTGCGGGGCACGTTACATCAACTTACAACGTTGACGTTATTTAGAGACGTGACGCTAAAATGTTTAATACAGTCACATCTTCTCAAAATAAGGAATTGACATATTTTAACATGCACACTGTGTAACTTCTTCATCCCTTGATGAATTACTTATTTGATTTTGCTGTTTTGTTTTGGCTCTCATACTGTTACGCGCCTATTCTCAAGAACTAGCTCGTTCACCGACGCCACAAGCGCGTCCTTAACAATTTCCGGATGCCCTACAATCTCATCATTTTGTTAAGTCTGTCTATTCCATCAGCATTACGTTTGTGCCATTTATAAATGAGCGATCTATCAAAAGTGCTCTTCCTCTTACTGAACTTATCATTTTCATTGTCTCACATGGTGTTTTGTTCAGTAAAACACACAATTTAGTAATCGTATGTTGTTCTTCTTTGTCAAAAGACGCCATTTTGCGAATTTCAAATCTCGCAGAAGCTGAGAACAAATGCCCGTTGATTAAAAAATGATATGTTTGACGTAACTGAAATTTCCATGAATTGATATCATAATATGTCGCATGCAAGTGACAGTTGTTCAGTGTAATCTCGCCAAAATTATGAATTTTGTGCAGTAATATCTGAAACATCAACTGTTCGAAAACTGGGGTGACCCGCGCAACGCTACCACAGGTAATTAAATCGGCTGTAACTTTCAAAATAATAAGTAAAATTGCATCAGAATCATTGATAATATGTGTTTTGGATTATGTTTTGCTGTGATATGCTGTAAAACCTTGATTATCCGAACACCGATTATCCGAATACCCGGTATTATCCGAATAAAATGTACGGTCCCGATTACGTCTCTATATATTTCAAGTACAACGAACCCCGGTTATACGAATCGGATTTTACGAATACCTGGTGTAATCCGAATGCATTATTTGGTCCCTAATGTTACAAACGCGCGTATTTTCACACCTATTATTCGAAGTCGTCAATTTAACAATGGCCGATTGAGAATCAAACGTCGTGTGACAAACAATGTGTCACATCAATTCATACACGAAGCGTGTCAACAGTTTAATTATCGTTAAGTTGACCATATTGTTTGTTACGCTTTTATACTAATCGCGACGAATATTACACTATGATCTCGGGTATAATAAGTTAATATGCGTACGTACCTGCATGGTGATCTGTATGAACTTATTTGCATTTCAGCGTCAATAAAAATTTAAAAACAGATTCGAACACAGTTAAACAAAGCTAACTAGAATATGATGAAATAAAGTTTCCTTTTAAAAAGGAAAGGCTTGGCTGGTTGTTGCTGATAAAAGTTAGTTCTGATACCATAACTAAATTGGTTCATTTAATTTCGTCTTGTTGACCATTTTAGTTATGGAATTGTCCTCTTTCAAAGTCAACAGGTAGTCTGAAACATCGGCATATTTTTCTATTTATAGATTTTCCTATAATTCATCGTACTGTACACAAGTTTTAAATTGCATCAGAGAAAGCGTTTCGCAAGTTAAATTATAGTAGGGGTGTATTTCATTAATTAATTAATCCTCCGCTTATTACCTTCAGCAATTATGCTGATAATTAAACAAAGAGCTAGTAAAGTAAAAATAATTGAGACTGCGTTAATATATCTTATCTTTTCGTGCCTTAACGGTTGATGGAACATGCCGATTTATAGTGAAACACCCCGATTTTACAATGAAATCGCAAATGTGTACATCAAAATCACGTGACAAAATTATTGGCGGCAATAGCGTTCCGCAGGTTTCATTATAGAAGGGGCTTCCTTAAATTCTCTTGAACAATCCTCCGCTAATATGTCTTTCAGTAATGATTAAAATAATTGATTTAAATATATTGTACATAGTAACAGAAAAAATAGACAGTTTTAAAATGTGTACCTTTACGTGTAATTAATGTTAATAGAACAAACCGATCTTTAGTGAAACACCCTGATTTCATAATAGACTAGCACAGTGAAGTTGGTACACTCAAGTCATGTGATACCGATTCACACAGTAAGCGTAAACCAATCACCGGACTGTTAACATATAGCTGGCAACCAATCGCCGGACTCCTATCATTTTTGCGCACTTGTACCCAGCTTTCGCATTACAGCTACCAGCATCTAGGGAACAACTGCAACTGAAAACAATAATAGGGCTTGGAGCCGTAGCTCCAAGCCAAAAACGTACCAAACCTAAAGACATTACGTCTTCGATTCTTTAATTGTCTTAGAATGTTACGATAGCGATGCCTAGTCGATCGTTAGTAAGGGAAGTGAGAATGACATATTATTGTGTCGGATTGTGTTCTGCATAATCCATAGATGCGCGGGTATTTATTTAACAAGAATTATTGTTTCATTGGTTAACTCATATACATTCATAAAACAATGATAAATAATGAGTGTTTGTTGTACATTTTATTTTATTCTTATTATCACTCAAATAGATAACGTCATGTTTACATACGAGAGTTAACTCTCTTGCAATATACGGACAGTACGGAATTTATCGTTTCCAACCAATACATTATACTGAAATGGATTATTCGAAACCATGGATTATCCGAATGATTTTTCAGGTCCCAATGACATTCGAATAATCGAGGTTTTACTGTAGCTTAATTGGATGTAATGACGTCGGGAAAAATAATAAAGGGGGTGTCCACGAACTTTTTGGACAAGCCTCGTACAATGAAATTAGGCAAAAATAACTTTTTATCAAACAGTTTTGCAACTTTGACTTTTAATGGAATATGTTTCGTTTCTAGACAACCTTTAATGAGATATTGTCGAAATGGAAACAAAAGCCTGAATGACGTGATGTTGTCCAAGTATAGTTACTGTGCATGTAACTATTTTGCCTAGTACTGCATGTTGTTTAGCGACATTGGTGCAATTACCACCAATGCAAGAGGGGGTGGCGTGCGGTTGAACATTTTAAAGCAATCACCAATTGTGCATGCTTGTCTTTTTTTTCAGAAAAGAGAATCTATTAACACATAAAGAAATCGAGATATTATTATTCCATGTTACCTGGACATTATCGAACCTACACCTTCGAATGGAATTAACGAAAACATGGAACACTTTTTTCTTGAACAGATAATTAATAGGTCATGAAGTATGACCGTCGAATGGCATATTTGAAGGATTAATAGTGAAACATGTATAATGGCGTTGTTTTACGTTGCTTGGTGTTGACAACTTCTGCCTTTTATTGGCAAAGACCCGAATGTTTCTAATAACAAAATCCAAAGTACGAACAAATTTCCGGACGAATCGTAACTTTAAAGTACAACAGAAAAGTTCGCAACAGCTCAAACAACAATACTGCTAACTACTTGGCTCGCAAAATTTCAGTTCCAATGAACATGCACATAGTATAAATGAAATTGCTGTTGTTTTCCGTTCTTATAACTACAAGTATTTAGTCAATGATGGCCTTGTTGTAACCGAAATATGATAGAATCAACGTTCCGGATACTCGACTAAATAGCTACATACATTCATCATTAAAAACTATTGGCTTGCGGTTACAAGGACCAATCTTCCAACAGTGGATAGGTAGGGGGGTAGTTTTAACATTCTTATATACTTGTACTGAAAAGCGGCGGTAGTGGTCTGTCAAACCCTATGGGGATCCTTTCGAATATCGCTCCCCGAGGTAGCTCTATTTGGTAAATGCCACTTTTTATATTGGTGCAAAGTCGAATACTGATCGCATGCACTTTGATCAAACTAGTGATATAAAATGTCTGAGAGTCATCTAGCCAAATGGTTCAGGAATCATATATTCGTGTAGGTAAATGATTCTAATAATTATGTTCGAAACCACATACATCACAATTTTCTTAGCATAAAGTCAGGACGTACAACAAACGGACATACAAACAAAGAGACATACGTTATTACAATACTGATTTTAAGGTTATCTTTTTCATGTTTGTGTTAATGTTAACTCACAATATACTGCTTATCATCAGAATGCAACTTTTAACCATATAATAACTGAATGAAATGAAACAACATCAAAATGTCATATCATTTGGGCATGTACATGACAGAAAAGCAGACGGACAGACAGATAGAAAGACATACGGACAATCGCATTACTACATTTAACTGCACGGTAAATGCATATCTTGTTGCCATGTGTTTTGTAGAAACAACGAGTGTATCATCATTAAAGTTTAATGACTTTTATCTTGCGTTAGATAATTGGGGATCTCTATCCGAGACCTCGAATACAGCTTGTTATTGAGTACGGGAGCTGTATAGAGCTCCCCGGAGAGATGTATACGGAAACGTTTTAAGCGGCGAATTCGAAAGGATCCCTATAGGGTGTGACATTGGTCGTGTGGTTACTGCGTTGGACTTGTAACCCATCGATCTGGGTTCAATTCCAAATCGCGAAAGGTCATCCCTTCAATGAAATATAGACAAAAATGTCGATTGTATTCCACATTTTGAGAAGTTGCCGGTTCCATGTAGACGGGTAAGTTGGAATATAGTCCCGGGAACCGGTCACCGTATGTAACTGCAAAATTGTTGAAAACGGCTTTAAGCCCACTGATTAAAAAAACACTGTACTGAAAACAAAAAGTTACAATACAGAATGTTTTGATTCGGACAACTTTTCAACGACTTGTCCGCGTAAATGCAAATGAACATTAATTTAAGAATGACTTAGGATAAAAAGTTTATTACTCTGATGCAAATCAAGTCCTACATTTATCCACATTGATATTCTGTAAAGCGATTAATCTAGTTGGAACAATCAATTATTTCCTTTACAATTACGTATAGGTATCCACTTTCCAAGTACTTTTCTTTCGTGCATTTCAGCCTAACATGCAGAATATTGGAACGATTAGTCGATATAAAACATAAATTCAGTTAAAGCAATGCAATTGGGTCAGCATCACAGGTTTCAGTTCACTTATTCTCCGTTAAGCATTACTTATTTCAAGATTTTCGAAAGCGTTTAACGTTGTAACATTGTATACGCGTGTAACGGAATTTGCATTCTCTATTGCAGTTACATGCTATAGTGAACATACGATAGGTATTGCAATCGGGCCATCAGTCGCTGTAATGGTTATTATATTGATAACAATAATAATAACTTCAATGTTCATTATACGAAGATGGTAAGCTTTAAATCATTTCAGTTCTATACGAAACTTATGTTTGTTTGAAATCAATTGTTTCCTTACAAATTTAGAAAAAAGTCGAGAAGAAAACGGCGATAATGTACAAAAAATGAAATATCGTGTTGTTTGATATGCTAACTAGCGGCCACCTTCGAATACAGTCCACTATGTGAATAAATGTCAATCTTTAAAAAGATTGTCATTGGCTGTTTATAAAAAAATGACCTGCGCATTAGAACGAACTGTCCATAAGAGCCATATTTAATATTTCCCAAGTGAGGCATTTGTTCACAGGTTTGACTGTATATGAAACGTTTTAAATGTATTTACAAGTTTTGTTGGTTTACGAATCATGCATTTATTTCCTGTCGTGTATATATGTAGTATGTCCAAACAACATTTCGAACATAATTTAATTTGAACCGCTGGTCGAATAGTGTGGATTTCAATTGAATTTAGAGAAGAATATTAAACTATGCAAATGACTTTAGCACAATAATACAGCGGTGATATTTTTATATGCAGTATTAAGTAAGCTATGCTAATTCGTAATCCCGCATGCTTATGTCATTTCTATGTGTTAATCTGGTGTTCGTATACCGATATTTCAAATATATTTTAGCTCGTCGTGTTTTTGATGGATACATGTTTTCGGAGAACGGAATATAAACTTGTTCGTCTTATGTTTACGTATGTGTATTGTTAATTAATTCAAAAAGTGTTTATTGTTGCAAGCTGTGTTAATTGAAAAGATATTGTTGCATTGCATCTTCTATTTTGTCACCTGATCTAAATTGTGAGGTTTTATTCATTAAGTTATTTTGTAAAGCATCTTGTCCATTCTGAGAATTTTTTTCAAATTGTGTATCGTGATTTGTTTTGCTCAAATTCTTTGTTTGTAATATTTCAGTCTCGACGTATAATTGAAATTCTTCAATTATGACATCAAGTATAAAATTATTGCTTTTCTTCTCTGAACGTCTTTGAAGTTTCATCGTTTCCAAATATACAATATAAAGTTCTAAAATATGTATAAGCAAATATATAAACAATTCAAATACCAGGCGCGTAGCTACCAGTACGCAGAATACGCAGCTGCGTACACATCATTCCAAAATACGGTAAATATAAAAGTGCCAAATAAATGCAATAAAAACTGAGGACTGAGAGGGGCGGAGGGAGTATTGAAAATGTTTCGACGGAACATTGATAATAGAAATTTCACCAAACAAAACCAATGTCGTAATCGCTTCATGGTAATGAAAATATTCGCACGCTATCTTTGTAGTTACTGGTCTGTAAAGTTTACGTAGCGCGTGTTTTAAATGTGGCGGGAGGTCACGCAACATCAGGAAAAGGATCGCCATATCTTGACACTGCTGACCTGGTTGATGAAGATGTTCTGACCAAACAGTGGTCATCTGTCATCGCACACGTGTCTTCTACAGCACAAACGTGCTGCATCTTTGTCTTTGAATCGTCAAGTTCAAATGATTTTTAAATGTGTTGAAATAAATTCATCTACGTAGTACGTACCATTTCTATTTGTGAAATTTGTATTGTTTAACAGTTTAAGTATCTAATGTATACGTCGATTTGGAAAGATATTGTTTGATTTTTTAAAAGGTGTACTCGCAGGAGCTAATACCGCCCATCTTCCAGTGCGAGATTTAGCATGTGAAAAGGTGCTGACTGCTTGTGGCATGGCAGGTTTTTAATAGTTACGCTGCTATGATAATTCATATGACTGAATATTACATTGCACAAATTATAGCAACATACTTACATACTTATCCATCGCGGAAATAATGACCCGTGGTAACCCAGGGCTTTTTACAAAGAAAGTAACACTGATAGTTAGTGTCTTCCCCTAGGAAAATATGTTGTATATTTTCCCCAAAATTCTATTTCCCCTATTTTCATTATACATATTGCCCACATTTGCTTATTTGGACTATTTTCCCCATTTTAACAGCACCCAGAATCTTTTATTCCTAAAAATAATATAAACGTATGTCTGGTTAAATGTTAAATATATAAAACTATATATACACGGCTTCTATAGATCATAAATCATTTTGCTAGTCCTCCGTATATTCCGTGGTCGTTTGACCTAACCATTGCTCATGGACCAGTACTATCCAGTGATGTCCTTCCACAAGGAACCGACACATGTTCCACATGTGGATGATGTCTTTGTTGATAAAATGGCATTTCGTCTAATTTTCATGAAAGGGTATAACCTTCCGCGACAGGGAATCAAACTCTGATCACAGGGCTACGAATTCAGCTGCTGCGGAGCCGAATTTAAATAGTGTTATATATAAGCGTCAGTTGAAAACTTATAAAAATAAATAAATGTTGCAGGTACATGTATTTGTTTTTCGTGTGACTTCGTTTGCAGTCAAAGTTACTGGTCTCATAAATAGTATGTATTGTATGTACATGCGAATTCTTTGCCCGTGTTAGCCTCAGTCGTAAGGTATGTGTGACCTGTGTGTGGATGCAATAGTCATGGACGATTTTTCACGAAAAAACTGACTATTGTTTTAACATGCATAGATTTACAAGCGAAATCTATTGAACGCACTTGGGCCCAAGTACAAATAAAATCCCCCACTAGCATTCAGAATTTCTGCGTACACACCATTATTAGTCAAGCTACGCCCCTGAATACCATATAAAAATACTATGACATACCTTTAACAAACCTAATATTGTGTTTATTTAATCTTTTCAATTCTTTACAATGATTTACAGCACAAAAGCTGTGCAGTCGATGGTTGAAAAGCTTTTCTATAATTTATCATTCAAACTTCACATTTACTAAAAAAGAAACCAGAGTATATTAACTTACAGACATATAAAGAGTTGTATTCGGGTTATCGTATCAGTTTGTGAAGTATACTACAAAACATTTTAGGATGTTTATTTTGTCACCATTATCTGACATGCTTTGAGATGTACCGATAGACTTATGCCTTTTGTCGTGCGTGATCACATTTTTGAGACGGCTTTGTGCCTTGATATACTTTAGTCAATGCAATAACAAATACATGCACAATGATACAAAGCGGTAGAAGAAAACTGTCAACTACGTATACGGTATTCAACATATTACATATAACATCATTGTTCTAAATTTGAACCATATGACTCGTGTCCTTGAGTCAGTCAAGTTTCATTATTATAGCTACTACCTTAAAGTAGTACATTGTAGATTCGTGTTTGTAATAATTTGATACTTTGCAGAAATGATTACTTCCGAACCTTTCCCGTCCACTTCACTAAATATATAGAGAGTTTCGTCTTTCGTACAGGAGTCCATTACATGAAAAATTCTTCACAGCTAATCTGGATGTTTGGTGTAACAACATCAATAGTGCCGCAGAATTAAGAAAAAATAACTCGAATTGTTAACTACCCGACGGCATATAACTAATTACCGATGACAGTGACGAAAAACGCAAGAATTACTGCAAATATTTATTTTCCGTATCGGATTATTCAATAAAAATAATTTGTATAATTGACGTTATTTATGTTCTTAAAGAAGTACTAAGAGAAATACTACTTTATTGATCAACACTTCGTTCCAATCTTAAAACTTGTAATTCTTATACTACATAAGTATCAACCACATTTTAAAGAAACTCTTCTGGCTTGACTGCATAATTTATAATACTTATCTTTTGAATCGTATATTATGTGTCTGCAAATTGTTTAATTTTCAATAATCAATATGGATTTATATCTTTGCAATCAATTTTTGACAATGTATGTATGTTTATAATCATTGCCTTCTCCGCAGCACAGATATAATTTTATTCTATATTATGTATATATGTGCATGTACATTTGTTGTGTTGTGTTTATAAATGTTAATGTCCTCATGGATCGCAAGGCTTAATGGATTTACTGAAATAAACCATTTATAAAATTTAGCAGACGATGTCAAACATGTATTGCATTAACTACTATGCGGAAATATTTAAACATCAGATAAAAGTCAGCTAAATGATGATTCAAATCAATATTACCATCAAACACTGTACATCATGTATACAAAGTGAACAAAATATGCAGTGTAACCTTCATGAAAGGCCACCTCCGAACGACAGCCAGTACACTAGCAACACAAATTTACGTTTTACTCTATTTTACCTCTATCAACAACAGCAATATCTTTACAAAAGCCATTTATGTCCTTCCTATTGGAGGCTGTTGTAGGGAGTTTGCACTGTAGTAATAATGCACATTATATTACGAGTCGTTAACATATAAACTAGTGATCACTAGCCCCTTACCGCGAAAAGTTCGTATCTCATCCAGGACCAAGAAAATCTTACATATGTGGAAACAGTCAAGCTAGCCTATAGAAAGTCTTTGGCTCTACACAGAGGATCAATCTACATTGTTTAAGATCGATAAGACGCCATATGTCCCTGACTCGTTAATACATCCTTAATATCAGGGAATGCAGACGAATTGTAAAGATAGGCGGTTTTTCACGTGCTACGATTACCAGAGATGGTCGTTCACTACGGTAGATCTGTATCTTTCGTAAAAAATGTGAAACGCTTTGACACAATATAATATCTTCCTTTACCAAATAATTTTGCGGGATCATAAAATACATCGTCAAGGAAGTTGAAATTCGACCATCCGTAAAACATACCGTAATAAATATACCTAATCCAATAGAAATTGTTGGTAATGGTAGGAATAATTCAAACAGGTTTATTACACATATTTTGGTTTATCAGGTAATTAGTTATTTTTTTCGAAAGTTTTGTCATACAATTTATCAAATACATATTTTCGTGCGTTAATCAGGTAACCAGTTAAACTTTCATATCGAAAACATGTCTGCTACGTTTTCCACAGACATAACTCTAATAAGGTTACGGTGTTAGAAATAATTTAAATGCAAGAAATTATTATGTTGTTTCAAATTCAATATCATTTGATGTTTCTTTTTATATTTGTGAATTTTAGAATGTCCTTCCTTTCTGGCCAAAGTATATTTGTGAATTTCTAGGAGTATGATTTTGTAACGGCTTGTCATTTCAGAGAGTAACCTAAAAACAGGTATGCGGTTGTATGTGTTTCAACGGTTTGCTATCTTCTTGGGTTTAAACGCAAGAAAGTAATTTAATTAATTTTAGACATTCACTAATTTACTGATGTTTACATGAGCAAAATTCAATTTTACTGTGACAGAAAGACAACGTCCTGTTTGCTTTGGTCTATTATGAAATTATGCCTTCAATATAGTAATAAATTATGCTTAATGAGATGAAAATTGAAATTACAGTTATAAGCAATGAACGCACAATCGTAATACCATTAATAAATTGAGTGTAGTCAATACACTAACAAAACCAACTAAAAAATCCAATGACATCTTATGTTTTATTTTCCATTCATTTTTTTAGTATTTTCAACTGCACCTGCACCAGGATGCGGAAGCTGTGGTTGTTGTGTACACAGTTTGTGTGAAGGGCAAACTTTGCCAAATTCTGAATATATGAATGACGTCTGTACAGAAGGTTGTATTGATGGTATCAGTGGGGCAAGATGTTATAACAAATGTCCTGGTGGCTGTTTAACGTGTAAACAATATTCCAGAAAGACATGTACAGCATGTAAACCCAGATACTATCTAACTTCTTCCAACACTTGCACTACATGTCCATCTATTTGTAAGTTGTGTACTTCACAATCGGAATGCCAGGAATGCGTTTCACCATATTACAATGACGACGAAACGACAAATTGCTCTTTATCTTGTCCTAAGAATTGCTATTGCCAAAGAATCGGACAGTGCTCCTCTTGCAAAGATGGATATTTCAATATTAGCAATGAATGCCAAGAAGCATGTCCGAATAATTGCGTAACCTGTTCCGAGAAAAACACGTGCCTAACGTGTACTAATGGATTCTACAATGAGGAAGTATTTGATAATGAAACAAGTGATGCAATTACGAACTGCTCACTTCCATGCAGAGAAACGTGCAACAATTGCTCCTCATACAACATTTGCCAAAGTTGTAAACACAATTTTGAAGGTCCAACATGTGATGATTGTTCTCCTGGTTGGTATGGACATAACTGCAACATGACATGTCTTTCAACAAATCGTTCAGAAGGTAGATGTGATAAGTACACAAGGAAATGTATTTCATGTCCAATAGGTTTGTATGGGTCGCTCTGTGAACATGCTTGTTCACCAGGATGTAAGACATCGTGTAACTTCACAACTGGATATTGCTTTGAATGTATTGCAACATATTCCGAGATAAATGTTGCGTGGAGGATGGGCATTGCCGTACTTGCTCGTCCAATACAGTCTGTGACACATGCGCTAATGGATTTTACGAAGATGTGTGCAATGAAACTTGTTCTAAGCATTGCTTAAATGTTAGCTTTGACCCCATATGTGAGAAAGACTACGGCTTCTGCAATAACTGTAGCGATGGGTTTTATTGACATTACTGCAACGTGACTTGCAGTAGTAAATGTACAAACAAACGTTGTTTCAAAGAAAGCGGAGTTTGTACTGAAGGATGTGATGGAAATTTCGAAGGACCAACTTGTACTCTAGGTATAAGTTTTTTTTATATAAAAAGGGACATTTTTGTTGCGAGCTTGAGCTGTATCTAACATCTATATGTTTGTACACAGTCAGACCAGTGAAAAACTGCCAACCTTTGGAAGTCTGGATGGCCTTTGTTCAAAGGTTTGGCTTTTATTTTGCACCAAGATATAAATTGGCTTCAAACTGTTACATAATATCTTCGAGTGAGTAAACATCTTCTATATTTTCGAAACTAGTTTCAGATACATCTGAGCATTTTTGCTTCGTCTTATTCATATTTCAGAGTTGGAAAGTGAATCAGCCAACATTGTTCCTATTGTTGGTGGATCGCTCGGTGCTGTAGTTGTCATTATCATTGTTGCTATGGTAATTGTGGTAATGAAAAGAAGGTAAATGCAAAGCAATCTTCTTGGTTATAAAAATAATATTTTCAATAAAACTCCTGATGCCCGGTCCAGTTCAGACCATGGGATATGTCTGCATTTGAAGGACTTCCTAATAAGTGAGATACTATTTCTCTAAAGCAACTCATATTTGGAAGTTATTGAAAATATCATGTTTTAATGAATGTCATTCGTAGGGGTAGACTCTTTTTCGAGTGTCTGAAATCTGGAAAAAATACGCACTAATTTGAGTGTTTAGTTCACCATATTTTGTGATTTTCTAATATTCAAGATTTGAGACATTCGTTCGACATTTTCATGAATAGTTAAAGAAGTATGCATATTTGACGGGGAGAAGTTTCACTGTATTTTGCTATATTGTGGTACTTCATACATATTATATTTGTTTAGCAAGATCTGTTATACACGTTAACAATACTAAATGGTGTTTGAAATACGAATGGTTCTGAATAGGCTGTAAATATAAACTGCCTTAAATATTCGAAACAAAAGCACCAGGAAGATATAAGACGAATTCGTAAACCTTTTACGCATTGTAAGAAATTTAAACAATCAATTACCTCAACTGCAGGTAAATAGTTGTATTTTGTACTCTTTCTATTTGGGGGTATTTTCTTACTTAATGAATGTTAAAGTCTAGCTTGTTCATATTTGTCTAAACTTGTATAAAATGTTGTAGACCTGGGGTAAAATGATGTTATAATATATATATTAATTCTTGTTAATTAATTTCGGCATAATGATATAAAGAAACATGTACACACCACCATTGCGCATTGTGTTATCACGAATTTCTTTTTTCTATGTATTTCTTTGTTTCATTTATCTCTGCTGACTTTGCGGCAGGCTATCAATAAAGTAATCCTTGATAAACATATTTACTGTCAACTGCATTTATCAGGAATAATTTTGGCTGCTATGTATAGAAAACGATACTGTGCAACATAGTTCACGTAAATGCTGTCTAATATCTTCTTTAAGATAAACCCTGCTATAAACTGTATTTAAGCATGAATCTTATTCAACAAAATGCGGATATCAAAATACAGGTATGATACACTATGTGTTTATAGAACAATAAACCACGTTGTTTGCATTGAAATCATTTTATTTTGTGAATGGGATGTTAAATATATTTTCTTTTATAATACCCGGTTAGCTCGTGTACCATTTATGATTCAATTCGTATTGCAATGAAATTTCATGCAAACTTATCCCATCTCGCTTTGGTAGGCGACCACATGCTAAACAGTCAGATGTCTTAGAAGATGGAGAAGATCAAAATAGACTCCAACCTCCTGGTACGTATGTTAATACCTGTATCTATTGAAACATCGTTCCTTTTGAACAATTGTACGCTCGCATATCAGATATAAAGGAGCAGCAATAAATTGCTATAAAATAAATACATGATGTGTGAATAACGATTTAAAGGGACTGGTCCATAGTTTCGTCTTTGCTGAAACGCTTTTAATGTGAAAATAAATGTGAATTACATATTACGTAAGATATCCGGTATCGGATACAAAATTGAGGCAGTTGAATATTTGAAATTAGTTTCACATTACATTCATATACTTTTATATTACGGAACTGGAAATTCAAACAGTGATTTTTATGTTCTCACCTACCCCAGGGTATAAAGGGAACTGCTGGGTTAAGATACTGAACTGAAAATGAGAATCATGAAATTTTACTAACATTACAGAAGAAGAAGCAGACGCCGAGCTCGAAGATATTAGTGAATATGGCGACAGGGAATTGCTAGAAGTCGAAGAACAGTATGATGAAGCAATATATGAGAATGTGGCTGATATTTCTGCTTCAATGTTTGCTGCCTATGTCAAAATGAAAACGAATGAGAGTTACAAATCTGAATTCGCGGTAAATAATAAAATTGATACAATTCACAATTAGTGGTGACCAACTTACGTCATTGATATACGTTTAATTTTATTGTATAGTTAGTATGATGATTTAGTGTCAACCCTAGCGCCGGGGATATAAAACATGCGAGCAGGTCCTGAGCTCAAATTTCGATTCCCTTATCAAAATATTTTTGTCGAAACATTAGAGGTGTTTAATGTTTAAATACATATGAAGGTCAATTATTCTGTCAGAATAATGTATCAGTATTGTCATTATTGTCTGATCATAATTAACTATATCATCGGGGCCAGTTCTACTTTACGCTTCCATGAAGAACCGGCAACTTCTCTAAGTAAGGACGAGAATCTACTTTTTTTCTAAGTCTCATGAAAGGTTTGACCTGCAGCGACCAGGAATTGAACCATTCTTTCGGGCTGGAGACCGATAGCATTTTTTATAACCTCGAACCCTAGACAATTGTAAGTCATCTCGATCGGACGAAAAAAGGCTCATATCACGTGTCAAATATAGCAGACCGATAATTTAAGTAAACAGTTGTGTACATGTAGTAGTTTTGCTCCCATTAGTGATCTTGTTCATATATTTGACGGTTGTGTAATAATAGATGATACTTCAATGTTTTTTGTTTAAGCGATTACGGGAAAAAGATCTAAGCAATTTTTGGAATCCATCTTTAGTCTTATATCTGTTATATTAATATTATGATGGTTGGGGTCTAATTGTTTTCATGATTTAATGTTATTTTTTACAACTGCTTAAACCAACATGTAGCAATTACCAAGAGGACTAACAGAGAGTCACGAGGATTCCCAGAACAAGGAAAATGTGGGCAAGAATCGATATGTCGGTGTTTATCCATGTAAGTGTATCATAGTTATTTCAAACTAAAAGTAAAGTTGTTCACAAAATCATACATCAACCGTTGCCATGGCATTTCTCATAAAACACGAAAAATCAACAGGGAATTACACTCACGGGTCCGTCGTAAGCCTTCAAGCTTTACTGTTCACAAATCAAGTCAGGATTTCTGAATATAAGACCTGCCCGATGTTTGTCCTATATTATACTGATATTGTAGAAAGTCTAAGCTTTCAACGAGCTATGAATCATTGCTGTATCACTTTGTCTTGGGTTTGACTAAGATTTAACTGAACTGTTAGGAAATAGACAACTATTACGGACATAGACAACTGTGACTAGTGACCTTATCGCATGAATCTATAGGACTGCGGGAAACTTAAAAGTTTCAGTATAAAGGAATGTCTTGTATCAATGGAGTTGACTCAGCATTGAAAAGCCACTGACACAATTACAAGGTCATTTTATTAAACCTTAACTAATTTTACTTTATTTCATATAAGTCTATGAAATTAATAAATGTCCGTAAAATTGTTGTTCTTCTGTTCATGTTAGTGGTTTACATATTAAGCAGTGCGTTTTAATTATTTGTGTTCAATCACTCCAGGGTAAAGATTAAAAGTGTTTCGAAGTTTTACATCAACGCGTGTTACATTGACGTAAGTATAAACATTATTTGTACTTTAGTCGTAATGGAAAGCATGTACCTAGATACCTAGTACAAAAGCAATTAAGCATACCTCTCTAAGTGCCACTTATCAAAGCCACAATTAAACCACCACGTCCTCCAAAAGCCAACACTTGAACCTATACAGACGTATAATACCTGGAAAAAGTGCACCTACATACATGCAAATGCAAAACCTTCGTAAACAGATTATATCCTATACACCCATAGACAAAACACAGTAAAAATGTAAACAAACCAATCCATGTGGCCTGTACCTTTTGACTGTTGTTGTCAGTTTTGTTAATAAAATATTGATCACAGAGTAATAAGCCAGGTTTCTGAAGTGGTTAATACGATAAGTGTTATCATTCTTGGGATGAAACGAATTGTTCATGGCATAGTTAAACTTACCATTGCAGGGTTTCAGATGACCGAATGGTTACATTGCAACATTGGGTAAGTTAGGACTGTTGGACGTTTTTAAAACTATACATAAACTACTGTCATTGTATGTGGACATTAACATCTACTAAGGTTTGATTTAGTACAAAAAAGAAAATTACCTGGAACAAAAATCAAGCCAGTTTACAAATTATAATTGTTTTAAAGATTTGGATTTTTCAACTTGCCCTAAGACCAGTCTGCCATTGTAATACGTCGCTACTGACACGGTGACATATATCTGATGTGTCTAAACTGTACATTAGATCTTGTAAACCTGTTTGTATAAACCTGTTCTTTACGTAGAACTGTAACCCGGTTCAAAACCTTCCAAAAGCAATCGCTGCATACAAATAATGTATTAAAACATTCAGGGCCAACGAGAAAAGCGACGAATAAGTTCAACATATTTTGGACGATGGTTTTGCACGTGAACTCGGATGTGGTCGTCATGTTGACAAACCTTCGGGAACACAGTGTATGTATAACCCTTGGTATGAGATATAAAACAAGTAATCAACACGTCCAGCATGTGCACAGGAATGTAATGAAACACATTTATTGTAAATAAAGAAGTCACTATGACATGCCATATGTATTCAATTGTTATAATTATAAGTATTATCACAATTCCAAAACGGTACATACATTTCATTGTTACTAATAATTGGTAGATAAGATTGATTTTAATCCAGAACAAAGACATGCATCTAATCATAGCTTATATTTAAATTTATTTGTAGGGAAATAAATGCGAACAGTACTGGCCGAATCTGAACAACACTAACACACATCAAGATAATGCAGTGTTTTGTCGAAGTGTTGAAGTATTTGCAGAGTATACTTTGCGTACATTCACAATTGAAAAGGTTAGTATAGCAACTGTGTGTATCTAAACAAGTATATGCATTTACTAGGTGGTCGCTTATGTTGAGCAGATATAAGTTTAAGCCACAGTGTATTTTAAACCTTTTTGTCCGAGTGTCTGTTGACGTTCTAACTTTTCAAAACATGATATTTTAGTTATTATGCTGTTCCGTTTAATTAGTGTCGGCATGGTTATTGAGCTGAATATTTTGAAAAGCAGCAGATTGGAATCATGTTTTATAATTTGTTTATGTTGATCAAATTAAGGTGACACTAATTCAATGGATGTTATATAATTTCAAAAGAAAGCAGAGAAGCGAACCATCTACCAACTCCATTACACAGCATGGCCTGATAAGAGCATTCCAAGTGATGTAACAAGCCTTGTAGAATTCCGACAAAGGGTTCGAAGTATCCCTCGGACGCACAAAGGTCCAGTTATCGTCCACTGCAGGTATAGTATTAGGTTTGCTTATTAGTGACAAGGTTGTGAACATGTACCACACCTTTTAGTTTCCATGGGTTTGAAGCCATTGTTCAAGTATATTTCAGTTATTACCATTTAAACCTGACTGTCTTTAACCAGTACTAATTACCTTTCCACACGAAACCGGCAACTTCTATACAATCAGAGGAAAATTGACTTTTGTCAAATGTTCACCATAGAAGGGTATGACCTGCCGCAACCGGGATAAAAACTAGGACCACCGGGTTACAAGTCCAAAGCATTTGTCACCAGACCACGGACATAATGCACCGCACTAATGCATTGTAACCATTCGATCTGCTGAAACCCTGCTTTAGATGTGAATTGTATAAAATATAAAATTTACAAAAATACAAATGTATTGATGTAATGTGCATTACATTACCTTTTCTACCTGATGACAAATAAACACACATGAAGAATGACTAAATCATGAAGACATATTTTTCATTCTCGCTTCAGACACAGGATCCTTGGTGCTTGTAATATACATTAACAAAGTTAGACGGCTTTAGTATTGCTTTTGACTGAACGAGTAGTTTTTTGTTGACCGCCCATTTACTGAAATTAATGTGACTTGTCTAATTCACAGCGCTGGTATCGGGCGCATTGGAACCTTTATTGCGCTAGACAGGCTGACGGAAGCTGGTGAGGCAGGGGAGACAATCAATGTATACGAATGTGTCAATAAAATGAGAAAGCAACGTGTAAACATGGTTCAGACACTGGTAAGAAAACGTTTAAAATATGATCAAATAATGTTGAGGATGTTTTATTTTACTTAAATTATATGGTAGTTTCTAAACATCTTCATCATTGAGGGGTGATCGATGGTCGGATCGAATGGCAACGCACTGGACTACTAAACGAAGGATTGTGGTTTCGATTCTCGGCTCCACCTTTCGAATTCATCTGGGACGCTGCTTCAGTGTCCCCATCAGAATTTACACAGGCACGATAAAAAACTGGAAAAGATATTCGAAAAAAAGTTGGGATATAAATGCTCGATCCTACTGTATATCTCCAATTAAAAGCACATTATTTTATGATAATGAAGCATGTTCAAAACCTATGTTTTGTCAGAGTGCTACATTATTTCTATTGTTCATTATTTCTTACTTTATGATTTGTTATCAGCCACAAATAAGTTAAAAACGATAAGTTGAAAATATATAGGAGATGTATATATCTTTGTTTATTTTAGGAGCAATTCAAATTCATACACAAGGCTCACACACGTGAGAAGGAATTCAACGCCAACTTCGAGGTAAGCCAGATCCTTCTCTTTTTGTAATTTACAAATGACCAATATTGTAGTAGACAACTTAAGAGGGAACAAAATATAAATGCGTAAAAAGGAGTAGAGACATACAAATATGATTTTAGAACAAATGTATTCAAATGTAATACAGTGTGCTTAAGGTGAGAGTCAGCTGAATTTCTTAATACATTTGAATTGTTCTGTGTATTGAATGTATATTGCAGTTACTTAATACGGTTATTTATGATGAATCCCCTGAAGAGATTCAAGCCAGGGAGGCAAATGGTAGCCATAGCGACAAGAACAGAACAGGAAGTGACATACCAGGTATGAAAAATGTTGTGTTATTCTTCACTTTTGTCACAATTACATCAGTTATACTGTGTTACTCATAGCCAGTACATTCTTATCATCTATGAAAACCGAAGCAATTTCGCCTACAAAGGGGGCAATTCAAATATCGCATGGGCTTGTATTACATAAGAAAATTATTTGCCCTCCAATTATTAAATTGGGTAAAAGATACATACAGGTAAAGAGAATCCATGCTTTTGGTGTAAATATCACTAATAAAGACCGCAACTATGGCAAGGTATGCTTCTGTACACATGCATCAGAGTGATAAGGGGTTTTATCAATGACAACCAATGTTTAAGTGTCTATAAATGATTATCCATTACAAATAGCTATTTCACTTACTAAAGAATACTTATTGCATAGTATTGTCTAATAATCTATTAATATATTTCATTTCAGGTGACAAACATCATCCAATGTTGTACATAGGTCGGACAATCGAGTCCATTGATTACATCAACGCAGTGTATGTAAATGTAAGTGCATGTTTAAAGCATTCGATAAACAAAGTGAAATATGATTGTAAGACTCATTCGATTCTATATAATAGTTTCCGTCAATGAAGAATAAGGAATTAGTTCATGAACTCGGTATAGTTACTTATTTCTGTAATATAACTTTAACTCCCCATTTTTACATTGCTGCAGACCGTTCCAATGAGGAACCCCAGGGTCGGACTTGATTTGCCACTCTGTTTGTCCGGAAGAGCAACTTATAAATCAAGCTGCGCAGAACAGCTGTTCCGGCGCTGTTCGGTTCACCCCTTCTCAAAAGGTGGGGTGATTGGAATTGATCACGTGACAATTCAATCAACATGGCGGCGGACAGGCGCACAATGTTCATGTGCGAGGAGTGTGGCAAATGGTTTATAAACATGGAAATCTTCATGAGGCATCCATGCTGTAAAAAAAAACACTTTTAACGGTATGTTATATCTAAACGAAGCAATAAACCTATCATTTAATGACTAATTCCGTGATTGAGACAAAAACAGCCAGATTCGTACCCAATAATCCTCGCCTTCAGAAATTTACCGGAACGAAGCACATATTTGTTGGACAAAGTGTCATTAATCTTGATGTTGAACTGTTGAGCTTTTTTATACCCTTAGAGTGCGGCATATACATGTTGCACAGTTCATCTGTCCGCCCAGCTCAATCTTGTCCATGCTTCCGTCTCTTAAACTTGTGCTGCTTCAGTTTTAACGAAATTTCACGAGAGTGATCAGTATGAAGTCTAGTTGACTTGTGCATATCACCATTATGTTCCGATTGGATAATTTGTAACGGAATTATGGTCCTTTGTTGGATATTTTTTAATCGAATTTGTCTGTATCATTCCTCTTTAACTATTAATTGTTTTTTATTGAAACTTTGTGGGATTTTGAAACATTTGTGGCAATAAAATTGTGTTACTGTATATATAGTTTATTTAGAAACTTGACATGTTTTAAAAGGCTTAATATACTTAAGACCAGTCTATATGATTATATAATAATATAAACTTTTTTGTATTTGTATCTAATGAAGTAATGTTGTTGTAAAATCTTAGTATATAGACCTTTATTTCATGATTGTGAATACTTAAAGTTTATTTAAAAAAAAAAACATTAAGTGTTTAAGCAAGCTCAGCAACAATTGTGTTGGTGAAAATTTGTTACTTCTTTGCATAGACTTATATACATACTTGTGTATATAAGTCCTTGTTCTTTGCTGCTTTTGTGTTAAAGGAATTTGAAGACAATTTGATTACAGTTTCCTTTTAAAATGTATTAAATTACTCCTTGTCAATACTTGTTTAACATTTGAGGGAAATATGTAATGTATTGTTAAAAATTAAGCAATTCAGTTGTATAGGTAAATTAGCAAAATATAGCTACATTTAGCACTTCCCCCAACCTGCCTAAAAGGTCCTATATCCATAAGAAGTATTAAGTAATTGTTTTGTTTAAACATTTCAGATGCACAAAGCAGTCCAAGAACATTGGCAAACTCCAGTCCAGTAACACAGACAATCACCAGTGAGAGAAATGGTAAAACTAAATTTTATAAACAGAGCAATACTAGTACAAGTGGTGCAGTACTGCTTAAGAAAGTATTAACTTGCAGTGTTAAGTTTGTTCAGAGGCATATTAAAAATATTCAAGCGCTACAAAATCAGTTGTCCAATACCACCAATTTATTTTCCTTTTTTTTGGTTTTGAGCAAGCAATTCTTACCAGATGGGTGTGTGAAGATGTATATTGATGTAAGATAATAGGTTTTCTCGAAATAATTTCTCATATAAGAAGTAGAAATTGCACAGCGTTGCTCATTTGAATATTTGTTTTAATATTATTATGTCTCTGTTTTGTTCCAGTATTGGGAAGCCATCACTCATACATTAACATGTTTTTTAACTAGGTTCAGGAAATGGATTGGCATCCATTCAAAATTCTACACACATACATAATTATATATATAATAATAATATAGATAAAATATAGGAATAAATCTTGACAAAATAACATCATTTTTACATTAAGCATACTTAAAAGCACTTCTAGACATGTAGTGTTAATACTAGAATTTTATGTTATTATTGCAAAATTAATTTGTATTTCAGACCACCCAGTTGATGAATACGAATATGCAGGAATAAATCTGAACGAAGAGATTAATGAACAGGTTAAAGTGCAAGAACAACAAGAACAATCATTAGTGTGGTCTAGGCAGGCAACACTGCTGTTGATCAGCGAATACAAAGACAGACAGGAAAGGATTGATGCTGGGAAACTAAGGAAGAACAAAGCTTTTGATGAAATAAGCAAAGAATTGAACAAAGCAGGTTATGGTTTCAATCATGAGCAGTGTAATGGACGTATGAAAACTATCACACGTGCCTATAAACAGGTTAAAGATCATAATGCAAAGAGTGGTAATGATAGAAAGACCTATAAGTTTGAAATAGAACTGAATGAATTGTTCTCTACAAGACCAAATATTCAGCCGAAATTTGTTCTCAGCACTAACCAGGAAGAAGCAGATCATTCAAAAGATGAGAAGAAGGTAGAACAAGGAAAAAGGAAAAACAATGATACTGATTCAGAAGGTAATAACAGTGGTGGCAAAGTACGGAAAACACAGGCATCAGCTGTTATTTCTTACCTAGAGACAGTTACACAAAACGTAAATGAAAGATATGAGAAAGAACAGGCTAAAAAAGATGAACGCCACAAGGAAAGAATGGGCCTCTTCAGAGATCTGGTTGATGCTTTAAAGGAGAAAAAGTGAACCAGACTTATTTAAAGTTAAGGACACTATGTAATGCAAAATAGGTTATTTACATACTGTATTTATCTTCTCTGCAAGTGTGTTTGCCAATCAGAAATCCTGTTTTGATTTTAAGTCAAAGAAGTCCCATGTTAATTCAATAGTTCACAATTAAAGCCCCTGATAATATCAATCTTGATGATATTTTTATGTTAGGTTGACATGTTCTTACAGAATTGCAAAGACCAACGTCTGGCATCAAAGGTCAAGGTTTGTTTAAGGAATTAGGTCAAAGTTTAATAGGCTTATATTTCTATGTGTCTTTATGTGAATCCTACTTGAAAATATGTGACCTACTTTTAAAGTTGCGAACCATTCATGATCAGTTCAGGAGTGGGATCATTATGCACATTAGTTTCTGAACATCCAGTATATAGGTATCAGGTGGGCATCTTTTGGTCTTTTTAGTGGCCCTCTTGTTTCTTTCAGGATGTTGCAGAATTTGCATGGAGAAGGAGATATGCACGGTTTTCCTAGATTGTGGTCATATGATCTGCTGTATGGACTGTAGTAAAATTTTGAGGAGGTGTCCCATTTGTAGGGACAAGATAAAGAAATGGATTCGTGTTTTTAAAAGCTAAGTTATTCAGCTATTAAATACAGAGTAAGGAGACTCAGTAGAATGTTTTATTTCTGGTTTTGTTTTGCTGTTTAGTGTTATTTTTGTGATATCACCAATTCAGATAGGTGATATTATATGTTATGATAAGGTGGCATCACCCATTCGCTTGGGTGATATCACCTATTTATGCTGAATACGTTTTGGCTATTTAAATTGGTGACTTTTACAGCATAAACAAGTTATATCACATATTTGAAAGGGTGATATCACTTATTCAAATAGGTGATACCAAAATCTTGCATTTAGTAAAATGGCTCCCAATAGTTTTACATTTAAGTGTCTCTTAAATTCTTTTACATAATCATTTTGCATTTTTTTTGGATAAAATATGACTGATTAGCTGCAAGGTGAGAAAACCATCATTTACCTTTGTTAGTACTGGAGGGTTGATTGAAATCAGTCTGCTCATCATACACTCTCATTGGTAAACATACAGTTGTGTCCTTACATCTGTGACAGTTGTTATCAAACAGTATGGATGTTTTTGATCAGACATTCTTGACTTGATATAATGCACATATATAATGTGTTAATGTTAGTTTTTTTTCAAGCTCCTTACTGTTACATTGTCAGCAAACAGATAATATTCATTTGAATATGATGATTGGTGTTTTAGCCTGTGTGCCATAAGTCTGGTGTAAGGTGAATTGTAAGGTTGGCTACTTATGCTAGAGCATACATATACTTAGTTTGTTACATATTAATATGTGTTGTATTTTTGTATGGTTTTTATTTCAATTAGCTGGAAAAAAGCAGCAAACATTTTGTTCAAGACAGAGCGCCCAGTTACCTCGAAGTTTCAGATGTTTATTTTCTTTTTTTGTATATCTGGAAACAGTTAAGAACATTGTACGTGTATATGTATTACATAATATGTCATTTTGAAATAATATTTTAGCCCATAAAGCTTTACGTTTTTAAAAAAAATGGGGTCAGATGTCCGTTTATCTGAATTGTTTCTCAGGGAAGAAAATTTGTTCTGTATTTTATATTCTGAACCTTATTCTGAGTTGTTGTAAAGATGTTTTGAAGAAGTAATACACATACTGGTACATTAACGTTAATATGAATCCATGTCAAAGTGCAACATTATGTCAAATGGCTTAACTAACATGACTTGTCAGCAATATACTAAGACATGTTCCTTTTGTAGCTCTTCTGGTTCAGAATATTCATTGCCAATAAAATGTTTTATTTTTCATATCAAGTGAAATGAAGCTAAGAAGGAAAGCATGTTGACACACTTGTTCAGAATGTTTCTCTAATTGAGATCTAGGTCGGGTTCGAATTTGGGTCATTTTGGATTAGTAACTAGGCCACCAGGGCATATCATAAAAACATAACGTTTATAGAGGTCACAACTTTAACTTGATCTTGTTGAAACTGTGTCAGAATGTTTCATGTGTTTGTTCCTTTATAGTCTAGGTGAGTTTCAAAACTGGGTCACCTGTGGTCAAAAATTAGGTCCACAGGACAGACAAACCTTTTTAAACTGTTAAGTCATAGTACACTGACTCATGTGTGCCTCATTGTTTATGTTTAAAGTTTGGCCTTTCTTACTCTTAGTGCAAAGATGGGCCATTGTGGCCTTATTGTATAAAGATAAAAATAAAACATCCTCTGTTTCAGTGATATTTATTAGAAAAATAAACTGTTATTTTTTATTATTTTTTATTTTTGTTAGAAAAATAAACTGTTATTATTTTTATGTTTATTAGAAAAATAAACTGTTATTTTACATAACTTGTGTTTATTTGTTTGATTACTTAATAAACTGGTTTTCTTTTGGAACATGTCATTAAGTTTTATTGTCAAGTTCATGAGAATCTAACATACTTCCGTTTTGGACTGTACTTAATTTGAATTTGCTCAGGGTAATAGCCTAGCTATAGCATTTCTTTTGGCAATGCCCTGGACATCGTTAACAACTACAGCACACGCAGGGGGATTACCATCATTATCAATGTCATCAAAGTACTCTCCAAGCTCATCTTCTTGTAAAATACAAATATTGTGAAATACACAGCAAGTAATACATATTTGCACTACCGTAACTATACTTTGAACATCAAGGTTTTGAAGTTTACGAAACCTTCCCTTTAACAAAGAGAAAGCTCTTTCTATGACTTGTCTAGTAGACGACAAGCAGTAGTTGTAATGGCGTTGCTGTGGTGTCAGGTGTCCATTGTCTCGAAATGGGGTTAGCAGCCATCTTGTTAGAGGAAAGCCTCCATCTCCAATTAAATGCTTTTCTCCACACCAGTTCAGTCCATTTTCCCATAAGTCAGAATTCCTCAAAACTCTGGAGTCATGGCAACTACCTGGCCAACCAGAAAAACAATGAGTGAAACGCAAATCTTCACGACAAACTGCTTGTAAAATAATCGAATGATACCCTTTACGGTTAACATATGTCTGTGGATGTTCATGTGGAGGCCGTATTTGTATATGTGTACTGTCTAGAGCTCCTACTACATCAGGAAAGCCTCTTTTATCCCTAAACGCCCTGATGACTGCATCTTTATTTTGATCCTTTGGCCATACAATGTACCTCTTTACAAAATGAGTAAGTACAACTTTACAAATTCGTGAGCGTATACGTATGACTGTAAATTCTGTTACATCAAATCGGTCGGCTGTCCGGCATAATGGTTCTAGACCGCCAACATGCCATAAAAAATCAGCAATTGTTTGTCAAGAGGTACAGCCAAACGGCCACTAGGTGTAGTTGTAAATTATCAAATGTTCCCAACTGCTCACAGATCACCTCAAAGCTAGCCCTTGAAACTCGAAAGAAACGACGAAAATCGTCCTAAGTGTACATTGGAATGACACCTTCAACGTAACGGTCGACCTTCTGTTTATTTTCTCTTTCCCTGAAAAAGAAATTTACTAAATATGGACACTACTTAGGTGGCATTTGTGATGGTAAGCATTAATGTTTCAGACCTTAGAAGTAAGGAATTTTTCATATAAAATATTTAAAAGTATTAGTTTTGTTCATAATAACAAGTGCTCATAGTGGTAGATTACTAATCCCAATTTGTATTGGAAGAAATTGTGGTTATCCTAATCTTTATCGCTTGTATCAGTATCGTTTAATTACAGAAAAGCAATCCATTAGAATTCATGGCAATGTCCGTTCATAGCATGTTAACTTACAAAGCAAGCACCAACGGCACTCCAAACACTAGCTGAAATTCAGTTTCCTCTTCAGAACTAGATGAAGTTTCATCTAGCAGCAGCGCTGCGGCCACAATAGCCTTTTCAGCCATTTTGTTTTTCTTCTGTCTCTGCCAGCACGCTTGATTTAAAGCTACTGTTCGGAGTAATCAGAAACCTCCGAACACTGTAAATCAAGTCCGACCCAGGAGATTGCATTTTGTCAACCATTTTTATGCCCCCGTATCGATAGATTGGTGCATACTGGTTTTTGGCATCTCTATCTGTCTGTACCAACTATAAAATCATCATGCTTCCGCCTACATTCATGAAAACTGCATCTGTTGGTTCATCATGACAACCTCTGCAGGATTTTCAGTGCAGGGCAAATGTCATGGTAACCATTAGGGGTATTGTGCTTTAAAAAATGATCATGTTTTCTATTCGTTTCTGTGTTTTGGATTGGTAAGTTTGTAAGAAAGTTCGGATTCTGGTAATGGCGGGATTTTTTATTCCTATGGATACATCCCTGTTTTATCTATATTCATCATAAATGTGACGAACATTTAAATAATGTTTGGTCTATGTATAAATGCTAATTATCTTCAAACGCACAATTCTTTCATGAACAATTTGTCGTCAAGAAGCAACATTACGAAGAAGAAATGCCTTTGTGATCTTTTCGATTCTATCAGATTCATCACACAATCAGTAAAACGGTTCAGTAAAATTTCCAGGGATTCAGAAAAAAGAACCAGTACATTATTGCCCAGTCCCCACTTCCAGAGACAGTGTTTGACTTCATATGTTTGATTTACCAAGAGTACTGTTACTGCGTTGTGTCTATGGAAGATCCTGATTTAATAGGAAAGGTATAACATTTTGCTTGTCAATTATAAATGGTTACCAAAACAATGTATTGTTTCTGTGTTTGGACTTGCAATTTTGGACTCACATAACAACCTCTTTTTCAACAATAAAGCAATATTAAAATAATGACAACGCGACAACTACATGATCTCAAAACACCACTGAAACATGATTAACATTTAAAATAACATAAGTTACTTAACGTGATAAAATGAAGACACTTTGTTGTTATACAGTACGTCATGGAATAAGAATTCGTACTCAAATTATCGTGTTTTTTTTGTGTTTAACAATATACATGTAATACAATTACTGTGAATTCCTACGAAGCAAATTATTTACTTCAATCTTTATTTCACTAAAACCATGGCATTAAAATATATAAAAGAGCTCGGTCGGAGAATAACAATATTGTACTTTATCTAATACTGCACTAAATCTGTATTTACTTTAACTTTGCTTAAAATGTCATCTCATATGTTATTCACTTGTAAATAAAACAAAGTCGTTTCAGAAATGTAGTTAAATGACAGGGCATCGCTGATATATTTAATATGTAAACCATTATCATTAAAAACTTACCATTACTCCTTGGTATTCTCTGATAGACCTAAGGTATTTGGTGCGAAATATTCATTCAAATGGTTAATTAGATAAAAAAATACGAGCTTCGCCCTGGTGTAAGTTTATGTATGGTAAAGGTATAATATGGTATAGTGCTATGATTTACTATATATGGACTGATAGTGTCTTTAGGAAATTGCGAAGTATACTGGAGATGCCCATCATTCATTCACTTGTGGGAGCTTCACCGTGAAGAACTCAAGATGTGATTCCACACGGCAATATGTACTGCAAAAATTGATCATCAAAAATAAGGACAAGGTTAATATCATTTAATTTACCTCGTGCATAATACTTGCTGTTGATTGGTTGAGTCGGGTCTCGTACTGACCTATTTTTCCATATAAGGTCAGTAGCAATTCATATGTAGTCAGTAATCATGATTTAAAATAAATTGAATTATGGTAGTTGGTTAGATAAATTCATTACACGGCTTCTTACCGACCCAATATCGTATCATACAGGAATAGCCAATTGTTGTTCGGATCGAGCTATCGCCATATCGGTGTTGAAGCCATGTAATGATGTTATCTGCTTTGTTACTAAACCCTTTTAGATAAAAATACGAATGTAATTAAGGATTTGTGCAATCAGCTAGCATTTCTTCCTTTTCTTTCCTGTACGATGATGCCCAAGAGAGGGATAGTGTACAGTAACGGTAGAAGAAAAAAAAGCCCATATGAGTTATAGACAGTGTTTGTCAAGTTGGAATTAGATTATATGAGATCGATGTTCGCCAACTTTTCCATTGACGGATAACTAAGCACTAGCAATAAGGGTCATTCGGTGAATGTAGACCTAGACGTATACATGGATAGAACCACAACTTTTCCTGCGCGATCTTAACATCTTCTCTCTTGTGAAAATCATCTGATCCCGCTTGGGATTCTAACTCATAGCAATGAGGGGCTTGTAGTATTACAAGTATGGGACCATAACCACTAGACCACATAATTCACTGTATCCATAACACCGATATATTGGTTAGCGAGTTCAGGGAAAACAGTTTACTATAACCGTTTTTTCCGTGATAATTTGATAATTTAAAACCAAAAGTGATAAAATCCAGTTATTTAACAGTAATTGCACCTCATTAACAATTTGTCAATGGAATTTACTGCCACATAGTACTAATACTCTTTTTGTATCTGCTTTATCTGAATATTTAAGTTTACCTTTCAATATATGAAGGGAGCTAAATGGTGGTATGTAATTAAGTGAGCGGGCGGGTGGAATCATGTTATTTTCTTTCAGAAATGGCGCCAAACGGAGTTGTCTATTTTGTGTTATTAGCATTTTATTGGAGAGAATAGATGCAGAGGGTCAGGCTAGCGTGCCGAACACCATAAGACTCACCGGACAAAAGCTATCCCGAACAAGGTAGGTAAATCCTGAAATTCTTATTATTATAGTATTGGCACCTGGAACATACATTGGACATCTGTACATAGAACATATCGTAAAAAAACAAGAAGCTAAAGAGCTACGGCAAAAAAAACATAGAGTCATGAATCCAAAATTTAGTAAACGATGACAAACAGAAGAAAGACATTGTGAAAAGGTGAACATTCGCATAAAGAACTACAATGTTTTTTTTTTCAATTGGTATCTAAAAAGGAGGAGCAGGTTTCGCCGTATCTCGAAGGTAGTTGCCATGTACATTTAGGTCTGTTAGGTCACATGGTTTATAACATTACAACCAACACACGCACCAATCCTTTTATCATTACATTATAAACATTTTTTTTTATTTTGTATGAATCACAACATTTGCAATAATTATATAAATATAAGTTTATTCTATTTCAGAAACAGTTTCAATTCTGCTTTTGTTGCATTAAAAGCCACATAGAATCCAACGACACTTTTGCAAATTTTGCCCAACAGCATAATTGTCATTGTCCTGGTTCTGTAAGCTCATAGTAGAAACGTTATGGACACGTGTTATTGACAGAGCCGACAATGTCATTATTTTAATTTTACTTAACGTGCTGTATGCCAAAGTCACGTCAAGCTCGTTTATTATTTCATGTTATACAATCAAATCTGTGTTTACGACCACTTCCAAATAAAGGCCATCCTTTGAGTAAAGATGATATGATGTTGGGTCTTCTTCCATCCCAGTTCGCCGCTACGTTTTAAGCATGTTTCTTTTCACGAAAGGTTAAAGGTTGAGTTGTTTAATTTACATCAACTACCATAGAAAATGATTGTGTTATTAAATTGTGTTTGTACGTTTTCAACTTAACGCGAGAAACCTTTAAAAGTTGTTTCGAGAGGTCAACGGGACTAGGGCATTACACAACATTACACAACCTTTTATATCTTCATATTCAGCATGATATGGAGGTCACCTTCTGAATAAAAAAATGATTACGTAATATAATTACGAAATAAGTATGCATACTCCTTCATAATCTCATTTTTAATTTGTGTTTTATTCACAGAAGTATATTTGCACTGATGAAACTTTTAGATTTGGCATAACATGTGTGTACATGTTATTAGCCTTTAATAGGTTTTTGTATTGATTGAAATTCAAATATACCTTCAATGTGTCATTTATATTTTAGCGCAGCCCTTCTTATTGTTTTGTATTGTATCAACGCGTGTTACAATTAGTTTTGAATAATGTTCATGTTTTTTAAACATATGTAACCAAAGCACTGGGAGTACTGTCAAAATCGAAGTTAAAACGTGTAAGATGTAGAATCGATACTACCAATAATCTCAACAAACTCTAGGCCATAATGTTATAAATAAAAACATATATTAACTAGTCTGGACTAATATATATATAGTTACCCACAAGGAAGAGCAGTTTTTGGCTCAAGGTAATGAAGACATTTAGTAGAGGTGCACTTGTTATGCTTCTAATTCTGTTAAAGCTAATAGTAGACTCATACACCACTCCATGTCCGCTACTAAACACATTTGACTCTTAAACTTCCTTATTATATGTAATAATAATAGTGCTCCTTCTTCATTATGGTTTTGTTTCAGTGTCTACAGTGCTAGGGGTCCGGTGTTATTATTAAAACGTCTTGAATTCAGTCAAACGGGTTGTTAATCATTCTGTTACTGTAATAATTCATTTATGCTATACTTTCTTTTAAATAGAAATGTATTATGCAAATCAATTTCACAAATAAAAAGTTCATTTCGTGAGATCGAGTCCATTTCGTACTTTATATCTATCCAATAGGTGAGGTTGCAGTTTATGGCGTAATCTCACTCTACTGATGTCCTCGCTCTGCTGGTGTCTTTTAGTGATTACAATGCGTAGTAATATTGCACTATATTTAATGACTGAAACATTTGTATGGATCACCCTTATGAATGAAACTTTTGTGCGGATGGATGCTGAAATATTATTTAACTAGTTAGTTTACAGTTTGACTTGCCAAAACGATGTAATTATTCCACATGCTTTCAAAATCATTAGAATTATGCAATGTTTCCAACTTGTATCAAAACTCCGAATGGTAGACTTACACAACCGGTGGTACTATTTTCAACGCGAATGTATTGATAAGAGGCGTCAGGTGATTGTAAATAGAAAACTGGGTGTATCACTATATAGAATATGTCGCTTCTATAAATGTTACGCATTATCTTGTGCATGCTCTTATGTGACACTGTGCGAACTTAGCAACAGATTTCCAATAGCAACCTAGAGAATTACACGACTGTTTCATGTGATCTTCGTCATTTAGATATTAAATGACAAATACAATAATACTCATGTGTTTGTTATTACTTGTATCTCCAAACAGAGCTCATAAAGTGTTGACCACCTTACATAAAAAGTATTCCATAAAAGAGGAACAGACGGGAACTAAATAAAATCCAATATGCATACAACACGGGATGGGGAATTGAAATTACTTAAAATTTAATTACATACATATTTTGTAATTGTCCCCAGATGAAAATACCTGAGTTTCAGGGCTATTGATTTTTATTGTTTTATCGACGGACAATAAAGACTTACGGCATTGATTTTGTGTAGGCATACCGACATATTTTCTTAGAAATAGATTGGGCGGATAATGTAAAATCCTGAGTCAATCATTTCTCTGATGATGAATCAAAAGTCATTAACCTCGTTTATACCCCTGTCGTTTAGCTCCAGACCGTTCTAAGGCAGAATCTTATAGAAGACAAAGTGTTGTCACCATTTTTGTATTGTCTGTTATGTTAGTTGGGTTTTGGTTTGCGGGATAATTTAAGCATATGTATTGTCTTAAATGACTTACGGGAATAATACAACAATGCGAATTTAACCGAAGTTATACATTAAGGATTTCGATCTCTAATGCATAACCTCCAATTTGAAGAGTACTCAAGTTAATGAATTTTACCGACATATTGACATATTCCTGAGGGTTATGAGTTCAAACCCTACTGGGACCATACATTTTTTTTTTTTTTTTTAGTTTTTAGGTAATGTTTCGTACTTAGAACATGAATTAATACAGTGTTATGTAGGCAAATATTCCTTTCAAAATTTTTGGTTAGGTTTATGGGAATTTATACATGGTTAATTAACGAAAATCAAGTAACTGTGGATTTCTGACACACATCTTTTAAATCCGGACGGTAAAACTTTTTTTAATTTGTGTGTAGCCATTACACACACATAGAAGTTAATTTTGAGAAACTTTCACGAGTTGCCATTCTTTAGTTTTTATCTGAATGATATTTATCAATTTGTTACTTTTTGGTAAATCGGCGAAAATCTTGACTAAATATAAAAGGGGTGGGGTTACATTTTTCATTTTTTCTGCAACATTGTAGTTCCAAACATCATATAAATAAGTTGGGTGACTAAACAGTGGTTACCCTTAGACTTATACACATTCTTGCATTTATTGTATCGTCTGTTAGTGAGGTAGGTCAATTTTCATAAAGGTGTCTTCATTTGATTTTAAGGTTCTATTTTACGTAACTCTCTTAACTAACGATAGAAGTTTTTAAACATTCACCTGTAAATGTCTTCATGGATATACAAAAGAATGACAATATTTAAAATACAATCCTTATTACTTCGTATTAGACTTCTGATACCTTAAGCATGAGTCACAATATTTGGCTTGAATTACAAGCATGTACATTATATACTTATATAGACTAATAGCGGCATCCATTTCACAGGTTCACTCGATCTATGTATAAGTCTGTATTCATGACAAGTATGATTTTATTTGTCCACTATCAGAGTTTTCACAAAAGCCATCATTAATATAAGATGACTATTCAACGATAATTCATACAATAAGTGTAATAATTCCGCTAATCATGAATCTTATGTAAAATCTACATACCAGTGTATTGATAATAGTATAACACTAAGATTAATAATGATAATGTCAATTGACAAATAAATGTTTATAATAGATGTAATTAAGCGACAACACTGATCTAGCCAGTATAATATCACGTCAAATACATACCTTACGTACGGTATCAATATTGTTAAAACGCCAAGTACGGAATTGCGGGATTTTAACACATCTTACATACGGGAGATAATTTCTACTCTATGCTATTATTATCACATTATTAACACAATGTTTACATCGGCCATTTCACAGTGATTATACTCAAATTGCTAATAGGAAAGCGGTATGTTTATTAATTCATATTATTAGTTTTGAATGCATATTTTACAACTGAAGTGATTCAGTTTAATAAGGATTTATCAATTAGAGAGCTTCTCTAGTTTGAGGTATTTTAATTAATGACTTCCAACACATAAAAACAGTCTCATTGAGATTGAAAACGAAAAAGTACCTTGTCTGAGTTAAACCTATGCTTTTTCTATCCAAAATGTATTTATATGCAGTGTTTAGTCATTATTGAAGAAAATATAATGAATTGCTAAATAGTAATGAAACGAATGTACTCTTTCAAGTCAGACCATGTTTACACTCCGCGGTCAAATTTATTTCGCCATATATGGTATGCGTGTCTACGTGACCATTTATTTAGTTTGTATCATATTCAAAAAGCATATCAGTCAACGTTTCTCATATTTTAAATCGATTTCAAAATCTCACAAAATATCTTTTCATACACTGATTATTTTAACCACGTAAAATGCATTTAAACGTTTTAAACCGTGTTATGTACATTGTATATTCAACAAAATTAAATCGAGCAGGTATTTTTCATTGGCAGATAGTCAAATTTGTGAACTTACACGGTAGTAGGAAATCAATAAGGCCGATATGAATAACATTCTATCAGAGCTTTATCCCCTCTTTTCTTTCAATAAACTTGAGCTAAAAATAGTTGCTGTTTATATCTGATATGGTGATTGGTTTTGAGGAAGTTTATTTACATGAGTGTAATTTTGTGATTCCGTTAATTAATTTCAATGTCAGAATTTGAAGTATATTCTATAAAATTGTCGTAGGTGTAAATTACAATACTCATCAAATTGAAACCCCCTTAAAACACAAATATGGTTTCAAAATAAACAACATACGCGTTTATTCTTGAAATTAGTACCCTGTGCTTCAATTCGAATTGGAAAAATGCAAATACTTTAATCCGTGTCTGAATTAATACATGTCTTCCGAACAAGCACACAATATGTTCGATAGTGAAAACGTTTAGCATTAAACTTGCAAGAAACAGTCGTTGATATAGTGTAATCATTACACACGGACAATGAAAGTTAGAAATACAAGTATTGTACCATTTATTTTTAGGAATATAACTATTCAAACAGATATAATTCATCAATGCGACTAAATGGCAATCATGAATGTTCAAACAACAGAACAATTTGTTCTATTGCAAAACAAACATCAAATTTTGATACTGACTGTAAAATTGATATTTTTAGAATATTGGCAGAGTCGGGGATCACCAATTTTGAAGTCGATTTCATCAAATCGGTGTAGCATCTTTATCGCTAGAATAAGTGCAGCTCCAATTTAACCATACCTGTGTTAAATCATTTTCACTATAATCAGTGTAGCATCATTTTCACTATAATCAGTATAGAAACATTTTCACTATAATCAGTGTTGCATCATTTTCACTATAATCAGTATAGAAACATTTTCACTATAATCAGTGTTGCATCATTTTCACTATAATCAGTATAGAAACATTTTCACTATAATCAGTGTTGCATCATTTTCACTATAATCAGTATAGAAACAATTTCACTATAATCAGTGTAGCATCATGTTCACTATAATCAGTGTAGCATCAGTTTCACTATAATCAGTATAGAAACAATTTCACTATAATTAGTACTAGTGTGGCATCATTTTCACTATAATCAATGCAGCATCATTTCACTATAATTAGTGTGGCATCATTATCACTATAATCAATGTAGCATCATTTTCACTATAATTAGTGTGGCATTATTTTCACTATAATCAATGTAGCATCATTTTCACTATAATCAATGTAGCACCAATGTCACTATAATCAGTGTAGCATCATTTTCACTATAATCAGTGTAGCATCATTTTCACAAAATTCAGTGTAGCATCATTTTCACTATAATCAGTGTATAATCAATTTCACTATAATCATTGTAGCATCAATTACACTGTATCAGTGTAACTCCAACTGTACCAAATCTTTGTAGCATAATGATTTTTAAATCTATTTAACTCTGACTTCGCAGTCATGTTCCTCTAGATCAAAGTAATTGCATTTTTGTTTCTTTTAAATCATTGTACATTTCCTGTAGTCTCATTTTCTCTAAATGTTGGAGTAGGGCTACAGGCGTGTTGGACAGGTTATTCACTAGTGAGAAGTAATCATTAATACTGACAGACGTGACAGGGTTATAATTAACCAATCGGAGACTTAAACCACCTGAACGGTTCTGTATTCTATATAAATGTGTTTTGCCGATTGAAAAATTAAGGATTGGTCCTATGCCTTTTTTATAATCAGTGCGTAGTTCCTTAAAAATGTTACCGATACAATTAACATACGAAATGAATGATTTCGTATTTTTGGCAAATTATAACATAATTATTTTGACATTGTTTGCTTTTGCCAAATATTATTCTTTATTGCCTTTATCAAATGAATCTAAAAACTGTGTTCTCAGTTATGGTTGAAGCAGTATTACATCTCGATAGAGGTTTTCATGTTTCGTTTGGTACAGAAAAACGTTTTAAAAAATTCGTGTATTACGCATTAATAATTCGTCGGTTTATCTATTTCAACATTATGTCAGTTATATCGTGGCGGCCAGTTATCCTAACCAGCTTCCATGGACATTATCAAGAATTTAACCAGTTCTAAACCCATTCTACCCGGAAGCTGTTGCCAGGTTCCCCTACATAGGTGGATGAAAATCTAATATACAATGTAACATCTTCAATCAAATTTGTCACGGCAATGTTACCCTCGTCCGGGGTTCGAACTCACAACCTCTTGATCTGTAGATCAACGCTTTAACCACTGAGCCGGGCAAACAACATGCGCAGATAATACTTACGTTGTTTAAATAATTTGTAAACCACGAGTACACAAATACGTAGATTGTCATTGTTGCTGAATCTATTTTGAGCATGTATATAGCTATTTGTTTGTGTTTTGTGTGTTGATATATGTTAATTCTAATGGTTTTGTCTCTTTGCTACTCGAGACTGCTACTCACCGGATTTTTTATCAGTAGACTAATGTCATGGTATGTCGTGTCGTGTCTTGTCTTGTCACATTATGTGATATTATGTGACGCCTCCTTATTTAAAGCTAGGCTGTTCTCATGAGGTAATGCAGAACTTTCTGGTGGCCAACCTAAAGTGACTGTTAATAATTGCTTCCGCAGATATCGGGCTTAATACTGACGAAAATGGCTAAAAATGTGTGAACCCTCATGTTTCAATCTCGAGTGTTCAATTTGTTCACATTGTACTAAGTGATGGGTAGCACTCATTGTCAACAGGTAAACATACACAAAAAAGAGTACATGATGTACTAAGAATGATTTGAAATCATTTTTACGTCAACTTTTATCAGATTTGATAATGCTTTGTTACCACACTTCAGCTCTGTTCTATTTCAGATAATACTAAAATTGTAAGACAGCAAAATATCGAATTTATTCAGCTTATTATTTATATACATGCATATGTGTTGTGTATTTCGTTCTTATTGAAATAACCACGTACTAGTTAATACGCATCACAATATACATTAATATCGGGTATCAATAATCAGTAAGTCATTAACAACTATAAATTGTTCAAAATCAAGTTCGAACACAATTAAATCAATATGTTTATCTCAGGGCATTTTACAGGGAATTACCTACTTTTTGATGAATGAAAAGCTACATATTTATCAATGTATTATTAAAAGTATCAAATGAAAGATTCTTTTCTGAGTGAATAGTTCTAGTTTCATTAGGAATTATCAATGAGAGATCATTCTACAAATGGTTTGCCGATTCAAACAAAGGATTCATACACATTAAAATATCTTGCTGACCTGCAAACGAAAGTATATCCTATGAATTAAACCAAGTTGATTTCCAGTTTTGTGCATTGTTTAAAACGTGCATTGTGCGCTATATAGCCATGAATGATAAAAATCAAACAAATTGCTATTTACAGAAAATAGTACTGAGACTGAAAGTACTATTTTAAGTTAAAACATGCTATCAATGTTACCATTATGTGGTATGCGATTTTTATAATTTTACATCGATTTTCAAATCTTACAAAGTATTTTACCATCCACCGATTAGTTATATCCAGTACAAGTATATGCTTTTCTTTTTTAAACATCACGTGTTATCAGTTGTTTCGGGTTATTTATTCCCAATGACTGGTTACAAAAAAGGTTCTATGTACACGAGTATGTGTACATTATATAATAAAACTACATTATAATTAAGCAGGTGTCATTCATTTGTAGAAACTTGTTAGATTTCACTGTAGCAGGACATTTATGAGAATAATAATGAAAGTCATGACTTTGAGCTTTGTTCGATTTATTCTATCAACGAACTTTTGCAAAAAAAGTCATTATTCATACATGATGTGATAGTGTCAAATGGTAGTCATACATATTCTAGTAGTGTCATATGGTCTTCATTTCGAGATTCCGCAAATTAATTTGATTTTCATGTATTAGACCATTTTCTTGGTAAGATATGATTATTATCAGTACATGAATGGGCAACATTTATTTATAGGGAATAACACTATTACAATTGATAGTATTTACTATTCGAATTAATGGACATCGTGAATGAACAAACAACAAAGATTATGTTTCAATTACTCACTGTAGAATGCATTTTTTGTAGAAACATGGCAGAGTCGGGGATCACAAATTTAGACGTAGATGGTGCACATTTTGCAAAGCATGGAGTTATATGTGAAATGTGTGAACATACGGCATCAGTGGGGCACTGTTCTGAATGTGAATGCTACATCTGTCAATCATGTTTTGATAACCACGCTAAAGTAAAGAAAAATCATCACCATGTGCTGCAAATAGCTCCAGAACGTAAGGAAGATGATCATACAATTCATTTTAAAACATGTACAGAACACACGCAACAAGAAGTACGACTCTACTGTACTGATCACAAATGTGTTGGATGCACAGAATGCATGGCATTTAATCATAAATCTTGTAAAAATAAAGACATAACAGCAGCATCCAAGGAATTCCAGGATAGTGGAGAGCTCGCTCGTTTCCTTCAAGATATTCAAGTCTTATCGAATATTCATCAAAACTGTGTTGAATCGTTTGCCTCTCAGTCAGAACTGTTGGATAACATGGATAAAACAACCACCCATATTGTGCAACAATTCGTGAAAGATGTAGTTTCGTATGTAACTGATGAAGAGAAACTCATATTCAATATTGCAGAGTCGAAGAAATCCATTAATAATGATAAAATACAGAAGTTATGGGATGATCTGAAAAGGATTGAGTCCGACATTTCGTCTATAAGTGCTAATGTCAAAGAGAATGACATGATCCATATGTTCATCATGGCCGTGGAAGCAAAGCCAAAATTATCCCAGATTCGGGACACATTAACAGCCATTGATTGTCAAGAGGTCATTGACAGATTCACATTCTATCCTTGCAGATTGCTCCAACGTCAGCTATCGGAGAAACGTCCTCTTGGCAAGCTTTTGGACAACGCCCAATCCGAACAAGGTATTGTCTGTTTATATTTTGTTTTAATAATTATATGAACTTATTACATTATCATGACTTAAAAATACATTAATTTTAAAATATATGATAAGAAGATAATTATGGTCCGCACGGTAACTGTTATAATGATTTATTCCCGGAATGGATGAAAGTGAGAAAATGAAATTAGAAAATGAGACTATGTGTGAGTATGATATCGTGATGGCGATGTTAAATTCTTTCACGTGCTCCGCAATCATGTACTCATACAATATGCCGTAGAAACACATTTGGCATAAGACGTTCATGATTATTCTCATTAGTAACGCTAATCACGAACTTTTACGAACGATGCTCGTAAAATATGGAGAGATTTGTATTAATATAGATTGATTATAATGAATCTGTCTTTGTGTTATCGAAATCTCGCACAATGATAAGCGCTCAATCTGTTACATGTGTTATTTCAGATGACGTGGATGATTATGAATGCAAATACAAAGCAGGGTGTATGGAAAATGAACAACTTAAGCAGCAATTGTCATCTCAAGAAAAAATAATGTATGCTCAAAAACAGGACAACGAAAGACTTCAACAAAAACTGTCTACTCAAGAAAAGTTAAATAAAAGATTTCAGCAACAATTGTCATCACAGGAGATGGACATTACAAGATGTCAACAACAACTATCTACTCAAGAACAGGACAATATAAGACTACAACAACAACTGTCCACTCAAGAACAGAACAATAAAAAACTACAACAACAACTGTCTACTCAAGAACAAGACAACCAGGTTCAGAGTTTAACATATTAAACTGATCTCATGTAGTTCATGATAGGTCATGAATCTTTATCATAATATATTATACAAGCATCACTGTCAAAACAAGCTAAACGAGATCACATGGAACGAGAATGCAAAGATAACAGTAAACTTTTTCAACAGCATGAGCAACAACTGTATATAAAAAAAAGAACAGGAAAATTATAGTCAACACTTTCAATTTCAGTCAGCATGTTTATTCATTCTACTCCGACATAAATGAATACCTTTAGGCTGGTCTTATTTGTGAGATTAGACCTTCGTTACAAAAAGTTATACGATTACCGGACGGCTTATTATCATTTATTAATGTCTTTATTTCTATTACAGAGGAAGACATTGCAAATACTAAAACTCGAACGAGATATTAATGAACGGATAAAGAAATATGGTGTAAGATCTATATTCTGTACTTTCACGTGTATCTCAACGAATGGGGTAATTTACAAAACACTATTAAACTAATTGTACGTTGCTGCATTATATTTCTAATTCTGTAAATACGAAAAGTCATAAAACAGATTGTATCAATCTGATAAAGCTATGCTATTCTTGAACTCCAGATACGATAAACTGCATTTTGTAGGGACCATTTCATTTTTTCTTTTCTGTATTCTCGTATTGTGATCGTAACTATATGATGCAGTGGTAAATTGAACGACGTTAGTATATTTTTCTTCTTCAACTGATGACTGGCTGTGTATACGAGGGTTGTTATTGAAGTACATAGACTATTGTTATCACATATTTAATTTCAGATTTATTTCAATTTATATATCAAACATTTTGTAATGACAACTTGTTACAAATATGATCCAATTTTTAAATGTTCATGATTAATGCGTTCTAAATTTGTCTCCATAGCAACGCATGTAGCTGTACTCGGGGTACGCCGTTTCTTCAAATTTCCGCGCAAAATCATATACGTCTGTGATAACATCATGAAATCATTTTCGTAATATATTATCATAATACGTTAAGGAATGTTATCTGTGATAGGAAAACAGTAATCAGATCCGCGGGTTTGTTTTGGACAAAAAAATGACGTCAACCGGTGACGTCGAAACCAGAGTCGTGATCAAATTGTGTGTAGGTTTAAGGAAAACACCTAGAGAAATTTTAAAGACGATTATATCCAGAAGTATGAAACCAAAGTGTATAGGCGCATTAGTATTTAAATGGCATGGTCGGTTTAGAAATTGACGTGATTGTATTGAGAATGGTGAACGGTGTGCGTTCGCCATGCCTACGGCCAACGTATCATAATGAGTACACAGAGCATTGTGTCAACTTTTTGTGGGCATTGGTACTACGCAACCTTCATGAAATGAGTTCAGTGTCATCGGAATGGGGATGTCTAGAAATGGAATAAGATATTGATAGCGTAAATGACAATGTTGTTATGACGTCAACATTCGCGTTCTCATGCCCCGGGTCAGGTCAGGGACTTCTGTTTTCATCTACACTTATCTGTAAATTGTTTTATACACTCGATGTAGCGAAATGTTATACGAACAGTTCGAAAGGCAATTGAATATATAATTATTTGATTACGCCCTCGTATTGTTTGAATGTACAACCCTCGTGCAAAATGTTGAATCATAGAAACCTATCGGACAATGTGCGTCACTGTAAGTTTGTAATGTAGCACGGTGTAAGAACAACAGCACCTCTTTGTGTTTAAGTTTATATCTGCATGCGGACATGTATGTGATGCTGATCAGAAGAATGAAAACAGAACAATCAAATGTCCTACGTGTGAAATCATCTTTGGTGGTACGTACATACTTCATGACATACTCGTTGCTTTCCTGCATATAATATATATACAAATGAAAATAAATACCTGTGTCGACCATCCACTCTTTTCATTCTTTTTCATATTATATACATTACATCAATAGATATTTCATAATGTTTTTAAAAATGTTTAACTGTATTATTTGACGATTCTAGTACAATCTAAATAACATCACGATTCTTGACAACATACTCATAATGAAGAAAAAGAAACTATATAGCTATCAATACGTATCCATATATAACTACATGTGTAAATGTCTTCCACTGTTATAATTATACATTTTATTATATTGTTTTGAACATGTGTCATATACACAAGCTGGGTCTATTACATTTGGTATAATATCGTTGTAACAGATCAGCCTGATGGTACATTGAGAATAGAGGAAACAGGTTCTCAAAGCGAGTTGAAATTTAAATTTGACAAAGGAAAACAATCGGTAAAATCTTATTTCATTTGTTTGAAACACATAATTAAAATATATGTATGCACTATACTAGTGTCTGTTCACGAAGCATCGGTTCTTAACTGGTATCTTTCCTCCTTCATTTTTGGTTATTTTTTTTGTATCGCTCATTTATAAATTGCGGTATATTTATTAGTACAGTAGTATTGATAGATACAAAGTAATCTAAATAAAACATGTCTAAAGACTGTAAAGTACTGAGTAACCAAACAATGTATTATTAACAGATATTTATAGATCATCTCCTGTATAAACTGATTTAGTTATTTATATAATCAGTGTTGACCGTTTTCCAGTTTATACGAATAACATGTTGCATGATGTTTTCATTTCAATACCTGTAGTATAACCTTGAAAGCTCATGTTTAGGTAAAATATGACTTTATTTTTCTTGTATTCAGAAATTGAATTTGAATCCTGGGAAACCTTATGAAGGAAATGAAGTAACGGGATATGTATATTTTGATAAAGAATTACAACAAATGCTTAAACTAGCATATGATCGAAAAGTCATGTTTACAATCAACGAAATGGGAATAATTGTTTCGAATGGGATCGATATATTCACGTAAGTGTTGTTTATTACTAGTAAATGGTTATAAAATTCATAATTATATTTAAAGCTAGATGTGTTATTTATTGAATGGATATAATATGATATATCAGTCGAAATATCGCTTGCCAAATGAAGGGGTCCATGCAAAACCCTATCTTACTACACTTTTGGTCAAAATTGAGTTAGAACCGTTTTTAGCATAAAACAGACCATTTCCCACCAGATCAACTCCGCCTCTAGCCATACATTCTCCTGTTTTAGAGTTAAAAATGGTATTTTGTCAAGTTTTACCAAGTTACGTGTTTCGCAATTTTTAGCCATATATTGGTAAGTCTTCCAGCTATTATATATTATTTATGTTTCAATAATATCTATTTTACGTACTTTTCTTATACTTTGCGCAAACAATAGCACAAAAGGATTTAAAATGGCAAAACATGTGGATTTTTTTGCATAATGGAGATAGGTATTTACTTGCATAAACAGATTTTCTATGACTTTTACCATTAATGTTTCTAAAAATCTATGCAACATATTATCTTTCCATTGAAATAGATAGAAACTGCTTGAAAGCAAGATAGCATAATGTGTTTTATCAATAAATAAGTATTAACTACCAACGCCACACAAAACTACATGATGCCTGCATGCATGATGTTTAAATATTAAGGATGGTGCAGCCCCTTCCCAATTCAATATTTATTTTCCGGGTCTTTTAATGATATGTTTCAATAGTTTATTCAGTATTTCAAGCAGTAACTTTTAACAGTACTCAGAATTCAAGAAGCTACTTTTATGCGGTTGCATAAAGTATTCAAGTGAAAACATAACTTGCATTATGAGTTAAATATATATCAGGGCCATAGGAATCGGGGGCTAGGTTGGACATATATCCCTTCATAGATATGGCTGAAATGTTTTAAAAATGGGCTGTAGTAACTAAATTTTCAGATAAAATCTAAACGTATCCCGTAATTGCATCCTATGGACCTTCATAATTATATTTTTTAGTCACTGATTAAATTATTCATAACAAAATACGTGTAATGAAATTCCGAACGCGCTACATATATCTGAACAGATATGTGCATTATTGTCGCCGCGAATAAATGTATTATGTACATGTAACAGGAATGCATATACATGTTTTACGGGGTTATTACAGTAAAAATAACTTCAAAACTAACAATCTTATAAAATCACTGAATCGTGCCGCTGTGATCTTTGATTGTATCACGTTTATTTTACCATCCTCTGGGATATTTTATGTGTCACCTTGATGGCGATGTAACAAGCAATTATACGAGCATACATCATATGGCATTCATTCTTCATTAAATCATTCTAGATACATACATTTGTTTTTTTTACATTGTTAATAGTATGACTTTCAAATTGAACAAAATATCATCAAAACCTGAACATTACATCAAATATGTATATCCGAATCATAGGTAGGTGTCTTCAACAAATACATAGACTAGAGTCGTTTTTTTTTCATATGTAAAATCATTTGCGTAGGAGTTTTATATGATTTTGAATTATAAATGCTTGTTGGAATTTGAAAGAAAGTCAATGTATAGACATGTATATCGATCTGTCTTTCAAAAGTGTATATCTCGGTGTGTAATAATCATCCATAATGACCGACCATTGTTTTTATTATATATTAATACATATCCTACCCATTCTTAACTAGACCTCAAATCAGACATAGAAAAATGTGATAGACTGATTGTGCATGTATATAGAAACTGAACATTTTTAGATATCAGGTTCTACACATTGCCACTTTCAAGCTAAAGATATCGCAACTTTTTTACATAAATGTACAGTTCTATGAATCATTTAGATAAATGATTTGATTATTTATAGATATTTCCATAATAAAATTCGAACGCGCTAAATGTGCTTTACTATGTACCAATAATGGTTTACGGTGTTGATAGGAAACTAGTGACGTCAACACTAACAATGATATAAACGGTGCCGCTTTGTACATCGGTTTTGTCACGTTCATTTTACCATCCTCCGATACATTTTATGCGCCACCTACATGTCGATGAAGACAAATGTATATATATTTCGGTACAACAATCATTTATATGATTACACATCATATGACAAGTTATTATTCATATAATAATTATATATGAATGCATTTGTGTCTTCACATTATTTATAGTATGACTTTCAAACTGAACAAAATATTGTCAACACATGAACATTACTTCAAATTACATGAATATGTCTGATACAAAAACGTAGAATTGCCTCGGTTTTTAGGTGTATAATATTCTGCGGATGTTTTATTTTGAAACGATTTTGAATTATAAATACATACTGGAATTTGAAGAAAGTCTATGTTAAGTTATGTTTACAATAATATTGAGCTTCATTTCAAATGTACGAGTATATGTCTCGGTGTTTAATTATCATCCGTAATAATAATAATACATTATTAATACATGCGTTCGATTATGATGTTGTGGACAGTGTGTACTCCTTTGAATTGTCTGAAAATTGTGACTTCTGGAACAGCATAATTTTTCTACAACTGTTGTCACGTAATATAAATAGTATTTACAATATATTGATATAGTAAGTAATTAATAAGATTCTTCTTCTTATATTTTCAGTGACAAAATATCACCGTGAGTAATCTCTTTATAATGTTATATTTGATTATATTAACAATGTGTTGTTCAATTATGTACCTGAATATTAACGATAATTCAATATGATAATGCCATTACAATGGTATCTCGCATCGTCGGATTTGAACTGAAGGGTTATGAGATTGTTTATATACATTTTATTGTATGTCATGAGTGTTTCATCTTCGATTCCTGTAAATATGTCAATTTGGTAAAAGTAAGACCTATGTTGTACTGACTATGTCTATAATCGTAGTGTCCTTAACGTTTGTTTATGGTTTACGGAGTTAATACAGTGACAAGTAACTACAAAGAAATAATCACGTAAAATGGATTTTACTGGGGTGTCACTCTCGTCTTTAGTTGTATCCTGTTGTTTGGCTAATTATTCTACATCAATCCATCATAGATACATGTACCCTAATACATGTGACTCTCTATGACAAATGTGGTCAATTAATGATATGTTGTTCTGTGTATTACTTGTAGTTTTCTGGCAAAGGAAATTATGTTTGCTATTTGAAGTATTGATAATGTATTGATAGTGCTTGTGTGGTTATTAGGGCTTATATTGGTGTGTCATTCATGATATGGATGAACTTTAACCTAGGTACCCCCAAACGCAAGTATCATGAATAATTTAAGTGATCATATCAAGTCGACATATTGGAGTATGATTCATATAGTATAATACTACACTGTATTATAATTTAAGTATAATCATACTATACGTATCTTATTTCCAACCGTGTATGCATATTGTATATCTGTGAACGTTTCATAATCAGATAATTTAGTACATGTTTTTCATAGATATTCATATTGATATAAATTTCTGATATTTGTCATTACAAAATTAATGTTTTTTTATAAATAGGTTTGTTACATAAATAAGAAATTATCATAAAAAGCAAAATAAATTATACATTTAGAAGTAGGTGCCTATAAACAATTGCAAAAAAAAACAGACCAAAAAAACTTACTAAACACACATAAGATATTTGTATTCTATTCCATATTGATTTTATGTTTAACAGACTAAACGATTTTATAGATAAGTTAAGTCACAGCCTGTAATAATAAATGTTTAACAGACTAAACGATTTTATAGATAAGTTAAGTCACAGCCTGTAATAATAAATGTTTTACAGACTAAACGATTTTATAGATAAGTTAAGTCACAGCCTGTAATAATAAATGTTTAACAGACTAAACGATTTTATAGATAAGTTAAGTCACAGCCTGTAATAATGAACACAAAAAAAGTAAGATTTAAATGAGTTTCACTATGCAGACGTATTAATTATGTAAAATAAGATAAGATGAATTTATTAACGTCTCACTCGTGTACATTCTTGCTACAAATATACATATAAAATGATAAAATTGTAAAAACTTGCACAAAACCACTCAATTTGAGTTATGAGAGACAATATGAACAGCTTAGAATTACAAGTACACATACATAAAAACAGTAAAGAATTTTAAATATATCCCTGAAATACAAAATCATTAATTATACAAACACAGTGAAATCATAATATAAAGCATCATAATTATATACATGTATAAGTGACTTGTGACTAGAATTTCATGACAAGCTTTGGCACTGTATTTTACGATTTCATCATTTGATAGGATGAATTAAAACTTTTCAAGATCATTTAAATAATTAAAATCCGGGAAAACATTTTAAATACATTGATATAAGTTACGTCTGATGTTTTCGTACAGGTTACATGACATACTAGCATGGTATTCATTTTCGACAACATTCATACAATTAAAACAATATCGTTCATCGATTGGTATCCCTTGATATCGTCCAATCTCAATTTTTAGGGGTGCACCACCACAACGAAACTTTGACAGTGCACTTCTATGAGTTCTGGGTATAATATTGTTCTTCACGTAGGTGTCTGTTTCATACGAATGTTTGAAAAGTCTATATGTTCTTAGCTTATTGCTTCCATTTCCTCTAACCGTCTGATCATTGTAAATAGTTTGCAACCAATCACGTTTATACTTATCAAAAAGTTCTTCTATGCAGTTATTGATAATAGTTTTACGCATGGAGTTGCTGTAATGGGTGTCTATCGATACGTTCACTTTCGTACATACTCTGTAGCACCAGTTTCTACGTAAAAATGACCAGTTACAAACCTTATAATTCAGTCTATCTCTAGCCATTGAGTTCAATCGAAACCACTGGTAGGTACCAGCACATGTCACCGTTCACACCCGCATTGGATGTGTATCTACCAACTCCTAAGTAAAACCTGATAGCTCTATGCTGTACTGCATTAATGCAGGTATGTTATTTCGTACCCCAGATAGCTGCTCCATAACTGATTGTTGGCCATACTATGCAGTCATATAATTTTGAATATACTTCATACGGCATACCTTCTGTCGTTTTAAATTTAGATACCAGTAACCCTAGGGCACGTGGAGCTGATTTTGATACATATTTGGCGGTGATATTATAGTCTAATGTATCGGACAAGGTGGGACCTAAATATCGGTATTCACTAACACACTGAAGATCATTTCCGTTACAGTTAAATCTATAATCAGTTTTTTTGGTTGATTTAGATCTAAAATACATTATTTTACTTTTATTTTGGTTAATCGTCATTCTATTTTCTCACACCATGTAGTTAAAATACTCAACAGTTCTTGAAGTTCACTTTCAGTTTCAGCGATGAGTACCAAATCGTCCGCGTACAATAAGTGACAAATGTTAGTTTCATTTATTCGTACTCCTAATCCTGTTTGGTTAAGGTGAAGACTTAGATCGTTTAGGAAGAAGTTGAACATAGTTGTTGAAAGTAAACAGCCTTGCTTTAATCCAATGTTTTGGCTAAACCGGTCTGTTCTGATATTGTTTACTTTTACAGCACATTTAACACTAGTATAGAGTGATTTGAGAGCGTGTAGAATTTTTCCTTGGACACCGATATTTGCTAGTTTTTTCCATAATGTGTCTCTGTCTATTCGATCATACGCTTTTGAAAAGTCAATGTATGCTACGAATTATCGTTGTCAAAGTTGATAGCTGGTCAATCGTACTTCTGTTACGTCGGAACCCGTTTTGATCCTCGGCAATATTTTTATTGTCTTCAGCCCATTGTGTTAACCTTTTATTAAGTAACGCACAATATGCCTTGTAAATCGCTCCAGTTACCACTATACCGCGATAATTAGATGGATCTATTTCATCTGAGGAGGAGTCTTTCAATACATGGGTTATATTGCCGTAGCTCCATGCATTCTGAATTGTGCCAGTTTCAAAACATATACAAAATAGTCTATGGAGAAAGTAAATGCATGGTTTTGTTTGTATCACTTAAGCGGGAATCTCATCGTGTCCTGGTGATTTTTTTTTATTTAGGGATTTCACAGCTTTCTCTACATCAATAATGTTTATACCACTGTTCAAAGAGTCGGCATCATATCGTATATCTGGTATGCTTGTCGGATCCTGGTTATTTCGGTCATGATTAATAACATCGCAGTTTAAGAGATTCTGGAATGTATTTTTCTACTTTAACATTATTTTATCGACCGAATTTGTTAATGTACCATCTTCTTGTGATACCTCCATTGGTATTTGTTTGTTTCGTTCAGAACCAACTCCAATTTTACCGATTGTCTTCCAAAATTCGCCAGATTTATTATCACTACAAGATTTAAATAGATTATCCTGCATTTCACGCCAATATTCGCTTTTGCGACGCTGTACATTGCGATCGAAAAATTTGAAAGAACTATATCTACTTAACTGTTCATAAGGTACTAGACAATACTCCACTACAGAGGCTCCTCTAAGTGACACACTTGTATAGTCATTTACTTCAAAATTTCTACCATTCTATATGCACAGATTTGTACTTAGAAGAAATTCAATCAGAGCACCACAATGTTGACTTGATTTAAAGTCTACCACGTTTCTATCATTAATCTCGTCGACACCTCGTATATAGTCATCATGGTCACCAACTCGTATGTTAAAGTCGCACATAACAGTAACGAGACCTTCCGTTTGGTATTGATATACGTTTGACATTAAAGTATCTAGGAAGTCGTTCACGTAAACACGCCGTGATGAGTTTGATGGGGGGTAAGTAGCAAACACAGGCTAACAGTGATTCCTTTGATTGTCGTTCAAGTAGTTTAATCCACAAGATACCGTCTGTCTCGCAATCTAGTTTTTTAATATCAAGTTGTTCATATAGTTCATTACGTATAAGGAAGCCTACACCACCGCTTCCTTTGGGCGCGTTCACGTGAATACTTCGTCTGTTATGACCGATCCATGTATATCCTATTAAGTTTAAGTTACTTTCATTCACTAAGTGGGTCTCTGCTAGGCCAATTATATCAAGGTTCAAATAATTCAAACACTTCGACCTGATTGTATAATTTTGTGACTCCTCATTTTTGTTAAAACCGATACAGTTCCAAAACCCGCATGAGACCTAATCTCTATAGTGCCTGTTATGTGAAGGTTGAGATCTTCTATAGTTATATTCACGTGATTGTTGATAATCGTTATCATGTGATCTGTATCTGTCTTGTCCGGTTTGGTTATCGTTAGGGTAATGAGGAGTTGTGTGATATCTGTATCCGGTTGTATTTCGTGCGTTAGCGTTATGGTAACTAGTGTAACCTCTTGGTCTGTTACCATCTCGTTCGTTTGTCGATTGATAATTTCTTGTTCGCCTATGAGAAACTTGTTGCCATTCACCATCGTCGATTTTACGAGTGCTGGTAGGGTTCTCACGCGCAACAAGTTTGTTTCCACGAACATACACTTTGTCTTTACCGATCGCATTAGCTATTGTTCTTAGATTTGATATGGTGTCTCTCTCTTTCCGGGGCATGTCATGTTCAACATATACGTTTGCAAACAATCTGGTTCTTCGTAACTTCGACTTTGCGTTCATTAGTGTTGCCTTTTCTTCCCTATTTCTACATTCAGCAACTATTACGCCTGTTTCACCGTTACATTTAGCTTCTTTTCTGTTTGCTTCAACAACCGTAGCGTTCAACTGTAAGACATCTGTAATGAGTGAATTCACTTTATCTGTCACGTTTTCATTCACACTTTCTGGTAAATTTCTGATCACTATATTATTAACAGAGTGTCTGGTCTCTGACGTATCCATCATTTGGCGATCACCTTCTGAATTAGATTTCTGCGAATTGCTCTCTTTTAATTCATTTAATTCATCTCTCACTTTCTGTATTTCCACTTTGAATTCTTTCTTAATTTTCTCTTAGGCCGGATTCATTGTATTTTGAATTTGTTTCTTTATTTAGGCGTCCATACTTGTTTCCAAGCGTTCTATGCGTTTAGACAGCCCTCCAATTTGGTCCGTTAGCTTATTAATGGCTGTAACTATACACATGCTTTCATTAGTTGATTGATTCGAATCAGTTTAAGGTGCTATGTCGTCTTCTTGTAGAGGGCGTTTTCTTCCTTTACCGCTTCCCTTTGTTGGGTTCGATGGACCAGGCGTGGATGTATCCGGTGAGGTAGCCTTGGCTTGACGGCCCTTGCCATTGCCGATACACCTTTTCTTTACACTTGGAGCTTCTGACGGTGAGGGTCCAGATATGAGCGATTGAGATTGTGTACTTTCACTTTCATTTCTTACAGTAATAATAGTGGTGTTTACAGTGCTTTGATTTTGATCACGGCTGTGATTCGTATCTACGGGGATTGCGTCTCAGTTCCGTCGGATAATTATGTATCATTGTCCGGATACAACAAAGAGTATATATTAATGTCTTCAATCTCACTACTTGTGGTTGTAGCCATCCTGGTACCGTTATATCCTGGGGCAATATCCAGTCTTGTTGAGCGTGACCCTTGTACTGGTTCACTATATTACAGTTAATCTTCCAATAGGACTAAGATCGATGGTTAGCCGGGAGCTATGTTATATGTTGATGGCAGGTTGAGCGATAATCACAAATGTTTATTACGTGAACAATAGAATTACGGAAAAAGACAAATAACTCACAAATCACAACGTATATTCCAAAACCAAATCACTTATCAAATTCCACAGTTTATAAGGTCCAATTCCATATAAATTTTATTCCGAAACTCAATTTGTAACTCATAAACTTTAGCATTTATAGCGGAGGTTCAATTTTCACGACCTGAACCGGAAGCTATCACTAATATATATGTATGTATGTATCATACCTTACACTATAACTTTTATACTAAGAGCTAATATAAATTGTAGGTTAGTTGATTATAGCGGTATCATAATTAAAATACTATGTAAGCAATATTTTCTCAAACAAGTAATCATACAATCGTACGATATTTTACACCATTCGAGAATAATGTATTGAAGATATGAATATATAACAATATATTACTTGACACGACCCCAACATACACACATTTCAAAAATTACTTCGCAGGAAAATGTATCAGAAAGAAAAAGTCAGAGTGTATATATTTCCCAAGCTTTTCAAAATCGAGATACACTGATAAATTAAATTTATGTTGTAAACATTCACGATTTAACACATGACTAGCAAGTGTTTGTATATAAACTTTATTTGTGCAATTTGTTTTCCTACCATATCATTTCAATAGTCTTGAAAACTTTAATGATTGTGTTTATGTTACTTTTATATGTTGTTGTTACTCAATACAATGGTATTGCCTAACGGCTGCATCATTGATCTACAGAGCACTTTGTCTAAGAACCACAGATGGTCTTATTAGCGGGATTCTACTGTATAGTTAAAGAATATATATAATTGAATACAAAAATCTTCTGTATATTGACCAGCTCCCTTCTGTCACGTATGTTGTAATGTATGTCAATATAAGTTGTATTCTGTTTCCCATAGGCCTCCGGCGTAATGAATTTTAAATTTAAAAAAATCTCAGGAAATAGTAGTGAATAATTTGTAGATAAAGCAATTGTACATTATCAACTTCAGATTACTTTTTGTGTTTCCATATGTGAATCTTGCATTCATTTAATGTAATAATATGATATACATTGTAACATGCTTTTTCTATTATTTATGACTGATCAACATTTCTTGAATTTAATTTGACGTTATTTGTACGTTTTCTGTGTCTTAAATAATAATTATGGTTTGCAAACGTGAAATATTAAAATTTATATTTTGTTTTCATGCAATCAAAATAAGTATGGTGAAGGAATATAATGAAGTATAAAATACGCGATGTAAAGGTTTCATGCAATGCCATATAATTTTCATTATATCTTACACTTCATAATCCTCATGATGTTGGTGACTGGTGAAGCTTGTATGTTACCTGAAAACGACACAAAATTGAATTGAGAAAGGACTTTATTTTGTAAAGCCAGAGATCTTATACACAGTATAAGGCTCTAACAAATCATATATAACAAAATGAAGCTTTACTGAATAAAGCCTAATGACAGTATCTAAATAATAACTTTACATGAAAACATATATGGGGCTAAACAAAGTGCCATACAAATAATTTCTACATATAATGAAATGTTGTAAGTTAACTAGCCGCCGAAACTATAGAGGAAAGAGGATGGGAGGTGGTGGTAAATTTTGAAAATAAGGCTGCAAGCGCGCGTTCTAAGAAATGTGAGTGCGCATGCGCGTTACAGACCACGGCGTGCTTGCGTGACTAATAACCACGGTGGCTAGTCAATGAATGAAATGAGAAAAACACGGCGGCTGGTCAACAATACCGTAAATAGATCTAGAAACTAGATCTATAATAACAACAACATTTTCTGTCATAAAACATTTAATACAAGTATAAAAATCATATATATAATTTAGCACTCAGGTTATAGAACGCAGAGTTTTGTAGGTGAAATGATTATAGCGGTATCCTGATTATCTCTATGAATGTGTGTAAGCGAGCAATTTCTAAAAGGAAATAATTGTGTAACATTATCATTTACTATATATGAGTCTTGGCATTTGTTTATATACTATACATTGCAACTTAATATCGATATGATTTATAACTGATCAATGTTTCTTTTATTTAAATACATGGTACTTGGTGTAAGCATTTTCATTTATCCTACAGAACTGATTGATGATTAACACGTTAAGTATCTAAATATATATTGTGTTTGTTGTTAGACGGATTATGATACAATCAACCAACAGTCAATGATGCGTTTGATTTTATTTGTCAAGGAATACAAATGCAACAACGGTCATACATTATTCCATTAGGATGACCCATTCATTTCAATGATGTAAAATATCGATACTATCAACATCTTTTCTCACACGTATTTTATTAATGTAAGTAAGACATGTAGTGTATCATATCTTACACAATATGTAACTTTGCACTAATGTGATAGGTCGTAGAATTTGTAGACAGTTAAATCATACCGGTATCATAATTCACATTATTAAGGCATGCAAGCAGATATTTATACATGCAAATTAATTAATAATTTACTTTGGATTATAAGTTTGTCCTATTTGATGCTATTCGAGATTTACATTTCGCGTATAATGACCTACTATATCCATCAAGCTAAATTATTCGTCATACTGAACAAACCATGTCAGTGTATGTTGATGTTCAGAAATTATTAAAAGTATCTGACAAATAAACTTTTATTTCGTTAACCTCACTCTTACATTTACAATATGTTAACCTCACTCTTACATTTACAATATGTTAACCTCACTCTTACGTTTTTCATGATCAAAACTTAACGCATGAATGTATAAGCCTTCAGAACAGCAGCGGGCGGATTCCCATAGGCGTATAAAAATCGCAAATGCATATAACTTGCATATAACTTGCACTTCTGTTTATAAATATTTGTAAATGAATATTATTGATTCAACATTTACAATATGTAGTACATGATACATAGTTACATACTATGGAACATTATAATGCATGTTTTTAATGAATCGCATACGTCATGAATGGGAATTATGTAAAATAAGATAAGATAAATTTATCAACGTCTCACTCGTGTACATTCTTGCTACAAATATACATATAAAATGATAAAATTGTAAAAACTTGCACAAAACCACTCAATTTGAGTTATGAGAGACAATATGAACAGCTTAGAATTACAAGTACACATACATAAAAACAGTAAAGAATTTTAAATATATCCTTGAAATACAAAATCATTAATTATTCAAACACAGTTTAATCATAATATAGAGCATCATAATTATATACATGTAAAAGTGACTTGTGACTAGAATTTCATGACAAGCTTTGGCACTGTATTTTACGATTTCATCATTTGATAGGATGTATTAAAACTTTTCAAGATCATTTAAATAATTAAAATCCGGGAAAACATTTTGAATACATTGATATAAGTTACGTCTGATGTTTTCGTACAGGTTACATGACATACTAGCATGGTATTCATTTTCGACAACATTCATACAATTAAAACAACATCGTTCATCGATTGGTATCCCTTGATATCGTCCAATCTCAATTTTTAGGGGTGCACCACCACAACGAAACTTTGACAGTGCACTTCTATGAGTTCTGGGTATAATATTGATCTTCACATAGGTTTCAGTTTCATACGAATGTTTGAAAAGTCTATATGTTCTTAGCTTATTGCTTCCATTTCCTCTAACCGTCTGATCATTGTAAATAGTTTGCAACCAATCACGTTTATACTTATCAAAAAGTTCTTCTATGCAGTTATTGATAATAGTTTTACGCATGGAGTTGCTGTAATGGGTGTCTATCGATACGTTCACTTTCGTACATACTCTGTAGCACCAGTTTCATGTAGCCTGTCTACGTAAAAATGACCAGTTACTAACCTTATAATTCAGTCTATCTCTAGCCATTGAGTTCAATCGAAACCACTGCGATAGTGTTGATTTCCATTGTTTAGCGAAAGGGGGTAACCAGCACATGTCACCGTTCACACCCGCATTGGGTGTGTATCTACCAACTCCTAAGTAAAACCTGATAGCTCTATGCTGTACTGCATTAATGCAGGTATATTATTTCGTTCCCCAGATAGCTGCTCCATAACTGATTGTTGGCCATACTATGCAGTCATATAATTTTGAATATACTTCATACGGCATACCTTCTTCGTTTTAAATTTAGATATCAGTAACCCTAGGGCACGTGTAGCTGATTTTGCTACATATTTGGCGGTGATGTTATAGTCTAATGTATCGGACAAGGTGAGACCTAAATATCGGTATTCACTAACACACTGAAGATCATTTCCGTTACAGTTAAATCTATAATCAGTTTTTTTTTGGTTGATTTAGATCTAAAATACATTTTTTGCTTTTATTTTGGTTAATCGTCATTCTATTTTTCTCACACCATGTAGTTAAAATACTCAACAGTTCTTGAAGTTCACTTTCAGTTTCAGCGATGAGTACTAAATCGTCCGCGTACAATAAGTGACAAATGTTAGTTTCATTTATTCGTACTCCTAATCCTGTTTGGTTAAGGTGAAGACTTAGATCGTTTAGGAAGAAGTTGAACATAGTTGTTGAAAGTAAACAGCCTTGCTTTAATCCAATGTTTTGGCTAAACCGGTCTGTTCTGATATTGTTTACTTTTACAGCACATTTAACACTAGTATAGAGTGATTTGAGAGCGTGTAGAATTTTTCCTTGGACACCGATATTTGCTAGTTTTTTCCATAATTTGTCTCTGTCTATTCGATCATACGCTTTTGAAAAGTCAATGTATGCTACGAATTATCGTTGTCAAAGTTGATAGCTGGTCAATCGTACTTCTGTTACGTCGGAACCCGTTTTGATCCTCGGCAATAATTTTATTGTCTTCAGCCCATTGTGTTAACCTTTTATTAAGTAACGCACAATATGCCTTGTAAATCGCTCCAGTTACCACTATACCGCGATAATTAGATGGATCTATTTCATCTGAGGAGGAGTCTTTCAATACATGGGTTATATTGCCGTAGCTCCATGCATTCGGAATTGTGCCAGTTTCAAAACATATACAAAATAGTCTATGGAGAAAGTAAATGCATGGTTTTGTTTGTATCACTTAAGCGGGAATCTCATCGTGTCCTGGTGATTTTTTTTTATTTAGGGATTTCACAGCTTTCTCTACATCAATAATGTCTATACCACTGTTCAAAGAGTCGGCATCATATCGTATATCTGGTATGCTTGTCGGATCCTGGTTATTTCGGTCATGATTAATAACATCGCAGTTTAAGAGATTCTGGAATGTATTTTTCTACTTTAACATTATTTTATCGACCGAATTTGTTAATGTACCATCTTCTTGTGATACCTCCATTGGTATTTGTTTGTTTCGTTCAGAACCAACTCCAATTTTACCGATTGTCTTCCAAAATTCGCCAGATTTATTATCACTACAATATTTAAATAGATTATCCTGCATTTCACGCCAATATTCGCTTTTGCGACGCTGTACATTGCGATCGAAAAATTTGAAAGAACTATATCTACTTAACTGTTCATAAGGTACTAGACAATACTCCACTACAGAGGCTCCTCTAAGTGACACACTTGTATAGTCATTTACTTCAAAATTTCTACCATTCTATATGCACAGATTTGTACTTAGAAGAAATTCAATCAGAGCACCACAATGTTGACTTGATTTAAAGTCTACCACGTTTCTATCATTAATCTCGTCGACACCTCGTATATAGTCATCATGGTCACCAACTCGTATGTTAAAGTCGCCCATAGCAGTAACGAGACCTTCCGTTTGGTATTGATGTACGTTTGACATTAAAGTATCTAGGAAGTCGTTCACGTTAACACGCCGTGATGAGTTTGATGGGGGGTAAGTAGCAAACACAGGCTAACAGTGATTCCTTTGATTGTCGTTCAAGTAGTTTAATCCACAAGATACCGTCTGTCTCGCAATCTAGTTTTTTAATATCAAGTTGTTCATATAGTTCATTACGTATAAGGAAGCCTACACCACCGCTTCCTTTGGGCGCGTTCACGTGAATACTTCGTCTGTTATGACCGATCCATGTATATCGTATTAAGTTTAAGTTACTTTCATTCACTAAGTGGGTCTCTGCTAGGCCAATTATATCAAGGTTCAAATAATTCAAACACTTCGACCTGATTGTATAATTTTGTGACTCCTCATTTTTGTTAAAACCGATACAGTTCCAAAACCCGCATGAGACCTAATCTCTATAGTGCCTGTTATGTGAAGGTTGAGATCTTCTATAGTTATATTCACGTGATTGTTGATAATCGTTATCATGTGATCTGTATCTGTCTTGTCCGGTTTGGTTATCGTTAGGGTAATGAGGAGTTGTGTGATATCTGTATCCGGTTGTATTTCGTGCGTTAGCGTTATGGTAACTAATGTAACCTCTTGGTCTGTTACCATCTCGTTCGTTTGTCGATTGATAATTTCTTGTTCGCCTATGAGAAACTTGTTGCCATTCACCATCGTCGATTTTACGAGTGCTGGTAGGGTTCTCACGCGCAACAAGTTTGTTTCCACGGACATACACTTTGTCTTTACCGATCGCATTAGCTATTGTTCTTAGATTTGATATGGTGTCTCTCTCTTTCCGGGGCATGTCATGTTCAACATATACGTTTGCAAACAATCTGGTTCTTCGTAACTTCGACTTTGCGTTCATTAGTGTTGCCTTTTCTTCTCTATTTCTACATTCAGCAACTATTACGCCTGTTTCACCGTTACATTTAGCTTCTTTTCTGTTTGCTTCAACAACCGTAGCGTTCAACTGTAAGACATCTGTAATGAGTGAATTCACTTTATCTGTCACGTTTTCATTCACACTTTCTGGTAATATATTATTAACAGAGTGTCTGGTCTCTGACGTATCCATCATTTGGCGATCACCTTCTGAATTAGATTTCTGCGAATTGCTCTCTTTTAATTCATTTAATTCATCTCTCACTTTCTGTATTTCCACTTTGAATTCTTTCTTAATTTTCTCTAAGGCTGGATTCATTGTATTTTGAATTTGTTTCTTTATTTAGGCGTCCATACTTGTTTCCAAGCGTTCTATGCGTTTAGAAAGCCCTCCAATTTGGTCCGTTAGCTTATTAATGGCTGTAACTATACACATGCTTTCATTAGTTGATTGATTCGAATCAGTTTAAGGTGCTATGTCGTCTTCTTGTAGAGGGCGTTTTCTTCCTTTACCGCTTCCCTTTGCTGGTTTCGATGGACCAGGCGTGGATGTATCCGGTGAGGTAGCCTTGGCTTGACGGCCCTTGCCATTGCCGATACACCTTTTCTTTACACTTGGAGCTTCTGACGGTGAGGGTCCAGATATGAGCGATTGAGATTGTGTACTTTCACTTTCATTTCTTACAGTAATAATAGTGGTGTTTACAGTGCTTTGATTTTGATCACGGCTGTGATTCGTATCTACGGGGATTGCGTCTCAGTTCCGTCGGATAATTATGTATCATTGTCCGGATACAACAAAGAGTATATATTAATGTCTTCAATCTCACTACTTGTGGTTGTAGCCATCCTGGTACCGTTATATCCTGGGGCAATATCCAGTCTTGTTGAGCGTGACCCTTGTACTGGTTCACTATATTACAGTTAATCTTCCAATAGGACTAAGATCGATGGTTAGCCGGGAGCTATGTTATATGTTGATGGCAGGTTGAGCGATAATCACAAATGTTTATTACGTGAACAATAGAATTACGGAAAAAGACAAATAACTCACAAATCACAACGTATATTCCAAAACCAAATCACTTATCAAATTCCACAGTTTATAAGGTCCAATTCCATATAAATTTTATTCCGAAACTCAATTTGTAACTCATAAACTTTAGCATTTATAGCGGAGGTTCAATTTTCACGACCTGAACCGGAAGCTATCACTAATATATATGTATGTATGTATCATACCTTACACTATAACTATTATACTAAGAGCTAATATAAATTGTAGGTTAGTTGATTATAGCGGTATCATAATTAAAATACTATGTAAGCAATATTTTCTCAAACAAGTAATCATACAATCGTACGATATTTTACACCATTCGAGAATAATGTATTGAAGATATGAATATATAACAATATATTACTTGACACGACCCCAACATACACACATTTCAAAAATTACTTCGCAGGAAAATGTATCAGAAAGAAAAAGTCAGAGTGTATATATTTCCCAAGCTTTTCAAAATCGAGATACACTGATAAATTAAATTTATGTTGTAAACATTCACGATTTAACACATGACTAGCAAGTGTTTGTATATAAACTTTATTTTTGCAATTTGTTTTCCTACCATATCATTTCAATAGTCTTGAAAACTTTAATGATTGTGTTTATGTTACTTTTATATGTTGTTGTTACTCAATACAATGGTATTGCCTAACGGCTGCATCATTGATCTACAGAGCACTTTGTCTAAGAACCACAGATGGTCTTATTAGCGGGGTTCTACTGTATAGTTAAAGAATATATATAATTGAATACAAAAATCTTCTGTTTATTGACCAGCTCCCTTCTGTCACGTATGTTGTAATGTATGTCAATATAAGTTGTATTCTGTTTCCCATAGGCCTCCGGCGTAATGAATTTTAAATTTAAAAAAATCTCAGGAAATAGTAGTGAATAATTTGTAGATAAAGCAATTGTACATTATCAACTTCAGATTACTTTTTGTGTTTCCATATGTGAATCTTGCATTCATTTAATGTAATAATATGATATACATTGTAACATGCTTTTTCTATTATTTATGACTGATCAACATTTCTTGAATTTAATTTGACGTTATTTGTACGTTTTCTGTGTCTTAAATAATAATTATGGTTTGCAAACGTGAAATATTAAAATTTATATTTTGTTTTCATGCAATCAAAATAAGTATGGTGAAGGAATATAATGAAGTATAAAATACGCGATGTAAAGGTTTCATGCAATGCCATATAATTTTCATTATATCTTACACTTCATAATCCTCATGATGTTGGTGACTGGTGAAGCTTGTATGTTACCTGAAAACGACACAAAATTGAATTGAGAAAGGACTTTATTTTGTAAAGCCAGAGATCTTATACACAGTATAAGGCTCTAACAAATCATATATAACAAAATGAAGCTTTACTGAATAAAGCCTAATGACAGTATCTAAATAATAACTTTACATGAAAACATATATGGGGCTAAACAAAGTGCCCTACAAAAAATTTCTACATATAATGAAATGTTGTAAGTTAACTAGCCGCCGAAACTATAGAGGAAAGAGGATGGGAGGTGGTGGTAAATTTTGAAAATAAGGCTGCAAGCGCGCGTTCTAAGAAATGTGAGTGCGCATGCGCGTTACAGACCACGGCGTGCTTGCGTGACTAATAACCACGGTGGCTAGTCAATGAATGAAATGAGAAAAACACGGCGGCTGGTCAACAATACCGTAAATAGATCTAGAAACTAGATCTATAATAACAACAACATTTTCTGTCATAAAACATTTAATACAAGTATAAAAATCATATATATAATTTAGCACTCAGGTTATAGAACGCAGAGTTTTGTAGGTGAAATGATTATAGCGGTATCCTGATTATCTCTATGAATGTGTGTAAGCGAGCAATTTCTAAAAGGAAATAATTGTGTAACATTATCATTTACTATATATGAGTCTTGGCATTTGTTTATATACTATACATTGCAACTTAATATCGATATGATTTATAACTGATCAATGTTTCTTTTATTTAAATACATGGTACTTGGTGTAAGCATTTTCATTTATCCTACAGAACTGATTGATGATTAACACGTTAAGTATCTAAATATATATTGTGTTTGTTGTTAGACGGATTATGATACAATCAACCAACAGTCAATGATGCGTTTGATTTTATTTGTCAAGGAATACAAATGCAACAACGGTCATACATTATTCCATTAGGATGACCCATTCATTTCAATGATGTAAAATATCGATACTATCAACATCTTTTCTCACACGTATTTTATTAATGTAAGTAAGACATGTAGTGTATCATATCTTACACAATATGTAACTTTGCACTAATGTGATAGGTCGTAGAATTTGTAGACAGTTAAATCATACCGGTATCATAATTCACATTATTAAGGCATGCAAGCAGATATTTATACATGCAAATTAATTAATAATTTACTTTGGATTATAAGTTTGTCCTATTTGATGCTATTCGAGATTTACATTTCGCGTATAATGACCTACTATATCCATCAAGCTAAATTATTCGTCATACTGAACAAACCATGTCAGTGTATGTTGATGTTCAGAAATTATTAAAAGTATCTGACAAATAAACTTTTATTTCGTTAACCTCACTCTTACATTTACAATATGTTAACCTCACTCTTACGTTTACAATATGTTAACCTCACTCTTACGTTTTTCATGATCAAAACTTAACGCATGAATGTATAAGCCTTCAGAACAGCAGCGGGCGGATTCCCATAGGCGTATAAAAATCGCAAATGCATATAACTTGCATATAACTTGCACTTCTGTTTATAAATATTTGTAAATGAATATTATTGATTCAACATTTACAATATGTAGTACATGATACAAAGTTACATACTATGGAACATTATAATGCATGTTTTTAATGAATCGCATACGTCATGAATGGGAACATTCCATATTTGGCGCAGTTTTATGTTAGGTTCTCATAACGCAAGTTTGATTTATTATGTGCTTCCTTACATGGTTTATGCATAAGACATGTACGGTTACTAGGGTTTATATGGGTGTATCATTTATAAAGTGCTCTATATAGTATGGATGAGCTTTTAACCTTGTTTTACTACGTATACGCATTTACATTAAATGGCATTTGAAATTATCATACATATCTCAAATAATCATCAATTGGTATTTTCGCCCCTATAGTTCTATGGTTTTATTATCAAAATGTGTTGAACTGTTCATTAAGCAACAAACTGAGTTAATATGAATTACATACCTATCTTTTGGGTTTTCCATTTACTATTGGTCTTGGCATTTATTTGTATAATACACACGATATATTAATATTTTATTGATGTATTAAAAGTTTCTTTCATTCAATTTCAGGACGGATTTGTAAGTATTTTCATCTGACTTACTTCCTGCAAGTTTCTTGTATCGTAATTACTAGTAACCGATGATTTAGACACGCTCAATGAGAATTTAACCTTTTGTTCTCATCCATTACAAAATTTGTTAAATCAGTGTGATAAAAGGAATATTGTGGTCAAACATACATACAATGACAATAATTTATGCATATAATCTCGTTTGCATTAAATTCTTGATTTGTAAACAACGTTTATACATTAATCAATTCATCTTCATATTTGAAATATCTGACAAATAAACTTTTATTTCGTTAACCTCACTCTTACATTTACAATATGTTAACCTCACTCTTACATTTACAATATGTTAACCTCACTCTTACGTTTTTCATGATCAAAACATAACGCATGAATGTATAAGCCTTCAGAATAGCAGCGGGCGGATTCCCATAGGCGTATAAAAATAGCAAATGCATATAACTTGCATATAACTTGCACTTCTGTTTATAAATATTTGTAAATGAATATTATTGATTCAACATTTACAATATGTAGTACATGATACATAGTTACATACTATGGAACATTATAATGCATGTTTTTAATGAATCGCATACGTCATGAATGGGAACATTCCATATTTGGCGCAGTTTTATGTTAGGTTCTCATAACGCAAGTTTGATTTATTATGTGCTTCCTTACATGGTTTATGCATAAGACATGTACGGTTTAAATTTAAAAAAATCTCAGGAAATAGTAGTGAATAATTTGTAGATAAAGCAATTGTACATTATCAACTTCAGATTACTTTTTGTGTTTCCATATGTGAATCTTGCATTCATTTAATGTAATAATATGATATACATTGTAACATGCTTTTTCTATTATTTATGACTGATCAACATTTCTTGAATTTAATTTGACGTTATTTGTACGTTTTCTGTGTCTTAAATAATAATTATGGTTTGCAAACGTGAAATATTAAAATTTATATTTTGTTTTCATGCAATCAAAATAAGTATGGTGAAGGAATATAATGAAGTATAAAATACGCGATGTAAAGGTTTCATGCAATGCCATATAATTTTCATTATATCTTACACTTCATAATCCTCATGATGTTGGTGACTGGTGAAGCTTGTATGTTACCTGAAAACGACACAAAATTGAATTGAGAAAGGATTTTATTTTGTAAAGCCAGAGATCTTATACACAGTATAAGGCTCTAACAAATCATATATAACAAAATGAAGCTTTACTGAATAAAGCCTAATGACAGTATCTAAATAATAACTTTACATGAAAACATATATGGGGCTAAACAAAGTGCCCTACAAATAATTTCTACATATAATGAAATGTTGTAAGTTAACTAGCCGCCGAAACTATAGAGGAAAGAGGATGGGAGGTGGTGGTAAATTTTGAAAATAAGGCTGCAAGCGCGCGTTCTAAGAAATGTGAGTGCGCATGCGCGTTACAGACCACGGCGTGCTTGCGTGACTAATAACCACGGTGGCTAGTCAATGAATGAAATGAGAAAAACACGGCGGCTGGTCAACAATACCGTAAATAGATCTAGAAACTAGATCTATAATAACAACACCATTTTCTGTCATAAAACATTTAATACAAGTATAAAAATCATATATATAATTTAGCACTCAGGTTATAGAACGCAGAGTTTTGTAGGTGAAATGATTATAGCGGTATCCTGATTATCTCTATGAATGTGTGTAAGCGAGCAATTTCTAAAAGGAAATAATTGTGTAACATTATCATTTACTATATATGAGTCTTGGCATTTGTTTATATACTATACATTGCAACTTAATATCGATATGATTTATAACTGATCAATGTTTCTTTTATTTAAATACATGGTACTTGGTGTAAGCATTTTCATTTATCCTACAGAACTGATTGATGATTAACACGTTAAGTATCTAAATATATATTGTGTTTGTTGTTAGACGGATTATGATACAATCAACCAACAGTCAATGATGCGTTTGATTTTATTTGTCAAGGAATACAAATGCAACAACGGTCATACATTATTCCATTAGGATGACCCATTCATTTCAATGATGTAAAATATCGATACTATCAACATCTTTTCTCACACGTATTTTATTAATGTAAGTAAGACATGTAGTGTATCATATCTTACACAATATGTAACTTTGCACTAATGTGATAGGTCGTAGAATTTGTAGACAGTTAAATCATACCGGTATCATAATTCACATTATTAAGGCATGCAAGCAGATATTTATACATGCAAATTAATTAATAATTTACTTTGGATTATAAGTTTGTCCTATTTGATGCTATTCGAGATTTACATTTCGCGTATAATGACCTACTATATCCATCAAGCTAAATTATTCGTCATACTGAACAAACCATGTCAGTGTATGTTGATGTTCAGAAATTATTAAAAGTATCTGACAAATAAACTTTTATTTCGTTAACCTCACTCTTACATTTACAATATGTTAACCTCACTCTTACGTTTACAATATGTTAACCTCACTCTTACGTTTTTCATGATCAAAACTTAACGCATGAATGTATAAGCCTTCAGAACAGCAGCGGGCGGATTCCCATAGGCGTATAAAAATCGCAAATGCATATAACTTGCATATAACTTGCACTTCTGTTTATAAATATTTGTAAATGAATATTATTGATTCAACATTTACAATATGTAGTACATGATACAAAGTTACATACTATGGAACATTATAATGCATGTTTTTAATGAATCGCATACGTCATGAATGGGAACATTCCATATTTGGCGCAGTTTTATGTTAGGTTCTCATAACGCAAGTTTGATTTATTATGTGCTTCCTTACATGGTTTATGCATAAGACATGTACGGTTACTAGGGTTTATATGGGTGTATCATTTATAAAGTGCTCTATATAGTATGGATGAGCTTTTAACCTTGTTTTACTACGTATACGCATTTACATTAAATGGCATTTGAAATTATCATACATATCTCAAATAATCATCAATTGGTATTTTCGCCCCTATAGTTCTATGGTTTTATTATCAAAATGTGTTGAACTGTTCATTAAGCAACAAACTGAGTTAATATGAATTACATACCTATCTTTTGGGTTTTCCATTTACTATTGGTCTTGGCATTTATTTGTATAATACACACGATATATTAATATTTTATTGATGTATTAAAAGTTTCTTTCATTCAATTTCAGGACGGATTTGTAAGTATTTTCATCTGACTTACTTCCTGCAAGTTTCTTGTATCGTAATTACTAGTAACCGATGATTTAGACACGCTCAATGAGAATTTAACCTTTTGTTCTCATCCATTACAAAATTTGTTAAATCAGTGTGATAAAAGGAATATTGTGGTCAAACATACATACAATGACAATAATTTATGCATATAATCTCGTTTGCATTAAATTCTTGATTTGTAAACAACGTTTATACATTAATCAATTCATCTTCATATTTGAAATATCTGACAAATAAACTTTTATTTCGTTAACCTCACTCTTACATTTACAATATGTTAACCTCACTCTTACATTTACAATATGTTAACCTCACTCTTACGTTTTTCATGATCAAAACATAACGCATGAATGTATAAGCCTTCAGAATAGCAGCGGGCGGATTCCCATAGGCGTATAAAAATAGCAAATGCATATAACTTGCATATAACTTGCACTTCTGTTTATAAATATTTGTAAATGAATATTATTGATTCAACATTTACAATATGTAGTACATGATACATAGTTACATACTATGGAACATTATAATGCATGTTTTTAATGAATCGCATACGTCATGAATGGGAACATTCCATATTTGGCGCAGTTTTATGTTAGGTTCTCATAACGCAAGTTTGATTTATTATGTGCTTCCTTACATGGTTTATGCATAAGACATGTACGGTTTAAATTTAAAAAAATCTCAGGAAATAGTAGTGAATAATTTGTAGATAAAGCAATTGTACATTATCAACTTCAGATTACTTTTTGTGTTTCCATATGTGAATCTTGCATTCATTTAATGTAATAATATGATATACATTGTAACATGCTTTTTCTATTATTTATGACTGATCAACATTTCTTGAATTTAATTTGACGTTATTTGTACGTTTTCTGTGTCTTAAATAATAATTATGGTTTGCAAACGTGAAATATTAAAATTTATATTTTGTTTTCATGCAATCAAAATAAGTATGGTGAAGGAATATAATGAAGTATAAAATACGCGATGTAAAGGTTTCATGCAATGCCATATAATTTTCATTATATCTTACACTTCATAATCCTCATGATGTTGGTGACTGGTGAAGCTTGTATGTTACCTGAAAACGACACAAAATTGAATTGAGAAAGGATTTTATTTTGTAAAGCCAGAGATCTTATACACAGTATAAGGCTCTAACAAATCATATATAACAAAATGAAGCTTTACTGAATAAAGCCTAATGACAGTATCTAAATAATAACTTTACATGAAAACATATATGGGGCTAAACAAAGTGCCCTACAAATAATTTCTACATATAATGAAATGTTGTAAGTTAACTAGCCGCCGAAACTATAGAGGAAAGAGGATGGGAGGTGGTGGTAAATTTTGAAAATAAGGCTGCAAGCGCGCGTTCTAAGAAATGTGAGTGCGCATGCGCGTTACAGACCACGGCGTGCTTGCGTGACTAATAACCACGGTGGCTAGTCAATGAATGAAATGAGAAAAACACGGCGGCTGGTCAACAATACCGTAAATAGATCTAGAAACTAGATCTATAATAACAACACCATTTTCTGTCATAAAACATTTAATACAAGTATAAAAATCATATATATAATTTAGCACTCAGGTTATAGAACGCAGAGTTTTGTAGGTGAAATGATTATAGCGGTATCCTGATTATCTCTATGAATGTGTGTAAGCGAGCAATTTCTAAAAGGAAATAATTGTGTAACATTATCATTTACTATATATGAGTCTTGGCATTTGTTTATATACTATACATTGCAACTTAATATCGATATGATTTATAACTGATCAATGTTTCTTTTATTTAAATACATGGTACTTGGTGTAAGCATTTTCATTTATCCTACAGAACTGATTGATGATTAACACGTTAAGTATCTAAATATATATTGTGTTTGTTGTTAGACGGATTATGATACAATCAACCAACAGTCAATGATGCGTTTGATTTTATTTGTCAAGGAATACAAATGCAACAACGGTCATACATTATTCCATTAGGATGACCCATTCATTTCAATGATGTAAAATATCGATACTATCAACATCTTTTCTCACACGTATTTTATTAATGTAAGTAAGACATGTAGTGTATCATATCTTACACAATATGTAACTTTGCACTAATGTGATAGGTCGTAGAATTTGTAGACAGTTAAATCATACCGGTATCATAATTCACATTATTAAGGCATGCAAGCAGATATTTATACATGCAAATTAATTAATAATTTACTTTGTAAATAATGTATCCCAGTACAACCATTTTTCGAACACAACCAAAATTCGAACACTTCCTTTATTCCGCGAACGCTGATGTCATGTTACACTAATTGCATAAAGTTGCGTGCTATTTTGACTTCAACTCCCGCTGAAACGTCAAATTTGACATATTGACAAATATGATCAGAAAACCGGTAAGAAACGAATTGGTTTACCTCTCTCAGTGCAAAAAGTCCAAATTCCAAATACAAAATATTTTTTTTATATATCACATAAAAATAGTAAAAACAATGTTACTTACAAGTAAATAAAACTTTTAAAGTATCGGCTGCGCAGCTTTAGCTTTTACCTCAGTCTCAGATATATGGAATATAACAGGTCAGGTAAACACCTATAAAAGTTTATTAGATTTGACATAGGTGTCCTTATGAACTGAAAATGATTTTTCATCAAACATTTTTTATGATGTGCATTTTTTTGCAGGTTCATTCCACATCTAGGGGTCCCTACAGATCATACAGTTCGAAAAGTGTATCTGAGGCTTACAATGCTGTCAGAGAATGTAAAATGTCCATTAGAGGTGCATCCAGGTATCATGGTGTACGTCCAAGTAACTACCCTTATATATAATGTCAATGGAAGAATTGGTGTGGAAGTTATAAAATCTGGCAAATTACCAATTATTTCTTTGAAGCAAGAATCCATCATTTCAAAACTTCTTATGACAGAGGCATGGCAAAGGTAGGATATGGATAAAGTTGGACAGAAACTACAAAATGTATTAACCTTACCACATCTTGGCATACGTGACAAAAATCATCCCAGAAGTCTGTCAAGAGCAAAAAGCGCAACTCGGCAAGCAATTGACAAATATTTTATTGGGCTTGGTTTCATCTGATATTCAATATAGATAGAAAGGGTTTGAATACTGATCATAAGCCTCCAAAAGTAGTAGCAGATAAATTGAACAAAACCCAAGCCATAACATCCGGTAAATCTAAAACTATAACACTTACACTGTGTTATTGGTTGTTTTAATGGTGTTGGCTAGCAAGTTCCACCCTATTTTGTATTACCTGGAGAAAGAATACTGCCAATACTACAAGAAGGGTCTTCTGCAGTCGCTGATAGTACTGTCTCTTCTTCACGAAAAAACATCTTTTTAAATACCTTCCAGTTAGAGGTTCAGACACATACATACTTATACTTTATGATGGACACAAAAACCATGTCTCTCTTAGTTTGATAGAGTGGGCTAAGCTGAACAATATCATTCTCTTTGTTTTACCACCCCACTTTAGTAACTGTTACAATAGCTTGATGCAGGATGCTTTGGTCCTTTTCAAATGGCCTAGAATTCTTCCTATCATCAGCATATGCGTGAATCAGGTGGACGTGTAATCACAAGATATGACGTTTGTCAGCTAGCCTACAAAATTTATGTCCAAACACTTACACCAAGCAATATACAATCCTAATTCAGAAGGTGTGGAATATACTATTTAGACTCTACTGTAATTAATGACAACATAGTTGCTCCATCAACAACATTTGACCATATATCAACTCAAGTTACATCTGAACAGACAAATGGAGGTCATGCAGCATCAGGCCCGTTCAAGTCTGCTGAGTGCTTTTTACAGGAAAGAGGTGGTAAAGTTCTTGAAAATGTTAAGGCCTTCAAAGTTAGAAATAGGCTTAGTAAGGTAGTTGGGGGTAAGGCTATCACCGAGGACACTATAACGGAGAAAATAAAAGAACATATAAATAAACAAACTACTAACAAAAAAATAAACAATCTAGTCTCTAAAAGTAAAAATCATGTTCCACAACAAAGCACTTCTGGTACATGAAATTCAAAGAAGACTACAAAACATGTTTCAACAGAATCATCTGATTCGGAGAATTCAGATGTAGAAGAATCTGAAAAATGGATTATTTGCAAGAAATATCAACCTACAGATCTTGATAAATACCCGTATCTGGTTACTGTAAAATGGGGAAGATGCGATGGTTGTGATGGTTGTGTGCATTTATCATTTTGCACCCCAGTAAGGGTTCTCAGAAGAGGAGACTCTTTTTACTGCCCTATGTGTACGCATGAGCAGTAGACTTACACAAATGTTGTATTGTAAATATGTTATGACACTTAATGTTTGTGTTAAAAAAAAGAAATCTTATTTAACAAATTTACGAAATATTTTGTGACTTTGGTACCCCTGATATTCCTTGGACAATATATTTAGTGGTGTTTAAATAGGAAAATAGGTTGTACCGCAATATTGCAATTTTAAGTTCCAAGAAAAAGGCAAATAATACATAACGACATTAACCAATCAATGAACGTAAATAAAAAAAAACATACAAACAAGTAATTATGTACTAGCATAGAAAATGTATGCATAATTGTAATTTGGTATCAATCATCATATTATGTAAAAGTAGTCGTCCTGAATACATACTCATTAGAAGCATGAGGAGTCGATGTCAGGTTGTTTTTGATGCACGAGGTCATCAGTCTCGATACTAAACACAAAAGTTAGCACTTCTGCGCATTTTCCTCAAAGTTCTATTCCCCACACATACCCATAACATGTCTAATTTTGACCCTGTCCTCATTTCGACGCTCGTTACGCTCGAATGAGTTAATGTATGGATTACATGTTGCACTCATGATATGCAGGTATCTTGAAAATAACAAAAAATCATATGTTATGTATATAATCCAAAATCGACGATAATGCCATGCAGAACAAAACGTGATCTTCACAAATTTTGAGTAGTATATGTTCATGGTTTACGGAATTAATAGGGTAAGAAGTGACCACAATACTAATAATCATATAAAATGACGTTTACAGTGGTGCCACTTTGGTCTGTCTTTAGTTGTATCAAGTTGTTTGGCAAATTATTCCACATCAATCCATCATAGATTCATGTACATTAATACAAGTGTTTCTTTATGACTATGTTTTCCGTCTTATTGACTGGTAAAGTGCATTTTGTTTGCTATATGTAATATTAATAATGTAATCATACTGTAGTGACGTGTTGAACCTACCGGTTAGATTGATTTTTGATGACCATTGTCTATTGTTATTATTTTGTATAAAACAAGTAATGCATATGCTTTTTCTTCTGATGTTTTCTCAGTGAGTGATGTCTTAAACTGTCTATATGATTTCTATCTGAATTGACAACTGATCGTTTAATTATGCGCATGGATTTATAATAACATTAAATTTGTTTACGCTTGTACATCGGTAATATATGACTGACGAAATGGAATTGTAAGTAGAACAGTATAGTGTATAAGACTTGTATGATTACTAGGGTTTATGTACGTAAATCGTTTATCAAGTGTACCATTGTATGGATTACTACGCATACGCATTTAGATTAAAGAACATACAAAATTAAAACGAATGTCTCAAATATTCATTCATAGTTGGTATCTTTGTGCCAATACTTTCTATAATTTTATTATCAAAACGTGCGTTGAAGTGTTCATTAAGCAACCTACTGAGTTAATATGAATTACATACCTATCTTTTTTGGTTAACTATATACTAGTAGTATACTTAGGTCTTAACATTCATTTGTATAATATACCCTATATATTAACATTTTATTGATGTGTTAAAAGTTTCTTGCATTCAATTTTAGGCCTCGTCCGTATGTATTTACATTTGTCTTACCTCCTGAAAGTTTCCTGTATCTTAATTGACCGATGAATTAGACAACACACTTACTTGTTATAAATGTATCATAATATTATACTGTTAAAAGTATTTATTCGGGCTTTCGTTTGACATTGTACGTAGTTTTATAGATGATGTATTTATATAAAATCATAGCTGTTTACTAGTACATGTACTATCTAGATAAGCAATACAATGTTTACTAAACCATAAGTTACATTAAAAAGTATTCCAAAGGCAATACGAAAGCCATAAAGCAGAACATGTAGGTATTTTATTCCAACATGATACTAAGCTCGAATGTACTATTTGATATTATAATAGCAATACATTTAATACCAATAAAACTGTATTATACCTTCAAGTGCATCATTTAGTTCATGCGTCAGCATTTACCGCGTGTGGTTCATGATGACAAATGAAAAATGACAAATGAATGTATAAGTCTTCAGAACAGCGGGCGGATTCCCGCGCGTGTATAAATATTCGTATATGGAAATAACTTGAACTTGTAATAGTTATTTGTCATGTAAATAGGATTTGAAATAGTTTATATTCCGCATATTATTTAATATGTATAAAATGACTGTAGTAATGCTTATTATGATATAGTGAAACATTTGGGGTTTTAACACAGAGTAGTAATGTTCTCGAACAACTCAGTCAGACAAGTTTGCATTGAAATGTATTAAGTTAAAATGTACAATTGCGTGCAATATGAAGTGTTCAATCAACTGACGTTTTAATATCGGATCTGTAACAATGCATGGTGGTTCTTAAACCACATGCTATCTGAATACATGATCCCTTATTATCTTACTACATATATCACATCAGACATATAGCAATCCATACTAAATGTGTCATTACAATTTATCGCTACCAGGTTATACTCATGTACATAATAATAGCAACAAAAAAGATACTAAGTTTGTGTGCTTAGTGGTTTACCTATAACTGTCTAAAACTTACAAGTCTATGTGACAAATCTCAGGCTGTCGCGTATTACACCACTTCTACTTCCCGCCTATTGTGCTTAGTAAACAAGTTCTGTAAACTTCATGATATATGTATCATTATCCAAGGAAATAGACAGCACAGCGAGATTTCAGATCAAAGTTATACTCATTGCACTTATATATGACATTTTACTGTTTTAACAACCAGTCAATATTGCAGTCAACACCGACTTTGAAAATAATATATTACAATTTTATATTCCAAAAGATAAATAATAAACAACAAGATACACCAATCAAACAATTTTATGAACAAAAACATATAAGTACGGAAGTTAGTACTACCAACGTACGCCATGATGTTTGTGATAAATCTTAAAAATAGAAAAGTGTGTATTGACCATGTTTTATCTTCTATGATCTCATTGTTTTCTGATAAAAGATATTTTAGAAAATACTGTTAATGTGTCGTATTTAAACTAATATAGAACCCTTAAATAATGATGGGTTTATCAGTATAAAGAGATATTTTTCTTATTTGTAATATTTAAGAACAACAAATATTTTCACAGAAGAATTATAAATGCAACTGAATAGACCTTTTAAACATATTTTTTGCAAACGATACGGTTCTTTTATATTCTCACATTCCGTCTTGAATGTGTACGTTCAATATACTTACATCATTGATTACTTCTCATAAATGTATTTTGATTTCTTTCAGTGATGAGTGGTACGTATTTTTTATTATATTTTGTTATATTTTATCGTACTGCTTTCCGCCTTTACATTCGTCATACAGAAATCACTTATCTAGTTTATATTAGAACTTAAGAATATACATACAGTATTGTGACTAATTAATATTAGGAACATTACATTTCAGTTAAATGTCATCCTTACACAGTTTGTCGGTGACTACAAATAAGACATTCTCCGTATCAACGGTTTTCGACATTTATGAGTTTTCCCTGACTCAATACTTTCTTTTAAAACATCATTGAATAGTAATAATTTAATACCTAAGCTCTCCTTTCAGAAATACTCGAATGTTGCAAAATGTCCTTTACATACCATAATATTTATGTGCATCCATACCGTCCATCTCGATTATTTAACATAGTAACATCGATGTTTTTGATAAAATCGCGCATTTTGTCTCTCTGGACGGATAGGTACGAATTTATTTTTAATTATATTTCAATCTTCAGAATTGAACAGAAATCATGTGTTGTTGATAATTGTTCCATAACTACTCAATAGTAACAGAATTATAACCCTTCAAAATACTGTCCGGGCACATTTTTTGTGAATAGGATAGTGTCTCTCTCAGCATGCATTGGACAATAATGGCTTTTAGTAGTAAATACACATGTTGAATAGTAAGTTGTAACAAAATTAGAAGGGTTTAGACAGATCTGATTCTGACATTGTTATATAATATATGTAAGTGGCATACAGTGCTTAAATATTGATGTATTTAATTTATCTAATTACGTGATAAATAACAACTATATGTCCGGCGTTATCAACGACGTCGTTCTTTTTTATTGCACAATTCAAACCTATCCGATTTTCCTGAAATCTCTCAATATTGTTAACATTCATTATTGCATAAATTAACCGTTATATATTACGTCACAGCCGACGTCATACAAGATGTTCACATTAATTTGCGGAATTTCGAGAATTTTTTTTACAACTAAAAGCATGATATATTTCATAACATAACATCTATGTTTTCTTCAAAACGTTGTGCACCATGAACGTAAAACGGGGTTCCCATGATATCAAGCATAATTATATTTTTTATTTGTTCATCTGAGGTTATATGGAAATTTATGTTAACTGCTGTATTAAGCACCCCTGGAACAAAACATCTGGAGTATCATCCGACGTCAAAGGCGCATGGATATAGTTTTGGCGTTGTCCGCCTGGCTGTTAGTTCGTCCGTCCGGATGTCCGTCACACTTTTTGAAACTTGCAATAACTATGGTTTGAAATCTAAAATTGAGTGAAAGGTGTACTTATCTAGAACCATAACTTTTTATGTATTTTGGCTGAAGTATCCCCCTTTTCACTTTCGATGTGACTAAAAATAACTTGAAAATAACTGGGAAAGTACCAAAGGCAACCTCATGAAACTTGATAAATTGGTAGAGCGTAATTACTGGAAGAGTCCTAATCATGAGTCATAACTCTATCATGCATTTTGACTAAAATATCCCCCTTTCTGAATCATAAAAAATGTCACTTTTCCTGTTACGTAAAATTTCCTTAAAAGTACTAGAAGGAACAGAATGAAACCTTAAATATAAGTAAAGTGTGATAAGTGGACGTGCAGTGAGCAGGAATCATAACTATGTCTTTATTTATTGCAGAATTATTGCCACTTTTACTGTTACTTAAAATAAAATTACCAAACGGAACTCTTCTGTCTGCTTTAATCAGGTGACAAAGATAACCAAAGGGCGATGTCAATTTTTTGTTCCATGTTTTAACAACGATATATATTTCTGATGAACTCATTTTTCTTATTTTCAGGCAGGCTTGGTACGTATTTTCTAGTTATATGTCACCCTTCTGCTTTTTATAGAAATCACGCTTGGACATACAATAGGTCCATATTCAGCCAGTCGATTATTTTAAGAATATTTGTGTTTTGCTGTGTCTCCTTTTAAACATTACTCAGCAAAGTTCCTTACGATATTTGTCGGTGACTTGACATGAGACTCTCAGGATGCACTCGATGTTATGTGTTACCTTAGTCGGTGTATTTATACGGATAATGACAACCGTTCAACGCCATGTATTCATTACTTAGTACATAGGTTTTAAAATTGTGAATGTATACATTTTGTATCAAATACAAGTAACATTTAGACAGTCATCATTGAATGTATTTTTATTGTTTCTATTACATCATTAGTAGTTTTTATTGACTAATACATTTTGAATCCTAAAAGACGCAAACGGTTAAACGGAACTGATTGTGGTTCTGTTTTCTTTGTAAGAGTGGTACAGCGCGTATTTGGGGAGATTTATATATTTCAGTTTACATATTTTTTGCGATTAAGGGCACGTTTACAGTGCGATATTATTAAAGATGCATAATTTCACTGTCAATGCTTTTGTTTATTTTTGGCTTCGGCAAGACACGATTCCTTTTGTAGTCTATAAAGTAATGTCCGTTGTACCGGATGTTGTATGTATAATCAAGTATTTAACGATGCGCTACGTAATACTAATATAAACATGCGAACGGGACATTCCCTAACGGTAAAAAAATATAGAAGGAGGAAGTAAGTAAGTATATCCGTACAAACAAATTGGGTTTTGGTGATTCTAGGGTTAGGGTTAGGACTCTTTGTTCAACCGGAGCCACTTAAAAAATGCCCATAAGTGGATTTATGTGGCTAGAATCGAGTTTATGTAGCTAAATTTTAACAAATTTAACATGGGAAAGCCACTTAAGTATCCTATCGTTAGTACGTCCGGATGTCCGTCCGTCACACTTTTTGAAACTTGCAATAACTTTAATACTTTTGAAGGTTTCTGTTTGCAATTAAAAATTGAGTGGAAGTGTACTGACCAAGAATCATATTTCTTTATGCATTTTGGCGGAATTATCCCCCATTCCGAATTTGAAATTGTCACATACTGTTACATACAATTTCTTTAAAATTAGAATGTGACGTGTTGAATACTCCTATACAATCATGATTAGACAACACATATTGTTATTTTTCTCAATGTAATCATTGACCATCTTCATCCTTGTACTCCAACTATCATCATCAAGTGGGGTTCCGCCTTCTATAAAAAACGCTTTGCTTACTGGAGGTTTCATTCTTGAGTCTACAATATTTTTATATCTGTCAATCATTAGATAAAGTTGGTGAAATGACTATTATATGGTCGGCGTTATTAACGACGTCATTCCTTTTTTATTGCACAATTCAGACCTACCCGACTTTCTTGTAATTACACAATATTGTTAACATTCAGTATTACATAATTTAAATTATTACGTCAAAGCAGAAGTCATACATGATGTTCACATTAATTGGCGGAATTTCGAGGTTTGTATCGACAGCTAAAAGCATGATAGATTTTAACTCCATGACCGTAAAGTAGGGATTCCAAGGAAGCATATAAATTTATATGACGCATACAGTGTTGATAATTCGGAAACTGTTATATGACATATTCAAGACATTTATTGGCAATTTCTTGGTGTATTGTGTGTATTAATACGAAAATTTATTTCTGATAAACTCATTTAAATTTCTTTTCAGGAATAGTTGGTACGTATCTTTAATTATATTTCATCCTACATCTTTTAATAAAAACCACGCTATGACATACACTAGTTGCATATCGTGCAAATCTATAAGTTTAAGAATATTCATGATATGATGTGTTCCGTGTTGAATTAAAGACATCACTCAGCAAAGTATGTTACGATGTTTGTCGATGACTAGTCCCGAGATACTCTCAGGACCCCCTCGACCTGCATGGGTTTCCTTGTCAGTATACATTTGTCGTATACAGGTACTAACAACCATTCAGCACTTTGTATTTATTACTACAGGTTTCAAATTGTGAGTGTATGCATTATGTATTAAATTGAAGTAATATTTAGACACTAATCATGGCATATAATTAATTTTATTTTTTCCTATCAAATCATTAGTAGTTTTGTTGGTTTTCTTTGACAAATGAGGTTTGAATCTTACAAGACGCAAACCGTTAAAAGGATCTGATTTCGGTTCTGGTATCTTTGTAAGAGTCGTACAGTTCGTACTTGGGAAGATTTATGTGTTTAACTTTACATATTGCTTACGAAAAAGGACACGTTTACCAAAGTATGTAATACATATTATGGGATGCATGAATCAAGTTAATTTACGCTTGTAGAAATATACTCATATACTTACAAGCTGTTAGATCAGTCTGATTTTTAAAGGCATAAACAAAAACAAGATAGTGTCAAATGAAGTGTACCAGAATTATCGTAATATGAATATACCAGTCCACGATTGTAGAGTCGAATTTCGAATGAATTTTTATTATTTATTTGTTTAAGTACTATTTTGATTTATTTCAGGTATCGCAGGTAATACATTGTTGGTATTGTATATTATATCGTTGTTTTATTATTTTCAAATCTATACGTACCTCTCGATGCAATTAGTTTCAATGACATTAATATTTAGTTTAGCCAATACATTTTAGGCCTCTTCTATTTTATTTCTTGGTTTACAAAAGCGGCGGTCGTAATTCCAAAAGTGAAAAAAATAGCAATTTGGCATTTTTATTTTTGCCGATGGTACGAACATTTGTTTTTCAGTACGAATCTGACTGTGTATTTTAGTATTTAAGTGTCGGTTGGACCGATTGACGTCTTTATCATGTCTGAGGTAACAGAGGAATGGAATTGCATCAAGCCAAGTGAAAATTTGGTGGTTGGGTTAAAGTTACACTCTTTAATTAGCATTGTCGTGTATTTTTGTATTTTTTTTTCAACCTGCCGATGGACATTTTTCCAAAATATTATAGTAAACAAAGAAATAAAAAAGTTTTGGCCTTAGAGACCAGGTGGGATTTCAAATAAAAACTCGATCCGGTGAGTTTTGAAATGCACCGCTTTTTCTTTTCATCAAACCTATGATTAATAAATTATCGCAAATTCTTTCTATCCAACTGGCCATACAAAATGTATCGGCATTACTCGTATATGATACATATGTAGGTAATTATATGAAAGTAGATGTATTACAGTAAATACACCAGTCATACAACTTGTTACGTTTGGATTCAATTATAAATCATTTAAATGAAAAGTTCTTGCACATTTATGGTAGTTTGTTAAGTGTGAAATTGTAACCACGCCCCAAGGTTTTAAAACTTGAGATCGGAATCCGAGCTCAAATCTCACATCTTGTCTTTTCATATTTCTAAATTAATTATCAGACGATAGTGATATCATGGAAACATAAGTCTGACAGCATTAATGATCTGAACATGTTTTTTAACATTAAATTGCTCTATCTATTCAACCATAATACTTCGAGAATAGAATTTAATTTTGAGTTCAGGGACTGTTTTCAAGTTTTATAACTTCGAGGGCAGGTGACATTTCAGGACTTTGTATTAGACCTTCATTTGAAATCGACTGGACATTAACCTGTATTGGCCAATCTTCTTTTTAATTGTTGTATAATTGCTTGCATAGTAGGTAAATGGTCGCATGACTTATTAGTTCAAGTCAGTGGTCAGCTATATTGCTCATATTGTCATGTTGTACATGGATTGAGTATGAAATAAACTTGGAAACTTGGAAGTTCTCTCACAGCTTTCATTGAGTACAGATGGTCGTTGTTTAATTGCAGCAGTTTGCAATTGATTTAGTTGGTTTGGTGATGTTCATAATGATAGTAGCTAACGTGATGTAATAGTACGTTACTTGTGAATGGCGATTTGGGGAGTAAATACCCTTTCTACAAACGGGTGTAGTTGATGTAGATGAAGAGTTGAAACGTTTGATGATATATATTTGTCAAAAACAATTTGAAATCAATTTGTAAAATGTGAAGTAAATATATGCACATGTTGGTTAATACATATAGGATGAAACCACATTCAGTTGTCGTCGATATAATACCGACTCAACCTATAGTATTACAAAACGATATTGATTTATATATTCGCATGGATTCACATATTAAGTGAACAAGTAAGCACTGTCTTTGACAGATATATTAGCAGGTGTGCATTGTGTCTTTTTAAATCAATTCAAACAAGGTTCTCCATCATGTACAATAAAGACCTAATGTGCTAATGTATAGGTAATTACAGTTAATCGTGATTGTATTGAAGCCTTATTCAACAACATTTACTATTATATTTCATGTCTACAGATGGGAAGAGTACAGCCAGAGAGTAAAAGAACAACTAGGAGCAAAGGGAATAACTGAAGCGGATGTTTCTTAAGTAAAAGCAAACAGTTTTGTTGTGATCATTTTACATTCCTCGATATCACGTGATTGATATTCAGATTGTTGTTATTGGATGACATATTACAACAGTCGTAATTATGTGTAAATAACCAAAACATTGTATATACTGCATGATTACCTTTGGAAGATGCCATGGTTCTTACGCTAGCTGATCATATTGTAATGAACTATTTATACTATAAGTATTCTGATGTGTTGAGATTGCATGTCTGAATACTGAACTAAAAAGCTGGATTATTGTTTGAATATATTTATAAGAAAAAAATGTAAAGTAAATCCGTGTTGTATAATATATAGAATTATTGGAAAATTGATGTTGTATTCATTAAATTGTTTTGAGTACTCGATGGTAGTTCACTACGTTATCAGTTGATCCCCGCGGATCTTTTCTCTGTAAAAATCATCTCTCAACTCACAACTAAATAGTCTTATTTTGTATGAAATCGTTTATGTGATTTAAAATGATGTTGCGCACCAGGGATTTACAACTGTATGCTACGATGTTGTGAAGAATGTTCATAGTTAGAGTCTTTGATAATAGCCTGAAAACGGGATACTGTTGTTTGCATTTTTGAGGCACATGTCCGGGTGGGACCATTCATAAAAATACTTTATCCCGCTTTCAAACGTAGATGAGACATTAACATCATGAGCTGTTTTTACCATTCTTTTTGTTACAATAGCGATTATTTGGTGCGCTGTATTATTTTCTTTTTTACTTTTACGAGTTCTTATTGATAAAAAACATTGCATCTCAAAAACGACAAGTGCGCAATGACGTAGTGTGCTACCACTGAATACTGCTTCAACGAAATGTATTTATATTTCATTTATTTTCCTCGTCTTCCTCAAGCCTGTATATGTGTAGTATTTTAACGTGATTTTGATATACTCTTGAATTAGCAATGTCAAATTTATTTATTTGTTTTATTATAATTTAAATGGATTGTTTTGATTATTTGTTTCTTATATTCTATATTATATCATCTATTTCTGGCACCATCTATGATCAAAGTCATAAAATGTGTGCGATAAAATTTAATGATATATCTCTGAGTGACAATGTTCATGATTAAGGATAAGTAATTACTGAGACTCTGTATATTTACTAAGAATGAGAAATTAACCAGTTTTTCGCTGAATAATTCTAAATTGTATAAATAATAATCAGATCATACGTGTTTGCGTTATTTTTACAATGTTGTATATAGTAATCAGATAAATATATACATATAAAACGTGAAGAGGACAATGTACAAGTACGTAAATTACATGTGTGCTTTATACATATACGTAACTAGTGAAGAAATACACATTAGCATATCAGTACTAATACACATAGCGTTTGGTAAATGCAATATTGTACGCTTATTGACTGCTCAGTTTTTAATGACATCGCGAGATATCTTTTAAAATAAAGAATATGTAATCATTGTGTTCTGCATTTCACAAACAATTACACAAATACTTTATTTACTAGTAGAACAGTCGTACTTCGTTAAGATGGTAGAATTGTAATTTAGAGTCTGGTTAACCATGTATTGTAATACAGCCTTGGTTATTTCTCTTTTTTTTGTCATAAGCGATGGAGCTCCTGTTCCCAAAAAATGATTTAGAAATTTTAAGACACGTAACTCGTTATATTTAGTTTGAAAATATTTCTCATAAGTGCAAAGAATAAAAATACAAATTTCTAAGTTTCTAATTCAGCAATGTGTTGTTTGTGATCCTTACAAACCTATATCTTGTCAATGGTTATTAGATGATCTGTCTGTTATGACGGCTTGTGGTAGTAAGTATAATGTCAATCTCTATCAAAAGTTCAAAACCACGAGACAGATCGTCATTAATTTCCCACTGATACTCAAATGTACATTCCTTGTCATAATAGCTCACTCTTACTATTTACTTAACTGCGTTTTAGTTCCATTAAAGTGATCGGGCTTTATAACACAATTATCCAATGTAAACACAAACATCCCGTCTGGAAATGGTGATTTTATTAAAAATGATATTTCGGTGATTTTCTTATTAATTATTATTCAATTATCGACTAGTTAGCCATTTAATATGATGTGATGTAAAGCAATGCCTCGGTCAATATTGCATTCTGCCGTGGAGTATCACTTTATATTCAATACAGTAAAATACGGTAATAGTGAACTCAGATAAAGTGAATGATCAGATACAGTAAAACATGGTTGAAATGAACTTTGATATAGTGAATATATATGATATTTTATACAGGTTTTATCTAACCTTACTGTCTACACCTGAAGCAGGCCTAAGTATCAACGCACAGGTCCTAGGGTGTCATTCATACAGATATTCCCAAATAATCATGAAGATAAAAAATCATATGTTTAAACCTCATTGAGTATACTCGTTCAAATGATTATAATTATGTCACCTGTTAAAACTATCTCACAATGAAAAGAACTTATTTGATCCAGCGGCTATATATGGTCTCTGAATAGTAATCTCTGGCTGGTAATTGAATCCTATCCTGTCTTTACAAATGTCATGTGGGAGAACATTATAAGCTAGGTTACGGTTTCGTTTATTCCATACATCAACTATTCTATAACACATTATAAACTCAGAGAATATAGATCTTTACATTGCTTTCCCTTCCTTACTTTGCGTAAAGACTCAGAGATTTGCAATTGTAATAGTTGGCATCATGCAGATATTTAACAAGTTAATCAGGCGGCATATAGCACATAATTGATGTGCGGATCGTACAATATGGGGCAATGATGACGCAATACAGATCTCACCCTTCTCTTAGCTCCTAATTACTATTTGTGGGATTTTTTTCTTCTCATTGCTTCTAAGATACCGTTTAGTTTCATCATGCACGACAACTCTTCAGTGAGAGCCCTGTGCATTACTGGAAGAAGAAAATATTCCTAAATACAGAGTAGTTATCGTTGTTCAAAAAATTGAAAATTACGTGCGATATTGGTTTATAGAAGACCGATCAAATGTAATATTTTTTTCATATTACTTGCAAAGCACATTATACAGTTGGTTTATTTTACTGTAGTATATAATTATGGTTTAGTTTTTAAATCTATAAATAGGTAAAACTTGATTTGACCTCACATCCAAGCCAGATACCATAATAAATCTTATACCTATTCATGTTTGTGTTAGTGTTGTGTCTTTTATTCCATCCAACAATTTTAATTGATTGATTCCGTAAGAATATTCTTCATATATCTAAATAATACATTGTAGTTTAAAAGTTCGGGTACCCGGTCTGGGACCTATGACTACGATGATTGATTCCGTAAGTATATTCTTCATATATCTAAACAATACATTGTAGTTTAAAAGTTCGAGTACCCGGTCTGGGACCTATGGCTACGACGCCTGCGGAAATTATAGACGGTCAATTTATTTCCGGACTGATTATAATCGGGTTTTACACAATACCTATATAAACAAACAGAAATGTCTCTCTCCAGTGAAATAATTCGTTGTGTGAATTTTGCGGCTCTAAAGCACAAAGATCAAAGGAGAAAAGATGCCGAGAAAACTCCGTATATCAACCATCCAATAGGTTAGTTGTCATAACGCTTAACTGTCTACTTAGACATGCTACAACAAATCACTTTTTGGAATGTCCTGTTTGCGGATTTGACATTTTTCGGATACCTTGTTGATTTAGCAGGATCAAGGACTTGTATATAATGAATTAACGATCACTCACTGGTGAAGCCAATCATATCACAGGAGCCTGGTATTCAATCAAAAAATAATTATACTCAATAAAAAATTACCTACGTATAGAAAAAAACAACAGGAGTGCAATGCCTCCCACTCCCCACCCACATCGCCGATACAAGAATCTCTGTTAAACAGCGGTCAACACATGAAATTCTTGTCTACATAGTTAAAGGCTATAAAAAGGTAACAAATGCAGGTCCTACCCTTGACGTTTTCTCAGTTTTGCTTATCCTATTTCAATAAATCCAAGAGTTTCTCCAGCGGAGGAAAGCCATTGCGTGACGTCATCAGCCAGCCAAACATACTGCTGTGGAGCGAAAGGTTTAAATAATAATTTTACTCCGCTAAAATGTATTTCAACATGCATTGCTTTCAAAATTTTTTCTGATATTGGAAAATGAAAGATTCATTTTATTTGTTAATTTATTTCCATAAAATAATTGTTATTAGAGATTTGGAAAAACCCAAGGGGAATTAACTCTAAGATTTATTACATCATCCTGTTGATAAAATACAAGCGTTCTGTACGGAACGGTACGGTTACCCGGAGTTTATACATATAACACTTTACTCCGGAGCAGCATCTTTGACCGGCCTTATGACGTCACGCAATGGCTTTCCTCCGCTGGAGAAACTCTTGGATTTATTGAAATAGGATAAGCAAAACTGAGAAAACGTCAAGGGTAGGACCTGCATTTGTTACCTTTTTATAGCCTTTAACTATGTAGACCAGAATTTCACGTGTTGACCGCTGTTTAATAGAGATTCTTGTATTGGCGATGTGGGTGGGGAGTGGGAGGCATTGCACTCCTGATGTTTTTTTTCTATACGTAGGTAATTTTTTATTGACTGAGTATAAATTTTTTTTTGATTGAATAACAGGCTCCTGTGATCATATCAAACTAGCAGTAGCTCAAGTATAGTAATTTTCTGTTCAAACTTTCCCAATATTGTGGTCTGTATAATATGTTATAGTTTGGGTTAGTGCTTTAAATTAAAAAAAGATTTGACAAAGTCTGAAGTGAATTAAATTTTAATTGAGTATTATTTGCATCTTTTTTCAGGTGTTGCTAACATATTAACAGAAGAAGCTGGTGTTGCGGATGTGCATGTAATACAGGTATACTTATTCTTTTCATATGTTAATAATTTTCAGTCATTATCATTTTTCCCGTGACTCAAAAATTCCGAATCTATCATTAACCAAGGTACCTTTTCCCAAAATAGGCAGGAAAAGACCTAAATTTTATCATTACAGTATTTAATGTAGCAATATCTTCAGTCAGATTAACAGTGATAGCAATATGATTTACTTTGTAGGCTGCATTGCTGCATGACACTGTCGAGGACACTGACACTACTTTTGAAGAAATTGAAACAAATTTTGGATCTGAAGTTGCTGGTAGGTAAAATGAATTTCTTTCATTATGCTGTGAAAATTGGTAATACAGTCTTCACAAAAGAACAAAACTTTTTCAAGCACTGGACATCCAGTCTAGTGAGAATACAAACATTACTGGACAGATTGAACTATTAGTGGACCAAAATGAGTATGCACACAATTTTATACATTTTGAAATATATCGCATTTATAATCTGCATTCAGTGATTTGTTTGTTTGTTTTATTAATCTTAAATTTGTAGATATGATAAGTCCTCAACATTTGTACGACCCTTTGGAACTAAAATATGATCTTTTTATTTAGACAGGGCCCTAATTGCATTCTAGTGTACTGGGGTCACGCACCTTCAGGTAGGGGAATTTCTTGTTGTATTGAAGAAAAGGGGAAATTTGTCATTCAACAACAATACTATCGAAATCACTCTACAGAAAGTAAATACCAAGCTTTAACACTAGCTGTTATTTATTACATTTATTCAAGTATTTCCAAGACACGAGTTGTATAAAGGAAAGTTCAAAAAGCTTCTCTGGTAGGGGAAATTTTCCAGGAAACAGAGGGAAAATGTATGCAGTACAACCTCTGTAGAGCAAAACCGTATGGGAGCTGCAAATATTGACCGTTGTTTAGAGGTTGTTACTCTACAGAGGTAAAGTAAATATCAGCTTAGGAAAATTTTGAAGGTGTTGTAATGGAGAGATTGTTGCTCTACAGAGGGTCGCTCTGGAGACCTTGTACAGTATTATTTGTTGAGGGGAATGGGGCCAAATTTCAGCCCCAGAAATCGTGAAATGAGGGCCCTGTGAGAATGTCTCATAATCTCATAACATTACGTACATTATAATAAGATGATCTTTGGAGTGGTCACTAAGGAACGTGTTACTCAGGCATGTCAAATAGTTGGCCTCCTGACTTGTGAATCAGATTGGAATTCCACAATAGTTGGTCTCAAGATTCAAACATTTTGACTGGTCGTGAATAAGATGGCAACAATATCAATATATTTTGATTCGTTAAATAAATAACATAGGTGACAATATTCCGAGCAAAATGAAACTTAATTGATGAAAATATCTCAAGAAATGACAAAGTTACGATCAATTCAATCTGCTGTGAAGGATTTTCTTAGATATAAACTGAGTTAAATATGGAAGCCATGTGATTGTAGGCCCCTCTTTTGGCAAAAGTGGTTGGCTGTGTATAATTTTCAGAATTTTCAATTTGGCTCTATTGACACCCCTGTTTAATGTACGTAATACAAAGTATACCGGAATGCCTTGTTTTTTATGTGTAGATATACATATATTTATAGAAATCGTCAGACAAGTTACAGATGATAAAAGTTTACCTAAGACGGAGCGTAAAGAACAACAGATACAGCATGCGCCTCACAGTAGTCCGAAAGCCAAATTGGTAAAATTAGCTGATAAACTGTACAATTTAAGGGACTTACAAAGACAGGCACCAGTTGGCTGGTCCCCAGTTCGAGTACAGGAGTACTTTGAATGGTCTTTTAAAGTGGTTGCAGGTCTTAGAGGAACCAGCCAGAAGCTAGAAGATCAACTGGATGTTTTATTTAAAGAAAGAAACCTTTTATGAAAGAAGTAATCTTGACTTCATTTGTTTATTTATTCACATTTGAGTAATGCATCAGTATTTTGATGTCAACAATGTTAAAAATAATAAAAGCGTAAAGCTAAAAAAAGACATGTGAACGGTTACTTTACCAAAATGAATAAGGTAGTTTGCAAAGACATTATTTCATAATTTCTTAATCAAACCTGTCTGTTTTTTAGGTTCCCAATTTTTTCGTCGTTAGTAACCGCAGTTAGTGACATTTATCTGTTGTTCATACATGTACATAATTATCATAAGTATCTATTGTCGTAATTAATGACTACATGTATATACAAGAACAAAAAGCTTATTTGGCACATTTTTTATATATTCATTATTTGTATGCCAGTTTCAAGATTTAGGAAAATGTTGTATTTCGAGGTTTTTCTGCAAATATGACCCTAACATTAAACTTTAGAACAGTCTCTGGGCTGAAATGTCGATATCATTCTCAAAGTGCTTTATTTCCTTTTAAGTTTATATACTTGTTTAACAATTAATTTTTTATCAATTAAGCTGACAGAATAATATATGATCAGAATCATTTTTAGCCTGTCTGTTTTCGAAGAAAAAGTGGAGCTATTGACATGAGACTTCACAGAACAGAATTGTATTAAGTAACATATACACAAAGTATCTTGTTACAAACAAATGGTAATAACAATGATAAACACGTGGGAAATAAATACAAAGGATTTCATTAAGAGAAAATGAGTGGATAGATCTCACTGAGGTGATGAATAGACAAGCCTTGGCACAGCTTTGAGATTGTAGACAGTTCTCAATTTTTTTCCACATACCCTATTATAAAAAGTATGAGATGGGGTATATTGGAATCACTCTGTCGGTCGGGTGGTCCGTCCATCCGCATTCTATTTCACGTATTCAAGTATTTGGAGCGAACAACTTCCATATTCCTGAAGCGATTGCATTGAAAGTTGAAATACATGTCATTACCATGAAATGTAGATGTTCAAGACACATGCTCATTGATCTACACATTCCAGAGTTATGTGCCCTTGAACTTAGCCATATAGTGTACTATGACATTCTTACGCTTCTGTGTATATATTGCCTTTTGGCCTTCCCAAGCTGCCTCACAATATACAAATGTACATGTACTGCGTGGACCCTGTCATTCATGAGCATCTAGTGTATCTCGTACTTGGAAAAAAAAGCCTATAAAACGCAGTATGTCTATACATGTATATATCACTGATACATTAAAGATCGTTTGTAATGATCGAGTTTGTTTTAATCATTCTTTCATTTCTTGCAATTTTTTCATGGAGTAACTTTACACAAGGGAGGTAATAATGACAGTCTTGAGATTTGTCTCAGTATGAATTACTTCCCTTCCCTTGTTTATGATTAAATTTTATGTTTCTTGTGTAACAGTTGTTGCATGTATTTCTGGGCTGCTGAAAGTAATTTGTGCTGAATCATCTCGCATACAAAAACAGTACAGTACAACATCTCCAGAGCAGTCCTTTCTTGTGCAACATCCTCTTCAACAACAGCATGAGTTTTTCCCACTGCATGATTTAACTATTAATTTATCCTCTCTAGAGCAATAACCTCTCAACTACAACATAATTTTGCTACTCTCAAAGGGTGTTGCTTTGGAAAGGTTGCATTGTACATTATTCATTTTTCTACGCACCTAGCGTAATATATTGTTTACCTTTGAACTATCAGTGCCATGATGTTTTAAGTTCAAAAATTGTTTTCTTAATTGTCAAAGGTACACTATCTGTCTATGAATAGACCCTCTGTTGTTTAACTCTGAAAATGCAGATTAATTGATCTTTTTTAATCAAATGATAGTTCAGCTTTCCATAGCCATCACTCGCTCAGTGTGCATGAATTTTTATGCAGAACTACATACTACGTTTATCTACCTACGCTGTCAGTTCCTAGTTCATGTTGTAGTGCAACTCTAATGCAAGTCCAGTTTCCATAAGTTTTTTCAGTACTTTGATTACTACAATTTGACACTGTCCGGTCGTACAGAACTAGGCTGACCTAGGCTGATAAGGTAATAATTTATGTTCATGGTTACTTGGTAGATCAAGCAATATTTCTGTATTTGCTACCACGAGGTATAATTCCCAAATATTTGTAAGTCCTTCGACTTTGTGGTAGGAATCTTATGGGTCAAACCCTACCCCCTAAAAGGGGTCAGCCCCTAAAAGGCGCATTTGTTTAATGATAAATGTGTCTTTTTTTTCTTGTCTTAATTCACTCAAATTATACTACCTGTCAAATAGTTATGCATACTTTATTAACCATATCATGAAGAGTTTAAGGAAAATTCATGTTTCATCAGTTTTATTCAACGGGGTTGTGTAGAACACAGGTAATGATACTTATACCAGATTTAGCATTGTTTGTAATAATATTGAATAATTATTCCATTGTAATAGATGCATTTAATTAAGTTCCTAAGAATAATCAATGCTGATATCAGATATACAGTCAAACTTGTATTAGTGGCAAACTCTGAATAAAGTTCACCCTGTGAATAAAGGCCATTTTTTCAAAAAAAACGAAACTGATTATCAATTAATACCAAAATGGCCTTTGAATAAAGACCACCTATCAATGACTGCCACATGTTGACATTCTGATATAGCTGCCCAGAGGCTTTACATTTTCTTAATATTCTAAATGTTCAAGTTGAAACATTAAGTTTTATGCCGAGTATCATACATTAGACGTTAAAGAGACAAATATTTACCATTGGCCTGATGCTAGCCGTTTTAGTAAAAAGCACGAAAATTTAGCCCAACGAAATTAAATGAAAATACAGTATGTTTTTTGAGCTGTGACGACAATCCTCTAATGTCAAATAGGGGATATGGATATCCGGAACAAATCTGACTGAAACATATAATTGATATGATAAATTTATCATGCTCAAGTACTATATACGTATCCGGTTGATTCAGTGCATTCTTCCATGATGGCTAAAAACATTGTCGAGCTATAGCAGTATGTTGTTTGTTTTTATGAACTGACTGTATTTTTTTTTATTTACAACCCTATTAGCTCAGTTGGTAGAGCATCTGACTTTCAAGCAGGAGGTCATGGGTTCGAGCCGCTTATCAGGTACATTATTCCTGATAAATTTACGATAAATTATGAAAATTGATCATTTGAATAATACCAACAAGTTTGTATTATTTGCAAATGTACATTAAACAATACGTTTATGAAACAGTTAAATGGGGACAACAAAGATAACCATTGAAATGAAACAGATATTTTTTTAAGTGTCTCCTTTTGCTAAGAGTCTTTCCAGCCTTTTACTTTGTAATTTTCTTCTTCCTTTTGCAAAGACAAATATTTAATTTTGAATCAACATCATACTAATCACTTCAAAACTATACAGCCCGTTCCACTTATAGAACAGTACGCATTAGACACATGTATAATGGCCCCAGGGAACAACAAACAACTATGACAAATTTATAAATATTATTAAAAAAATAACATAAAATATGACGCTCTAAATTCTTATTTAAAATAACAAAATATATATCATTGAGAAGGTAATTGAAATCTATAAATAACCATTTGCACCTAAGGGTTTACTTTGTGTTACAATATTTAAAATCCAGGTTAAAGTTACCCATGTTTGGTTATTTGTTCCGATTTTATATACTATTAGACAAAGAAGGAAAAAATCACTATCCCGGCTGTGTAATATATTTGCAATTATGACGATCTAAATATTAATTGAAATACATGAACATGATATCAAATAATGCGTAAGACATTAAATATTACTTACTTACTGCACCTAAGAGATGATTTGTCAAGTTATTTTGTAATTAAGAGAAATGTATGCAACTCCTCCTTGTTTCTACTAGTATATAGAAAAATTGAGGGCTATCGATTAACCCCTTGATGAGAATTCTTCCACATGTCAAAACCGAATTTCTTATCATTTGTCACCTTTATTTAAAAAGGCGCCACGTCTGTTTCATTTATTTTTCATCATCTCATACTCATATAAAGGTGTCTTTCAACACTTCTGATTAGCCACTTGCATCCGACTCTAGCTTGTTCGAAAAACGACATTCCCTAATGTAAAACAAATGTTATTTCCTTCCAGATAGTTTCTTTACTGACAATGGCGAAATGCTGCTCAATATTATTTCCTGTATTATTATTGCAATTTATTGTATTGTAATGTAACAGTATTGCTTCATTATACTAATAGCTACATCATTGATTAAATATATTATATGATATTGGTATTGATGTTTAGTAAATGACCAGTGTTTTATAAGAGAAACTATGTCAATATAGAGGTTAACTGGGCAAATATGAGAAGAACAAGGTCATTGCAAAATCAAAATCAAAATCCAAGTATGTTGATTAGCTGAGAAAGAGGAACGATATGACATAGAAATGGGCCCAATCTTGAAAAAGGTACCCACTCAGACCCTCGAAAGCTCGTTTCATATCCGAAAGCTGTTTGCTCCCTATGACCTTTGTTCTGTTTTGGTGTAGCGCAGCATTTGAGAGATTTTAACGTCGTGTTTACTGAAGCACATTTGGTATCATCAGACGATCATAAACAGTACATTGTGAGAAAAAAGTGTATAATGTCTTTATAATATCCCCTCTCGTAGTTGGAAAACATACAATGTCATATACATGTAGTTAAATGATAAAATTCTCAATAATCAAGTGATTTCATATTGGCTTTGTTATGGACCTCGGACAAAGGCAATATGAAATCACTTGATTAATAACTTAGTGTTATGACTTTTGTGTAACTTAAGTCGAGATGGAAATCTTAATGACCATACTGCCCTCCATTGTCAACACATTTCTACGAACGAGAAATTTTCAATTGATGTTTTAGTACTGGTGAAATACTACCGTAAGTATACTGTAAACAAGCATTCTTATTCAGATCTTACTAATTTGCAAGAGTGGTGTGTATACATATATGTGACTATTTGTAGTTCACTATATTATCTCGATTGTTGTTGACGTATTTCATAAGTAATAGATACCGTAGCATGCTATTCAACTTCCGATGTATTCCGCTCGTATATTGTATATGTTTGTATTGTACTTCTTGATTTATTATGTCTTTAAAACTTTGTTAAAGATATGTGTACCTTTTAAACGAATAAATCAAAAAAGGTAATTTCATTTTATCCATTTATTCTTAACCAGGTAAAAAATAAATAACAATCGATATTAACAATACAGATATAAGTATTCAAAAGCATGAACAATTTAGAGTAATATAGCAAGTAAAGTTCGATTTACAAAAATACAACAAACATATTGCTGCTGTATAAGAGGAAACTAATCACAGAAAATCGTGAATTGTTTGACAAAACATATGGCGCTCATTACGTTTTTAAGAAAACAGTATTTAGCAAATATAATTTTAACAACTTCGTTTTTTTAAATGTGTATCATCTATATGCAAATGTTGATTATCTTTTTACGTATGGTCACCGATAGTTAAGAGGATACTGCGGGAACTTAATATGTGCTATTCCTGTTGTCAGTCGGTTGTCAGTAAAAAAAATTAAATACTTTTTAAGGCTTTGTCAAACTACGTTGTCGTCCGAGTAATTTTAAAGTAAACAATTATTGTCATTTTTTGATAGTACTAACCCAGAAAAGTATGCTAAGTAAATTTGAACATGCATGGATAGCAAAAATGCATTTATTTTGAAAGCTCTTCATATTTTATATGATCTAATTTGGTAGATGTAACGTTTATGGGCATCCATGTATATTTTGATTTATTGTTTGTGAAAAAACTGTTCATAATTGGTTTAAAAAAACTGATAAGGATTAGGATTTAGCGGAATTACTTGGTGGATGTCCATGTTTTGATAGAAACAGACGCCAGATGAGAAAATTAGCGAATTCATTATCGTCTGCTGCTTCTAGTTCTAACAAAACAAAACATAACGTGTATTCCCCAAATACAGGAAAGACACCATTAAACACTAGTTAATAGTCAAAACCAACAACCAGTGCTCATATGCATGCACACTGATGCATATTGATGTAATATTGTAGTTTGTAAGAAATTATGGAAATCCATGCTTTATTGATGTAATATTGTAGTTTGTAAGAAACTATGGAAATCCATGCTTTATTGATGTAACATTATTGTTTGTAAGAAACTATGGGAAGCCTATGCTTTATTGGTGTAACATTATTGTTTGTAAGAAACTATGGGAATCCATGCTTTATTGATGTAACATTATTGTTTGTAAGAAACTATGGGAAGCCTATGCTTTATTGGTGTAACATTATTGTTTGTAAGAAACTATGGGAATCCATGCTTTATTGATGTAACATTATTGTTTGTAAGAAACTATGGGAATCCATGCTTTATTGATGTAACATTATTGTTTGTAAGAAACTATGGGAATCCATGCTTTATTGATGTAACATTATTGTTTGTAAGAAACTATGGGAATCCATGCTTTATTGATGTAACATTATTGTTTGTAAGAAATTATGGAAATCCATGCTTTATTGATGTAACATTATTGTTTGTAAGAAACTATGGGAATCCATGCTTTATTGATGTAACATTATTGTTTGTAAGAAACTATGGGAATCCATGCTTTATTGATGTAACATTATTGTTTGTAAGAAACTATGGGAATCCATGCTTTATTGATGTAACATTATTGTTTGTAAGAAACTATGGGAATCCATGCTTTATTGATGTAACATTATTGTTTGTAAGAAATTATGGAAATCCATGCTTTATTGATGTAACATTATTGTTTGTAAGAAACTATGGGAATCCATGCTTTATTGATGTAACATTATTGTTTGTAAGAAACTATGGGAATCCATGCTTTATTGATGTAACATTATTGTTTGTAAGAAATTATGGAAATCCATGCTTTATTGATGTAACATTATTGTTTGTAAGAAACTATGGGAATCCATGCTTTATTGATGTAACATTATTGTTTGTAAGAAACTATGGGAATCCATGCTTTATTGATGTAACATTATTGTTTGTAAGAAACTATGGGAATCCATGCTTTATTGATGTAACATTATTGTTTGTAAGAAACTATGGGAATCCATGCTTTATTGATGTAACCTTATTGTTTGTAAGAAACTATGGAAATCCATGCTTTATTGATGTAACATTATTGTTTGTAAGAAACTATGGGAATCCATGCTTTATTGATGTAATATTATTGTTTGTAAGAAACTATGGGAAGCCTATGCTTTATTGGTGTAACATTATTGTTTGTAAGAAACTATGGGAAACCATGCTTTATTGATGTAACATTATTGTTTGTAAGAAACTATGGAAATCCATGCTTTATTGATGTAACATTATTGTTTGTAAGAAACTATGGAAATCCATGCTTTATTGGTGTAACATTATTGTTTGTAAGAAACTATGGAAATCCATGCTTTATTGATGTAACATTATTGTTTGTAAGAAACTATGGGAAGCCTATGCTTTATTGGTGTAACATTATTGTTTGTAAGAAACTATGGAAATCCATGCTTTATTGGTGTAGAATTATTGTTTGTAAGAAACTATGGAAATCCATGCTTTATTGATGTAACATTATTGTTTGTAAGAAACTATGGGAAGCCTATGCTTTATTGGTGTAACATTATTGTTTGTAAGAAACTATGGGAATCCATGCTTTATTGATGTAACATTATTGTTTGTAAGAAACTATGGGAAGCCTATGCTTTATTGGTGTACTATTTTAGTTTGTATTAATCTATTGGAAGCCTATGTTTTATTGATTAAATGTTATAGTTTGTTAGAAACTATGAGAAGCCTAGCTATGCTTTATTGATTTGATATTGTAGCCATGCGTTATTGATGTAATATTATAGTTTGTATGAAACAATTGGAAGCCTATGTTTTTTTGATTAAATGTTATAGTTGTAAGAGACTATGAAAGCCTGTGCTATATGTTTTTTTCTAGATATATGTTCAAATTTTTGTATGCGTGTATATGAATTGTTATTATGATATATATGTTGGAATATTATTTGTATGCTTTTCATTGTTTGTTTGTAATTTGATGCATTGAATTGTTACTCTAGACATAATGTGGTTTGTAAATGTACAGATGACAGTATATAGTGTGAGTGATTGGTATGTGTGTATTTACTTGTTAAGATATGAAAGTATATGTTTACTAGGAATTTTGTCATAATGTTTCATTCCAGTTGTTAAATTAGATATCATAGTTGACTCTTATGCCTATGCTGTGTACACTTATTCATGTTAAGATTTTTTTTGCGGGGACACACAATTTTTAAGGTGGAGGCTAATGCGGGGCTTTGATGTTTAACACTACTGTTACGTATTTTTAGTTTACATTAGTTTACTCCCGTTAGCTTTCAACGTGGGTGGGGTATCGTCCGCGAAACTTATTTGTAGGAAGTTTTCCACTCTCCTTTTGTTTGTCATTAATAATCGTTCGTTCTTAAGGTTATAGCATGTTTCGCACTTACGTTATCATACTTTATCTGTAATATTTAGTCCGTAGTTTTCCCCTCCGTCGAGATTTATTGAAGTTTAAGTCGGTGTTTATCAACACCTCTCCATTTATTTTTTGTGTGACGTCATACGAAATTGTGTAAATATAAGTATCTGCAAGTATGTCATCATACAGGTATTATTTGTTTACTTTTGATATTTTATGTTTCCAGTCACTGATTCTCCGTAATATTTTGATTATTCGGCGGAATTTTATTATTCTGCCAAATTCTGCCGGAATTCTGCCGTAAATTCTGCCTCTTTTTCCGCCGTTTTTGGTGACGTCATCATTTATTCTGCCGTATTCTGCCAAGATCTGGCGGAATACGGCTGGACTATAAATAGCCATAATTTTCATTCTGAGTTCAGATTACTTTTGACCGTTGATGAAATTAGTAGTTTTTTTTATTTATTTAAGTCTGTGACTGGAATCATTCTCTTTTATTTTATGATAGGCTAGTCTGTTTTGGTTTAACGTGTCTGTATTTATGTTTTAATTAGTCAATAGTAGATTTTAATAGTTAATAACTTAGTACATAGATATATAAATAAATCAGATATATGTAGGCACATACAGACTTGCTTATTACTATCATTTAAGTTAAGTGAATACAAACTTTGTGGACACGACTTGATGTACGCTACCAGGCTGATCATAGGATCAGGAAAGTCGTCACAATACATGTATGTAGTATGCATGTTGTTCATATTGAAGCAGCCATGTACAGACACAGTTGATATGGGGTATCACAAATCAGCAAGTTAATATCGAATATAAATGGTTCAAATTCAAGTTAGAACACAAAGTACAAGGTCGATTTCACATAGATCGAACAGAATACCTTTAATAATTCATGTTGAAGTACTGCGACAAGTATACTGATTATTTGCGACAAACACAGTCAAAGAAACTTTTATTACCAGTTTAAAGCATGTGATAAGCGTGTTCTATATTCTCACAGCAGTTACTGTAGTATATTCAAATAAATATTAACTATGATGTACACATATATATATATAATTTTGACTGTGTTTACCTGTGAGATTACTGGAGTTCTCTACCACCTCTGATTGAAATCCCAAGTAGGCATATTTGGGTCAACTGCTTACGTTATAATTAGAACAAGCTAATCTGATAGAATACCATGGATGACTTTTTGGAACAAGTTTCGTAGAACTTGACAAAATTACTACTGCTGATAAACAGCTTTAAGCACAATGAAGGCAAATGAAGCATAATGTTTTTAGTTGTATGAGTCGATGTCACATTACTCATAATGCGATGTTCATAATAAAATTATGGCCTTATTTCTAGGGACCCGCCTCCGGGGTTGAGTAGTTAAACTCGCTGACTTCAAATCACTGTAACTTCTACCTGATAGAGGTTCGTGAGATCGAGCCCATCTACCGACCATGTCTCTTTATGTGAGAAAGTAGGCAGTTGCTTACAGAAGATGGAAGTCTAGTACTGGTTCTTCCCAGAAATGATGCTTAGGAGAACTGTCCGCCTCATATGACGCTTACTGTTGAAAAGAGGCGTAAAACTGGATACAACAAACATAACAATAACAAGTCTAGCTGTAATTTGAACATAAGTGTGAAAAATGAATCCTGAAAAAAATGTATACTTTTTCAATAGACGAACACCTAAGATTACTAGAGACTTATTGACGCAAACCTCTTGTACATAATGATACGCCCCGCGTATTACGTACATGTACATGTATGTTATTTATGCTAGTTTAAATGTTTACCTTAAAGTATCCATAATTTCTGTTCAAACCAAGGCTTCCAAAGTTTATTTTGATGTTTATGCCAGTCGCCATAAATTAGATACGTAGTTTGACCTATCTGAATAGCAGATCAAACATGCATATGTAAACAAATAATGACTGGCTTTTATCTCTGTTTCCAAACTTTACTTTGTTGAATGTCGGACTTTTTGTCCATCTGTTTACTACTGAATTTTTATTCCTTGTTAAACTTTCAGTCTGTATAGTACGACAGGTATCTAGTCTGCATAATAGATCAGTAATTGTATGTATATCCAATGTTTAACACTCAAAATGTATAGACAAGCATCAAGTTTAAAAGTAATTGTTTTAAGTATTTTATTATTGTATGTAATTATTGTAAATGCCATTTAATTCATTTTAGACATGTCAATATTGTTTAGAAATGTAAGCTTTTTATTCTACATGTATTACACTATTGGGTTTATTTACCGGTCAATTCCTGGCAGGTGACAGTTCTTGGCCGCTTCCTAATATTGGCCGATACCAATTTCAGGCCGTTAACTGACCAATGTGTGGTAGATCTACCCAAATTAGACCGTATTTCCCACTTTTTGACCGATTTCGGCCAGGCCTTAGTATAAAAGGGACGTTTTTTGGCCGATTTTCAGACTTGGAAATATTTAAGCTTTTGACGAGTAAGGCCCGTTTCGTAAATTCCTCTTAGATAAACTTTAATATCAATCCAAGCTCATTGTTTTGTACTTTACTTAATACTTTTGAACAAATAATTAAATATATAAATAATTTATTAAAGAAGACATTTAGTATTTTTGCCTTAGATTATTAAACTTCAAATAGACTTAGTCCATTTTTCCTTTTTATTCATTTGATTTAAAAGAAATCATACGTACTGTATAGATCTATATATTTAACGTTATATATTGTGAACTCATATATTTTTTTTACATCTGTACTGTTACCTGAGTCAATTTGCGGTAAACGCTTATTTCGCGATAGGAAGCCTTCGGTGTGAATTATTTTAACTTAGTATACTCTATTTTAAATCTATAATTGTGAAATTGAGACACATATTTTCTGAAACAAATCAATATTATATATACTTGTGATCTCAATTATTTAAACCGTCCATTGATATTTAATTGTTATCTATTTAATAGATGTTGTTGAAAAAAATTACAAAATCTTGTGTCTTATTGTAGTTTTCTTATAACTTAATTCCTAAAAGTAGAGGTGTACAGCTGCAGATCTTGTACAAATAAGATACCCACACACACAAATTCAAGTTAAATGAAAGTGTAGAACATTTCTATTTCTTCTATTGAGATTGCTGTTTGTCCGTAATTGTACACGCTACCAAATCAAGTATATATACACAAATAGTTAAATAAGTCGTATCCTAACTGATCTGGGAATGTATGAGGACAAATTGTGATGCCTATACACAACTGAGATATTTACCCCTGGAACGTAACAATATCATGCTTACATGCTCGAAATATGCGAAATGTAAAACGGTGCAATTATTCACAATTAAATCACATAATAAGCGGAATTTGTTTAATAAGCGAAAATTCGTCATAAAAATTCCAAAGATCGCCTGTGTGTTCTCCCTTCCCACTATTAATAAAATAAAGACTAAATATTACATATTTTGTGTATTGTTTTGTTTACCAAACCTAAACATCAAGCCATTACTATCGGTAATCAGTGTAAATGTATATGTACTATACTTCAGTTCGTTATAATCAAAGTTAGTTAGATGTTTTCAATTAAAGTTAAAGTGTTGTTTAGTCATAATTCTACTTGTTAATACATCATAAATTTGATTTTAACATGTTCATATCAGTAATCCTTAAAGCATTCATATTTTTATATTATCTTATTACATGACTAATACGTTGCTTTCCTTTTTAACTTTAATGCGCGCTACATGAACGGGTTCATTAGTCGATGTGCTATGGCAAGAAATGTTTGTTAATCGGGCCCCCGAATCTAAATCCTTACATTTTATTATCCCAACCTCTGAAGTTGTCCTTACTTCACCAATAAACCTATAAAGGGAATATGTGGTCAAGTGGTTATAGTATCTGACTTGTAATATTTGTCCGCTCAACGCTATTAGTTCGAATCCCATCCGATACCAAACTTCGCATGTAAGGAAGCTGTCCAGCTAGCTTATCGAAGGTCGATAGTTCTACCCAGGTGTAAGCCTGGGGTCTTCCTCTACCATTCTAAATGACCCTGACTGTTGGTGCAACGTTTGATCCCAGTGAAAAAAAAATCAACACAGACACACACGATCGAACAGAAATCATCATGTTTATACTCGCATTGGTTTCAGTATTTTATTATCATGCAGTTGGCGAACTAATGACATTGAATAAATCTGACGTTGGGTTACCAATCCTATAGTGTCAGTTATGTTTGGACAAGTTAAATATTTATAATGGCTCGTATTTCAGCTAGTCATACTAAAGTAATAAAATAAATAAAATTCGCTGACATAGGAGCCTGAATAAAGCAATACGATAGCCTAAACATTTTTCACATGTCTGTGTTTATATAACAGTAACGAAAAAACACGTTATAAACAATCTGACAGTTGTTTCATCATGAATAATTGAACGTTTTCAACAATTTGTTAAAACACGTCCTGTATTCGAAGCTAAGTAGATTCATTATTACAACCACATTTAATTCACATATCCATAAAAACAGATATATAAACGCGAGATTTTTATCAAAACCTTTAAATGAACAAAATTGTTAAATTACGAGCCTTGGTTGTGTTTTCGTGGGGTTTTGTATGTGTGGCAAGCCTTGCAGTTTTGCTTGCAGAATTTACTGTATAAGTCTGAACATACTTCCTATTCCAAATATTGTATATTTTTCTATTGATTCAATCCGTAGTGAAAATAAGCTGACCGAGGGAAAGACGAGCGGCTCACAAAATTTTCAAAATATTTCTACATTAAATTTACACGCATTCAAACAATCATTCAAATTAATTAAGAATTCACAACGCAAAAGTAAAAATCAAATAAAAATATTTCCTGTTCAGTTCCTAAGCTAGAAAAATAGCAATGATTACGATCACTTGATCGAAAAAGTAGGATAGGTCGATCGCATAACTTGTTTTTTACATTTTTATTTTATAATTTCCCCAAATATGTCCGTACCTTAGGTTCGGCGCGAAAAGATACTGTCTGTCGGGTAATCGTTAGCATAGTTAGTTTAGTTTAACGAACCACTATTTAGCTAGTGAGGATTTCATTTGCATAAGGGTACGAAAGAAGATTTTGGGTTATTTTACTTTAAAAGAGCAATAAGAGAGGTTGGTACTTAATTTCGCGCTCGCCAGTTCAGCCATGCCTTCAATTTAGTCGAAAATGTACCCGAGAAGTTTGTTTATCACTGCTGGTCATTCATAGGGAGAGTAATCACTGAGATTTTCCATAACAAAGTTTTGGAACAGAATCGAGACGGATGGTGTAGCTCAAATTATATTGTGGTGTTCGAAAAATCGACTGTCGAAATATACGAGAATAATTGAAATGGCAATGATTTTAATGTAAAAATATATAATTTCCAAATTGTCGAAACCAAACGAGTATTGCTTTAATTTAAAGATCTGTTTTTAATTAGGCAAACAACAATGTAGTTTCTGGTTACATGCTTGTTAAAACTAGGGTAGGTAGGTCGGGCTTTTTGGCTCTTTAAAGAAAGCGTTTGGAGAGGTAAATAAAGTGAAAAATTGGATGTACTGTTATTCGTGCCAAATAAAAAGTGAAGGGTTGTGGGGCAAAATTAAGGTTCGTAGTGAAACCAGAAACAAATAAAAAAAATACATTGAGTTGTTTCTGTGCAGTTGTGTTTAATGACCCTCGATGTGATTTGTTTGTAACCAAAAGTATGTTTAATAGTTTCTTTACATGTAGCATTCCCAGGGAAACCGTTTTATTTTATACAATACGCAGAGTTTGTGTCATTTATCCATACTTTTGTGAATACGAAAAGTAACTGTACTTCAACACTTGCATTAATTGTATTAACATAAGTAATAATAAGACTTCATAATTATAATGTACGAATGTATTTGTCAAAATGATAACTGAACTAAACAAATAAGATGACAGTACACATATCTACATGTTGTACAAATGCATGTTGATAAAAACTAATGATGTACTTGTAGCAGTTTAAGACAAGTGTACACAAGTTGCTTGGTTTTATCGGCATATAATGCCTTTGACCATGCATAAGTAGTTTTAATCTGGTCAAGGCAACAGGTTTTTACAGATATTTATACATATAAAAACATAAGATATATATAATGTTTAATAGATGCGTCTAACAAACATTTGCAAGTGTGAATATTTTAAAAAATGACAAGAATCAAAGCAAGCGAATATATCCTACTTAATGAGTTCCAAGAAAGGTAGATTTAAGGACTTATATCACATAAACTCTAACGGACTGATTTTGTGCATAAGATAAGTTAAAGCGTAATCCTTGACTAACAAAAGAACAAAAGCACAGGTCCCCGTGTTTCTTTTGCGAGTCTTGTTCCATTGTTTGACCCGCCCCCCTTATAACATCATTCTGTGAAGATTATAAAAAGAGTAGTTTTTATAAATGGCTAGCACAACCGTATTTCTCAAAAAACAACCAATATTTATATATATATTTGAATGGTATAGAGTACAACATCTGTCAGATCTTACCTCAGTTTTGAAAATATATCTGATTACCAATATCACTTAACAAATATGATCGAAGAAAAAACCATCCATATTTTCTTAAACTTCAAAGAATAACACACTATATAATACTAAAGAACATAAAAAGAAAAAAAACAGGGGTATTCATGCAACTTTTTATACACGTTGTCATAATTGACCCCAAAAGTCAAAAGTACACAAAAACCATCCCAATAAAATATTGTTATAGATAGATAGATTTATTTCGACATAAAATGAACATTTATATGGCAATAATAACATTAAAACATACAAAAACAGTAAATTGATACATGTGTACGCATGAATTAATAAAAACAGCCATGTAAAATCAACATTCAATGTCAAGGATTATAACACAAGAAAGGGTTCAGAGGAACCCTTATTTCCATTGTGGTCCTTGATATATAGTGTTGTATGACATAGGAAAGTATCACATTTGGGAATAAATATATGAACAGGTATATATTAAATAAATAAAATTACTTATCACAGTTAAATAGCTATTATAGTAAGATAAATAGAACATTGTAGACAAACATGTAAAAATTTGATAAAAATGAAAAAATAATACTTCGAATGAGTAAAAATTATCCTATTTGCCATAAATAAATATGATAATGCTGATTATAAATTAAGAATGATAATAAAAAATTAAACATACTTATCACATTATATTTATATATATAAATTAACAATGAAATAATTATAATGTTTTGATGTTATGATGAAATCAATACTGCATCAACAAAGAGAAGTAATCTGAATTGCCATGAGAAAAAAAAATATTTTACACTCTATCTGAAAATATGGAAATATACAGACATGTTTAAAACAATTGAATTGAAGAAGCTAAATGGACTGTAAAAAATGTTCCTTGACCCTTGATTTAAAAGCAGATGTGGTTCCAGAATCCCTTATATATTGGGGCAAGTTATTCCAAAGAGAGCATCCCATATAGGCAAAAGACCTTTTGCCAAAACCTTTGACAATAGGAATAACAAATCTCTTGTTGTCGGACACGTTATCACAAATACCGTCAGAGTTAGGACTAACTTTCACTCTGAACCTAGTTGAATAATTATGCACATTGATGGAGGGGTTAAAGTTATCATTCATATATGATGGAGCAAGGTTTGAATTAATCTTAAAAACATGACAAAGGGTTATTTGGTTCACTCTATCAGTAACGGGTAACCAGTTAATATCTGCAAAATGTTCCTTGCCTATGTGGGACCTAAGATGTAGATTCAGGACAAATCTGATAAGCTTGTTTTGAGTGACCTGCAATCTGTGCTTTAAATCCTGAGTTAGACTATTAAACCAGACAGATGAAGCATAGTCAAAATGATACTGTATAATGGAAGATACCAAAAGTCTTTTAGTGTGACGTGTGAGAAATTCACTTTTACGATACAAAAAATTTAATCTAGCATTTGATTTCTTAATTACCGATCTACCCATTGAATCGAAAGTAAGACTCTGATCAATGGTGGCACCAAGATACTTGACTGAGTTTTTTGGATTCTATGGATTGACCATTGCAGTTTATTTTAAGGTTAGACTGGGCTGTAAGCCGCTTTTTTGGACCCAAATAAAATAGATTCTGTTTTGCCAAGGTGTAGAGACAATTTATTACAAATTAGCCACTGATTGACAATATTCAACTCATGACTCAAAGTATTTTCAATGTCATGCTTGTTTTTGGCTGAGACAAGGATTGCAGAATCATCCGCATAAAGTAAGAGTTTGTTTTTTATAGCGGCCGACATGTCATTAACATAAATCAAGAAAAGCAACGGACCTAAAATTGACCCTTGAGGGACACCACAAGATATGTTGGCAGTTGAAGACTGAACGCTTGATAATTCAACTAATTGGCGCCTGTCTGACAGATACGAAGAAAACCAGTGCAGGGAAGATTCTGAGAGACCGATAGCCTTCATTTTCATTAAAAGAATGGAATGATTAACTGTATCGAATGCCTTTTGGAGATCCAAAAGAATCATGCCAACAAGGTGACCTTTATCCATTTGAAAACGGATATAATCGGTGAGACGAATAAGACAAGTATCCGTGGAGAATCCACGCCTGAAACCGGACTGAAACTGTTAACTTGTTTAATATACTGTTTACGTAATCAGTTACTATATGCTTATACAAACAACAGGAATAGTTAGTCATATTATCTCTATAAATCAATAAAATGTATGACTCTATTATTTCACTAGGTGTCAGGTCTACAAACACTAACCAGACATGATTAAAATGATGAAGGGCATTAAAAACAATTAAGAGATTAGACTTTCGGTGGCTTTAGGGGGGTTTCACTCATATAGGAGCTGTCTTTAACATTGAAACCATCTCTTTATAACTAACACATACTTCAACCAAGGTTTTCAATATTTTATTTTATATTTCAAGTTGATAATGTGGCCACCTCAACAAAAAGATTATTAGTTGGTCCTTGGTATGGATATTTCATTATTATCTGTTTGTATTGCAAGGAACATTACATGTAAAACAAGAATATAACTGATACAAAATTATACAGTATCATAAGACAATCATACTGACCTCTCTAGAGCAGCGATATGAATGGTCGAACAAATATATGCTTAATTGGCCAGATACATATTAGTGTAAGCAAAGACAAACATGAGAAACCTATGAAGCCTTCAAATACGTCATTATACAATATTACACTGTCTAAGATAATTGTCTCATTATATAAATAGTATAATCAAATATCTACAATGCTGCAAAAATCATTACCGACAAGACCAAATATAAAAAACGTCTTTAAGCAAATACATTCTGTCAAAGACGGGCAGACGCAGTCATGTCCGTCGATGATTTAGTTGATTACAATATAATGAACAAATATATGCAATGCAGAACAAATTATCATCCATTAGATCAAGCACCAATGCACCTTAAAGCACATTAAATCAATCAAAGACGACAAGAGACAGTCCTATACGTCGATGACTTTGTTGATAACGACTTCCGTCGCTTTCGGCTACACCGTTCCATTAGAAGGCGCCATGTCCTTGGTGTGCACGAAAAGAAGCACGTTATAAAAAGGCCTTGAAGGCAATTGGATATAATGAATAATATCCAGATGACATCTCTATCAGTAAGATTTGCAACAAATGCAAATATCCAGGGAATTCCTGTTAGGAATGATAATTTCATATTTACTAAAAACAAACAAGTATTCTGTTTCCTTGCTCTGCTTCCTTGTCGACTACCTCGAAAAATAAAATAAATGGTACAAATAAATGCCGATAAATCAAAACATTTGAAACATGCCAGTGGGACAATAATGAAATACAACACGGAATGTCCAGGAACAAGCCAACAGTTAGAGCCATAAACAACTTGATCAAAGAACGGACCAATGTCATACACATGGAAAAAAAGAGCTACTGTTATTATCACCATAGGTACAAGCCAAGCGTACAAACAGTACTTGCAAAACCGCCTTGATAATGACAAAGACCGCGTATACGTGAGACTAGAAAAAGTCCTCATCATGTCAAAGGCAATAACATTCATCCAAGAGAAAGACGAAAGGAACATATAATGATTGACTACAGCAATAACAATACATAATTGTATTGGTATAAGATCCATTATCCAACCTGACAGGAGAAACAAACTGTTAGCAAGTAAAAGTGATACTGAGAGACTCAATAAATTCCTTCCTGGAATATTGTGTAGTTCTGGTAAAATTACATGAACAAATAGTGTATAAGAAAGAGAAATAATTGACAGTGATTGACACACAAATGACAAATACCTTTCAAGTACAGTAACGTTTGTCTCTGAAACTGAGTGAGTTTCATCAAATGCTTTCTCGCAAATATAAACCGCAGATCCATTTTTAATGTACATAGATCCATTGAAATATTTTCTGGTCGCATACAAGAACAAAATGGAATTATTATCGATCTGAAATTCATCATCATCGAGTTGTACATAAGCACACGTGTCTGTTTGATTGTCAGGAAAGCAGTTGTTAATACCCATGCGATCTAGACAAAGCAATGTTCTACATGCATATCGATTGGGATCAAATAGTTCCCATTCTGAACAATTTCCAGTATGTTTAAAGGACATAAGAGGAGCTTGAATGTCATTTTTCTGCTCATTGAAATCAACAACGAAACGAAAACTGTAACTCATAGAAACCAAGCTGCTGGCATATATATCAGTATCAAAAGAAGGGACACATTTCAATGAATCTTGTGTTTCGCCATTACAAGCAGCACAATACACATTCTTGTATTTTGTACCCTCAATACCCCCATGAAAAACAAATTCCGTGTAGTCAGATGAGCAATTATTTGCCAACTGAATAAGAAATGTAACGTTTGAATTCACGAAATCGTATGGACATGAAGATGTCACAGGACCCACATTACATGAACGTGGTTTAGCGCTCAGATACGGGACTGAAAAAAACAGAAAACAGTTTTCTGTGTTGTTTTCAGTACAATATGCAAATAATTTCCAGTACGTATAATGATAAACATAGTTACACTGTGCACAGTATCTATTTTTGTACACAATTTCAGAGTTTTTAGTGTCTGACACTGGTGTTCTCAGTTCAAAATCAGTATGTTCGTCTTCACACAGGTTACGTATGTTGATATCGTTCCAATCCTCATCGCACCGCATAACCACGTAATACAAACTAACCACATATTCGCGTTCGGAATGATAAATGTCAATACCTTTGCATTGTATTTGAGACTTGTTTAAGGTAATGTTACTAGTCTCGTTCATGTCAGCGTGCCTACAACAACCTTCAAATATGGAACAAAGTCGGTCACATGTGCAGTGTATACGATATTCTTGCCAGTCACACAAATTAACATTAAGACATGAACTGTGGTAAAAGTGATTCCACCAGCAATACATACTAGGTTCTGTTACCAATGATATAAGACTTAGTGTACTTTCGGTAACAGAAAGAGTTTCTAGTAATATTGTTCCGGTACTCCAATATGGCTCTGAATATGTTGATACTGTTCGTTTGTCATTGAATGTTAATCTCTTGTTATTGTCATTTTTGTCTATCATTTCTCTGTTAGTGCCATTTTCAAAATAGTTTATGGAAACAGTGGAAGAACTGTTGTGTTCAGCAGCAGTACTTATTACCACTAACACTAACACACAAACTGATAAAATTTCCATAATGTCGCGATATTGATCTATTAACAACTGCCCTTTAAATAGATCGGAAACTGTTCTAACATTTCCACAATGAATATACACAAAATACCAATCTTACAATTATATTTATCCATAGACAAATCTTAACTTCCTCCTGAAACATTGTATGCTTCTTCATCATAAAATTACTGCAATTTAAAAAAAAATGTAAAAAGTTCTAAATTGCGTCCGAAAAATCTTATTGAAACTGTCCTGAAGCATTTATATCTATTCTATCCAATCACGTGACCAGATATTTTTGTAACTGTCATACGTAATAAATGATCCGTAAACAGTCAACATTAAAATATGATACATATCAGCTGTGTTGTTCGGACAAGCAAGCTGATGCCCACAGAATAAACAAATATCAACAAGTCGGCTAAAAATAATCGACTTTTTTGCTGTATTCGTAAATATTTTATCATGTCACGACAACTACATGATAGCAAGTCTGATCAAATAGATACAGATAATATAATTCCTAGAAAAATAACACATACAGAAAATTCCACCTTCACCAAAAAACTATTCCCCACCCCCTCCCCGAAAAAAACAAAACAAACAATAACACTAACACAAAAGCCATCAAACACATAAAACCATACAAAGATCGAGCACAAACACCAGAATCCGGAGGGTAGCGCCTTTGGATGGTCTGTTGCAAAGCTGCAGTGGGTTTAAGCTAATTTGACGGAACATCTTACACATACCACGAGGGAAACAACAAAATAAATGCTTCATCATTTCACGGTCAATGCTTGCATTGATTTTTAGCTTCGGTGAGATTCGATTACTTTCGTAAGTTATACGATAATTTTCGTTATACCAGTTATCGAATGTACAATCATGTATTTAACGATGCGCTGCATAATATTATACAAGCATGCGGAATGAGATATTCCCTAACGGTAAAATAAACGAAAGCTATCAATTGTGGTACGAAACTAAAAATGATCGCACTTAGCGTCCACGTACTTATTCAGCTTTGACTGTTTAATACAAATCAAATAGTTTTCTGCGGCTAGATATTTTACAGACCAGTGTTGATTGTTTTCTGTTGAAAGAAATGTTAAACTATGAGATATCAAGAGATAATTTGAAAATTATATGCAAAATGTAGGCGTCAAATGTTGAAAAATATGCAACATTCAACATTTTTGTCTGTTACATAATTTCTAAGGCAGAGATTGTCTTCATATTTGCAGTAAGTGTAGGTTATGATACAAACTATATAAAAATAAAAAGATATGTGTAACTTGCCGTGCTTGTTTCGGATAAAGAACGAAATTATTACCCCCCCCCCCTTCATTTGGAAAAAGGGGAAACGTTGAACATTATTATCTCTTACAAAAACCTAGCGCAGATAATTGTATTTTCAAATTTGCAGTAAATGTAGGTTATAACACAAAGTAAATACAAATAGAAAACAAAGTATACCTTGCCCGGCTTCTTTATCAGAAAAAAATACAATAATTACCTCCCTCTGTTCAGAAAATATGCAAAATTTAAAAGAGGTTGTCAAAAAGTTATAAAAATGCTAGCACATATATTTTTTTATAATTTCCAGTAAATGTAGGTTGTAACACATAATTATACTTCACTCCTGTTTCCAGTTTGAAGTCGTCTATATCTGAGCGAGCATATTTGTTTAATAACACACCGAAATAACACATGCTTATTAATAATGCGCATACAGATCAAACAGATTTTTGGTTATTAAATCATTTTCCATTTAGTTGACCAGTTGTTCATAATAAAATATGTTATAGAGTGTACATCTTACTTATTCCATTAATGTCACTGTACATTTCTCTTTTGCTACATTATTAATATGACTGGCCAACTCATTTTCCCTTTCCTTCATTGCTGAAGAATGTAGACCTGGAATTTCCATGACTGACACGAAGTTCTCAATCTGTTTCGGTTCTGCCCCTCTGTGCAGCATCCATGTAACATAATACAAATTCAACTCCAAAATAATGTATAAAACTTCATAGAAATGTTTTTCACAGTGCTTTTTGAAACTGAAAATCTCTAAATTATTTTCTTATCATTTGATAGAACAAACTTTATATATACTAAATTTTTAAAAAAAGCTAATTGACCTATCTTAGGAAAACATGTTATTTTTACTTAAAGGTAGATACTAAAAGCTTTATGAAGCTCTTATAGATTGAAAACATAAAACAGAACCGAAAAGAGATTTGCCAACACCACAGTATGAATTGATTACATGTACTTGTTTAAAAGTACTCAGCATTATAAATTATTGCCAAACACCAAAATGTAGGTTAATTACAGAAGCTTGGTGAGTAATGAGTAAGACATACTATAGGTTGCTTGTTGTTGTTTTTCAATACATATTTTCAACACAAAGGATAAATAATAATATCAATTTACTGCTACAATTAAAAATTTAGAAGTACAAATCTGTACATGCCATGATGAATGTTTAGATTCTCATCCTGATTTTATCTTATAGGGTGGATGGGTGGGGTTTATTTTCGATCTAGTCTTGGCCTAAAAGTTGACATTATAACCACTGGCTATTTTATTTCATTGATTCACAAAGAAAACTATTTCATCTTATTTTACTTTGTGCATGCCATATCTGTATCAGGCATCTCATCCCAAAGTGTTCAGATAGTTTGTCTACAAGACTGCCTTTTAGTGAAATAAAATGTTGAGGCATTGATATTGACAGATATAATGCAAGTGTGGAATAGAATCTATGTTGTGAAAATTAAACAACAACAATCAATTCCACTGCTACAAAAGAAATATTAGTGATAAAGAAGAAAGATAAGTGCACGCACGTTTTAGTCCACAAAATCCAATGCTAAACAAGAATGGAAACAATAATGGACTTTTAAAAATAAGTTTCATAATTACTTTAATGACAGTTTGCAATAAACTGTTTAGAATATTTATACTAATTTGAAACAGATTTTATTCATAAAATGCTGATGGCCTAAGTACAATTATTCTAAATACAAATGTATAATCCTGCACAATATTTTACTGGCTACTGACATTTGACATTTAGACTACAGGTACAGATGATAGATCTATATCATATACAATTATTATCAAGATCATTGAAGATGCCAATTAAACAAATAAGCGACTCAGTTTCAAATTTTCGGGCTCTTGCCCTTCTTCAGGATTTATTTCCTTCTACATAAATTCAAGTAGTATCCATTTTGCTTTTTCATCATAATGTTATGACGTAACGTCATTTCCTGTATCATGACGCGCCAAATGACGTCACGTCATTCCCCGTACTCTTACTTTCATTTGCTTATCTTGCATCCATATCAGATCATACAATTATCACTCATACACATGTACTCATATAATTCAGTTCAACCCACCCCATACATACATACACTCTCTTGCTATACCACTCGTTCAAAACAAGACAAAACCACACATTCTACATATAAAACCAAAACTTACGATTATTTCTGTAACTACTCTCATACAAACTCATACCTTCTGGTCATATTCAATCATTCCACAGTCTCAGTTTCTGATACATAAAGTTACTGTTATATCCACATAATATATACCTCTTCCACAACTTACATTCATACATCCACATGTTCTCACATTTTTATATAGATCTATACCGGAAACATTATCTTAAACATAGTATATTCCACATAATAATTCCTTATAATATATAAATTATTCCTGTCATACAAATACATGTATTTACCCAAATAATAGTATGTAAAGTTCCAGCATGTACAACTCATCCTTGTACCTTTGTTATATCGGTATACAGTTCTATATATTGTAGCAACGCACATTACACGCCTTTGGTGTTCTGGTACCTAACTTCTTTATCCATTGATCCTCTACTAACTGTCTATATGCCCTTCCTTCAGTGTGTACTCTCTCTATAATTGTTACCCTCAGGTCGTCTTCCTTGTGATTTTCAAAATGTCTCATGATTGGTTTCTCATGCTGGTATCTTATATCTCTCAGGTGCTCATCAATCCGCTCTTTCAGTGACCTTTCTGTTTCCCCTACGTATACTGTCTGTGAACAACGATTACACATCAACCCGTAGACCAGATTTCGATCCGAACACTTCTGGAACCTGGCCGTTCTGTAGCTCTGATCTTTCCACACATCCTGTATATTCTCCTCCATAATTACTCTACATACTCTACAATCGCAATCTCTTCCCTCTTTCATACTGTTTACCATATTATTCGTTTTTTTATGTACCAGCGTATCGCACAAGTTTCTATCCCTTCTATACGCCAGTATTGGTGGTTCATTTAAAACCCTCGCCATTTTATCAGACTTATATAATACTGGTAGATGTTTCTTTATTATTTTATGTATGTCTGGTAACCGTTTCGAGTAAGTTAATACCAGTGGCACTCTCTCTGTCTCTTTCTTTGTTGTTTTCTTCAATAAATCTACTCTATCTAACTTGTCCACCTTCCCCAACTGTTCCTCTATCTTCCTACCACTATATCCCCTTCTTCTCAGTTGTGTTTTAAGTTCTTCCCTGTGTTTATCATAGTCCTTTTTCCTTTCACAAATTCGTTTGATTCTTAAACCCAGTCCATATGCAATTCCATTCTTTGTATTCGGCGGGTGACACGAACTGCTATGTAAATACATTTGTTTGTCTGATGTTTTTTTGTATAAATTAGAGTATTGTCCAAATCCACAGGGCCTAGAGCTTAGATATTTGGTGTGTAGCATGGTCTAGTTGACCTCTGCTTAGTTTGTTCAAATTATTGCCCAAGTGTCAAAATTGACCCTGCCCCAGGGGTCACTTGAATTTACATAGGTTTATTATAGGGAAAATTAAAAACATCTTCTTGTCAGAAACTACAATGCCTAGAGCGTAGAAATTTAGTGTGTAGCATTGTGGACCTCTACCAAGTTTGTTCAAATTATTGTTCTTGGGTCAAAATTGGCTCCACCCCAGTGGCCACTTGATATATATAGACCAATATAGGGAAAATTTAAAAATCTAGAATAAAAAAATAAAAAAATAATAGAGCTTAGATATTAGGTGTGTAGCATTGTCTTGTTGACCTCTACAAAGTTTGTTCAAATTATTTCCCTAGGCTCAAAATTGGCCCCGGCCCGGGGGTCATTTGATACATATAGGCTCATATAGGAAACTTTAAAAAATCTTCTTGTCCGAAACCTCATGGCCTGGAGCTTAGATATTTGGTATGTAGCAGTGTCTAGTGGACCTCTAACAAGATTGTTCAAACTCTGGCCCTGGTGTAAAAATTGGCCCTGGCTGGGGGTTTACTCTTTTTTATGTATGCTTACAAAGACAAATTACAAAATCACTGGGGGCCAACGAAGTATCACGAGAGGCGGTTTGCATCGAAAACATGTGTATGTTATGCAACGACAAGTGACCCATGTTATGTACACATAACGTCGTTGAAAAGCTAAGGTGGTATACATATATAGACGTTGTATATTCCTGGAATATCATATACCAAGTACGAAACATGGTTAGTTGAAATGTTTGATACTATTAAACAGTTGTATGCAGTTAACTAAGTACCATTTACGTATGAATTAAGCTCCAAAGTTATGGATGTTCGTAGACAGTCATGTTTCGGTAGATGTTTCATTAAAATATTTTCCATGAGCATTATTTCTTTTACATATTGGGTATGGTACACTTATTCAATCATTTTGTCTTCATTATGACTGTTCTGTAGGTGAAATAAGCACATTTGAACGTTTTTTTTGCATACTTCGACTGTGTTAGTTTCTCACAGAGTGTGTGTACAGTGCTAAACGAAGGTCACTCTTCATGTGTACGTTGCTCATTGAATTCAAAATCAATTTCAGGATACTGATCACGAGGTGTGTATGTAGTACCGGGTGCCATTTGCCAGCATTTTAAAAGCGACATGGCACTGTGCAAACTCCAGCATAATTATAGAGCATTACGTTCATAAGGGAAGTAAATGATAATTTAATATCGCCATATAACTTAAAATGAAGGCCTATGACAACGAACACATAAACTGGAAAAAATAATCTCGACAAATAATGTAGCAAGTGACAGACCAACAAGGAATTTTCTAAACGTGAACACACTAACTAAGTCTACCCATTGCCAATTGTTTATGAAAAAAGTGTATTCGGGAAGTAAAGAAGTTTCTCAACCAGATGGTACTTAATTGATTGAACAATTGGACACAACTATACTGTGTTCAGACGCAGATAAGTTTGAATAGGTAGATGAAGCAGTAAAAGAGACCTAAGTACAATTACCAAAGCTTCTTCCATCCACCACATCTACTCTGAATGACCGTATACGTTTTCAAGACTTGGTCACCTTTTTTCAAATGGTGGATATTGGCGAATTCGGTGCAAATCACGCTTGGGTTGACGTGCACTGTACAACATTGTTATAGAGACTAGTTTGAATACTAATGAATCGGGCCATGGTGTTAACGAATCGGAGAAATGTTATCAAGCATTTTAGATAACAGCAGATTTCAAAATTGTTCAAACTCGTAAATTATATAAGTATTCGCCTAAACCATAATGTAGCTATTAAATGATAAGGCCATCTGACAATTTCAACTGTTCTCTTCAGACCATCAAACAAACATAGATAACTCTTAACTGCAAAATATTAATTAATATACACAATTGACTTCAGAGTATACTGAAAACGGGATGATGCTGTTTGCTTTTTTGTGGCAAATGCCCTGGTGGGAACATTGAGGAAATATTTTATCCCGTTTCAAAACGTAGATGGGACATTAACACCATGAGCTGTTTTACAATTGTTTTAGTTACAATAGCAATTAAATGACAGGTGCGCGAAGACGTAGTGTGCTACTATTGAATACTGCTTCAACGAAATGGACCTATATTTCTTTAATTTTCCTCGCCTTCCTCATGCATGTATATGTATGATATACTCACTTATTGTTGAAATATTCTTGAATCAGCATTGTCACTAAAATATCAAGTATTCATTATTTTAATATTACAAAATATAGAGTCTCGGGTCGTATGGGAAACAATGTAGAGTTATGCCATTGGGAGTGGAGACAAAGTACATTCGTTTTATTTAAACATTAAACAAAATAGTTATCTATATATTATATGAACTCTTGATGTCCATAATTACCGTCGCAGATAATATTCATATCGCATGAATTATTAAATCACATTATATACATGAAGAGTTTACATGAATGCCTTACTCCGATTAGATAATTTACATCTAAGATTAAACAGTAAGCTATCAACATTGTATGATTTTAACTGATTACTCCAGTAAGATATATCAACAAATCTGTGGAAATATATACGAATAGTTTAAAATATAGCACTATCGCGATCACATTATTAGTCACTCAAGAAAGTGGTGGGACGGAAGTTCTTACTCAGGGAGCAAGTTAACACGGACCACCCTCTGAAGAGCGTAAGTTCAATAATATTTATATCTACTACATTCTGAAAATATTCTACGTATATCTGTGAACGTATGATGCGTTGAAATAGTTAGTTGTAATTTAAATACTTAATGCCCAGCGGTAATCCTGAAGAAAACTAACTAAATCTAATGATACTAAATTATAAGAGACAGTGTATTTTTACATCACATGAAGAAAAATGAATTCTGCAGATTATAGTTTTCAATCGCATAATAGGTTTGATAACTTGAGCGATATAGACATACGACCCTTGTATGTATAGATAAAGTTTAAAATGCTTTTGGAAAGAAAATGAATGGTTAAACTGCTCATATGATATGTTTAAAGTGATCACATGTATGGGTTAAACTATTCATATGTTATGGTTAAAGTACTCATATGTCATGGTTAAATAATTCATATGTTATGGTTAACATGCTCATATGTTATGGTCAAACTGCTCATATGTTATGGTTAAAGTGTTTATATATTATAGTTAATGTGCTCATATGCTATGGTTAAACAATTCATATGGTATGGTTAAGCTGTTCATATATTATAGTTAATGTGCTCATATGCTATGGTTAAACTATTCATATGGTATGGTTAAACTGCTCATATATTATAGTTAATGTGTTCATATGTTACGTTTAGAATCCTCATAAGTCATGGCTAAATTGTTCACATGTTATGGTTAAACTACTTATACGTTATTGTTAAAGTGTTCAAATGTTATGGTTAAATTATTCATATGTTATTGTTTAAGTGCTCATATGTTATGGTTAAAGTGCTCAATGCATTGAATGCTGAATTGCATGAATAATTTTCTAATTGCATGTTTAATATTTATCTAAATGTATGATGACGCACTTCTTATGTGGTCCTATCATTTTATGTGAAGTTTGATAAGATTCGATCATTCTTTATATGTACATTTGTATGTTGCAGGCCTGTTATGGACATATCTAACGGTTTCCATTTTCTTGCACATAGACATATAGGCAGAATGAAATGACCTATAATAAACCAAAAATCAAATTCAAGTGCAGATTACTCAAAAAAGAGCGCTGCGACCTCAATTGTTTCGCTTAGAATGTTTCTATTATCATATGCTATGATCATGCAAAGTTTTTTTAAAAAGTATGTCTACACGTTTTCATTCTGCCGATATGTGCAAATAACTGGAAACTGTCAGATATGTCCTAAAATGGTGTAGACACAATAAAACATCAAAGACAAAAATCTTGTTTAAACCTGGTTTTATTCACCTTAGTATATATATCATATATTATATTGAAATAGCAATGTAATAATTAACACCCATTATCATCAGACAAATCCAAATAGGTTATCATTAATTCGCAAGTTATTATCACCTATGTATGACTTAAAATCAAGTTCGTACACAAAGTACAAGGTCGCTGTATATACAACTCACTTAGATACTATAAATAATTCATATCGAAGTACAGCGACAATTCTACACATTATTTTTGTCTAATATAATCAAAGAAACGTTTCAGTTATATTAGCATAAACATCACAATTACAATGTGATAAGCGTTTTCGAAATTCTTACAGCAGTAGTATATTAGAATAAATATTAACTTAGTTACACACATATGAATATATATTTGAGCTTTTTTGTCTGGTGAGCTTAATGTGAGTTGTCTACCAGTTCAGATTTAAAACTCAAGAAGTCATAGTTGCACCCCTTGATTACGTTCTAATAATAACAAAATAGTACCGATTAAACAGTAGAAAGACTGAGTATCTTCCCCCCCCCCTGTTGTGGCCGTTATTCATGGGTTTGATAATAATCAATGGCGGTTTTTTCAAATAATTGCTTACATTTAAATGATAACCTTTATTCGGAGGTGGCCTCTAAAACAGATTTGGACTTTATGAAAAAGATACATAATTTGTTTAACGCCATTTTCCAAGATATTTCAATTATTAGTATATGCGGCGGCCAGTTTTTCCAGGACTGAATTCTTACAAATACTAACAAACCCTTCTATAAGGATACGTCAACTTTTCCACAAATAGGTGAAAATCGACATTTTGGTCAAATTTTCAAAGAAGGGTATTGCTTGTCGACAGAAGACTAAATAAATCCGTGATTAAATACATTAGAGAACTTTTTAGAACAGGTTTCGTACATGACTTATCTACTACTGCTGACAAACAGTTCTGAACCAAATGGAGGCTAACGTAGCATGATCTTTTTCTGTTATATGAGACGGTGTCACAATATTCATTAATTATTATTCAGTTAATGCCATATAAAGTCTCCATTAATTCTAGCTGTTGAATACCTGTGTAAAAATGAATCCAGCAAAAATGTATACTTTTTTAAATCGATAAATTACAAGGAATACTTAGACACATTCCTAAGTAAATATAGATTATTGTACATAGGGTTTAATAAATTACGCAAATGCTGAAATCATATTAATTTTTCATTTAATCAAAACTACAAAGGAACAATATGTACGAGTATCAGTATAAAGATTGCGATAAAGGGCATCAGAAACATTTTATACATTTGTGTTAATAATGCTTAATCTAGCATGTAACAATTCATTGAATGAATAACATTAAAATTAGAAGCCTGTTATAACTAATGGCTGATAACGCACTACAGTGTCTCGATCAAATTCATTTTATCATCAGATAAGACAGTATTCTAGTAATCTGTTTAATTCAATCTTTGGTCCATCTTCATTAACGGAATATATATGTCAATGTCTGGTATATGTATGTATGTTAGCGGCAAATACAAACACCAAAGAAAGAAACCTTGGTACGATCAACATTCAAATAGACTTAATTGCAATAAAGAACATTAGGATATTAATCAAAGTCAACTCCACCACTCCACCATCAGAATGCCAAACAATCAAAAAAACGGAGGAAATTAAATAATGTAATAGTTCATGCATAATAATTCATGGAATTCAAACATTTATAGTATGCTTAACTAGCCTATTATTTCGAAAGGAATCAACCATTACTACTTGACCTGGTCCCAAATAATGCAATTATCCAAAATATCATATATAAAGTCATGACAATGGATTCTGCAAAGTGGCGATTGAGGCTCTAGATCGTTCGACATACTTCACTGTATTCTCTAATTTGTCTTTTGAATCTTGTAAAAATTGATGTCATTGAAGTAGGGTATCTGAAGAATGGTACTGCGTCTTGTGCAACAGTCTGATCTATTTAATAAACATACATACAAATAGAAAGTGTCATAAACAAATTCGTGTGTAACCCAAACAGACATGAGTACAGGAAATTTCTTTGATTTGTAGTTTCTTTTTTTGCACATTAGGAAAACATATCATAAATTACGTCTACAACAAATTCTTGCTTATTATATAAAATGTTTTGTTGTTTATTTTAATCGAAAGCGCATAAAAGTGGGGGCTGTATTTGCCAAATACCGACGCGGCAAAAATAAACCGGCGGAGATTTTAATCTGATTTTATTCATCTTAGCATTTCTATACATGTAGTATGTATATCGTTCTTATTGAAATAGCCATGTACTTCTTGACACACATTTTCACATTCTCACCAGATAAATTAATACGGGGCATCATTAATCAGCAAGCTATTATCAATTATAAATGTTTCAAGATCATCACAAAGTACATAGTCGATGTTTGTATAAAATACTTAGGATAATTTGAATAATTCACAAATATACTTTTTATTATTGTCAAATATAATCAAAGAAAGCTCCTGAGTTGTATCAGCACAATGATTACCATTTCGCGGCATGTTAAGCGTGCTTATATTCTTCATGTAACAATATATTTTATTTAATATTGACTTAGTCGCACACATACGAATATACACTGGGGTCCCATTTATTTTTGTTGAGCTCAACTTTCGTGGTTTTTACTAATTAAAATGGCTGTTTCCATGGGATGTAAATTCGTGGATTTTGAGCTTTAATCTAAGCTGGTGTACACTCTAATGTAAAATTTAGGTGAACTATTTGGGACCGTTGCTATACATAGAACAATGTAATACCTATGGAATGCCTTGGGCAATTATTTCTAGCAAGGTTCGTAGAACATTTTCTGTTCACATGAGCACTTGAGTTTTGAAATGGGTCTTTGCCGGTCATCAGTCCACGCCCATCGTCGTGCGCCATGCGTCGGGCGTCGTCAACATTTGCCTTGTGAGCACGATAGAGGCCACAGTTAGTCTTTACAAAACTGGATGACACCGTTTGTTGTGATACCATTTTGGACAAGTTCGAACACGGGATATTTGGGGTGAAAAGGGTCAGAAGGTCACTATTTAATTGGATCTTCATCAATGTATGTTCAAATGATACCTTTGACAAATTCAAATATGTGTTACCTTGGTCGAAATGTAGATCACCAGGTCAAATGACACAGACACTTCAGTGGTCTCAGTCTTGACTAGATCTTCACCAAACCCTTTTGATGTTTGTCTTAGAGATGCTTAAACGGGTTTGACATGGGTTATCAGGAATAAAATCCGGCTCCCGGGTCAAACTCAGAAACACCTTGTAAACATTCACTTGATTAAGATTGTAACTTCACCAATTCATGTTTGTCTCAATGTTATGTTTGGCAAGTCCGAACATGGGTCTTCTGGGGTCAATAACTAGGTCACTGCGTCAAGCCGAATGAAAACTTTCATATGAGCGATTTAGGGCCATCGTAGCCCTCTTGTTTTAAACTGTACGGTAATGATGTTTACCCTACAATGTCGTTTACATGAATAACATCGAAATTACATGCATGTTATAACAATTGGCTGACAACGCTCTACAGTTTTCTGATTTAAAATTCTTAATATCTTGCATTCACCAGATGTGATATTACTTTTTTATCATCGGTTTTACGTTAGTCTTCGGTTCATCTTCATATAAAATTTAGGATCTGTACCTGAATTAGGATTGGTCGTGAAACTTAACTCTGACTTAAGCTTAAATATTATATTACCTTATTATTGTTGACATTCGAACATATACTCGTTTTAACTGTCTTCAATAAACAAATTGTAAATGAAATGTTAGCAGATGCTATTTGTTTGGTCACACTTTGTAATAAATTTATCCTGAAAATGAAAGTCATGCTGAAAACATGTACATTTAAACATAAATATCAATTTAACTCACTTTGACTTAAACTAGTTGTATTGAGATCCAGCCATTATCAAAATGAAGCGTATATTAGGCGTATGATCTAGGTACGAAAACGATTAGTCAATGTAATGAGGTGATTTTAATATTCTAATATTGAAGTGGACAGTAATCGTCCTTGAACTGTATATTCAATCTGAATGACTTTGTTAATTTTCGTATAAAGAATTAATATTATTTACTTTATCACCCGTTTCATTAAAAATCATTAAGATTAAATCAATGTCAAATAATTTATTTCAATTCGATATCTTTTTATAATAACTGTCCTGCTGCTAATGAGTTTCTAAACAAGCATAAGAAATAAAATTACATCTGTATTCCTTAAATGACGGAATTAGCGAACATTGATATACAATTTCGTTTCCTGATTTTTCACAATTTCTACTGTGTAATATATGGTTTAATGCATTCGCTTTTGATAAATATTTATATTTTTAGTAATTTAGTGTAATTCCATTTTCAATAGAATTGGTGTCCCAAACATTTCACCAAATCAGTGTAGCTCCATTTTCACAATAATCAGTGTAAATCCTTTTCACTATAAGCAGTGGAATTTCAATTCCACCAAATCTGTGTAACATCATTTTCACTAGAATCAATGCTACTCCAATTTAATTAAATCAGTGTACCATCATTATCACTATAATCTTGCATAATCATTTTCACTATAATTAGGGCAACTCCCATTTAAACAAATCAGTGTAGCATCATTTTCACTAAAGTCTGTGTAGTTCCAACTTCACCAAATCAATATAACATCATTTTACACAAATCATCATTCCATTTTGCCCTTACCTTCTCCGAGATCAGAGTCATCTCAGTTTTTGTGAAATCAGTGCACATTTCATGTTGTTTCATGTCGTCTTAAACTTGAAGAAAGATAGATAGGTTCCTCACAATCACATGATATTTGGATTCTAACTAACAGAATTGACTGGGTAGTAAATAAGCAGTTGGAGACTATAATTCTGTGTTTTATCCAAATATGTTATGCTTTCAGTATGTGATATTTTGCAATTCTATTTGATATTTATTCCAAAAGTATTATTTAGCAAACGGGTCGTTCAGAAATAAAAACGCTATACAAATGTATATTGTTACCGATACAATCAACAAAACAAAATAAAAGTTATCGTTTATTTTAACCATTTACAAACACAAGAAGCATTTTTTAAATAACGATTTGAATAGTTTGACCTCATTTTACTTGCTCAATATTAATCTTTATTGTCTAATCAAATGAGCCTACAGATCAATCTGCGTTGTTACTGGATGTTGAGGGCTATAATACACATCGTTAGGCATTCTCACTTTTATTCTGATACAGAAACGTATTCAATAAATTCATATACTACGCATAAACCAAACAGCCAGTGCAGATAATATTTATATCGTATAAACTATCTGTGAACCTTGAGCTTATAAATACATAAAGTATGTGCTCAGGTTAGATGATTAACATCTAAGATTAAACAGCGACCTATCAATGTTGTGCTATCATAAACGTATAATTGGCAACGATTATATGGTCTACAAATCTGTACAATATCGGGCACGTGTTTTTGAAGAATTACGCATCAAGCTGTCAAAAAAAATTGTATTATTCAACTAAGTGGTGAGACCGCACCTAGTACATAATAAGTTCAAATTAACTGCAAGGTAGCTTTGAACGGCAAATATCATTTCTTTCAATATAACTCTCTATAGTTACGAAGTCATCCAGTATTTGTGTTATATTTTGAAGTGGTTGTTTTATTATCGTCAGTAATGCTGAATCAATTTTGCATGCGAATAGTTATTTATTCTTGTTTGTTGTGTATTAATATGTTTAATACTCTAATTACCATGTATCTTTGCTACTTGAGGCTGCTGCGCACCATCTTTTTTATCAGTAGACTATTATCATGGTATGTCGTGTCGTTTATTGTCCCATCATGTGATATTATGTTATGTACCGAAATAATTCAGTATTCACCTTATCATTTATATACATGTATTGTGTGTATCATTCTTACTGAAATTACCATGAACTAGGTAATAATCAAATACATTAATATGGGGTATTATTAATCAGTAAGTCATTATCAACTATACATTGTTCAAAATCTTGTTCAAACTCGCATCGCATTAATATGTTTATATCAAGGCATTTTACAGGGAATTAACTCCTATATGATGAAAGAAAAGCAATTTAATAGTATGTATGTATATTCTGAGTGAATTGTTCTCGTTTTATCAGGGGTTTTCTATGACTGACCATTCTCTAAATCTGTGACATTTCAATCAATGGATTCATGCACGTTAGAAGAGATCTTGTAGAACTGAAAACAAAAGTACGAGTATCTACTTTATGCTACACTTTTCTGTCAATTATGTTTTTTATCATATTTAAAAAAAAATAATATAATTATGTCTACGTTTCACATAATTTTACATCGCTTCGAAATCTAACAACATATTATTTCATAAACCAATTGTTTTAACCACGTTAATGCATTCGTTTTATCAGTTGTACTGTGACCTATCTATACTCAGTGATTGTACATAAGTATCTGTACATTATATAACAAAACTACATTAGGCAAGTATTGTTCTTTAGTAGATAGTCAAACTTGTAAAATCATACGGAAGTAAGAAATCAATTAGGCTGATATGTAAACCAATAATCAGATTTTGTCCGATCTAGTCGATTTAGATTTGAAGTTTTAATGAAGTTTGTTTATATGAGTGCCATGCGGTGTACTTTCGCGAATCCGTCGATTAATCCTATTGACATAACTCAGAGCATTTTCTTGATAAGGTGTAATCATTATGTAAACTGCAAGTAAATAATACAGATATGCGTACATTTATTCATAACGGATACAAATACTTTAACATTTTTTTTTACTCATTCGACTTAATGACAATCATGAATTTTATATACTGACTGTATAATGTGTTATTTTGTAGAACCATGGCAGAGTCAGGTGTTACACATTTAGAAGTAGATGTTACACATTTTGTAGAGCACGGACATATTTGTGAACTGTGTGAAAATATGGCATCAGTGGGATACTGTTCTGGGTGTAAATGCTGCATATGTCAATTATGTTTTAATAACCATATTAAAATAAAGAGAAATCTTCACCATGTGCTGCAAATAGCAACTGAAAGCAAGGAAGATGGCCGTACTATTCATTGTAATACATGTACAGAACATACCCAACATGAAGCACGACTGTACTGTACAGAGCACAAATGTTTTGGATGTCCAGAATGCATGGCATTCCATCATAATTCTTGTAAAACCAAATACATAACAGAAGCATCCAAGGAATTCCAAGATAGTGGAGAGCTCGCTCGTTTTCTTCAAGATATTCGAGACTTAGAGAATGTTCATAAACACTGTGTTGAATCGATTTCCTCTCAGTCAGAACTGTCTGATAACATAGATAAAACAACCACTCATTCTGTGCAACAATTCGTGAATGATGTAGTTTCGTATGTAACTGATGAGAAGAAACTCATAATCAAGAATGCTGGTTCAAAGAAATCCATTAATAATGATAAAATAGAGAAGTTATCTAATGATCTCAACATGATTGGGTCCGACATATCGTCGATATGTGATAATGTCAAAGAGAATAGCATGATTTATGAGATTTTCATCCTGGCCGTGCAAGCAAAGCCAAAATTATCCCAGATTCGAGACACATTAACAGCCATTGATTGTCAAGAGGTCATTGACAAATACACATTCTATCCAAGCAAATTGCTCCAGCGTCAGCTATCGGAGAAACGTCCTCTTGGCAAGCTTTCGGACAACGCCCAATCCGAACAAGGTATTGTCTGTGTAAATTTTGTTTTAATAATCATATTAACTTATTACATTATCATGACTTAAAACTACAATTATTTTAAAATATATGTTAAGAAGATATATGTGGTGCGCACGGTAGCTATAATGATACGGTAATAATGATATATTAACGGAATGGGTGAAACGACACAGAAAATGCATGACATGAGGGAGTGCGCGAGTACTTCTAGAAAATGTGACTATGTGTGAGTATGACATCGTGAGGTCGACTATAAGTACTTTCACGTGCTTCGTAATGTGCGTGTGATATATGATGCGTACATTAATTTCTTTAAATATGTCGCTCTAATAGTTGGCATGCACTCAGTCAATATGTTGTACAAACAAGTTTGGCATATAATGTTCATGATTATTCTCATTAGTAACGCTGATCACGAACTTATACGAATGATCCTCGTAATGTATGTAGAGATTTGTATTAATATAGATGGATTATAATGAATCTGTTTTTGTGTTATTGAAATCTCGCTAAGTGATGTGCGCTTAATCTGTAACAAGTGCTATTTCAGATGACGTGGATGATTATGAATGTAAATACAAAGCAGGGTGTGCGGTAAACCAACAACTTCAGCAACAATTGTCATCTCAAGAAAGAATAATGTTTGCTCAAAAACAGGACAACCAAAGACTTCAACAAAAACTATCTACTCAAGAAAAGTTAAATAAAAGACTTCAGCAACAATTATCATCACAAGAAATTGACATTACAAGATGTCATCAACAACTGTCTACTAAAGAACAGGACAATGCAAGACTACAACAACAACTGTCCATTCAAGAACAGGACAATGCAAAATTTCAACAACAACTGTCTACACAAGAACAGGACAATACAAAACTACAACAACAACTGTCCACTCAAGAACAGGACAATACACAACTTCAACAACAACTGTCTACACAAGAACAGGACAATACAAAACTTCAACAACAACTGTCTACACAAGAACAGGACAATACAAAACTTCAACAACAACTGTCTACACAAGAACAGGACAATACAAAACTTCAACAACAACTGTCTACTCAAGAACAGGACAACCAGGTTTAGAGTTTAACATATAAAACTGATCTCATGTAGTTCATGATAGGTCATAAATATTTTGAATAATATATTATACAAGCATCGATGTCAAAACGAGGTGAACGAGATCACATGAAACGAGAATACAAAGATGACAGTATACTTTTTCAAAAGCATGAGCAACAACTGTATATAAAAAAGAACAGGAAAATTATGGTCAACACTTTCAATTTCAGTCAGCAAGTTTATTAATTCTACTCCGACTTAAATGAATACCTTTAACGTATCTGGCTTAGATAAAATCGCTAAAATAACGTAAAATGATATTATACGTTATTTACAAAGATTAAATATCATTCTTCAATACGAAGCAACAATAAATTCTAAACCAATGCTCAAAATTGGTGATTTATTGCGATAAATACTGCTACTCTTTATCGACGTTTCCTTATCAGCGTTAAACATTTCTAACGTAATGTGCATTGCATTGGTACGATATGATACTATTATTTCATTTATGACAAAACTTGGTTATAAAATCTCTTACTAGATATCAACTTGGGCGAGGTTTCAATTTTTTAACCGTAAACCTAAGCGATTTGAATGGCTATCAAAATTGAAAGGGGTGCGTCAAAATCGCTGATTTCATGAGACGATAATGATTCGACACTATAATTGTTAATTGCTCTGCTTAAAAAACACAGCAGGTGTCATTTTCGAATTAAATTTGCCGTCTTAATTGACGGCGGATTTCAAAGCGGTTGTCGGTATTTTGTAGCGGAAATGTTAATCTAGTGAATCGTGCCTCAGAATGTTGATACTTGTTTTCATTTTTTTATCTATGGAGTATTACGTAATAAACAGCGGGGTTCTGGGTACGGAATTTCAAGTATCTAACGAACAAAGGACTTTATCCAAAAAAACTGAGGCACGGTTTCCTACATTACACATTTATTGTCATTTTAAGACTACTTGTTGTAATATATTCCTATATACAGAGTAGTTATCGTTGTTCAAACATTTGTACATTACGTGCGATATTGGTTTATAGAAGACTAATCAAATGTAATATTTGTTTAAAATACTTGCAATGCACTTTATACAGTGGGTTCATTTTAATATATAATTATGGTTTAGTTTTTAAATCTATAAATTGGTGAAACTTGATTTGACCTGACATCCAAGCCTGATACCTTCAGCTTGCCTAATTTGTGAGATTAGACCTTTGTTACAAAAGGTTATACGATTACCGTACGGCTTATTATCATTTATTAATGTCTTTATTTATATTACAGAGGAAGACATTGCAAATACTAAAACTCGAACGAGATATTAATGAACGGATAAAGAAATATGGCGTAAGATCTATATTCTGTACTTTCACGTGTATCTCAACGAATGGGGTAATTTGCGAAGCATTATCAAACTAATTGTACGTTACTGCATTATATTTCTAATTCTGTAAATACGAAAAGTCATAAAACAGATTGTATCAATCTGATAAAGCTATGATATTCTTGAACTCTAGATACGATAAACTGCATAGGGACCAATTGTATTATCTGTATTCTCGAATATGATGCATTGGTAAATTGAACGACATTATTTTTTCTTCTTCTTCAACTGATGACTGGCTGTGTATACTACAAGTGTTGTTATTGAAGTACATAGACTATTGTTATCACATATTTACTTTCAGATTTATTTCAATTAAGATGTTAAACATTCTGTAATGACAACTTGTTTCAAATATGATCCAATGTTTTAAGTTATCATGATTAATGCGTTCTAAATTCTTCTCCATAGCAACACATGTAACTGTACTCGGGGTACGCCGTTTCTTCAAATTTCCGCGCAAAATCATATACGATTGTGATAACATCATGACATTATTTCCGTAAAATATTATCATAATACGTTAAGGAATATTATCAGTGGAAGGAAAATAGTAATCAGATCCGCGGGGTGGGGGGGGGGGTTGAACGAGAAAATGACGTCGACCGGCGACGTCGAAACCAGAGTCATGATCAAATTGTGCGTAGGTTTAAGGAAATCACCTAGAGAAATTTCAAAGATGATAACATCCAGCAGTATGTAACAAACGTTTATATGGGCATTAGTATTCAAATCGCATGGGCGGTTTAGAAATGGACGTGATTGTATTGAGAATGGTGAAAGGTGTGTGTGCTTGCCATACCTACGGCCAACATATCGTAATGATATAATCTATCTGTCTATCATCGGAATGGGGATGTCTAGAAATGGAATAAGATATTGACAGCGGCTACTTACGTACGGAAAAAAACATTTGTACGTAAATGTTAACGTTGTTATTATGACGTCGAAATTCGCGTTCCCATGCCCCGGGTCAGGTCAGGTACTTCTGTTTTCATCTATACTTGTCTGTTCATTGTTTTATACACTCAATGTAACGAAATGTAATACGAACTGTTAGATCGGCAATTGAATATAGTTTTCAGTGATTTTTACTTTATTATTTTATTACGCCCTAGTATTGTTTGAATGTACACCCCTCGTATTGTTTGAATGTACACCCCTCGTATTGTTTGAATGTACACCCCTCGTATTGTTTGAATGTACACCCCTCGTATTGTTTGAATGTACACCCCTCGTATTGTTTGAATGTACACCCCTCGTATTGTTTGAATGTACACCCCTCGTATTGTTTGAATGTACACCCCTCGTATTGTTTGCATGTGCAAAATGTTGGATCATAGAATGTGTCAGACAATGTGCGTCACTGTATGTTTGTAATTTAGCATGGTATAAGAACAACAGCACCTCTTTGTGTTTAAGTTTATATCTGCATGTGGACATGTGTGTGATGCTGATCAGATGAATGAAAACAGAACAATTAAATGCCCTACGTGTGATATCATCTTTGGGGGTACGTACATGTATACTTCATGGCATATTAATTGTTTTCCTGCATATAATATATATAAATGTAAATAAATGCGTATGTGTCGACCATCCATTATTTTTCATACTTTGTACAATACATCCATAGATGTTTCATAATGTTTTTTTATGAATCTTCAACAGGTTTATTTCATTATGTGACGATGTTTAGCACAATCTAACTAACATCATAATTCTTAGGAAACAAAACGCATAATGAAGAAGTAAACTATATAGTTATCAAGACGTATACATATATATCTACGTGTGTAAATGTCTGCCACTTTTATATTATACATTTTTGAACATGTATTATGTACACATATTCGGAGTATTACATTCGGTATAATAATGTTCTAACAGATCAGCCTGACGGTACATTGAGAATAGAGAAAGAAGCATTACACACCGAGTTGAAATTTAAATTTGACAAAGGAACACAATCGGTAAATATTATTTCATTTGTTTGAAACACGAAATTTAAAAGAAAAATATTATATACACCATACTATTTTCTGTTCACGAAGCATCGGTTCTTAACTGGTTTCTTTCCTCCTTCATTTTGGTTATTTTTCGTATCGCTCATTTATAAAATACGGTATATTTATTAGTACAGTGGTAACTAGTAAGTACAAAGTAATATAAATAAAATGTCTAATGACTGTAAAGTACTGAGTAACCAAATAATGTATTATTAGCATAATCATCTCCTTTATAAACTGCTTTATGATCTACAATATCATTTACGAACAATTCCATATTCAATATAGTCTAGTTGAAAATGTGTTTAGTTATTCATATAAGCAGGGTTGACAGTTTACGGTTTATACGAACAACACATTGCATGGTGTTTTCATTACAATCACTGTAGTATAATCTAGAAAGCTCATGATTAGGTAAAAAATACTTTGTTTTTCTTGTATTCAGAAATTGAATTTGAATCCTGGGAAACCTTATGCAGCAAATGAACTAACGGGATATGTATATTTTGATGAAAATTTACAACATATGCTTAAACTGGCATATGATCGAAAAATCCTGTTTACAATCAATGAAATGGGAAAAGTTGTTTCGAATGGGATCGATATATTCACGTAAGTTTTGTTTATTATAAGTAAATGGTTATAATAATCATAATTCTATCTAAAGCTAAATGTGTTATTTATTGAATGGATATAATATGATATTTCAGTCGAAATATCGCTTGCCAATAATGCATGTTTTTTTCGTATTGAACAGTAACATCTAAATTATCGGTGAAATATTTTAAACTTTCAAAAGTGTATATGTCGGTGTGTAATAATCATCCATATTGATCGACCATTGTTCTTATTAGATATTAATACATATCCTACCCATTCTTAACTGGACCTCAAATCAGACATAGAAAAATGCAGTAGACGGATTGTACATATATATAGAAACTGAACATTTTTAGATATCAGGTTCTACACATTGCCACTTTCAAGCTAAATATATCGCAATTATTCTACATAAATGGACAGTTCTATGAATCGTTTAGATAAATGCTTTAATTAATTATAGATATTTCCATAATTAGATTCGAACGCGCTACATGTACTTTACCATGTACCAGTAATGGATTACGGTGTTGATAGGAAACTAGTGACGTCAACACTACAATGATATGAACGGTGCCGCTGTGAACATGGGTTTTGACATGTTCATTTTACCATCCCCCGAAACATTGTATGCGTCCCCTACATGTCGATGAAGACAAATGTATATATAGTTCCGTAAAACAATCATTTATATGATTACACATCATATGACAGGTTATTATTCATATGCTAATTCTAGATGAATGCATTTGTGTATTCACATTATTTATAGTATGACTTTCAAATTGAACAAAATATTGTCAAAACATGAACATTTCTTCAAATCACGTGAATATATATGTCTTACACAAAGACGTAGACTTGCCTCGGATTTTTAGGTGTGTAATGTTTTATTTTGAAACAATTTTGAATTATAAATACATACTGGAATTTGAAGAAAGTCTATCTTGAGTCTTGTTTTCAATAATATCGAGCCACACTTCAAATGTACGAGTATATGGCTCGATGTTTAATAATCATCCGTAAAAATAACAATACATTATTGATACATGCGTTCGATTATGATGTTGTGGATAAGGTGTACTCCTTTGAATTTTCTGGAAATTGTGATTTCTGGATCAGAATATTTTTTCTACAAAAGTTGCCACGTAATACAAATTGTTTTTTACAATATATTGATATAATAAGTAATTAATAAGATTATTCTTCTTATCTTTTCAGTCGCAAAGAACCGTCACAGTGAGTAATCTCTATATTATGTTATATTTGATTGTATTAATAATGTGTTGTTCAATTATGTACCTGAATATTAAAGATAATTCTATATGATAATGCCACTACATTGCTATCACGTATCATCGGATTTAAACCAACTGTTGTGAGTTTTTTAAAATACATGTTATTGTATGTCACGAGTGATTCTTCTCCGATTACTGTACATATGTCAATTTGGTAAAAGTAAGGCTTGTTAAACTCGCAATATCCATTTAAACAGACCTGTGTTGTACAGCCTATGTCTATAATCGTAGTGTCCTGAACGTTTGTTCATGGTTTACGGGGTTAATACATTGACAAGTAACTACAAAGAAATACTCACGTAAAATGGATTTTACTGTGGTGTCACTCTGGTCTTTAGTTGTAGCCTGTTGTTTGGCTAATTATTCTACATCAATCCATCCTAGATAAATGTACACTAATACATATGTATGACGCCAAGTATGACAAATGTGTTCAATAATCGTATGTTGTTCTGTGTATATCTTGTAGTTTTCTGCTATTAGAAGTATTGATAATGTATAGTGCAGTGTCGTATCGGGTCTAACAGCCAGATTGATTTTTAATAACTATTTTTAATTATTTAAAATTTATTATTCTTGTAAAATAAGAAGTAGGTATTTATTTTACTTCTTAAATTGTCTGTATAGGACAACCAAATTGAGTGATATCTTCAACATTATATTTGATTTCGATCTGAATAAACAACTAGTTGTACAACTGCATGTAAAATTAATTACAATACATATGTAAACTCTTAACCCATCCAAGCATTTTCGTAAACATCATGACAATGAAATATGCAATTTTCTTATATTATTATATTATATCAAACATTATTAATTTATATGGATTCGTAACGGAGATGGCGCTTATTAGGGATTATATCGGTGTACCATTCATCAAGTTCGTCATGATATGGATGAACATTAACCTAGGTTTCCCCAAACGCAAGTATCATGAATAGTTCGAGTGATCATATCAAGTCGACATATTGGAGTATGATTCATATAGTATAATACTACACTGTATAATAATTTAAGTATAATCATACTAAACGTATCTTATTTCCACCGTGTATGTATATTGTATATATGTGAACGTTTCATAATCAGACAATTCAGTACATGCTTTTCATAGATATTTGTATTGATATAAATTTCTGATATTTGTCACTTCAAAATTAATGTGTTTTTTTTATAAATTGGTTTGTTAGAATAATAAGAAATTATCATAACAAAACAAATTATACATTTATAAGTATATGACTATAAGCAATTGCACAAAACCGACCAAAAAAACTACTAAACACACACAAGACATTTGTATTATATTCCAAATCGACTTTATGTTTAACAGACTAAACAATTTTGTAAATAGGTTTAGTTACAGCGCGTAAAAATCATCACCCAAAAAGTAAGATTTAAATGCTTTTCACTATCCAGGCGTATTTATTATGCATGTATGTATCGTATCTTACTCTAGAACTATTTTACTAAGCGCTAATATAAATTACAGGTTATTTGATTATAGCGGTATTATGATTAAAAACATATAATATTTTCGATATTTTACACCATTCGTCAATAATGTATTGAAGATATGAATATATATTAAAAAATATATCACTTGACACGACCCCCACATGCACAATATCCAAGAATTCCTTTTTTGGAAAATGTATCCGAAATAAAAAGTATGAATGGATATATTTCCCAAGCTTTTCAAAATCGAGATACACTGATTAATCGAATTTATGTTGTAAACAATTTAATCAGAGACGTATAATACGTCTCTGATTTAACGCATGGCTAGCAAGTGTTTGTATTTAATATTTATTTGTGCAATTTGTTTTTCCTACCATATCACTTCAAAAAACTTGCAAACAAAAAATGATTGCGTTTATGTTACTTTGATATGTTGCCGTTACTTAATACAATATTATTGTTTAACGACTACATCTATGATCTACAGTTATAGAATAAACATATTTGAATACAATGATCTATATATTGTCCAGTTGCCTTCTATCACGTCTGTTGTAATTTATGTCAAGATAAGTTGTATTATGTTTCCCATAGGCCTCCGCCGTAATGAATTTGAAATTAAAGATATCTTGTGCTTCTATTTATGAGACTTGTATTCATTTAAAGACGTTTGCTATAGTTGGCTGCATTGTTTACATAGACATATAGCAAAATGAAAACTAAACTATGATTGTTTTTTAAACTTTGCATGATCGTAGCTTATGATAAAGAAACATTCTGAGCGAAAACACATTGGGGGTCACTGATCTCGTTTTTGAGTTATCTGTCCTTGAATTTGATTTTTGTTTTATTTTGCTTATTTGAGGTCATTTCAAGGGCAGATAATTCACCATAAAGGAAGGCAAGGACTTATCTATTTTCATTTCTATGTACCCGACTTCTTTTCATGTGATCTTGAAATATTTCATGAATTATTTAAGAGTGTTTTTTCTTTCTTTCTTTACCTTAACCAATGCCAATTTTCTTAAAGGAATGGCCTACTTTTGAATAATTTTTAGTCTCTTAACTTCAACCGAGTAAAGGCAATACAAATGTTTAATGGAATTGCTTTAAATTTTGTTTTTGACCAAGAATAAAATGGAAAACATTAACCAAAAGTAAAACTTTTATACTTGGGATTTATGTTTGAGTTATATGCCCTTGAAATGACCTAAAATAAGCAAAAATTCAAATTCAAGGGCAGACAACTCAAAAACGAGACCATTGACCCCCAGTTTTTTTTTCGCTTATTATGAAATGATTCTGTTATCGTATGCTACGATCATACAAAGTTTTAAAAAATCATTGTTTCGTTTTCATTGTGCCTAATATGTCTATGTGAAAAATGTAGCAAACTATAGCAAACGTGTTTAATATAATAATATGATATACATTGTAGCATGATTTTTCTATTAATTATGACTGATCAACATGTTTTGTAAATTTAATTACAGGATCTATTCGTAAGTATTTTAATTTATCTTTCTATCTGTAAGTTTCTTGTGTCTTAAGTAATATATGTTTTGCAAACATGAAATATTTAAATTCATATTTTGTTTTCATGCATATGACAGTGGTTAAAATTAGTATGGTAAAATGAATATGATGATGCCAAAAACACGCGATGTAAAAGTGTCATTCAATGCCATATAACTTTCGTTATATCTTAAACTATATATAACTGAGCGCTCGGGCTATAGAACGCAGACTTTTGTAGGTGAATTAATTATAGCGGTATCATGATTATCTCTGTGAATGTGTGTAAGCGAACAATTTCTAAGAGGAAATAATTGTGAAATATTATCATTTACTATATATGGGTCTTGGCATATGTTTATAGAATTTACTATACATTGCAATTTATTATTGATATGATTTTTAACTGATCATTGTTTCTTTAATTTAATTACATGGTACTTGTGTAAGTATATTCATTTATCCTACAGAACTGATCGATGATTAACACGTTAAACATCTAAATATATATTGTGTTTGTTGTTAGACGGATCATGATGCAGTCTAACAAACACTAAATGATTCGTATGGTTTTATTGTCACTGAATCAAACACGTATTTGTGAATGTGAATAAGGCATGTAATGTATCATACCTTGCACTATATGTAACTTATCATTTACGTAATCAACCGTATAATTTGTAGACAAGTAAATCATACCGATATCATAATTTCCATTGTTAAGGCATGTAAACAGATATTTATGCACGCTAATTAATAAGTAATTTACTTTGGATTATAAGTTTGTCCTATTTGATGCTATTCTAGAATTATATTACATGTATAATGACATACCATATTCATCAAGTTATATTATTAGTCAAACTGAACAAACCTTGTCAGTGTATGTTGATGTTCAGAAATTATTGAAAGTATCTGAGACATAAACTTTTATGTCGTTTACCTCACACTTACATGTAATAAATGTATTATATACTGTACTATGTATTTATTCGGGCGTTCGTTTATTAATGCACACATTTAGTTATCATTCGACATTATTAAAACTAAAACTTCTGAAAGTTATATAACATTACATGTAGAAGTTTTATTCCGACATTGTACAGAGCTAGATTAAACTACATTATAATGATATATTTGAACATTTAACAACATTAAAAGTTCCAAACACAATATGAAAGCGATAAAGCAGAACATTTATGTATTTTGTTCCAACATTATACTAAGCTCGAATATAATACTTATTGTTACAATAGCATTACATTTAATATCAATAAAACTGTAACATATCTTCAAGTGCAACATTTAGTTCATGTGTCAGCATTGGCCATGTGTGTATCATGATGAAAACACAACAAATAAATGTAAACGTTTTTAGAACAGCGGGCGGATTCCCGTGTGTGTATAAATATTCGTTAATTGAAATAACTTGCACTTGTAGAAGTTATATGCCGTTTAAATAGGATTTCAAATAGTTTATATTACGAATATCATTAAAAATGTGTCAAATGACTGCAGTAATGCTTACTATTATATAGTGAAACACTGTGGTTTTGAACACGGAAGAGTAAAGTTCTCGAACAACTCAGTCAGACAACTTTACACAGAAATTTATTAAGTTCAAATATAAAATTACATGCAATATAAGGCGTCCAATCAACTGACGGATCTGTAACAATACATTGAGGTTCTTAAGTCACATGTAATCTGTATAATGATCTCTTAGGTATATTTCTACACCTATCACATCAGCCGTATATCAATTCAAACTGAATGCGTCATAACGATTGATCGCAACCAGCTAACACTCATGTACATAATCATAACAACAAAAACGATACTGTTTGTGCTTAATGGTTGACCTATAAATGACTAATACTTGCAAGTCTATGAGACAAATCTCTGTCGCTCGCTTATCACAACTTCTTGTTGCCACTTTGCTTTGTAAATAAGTACAGTGAACTTCATAACGTATTTCTTATTAGCCAAAGGAAATAGACAGTACTGCAAGATTTCAGTTCAACGTTATACTCATGACATTAGAAATGTATGACACTTTACAGAAATAACAACAAGCAAAAAGTGCAATCCCCAACAACTTTGTAAATAACGTACGTATATCATAATAATAAGATGTATACTTAGTAATAAACAACGAGATAAACCAATCTAAGAACTTATAAAATGACTCAACCCAACTTGGTATCACTGCAATGGAGAATTTCAAAATATATGTCAAATAGAAAAAACATGGCTTGTTTAAGCGTTCTCCCACAATGGCATAGACCGTACGTACATCTCACTAATATACAAGGGTTCATCTCGGACTAATTAAAAATCATTGATTCGGTGTTACATTTCAATATGATTACATGTTAAAATATACAAATATTACTAGGTGCGGGAAATGTATCAATGTCAAATATGTAATTGTTATAGTTTCAACAATAAGAATATACAGTACATGATACATAGTTACATATTATGGAGCATTATAATAACATGTTATTCATTTACGTCATGAAAAAAAACAAGTAAGATGATATTCTACGTTTGGAGCATGTTTATGTTAATTTATTATAACGCAAGTTAAATTTAATATGTGCTTTCTTACATGGTTTATGTATAAGACTTGTGTGGTTACTATAATATATGGGCACGGCATGCATCAACCATAGGACAGTTAACATTAAACAGAATTAAAAGTTCCAAACACAATATGAAAGCCATTTAACATAACATGTAGGTATTTTATTTCAACATTATACCAAGCTCGAATATAATACATACTATTATAATAACAATATATTTTATATCAATAAAACTGTAACATATCTTCAAGTACAACATTTATAAAGTGTGTCATGGTATGGATGAGCTTTTCACCTAGTTTTACTACGCAAACTCATTTACATGAAATAGCATACGAATTTATCATAGATATCTCAAATAATCATTCATACTTGGTATCTTAGTGCCAATACTTTCTACAATTTTATTATCAAAATGTGTTGAACTGTTCATTAAGCAACCAAATGAGTTAATATGAATTATATACTTATCTGTTTTATTTTACTAATCATTGTAGGTCTTAGAATTTATTTGTATAATACACACTATATATTAACATTTTATTGATGTATGGAACACTTCTTTCATTTAATTTCAGGCTTTCAAGGTACGTATTTTTGTTCCTCATATTTCTTGTAAGTTTCATTTATCTTAATTGGTCGATGATTTAGACACGTTCAATGAGACATAAAACTTTTATTTCTTATCCATTTGACAAATCAGTGTGATAAACGGAATATGATATAGTCAAACAAACGCACAATGACACACAATGATGCATGTAATTTCGTTTGGATTAAATGCTTGCTTAGTTAACAACGTTTCTACAATAATCAATTCAGGCGGCCTTCAACATCTTCATAGTGTAAAATATCAATATTTTCAACACCTTATCTTACAAGTATCATTAATAACATTAAATATTATTAATAATTTTAAACAAATTATGAAAGCCATAAAGGAGAACAAGTAGGTATTTTATTCCAACATTATACCAAGCTCGAAGATAATACATACTATCATAATAACAATATATTTTATATGAATAAAACTGTAACATATCTTCATGTACAACATTTAGTTCATGTGTCAGCATTGGCCCTGTGTTATTCATGATAATAAAAATGACAAATACATGTATAAGTCTTCAAAACAGCGGGTGGATTCCCGTGAGTGTATAGATATTCGTGTATGGAAATAACTTGCACTTTTTCAAGTGCAACATTTAGTTCATGTGTCAGCATTGGCCATTTGTGTTTCATGATGAAAACACAACAAATAAATGTAAAAGTTTTTAGAACAGCGGGCGAATTCCCGTGTGTGTATAAATATTCCTTAATGGAAATTACTTGCACTTGTAGAAGTTATATGTCGTGTAAATAGGATCTCAAATATCTTATAATCCGCATATCATTTAAATTGTACCAAATGACTGTAGTAATGCTTATTATGATATAGTGAAACATGTGGGGTTTTAACACAGAGGAGTAATGTTCTCGGACAACTCAGTCAGACATGTTTGCATTGAAATGTATTAAGTTCAAATGTAAAATTGCGTACAATATAAGACGTTTTAATATCAGACCCGTAACACTACATGGAGGTTCTTAAGTCACATGTTATCTGCATACTTGATCACTTATTTATATTAATAGACCTATCACATCAGGCATATAACAATCCAAACTAAATGTGTTACAATTAATCGCAACCAGATAATACTCATGTAAATAATCATGACCACAAAAATGATACTGAGTTTGTGTGCTTAGTGTTTGACTTATATATGGCTAAACCGTACAAGTCTATGAGACAAATCTCTGACTGTCGCTTATTACACCACTTCTCCTTTTTTTCCTACTGTGCTTAGTATTGTAAACTTCATAACATACGAGGGGTTATTCAAAAATACGTGGACTTTAGTAACATCTTTTGAACGGCAACGTTCAGTGTGATGAAACATCAAATTAGTTATACTTATTTAATATAAATTAATTTAGAGGTTAAGAGACAACTGCAGGGCCGTAGATTTGAGCCCATTGCAGACTTGCTGAACGCAACTTAACATATTTGTCTGGTCTTGGTGCAGCATAGTTCCCCAAGCTGTATATTTGGGAGATTATTTCTAGAAACAGTGACTCAACATGTGATGTTGAGGCTAGTAACGTTATGTTATTCTGACGTTGACGTCGGATTATTTCGGACTGCTCGACAGTCGCCGAGATGAAAATTCCAGTATTTTAATGTTGAATACAGCTATAAACATGGACATTTCTGCGTTTATTTCTTTTATTTTTCTTCTTAATTTTGCATATACATATCTTAAATACACCTTACACAATAAAGAAAGTTCACGTAATTTTGGATAACCCCTCGTGTGTGTCATTATCTAAGGGAATGGACAGCACAGCGAGATTTCAGTTCGAAGTTATACTCGTGGCATTTAAAATGTATTACACTTCACTGTAAATTTTGCAATCAACACCGACTTTGTAAACAATGTATTAAAATTTTATATTCCAAGAAAACGATTAATAATAAACAATGAGTTAAACCAATCAAAGAACTCATATAAAAAATAAAACGGAAATTAGCACTGCGAACGTACGCCATGATGTTTGTGAATCGATAAATCTTAAATATAAAAAGGTGTGTATTGACCATATTTTATCCACTATTATCTCATTATTTTCTTATTAAATATATTTTATAAAATAATGTCAATGTATCTTATTTGAACTTATATGAAACCCTTCACTAATGTTGGGTTAATCAGTACATACAGATATTTTCTTCATTTTAAATATTTAAGAAGAAGAAAATATTTTCACAGAATAATTACAAATGTAATTGAATAAATCTTTTACATATATTTGTGCAAACTATATGGTTCTTTATATTCTCACATTATGTCTTGTGTTAGTTCATTTAATATAATAACATCATTCATTACTTTTCATAAATGCATTTTGATTTCTTTTCAGCGATAAGTGGTACGTATATTTTTTATATTTTATTTTACAGTTTTCCGCCTTCACATTCGGCATACAGAAATTACGTATCAGCTTGATAATATGCATTCGATATTGTGACTCATTAATATGTAGTAGGAACATTACATCTCAGTTAAATTTCATCCTTACATAGTTTGTCAGTGACTATAAACGAGAACTTATCCGTAACAGCAGTTTTCGACAAATACTTGAATGTTGCAAATGTCATTTACATGCTGAAATGTTTATGTGCATCCATACAATCCGTCTTGATTATTTAATATACTGCCATCAATGTTTTTGATAAAATCGAGCAATTTTCTCTCCGGATGGATAGGTACGCATTCACTTTTAATTATATTTTAATCTTCAGAATTGAACCGAAATTATGTGCAGTTGATAAGGTCCATAACAAACCAGTAGATAATATTTATAAATATGATATGCTGTGTCTCAATAGTAACAGAAATATAAACCTTCAAAATATTGTCCAGGCATTGTTTGTTTGGTGATTAGGGTTGTGTCTCTCTCTGCATTCACTCGTCATTTATGGCTTTTCCTTGCCAGTGTTAACATATATTCATTGACCAACGTAAATCGCCACATATTTAAACGTTTCAAACTATGAATGTTTTTATGCATGTATTTATATTAAATCATTTACTGTATATTTAATTAAATCTTAGGAAATATTCATTCACCCAAAATTGAAAATAAACTGCTCAAGAAGTTATTTATCTTAAATCTATACTAGTAATCTCAACAAATGACACGTATATATGGTTCTTATAAGAATTTACAAGTCAATATATTTTTGAATTACTTAAAATTCTAAGTTGCAACATAATTAGAACTGTTTAGATTCATCTGTTGCCGGAATTGTTACATACATGTAAGTAACTTATAGTGCTTAAATATTGATGTATTTAATTCATTTAATTAAGTGGTAAATACTTCTATATAACCATGAGTAGAGAACACATATTATTATTTTCAATCAAATTGAGTCTTCGTGCTTGCAGTCCCACTATTATCATCAAGTGATATTTTCCCTTCTCTAAAACGCTTGTGTCATTTATAAATATGTAGGTTTGCTTACTGGAGGTTATATTCTAGAATCTACACTACTTTTTATATCTGTCAGTGATTAGCTAAAGTTGATGAAATAACTACTATATGTTCTGCCTTATTAACGACGTCATTCCAAACATTATTGTACAATTCAAACCTACCCGACTTTATTGGAATTACACAATAATGTTAACATTCAGTATTACCTCACAGCAGACGTCATACATAATGTTCACATTAATTAGCGGAATTTTGAGGTTTGTATCGACAACTAAACACATGTAGTACGTTTTTACTCCATGACCGTAAAGTAGGGATTCCATGGAAGCAAATATAATTTTATATGACGCATACTGTGATGATTCGGAAACTGTGATATGACATATTAAAGACATTAATTGGATATTTTCTTGGTTTATTATATGTATTGATAGTAAAATGTATTTCTGATAAACTCATATAAATTTCTTTTCAGGTTTAGTTGGTACGTATCTTTAATCATGTCTTATCCTGCATCTTTTAATAAAAAACACGCTATGGCATACACTTGTTGCATATCATGCAAATATATAAGTTTAAGAATATTTATGATATGATGCGCTTCGTGTTGAATTAAAGACATCACTCAGCAAAGTGTGTTACGATGTTTGTCGATTACTAGTCCCGAGACACTCTTAGGATGCCCTCGACCTGTGTGTATGGGTTTCCTCTTGTCAGTATACATATACGGTTACTGACAACCATTCATCACTTTGTATTTATCACTATAGGTTTCAAATTGTGAATGTATTCATTTTGTATTAAATGGAAGTAATATTTAGACACTAATCATGGCATAAAATTAATTTTACTTTTTATATCAAATCATTAGTAGGTATGATGGTTTTCTTTGACAAATGAGGTTTAAATCTAGCAAGACACAAACTTTTAAACGGATCTGTGTTCGGTTCTGGTATCTTTGTACAAATTGTAATGTGCGTATTTAGGAATATTTACTTAATTGAGTTTCCATATTTGTTTGCAATACAGGACACGTTTACCAAAGTATATACTATAAATCATGGGATGCGTATATGAAGTTATTTTACGCTCGTATACTCATATACTCATGAGCGGTTAGTTCTTTCAGCTTTTAAAGACATAAACAAACACAAACTATCGTCATATAAACTGTACCAGAATTAATATATGCAGCATGAAAATATCAGTCCACATTTAGAGAGTCGAATTGAGGTTGTATTTTCTGTTATTGATTTGGCTTAAACGGGTTATGTATAGAAATTAATAACACAAAGTACTGTTTTGATTTATTTCAGGCGAGACAGGTAATACATTATTGGTATTGTATACTAGATCTTTCTTTTATTATTTTCGAATCTATACGTAGAGTTATTTTGATTGACACAGAAATTTATTTTAGCCAGACTGAGTACATTTCAGAGTCCACTGGGGATTCAAAACAAAAATCACCACTTTGACTGCTGAAATACTCCGTTTACATTAAACCTATCATTCAGGAATTATCAAAAATTCTTTGTATCCAGATACAGAATTTATCGACTTTGCTATATGATAATGTATATAATTATATTAATATAAGTATTACATTAAACTTTTGTTGCACATTCATGACATCTTGTTACATGTGAAACTGTAGCCACGCCCATAGGTAATTAAACTTGATATTGGTCTCAGAGCTTGTCTTTTTAATATGTCTAAGGCAAATTTGATACGAAAAAAATGATAACATTAAAACAATAGTCTGACAGCATTAATGATCTGAACAGGTATTCAAATATTAAGTTGCTCTATCTTTTCAACCATAATACTACGAGAATAGAATTAAGTTTTGAGTTCATATACTGTTCTAAAGTTTTATAACTTCGAGGACAGGTGTCATTTTATGACTTTGTAGTTAACGTTCATTGGAGATTTACTGCACATTTACCTGTATGGCCAATCTATGTCATGTTTGTCTAATTCGAATATGGCGGGAAATAGGTCACATGACTTCTTAGTATAAGTCAGTGGTCAGTTCACTCATAAGTTTCATTGAATTCAGATTGTCGTTGTTTAATTGCAGCAGTTTACAATTGGTGTGGTTTTGTGTTCATATGTTCGTATTTATATTAGCTGACGTGATAAAATAGTACATCACGTGCGAATGGTGAATTGGGAGTAAATACCCCTTCCACATACTGTTGTAGTTGATGTAGTTGAAACGTTTGAAACTGTTAATGATATATGTTTGTAAAATGTGAATCGAATCTACGTATACATTGATGAGTACATATAAGATGAACCCTCATTGAGTTGCCGTCGATATTATCCCGACTTAAACTATATTGTTACAAATCGATATTGATCAATGTATGTGAACCAGTTAGCACCGTCTTTAACAGAATATATGAACAGGTCTGCATTGTGTCATTGTTGAATCAATTGAACAATGTCTCCAACCAGTATAATAAAGATCCAATGTGCTAATGTATAGGTAATTACAGTTAATCGTGATTGTATTGAAGCCTTATTCAACAACATTTACTGTTAGATTTTATGTCTACAGATGGATAGAGTACAGACGGAGAGTAAAAGATCAACTACGAGCAAAGGGAATAACTGAGGCTGATGTTTCTTAAGTAAAAGCAAACAGTCTGGATGTGATCATTTTACATTGTATGCCTTAATTCCTCGACACTACGTGATTGATATTCAGATTGTTGTTATTGGATGAAATATTACAACAATCGTAATTATGTGTAAGTTAACAAAACTATTGCATATACTGCATGTTTACATTTGAAAGGTGACATGGTTTTTACGCTAGCTGATCATATTGTAAAGAACTATTGATACTATAAGTATTCTGATGTGTTGAGACTGGATGCTGAACTTAAAAGCTTGATTATTTTTAAATACATTTATATGAAAAAAAAACTGAAGTTAAACAGTTAATGTATTTTATATAGAATTATTGGAAAATTGATGCTGTATTCATTAAATAATTTTGAATACTCAAAGGTAGTACACTACGTCATCAGTTGATCCCCGCGAACCTTCTTTCTGTAAATATCATCTCTCGACTCACAGGTAAATTGTTTTATTTTCATATAGAATCGTTCAAGTAATTTAAACGAGGTGATTTAAATGTCGCGCACCAAGCATTTACAACTGTATGCTACGATGTTGTGAAGAAAGTTAGAATCTTTGATAATGAGACATTAACATCCTGAGCTGGTTTTACAATTATTTTAGTTACAACAGCGATTATTACGTGGTGCGCGATATTATTTTCATTTTACTTTTACGGGTTCTTATTAATAAAAAGACATTTCATCTCAGAAACGACAGGTGTGCACTGCTTCAACGTAATGTACATATATTTCTTTAATTTTCCTCGTCTCTCTCATGCCTGTATATGTATAATATTTTTACTTGACTTTTAAATATAATATGAATTAGCATTGTCAAATGTATTTATTTGTTTTATTATGATTCAAATGGATTTGTTTGATTATTCGTTTGTCCTTTTCTAGCGTATATTATCTATCCTGGCTCCATCCATGAACAAAGTCATGAAATGTATGTGTTAGACATTTGACGATATATCTCTGAGTGACAATGTTCATGATTAAGAATAAGTAATTACTAAGCTTCCGTATATTTGCTAAGAATGAGAAATTAACCTGTTTTCACTGAATAATTCTACATTTATAAAATAATAATCAGATTACATGTGTTTGCGTTAATTTTGCAATGTTGTATATAATAATCAGATACATATATACGTATAAAAACGTGAAGAGGACCAGAAACAAGTACGTATATAACATCAGATACAGTAAAACGAGGTTATAGTGAACTCTAATTTAGTGAAGAATTAGATAGAGTAAAACATGGTTATAGTGAACTCTGATATAGTGAAGAATTAGATACCGTAAAACATGGTTATAGTGAACTCTGATATAGTGAAGAATTAGATACAGTAAAACATGGTTATAGTGAACTCTGATATAGTGAAGAATCAGATACAGTAAAACATGGTTATAGTGAACTCTAATTTAGTGAAGAATTAGATAGAGTAAAACATGGTTATAGTGAACTCTGATATAGTGAAGAATTAGATACAGTAAAACATGGTTATAGTGAACTCTGATTTAGTGAAGAATCAGATACAGTAAAACATGGTTATAGTGAACTCTGATTTAGTGAAAAATGAGTGCACATGTTACTTAACGAATAAATAAATAATGGACTAATGACCAACTGCGCTTATAGGCTATAAACTGCCCCTTTGCTGGCCTTAGTACACAAAACAATGCGACATTGCACATTCATATGAATCTATTAGGAAAAGATTAAATGAAACAATCTTCTTGAAAATACCCTTAAACTCTTAGCCTGCTCAACAACAAGAAAAACTCGAAAGTTGAAAACATACAAGGCGCTGTTTTTAGGAATTATGGGGAACTTATTCAATCATTTTAAGTTCGGTATAAGATTAATTTAATTGTAATTTCATTTCACAAGTACGTGTATAGTGCGATTTTATTAACCTGTCAAAGCTGAATAATTACACAGTTGCTGAATGCAATTATTTCTAGTTTTGTATCACAGTCGACAGTTTTCGTTTATTTTACTGTTATGAAATGTTCCAGTAATTGTGTTGAAATAAGGGTAAAACGACAATTATCGTATAACGTACGAAAGTAATCGAACCTCAACGAAGCTAAACATGAATGCAATCATTGACCGTGTAATTATGCAGGTTTGACAGTTTAATAAAATCGCACTATACAATGAAAGAACGAAATTAATCAGGTAAATATAGCTTTATATCAAACAGTTTTGAAACTTTGAATTTTAATGCAATGTTTCGTTTCTAGACACTCTTTAATAAAATATTGCTGAAATCGAAACAATAGCCTAATTGACGCTACATTGTCCAAGTATAGTTACCATGTATGTTACTATGTTGCCTGGTACTGCACATTGTAAAGCGGCATTGGTGTCATTACCACTAATGCAAGAAGGGCTGTAGTTGAAACTTCTAGAGCAGTCACCAATATTGCTTGTTTTTTTTTTTTTCAGAAAAGAGAATCGATTAACAAAAGGAAAATCGCGATAATTATTATTCCTGGACATTATCGAACCTGCTCCTTAAAAGGATTTTTTTCTTGAATAATTCATTTAAAGAATAATGCATACATATTTGACCGGGCAATCATAGATTACTCATATTCAGGTCAAAGAATGAATGAAATCATTAAATAATCGTTTGCGATCCTTAGATTATTCTAAGTAACAGGGACAATGTCGATTCCAGCATGTTTTAAAATCTTGATTTGTGAGTGGATTAACATATAGTTGGCCTCTACTGCTAGGTGCTCGGTGTCGATGCATGGTAATGCTATTACCACAATTTGCTTTACATGCAGTCCAAGCCGACCATTGTGTCCATTGACCATCACCTGATATATTTGAAGTATTAATAGTCAAACATGTATATTGGCGGTGTTCTACGTTGCTTTGTGTAAGTTATTACCGGTTGGAATATAGTCCAGGAAAATGGTTAAGTGCACCGGTCGCCGTATATAACTGTAAAATTGTTGCAAACGGTGCTTTACCCACTAATACAAATTATACTAGAACATCAGAATGCAGAATGTTTTGGATCGGATAATGTTTCAATGACTTGCCCGCGTAAATGCAAATCTTCTTTTTAAGAATGACCTAAGATAAATAATTCACAATCTTAACCGGGCAATCCCTCAATTGGCATCCATGATTAATCACTGACGACCCGACACAGCTAAGTCCGCCAATAGACGGTGCTGGACCGTCACACTTCCGGATACGGGTTCTTATACCCACGGCCACACTTAGAGTAGATATACCAAGCACTCCAACGCCGTATTTTGAAACGCACACAGTTTTGTTGCAGGTCGGATCTGAGCAAGAAGGGGGGGGGGGGGCGTCTTTGCACTTATCTTCACACAGGCTTAAACTGTATTTTCTAGAGGCTGTCTAGGTCGCTTCCTAGTAGTTTTCTAAGACCTTCCTAAGACCTTCCTCAAAACTCTACCTCCTCCTAGCCCAAAGTCCACCCATAGGAGCATAGGTTTGTAGCCATGTCACAGATGCTTTTACCTAGATTTACTTCACACTTACTGGGAAATAGTCTGGAGATACTTGCCCCTGCTACTACGTTATCGGGGCAGACAGAGCGCAATAATGGCAGCTCAGACTGTGTGCTTTGAAGTGTAGGAACTTTCTTATATTAGTTTATCATATTCTATTACCGTATGAATTGTATATATTTTTATGTACTTTTCTTTTTTCATGGTCGATTTTGTTTTAGATCAGTCAAATGATGATACCCCCCCCCAAAAAAAAGAAATTCGCTGACGTTTGTATGCCCACTGGACGCCGCCATTATTATGTTTTACCTGACCTACTTTCTGGCGTTACCGGGAACCAAAGTAGGCAGGTAACCAAAACAACTGGGGAGGAGTTTCAATAATCTGATTCGGCTGTTTCTTTTAATTTCCGTTATTCCTGCGTATGAATACAAATTGATGTTAAAGCACCACCTACCTGAATGTATGTCCTTACAGAAGTGTGTGTTACATTTGTCACCAAGGCAACATCTCTAACATAGTTTAACATCACGCTTACCAATAAGGTTCCCTGCATTCACAACATTATATTCACATTTTTGAATAAATAATGACAAAAAGCAATAACAATGGTAATTAATGGTCAGTACCTTTTCCTAAAATGTGGAAAGAAATCTCTGATTAATCTCATACGCTAGTTTCAGTTAATGCAGTAAATAAACTAATTTAATACTTGAAATTACTACGGGAGGAGTTTAGGATTTAAGCATATCAAGTGGTAACCTTCCTTATTAGTCTGTACTGATAAGTATTGTAGATAAATGCAGTGCTAGGTTGAATAAAATCGTACACGTACCGTTTCATAGGCACAGCCAAATTTGTGGTATATCTGGTGTTTGTTGCTCATAAATGAAGCCGAATAACATTCCTGAAACAAAACAATCATACTTATAACTAATGTATGGTATTGTACTGTATACTTGATCTGGGGTATCCGTGGACGAGTGATTATAAATCTATGAATACTGTATGGTAATTACTAGCCCTCGCCGCAATTAGTTTGAGTCCCAATCGAATTGAATTTCTCATGTGAGGTTGTTAGCTGTCGGAAAGTCAGCGGTTCTAACCTTGGTATGCCTCGGGTATTCCTCTACTGTTAAAGCGAGAAAGTCGCCAAATCACTTAGCCTGTTCATGTGACGTTAACTCCGGTGAACATACAGTACATCAAGAAATGTTTGGCATTCACGCAAACCCTTTTATAATTGTTTCATCCTTTCTGTAACAACGTCTACTTACGGGAACATTTTTGAGAGACCGAACATTTATTCCTCTCAGTAAATTCAACCCTAGCGGTACATTGATAAACTCACAGCGGGCATTTCATTGTACAAGTATTTGTACGAGTTATGTGTCCCTGCATAGAGTTAGTGATAACAAGGAACTATTCAGAACTAGATTATTGTACTGATAATTTATTTCAGATGGTTGTGATCCAAATTTACTACCTAGAGTGCGGCTTCATTATTCATTTAACAAAGGGGGGGGGGGATTCATTTTTGGAGAGTTTGAGATCACAATGTACTATCAAGAGAGTGAATATATAGGGTGGTGGGGTATTCATTTCGGAAAGTTTGTAATCACAATTTACAACAAAGACAGTAAATAGTGTTCCCCAAAAACTGGAACAATTCATTTCGGAGATTACTACCAAGAGAGTGAATATCCTGATATAATTGTACAAGGGCGGGGGGGGGGGCTATTCATTTAGGAGAGGTTGTGATTACGGTTTATTACCACTATAATTAATTCAGTATACCATTGTATTATAGGGCATAATTCATTTCGGAAAGTTTGTGATTATTTCTAACTACCTAGAGAAATAATTCACTGCTGGAATTTGAGATTTGAAAAGAAAAGTGAATTAAGTGTTACTTGACCATTAAAACATATCGCTGTGTGATTACAAGTAGACACTGAACCAGACGAGTATGGTACATCACCACAACTATAGCATACTCTGCCAGAAAAATTAAACTGCACGAAAAAAACATGATTTTTATCCTTAACCCTCGCTCGTCACACTCGGCGCCTGTCTTTATGTTAACTTACTTGGCTGATCGTATTGAAAAAAAAGCAAACGTCTATCCCTTTTGTTAATTTGTTTGGGCGTTATTATATATACATTAATGTTGATTAGACCATAAGCTATCAAAGAATTGAAGGAAGGTGCTTAATACAGTTAATTATCCTTGTAAACCCCACTGTAAATCTCTATGAATGCCGGATTCGTCCAAAGACTCTGAATCTAAGGGAGATAAAGCGGTGCAATGGCAAAGTGGGAATGGGAACCTGTATCGAAATATCTGTACTGTGAGATGACTGGTTCCCGTGCGCGTTCCGTGTTGCAATGAACCGAAGACTTTGTATAGACAAAGTCAAAGGGAACCAGTTTATACCATGAGAATTACGATTGATTGGTTATATTCATTCATTTATCACATCTCGAACTTCAAGTATGTGAAAGAAAACTGCAAAAAATATAAGCAATATTAATAGTTGATTTGTAAAGGGAGGCAACTATGTAAATGATAGAAAAAGGCTTAGATATTATCTCCCAAGGCAGATAGCTAAGATTACGTTTTGTCAGTACATTTCAGGATATTAAGCTGTGGGTTAGTATTTTGTCAGGGGAGATCACCAACAGAAGACTCTGGTGCACAGAAACGTTTGTCAGGGGAGATCACCAACAGAAGACTCTGGTGCACAGAAACATTTGTCAGGGGAGATCACCAACAGAAGACTCTGGTGCACGGAAACATTTGTCAGGGGAGATCACCAACAGAAGACTCTGGTGCACAGAAACATTTGTCAGGGGAGATCACCAACAGAAGACTCTGGTGCACAGAAACATTTGTCAGGGGAGATCACCAACAGAAGACTCTGGTGCACAGAAACATTTGTCAGGGGAGATCACCAACAGAAGACTCTGGTGCACAGAAACATTTGTCAGGGGAGATCACCAACAGAAGACTCAGGTGCACAGAAACATTCGTCAGGGGAGATCACCGACAGAAGACTCTGGTGCACAGAAACATGGAACGGGAACGATAGTACTGTTAACTAAATAAAGACTGAAATTAATATATACTAGAAATAAATTAAACAATGAGTTTCTGTTTATTCCTTTGCTGAATTTCGCACGCATATTGATATCCGTATTTTATTTTCTCTAAAAAACAAAAATATTAACCCTAGCGGTACACTACATTGATAAACTCACAGCGGGCACAGTGATTTCAATATATGTGTAAGGATGTTTATTCCATGTCAGTAGTTAGTGATAGCAAGATTATCTAGACACATTGCTAGACTCGGTGGTTTAAATGGCTCGGCACACTACAAAGCGACCCTGAAATAATGGAAGGAGGAGACAAAATTTGAACACCAAACCTTTCGATTAGTAGTTCAAGTTTTCTACATTTCTATCTGTATTAAATGAACTTCCGATAAATTTTACAAGAATTACTTTACAGTCACAACTCCATATTATGACTTTTTTTCGGAGCACAAAACGGTCTTTTATTTTATGATTTTTTTCATAGATCGTACGAATTTGTGAAATCAGCAAGCCTTCATTTCTTTTCTTTCTTGTACGATGAGACATCAGAGAGAAATAGTGTACAGTAACAGTTGAAGAAGAAGATGTCAAATTGAGCAATAGACAGAGACGTATAAGATGAAATAAGATTATATTGAGATCAATTGAAGTTCGCCAGTACATTTACTTACTGTTTATGTTTCGAATGATTTTGTGTCATTTTAAAAGTAAAGCATCATGAGAATTTTGAAGTGGAAAACACGGATGTGTACCTTTTGTGATCAATCATGCTGTATATTTGATAGAGCGTCTTGCCGTGCGAAAGGCGACGAGTCAAGTTGAATTATTTGCGCCGATGGTAGGCGTGAAGTTTGAACTTGACCGTTTCATAGAATCCATTTTCATATAAAGTCATTTACAATGCATGCCTGCTTGCATCTTTCATTTTTTTACAGGACACGGCTGGAGAAAAGGTTGTTGTTCATTGTTTGTATGTATTAACATTCAATACTATAAATTCAGCCAATTTAGGTTAACATTAGAACACTGTTACTGTGAATTCCTTGGTACTAGAATGAACACTCTGTCGTACATATTTCCTTCGGTGAATAACTTAGCACCAACATTATTTGGCTGTTTTAACGATGGCGGAAGGCCTGTGCGTATACATGGGTAGAATAAGATAGCAGCAGATAGTTTGCCTGAGCTTGCTGAACATCTTCCCTCTGGTAACATTTATCTGATCCCGGTTGGTATTCAAACTCACAGCGATGAGGAGCCAGTAGTATTACTAGTCAGAGACCCACTCGAACACCGAGGCCCCTCTTTGTACATACAATTTGCTTTATCCATACAAATACGCTATTGGTTGGAGCGTTCTGAGAAACATTAAATGTTACCAAAATTTGTATTTTTATATATGTTCATTTGATAAACTAAAGTGATAAAAGGCAGTTATTTAACGGTAATTACATTCCTATAACAATTCGTCAAAGTAATTTTATGGTTTGAGAATTCCGCACAGTATGTTCCTTTTTGTATTTGATGTTTTTAATATTTACGATTATCTTCTATATATGAAGGGAGCTAAATGGTAGTATGTTGTTAAGAGAACGGGTGGAACATGTTTGTTTATTTCAGAAATGGTGCCAAACAGAGTGGTATGTTTTGTGTTGTTAGCATTTTATTAGAGAGAATAGCAGCAGAGGGTCATGCTATCGTGTCGAACACCATAAGACGACTTCGTACTCATCGGACAAAAGCAATCCCGAACAAGGTAGGTCAATCCTGATATAAGTATTGGCTGCGTTATAGTATATGTTGGAGGATGTACTCAACATGAGACATATTGTAGAAAAAGCAAAACAGCTAAAGAGAACTACGAATATAACCTAAAATAAGTATAGTCGTAAAACGTCATCGATGCAAACATTTGTTAACCACGAAAAACCGATTAAAACAGATAAACATAAATGTAGCATTAATAACTACAGGTTTTTTTTTCAATTGCTTGGTAAAAGGTAGCGCAGTTTACACCATAATTCGATAGCAGTTACCATTTTCTTTTAGGTCAGTTTTTGTCACAAGATCTATAAATATTGTAACCAACAGAATCATTTTAGCTTTACGTTATAGATATCATTCAGTAAAATGCATAAAGTATGTTAACAACTTTTGTGATTTGAAAATATATATTTCTTCTTTTTTCAGGAACAGTTTGAATTCTGTTTTCGCTGCATTGAACGCCACATAGAATCCAACAACAGTTATTCAAATACTGCACAGTAGAATAATCGCCACAGGGACAGTCCTTGGTAAAATGCTTCTGTCAGTTCATAGTAGAGTCGTTTTGGACACGTGTTATTGATAGAGCCGATAATTTAATCATTTGATTTTATTCTATTCATTATGTTTTAATGTTTTAATTACAAAACATCTTGTTTTTGTATTCTGTGTATAGATTATATCATATTATTAGCCTAGAAAATACTATTATCTTTTCATATTTTCTTCTTCAGCAAGATATGGAAGCCATCTTTTGTATAAAAAAATATTTTAATATAATTACGAAATAAATACGCATAGTTCATTATTGCATTTCTTTATTTATGTAGGACACAACTTTATGTGTGCCGATGAAACATTCATATTTGGTATGCATGTGTTTACATGCAACGGCTTTTTTGTAGTATTATTGTTTTAATTGAAATTCATATGTAGCTCTACCTTCTTTGTTTTGATATATTTCATTACATTTTTAGTGCAGCCTGTATTACTGTATTGTATTGTAACAAATAAAAATGAATGGAAACTGGCAGAGCTGTTAAAATTAGAGTTCAAGGAAATTAAGTTCAAAAATGAATAATATGCGTCACAAATCTCCGAAAGAATTCTGGGGAATATTTAAGAAAAGACCATCTAACCCCTCGGGCGAGACGATTTCAAACAATGAATTTTATGAACATTTTAGATTATTGACGGGAAATGATGACGTAATAGGGAACATAGAGGCAAATGAACATGTGAATAATTTCGACAATAATCAGCAAAACGTAACATACCCGGAACTAGATTTACCTATAACGGTAAACGAAATAATAAAAGCAATAAAAAAGCTTGGTATAAATAAGTCATCAGCGTTAGATAACATAATCTATGAGTATTTCAAAGAAACAGTTAACATTACTGGACATGCATTAGAACTTTTATTTAACTATATTCTTAATTCAAAAGTATTTCCGAAAAGCTGGTCCTCAGGGGTGATTATACCAATTTTTAAGAAAGGCGATCCAACAAACCCGAATAATTACAGAGGCATAACTCTGGTAAGCTGTTTTGCGAAGGTATTTACAAGCATTATTAACGATAGGCTTCAACAGTGGGCGACAGAAAATGATGTACTAACCGACGTACAATTCGGTTTTAAAAAAAATCATAGCACAGTCGATGCGATTTTCATCTTAAATTCACTTATAGAAAGACAATTTTCTAACAGAAAAAAATTGTTCTGTTGCTTCGTTGACTATCAAAAAGCTTATGACACAACTAATAGAATGAACTTATGGTATAAACTTTTAAAATTAGGAGTAGATGGTAAATTATTCTCTGTCATTCGTTCTATGTATGAAGATGTAAAGTTATGTGTTAAACATTTGAATTCAGTTTCAGATTTTTTTAAATCGGACCTAGGTTTATTTCAAGGTGAAATAACGTCACCGTTATTGTTTTCACTATTTATAAATGATATTGAAAATCACCTTCATGAAAATATATATGCTGGTATTAACATAGAACAACTATCAATCTACCTTTTATTATTCGCAGATGATGCTATTATATTCCAGAAACAGAAGCGGGGTTACAGTTATCTTTAGACAGTTTATATGAATATTGCTGTAAATGGAATTTGACCGTAAACATTGATAAAACTAAAATTTTAATATTTCAAAAAGGGGGTCGAATTAAAATGAATTATCGATGGACGTATAACAATAAAGATATAGATATTGTTAAAAGTTTCAACTACCTTGGCATCGTTCTGACAAATGGTGGATCATTTTACAGGCAACACAGACTTTGTCAGCCAAAGCTTTACGCGCAATGCACGGACTGTTTGGTATTACCAATAAACTGGACGTACCAGTTGACATAATGTTTAATCTATTTGATTCCTACGTCGCTTCAATTTTAAATTATTCATGCGAAATTTGGGGATTTTACCAAGCCGAAAATATTGAGAGGGTACACCGGAAGTTCATTAATCGGGTCCTTAACGTAAAACCAACGACAAATTCACTCGCTATTTACGCGGAAGTTGGTAGATATCCGATGATTATATGTAGACAAATACGCATTATCAAAGATATTCCAAGATAAAAGTTCAAATTGTGTAATCAACACTGTTATTAAAAATCAAATTGAAAATTTAGGAAACGATTCACAGGACACCACATGGGTATATAAAGTCCGTGAGCTGCTTAATCAAACTGGATTTTCAGAAGTGTGGTATTACCCGGAATCAATAAATATTAAAGCATTTGTCAATATATTTAAATTACGAATAAAAGATCTATATGTAAATAAGTGGCGTATTAGCGCGAATGTGTCACCGCAAATGATGATTAACAAGGAACTCAACTTGTCATTCCAAAGAGCACAATATCTTAGAATATTGCAAAATAAGAAATATAGAAACGTAATGTCAAAAATAAGACTTTCTTCTCATCAATTATTAAGTGAAACTGGTCGACATTTGAATATTCCTAGGAATGAAAGACTGTGTAATAATTGCACTTTCTTAGATGTAGAAGATATTTTTCATTTTGTTTTTATTTGCCCTTTGTACAGTCAACTTAGAAATAGTTTTATTCCCAGATTCTATCGAACTAAACCGAATATGCACAAATTGTTACTATTATTAAATGAAACAAATAAAAATATTCTTAATAAACTATGTATTTTTTGCATTAAGTCTTTTAAATTAAGAAATGAACAAAATATATGATGTACTTAAGATGTATGTATGATTCACTTATAATATTATGATAACAACATTCTCACTTTACTTTACTGTATAATTATAACTGACTCTACTTAGTTTTAATTTGATAAATACGATCTCACATTTTTCCCATTATATATGTACTGAATTACTATTTATTAAGTTCTTACATTTATTGTAAAAGCATGTTTGCATAATTGTATGTATATATCTGTATATGTTATGATGATGAGCTCTTATGCTCAAGTCTTAATAAAGTTTCTGTTCTGTTCTGTTCTGTTAAAGTTAGATTCGAATAATGCTCATAACCATCTCAAGGCCACAATGGTATACATGTACATGTACAAACATATGTTTTGACTAATTATGTAGTTTATGTAGTTTACTCTTAAAACATCCTAATCGTTTGAAATAATGGAGTTAGTATTTCTCCATTTCTTATGGTTAGCTCTTTAGCCATGAGTTTAAGTGTCCGCCTACAGTGCTAGGTGTCCTGGGTGGAAACGATCTGAATTCAGTCAAACTGCTTGTTTATAATTCTGTTATACTAATAATACATTTACATGGCAGTACCTTTAAATTAAGATATATTATGGAAATCAGTCTCGCAAATAAGAAGTTACTTTCGTGATATAGAGTCCATTTCGTACTTTATATTATATTGCGGTTTATGCACTCTACTGATGCCCTCGCTCTGTTGGTTTATCTTTGTGATTACCATGCGTGGTAGCTTTGCGCTATATTTATAATAGTTTTGAATAAAACGTTTGTCCGGAATTATTGAACTAGTGTGTTTACTGTTTGAATTGCCATGTTTTTAAAAGCAACATAATCCTGCAATATATCTTGTATCAAAACTGCAATTGATATACTTATACAACCAGTGGTACTATTTTCAACGCAAATATATAGATAAAAAGTGTCAGGTGAATGTTAATAGAAAGCTGGGTGTATCACAATAGAAGTTGTAGCTTCATAAAAATGTTACGCATTATCTTGAAATAAGAACGTCTTAACCTTAGCAAAAGCATAAACTATCTTAGAAACAACTCATGAGTTACGAAGTATCATTGTACATCAATCTCGTTTCCAATGTTAAGTCTCCTATACTTGAGCGCGCGTAACACATGCGCTGTTCAAACAGATTTCATTTTCATTTATTTGACGAGATGTTCATGATAAAATATATTCTAGAAATATACATGAAAATACTTTTAGTTAGACCAACACTTCGTTTACTGACTTTGAAGCGCTAGTAAAAGCGTGATTGTCTACTGCTTATTAAAATGTTCTGACATCATATTTTTTTCTTTTCTATGAAATTGTCGGTATAATAAAATAAATATCACATTTCTGCCTCGGTCAACATTATTTTTCTCGTGTTGACAATTTTTAATAACCCCTTTTTTGAAATGTGATATTAATTCAATATATCATACAAAAGAGAACGGACAAAAACTTAATAAGAAATACAACACGTTTGTAAACAATTTTGGAACGGGAAGTGAAATGTCGCAATATATTAATTGCATATATATTTTGTAGTCGTCCACGAATGAAAATACCAGAGTTTCTTGGCAAGTGATTTTATTGTTTTAACTTTGAACTATCATTTTCGATGCGCAATACAGTTTAAAGACTTACGGAATTTATTTTGTGTAGCCACACACACTTATATTTTTTGTTACAATATGTTACATTCGTTTCTCTGATGATTAGTCATAAGTCATAAACCTCGTTCAAGCCCATGCAAGTTTGGTCCCGACCCTTCTAATGCTATGTCCAATTTTTGTAATGTGTGTGATTGGGGGGGTTGATTTGTGGGGTACGCTTAGCATACGTATTGTCTTAAATATCTTAGGGAAATAATACAAAATTGCAAATTAAATCGAAGGTAATATAGGTTAATCATGAATGATCATATTTTGCTTAACATACGAGCATACATTTATCATGGACGGTAATAGTCGTTACCATTTCACATGAATGCGCACGATATAAGTATGTGTATGTCTGTATGGTCAGTACATTATTCTTTATTTGACCTATATCAGAGCCTACACAAAAGCAATTATAACTATAAGTTAACTTAATTCAACGACAATTCATACAATGCGTGAAATAATTTCACCTATCATGCTACTTACGTGAACTCTTCATGGTACATTTGTACATTGATAATAATATAACACTAATGATTAATGTTGATAATGCCAGTTAATAGAAACATGCTTATAATAGAAGTAACAACGCTGATCGAGACAGCATAAATATCACATCAATTATAACCACAACGTACAATATCACCAGGTACGGAATCGAAGGATTTTAACCCATTTTGTCTACGGGAGGTAAGTATTACTCGACTGTATTATATCAATATGTTTACATCGGACATTTTACAGTGAGTGATTATACTTAAATTGTTAAGCGGAAAACGGTATGTTTATTCATTCATATTGTTAGATTTTAATGTATATCTTACAATTGAAATGATTCAGTTTCATAAGGATCTATCAATTAGAGATGTTCTATTTCTAGGACATTTTAATCAATGGCTTCCAACACATAGAACTGTCTCATTGAATTGAAAACGAAAGTAACTTCTTTGAGTTAAAAATGTTTTTTTAGAAAAGGTCTTCGTCCAAAAATGTATTTTATGCATAATTTAGTCATAACTGATAAGAATATAAGGAATTGCTAAATAGTTTTGAAACCGAAAGTACTATATCAAGTATGATCATGTTACACTGTGCTATCAAATATACTTTGCAACACATGGTATGATTGTCTACGTGATCGTTTATTGATTTATCCTACTTGAAAATCTTACAAATTGATTTTCATACAAAACTTGTTGTAACCCCGTAAAATATAATGCTTTTAAACCGTATAGACCGTATTATCAGTTGTATTGTGACCTGTCTAAATCCAGTGATTGTGCACAAGTATTTGTACGTCATATAAAACCTCCGCCGGTTTGTTTTTGCCGCTCCGGTCTTTGGCAAATACAGCCCCCACTTTTACGCGCTTTTGAGAAACAAAAACATTATTAAATTGTAGCATTTAGTTATTTATCTAAAAATTGTAAGTCCCATGTTTCTATCTTTACTAGATTTCTTGAAAAATGCAAAGAAAAACTGTCTTCGCCATGGCAAATCGGTATTTTGCCATGGCAAAATGCCTTGCCATGGCCGCCTTGGCATGGCAAAAAAATCAACGCATGGCAAAATCTTTTTTAATATCTAAAGAAACACTATGTAAGGGTGTGTAGGTATCATAATTAACACAATTATTATGGTTTTGATCAATAAATATGAAATTTTAAATTTTAATTTCCATGGCAAAATATTGCCATGGCAAAATTTCCATGGCAAAAAATTGCCATGGCAAATTAGTAATTTAGTAAAATTAACATTGCGAAAAAAAAATTCTGTATGAGATACAAAGTCAGCTGTGAGTTGGCTTAGACCAGGGCTCGCATTTATGAGGCATCATATTTTTTTCTTACAATAAAAAATCTTATCATAAGATGATTGATATTTAAGCATGCACTTATTTTATCAAAGAAAATTAATAATTTTAATTCAAAAAAATGTTTTTAAGATATGTTGTTGCTACAGAATTCCCGGTTTTTCATTTAAAAATAAAAAGCAAGTGTTTTCTATGACGTTCGCGTCAATGCATGTGTTTGAATTTAAGAAATAAATCAATAATTCAGCGTAATACCATTTTATATTCCCCTCACCATGCAATGTATTTGTTAAAATTTGCAAATTTGCCATGATGTCACTGATAATGATAGCATTGTAATACCAACAATGAGTCCTATTAGTAATTATCATATATACACAAGGGGCGGGTCCATGTTTTCCAACTAGGGGACGTAATATTTGGGAACTGAATAATTGAATGCTATTTCATTGATTGAATTAATTAATTAATGGTATTTTATGTCCATATATGATCGAGAACTTTGAGGGGTCGCCCGCCATGCACACTACCTTCACATCCACGCATGTGTTTGAATTTAAGAAATATATGCAGAAGGGGCGAATCCAGGTTTTCAAACAAGGGGACGTAATATTTATGAACTGAAGGGGGCGCCCGCCAGGCACGCTATCTTCCCCCGTCCCTTGAACCGCTAGTGCACAGTGTATTATTATCATTTTGTAAGCTATGTCATATGTTTCGAATATAACCCTTCAGGGAAGTTCTATTTGACTGATAGCCTGGACAATTCCAAAATTTAAGGATTTCTCCAACCAGTTATTTTAAATATCCAACCAGTAGGGAACTATTGCGAGCAGCACAAGTGACTTGTTTGTTCATTATTTTAACCAACAATACTCCTTTTCCTCGGAATACAGCATTTAACCCCATATGAACAGAGACAACATCAAAATGATGTCAAATGATCTGTGCATGTACACAGTCTTTAGCTAACTCAGTTACAGCTGGAACCTTAGATAATGTCTATTTAAGCTAGTAAACTTTAACACAATTGTGTATTCTGGCTAATTGTAAATTGTCTACTAGTATTTTCAATTATCCATTAACAGCTGCTTTAATGAAATCAGTCCAAACGCTGTGTACATGAATGACAGGCCAACAAACCCACAGGCATTGGCGAATAGCCTATTGCTTCGATTCATACATGCATATTTTCTTGTCATGTCTTTATATTTAAAAAACTTATCATGAATAAAAAATTAATTAATTTTATCCTGCATCAGACAAATTGGGATTTTTATTCTGGAAAAGCAACTGCTACTCAGAATACAGTTTCTAATTTAGAACAGGAGATAAACTTGAATTGAATAGAGTTTCACAGGGAGCTGTATACAAAAGCTTTTTGCAGATACAGCTCTCCAGGGAGCTATATTTGAAAGGATCCCTGTAGGGGGTGTCAGTTATCAGATCTAATGAAGTCCAATATAGAATCTAGTTCCCTCTGCAGCTGAACTTTTTACAACTTATGCAGGAAGTAATTTTGTTTCTGCCCTAGCTGTTGCCAGTGATTTGGTAAATATAAGACTCTTTAAACATATATAGGTGATACTAGATAACGGTAAAACTAAATTTAGAATGTGAATTTAGAGTGTATATAACGGATATTTTAAGATACACTGTTATTTGGATAACACCGGTAAATGGGGTACTGACTATATAAGATCCCTCTTTAATGAACTTAAAATAAGTTAATATTTAAGTTACAAATAAAGTTAACTTACCTGAGATCAAATTACACAATTATAACAAGACTTTTAAAAGGATAATTGACATTCTACAGAGTATTTTCCTTCTATAACAGGCCCTTTTAACAGGCGTCTTCCCCTCAGGATCATGCAGTTTTCCCCTAACATTTAGTTTACATCCAAGTTTTTTCTTCCCCTTTTGCAAAAAAAATATGAGTTATTCTTTCCCAAATTTGAATAAAATGTCACTTTTCCTACCTGTGCATTACAGATTAATGTAAAATTCACTTACAAGTTAAGTAAATATTCCTGTTTAGTGTTTAGAAGTTATGTAGCATTATTCTGACAGTTCCACACGAATCTTACCGTTGAACCCTTTTAAATTTACAGCCCAACGGATTGACTACGTGAGTCACGCCAGAGATTATCATTATTTTACTTCATTCTTAAAAATCCCATCCTTATGTCCTCAGTTTGCGACTTGAATAATGTTCGACAATGCATATTATTGATGTGGTCAATATCTCTAGTTTGTCGTTTTTATGCCGGTCAAAACTGTCTTTTTCAGAACTGATTTCGTCCGGTAATCCCTTTAATGGTGTGCACTGTCAACAGAAATTCACATTATTCCTCAACTTAATATTTACATTAGTAAACAGCAGCCATCTTGCGTGCACTATGCGACAGTTATTACGAGGCCGCCATTCTAAAATACACGGTCAGCGCTTTTTTAAGTAAAAATATTGTTGAGTAATTCAAACATTTTAAGAAGAAGAAAAGGTCAATATGAGGGTATCGTTATATATTTTATCGATACCATTCATGTTTTAATTAGAGATAATGAATACATTAAACTTATATCAATTAAAGTTTCTCAGTAAGAACACGTGCTGTCACTAAAATTATACGAAGACGGCCTCACTATTTAAAGGATACATCAGATCGACACAGAGCCTTAATGTACATTTAAACACTGCTTTAAATTGCAGTTTAAATCAGTCAGTGATTCATATTATTTTACCATTTTCACACATTTCGGACACACACCACACACCTCCATTTCATTGACGCAGCGTCAATAAAAAGGGTTACAATATATTTGACATTTTCTTTTTGAAAAAGTTTCAAAATAGATGATAGATTTTGTATTCCGGAATAAAAATGAATAACTCTGATAACAACAGCACAAATTTAAGTATTAATAGCCTGATATTAGTATCGTGCTATTCCTGTCACTCTTATTTTTGTTGTCTCGAAAAAAACATGATAACTGTTTTTAATTTAGAAAAAAATCTAACGTTGCTTAACATGATAGATCATTGTTTGTAGTAAATAAAAAAATCAGCATGATTCAGTCATTATTGTAAGTACACATAGGCCGAAGTGTACCTATAAAAGTGCGTACTCTATATATATATCCATAAACGAAACGGATGTTTATAAAATGTATGGATTATATAATCTGTCATCAACTGAAATTGTACATATTCCGAAAATCGGTGTATTTCACATCAGCATGGGGATTTATTGAACAGCTCCTGTGTAAGCGACTAAAAACCACAGGAGGTCTTATCTCTCGTTTTATCGCCCCCTGTGTCTGGTCACGGTCAGTTTGGAATTTAGTGAAGAATAGGGTCATACATTTTACTGATGTATGGTGATGAGACATAGATAACAGAGATAAGCTGTTTCAGCTATCGCCTGTATATAACTGCGTGTGTGGCTATTACTTTTTCCCAAAATTGCTGATTTCACATGCGTAAATTTTTAACTTTCCGAAAGCTTATTATGTAAACATTTGCTGCTGAGTTTTACAATCACTAATTTTGACTAATAGCTTTATTACACTAGCTCCTGCTGCCATTCAATATATATATATATTTATTTACTCGTACCATTTTTTTTCAGGACGATTACTTTGTGGGTATAGCAAAGATTAACTGAGAAAATATATATCTAGCAGATGTCACATGTTTTAAAATTTTCAGAAAACGGTATACAACAAATTTGACAAATCCTTTAATTACGTTTTATGTTTCAATAAAAGGTTTATTAGATCATAACCGAAATAATTGCTAATATTAAGTATTTTGTTCGAAAATTAAACGCGAGTTACAGGCCAGGTGTAAATATTTCTTACAAGTTTAGTCTATAGTATTGTCAAACAGCATGTTTAATTTCATTAATCATTGTTAATAAGACTTTTTTCAAACAAATGATAAGCGAAATTCACAATCGGGCGAAACCCGTCTCCGTGGTAGCTGACTTCAAATCACTGTAACTTCTCGTTGATAGAGGGTCGTGGTTTCGAGTCCCGCTACCGACCATGACTCCTTATGTGAGAAAGTAGGCAGTTGCTTACGGAGAATGGGAGTCTAGTACTGGTTCTTCCCAGGAGCGATGCTTACGTTAACTGTCCGCTTCATATGACTCTGACTGTTGAAAAGGTAAAACTCGATTTGTATGATGAGCCTCTTAAATTTCTTCCGCAGACATGCGTGCCCTGTTTAATGTTTTTATTATTGCTTACAGAAAACCGTACCGATTAAACAATATGCTGGTCATATTGTCATTGAATGCACGGGATTCACGAGCAATATGATTAGTGAAGTATACATTTCACATTGAGAAATTTCAGCTTACGAACTTCCTGTCAGTAAACGGTACTTCAAACTATATTTTACAAACGTCCTAATGTTGATTATGTGTCGCGCGTACCATTTTATTGATACATTTTGTGCATGTTAATACAGTGCTTGATTAAGTTAAGTTATCATGAATACCTCACTCCCATATCAAATATGAAGTCGCGGGTATTAATTTTTGATAACACATGCGCTATGATGCGCGTACAGTTGAAACAGGTTTTCGGTTATTACTAGTATATCTTTTTCCATTTATTTGACGAGTTCTTCCTTATAAAATCTGCTCTAGATTGTAGATTCAACTTGAAAACACCTTTACTTAATCCAATGTTTCTGAGGCAGACTTGAATGCTTTGATGATAAGCGAAGATTCAAAGAGCATAAAAAGCTGTTCCGTGATACATTTATAAAATTAGGTGTCATTTTGTACGGTCGCTAATTGTAACTTCACCTTTTTCTTGACCCACGTCTCACTTTGATTAATATTGACAGTTCAATAAACTAAGTAGTCTATACTTCGGCAATGTTAAGACGAATGGAAATTGTCATAATAATTGTAGAAATTATAGTTTATGCACCCGTTCTATAGTCACATATTATTTGTGAATATTGGATTTTATTCCGTAATATTGAAGGGCATATTTAGATCAATTCAATTTTTTGAAATACAAGACTTGTGACCTGGTGCATGTGCATGCCACACTATATACGCACACATTCTGGAATGAATATAAGAGGAATCATAAATTGCTAAATTTAATACTGATTTCAGTTGAGATAATAGATCTCGTCTCTGACGCATGGCTGACTTCATGTTATGAATAAGGTAAAGAAGCCGGGTAACAATCGATAGACTGCGTGAAAATCTTAAACTGGTTCACGTTGACTTGTTTGTTCCTTTGGTGCACTGCAACATTGAGCGGGAACCAGTTAATGTAAACCGTTAAATCGATCAGACACCAGATAAGACCATAGATCAAGCAGACGGAACGTCTTTAATGATTTGGCCATTTCTTTTGTGTCAGTAAATACATTAATAATCTCATTAGAACCTTTCTAAAATGAGTACGAAGGTGTTTTTTAATGAAAGAACACGTATTTTGTATTTAGTTTGAAAAGATTATATTGTAGAACACATTATTTTTTGTTGTATTCATAAAGCTTTGAAAATGTAAAAAATGTTAAAAACTTTATATAAATTATTATTATTATTCATTATTGCTTCTGTCTTGAATACAAAATGTATTTATACAAATTTACGTATCATTGATCTGTCGATTAACAGGTGTAATATTCAATTAGAATTTAGAAGGTCTTGTATTAGATTTTACATAAGATAATCTTCAAATATTCGTGCTGTAAAACACTAATAACACCCGAATCGATAAAAATATTAGTTTAATCGTGTTTTATTTTTGTTTTAAAATATGACAAGTTAGTAAAATAACATTTGTTTCATAAATCCATTAGTCTTTTACTTGCCCGCTACTCAAGCAATTCCTCTGATACATATATTTTACTATCGATGAAGATATATGTATATTATCAAGGACTTATATACATACATAAGTCCTTGATATTATATACAAACTAGTAAAATGCAAATCTGCAATATATACATTTACCACCCGTGGTGTTTATTGACTATCGATCTATGTACCAGGACTATATATTAGCGACGCGGCAATTGACCCTTCCTTGGATATTTCATTGACAGGCCGGTTGACCAATCAGATAACGGCATTTCCACTGACCTTCTGAAACCGACAGTATCATGTGTGAGATCAAACCGTTCAGTTGTTAAAAGATCAGAAAAAAACTAATCGTAACCAATAACATAAAAGTTCTCACTTATAATTTTCTGGTACTGCAACAATCAATCAAATACAATGTGTCAGACCCATACATAATTTTCTATTTTATATACAAAAAAAGCCGAGCGTCAATATTCTTCGAAATAGCATCGAGATTACGTAACATTACACATTCTAAGACACGTATAGGAACATGATTTTATTTAGTAACTTATACAAAACATAGTATCTCGTTACAAACATATGTATAAATACAATAAAGTTCGGATCATGTGATATCGTGAAAATTCAAAGAGTAGAAGAAAGACAGATAATTAATGAAAACTAATAGTTCCAAAATTAAAGAGGTTGAGCTATGCTTAAAATAACATGAATCAAGAAGCACGATTTAGATTTGTAAACTGCAAGTTACTTATGAAAAAACAACAACAAAACAAACAAACAAAAATGCATCATATAGACTAGAATCTGGGTAATGATTTTTACCAAAAAATGATGGTTACATCATGTCCACCTATAAATATTAAGTATCGACAACGACTGACTGTTTACGTAAAGAAAATGCATGATATGTGAATTTTGCTAGATTAATTATGTCTAATTTTTCAGTAGATAGCATGAGTTGAGTGAATTTGAAGACACTTGGGCGAACATAATAGTATGGTTTTAAAAATTGCTTACGAACATTTATATGTAGCAAAGTGGTAATCATCTTCGATGTCATTTGAATTACATATCAGACGTATGATAAATGCTAGAGCATTGAATTATGTGAATTCATCCTGCTTATGTTGTAAGGCGAATATTCATTGATTGTGATTTATTATATTATTGTATATTAACGGTAATATGTACATTGTACAATGTATTATAGTATATACTCTCCGTTTTTGGAGTAAATAAAGATATATATATATATACTTGTCGAAATACTATTATACCAAGATTGAAAAAATACATCTATAGCACGTTGTTTAAAAACACAGTATAGGGGTAGATTCTAATCTAAGTGTCAATTTCGTAATTTCTGGCAACAAATACCTACCATATATATTTAATATTGGATGCAAACTGTAATTATCGCAACTATTTTAATGATAAATGTCATTAAATATAGTTTAATCGGACATGCGGTAAGTAGTATACATAATAAATTGGTACATACCAAGTTGTACACAGCTAATATTACAGATGATCATACAAATAAATAAATAAGTATTCGTTGCGAAACAAACATACTGTTTATAGCTTACTTAACACCTATATATATTAAGAAGTATATCATTAGAAAATTAAAATAAAACTATACTGCAGAATCGGGACAGATTTCTACAGTTAATACATGCACAATCATACAACAAGTTTGCGGTAAAATTCTCATAATTTTTAGTAATAAAAACTAATTTAATTATTGGCTAGATTTTTTGACGTTATGCACGGTATCAATACTTTAAATAATTGAGTAAAAAGTAACACTTAATAAACACTTAGTAAAACACGTCTAGATATACCTAACATAGCAGCACAAGGCTTATAAATTTGCGACAGTCATGAACAGCAGTACTGGGTAGCTATATGTAGCTCCTAGATGTAAGTGACTCCAAAAGCTGCGGGAGGTCGTAGTAGGGCTACGGGAGGTCGAATCTCTGAATAGTTTATTTGCCTTATCTGTCTTATCATGTGTGCATGTAAGATGTTGCAGTAGAAATCCATTGATTGGTACTGATGATAACTTTATGACTAATTAACATCCTGCTGATTTATATGCCGACTGATAATATATTAAGCAGAAGCTACGACCCGGTCTGCTTTATTACCCAGTACTGCACTGGACTGCCTGGTCAATAAATCATATACCTTGCATTTGGACTGGTTAAATCCAGGAACATTGAAAAAATCAGTAGGCCTAGGTAATTAATGCATCTAAATATTCGTTAACGTAGAATTAAAGTAAACCTGACAGTTCTTGTCGGGTATTTGTACATGCATCTTTCTGTTCATTGAAATACTTAGGATGCAAAACCTTCGCTCGTTTCCCAGCCAGCATCACTATGTCGGCCCGACATCAAGCCGATGTTGACATCAATATCGGCCCTATATCGGCATTTTTATCGGTTTGACACCGGCCCGCCTTGAATTTGCAACGCGGCTCGATGTCGGCCCGACAGCATTGGCCCAATATTGAGCCGATGTCCTGCCGATATTCCAAAATTGGCTTCAATGACCCTTAATACACTAGGACATTACTATAGGGCCTTCTGTCTTCAAGTGGTTATGATCTCTGACTTGAAATCAATAGCTCATCACTGCCATGATTTCAAACCCCACCATAACCAAAATTTCAATTGCGAGGAAGCAAGTTCTTCCCAGATGTAAACCTGGGTCTTCATCCACTGGTAATTAAAGCTGAAAAGGTCTCCAAATGATCACAGCTGTCTGTGTGATGTTAAACTTCAGAGAGATGTTCCTAAGTACAAACAGAAGCTAGTCAGATATGTATTGTTCATCTTGATACTAATATCAGATAACCGTAACAGTTTTCACTGACTTTCATTTCATTAACAAGATATTCTGGTACCATATGATGGAACTGTTACATATACTGATAATTCAGAATGATCAATTAAATGATGATCAAAATAAGATCTAGTTTCCAAAAATAATAAACTGAGTATTCCATAAGATAACAAAATGAACAGTTCACTGTATATTTATTCGTATAATTATTAAACAATTGCATATTCAAAGGGACTCGACTCCATGTTATTTAAAATCGAAACACAACTTCAAATGATAAAATAGTATTACAAGAAGTTCAGCATATGATCTGAAATGTGGTCCCTACAAGATATTGATATTAAGAATCTAGAAAAATATTAACAAAATTAAACTGACACACAGTACACATAAAAAGTATAGCTTGACATAATTTGAAATGTATGTTTTCCCAAATAATTAACCACAATAATTAAGAACACTGTAATAGTCTATTCCTGATTTATTTGTCATTGGTAGCTGGACTTCGGTTTTTTTCTCTTCTCTTCCTCCCACCATCTCTGTCACACGCGGTACGAAACCACTCTCTAGCCACCACCTCCACATCAGATTCTGTTGCATTTTTCATAGTCCTGAGTGCAGCTTCTGCAGCAAGATAATGATTTGATAAAATACAAAAATACAACACAATATTAAAAGAGGGCCAAGATGGCCTTTTATCGCTCACCTGAGAACAAAGACACTATAATTAATGACCAGATAATACAGTTTCCATCTCATATAAACCATTTTTACATAGATTTTGAGATCAAAACCAACAATGAAGGTATAATACTGTTAAACAAGCTAAAAAGTCAAGGGCCGTAACTCTTGAAGTCCTAGTCCGATTCTGCCCATAATCGACCTTGTCCAAGATCTTTTGGTTATACATATTTACTGAAAATATTTGTAGGATTTGTGAATAAATGAAGGCACTAGAGTGTAAACAAGCTAAATATAGCAATTTTTCTAAGTCAAGGGCCCATAACTCTAGAAGTTATTGTCCGATTTTGCCCATAATCAAACTTAGCGAGACATTGTGGCCATATACATTGTGAGCAAGTTTGATTAAGATTTGATAAGAGCTGTGGATGCTAGTGTGTAAACAAACAGAGAGGCCAACAATAATATGCCCCGATACTATCGGTAGCTGGGCTCAAACCCATGACCCTCTATCAGTGAGAGTTTACAGTAATTTAAAGTCGAAAAACTTAACCACTCGACCATGGAGACAGGTCCCCTCTCTTTGGGGGCAGCTGTCAAATTACCATAGCTGTAGAATGGGTCACTAAACAACAGATTCATACATATAATATTTTGTGTAACTTACTATGTAATACATTCGCCAACTTCAACTGACCAAATGCAAGTTTTCCCTTCTTTCCATACCAATTATATTTCTTCGCAATTTCAGTACACATTACTCTACTTAAAATACGTCTTACTGTGTCTTGTGTGGATTTTCCTCCAAACATGGCCAGATGATTTATCTGTACAAACTATAAAAAAAAAATTTAGAGGTATTAAAGACCACATATAATATTACATATATCATAACAACCTGTAGTATCTAGTCATGCTCAAAATTTGTTGAAACCCTCTAACATTGTTAACAAAAAAAAAAAAAAAACCTATGATCTTCCTTTAAGCATACCTCATTCAGCAAATTAATTTTATTACTATATTCATGAAGTATTTGAACTAATTTTTCTAAAGCACTTTCCCAAATTAATGTGGGCCATTGAAAATAGATTATTAAACATAAGCCTGTATACACAAGTTTTAGAAAGTCACTAGCTCAAATAGAAACTTACTAGCCCTGGGCTGTGGGTAAATTTGTGCGAAGACTGTAAATTGTGTAACAATTAATTCATTAAGAACTTGGTGTGAACTTTATCATGTCAATTATTAAAACAATTTAATTTGACATTTACCATTCTAGCCTGCACAAAGCTATCTTCTAAAATCTTCTCAAGTTCATCAATTTCTTCCAATGATGAAACTGGGAGACTGACAGTCTCAGGAAGAGCAGCATCAGCAGCCGGTTCATTGGATGAGCAAATGGTTTGCATCATACCAACCACATTTGTTAGCATTCCACGTACTTCAAAAAGCTCTTGCCTCATTTTTTCAATAGCAGTAAAAATCTGCATGTCTCGAGCTAAAAATTACAGAATCAGTAATAAAGAAATTTCGTATCAATTGATTTAATGTTACTCTATTAAAATTTACGGGCGTAATTAGTTTGAAACATACAGCATCTTTCAATTAAAAGACTAGTGAGAATCAACTATGACCAAATACAATCTTGACTTATCATAAATTTGCATGTAATAATTTATCTAAACAGTTAAGAATTGCCTTCTTTTTAAAAAAATGAAATGATCATGATGATACAGGTTTAAATATATGTTAAAAAGGTTGAAACAATGAAATTTGATGAATACCAAATACCTTGACTTAATTCCCTTGTGTCCTGTCTGGGAGACTGAAAACTGTTCAAGCGTTGTTTGAAGCTGGAATAGTTGACTGTGGATGGAACAGGTGATGGAGGTTGAGAAATCACTGGTAATGGAGATGGAGGTGGCATTGGCAGTGGAGATTGAGGTAGCACTGGTAAAGGGCTTGCAATGAAAAGTTCTCTTTGAGGCAAACTACTTGTGATGGGTTTTGGTTTACTTTTACTAGGTCGCTTTCTGTCTTGAAGTACATAATCTTCTTCAGAATCCGATGATGAGATTGTACGTATACTGTGAACAAGCATATCAAATAATAAATGTACATCATTTATGAATAAAGGCATGTGTATATAAGTTTTATAATGTTTTCGTCAAAAGCACATGCATGCATATATGATAATGTTAAGGACATCAGCAGGAATATTCACTAGCAGCTAATATAGGCTGTTATTTAACAATTGTCCCTTGTTATGGTATCATCTAGGGGTGACTATTGGGTCTAGTTTTGACTATTGCAGCTGAAAGTACTATTGTCTAATTGTGATACTATTGCCATTGCTGGATACTATCTCGATACTATTGCAATAGTTATTGCCTAGATTTGAAAACCACAGAGTTAAGCTTTTAACTAAAAATTAGCACAGTGTAAGATACTTTGCTGTAAATACATTATATTGTAACATACTAAAATGTTTATGGAAATTATTTAAAATGAATTTGACAAACAGATTAATATAATAAAACCGAGTTCAGTGGAAGAGTGTATTCATGCTTCAGGTTAATTTAACGACTGCGTTATTGGTCGTTTATGGCAGATTGATGCCTGGGATTATTTTACAATTTATGAATGATATGCAATGGAAGTTGTTATAAATTAATAATAAACGTCATGATAAGGAAAGTATTGTAACTATTGATAGTTGAGCTAACTATTGTGATAATTATTGAATCAAGACTTTCACTATCGATCCATTCCATTGGAACACACAGGGTCGCAATGCGTCAATATTTCGATGAATCAGCCCACCCATAGTACATGTATCATCAATTTAACAATCATCCACATTTTAGTCAGTGAGCTATTATGGGTTTGTTATAATAAAGATTTAAAAATCATTCAATTTACTAACCTTCTGATTTTCTGTCTTTTTGGAAATCCTGTAATTGTTATCATCAGACTCAGATTCAGCAGGTGTTTCCAAGTCAGACTTTAATTCTGCTTCCCTCAATTTTCCTCTCACTTTCTCATATGATTCTGAAATTTTTTAATTGACCAGTAAATATTTATGTGCATAACTATACAAAACAGTCCTTGAATTTAGCCAACGGTCCCAAGAAAGAATCTGCCTGAACCACTGTCAATCATATAATTTTGAGCTGATACATTGATATTGTCTAAAATGCATAATTTAGTCCCCAAAACTAATGTTTTAGCAGTATATAATAAAGAATGTCCATTAATTAAATTAATACCATCATATGAAACATTGATATATGTATTGTAAGTAATATACTTTCATTAATCATTAATGTTGTAGAAACAAAATTTGATCTGACATGCAAAAAACAGGTTAAGATTTCGTCTGGTAATTTTCATTCAGACTGGTAAAACCTGTGCCTGCATCATATATACCTGCTTGTTGAGAAAAGATCATTAAGGAATAAAGTAGGAAAATTCTTTTTTTTTTGGTCAAACACATATTATGCATATTTGACTTAAATTTGATTTAGAGCACAGGTAACTGTATCATGAATAGGTTATAAAAAAAAAATAATATATATATATTTATTACTATATTAACAAGGTATATTTCAACGAAAATTCTCTGGACGATCACTGAGGTGACTTTTGTTTTTCAATTTCATCAAGGATTCCGGTGAATTCATGCAAATGAATATACTTTTTACGGTCGTAATTGAACAAAAACATATTCCTGCATTGAAAGCTTTATTTATTTACATTATTTTACCGACATAACATGTAATTCAACGTTTAAATTCCGATTTTATCTAAATATCAACGTAAAACTTCATTCTGTCGATGACTCTAGAGAAATCCCAGTGTAGTTTGTAACGTTCGTTTTCATTGGCCGGGAACCAAATACGTCATTTCACCTGGGAAAACCCCTTTGAAATCGGCCAATGAAAATCGTTGTCACAAACTGGATAGCACGCGCGTCATATGAACCAAAATGGAGTCTATCGGGGATAAAAATTAAAGCCGAAAATGTGTTTATTGCTTAGACATTCACATGTAACGAATTTACAAATTGTCATGGGGGTAAATGTGTTCCAACAGTTGTGTTTTCTAAGTGTAGCTGTTCATTATGTTTGTACACAACGGTTAAGACTAAATATCGTCTATTTTATGTAAATTTAGTGGATGTCAAAATCACCTCAGTGATCGTCCCGAAGCATTGATTTACATTTTGTGGCATAACTCGTGAACTAGGCGACGGATTTCTCTGGGATTTTGCATGAATGTTGTTTTAACAATATGTTTCATGAATATAATCGATCACTGGAAATATCTTTAGCCCAAAAAAATTGTTGATGCTTTAAAAATCTTGGGATTTTCGTTGAAATATACCTTGTTAATATAGTAATAAATATTTTTTTTTTTTCATATTTTTATAATTTATTCATGATACAGTTACCTGTGATTTAGAGGACATTTGTAAAATCTAGAAAATAAGGAATTATATTTCAGTAAACTTTTTTTGGATTGACCGACTTGGTGGGTAGATGGGAAACGGCAAACAAACAAAATGTTCATCTAGGCCTCGTGTAAGTTTAAATTAACTACATTATTCCAACTATCACAATATATACATACCATGTCGATACATTTCCTTTATAGGAAATGCCTTCCAAGTATCAGTGGGATTCTCTTTACTGATCACTGCCCTTGTAAGTCTTGACTGTGATTTGTATGATGGCCAAACAGCACACAGGGTTCCATCTAGCCAGTTATCAGGTATAACTGCAATTTCCTTCAATTCTGTGAATTCCACTAGCAGATACATGTCTATACGCCTCTTAACACGATCAGCAAAACTGGATTGAGAACCATATTGAGCTACCATTGTTATGTACGTTTTTCATTTAACAGTCTTTGGAAAAAACAACATTTATGTATTGTCATATATGATGAATCAATTCAATAAACAATTTAAGTTATGTTTGGCAAAATATTAATATTAGAAACAACTTATAAAAGAAAATTATATGGAAAAATATAGCTTGAAGCTTGAAGTTCATTTTATTTACACTAATTCATTATCAATGTTTATGTTATTTTTATTCTTACCTCAAAAGTTAACTTCTATTAAAATCTAATTTAATATAACAGTATACATGTACACTTAAACTGCTCACTCTAACTTCTAAGTACTGTACTACTCTAAACACAGACCAATCTTATTCTGACCAGTTTCACTCTAAAAATGTATATACTACACCTAGCATACATGCCATATCTCACACTGTTAAGACTTATGCTCACCTATTTTGACCCTTCCTCACGGTCTAACGCCGTTTGATCAAAATCTCATGGAAAATCATACCTCAGATATAAAGAATATGCTGTGCAGTACTTAAACAACTACAATTTGTATCTTGGGCAACATGTGTTTTAACTATAATAATCAAACACACTGATTACAGTTAAAAGTCAACACTGTTAATTGTTGATAACTAGGCATATGTTTTGTATCACCTCCAGTGGTTATGTTGTATGTAAGTTGTAACCAAGGTACGTTGTATTTAATCATCATATTAATTGGTAAGGTGATAGTCTGTTAGTCTAAACAAACTGTGCCCACTGGCAAACAACAATAAGACAATGTCATGACAGTTAAGCATATATAGTGTGCTGTAGATGAAGAGACTTGATGCTGTGTTTTTCAGTATGATGATACCTTGAATATTATATGTACTGCTTAACTTACTACTAATATACCAATTACCATGTGCATTGTTTAATAAATTCTGTTTAACTTACTTGCCTTTTGAAGTAATCTTTATTTTAATTAATAATTATCTATGAATGCATTTATTCCAAATTCATTGGTGTAAATAGAGGTAATTTGCATGCAAAAATCGCCATCTTGCACACGCAAAATAGTTCGGGAAAAAGTCTCACTTATTTTTACCCAAATCTCACTTAAAAATGACACTTACGAAGCAAATCTCACTTATTGACCCTCTGAAAATATGGCATGTATGAGCTAGTATTCAACATATCTATGTATATAATATATTTACTTTCAAACCAATCACTAGTCAGAATCCTTTTTTTGCTAATTATGCAACTTTACAGAGCTCTGATGACTGTCAAAAGTAACATTTCTGAAGAATTTCAGATGCAAAACAGATTACAAAGTATGAAGAAGAGGTATTGATACAAAATGATCATGATATGGTAATAATACACACTTAGACATAATATCTGAAACTTTCACAACCTTAAGTTCACCTGAGAGATCAGATACAGAAAATATCTTAAGATCTGATGACATCAATGGCGAAGAAAAAAATGCTTAAATGTTTCTAAACTCCTCAAAAATGACAAATTTGCTGGATTCATCAACTGAGCTTAAAATATTACGTACTAGTCCCACTTTGTTTTCTACCAAAATGCAATTATCAGACTTTTCTAAAGATAAACAGACATCTTGAAGTTGTAATTGTTTGTACTGTGAATAAGTCTGAGGCAAAAGGCAGTGACTAATAACCGGTCCATCAGTATGCATTTTTTTACACTCACCAGATGATCTGAATTTAGGTTTAGGCCAATTATTTACCTCTGATATTCGACGTATCACTTGTTGTAATGGAAAACTTGGTTTCCTTACCAAACGTTTCAACTTCCCTAAAAAGCTCTCAAAAGCAAAGGCTGAAAAATCCTCAAGGGGACCAAAATTTTGCACATCTTTCGCCAAATGTATCAGACCATGGATATTGTAAACAAGAAGGTCATCACCATAAAGTTTGGCAAAATCTTGCACAAAAACCCTAAGAATTTCATTTGCATAACTGTTATGTGTTACACAAAAAGAATGACTGGACAGACAGTAAATCCCAACAAAAAACAACATGAAATTCTGATAGTGTATACTAGAAAGACTTTCATGTAAAACAACTGGACCAGTGTATAATAAAAACATTCGGAATTCACTCGCTTTCCATCTATCCACTTCAAATAAAGACCTACCCTTTCTTAAAAATTCACAAGGAAGATGGGGCCTCAAAGCAACTAACTTTTCTGAAATTCTCTGCACACAACTTGATGCAATCCTACAAGATTTCTCCAATGGCCCTCTTAACCATATCAGTAATAAACGTTTCATGACACATAAACAAACTAAATGCATATAATCTAACGGGAATTGAGTGACTAAACCTAAAGATAATGCCTGTAATGGAGAATGACCTATGTGATGAGACTCATGAGTCTTTTCATTGAACATTGCATCTGTTCTTAATGGAGAATCTATTTCAGGGAAAGTCATTTTTTTCTTCCATGTACCTTTTTGTGTACATTTATCACAGCCATGATAACCATTATGTCCCTTAATTTCCTTAACAAATGCTCTAGCAGGTGCATCACAAATAATGCATGCTATGTCAACTCTAAAAGTTCTTTTCATTTTAGGCACATGCAACCCATTTTCCTGAATTTCTAACATTTCTTCTACAAAGTCATGTAAAAATTGATTCACAGGACTGGGCTTTCGATTTCCTGAGAAAAGACCAATCACAAACGGCTCAGAACTGAAAGGTTCAATCAACCTGCCTAAAATTGGCCAAAACTGCACACTAGAACTCTTAAACAATGGTAGTCCATCTACATTGATTTGCAAAAATAGTGTTTCAATATTGTATAATGAAGAAGGGGGTGCATTTACAATAATATTTTCAAGAGCAGATGCCAGACCGAAATGATGATATGATCCTCCACATATCTCAGTAACAATGTATTCAGTTTTTGTTTTCAACAGTGTTCTCGGATCTTTAGGAAGAAAAGAGTGGTATTTACCAAGACTTTGCAAAAGATATTGAACAGCTGATTGTGAAATATTACATCTAGTCACCCAAGAAGCCAAACTATCACAGACATCTGTATCACTATCAGAATCCACATCTGTACTTTCATCACTTGTGGAGGTCATTTCATCATTGTCAGTAATATGCTCAGGGTCAGAAACTGAGTCTGAAAGTGAATTTAAGCTTATGTCTTGTGCAATTAGACCACTAGAATCATTATTATTTGATTGATTGTGGCAGTTGGAAACAACAGTTATCATATGATTATGTGAAATTCCTGGCGCATTATTCTCCTGAAAGCTGTCCATACTAGCAGAACTGCTTTCATTATAAATACGTCTCAGATGGTCTCTGACATTGGACCTGACTTGTCTATAAGACTTCCAATAAACTTTGTCCCGTGGCATTTTAAGAATGTATTAATATATACAACAAACCAAAAAATACACTAAAAAAGTATACAACTGAATGATTATCATTATGCTTATCTACAGAAATAATAACTGACAAGAAATCTAGATCTATTTAAGACTATTCCAAGCAAAATAAATTCTGACAGGTCTAACACCTAGTTTAATATTTCTGCAATATTTGTCTGTTTATTATTTTATAGCTAGTTTGATGATATAGTGAAAAATAGTTACATGAAATACTAAAACTATATACAGGCCTTACATACGTTACAAATCGAATGAGCACAGACCAAAGTTATACTTTGGATCCTAACAGACGCGGAATTATATGACAATACATAAAAAAGACAAATAAGTTCCTAAAGTGACAACTTAGCTCAAAAATATCCCTCTTAGGTGTAGAATATATCATTTTGACATAATATTCCAAACTGATAGATATGCTCCATGTAGCTAAAACTTTTTTCCCCGAAAATAACACTGGAAGAACAAAATGGCTCCAATTTCCAGAAATTCAAAAATGGCGGTTATAGAGGCGTGAAAATGTTAAATACCGTCTATAAAAGTTCATAAAATTGTTTAAGCTCTAATTTTATTTTTACAAATTGATTTTTATTAATATACTTACATGTTTTCCCCTCTTACATGATTTAACATTTTGCATATTCACTTCTTTTATTCACCTCATAGAAGAACAGACAACCCACACTCGAAAAGCAGAGTTGTCTACCTTGGTTGTAGATAACGGCCCGACGTCGTGCCTATATAGGTACCGGAACGAAAATAAACAGCCCGATTTATCCAACTATCACTTAAATTTTACCGAATTATTACTCCATAATACGTTAAAATTTGAATATGTTAACGTTAAGTGTAACACAGAGTTTTTTTAAAAAATCCACCTATGTCGGGCCAACAGCGGGCCTATGTCAGAAAAAGTAGCCGATATTCCGCTGTTCAGCCAACATCGGGCCGACATAGTGATGCTGGCTGGGTTCCTAGCGACGTAAGTCACGTGATACCCGAAATGGCTTCTTCTGGAACTGTCACTGTTTAGAGATATACATATTATTAACAGTAATTTTAAGCTAAACAAACTTAATCAAGTGTGCATACTTCCGTGTAAAGATCAATGAATAATAGAGGAATATTCATACAGCAAGGATAATTAATAAGGCTAACGGATTAGGCCGTGAAAGTGCTAGGAATTTGAGAGAATAAAAACTTACTGTTAATCATACACGATAAGCTTGTGTGCTCGCAATTCATTTATCCAAGTCTTTACTTGGATTAATGAATTGCGAGCACACAAGCTTATCGTGTATGATTGGTCAGTATACTAATCGGTCAACATATGCTTTATGATTTTGTGCTTCGCTCAATGCTGCAAACGATTAGAATTAATTACAACAGACATATACAGAATAATAAAGCAAGGGTCTCCCCTGCTATCAGGTGATTACAATTTATTTTATATTTGCACCTTCTCTCAGCATAATTTAAAATTGATTGGAGAATTTTTAGATAGGCTTTGATATTTGAATGTGTCCAGGAGGGCCTATCTGATAATTATTTAGTCTGAACTTATTTGTGGCAATAAGACACTTCCTCAATTTGGCCTGTCTGCCGCAGTACAACAAAGAACAAAGTATCTTTGTGCACTCAAATTCCTCAGTTAGAAGCTGTTGTGCATGATAACTTACTTAATTTTACATTGTAGCAGTCTGGTATATTTATTATCGATCGACTGGGATATGTTCCAGCCCGAATAGCTCAGTAGACTGTAGAGCATCTGACTTGCAAGCAGGGGTCACAGATTTGAGCCCCACATCGGGTACTTTACCATAGAGCTAGTGTGAAGTAAAGGCTGGGTTAGTTGAGTCTGTTGTTGTCGCAGTGAGTTACTTAGAATAAAAAGGAAGGAGGATTGTAGCATCAATTTTTTGTCGTATAGTATATTCATATTATATTCATAAATTGGCTAAGATATTCATCAGCCTGATGAGCTCAGTTGGTAGGGCATCCGACTTGCAAGCAGATGCATTTCAGTTTACAACTGTTGTATAAATATAGGTGAAGATGTAGTTATTATACATGTTTATCTATAAGTTATTCATCATATTTCATCTATGCCTAAGTACACCATTATGTTTTGCTATTAAAAAGTAACCAACCAATAAACTTTTGCTATTCAAAAGTTTATCTACATGCATGAATACTGCTTTTTGTATTGAATATTGAGAAATTTCATTATGTTAATGTTCTATTCGGAGTGAGTATTCATAGATAATTTGTACATGTGTATGAATATTCCGGGGAATCCCACTATGTCTAAATGCACCTGAATGTTGCTAAAAAAGCAACAGACCATAAACCTTTTGCTCTCTTATTTAAATGTGTATAAATAGAATACTGTTTTTGGTCATTTGCGAATATCAAAACGCTGAATAGAGTTGGTAGCTTTTATCGGTTTATCATTATTGCGATATCAGCTAGACAATATCAATAACACAATATTTTTTCATCATACCAATATATTGGATTTAAGCTTAAATAACTGGACTTTAAATAAGTCCAAACATAGTCTTGAAATATAATTCATGTCTAAAAACTGGTCAAACTTGTATTATGAACTTTGCACATATACATAATAATACATGTATTAATTGCTTAGACACTGCTAAATAAGCACAAATTCTTTCAAAGTGTGGTTCCAGACAACACTATCACCAATAAACTGCATTATTACCCAAGGCTTTATGTGAATGCTTATTCATTATTCTTTATCAATGACAACTTGCAATATTTACTGCGATACATATCCTGATACAACATGCACTATTGATATATATCACAATATGCTTTTAAGGTGCGATATCCAGCTCTAACTCTTAGTATGCCTAAATGTGCTTTTGCTGCTAAAAAACTGTTAGTTAGTCCATCTGCATTTTCCTTGTCCCTAATGATTAGACATATAATGTGAAAATAACTTAGTACAATTAATAAATACCATAAGATAGTGCGCAGTGTTCAAGACCCAGGTCTGTAGCTCCAAGGTCAAGTTCACACTTGGAGGTCAAGCATGAAAAAGAGTGTCATAGACCTTGTCCAGGCTGTATTTCCGTTATGCATTGACATACTTGAAAATAACAGGGCTAACTGTTAATTCCATGAGGTGATATGCAGAGCACAAGACCCAGGTGCATACATGTAGTTCCAAGGCTAAGCTTAGATATTTTGTGTATAAGCATTGTCTAGCGGACCTCTACCAAGTCTGTTAAAATTATGGCCCATGGTAAAAATTGGCCCGCCCCGTGTTCGCTTGATTTATGTAGACTTATATAGACTTAAATCTTCATTTCCAAAACCACAAGGCCTAGAGCTTAGTTATTTTGAGTGTAGTATTGTCCTGTGGACTTCTACCAAGTTTGTTCAAATTATGACCCCAGAGTTTACTCTATTTTATATAGGAAAATTCAAAAAATCTTCTTTCTAAAACCTCAGGGCTTGGAGCTTAGATATTTCAGATGTAATATTTTCTAGTGGACCTTTACCATGTTTGTTCAAGTTATGGCCCTGGGGTTGAAATTGGCCCAGCCCACGCGGGTCTCTTGATTTACATAGGCTTATATATGTGATTTTTTTTAATCTTCTTGTCCAAAACCTCAAGGCATATAGACCTTAGATATTTTGTATGTAGCATTGTCTAGTGGTCCTGTACCAAGTTTGTTCAAATTATACCCCATGGGTCAAAGTTAGCTCAACCCGGGGTTTAATCTATTTTATATAGGCTTAACTAGGAAAATTTTTAAAAAATATTTTGTCCAAAACCACATGGCCTAGAGCTTAGCTATTTTGTAAGTAGCATTTTCTAGTGATCCTCTGCCATGGGTGTTCAAATTATGGACCTTGGGTCAAATTGGCCCCTGCCAGGTTTACTCTATCTTATATATGCTTAACCATAGAAATTACAAAAAAACGTCTTGTCAGAAACCCCAAGGTCCAAAGCTTAAATATTTTGGCCCTGGGGTAAAAATTGGCCTCGTCCCCAGACGACTTGTTTTTACATAGGCTCATGATTATTTTCTCTCGGGTCTTTTTTCTGGAAAGCGATACAGGGCCATCATGGCCCTCTTGTTTAAAAATGAGGTGAGAGTACTGAATTGTGGCTATAGTAAATAACTCATTGTCTAGAAATACAAAATTAGGAACAATTGTATGAAGTTAAATTTATGTGTGGGTTCGCATGTGATAGATATCATTTCGGTTTCATTTTTACAGAAATGAAACCCCTAGCTGTATTCCATAGCAATGGCATCTTAAAACATTTCTTTCAAATTAAGAATTTTCTTTGCTAGAATATTTGTTAACATATACATTCTTAGATATCACTCATCATATGATAAGATTTTTTCCAATCTTAGTAAATTTTGAATGAGTATAACAAAATAATTAAGACACTTCATAAATGCGAGACCTGGTCTAAGCCGATTCGCACCTAAATAACTTATCTATTACAGAAATTTACTTCTGTAATGGTAATTCAACTAAATTACAATTTTTTTAAACTTTTGCCATGGCAAAAATTAAAAATTAAAATTTCATATTTATTGATCAAAACCATAATAATTGTGTTAATTATGATACCTACACACCCTTACATAGTGTTTCTTTAGATATTAAAAAAAAATTTGCCATGGCAAAATGTTGATTTTTTTGCCATGGCAAGGCCATGGCAAGGCCATGGTGGCCATGGCCAGGCATTTTGCCATTGCAAAATACCGATTTGCCATGACAAAACGCCTTTTGCCATGGTAAAGACAGTTTTTCTTTGCATTTTTCAAGAAAACTAGTAAAGATAGAAACATCTGACTTACAATTTTTTAATAAGTAACTAAATGCTACAATTTAATAATGTTTTTGTTTCTCAAAAGCGCGTAAAGGTTGGGGCTGTATTTGCCAAAGACCGGCGCGCAAAAACAAACCGGCGAGGTTTAAAGTCAATAGTGAACTCGTAAAAGCACATTTGACCCTCATTTCGAGATATAGAGTCACTTCGTACTTCTCGTTTATCTGTCCAGTAGGCGGAATTGCGGTTTATGGTGTAACCTCACTCTACTGGTAGCTCGCTCTTCTGGTTTGGAAGACTTTGTCTTCCCATACATATTAGTGATGATAAGGTCATTTAAGGTTTTTACCAAATCACTTACTACCAAGGTTACAGGTCATTAGTACGTACTTCCGCGTTCAAACAGCGACCGAAAAATAGTTCCATCATTTTAAAATTATACAGCGCTATTCGCCGGCTTTCATAGATTAAAACCCGTTGTAATATGTGATTAAACGTTTTGTTTATGATTTAGGGAAGACATATGGTTATTGTGCTTTTATTGTTTAAAATAAGCGAAAAATAAAAACAACTACGCACCGACCAACGCAATCTGCGGACGACCTGGCCTGAATAACAAATTTCCGAAAATCTACGCAATGCAATAGTCTAATTGCTGCCACGGTTGTTTTTTATAAACAAAACAAAAAGTCGGTTACGATGATTTAATCAGGACACCGAATTAATGCTGATAAATTAATGCAGGTACTTTTTGTTTCGAAATTTCGAATAATTTTATAAGTCTTCATCACATCACTAATAATAACACGCTGATGTAAATTAACGTATCTGTATTTGTATCGCTCCACCCACTATATTAACTCCTCCCACGACTTGTAGAATGTCTAGTTTGTATGATTGATACTGATCATTGTACAACTTGCATCGGATTTTAAATGGGTCCTACTTCAGTCAGTTGTTTAATGTTTATTCGAAAGTATATACATTGATTTACGCATGTACATAATTTATAGCACCGCAGCTTTACGTACTTTAATACATGCACATTATAATTTTTTATATGAGGTTGTCATTATAATGCTGGTAAGATAGACAGTCCTAAAATATGGACACAATGAACACTCTGTTGCATATTGGTCTTATGGACTGTCGATTATATGTTGACGTGATGAACTATTCTCATGTCTGGTAGTGATGAACTCTCATCACATGTCGGCATGATGCACAGTCCTAAAATATTAACATGATGTGGAGTCCTAACAAATTGGCATAATGAACAGTCCTTAAATATTAACATGTAGCTTCTAAAAATATCACGCATTATCTTAAAATGGAGACATCTTAGACCTAGCAACAGCATAAATTATCTTAGAATCAACTCATGAACTATAAAGTATTATACAAAAGAAGAACGGAAGAGAACTTGATATGAAATACAATACGTTTCTAAACTATTTTGGATAGGGAAATGAAATTGCCTTAAACACATGTATATTCATTACATATTTATTTTGTATTTGTCCGCAAATGAAAATACCAGAGATTCTGGGCAATTTATTTTTTTAAACTTTGAAATATCATTTCCGACGCACAGTAAAGATTAAAGACTTACGGAATTGATTTTGTGTAGCCACGCACACATATATTTTCTTGCTCCAGATCCTTTTAATGTTTTGTCCCATTTTTGTACTGTCTGGTGTGTTGGGTGGGATATGGTTTGTGTGGTAAGCTAAGCATACGTATTGTCTCAAATGTCTTAGGGAAATAAAACAACATTGCAAATATAACCGAAGGTAATATATGTTAATCATGAATGACCACATTCGGCTTAGAATACGACCATACATATATCATGCACGCTAGTAGCAGTTACCATTTCACTTGACTTCGCTCGATATAAGTATTGGCATGTCTGTATGGACAGTACATACTTTTTTTGTCTAATATCAGAGCTTACACAAAAGCAATCATTACTATAAGTTATTATAATTCAACGCTAATTCATACAATACGTGAAATAATTTCACACATCATGACACTTACGTGAACTCGTCATAGTATATTGCTAATAATATAACACTAACTTAATGATTAATTATGATATTGTCAATTGATAGACAAATGTTTTTAATATAAGTAATTAAACGACAACGCAGATCTAGACAGTATAGTATCACGTCAAATACATTTCTATCGTACGGTATCAATATTGCTTAAACTCCAAATACGGAATAGCGGGATTTTAACACAATTTTACATACGGGAGATAATTTCTACTCTACGCTAGTATAATCAAAATGTTCACATAGGTCATTTTACAGAGACTATACTCAAATTGCTAAGTGGAGAGTGGTATGTTTATTAATTCGTATTGTTGGTTTTAAATGTATACTTTACAATTGAAATGATTCAGTTTCATAAGGATCTATCAATTAGTGATGTTTTATTTCTAGGACATATAATCAATGACTTCCACCACATAAATACAGTCCCATTGAATTGAAAACGAAAGTACATTATTTCAGTTAAAAATGTCTTTCTAGCTTAGGTCAACGTCAAAAAATGTATTTTATGCATAATTTAATCATTACTGATGAGAATATAAGGAACTGCTAAATAGTATTGAAACCGAACGTACTATATCAAGTATGATCATGCTACACTTTACTATCAAATATACTTTGCCATATCAGGTATGATTGTCTGGTTGTTTATCGTACGTGAAAAATCACGTTTTAGTCCACATTTTTACGTAATTTTACATAGATTTAAAAATCTTACAAATTGATTTTCATCAACAAAACTTGTTTTAACCCCGTAAAATATAATGCTTTTAAACTGTAAAGACCGTATTATCAGTTGTATTGTGACCTGTCTATACTGCGATCGTGCACACTTATGTGTATATCATATAAACAAAATTATATCGAACATGTATTGTTCATTGGTAGATAATCAAAATAGTAAACTTATAAGGTAGTAAGAAATGAATAAGGATGATATAAAAGCCATTTTTAGCTCTGTCCACTTATACTGTCAGTACACTTCTGCTCAAAATTGTAGTTAATGACAGGTGATATGGTAACCGAATTACTGCTTATATGAATGTCATATGGTGTATTGTTGCGATATCATTAGATATCATCATCGTCATAACTCTTAAGTATTTTCTTAGAGAAATTGCCCTAGAAGAACATAACAGGCACTCTTAATGTTGAAAACCATTTCAAAAATATAGCTATGGCTTCAAGGTATAAAACATGTCTGTAAATTCTTGAAATTAGTACTAATCGCTCTTCTTTTATTAGTTATAATGACTATATAATGCGTTATTTTGTAGAATCATGGCAGAGTCGGGAATCCTAAACTTAGAAGTAGATGGTGCACATTTTATAGAGCACGGAGATATATGTGAAATGTGCAAACAAACAGCATCTGCAGGTTACTGTTCTGAATGTGAATGCTATATATGCCAACTATGTTTTGATAACCACGTGAGAATAAGGAAAAATCATCACCATGTGCTGCAAATTGCTCCTGAAAGCAAGGAAGATGACCGTACAATTCATTTTAAAACTTGTACAGAACACACGCAACAAGAAGTACGTCTTTACTGTACTGATCACAAATGTTTGGGATGTGGTGAATGCATGGCATTCAATGATAAATCTTGTAAACACAAGTACATAACAGAACCATTCATGAGTAGACAATAGTACTTTTTCTTGAGTTGACAGTTGTCGTTTCAGTTCTTTTATTTCCATGCCCACTGTTTTGTTTGAACTTTCATAATCTTCCTCGTCATCTGGAAAAAACACATCTAATACTACACGGACAAATTCTTATATCCGATATCTCAATAACACAAACAAATAATCAATATCATTAATTTCCGTTGGGGATTTAATCACTTAGATTTCGTGGTTCGGCTCATCCACTTTATCAATACCTAACAATCGGAAAATGATGGAAACACAATTTGGTCAAAGTTCTATATTTTCAAAATATAAAAATTCACGAGTTAACATCCATACGAAAAAGCCAATTTGGAAAAAATAACACGAACATTGAGCCCTATGAAAATAAATAAAACCACAGTAATTACATATTTGTTAAATTAAATGTCAATTTGTATATTTCTTTATATTAGATATTCTAAAAATATTCCATTTCTTATTTATAATTTTTGATATGTATATAATTGTATTAAAACACAGCATTCATATAACCTACCTTGCTCGAATTGGGTGTTGTCAGAAAGGTTGTAAATAGGACGTTTCTCTTTGAGCAGAATTTGTATCAGTCTGCTAGGATGAAATGTGTATCTGTCAATGACCTCTTGACATGGATAGATTCTAATGTGTCTCGAATCTGGGATAATTTTGGCTTTACATCAACGGCCTGCATGAAAAGCCTATGGATCTCGTCTTCACTTCTGATATTTGAAATTATAGTAGTAAAGTCAGACCCAATCATTCGGAGATCATCAGATAACTTCTCTATTTGATCATCATTTAAGGATTTCTTTAAACCTGCATGCTTGATTATGCGGTTTTCTTCATCAGTTGCATATGATACTACATTTTTCACGAATTGTCGCACATCATTTACTGTTGTTTCAAACAGGTTATTGGACAGTTCTGACTGAGAGGAAATCAATACAGTTTTCATATATATTCTCTAAGTCTTGAATATTGTCAAGAAACCGAGCCAGCTCTCCTGTATCTTGGAATTCCTTGGATGCGTCAGTTATATACTTGTATTTACAAGATTTATGATGAAACAACATACATTCTCCACATCCAAACATTTGTGATCAGAACAGTAAAGACGTACTTCTTGTTGTGTGTGTTCTGTACACGTTTTAAAATGAACTGTAAGTTCATCTTCGTTGCCTTCAGATGCAACTCGCAGTACATGGTGATGATTCGTCTTTACTCTAACATGGTTGTCAAAACATACTTGACAAATATAACATCTACATCCAGAACAATATCCTACTGATGCCGTAATTTCACTCTATAGGAGTCTTACCGCCTACTTCAAAATTAATCTTCTGTGACTCCGCCATAGTTCTACAATGAAAAATAAAACTATAAATCTTAAACTTCCGTCTGAATTTCATCTTAAACAGGAACATTTTAAAGCTAAATGTCATTGTGTTATTGTTCATTAATGTTTTCAATTGTGTTGAAAAATGGTTTACTGTTCATAACGACCTTAATAATGTCCTTCTTTCCATTAAGTAACCATTGTTTGTGTGTTTATCTTTTTCATTATGAATACTAAAACTGATTTTATCTTACACTGTCTACATAAACATAACTGTGAACAATGGTTCGTTAAATGCGGTTAGCCATTGATTACAAATAAACACAACACTTCGGAATGTGTACAAGAATAATACTTAGGAGATGTCATAAATCAGTACATATTGATATAATTATGAAAATCTTTATCATGTTATACATATTACTGTTTTGTATTGTAAAAAATATAAATGAATGGAAACTGGTAGAGCTTGTTGAAATTAGTTTCGAATAATGCTCATCCTCATTTAAAACTTTTGTAATCAAAGCACTGAGGGTACCGTCAGAAGGGGAATACTATAATGAGTCAGATGATATGTGGACGAACTCAACGAACTCCACAATGTTATAAGTACAAAAATATGTTTGGACTAATTATGTAGTTTCACCCGAGGAAGAATCAGTTTTGACTCTTGGTAATGAAATCATTTGGTAGCGGTCCACTTGTTATGCCGCTATTTCTGTTAAAACTAATAGTGAACTCGTAAACTCACATTCGACTCTTAAAACATCCTAATCATTTGAAATAATGGAGTTAGTATTCCTCAATTTCTTATGGTCAACTCTTTAGCGACATGTTTGCTAGTCCGCCTACAGTGCTAGGGATCCCGGGCGGAAACGCTCTTAATTCAGTCATAATTGTTTTAACTTTCAAATATCATTTTCGACGCGCAATAAAGATTAAAGACTTTCGGACTTGATTTTTTGTAGCCACGCACACATACATATTTTGATACAAACAGGTTTGGGTGATATGTAAAATCTTGAGTCACAATCATTTCACTGATGATTAGTCATAAGTCATCAACCTAGTTTTAGCCCATGTTATTTTGCTCCAGATCCTTCTAATGCGTTGTCCCCATTTTTGTTACGTCAGTTACGTTTTCTGGGTTATGGTTTGTGGGATAAGTTAAGCATATGTATCGTCTTGAATGCAGTAAGGGAATAATACAATACTGCAAACTGAACCGAGATTATACACTTATCATGAGTGACCATATTTTGCTTATTGATAAATTACAAGGTGCACGCTAATACCATTTCGTATGAGTGCGCTCGATATAAGTATTATATGAGTATGTACATAATTCTATTTGTCCAATATCAGTGCTTACACAAAAGTAATCATTGATGTAAGGTATTATAATCCAACGCTATCTCATATAATATGTAAAATAATTTCACCCATCATGAAACTTACGCGAACTCTGCATATTATATTGATAATAATATAACACTAACATAATGATTCATGTTTATAAAAATGCTTACAACAGATGTAATTAAACGATCGAGGCAGCGTAAGTATCACAGCAACTATAACCACAACGTACGGAATCACCAGATACGGGATCGATGGATTTTAACACATTTTATCTACGGGAGATAATTTTTACTCGGCTCTATTTTATCAATATGTTTACGTCGGACATTTTGCGGTGATTATACTTAAATGTTTTAGTGCAAAGCGGTATGTTTCATAATTCATGTCATTATTTTTCAAATGTATATTTGACGATTTAAGTGAATTAGTTCATTAGGAATTATCATTAAATGTTCTCTATTTTCGGACATCTTACTCAAGCGATTATAACACATAAAAAGATCTTGTTGAACTGAAAACGAAAGTACCTTCTCCGAGTTAAACATACGTTTTTTTCTAGTTTTGGTGATCATCCAAAAATGTATTTATGCACCATTTAGTCATAACTGAGAAAAATATAATGAATAGCTTACTAATTTTGAAACCGAAAGTACTATATCAAGTTAGATCATGTCACACTTTGCTATCAAATATATTTGCCATATATGGTATGATTGTCTACGTGATCATTAAATGTTTTTTATCCTACTTGAAAAACCACACCTCAGTCTACATTTTTATGTAACTTTACAGGATATTTCTAAATCCCACAAATCGATTTTCATACAAAGCTTGTTTTAACCCCGTAAAGTATAATGCTTTTATTCCATATAAACCGTGTTATCAGTTTGTTTTTTACCTGTCTCTACTCAGTGATTGTGCACAAGTATGTGTACACCATGTAAACAAAATTAAATCGAGCAGGTATTGTTCATTGGTAGTAAGAAATGAATGAGGACGATACAAAAGGCATTTATTAGCTTTTTCAGCTTAAAATTGTCGTTATTTACACGCGATATGGTAACCGAATTGGCTGCTTATATGAGGAGTGTCATATGGTGTACGTTTGCGATATCGTTAGACATTATCAATGTCATAACTTAGTACATTGCATTTTCTTAGGGATATTGCCCGAGAAAAACATTACTGGTAATGTAATTGTTGAAACCATTTCAAAAATATAGATATGGTTTCAAGGTAAAAGACTTGGGTGTAAATTCTTGAAATTAGTACTAATCGCTCCTTTTTTATCAGTTATACTGATTATATAATGCGTTATTTTGTAGAATCATGACAGAGTCGGGAAACCCAAACTTCGAAGTAGATAGTGCACATATGATAGAGCACGGAGATATATGTGAACTGTGTGAAAATACGGCATCAGTGGGATACTGTTCAGAATGTGAATGTTACATATGTCAATTATGTTTTGATAACCACATTAAAATAAATAAAAATCGTCACCATGTGCTGCAAATAGCTCCAGAACGTAAGGATGATGATCATACAATTCATTTTAAAACATGCACAGAACACACGCAACAAGAAGTACGACTCTACTGTACTGATCACAAATCTGTTGGATGCGCAGAATGCATGGCATTTAATCATAAATCTTGTAAATATGAAAACATAACAGCAGCATCCAAGGAATTCCAAGATAGTGGAAAACTCGCTCGTTTTCTTCAAGATATTCAAGACTTAGAGAATGTCCATGAAAACTGTGTTGAATCGATTGCCTCTCAGTCAGACCTGTTGGATAACTTGGATAAAACAACCACTTACTCTGTGCAACAATTCGTGAAAGATGTAATTTCGTATGTAACTGATGAAGAGAAACTCATATTCAAGATTGCATATTCGAAGAAATCCATTAATAATGATAAGATAATGAAGTTATCTGATGATCTGAAAAGGATTTGGTCCGACATTTCGTCTATAAGTGCTAATGTCAAAGAGAATGACATGATTCATAGGCTTTTCATCCTGGCCGTGGAAGCAAAGCCAAAATTATCCCAGATTCGAGACACATTAACAGCCATTGATTGTGAAGACGTCATTGACAGATACACGTTCTACCCTTGCAGATTGCTACAACGTCAGCTATCGGAGAAACGTCCTCTTGGCAAGCTTTCGGACAACGCACAATCCGAACAAGGTATTGTCAGTGTAAATATTGTTTTAATAATTCTATGAACTTATTACATTATTATGACTTACAAATATAGTAATTTTAAAATATATGATAAGAAGATAATTGTGGTGCGCACGGTGACTGTTATAATGATATATTCCCGGAATGGATGAAACGACACAGAAAATGCATAACATGAGGGTGTGGGTGAGTACTTCTACAAATTGTGACTATGTGTGAGTATGATATCGTGACGGCGACGTTAAGTACGTTCACATGCTTCGCAATTCCACATGTGCGTGTGATATATAAGGCGTATAATTAATTATTGGTTTCTTTAAATATTTCGCTCTGATAGTTGGCATTTACTCAGACAATAGGTTGTACAAACAAGTTTGGCATTTAACGTTCATGATTATTCTCATGAGTAACGCTAGCTAATCACGAACTTCAACGAATGATCCTCGTAAGATATGCAGAGATTTGCATTAAAAGAAATGGCTTATAATTAATGTTTCTTTGTGTTATTGCAATCTCGCACAATCATAAGCGCTTAATGTGTTTTTTTTCAGATGACGTGGATGATTATGAATGTAAATACAAAGCAGGGTGTGCGGAAATTCAACAACTTCAGCAACAATTGTCATCTCAAGAAAAAATAATGCATGCTCAAAAACAGGACAACCAAAGACTTCAACAAAAACTGTCTACTCAAGAAAAGTTAAATAAAAGACTTCAGCAACAATTGTCATCACAGAAAATGGACATGACAAAAAGTCAACAACAACTATCTACTCAAAAACAGGACAATATAATGCTAAAACAACAACTATCGACTCAAGAACAGGACAATAAAAAACTTCAACAACAACTGTGTAATCAAGAACAGGACAATACTAAACTTCAACAACAACTGTCTACGCAAGAACAGGACAATGCTAAACTACAACAACAACTGTCTGCTAAAGAACAGAACAATGCTAAACTACAACAACAACTGTGTACTCAAGAACAGGACAATGAAAAACTTCAACAACAACTGTCTACTCAAGAACAGGACAATGGAAAACTTCAACAACAACTGTCTACTCAAGAACAGAACAATGCTAAACTACAACAACAACTGTGTACTCAAGAACAGGACAATGAAAAACTTCAACAACAACTGTCTACTCAAGAACAGGACAGTAAACAGCTCCAACAACAGCTATCTACCCAAGAACAGAACAATGCAAAACTTCAACAACAACTGTCCACTCAAGGACAGGAGAATGCAAAACTTCAACAACAACTGTCTACTCAAGAACAGGACAAACAGGTTTAGAGTTTAACATATAAAACTGCTCTCATGTAGTTCATGATAGGTCATGAATCTTTATCATAATATATTATACAAGCATCGATGTCAAAATAAGCTAAACGAGATGACATGAAACAAGAATATAAAGATAACAGTATACTTATTCAAAAGCATGAGCAACAACTGTATATAAAAAGAACAGGACAATTATAGTCTACACTTTTAATTTCAGTCAGCATGTTTATTCCTTCTGCTCCGACTTAAGTGAATAACTTATTTGTGAGATTATAAAAAGTTATACAAAGACTGTACGGATGATTATCATTCATTAATATCTTTATTTCTATTACAGAGGAAGACATTGCAAATACTAAAACTCGAACGAGTTATTGATGAACTGATAAAGAAAAATGGTGTAAGATCTGTTTTCTGTACTTTCAAATGTGTATCACAACGAATGAAGTAATTTACAAAGCACTATTAACTAAAGATAATTGTACGTTACTGCATCATATTTCTAATTCTGTTAATACGAAAAGTCATAAAACTGATTGATTGTATCTGATAAAGCTATGTTATTATTGAACTCTAGATAAAATAAACTCCATCTGTATTCTCGTATTGTGATCGTTACTGTATGATACAGTTGTAAATTGAACGACATTAATATAGTTCCCTTTTTATTCTTCAACTGATGACGAGGGTTGTTATATAAGTCCAACTTCTAGTTTCAAATATAATCCATTTGTTTTTAAATTATCATGATTAGTGCGCTCTAAATTCGTCTCCATAGCAACGCATGTAACGGTAACTGGGATAGGCCGTTTTTAGAAAAATCATAACATTAAATAGTTTCAACCTTCATTTCATTTACCTTCACATTTCCGCGCAAAACCATAATATTATACGTCTGTGATAACATCATGACATCATTTCCGTAAAATATTATCATAATACGTTAAGGAATGTTATCTGTGGCAAGAAAACAGTAATATGGTCCGCGGGTTTTTTTTCCGACGTGAAAATGACGTCAACCGGCGACGTCGAAACCAGAGTCGTGATCAAATTGTGTGTAAGTTAAAGGAAAACACCTAGAACAATTTAGAGATGATTAAATCCAGCAGTATGAAACTAAAGTGTATATGCACATTAGTATTCAAATGACATGTGCGGTTTAGAAATGGACGTGATTGTATTGAGAAAGGTGAAAGGTGTGTGTGCTCGCCATCCCTACGGCCAACATATCGAATGAGTACACAGAGTATTGTGTCAACTTTCGGTGTGTATTGGTACAAGACAACCTTTATAAAATGGGTACAGTGTCATTGGAAATGTCTAGAACTTAATGGGGGATGTCTTGAAAATGAATTTTATTGACGACAGCTATTAGCGTACGAAAAAAACACGAGTTCTTTTGAAATATATGTTACCGTTGTTATGACGTCGAAATTTGCGTTCCCGTGCCGGAGGTCAGATATTTCTGTTTGAGTAAATGTTATTTTTTGCATACTTATTGTTACGAATGTAAATTGTACAGTTCGATAGGGCAATTGAATATAGTCTCCAATGATTTGTACTTCATTATTTTATTACACAAGTCAACGTTTGTATACGAAAAGTCTACGAACTTAAAGAACAATCATCGTATTCTTTGTGCAAAATGTTGGATCATAGAAACCTGTCAGACAATGTGCATTACTGTATATTTGCAATTTAGCATGAACTAAAAACAACAGCACCTCTTTGTATTTTAGTTTATTCTTGCATGCGGACATGTATGTGATGTTGATCAGAAGAATGAAAACAGAACAATTAAATGCCCTACGTGTGATATCATCTTTGGTGGTACGTACATACTTCATGACATACTCATTGTTTTCCTGCATATAATATATATATAAATGTAAATAAATACGTGTGTGTCGACCATCCATTCTCTTTCATATTATATACATTACATCAATAGATATTTTATAATGTTTTTAAGAATCTTTAACGGATTTATTTCATTATTTGACGATGTTTAGTACAATCTAAATGACATCATAATTCTTAGACATCAAAACTCATAACTAAGAAGAGAACTACATAGCTATCAATACACATCCATATATAACTACTTGTGTAAATATCTTCCACTTTTATAATCATACATTTTATTATATATTTTTGAACATGTGTCATGTACACTATTGGGCCTATTACATTTGTTAGAATATCGTTGTAACAGATCAGCCTGATGGTACATTGAGAATATATAACAAAATGGTGCTGAGCGAGTTGGTATTTAAATTTGACAAAGGAACACAATCGGTAAAATCTTATTTCATTTGTTTGAAACACGAAATTAAAATATATACATACACCATACTAGTGTCTGTTCACGATGCATCGGTTCTTAACTGGTGTCTTTCCTCCTTCATTTTGGTTATATTTATTAGTACATTGGTAAAAAGTAAGAAAACAGTTATCTAAATAAAAATGTCTAATGACTGTAAAGTACTGAGTAAACAAGCAGAGTATTATTGACAGATATTTATATATCATCTCCTTTATAAACTGCTCCATGATCAACAATGCCATTTACGAACAACTCCATATCCGATATAGTCTAGCTGAACAGCATGTTGCATGATGTTTTCATTTAAATCCCTGTAGTATAATCTTGAAATATCATGTTAAGGTAAAATAGGACTTTGTTTTTCTTGTATTCAGAAATTGAATTTGAATCCTGGGAAACCTTATGAAGGACATGAAGTAACGGGATATGTATATTTTGATGAAAATTTACAACAAATGCTTAAACTGGCATATGATCGAAAAATATTGTTTACAATTAACAAAATGGGAAAAATTGTTTTGAATGGGATCGATATATTCACGTAAGTGTTGTTTATTACTAGTAAATGGTAATATTAAACATAATTATATTTAAAGCAAAATGTGTTATTTATTGAATGGATCTAATATGATATATCAGTCGAAATATCGCTTGCCAATAATGCATGTGTTTCTTCGTATTGAACATATACATTTAAATTCACAAATTGAAAAACATAATTCTTTCTCGGTGAATAATTTTAAAAAGATACTGACAGAACAAATATTCAAATGTCCAACTGTTACTTAGCTAGCGCTAAAGTAAGACATACAAAAATGTATACGGATGCATGAAGAAACTAATCAGTATCACTTTATCTTAAACTACTAGTATCGCGACTAATTTAACATATAAAGTCAAATCTATATCAGGGCCGTAGAAACCGGGGGCTAGGTTGGACATAGATCCCTACATAGAAATGGCTGAAATGTTTTTAAAATGGGCTGTAGTGACCAAGTTTTCAGATAAAATCTAAACGTATCCCGTAACTGCATCCTATGGACCTTCATAATTATATTGTGTAGTCACTGATTAAATTATTCATAACAAAATACGTGTAATGAAATTCCGAACGGGCTACATATATCTGAACAGATATGTGCAGTATTGTCGCCGCGAATAAATGTATTATGTACATGTAACAGGAATGCATGTACATGTTTTACGGGGTTATTACGGTAAAAATAACTTCAAAACTAACAATCTTATAAAATCACTGAATCGTGCCGCTGTGATCTTTGATTGTATCACGTTTATTTTACCATCCTCTGGGATATTTTATGTGTCACCTTGATGGCGATGTAACAAGCAATTATACGAGCATACATCATATGGCATTCATTCTTCATTAAATCATTCTAGATACATACATTTGTTTTTTTTACATTGTTAATAGTATGACTTTCAAATTGAACAAAATATCATCAAAACCTGAACATTACATCAAATATGTATATCCGAATCATAGGTAGGTGTCTTCAACAAATACATAGACTAGAGTCGTTTTTTTTTCATATGTAAAATCATTTGCGTAGGAGTTTTATATGATTTTGAATTATAAATGCTTGTTGGAATTTGAAAGAAAGTCAATGTATAGACATGTATATCGATCTGTCTTTCAAAAGTGTATATCTCGGTGTGTAATAATCATCCATAATGACCGACCATTGTTTTTATTATATATTAATACATATCCTACCCATTCTTAACTAGACCTCAAATCAGACATAGAAAAATGTGATAGACTGATTGTGCATGTATATAGAAACTGAACATTTTTAGATATCAGGTTCTACACATTGCCACTTTCAAGCTAAAGATATCGCAACTTTTTTACATAAATGTACAGTTCTATGAATCATTTAGATAAATGATTTGATTATTTATAGATATTTTCATAATAAAATTCGAACGCGCTAAATGTGCTTTACTATGTACCAATAATGGTTTACGGTGTTGATAGGAAACTAGTGACGTCAACACTAACAATGATATAAACGGTGCCGCTTTGTACATCGGTTTTGTCACGTTCATTTTACCATCCTCCGATACATTTTATGCGCCACCTACATGTCGATGAAGACAAATGTATATATATTTCGGTACAACAATCATTTATATGATTACACATCATATGACAAGTTATTATTCATATAATAATTATATATGAATGCATTTGTGTCTTCACATTATTTATAGTATGACTTTCAAACTGAACAAAATATTGTCAACACATGAACATTACTTCAAATTACATGAATATGTCTGATACAAAAACGTAGAATTGCCTCGGTTTTTAGGTGTATAATATTCTGCGGATGTTTTATTTTGAAACGATTTTGAATTATAAATACATACTGGAATTTGAAGAAAGTCTATGTTAAGTTATGTTTACAATAATATTGAGCTTCATTTCAAATGTACGAGTATATGTCTCGGTGTTTAATTATCATCCGTAATAATAATAATACATTATTAATACATGCGTTCGATTATGATGTTGTGGACAGTGTGTACTCCTTTGAATTGTCTGAAAATTGTGACTTCTGGAACAGCATAATTTTTCTACAACCGTTGTCACGTAATATAAATAGTATTTACAATATATTGATATAGTAAGTAATTAATAAGATTCTTCTTCTTATATTTTCAGTGACAAAATATCACCGTGAGTAATCTCTTTATAATGTTATATTTGATTATATTGACAATGTGTTGTTCAATTATGTACCTGAATATTAACGATAATTCAATATGATAATGCCATTACAATGGTATCTCGCATCGTCGGATTTGAACTGAAGGGTTATGAGATTGTTTATATACATTTTATTGTATGTCATGAGTGTTTCATCTTCGATTCCTGTAAATATGTCAATTTGGTAAAAGTAAGACCTGTGTTGTACTGACTATGTCTAATCGTAGTGTCCTTAACGTTTGTTTATGGTTTACGGAGTTAATACAGTGACAAGTAACTACAAAGAAATAATCACGTAAAATGGATTTTACTGGGGTGTCACTCTCGTCTTTAGTTGTATCCTGTTGTTTGGCTAATTATTCTACATCAATCCATCATAGATACATGTACCCTAATACATGTGACTCTCTATGACAAATGTGGTCAATTAATGATATGTTGTTCTGTGTATTACTTGTAGTTTTCTGGCAAAGGAAATTATGTTTGCTATTTGAAGTATTGATAATGTATTGATAGTGCAGTGTCGTATCGGGTCTAACAGCCAGATCGATTTTTAATAACTATTTTCAATTATTTAAAATGTATTCTTCTTGTAAAATAAGAAGTAGGTATGCATTTTACTTGCTGTATTTTCTGTATAAGACAACCAAAATGAGTGAAATCTTCAGCATTATATTTTGATCTGAATAAACAAACTGTTGAAGAACTGCATGTATAATTAGATACAATGCATATGTAAACTCTTAACCCATCCAAGCATTTTCGTAAACGTCATGACAATTAAATACGAATTGTCTTTATACATGTAATGTTAGATATTATTATATTATATTAAACATGATTCATTTATATGGATTCGTTACGGAGATAACGCTTGTGTGGTTATTAGGGCTTATATTGGTGTGTCATTCATGATATGGATGAACTTTAACCTAGGTACCCCCAAACGCAAGTATCATGAATAATTTAAGTGATCATATCAAGTCGACATATTGGAGTATGATTCATATAGTATAATACTACACTGTATTATAATTTAAGTATAATCATACTATACGTATCTTATTTCCAACCGTGTATGCATATTGTATATCTGTGAACGTTTCATAATCAGATAATTTAGTACATGTTTTTCATAGATATTCATATTGATATAAATTTCTGATATTTGTCATTACAAAATTAATGTTTTTTTATAAATAGGTTTGTTACATAAATAAGAAATTATCATAAAAAGCAAAATAAATTATACATTTAGAAGTAGGTGCCTATAAACAATTGCAAAAAAAAACAGACCAAAAAAACTTACTAAACACACATAAGATATTTGTATTCTATTCCATATTGATTTTATGTTTAACAGACTAAACGATTTTATAGATAAGTTAAGTCACAGCCTGTAATAATAAATGTTTAACAGACTAAACGATTTTATAGATAAGTTAAGTCACAGCCTGTAGTAATAAATGTTTAACAGACTAAACGATTTTATAGATAAGTTAAGTCACAGCCTGTAGTAATAAATGTTTAACAGACTAAACGATTTTATAGATAAGTTAAGTCACAGCCTGTAGTAATAAATGTTTAACAGACTAAACGATTTTATAGATAAGTTAAGTCACAGCCTGTAATAATTAACACCAAAAAAGTAAGATTTAAATGAGTTTCACTATGCAGACGTATTAATTATGTAAAATAAGATAAGATAAATTTATTAACGTCTCACTCGTGTACATTCGTGCTACAAATATACATATAAAATGATAAAATTGTAAAAACTTGCACAAAATCACTCAATTTGAGTTATGAGAGACAATATGAACAGCTTAGAATTACAAGTACACATACATAAAAACAGTAAAGAATTTTAAATATATCCTTGAAATACAAAATCATTAATTATACAAACACAGTGAAATCATAATATAAAGCATAATAATTATATACATGTATAAGTGACTTGTGACTAGAATTTCATGACAAGCTTTGGCACTGTATTTTACGATTTCATCATTTGATAGGATGAATTAAAACTTTTCAAGATCATTTAAATAATTAAAATCCGGGAAAACATTTTAAATACATTGATATAAGTTACGTCTGATGTTTTCGTACAGGTTACATGACATACTAGCATGGTATTCATTTTCGACAACATTCATACAATTAAAACAATATCGTTCATCGATTGGTATCCCTTGATATCGTCCAATCTCAATTTTTAGGGGTGCACCACCACAACGAAACTTTGACAGTGCACTTCTATGAGTTCTGTGTATAATATTGTTCTTCACGTAGGTGTCTGTTTCATACGAATGTTTGAAAAGTCTATATGTTCTTAGCTTATTGCTTCCATTTCCTCTAACCGTCTGATCATTGTAAATAGTTTGCAACCAATCACGTTTATACAAACCAGTTACAAACCTTATAATTCAGTCTATCTCTAGCCATTGAGTTCAATCGAAACCACTGCGATAGTGTTGATTTCCATTGTTTAGCGAAAGGGGGTAACCAGCACATGTCACCGTTCACACCCGCATTGGATGTGTATCTACCAACTCCTAAGTAAAACCTGATAGCTCTATGCTGTACTGCATTAATGCAGGTATATTATTTCGTACCCCAGATAGCTGCTCCATAACTGATTGTTGGCCATACTATGCAGTCATATAATTTTGAATATACTTCATACGGCATACCTTCTGTCGTTTTAAATTTAGATACCAGTAACCCTAGGGCACGTGGAGCTGATTTTGATACATATTTGGCGGTGATATTATAGTCTAATGTATCGGACAAGGTGGGACCTAAATATCGGTTTTCACTAACACACTGAAGATCATTTCCGTTACAGTTAAATCTATAATCAGTTTTTTTGGTTGATTTAGATCTAAAATACATTATTTTACTTTTATTTTGGTTAATCGTCATTCTATTTTCTCACACCATGTAGTTAAAATACTCAACAGTTCTTGAAGTTCACTTTCAGTTTCAGCGATGAGTACTAAATCGTCCGCGTACAATAAGTGACAAATGTTAGTTTCATTTATTCGTACTCCTAATCCTGTTTGGTTAAGGTGAAGACTTAGATCGTTTAGGAAGAAGTTGAACATAGTTGTTGAAAGTAAACAGCCTTGCTTTAATCCAATGTTTTGGCTAAACCGGTCTGTTCTGATATTGTTTACTTTTACAGCACATTTAACACTAGTATAGAGTGATTTGAGAGCGTGTAGAATTTTTCCTTGGACACCGATATTTGCTAGTTTTTTCCATAATTTGTCTCTGTCTATTCGATCATACGCTTTTGAAAAGTCAATGTATGCTACGAATTATCGTTGTCAAAGTTGATAGCTGGTCAATCGTACTTCTGTTACGTCGGAACCCGTTTTGATCCTCGGCAATAATTTTATTGTCTTCAGCCCATTGTGTTAACCTTTTATTAAGTAACGCACAATATGCCTTGTAAATCGCTCCAGTTACCACTATACCGCGATAATTAGATGGATCTATTTCATCTGAGGAGGAGTCTTTCAATACATGAGTTATATTGCCGTAGCTCCGTGCATTCGGAATTGTGCCAGTTTCAAAACATATACAAAATAGTCTATGGAGAAAGTAAATGCATGGTTTTGTTTGTATCACTTAAGCGGGAATCTCATCGTGTCCTGGTGATTTTTTTTTATTTAGGGATTTCACAGCTTTCTCTACATCAATAATGTCTATACCACTGTTCAAAGAGTCGGCATCATATCGTATATCTGGTATGCTTGTCGGATCCTGGTTATTTCGGTCATGATTAATAACATCGCAGTTTAAGAGATTCTGGAATGTCTTTTTCTACTTTAACATTATTTTATCGACCGAATTTGTTAATGTACCATCTTCTTGTGATACCTCCATTGGTATTTGTTTGTTTCGTTCAGAACCAACTCCAATTTTACCGATGGTCTTCCAAAATTCGCCAGATTTATTATCACTACAAGATTTAAATAGATTATCCTGCATTTCACGCCAATATTCGCTTTTGCGACGCTGTACATTGCGATCGAAAAATTTGAAAGAACTATATCTACTTAACTGTTCATAAGGTACTAGACAATACTCCACTACAGAGGCTCCTCTAAGTGACACACTTGTATAGTCATTTACTTCAAAATTTCTACCATTCTATATGCACAGATTTGTACTTAGAAGAAATTTAATCAGAGCACCACAATGTTGACTTGATTTAAAGTCTACCACGTTTCTATCATTAATCTCGTCGACACCTCGTATATAGTCATCATGGTCACCAACTCGTATGTTAAAGTCGCCCATAACAGTAACGAGACCTTCCGTTTGGTATTGATGTACGTTTGACATTAAAGTATCTAGGAAGTCGTTCACGTTAACACGCCGTGATGAGTTTGATGGGGGGTAAGTAGCAAACACAGGCTAACAGTGATTCCTTTGATTGTCGTTCAAGTAGTTTAATCCACAAGATACCGTCTGTCTCGCAATCTAGTTTTTTAATATCAAGTTGTTCATATAGTTCATTACGTATAAGGAAGCCTACACCACCGCTTCCTTTGGGCGCGTTCACGTGAATACTTCGTCTGTTATGACCGATCCATGTATATCGTATTAAGTTTAAGTTACTTTCATTCACTAAGTGGGTCTCTGCTAGGCCAATTATATCAAGGTTCAAATAATTCAAACACTTCGACCTGATTGTATAATTTTGTGACTCCTCATTTTTGTTAAAACCGATACAGTTCCAAAACCCGCATGAGACCTAATCTCTATAGTGCCTGTTATGTGAAGGTTGAGATCTTCTATAGTTATATTCACGTGATTGTTGATAATCGTTATCATGTGATCTGTATCTGTCTTGTCCGGTTTGGTTATCGTTAGGGTAATGAGGAGTTGTGTGATATCTGTATCCGGTTGTATTTCGTGCGTTAGCGTTATGGTAACTAGTGTAACCTCTTGGTCTGTTACCATCTCGTTCGTTTGTCGATTGATAATTTCTTGTTCGCCTATGAGAAACTTGTTGCCATTCACCATCGTCGATTTTACGAGTGCTGGTAGGGTTCTCACGCGCAACAAGTTTGTTTCCACGGACATACACTTTGTCTTTACCGATCGCATTAGCTATTGTTCTTAGATTTGATATGGTGTCTCTCTCTTTCCGGGGCATGTCATGTTCAACATATACGTTTGCAAACAATCTGGTTCTTCGTAACTTCGACTTTGCGTTCATTAGTGTTGCCTTTTCTTCTCTATTTCTACATTCAGCAACTATTACGCCTGTTTCACCGTTACATTTAGCTTCTTTTCTGTTTGCTTCAACAACCGTAGCGTTCAACTGTAAGACATCTGTAATGAGTGAATTCACTTTATCTGTCACGTTTTCATTCACACTTTCTGGTAATATATTATTAACAGAGTGTCTGGTCTCTGACGTATCCATCATTTGGCGATCACCTTCTGAATTAGATTTCTGCGAATTGCTCTCTTTTAATTCATTTAATTCATCTCTCACTTTCTGTATTTCCACTTTGAATTCTTTCTTAATTTTCTCTAAGGCCGGATTCATTGTATTTTGAATTTGTTTCTTTATTTAGGCGTCCATACTTGTTTCCAAGCGTTCTATGCGTTTAGACAGCCCTCCAATTTGGTCCGTTAGCTTATTAATGGCTGTAACTATACACATGCTTTCATTAGTTGATTGATTCGAATCAGTTTAAGGTGCTATGTCGTCTTCTTGTAGAGGGCGTTTTCTTCCTTTACCGCTTCCCTTTGCTGGTTTCGATGGTCCAGGCGTGGATGTATCCGGTGAGGTAGCCTTGGCTTGACGGCCATTGCCGATACACCTTTTCTTTACACTTGGAGCTTCTGACGGTGAGGGTCCAGATATGAGCGATTGAGATTGTGTACTTTCACTTTCATTTCTTACAGTAATAATAGTGGTGTTTACAGTGCTTTGATTTTGATCACGGCTGTGATTCGTATCTACGGGGATTGCGTCTCAGTTCCGTCGGATAATTATGTATCATTGTCCGGATACAACAAAGAGTATATATTAATGTCTTCAATCTCACTACTTGTGGTTGTAGCCATCCTGGTACCGTTATATCCTGGGGCAATATCCAGTCTTGTTGAGCGTGACCCTTGTACTGGTTCACTATATTACAGTTAATCTTCCAATAGGACTAAGATCGATGGTTAGCCGGGAACTATGTTATATGTTGATGGCAGGTTGAGCGATAATCACAAATGTTTATTACGTGAACAATAGAATTACGGAAAAAGACAAATAACTCACAAATCACAACGTATATTCCAAAACCAAATCACTTATCAAATTCCACAGTTTATAAGGTCCAATTCCATATAAATTTTATTCCGAAACTCAATTTGTAACTCATAAACTTTAGCATTTATAGCGGAGGTTCAATTTTCACGACCTGAACCGGAAGCTATCACTAATATATATGTATGTATGTATCATACCTTACACTATAACTATTATACTAAGAGCTAATATAAATTGTAGGTTAGTTGATTATAGCGGTATCATAATTAAAATACTATGTAAGCAATATTTTCTCAAACAAGTAATCATACAATCGTACGATATTTTACACCATTCGAGAATAATGTATTGAAGATATGAATATATAACAATATATTACTTGACACGACCCCAACATGCACACATTTCAAAAATTACTTCGCAGGAAAATGTATCAGAAAGAAAAAGTCAGAGTGTATATATTTCCCAAGCTTTTCAAAATCGAGATACACTGATAAATTAAATTTATGTTGTAAACATTCACGATTTAACACATGACTAGCAAGTGTTTGTATATAAACTTTATTTGTGCAATTTGTTTTCCTACCATATCATTTCAATAGTCTTGAAAACTTTAATGATTGTGTTTATGTTACTTTTATATGTTGTTGTTACTCAATACAATGGTATTGCCTAACGGCTGCATCATTGATCTACAGAGCACTTTGTCTAAGAACCACAGATGGTCTTATTAGCGGGGTTCTACTGTATAGTTAAAGAATATATATAATTGAATACAAAAATCTTCTGTATATTGACCAGCTCCCTTCTGTCACGTATGTTGTAATGTATGTCAATATAAGTTGTATTCTGTTTCCCATAGGCCTCCGGCGTAATGAATTTTAAATTTAAAAAAATCTCAGGAAATAGTAGTGAATAATTTGTAGATAAAGCAATTGTACATTATCAACTTCAGATTACTTTTTGTGTTTCCATATGTGAATCTTGCATTCATTTAATGTAATAATATGATATACATTGTAACATGCTTTTTCTATTATTTATGACTGATCAACATTTCTTGAATTTAATTTGACGTTATTTGTACGTTTTCTGTGTCTTAAATAATAATTATGGTTTGCAAACGTGAAATATTAAAATTTATATTTTGTTTTCATGCAATCAAAATAAGTATGGTGAAGGAATATAATGAAGTATAAAATACGCGATGTAAAGGTTTCATGCAATGCCATATAATTTTCATTATATCTTACACTTCATAATCCTCATGATGTTGGTGACTGGTGAAGCTTGTATGTTACCTGAAAACGACACAAAATTGAATTGAGAAAGGACTTTATTTTGTAAAGCCAGAGATCTTATACACAGTATAAGGCTCTAACAAATCATATATAACAAAATGAAGCTTTACTGAATAAAGCCTAATGACAGTATCTAAATAATAACTTTACATGAAAACATATATGGGGCTAAACAAAGTGCCCTACAAATAATTTCTACATATAATGAAATGTTGTAAGTTAACTAGCCGCCGAAACTATAGAGGAAAGAGGATGGGAGGTGGTGGTAAATTTTGAAAATAAGGCTGCAAGCGCGCGTTCTAAGAAATGTGAGTGCGCATGCGCGTTACAGACCACGGCGTGCTTGCGTGACTAATAACCACGGTGGCTAGTCAATGAATGAAATGAGAAAAACACGGCGGCTGGTCAACAATACCGTAAATAGATCTAGAAACTAGATCTATAATAACAACAACATTTTCTGTCATAAAACATTTAATACAAGTATAAAAATCATATATATAATTTAGCACTCAGGTTATAGAACGCAGAGTTTTGTAGGTGAAATGATTATAGCGGTATCCTGATTATCTCTATGAATGTGTGTAAGCGAGCAATTTCTAAAAGGAAATAATTGTGTAACATTATCATTTACTATATATGAGTCTTGGCATTTGTTTATATACTATACATTGCAACTTAATATCGATATGATTTATAACTGATCAATGTTTCTTTTATTTAAATACATGGTACTTGGTGTAAGCATTTTCATTTATCCTACAGAACTGATTGATGATTAACACGTTAAGTATCTAAATATATATTGTGTTTGTTGTTAGACGGATTATGATACAATCAACCAACAGTCAATGATGCGTTTGATTTTATTTGTCAAGGAATACAAATGCAACAACGGTCATACATTATTCCATTAGGATGACCCATTCATTTCAATGATGTAAAATATCGATACTATCAACATCTTTTCTCACACGTATTTTATTAATGTAAGTAAGACATGTAGTGTATCATATCTTACACAATATGTAACTTTGCACTAATGTGATAGGTCGTAGAATTTGTAGACAGTTAAATCATACCGGTATCATAATTCACATTATTAAGGCATGCAAGCAGATATTTATACATGCAAATTAATTAATAATTTACTTTGGATTATAAGTTTGTCCTATTTGATGCTATTCGAGATTTACATTTCGCGTATAATGACCTACTATATCCATCAAGCTAAATTATTCGTCATACTGAACAAACCATGTCAGTGTATGTTGATGTTCAGAAATTATTAAAAGTATCTGACAAATAAACTTTTATTTCGTTAACCTCACTCTTACATTTACAATATGTTAACCTCACTCTTACGTTTACAATATGTTAACCTCACTCTTACGTTTTTCATGATCAAAACTTAACGCATGAATGTATAAGCCTTCAGAACAGCAGCGGGCGGATTCCCATAGGCGTATAAAAATCGCAAATGCATATAACTTGCATATAACTTGCACTTCTGTTTATAAATATTTGTAAATGAATATTATTGATTCAACATTTACAATATGTAGTACATGATACATAGTTACATACTATGGAACATTATAATGCATGTTTTTAATGAATCGCATACGTCATGAATGGGAACATTCCATATTTGGCGCAGTTTTATGTTAGGTTCTCATAACGCAAGTTTGATTTATTATGTGCTTCCTTACATGGTTTATGCATAAGACATGTACGGTTACTAGGGTTTATATGGGTGTATCATTTATAAAGTGCTCTATATAGTATGGATGAGCTTTTAACCTTGTTTTACTACGTATACGCATTTACATTAAATGGCATTTGAAATTATCATACATATCTCAAATAATCATCAATTGGTATTTTCGCCCCTATAGTTCTATGGTTTTATTATCAAAATGTGTTGAACTGTTCATTAAGCAACAAACTGAGTTAATATGAATTACATACCTATCTTTTGGGTTTTCCATTTACTATTGGTCTTGGCATTTATTTGTATAATACACACGATATATTAATATTTTATTGATGTATTAAAAGTTTCTTTCATTCAATTTCAGGACGGATTTGTAAGTATTTCCATCTGACTTACTTCCTGCAAGTTTCTTGTATCGTAATTACTAGTAACCGATGATTTAGACACGCTCAATGAGAATTTAACCTTTTGTTCTCATCCATTACAAAATTTGTTAAATCAGTGTGATAAAAGGAATATTGTGGTCAAACATACATACAATGACAATAATTTATGAATATAATCTCGTTTGCATTAAATTCTTGATTTGTAAACAACGTTTATACATTAATCAATTCATCTTCATATTTGAAATATCTGACAAATAAACTTTTATTTCGTTAACCTCACTCTTACATTTACAATATGTTAACCTCACTCTTACATTTACAATATGTTAACCTCACTCTTACGTTTTTCATGATCAAAACATAACGCATGAATGTATAAGCCTTCAGAATAGCAGCGGGCGGATTCCCATAGGCGTATAAAAATAGCAAATGCATATAACTTGCATATAACTTGCACTTCTGTTTATAAATATTTGTAAATGAATATTATTGATTCAACATTTACAATATGTAGTACATGATACATAGTTACATACTATGGAACATTATAATGCATGTTTTTAATGAATCGCATACGTCATGAATGGGAACATTCCATATTTGGCGCAGTTTTATGTTAGGTTCTCATAACGCAAGTTTGATTTATTATGTGCTTCCTTACATGGTTGGTTTATGCATAAGACATGTACGGTTACTAGGGTTTATATGGGTGTATCATTTATCAAGTGCTCTATATAGTATGGATGAGCTTTTAACCTTGTTTTACTACGTATACGCATTTACATTAAATGGCATTTGAAATTATCATACATATCTCAAATAATCATCAATTGGTATTTTCGCCCCTATAGTTCTATGGTTTTATTATCAAAATGTGTTGAACTGTTCATTAAGCAACAAACTGAGTTAATATGAATTACATACCTATCTTTTGGGTTTTCCATTTACTATTGGTCTTGGCATTTATTTGTATAATACACACGATATATTAATATTTTATTGATGTATTAAAAGTTTCTTTCATTCAATTTCAGGACGGATTTGTAAGTATTTTCATCTGACTTACTTCCTGCAAGTTTCTTGTATCGTAATTACTAGTAACCGATGATTTAGACACGCTCAATGAGAATTTAACCTTTTGTTCTCATCCATTACAAAATTTGTTAAATCAGTGTGATAAAAGGAATATTATGGTCAAACATACATACAATGACAATAATTTATGCATATAATCTCGTTTGCATTACATTCTTGATTTGTGAACAACGTTTATACATTAATCAATTCATCTTCATATTTGAAATATCGATATTTTCAATATATTATCTCATATCGAGTATAGTGTATCATATCTTACACCATATGAAACATAGCGCATGTGTAGCTCAAGATCACATAATTTTATAGGTAAGTAAATCACAATTGTATCATGGTTCACATTGTTAGGGCACGTAAGCGAATATTTACTCACGTTCCTGAATAAGCTACCTAACACCGATTTTACAATAACATCGTCATATTTGACAATATTCGAGCAGTGTAGAGCTCGTATAATGACCAAATCTATCGTTTTATTCATTTACTAAATCCATCAAGCTATTTCAATAGTCAAACTGAACAATGCATGTCCATGTAATGTGGATGTAAGGAACATTTTAAAGAAAATTACCAGACAAATGATTTTATATTGTTTACCTCACACTTACTAGTTATATATGTACATTTGTATCATAAAATTATACTGTTACAAGTATTTATTCTGGCGTTCCTTTAACATTGTGAGGTATTTATATAAAAATCATAGCTGTATACTAGTACATGTACTATCTAGATGAGCAATACAATTTTACCCAACCATAGGACAGTTAACATTAAACATTGTTAAAGTTCCAAACACAGTATGAAAGCCATATAACATAACATGTAGGTATTTCTTTCAAACGTTATACTAAGCTCGAATATGAGATGTAACTATAATGTAAAACTTTAAGATAGCTTCAAGTACAACATTAAGTTCATGTGTCAGCATTGATCAGGTGCGTTTCATGATCAAAACAAAACAAATAAATTCAAATTTATTGATCAAAACCATAAAAATTGTGTTAGTTATGATACCTACACACCCTTACATAGTGTTTCTTTAGATATTAAAAAAAACAGTTTTTCTTTGCATTTTTCAAGAAAACTAGTTAAGATAGAAACATGGGACTTACAATATTTTAATAAGTAACTTAATGCTACAATTTAATAATGTTTTTGTTTCTCAAAACGTGTAAAAGTGGGGGCTGTATTTGCCAAAGACCGGCGCGGCAAAAACAAACCGGCGGAGGTTTATAACAAAATGAAGCTTTACTGAATAAAGCCTAATGACAGTATCTAAATAATAAGTTTACATGAAAACATGTATGGGCTAAACAAAGCGCCTTACATATAATTTCTATATATAATGAAATGTAGTAAGTTAACTAGCCGCCGAAACTTTAGAGGAAGGATGATGGGAGGTGGTGGTAAATTTTGAAAATAAAACGATATCAGAATATAGTCGTAATCTGCGTATTGAAAATAAAGCTGCAAGTGCGTCTTTCGGAAATGTGAGTGCGCATGCGCGTTCCAAACCACGGCGTGCTTGCGTGACTAATAATCACGGTGGCTAGTCAATGAATGAAATGAGAAAAACACGGCGGCTAGTCAACAATACCGTAAATAGATCTAGAAACTAGATCTATAATAACAACACCATTTTCTGTCATAAAACATTTAATACAAGTATAAAAATCATATATAGAATTAAGCGCTCAGGTTATAGAACGCAGAGTTTTGTAGGTGAATTGATTATATCGGTATCATGATTAGCTCTATAAATGTGTGTTAGCTAACAATTTCTAAAAGGAAATAATTATGTAATATTATCATTTACTATACATGGGTCTTGGCATTTGTTTATAGAATATAGGGTGTCCCATAATATATGTTACCATTTGAATCACTTGTATTTCTTGTTTAAAGTTAATGTCATGGACAATAATGAAAGACGACATTTACAACATCATAAAGTTTTATTTGATATGCCACTTGTAAGAAATATATTACTCATAGCCAAATTACGAAGCAGAATTGTTTATAGTACATGTTCCACGTGACGTCCATTTTGCGATATGACGACGTCGCAGCGCTTTTTGAAATTATTGATCACAGCCTGGCAGGTTCCAACGTTTATTTGTCTGATTTCCCGTTTGATGTTCAACTTCAGTTCAAGGAGAGAACTAGGTGAGGGTTTGTAGACTTTGTCCTTCAAGTAACCCTACAAGTAAAAGTCTAGTGGACTCAAATCTGGTGAATGAGGTGGCCACACATAATTTGTTTTGAGAGAAATTATCCTGTCTTGAAATGTCTTTTGTAACCTCTCAAGAACTAAAGATGAGGTGTGCGGTGTGGCACCATCTTGCTGGAACCACATAGAGGAAAGATCTATTCCCTTTCGTCGAAGTGCTGGAATAAATTGGCGTCTGAGTAAATGCAAATATCGTTCGCTGTTTATTGTTTCAACATCTCAATCCTCATCTTCAAAGAAGAATGGCCCAATAATGCCTTGGGTACTCAATGCGGCGAAAACGGTTACTTTGGCACTATGGAGAGTTTTTTCAAAGTAATAATCTGGTTTTTCATCTCCCCAGTGACGACAATTTTTTTATTCACAGTAGAATTTAGATAAAAATGAGCTTCGTCTGAAAACCACAGCATGTCAACTATAGCAGGATTAGCATTTATCCAGTGAGCAAATTGTAAACGGCACTGTATATCATTGTCTTTCAAATGTTGCATGACAGATATTGTGTATGGAGTTAATTTCAAGTCCAAGCGTAGAATTCTGTGTGCACTAGTACGACTTACAGTGTTAGTTATGTCACCGAGTAGCTTTCGTACCGACCTTTGTGGAGTTTCCGTAATTGAACGTTGAACATCAGCAATATTTTCTGCGATTCTCACAGTTTTGGGTCTCCCTGTATTGAAATGACGGCTATCTTCTACTGATCCCGTTCTTTCAAAGCGGTCGACAATGCGCTTAATTTGCATACTCGATAAAGCTTTTCTATCTGGGTGGCGTTTTGCCATTTCCCGGATCACCCTTGTTGGAGAAGAGGTTAAATAATACAATTTAACAACTTCTGTATCAAAAGTACACGACGACGACATCTTTAAAAAACATCTGACGTCAATGACGTCACTTCCTCTTAAACGATGTCAACTACTTTCCCGTACTTAATAGAACAGAAAACTTCACTCTTTTCCTGTTCATTTGATGTCTGATTCATTTGTTTCTCACAAAATGCAATGAAATGACACTAATTTGAAATGGTAACAGATATTATGGTACTATACATTGCAACTTATTATTGATATGATTTAAAACTGATCAATGTTTCTTTAATTTAATTACATGGTACTTGTCTAAACATTTTCATTTATCCTACAGAACTGATTGATGATTAACACGTTAAGTGTCTAGATATGTATTGTGTTTGTTGTTAGACGGACCATTACGGACAATACACAATAATGTGTATGCTTATATTTGTCACTGAATTCAAACTTTGTGAAGCAACGGTCGTACATTATTCCATTATGATCTTCCATTCATTTTAATAATGTAAAATATCGATACGGTCAACATCTTTTCTCACACGTATTTTGTGAATGTAAAATGGGCATGTAGTGTATCATATCTTACACAATATATACCTTAGCACTTACATAATCGACCGTAGAACTTGTAGATAAGTAAATCATACCGGTATCACAATTTACATTGTTAAGTCATGTAAGCAGATATTTATACATACTAATTAATAAGTCATTTACTTTGGATTATAAGTTTGTCCTATTTGATGCTATTCGAGAATTATATTCCGTGTATAATGACCTACAACATACATCAAGCTATATTATAAGTCACCCTGAACAAACCATGTCAGTGTATGATGATGTTCAGAAATTTTTGAAAGTATATGACAAATAAACTTTTATTTCGTTTACCTCACACTTACCAGTAATAAATGTATTATATACTGTGTATTTATTCGGGTGTTCGTTTATTTGTACACATAGTTTTATAGATGAGGTATTTATACAATCATTTTATTTGTATACTTGTTCATGTACTGTCTAGATCAGAAATAAAATGTTTACCCGACCATAGGACAGTCATCATTCGACATAATTCAAACTTCGAAATTCAATCTGAATGTTATAAACATTATATGTGGACGTTTTATTCCGAAATTTGTACTGAACTAGAATTAACTACATTATAATGATATGTTTGAACATTAAAGTTACAAACAAAATATGAAAGCCATAAGGTATTGTATTGAAACATTATACAAAGCTCGAATATAATATCTAATTGTTACAATAGCAATATGTTTAATATCAATACAACTGTAACATACCTTCAAGAACAACATTTAGTTTATGTGTCAGTATTGGCCGTGCGTTTTTCATGACCCAAACATAATGCATGAATGTATACGTCTTCAGAACAGCAGCGGGCGGATTCCCATAGGCGTATAAAAATCGCAAATGCATATAACTTGCACTTCTGTTTATAAATATTTGTAAATGAATATTATTGATTCAACATTTACAATATTTAGTACATGATACATAGTTACATACTATGGAACATTGTAATGACATGTTATTAATGTATCGTACACGTCATGAATGAGAACATTCCATATTTGGCGCATTTTTATGTTAGGTTCTCATAACGCAAGTTTAATTTATTATGTGCTTCCTTATATGGTTTATGCATGAGACATGTATGGTTACTAGTGTTTATATGGATGTATCATTTATCCAGTGCTCTATATAGTATGGATGAGCTTTTAACCTTGTTTTACTACGTATACGCATTTACATTAAATGGCATTTGAAATTATCATACATATCTTAAATAATCATCAATTGGTATTTTCGCCCCTATAGTTCTATGGTTTTATTATCAAAATGTGTTGAACTGTTCATTAAGCAACAAACTGAGTTAACATGAACTGCATACATATCTTTTTGGTTTTCCATTTACTATTGGTCTTGGCATTTATTTGTATAATACACACGATATATTAATATTTTATTGATGTATTAAAAGTTTATTTCATTCAATTTCAGGTTGGATTCGTAAGTATTTTCATCTGACTTACTTCCTGCAAGTTTCTTGTATCGTAATTAACCGATGATTTAGACACGGTCAATGAGAATTTAACCTTTTGTTCTCATCCATTACAAAATTGTACAATTAGTGTGATAATTGGAATATTATGAGGTCAAACATACATACAATGACAATCATTTATGCATATAATCTCGTTCGCATTAAATGGCTGCCTTGTAAACAACGCTTATACATTAGTCAATTCATCTTCATAATGTGAAATATCGATATTTTCAATATATTATCTCTTATCAAGTATTGTGTATCATATATTACACCATATGAAACATAGCGCATGTGTAGCTCTAGATCACATTATTTTATAGGTAAGTAAATCACAATTATATCATGGTTTGCATTGTTAGGGCACGTAAGCGAATATTTACTCACGTTCCTGAATAAGCTACCTGACACCGATTTTATAATAACATCGTCATATTTGACAATATTCGAGCAGTGTAGAGCTCGTATAATGACCAAATGTATCGTTTTATTCATTTACTAAATCCATCAAGCTATTTCAATAGTCAAACTGAACAATGCATGTCAATGCAATGTGGATGTAAGGAACATTTTAAAGTAAATTACCAGACAAATGATTTTTATATTGTTTACCTCACACTTACTAGTTATATATGTATCATAAAATTAAACTGTTACAAGTATTTATTCGGGCGTTCCTTTATTATTGTGAGGTATTTATATGAAAATCATAGCTGTATACTAGTGCATGTACTAACTAGATGAGCAATACAATGTTTACCCAGCCATAGGACAGTTAACATCAAACATTATTAAAATTTTCAAACACAATATGAAAGCCATATAACATAACATGTTGGTATTTTATTCAAACATTATATTAAGCTCGAATATAAGATGTAAGTATAATATACAACTTTGAGCTAGCTTCAAGTACAACATTAAGTTCATGTGTCAGCAATGGTCACGTGCGTTTCATGATCAAAACAAAACAAATACATGTATAAGTCTTCACAACAAGCACTTGTAGAAGTTATAACTATGTCGTGTATAAAACATGATTTCAAATAGTTTATATTTCGTATATCATTTAAAATGTATCAAATGACTGTAGTAATGCATATATGATGTAGTGAAACATTTGAGGTTTTAACACAGTGGAGTAATGTTCTCGGACAACTTTGCATTGAAACATTTTGAGTTCTGATATTGAATTGCATGCACTATAAGGCGTTCAATCAGCTGACGTTTTCATATCGGATCAGTAACAATGCATACATGTTCTTAAGCCACGTGTTATTTGTATGCATGATCCCTTAATTATATTACTACACGTATCACATCAGACATATAACAATCAACACTAAATGTGTCATTACAATTGATCGATACCAGTTAATTATCATAAACATAATCATAACAACAAAAACGATGCTGAGTTTGTGTGCTATATGGATTACATTAAATGACTGAAACTTACAACAAGTCTCTATTTGTCGCTAATCTCGACACTTCTGCTCACTTAGTGTAAACATATAACATACGTCTAATTAGCAAAGGCAAATGGACAGTACTGGGAGATTTCTGTTCGGCGTTTAACTCATGACATTTATAATGTACGACATTATATGTATAATACTTTAGTAAATAAACAACAAGTAATTATTGCGATCCCCACCATGTTTGTGAACACTGTAATAAAGATCTTGAATTCAAAGAAAAAGATTAATAATAAATAACGACACAAACAAATCAAGAAGTTAAATAAAATAATATACAAGTACGAAAGTTATCATGTACTAGCAAAGAAAATGTATGCAAAATTGTAATTTGGTATCAATCATCATGTTGTGTACAAGTATTCGTCCTGAATATATGTTCATGGTTTATATCAAGTTGTTTGGCAAATTATTCCAATCCATCATAGATTCATGTACATTAATACATGTGTTTCATTATGACTATGTTTGTTTATCGTCTAATTGATCATGACTGTTAACGTGAATTTTGTTTGCTATATGTAATATTAATAATGTGATCATAATTTATTCGGGCGTTACTTAACTATTGTACATAGTTTTATAGATGAGGTATTTACATAAAAATCATAGCTGTTTACTAGTACATATACTATCTAGATATGCAATACAGTGTTAATGTAACAATACGGCAGCTAACATTAAACATCATTAAAATTCCAAACACAATATGAAAACCATAAAGAGGAATGTGTAGGTATTTTATTCCAACATTATACCAGGCTAGAATATACTACTTGATAATTATTATAATAGCAATACATTTTGTATCAATAAAATTGTAGCATATCTTCAATTATAACATTTACTTCATGCGTCAGAATTTGCCGCGTGTGTTTCATGATAACAACAAAAACAAATCTAAAAGTCCTCAGAAAAGCGGGCGGATTACCGTGTGTGTATAAATATTCGTAAATGGATATAACTTGCACTTGTAGATGTTGTATGTCGTGCAAATAGGATTGCAAATAGTTTATATTCCGCATATCATTTAATATGAACCCAATGGCTGTAGTAATGCTGATCATGATTCGTTGTTACATTTTTGAACACCGAGGGGTAAAGTTCTCGTACAACGCAGCCAGACAAGAGTGAATTGAGGTTTATTAAGTAAAATTGCGTGCTAAAAGGGCTTTCAATCAACTGATGTTTTAATATCGTATCTGTAATAATACATAAATGTTCTTAAGCCACATGTTACATGCATACATGATCCGTTAATTACATAACTAGACGTATCCCATCAGGCATGTAGCAGTCCAAACTGAATGTGTCATTACAATTGATCGCAACCAGTTAATATTAATGTACATAATAATAAAAACAAGAAAGATTCTGAGATTTTTTGTTTAGTGGTTTACCTATAAATAACTAAATATTTTTAAGTTAATGAGACAAATCCACTTCTACGTCTGACGATTATTTTCAATTTCAATTCCAGAATGTTCCTCTTTAATGAAAAAATAATTTCAGTTACAACCGTTTCGCAATATTTGATTTCATGATATTATCCATTTTCAAACCGTTTTGCGCTAAGCCCGCGATATATTGATGCTACTTTATACAATATAATTGCTTAACGGCTGCATCAGTGTTATAGAATATGCATAGTAAAACAATGATTTGTATATTGACCAGTTGCCATCTATTACTTCTGTTGTAATTAATGTCAGAGTAAGTTGTATTATGTATCCAATAGACCTCCGGCGTAATTAACTTGTACAAAAAAATCTCTGAAAATTATAGTAAATAAATTATTGATGAAGCAATGATGTATTATCAACTTCAGATTACTTTTATTCTATATGTGAGTCTCGCATTCATTTAATATAATAAAACAATATACACTGTAACATGCTTTTGTCTATTATTTATGACTGATCAACATTTCTTCAATTTAATTACAGCTTAAAATTAGTATAGTGAAAGGAATATAATGAAGCCGAAAAAACACGCGATGTAAAAGTTTCATGCAATGCCATTTAATTTTCATTATATCTTACACTATATATAACTTAGCGCTCAGGTTATAGATGAATTGATTATAGCAGGATCATGATTAGCTCCATAAATGTGCGTAAGTGAACAATTTATAAAAATAAATAATTGGGTAATATTATCATTTACTATATATGGGTCTTGGCATTTGTTTATAGAATATATTATACATTGCAACTTAATATTGAAATGATTTATAACTGATCAATGTTTCTTTCATTTAATTACATAGTACTTTTGTAAGTATTTTCATTTATCCTACAGAACTTATCGATGAATAACACATTAAATATCTAAATATATGTATACATTGTGTTTGTTGTTAGACGGACTATGATGCAGTCTAACAAACACTCAATGATGCGTGTGATTTATTTGTCAATGAATTCAAACTTTGTGCAACAACGGTCATACATTATTCCATTAGGATGTCCCATTCATTTTAGTAATGTAAAATATCGATACTGTCAACATCTTTGTTCACACGAATTTTGTGAATGTCAATAAGACATCTTACACAATATGTAACATAGCACTTACATTATCGACCGTAGAGCTTGTAGATAAGTAAATCATACCGGTATCATAAGTTTTTATGTATTTATTCGGGTGTTCGTTTATTTGTGCAAATTGTTTTATAGATGAGGTATTTATACAATCATTATATTTGAATACTTCATGAACTGTCTAGATCAGCAATAAAATAAATGTTTACTCGACCATAGGACGGTCATCATTCGACATAATTAAAACTTCGAAATTCAATCTGAATGTTATAAACATTACATGTGGACGTTTTATTCCGACATTGTACTGAGCTAGAATTAACTACAATATAATGATATATTTGAACATTAAAGTTACAAACACAATGTGAAAGCCATAAAGCAGAACATGTAGGTATTGTATTGCAACATTATACAAAGCTCGAATATAATATTTAATTGTTACAATAGCAATATGTTTAATATCAATACAACCGTAACATACCTTCAAGAACAACATTTAGTTTAAGCGTCAGTATTGGCCGCGCGTTTTTCATGATCAAAACATAACGCCTTCAAAACAGCAGCGGGCGGATTCCCATAGGCGTATAAAAATCGCAAAAGCATATAATTGCACTTCTGTTTATAAATATTTGTAAATGAATATCATTGATTCAACATTTACAATATGTAGTACATGATACATAGTTATATACTATGGAACATTATAATGACATCTTATTAATATATCGTATACGTCATGAATGAGAACATTCCATATTTGGCGCATGTTTGTGTTAGGTTCTCATAACGCAAGTTTAATTTATTATGTGCTTCCTTACATGGTTTATGCATAAGACATGTATGGTTACTAGTGTTTATATGGGTGTATCATTTATCAAGTGCTCTATATAGTATGGATGAGCTTTTAACCTAGGTTTACTACGTATACGCATTTACATTAAATGGCATGTGAAATTATCATACATATCTCAAATAATCATCAATTGGTTTTTCGCCCCAATAGTTCTATGGTTTTATTATCAAAATGTGTTGAACTGTTCATTAAGCAACAAACTGAGTTAATATGAATTAAATACCTATCTTTTTGGTATTCCATTTACTATTGGTCTTGGCATTTATTTGTATAATACACACGATATATTAATATTTTATTGATGTATTAAAAGTTTCTTTCATTCAATTTCAGGTTGGATTTGTAAGTATTTTCATCTGACTTACTTCCTGCAAGTTTCTTGTATCGTAATTAACCGATGATTTAGACACGGTCAATGAGAATTTAAGCTTTTGTTCTCATTCATTACAAAATTGTACAATTAGTGTGATAATTGGAATATTATGAGGTCAAACATACATACAATGACAATCATTTATGCATATAATCTCATTTGCATTAAATGGCTGCCTTGTAAACAACGCTTATACATTAGTCAATTCATCTTCATAATGTGAAATATCGATATTTTCAATATATTATCTCTTATCAAGTATTGTGTATCATATATTACACCATATGAAACATAGCGCATGTGTAGCTCTAGATCACATTATTTTATAGGTAAGTAAATCACAATTGTATCATGGTTTGCTTTGTTAGGGCACGTAAGCGAATATTTACTCACGTTCCTGAATAAGCTACCTTACACCGATTTTATAATAACATCGTCATATTTGACAATATTCGAGCAGTGTAGAGCTCGTATAATGACCAAATGTATCGTTTTATTCATTTACTAAATCCATCAAGCTATTTCAATAGTCAAACTGAACAATGCATGTCCAGGCAATGTGGATGTAAGGAACATTTTAAAGTAAATTACCAGACAAATGATTTTTATATGGTTTACCTCACACTTACTAGTTATATACAGTTGAATCTCGTTATGTCAAACTCGCTTATATCAAAATTTCGGTTATGTCAAACTGTTTCTTTGGGTCCCGATTTTTTTGCTCTTTATCTATATGAAATTAATCTGCTTACCTCCAATTCACTTATCTCAAAATTTCGTTTATGTCAAAGTATATTTTTGTCCCCGTAACTCTAATTAACATGTAGTTAGAGTTGTTTATCTCAAAGTTGGAGCTGATAGGCGAACAATGGACGCTTTCACACCTATTGTGACATTTTGCTTATTGAACTAAATGCTCCGGGAGATTTACAATCGTGTGACAAACGGAAACCGTAAGTGTAGTGTAGCATGATAATAATATCTGGTACATTATATTTGACTTAATTAAAACTATGGTAGGTAGGGTAAACAAATACTAGTAGTACGCAATCACGTATGACTTCAGCTACAGTGTCCATCCGAACACTATGATACTCGTAGGTTTAAGTTGAAAATCGAGTATGAGCACTCGCCACCTCTGACAGTGTTGGATTTCAATCTTAGCAAAATGATCATAGCTTGATAAAAATAATTCATTCCGGAAGCATGATCGACTTTGCAAGGAACACACTCATCTTACTTTGTGTATGGAAAGCGTACATATCCGAAAATATGTGAAGCTAGACTCATCGTGTTTTCGAATTCATACAACAAATTTCAATATGCGTGATAATTTATTATATTACGGCCCAAAATCGACCTAACATACTCTTTCTTGTGAAAAATATCTGAAGTTGGGACATTGATTGTTAATATGAATTATTATGAATAGATGCATATTTTGTTTCTTCTCTACGTATGTACGTGATTTATTCAAGCAAAACGAAAGAAACATACAAGCATTGTAATAAAGGCTAAACACAACTTTACAATACTTTAAAAATGTATAATTATACAATATTTGTTTATCTCAAATTTCGCTTATCTCAAACTAATTTCCACGGTCCCTAGGAATTTGAGATAACGAGATTCAACTGTATGTATCATAAAATTATACTGTTACAAGTATTTCTTCGGGCGTTCCTTTATTATTGTGAGGTATTTATATGAAAATCATAGCTGTATACTAGTACATGTACTAACTAGATGAGCAATACAATGTTTACCCAGCCAAAGGACAGTTAACATCAAACAATATGAAAATTTTCAAACACAATATGAAAGCCATATAACTTAACATGTTGGTATTTTATTCAAACATTATATTAAGCTCGAATATAAGATGTAAGTGTAATATAAAACTTTGACATAGCTTCAAGTACAACATTAAGTTCATGTGTCAGCAATGGTCACGTGCGTTTCATGATCAAAACAAAACAAATACATGTATAAGTCTTCACAACAAGCACTTGTAGAAGTTATAACTATGTCGTGTATAAAACAGGATTTCAAATAGTTTATATTTCGTATATCATTTAAAATGTATCAAATGACTGAAGTAATGCATATATGATGTAGTGAAACATTTGAGGCCTTAACACAGTGGAGTAATGTTCTCGGACATTTTTGCATTGAAATATTTTGAGTTCTAATATTGAACTGCATGCACTATAAGGCGTTCAATCAGCTGACGTTTTAATATCGGATCTGTAACAATGCATATATGTTCTTAAGCCGCGTGTTATCTGTATGCATGATCCCTTAATTATATTACTACACGTATCACATCAGACATATAACAATCAAAACTAAATGTGTCATTACAATTGATCGATACTAGTTAATTATCATATACATAATCATAACAACAAAAACGATGCTGAGTTTTGTGCTATGTGGATTACATAAAATGACTGAAACTTGCAACAAGTCTCTATTTGTCGCTAATCACGACACGTCTGCTCACTTAGTGTAAACATATAACATACGTCTAATTAGCAAAGGTAAATGGACAGTACTGGGAGATTTCCGTCAGCGTAAGACTCATGACACTTATAATGTACGACACTATATATATGATACTTTACTGAATCAACAACAAGTAATTATTGCGATCCCCACCATTTTTGTCAACACTATAATAAAGGTCTTATATTCAAAGAAAAATATTAATAATAAATAACGACATAAACCAGTCAAAGAACTTAAATAAAAAAAATATACAAATACGGAAGTTATTATATACTAGCATAGAAAATGTATGCACATTTGTAATTTGATATCAATCATCATATTGTGTACAAGTACTCGTCCTGAATATATGTTCATGGTTTACGGGATTAATAGGATAAGAAGTGACAATAATACTAATCATCATATAAAATGACGTTTACTGTGGTGCAACTTTGGTCTGTTTGGATTACATTAAATGACTGAAACTTGCAACAAGTCTCTATTTGTCGCTAATCACGACACTTCTGCTCACTTAGTGTAAACATATAACATACGACTAATTAGCAAAGGCAAATGGACAGTACTGGGAGTTTTCTGTTCAGCGTTTAACTCATGACATTTATAATATACGACACTATATATATGATACTTCAGTAAATAAACAACAAGTAATTATTGCGATCCCCACCATGTTTGTGAACACTGTAATAAAGATCTTCAATTCAAAGAAAAATATTAATAATAAATAACGACACAAACAAATCAAGAACTTAAATAAAATAATATACAAGTACGGAAGTTATCATGTACTAGCATAGAAAATGTATACAAAATTGTAATTTGATATCAATCATCATGTTGCGTACAAGTATTCGTCCTGAATATATGTTCATGGTTTATATCAAGTTGTTTGGCAAATTATTCCAATCCATCATAGATTCATGTACATTAATACATGTGTTTCATTATGACTATGTTTGTTTATCGTCTAATTGATCATGACTGTTAAAGTGAACTTTGTTTGCTATATGTAATATTAATAATTTATTCGGGCGTTACTTAAGTATTGTACATCGTTTTATAGATGAGGTATTTACATAAAAATCATAGCTGTTTGCTAGTACATGTACTATCTAGATATGCAATACAGTGTTTATGTAACAATACGGCAGCTAACATTAAACATCATTAAAAATTCCAAACACAATATGAAAACCATAAAGAGGAATGTGTAGGTATTTTATTCCAACATTATACCAGGCTAGAATGTACTACTTGATAATTATTATAATAGCAATACATTTTGTATCAATAAAACTGTAACATATCTTCAAGTATAACATTCAGTTCATGCGTCAGCATTTGCCGCGTGTGTTTCATGAACACAACAAATACTTCTATAAGTCTTCAGAAAAGCGGGCGGATTTCCGTGTGTGTATAAATATTCGTAAATGGATATAACTTGCACTTGTAGATGTTGTATGTCGTGCAAATAGGATTTAATATAGTTTATATTCCGCATATCATTTAATATGAACCAAATGGCTGTAGTAATGCTGATCATGATACGTTGTAACATTTTTGAACACCGAGGGGTAAATTTCTCGGACAACGCAGCCAGACAAGAGTGAACTGAGGTTTATTAAGTAAAATTGCGTGCTAATAGGGCTTTCAATTAACTGATGTTTTAATATCGTATCTGTTATAATACATAAATGTTCTTAAGCCTCTTGTTACATGCATACATGATCCCTTAATTATATTACTAGACGTATCCAATCTGGCATAAAGCAATTATAAACTGAATGTGTCATTACAATTGATTGCAACCAGTTAATATTAATGTACATAATAGTAAAGATAAAATATTCTGAGATTTTTTCTTTAGTGGTTTACCTATAAATAACTAAATATTTAAGTTTATGAGGCAAATCCACTTATACGTCCTTTCTGTTGTGCTTAATAAAAAAGTACTGTAAACTTCATATCCTATGTCTTATTTCCAAGGAGTACTACGAGATTTCAGTTTAAGATTTAACTTATGACACTTGAAATGCACGACACTAAATATATGACACTTTACTGAATTAACAACCAATAAATATTGCAATGAAAACCCACTTTGTAAAATTAATAATGCATTGCAATTTTATATACCAAGAAAAAGTCGAATTGTAAATAGCGACATAAACCAATCAAATAGATAAAATAAAAAAGATATAGAAGTACGGAAGTTATGATGTACTAGCAAAGAAAATGTATGCATAATTGTAATTTGATATCAATTATCATATCAGTACTCGTCCTGAATATTTGTTCATGGTTTACGGGATTAATAGGGTAAGAAGAACAACAATACCAATAATTATATAAAATGAAGTTTGCTGTGGTGAAACCTTGGTCTGTCTTTAGTTATATCAAGGTGCTTGGCAAGTTATCCCACATCAATCCATCATAGATTCATATACATTAATACAAGTGTTTCATTATGACTATGTTTGTTTTCCGCCTTCTTGACTGGTTCAGTGTTTGCTATATGTAATATTAATAATGTTATCATAATGTAGTGACGTGTTGAACCTACCTGTTAGATTGATTTTTGATGACCATTGTCTATTGTCGTTGTCTTTTATGAACTAAGTAATGAATATACCTTGTCTTCTGATGGTTACTTAGTGAGTGATGTCTTAAACTATCTATTTGATTTCTGTCTGAATTGACAACTGATAGTTGATTCTGAGCATGGCTGTTTTATTACATTAAATATGTTTCCGCTTGTACATCGGAATTATAATGATGGCGAAATGACATTGTATATAGAATAATATAGTGTATGAGACTTGTGTGGTTACTAGGATTTATATAGGTTAATCGTTTATCAAGTGAACCATTGTATGGATTAGCTTTCAGTTAGTTTTACTACGTATAAGCATTTACATCAAAGAACATACAACATTATCATGAATATCTCAAATATCAATTCATAGTTGATATCTTGGTGCCAATAGTTTCCATCATTTCATTATCATAACATGTGTTGAACTGTTCATTATGAAACCTACTGAGTTAATATGAGTTACATACATATATTTCTGGTTTACTATATAGTACACTTAGGTCTTAACTTGTATTTGTATAATATACACTATATATTAACATTCTATTGATGTGTTTAAAGTCTCTTTTATTAAATTTCAGGTCTCGTTCGTAAGTATTCACATTTATCTTACCTCCAGAAAGTTTCCTGTGTCTTATTTGACACGTTCAATGAGAATTTGTATGTTCTATTTTCATGCATTTGATGGTAGTAAAATAAGTGGGATAAACGGAATATACTGTAGTCGTACAAACAGACAAAAATAAAGGTGATGCATATTAGTATATTGTTTGCATTATGTGCATGTCTTGTTACACAACGCTTGTACATTAAACTTTAGGATGCCCCCCACCCCTCATTTCCTCTTAATGTAAAAAATGATATTCTCAACGTTCTATCTCACAAGTATAAGGTATCATATCTTTACACTATATGTAACCTAGCGCATGTGTAGCTCTAGATCGCAGAATAATTTAGGTAAGTAAATTATAATTCTATCATGATTTACATAGTAAGAGCAAGTAAGCGAATATTTACTCACGCTCACGAATCAGCTACTTACCATCGATTTTAGAATTGACATATTTGATTATATTCATGCAATGCAGTGCTCGTATGATGACCGAATGCATCGTTTTATCAATTTACTAAATCCATCAAGCTATTCTAATAGACAAACCGAACAATGCATGTCAATGTATGTGGGTGTAAAGAACAATTTAAAGTAAATTTCCTCCTGACAAATCATTTCTATATGTTTAAAATCACACTTACTAGTTATAAATGTATTATAATATCATACCATTATTAAGTATTTATTCGGGCGATCCGTTGACATTGTACATAATTTTATAGATGAGGTATTTATACAAAAATCATAGCTGTTTACTAGTACATATACTATGTAGAAAGCAATACAGTGTTTACTAAACCATAAGTTACAATAAACATTATTCTAAGCCATAAAGCAGAACATGTAGGTACTTTATTCCAACATTGTACCAGGCTAAAATATACTACTAGATATTATAATAGCAATACATTTCATATAAAAAAACTGTAACATGTCTTCAAGTACAACATTTAGTTCATGCGTCAGCATTTGCCGCGTGTGTTTCATGATAAAAACAAATGTCAAAAAAGTCTTCAGAACTGCGGACGGATTTCCGTGTGTGTATAAATATTCGTAAATGGATATAACTTGCACTTGTAGATGTTGTATTTCGTGCAAATAGGATTTCATATAGTTTATATTCCGCATATCATTTAAAATGTACCAAATGACTGTAGTAATACTTATCATGATACGTTGTAACATTTTTGAACACTTAATTATATAACTAGACGTACCCCATCAGGCATGTAGCAATTCAAACTGAATGTGTCATTACAATTGATTGCAACCAGTTAATATTAATGTACATAATAGTAAAGATAAAATATTCTGAGATTTTTTTCTTTAGTGGTTTACCTATAAATAACTAAATATTTAAGTTTATGAGGCAAATCCACTTATACGTCCTTTCTGTTGTGCTTAATAAAAAAGTACTGTAAACTTCATATCCTATGTCTTATTTCCAAGGAGTACTACGAGATTTCAGTTCAAGATTAAACTTATGACACTTGAAATGCACGACACTAAATATATGACACTTTACTGAATTAACAACCAATAAATATTGCAATGAAAACCCACTTTGTAAAATTAATAATGCATTGCAATTTTATATTCCAAGAAAAAGTCGAATTGTAAATAACGACATAAACCAATCAAATAGATAAAATAAAAAAGATATAGAAGTACGGAAGTTATGATGTACTAGCAAAGAAAATGTATGCATAATTGTAATTTGATATCAATTATCATATCAGTACTCGTCCTGAATATTTGTTCATGGTTTACGGGATTAATAGGGTAAGAAGTAACAACAATACCAATAATCATATAAAATGAAGTTTGCTGTGGTGAAACCTTGGTCTGTCTTTAGTTATATCAAGGTGCTTGGCAAGTTATCCCACAGCAATCCATCATAGATTCATATACATTAATACAAGTGTTTCATTATGACTATGTTTGTTTTCCGCCTTCTTGACTGGTTCAGTGTTTGCTATATGTAATATTAATAATGTTATCATAATGTAGTGACGTGTTGAACCTACCTGTTAGATTGATTTTTGATGACCATTGTCTATTGTCGTTGTCTTTTATGAACCAAGTAATGAATATACCTATTCTTCTGATGGTTACTGAGTGAGTGATGTCTTAAACTATCTATTTGATTTCTGTCTGAATTGACAACTGATAGTTTGATTCTGAGCATGGCTGTTTTATTACATTAAATATGTTTCCGCTTGTACATCGGAATTATAATGACTGGCGAAATGAAATTGTATATAGAATAATATAGTGTATGAGACTTGTGTGGTTACTAGGATTTATATAGGTTAATCGTTTATCAAGTGAACCATTGTATGGATTAGCTTTCAGTTAGTTTTACTACGTATAAGCATTTACATCAAAGAACATACAACATTATCATGAATATCTCAAATATCAATTCATAGTTGATATCTTGGTGCCAATAGTTTCCATCATTTCATTATCAAAACGTGTGTTGAACTGTTCATTATGAAACCTACTGAGTTAATATGAGTTACATAAATATATTTCTGGTTTACTATATAGTACACTTAATTCTTAACATGCATTTGTATAATATACACTATATATTAACATTCTATTGATGTGTTTAAAGTTTGTTTTATTAAATTTCAGGTCTTATATGTAAGTATTCACATTTATCTTACCTCCAGAAAGTTTCCTGTGTCTTATTTGACACGTTCAATGAGAATTTGTATGTTCTATTTTCATGCATTTGATGGTAGTAAAATAAGTGGGATAAACGGAATATTATGTAGTCGTACAAACAGACAAAAATAAAGGTGATGCATATTAGTATATTGTTTGCATTATGTGCATGTCTTGTTACACAACGCTTGTACATTAAACTTTAGGATGCCCCCCACCCCTCATTTCCTCTTAATGTAAAAAATGATATTCTCAACGTTCTATCTCACAAGTATAAGGTATCATATCTTTACACTATATGTAACCTAGCGCATGTGTAGCTCTAGATCGCAGAATAATTTAGGTAAGTAAATTATAATTCTATCATGATTTACATAGTAAGAGCAAGTAAGCGAATATTTACTCACGCTCACGAATCAGCTACTTACCATCGATTTTAGAATTGACATATTTGATTATATTCATGCAATGCAGTGCTCGTATGATGACCGAATGCATCGTTTTATCAATTTACTAAATCCATCAAGCTATTCTAATAGACAAACCGAACAATGCATGTCAATGTATGTGGGTGTAAAGAACAATTTAAAGTAAATTTCCTCCTGACAAATCATTTCTATATGTTTAAAATCACACTTACTAGTTATAAATGTATTATAATATCATACCATTATTAAGTATTTATTCGGGCGATCCGTTGACATTGTACATAATTTTATAGATGAGGTATTTATACAAAAATCATAGCTGTTTACTAGTACATATACTATGTAGAAAGCAATACAGTGTTTACTAAACCATAAGTTACAATAAACATTATTCTAAGCCATAAAGCAGAACATGTAGGTACTTTATTCCAACATTGTACCAGGCTAAAATATACTACTAGATATTATAATAGCAATACATTTCATATAAAAAAACTGTAACATGTCTTCAAGTACAACATTTAGTTCATGCGTCAGCATTTGCCGCGTGTGTTTCATGATAAAAACAAATGTCAAAAAAGTCTTCAGAACTGCGGACGGATTTCCGTGTGTGTATAAATATTCGTAAATGGATATAACTTGCACTTGTAGATGTTGTATTTCGTGCAAATAGGATTTCATATAGTTTATATTCCGCATATCATTTAAAATGTACCAAATGACTGTAGTAATACTTATCATGATACGTTGTAACATTTTTGAACACTTAATTATATAACTAGACGTACCCCATCAGGCATGTAGCAATTCAAACTGAATGTGTCATTACAATTGATTGCAACCAGTTAATATTAATGTACATAATAGTAAAGATAAAATATTCTGAGATTTTTTTCTTTAGTGGTTTACCTATAAATAACTAAATATTTAAGTTTATGAGGCAAATCCACTTATACGTCCTTTCTGTTGTGCTTAATAAAAAAGTACTGTAAACTTCATATCCTATGTCTTATTTCCAAGGAGTACTACGAGATTTCAGTTCAAGATTAAACTTATGACACTTGAAATGCACGACACTAAATATATGACACTTTACTGAATTAACAACCAATAAATATTGCAATGAAAACCCACTTTGTAAAATTAATAATGCATTGCAATTTTATATTCCAAGAAAAAGTCGAATTGTAAATAACGACATAAACCAATCAAATAGATAAAATAAAAAAGATATAGAAGTACGGAAGTTATGATGTACTAGCAAAGAAAATGTATGCATAATTGTAATTTGATATCAATTATCATATCAGTACTCGTCCTGAATATTTGTTCATGGTTTACGGGATTAATAGGGTAAGAAGTAACAACAATACCAATAATCATATAAAATGAAGTTTGCTGTGGTGAAACCTTGGTCTGTCTTTAGTTATATCAAGGTGCTTGGCAAGTTATCCCACAGCAATCCATCATAGATTCATATACATTAATACAAGTGTTTCATTATGACTATGTTTGTTTTCCGCCTTCTTGACTGGTTCAGTGTTTGCTATATGTAATATTAATAATGTTATCATAATGTAGTGACGTGTTGAACCTACCTGTTAGATTGATTTTTGATGACCATTGTCTATTGTCGTTGTCTTTTATGAACCAAGTAATGAATATACCTATTCTTCTGATGGTTACTGAGTGAGTGATGTCTTAAACTATCTATTTGATTTCTGTCTGAATTGACAACTGATAGTTTGATTCTGAGCATGGCTGTTTTATTACATTAAATATGTTTCCGCTTGTACATCGGAATTATAATGATGGCGAAATGAAATTGTATATAGAATAATATAGTGTATGAGACTTGTGTGGTTACTAGGATTTATATAGGTTAATCGTTTATCAAGTGAACCATTGTATGGATTAGCTTTCAGTTAGTTTTACTACGTATAAGCATTTACATCAAAGAACATACAACATTATCATGAATATCTCAAATATCAATTCATAGTTGATATCTTGGTGCCAATAGTTTCCATCATTTCATTATCAAAACGTGTGTTGAACTGTTCATTATGAAACCTACTGAGTTAATATGAGTTACATAAATATATTTCTGGTTTACTATATAGTACACTTAATTCTTAACATGCATTTGTATAATATACACTATATATTAACATTCTATTGATGTGTTTAAAGTTTGTTTTATTAAATTTCAGGTCTTATATGTAAGTATTCACATTTATCTTACCTCCAGAAAGTTTCCTGTGTCTTATTTGACACGTTCAATGAGAATTTGTATGTTCTATTTTCATGCATTTGATGGTAGTAAAATAAGTGGGATAAACGGAATATTATGTAGTCGTACAAACAGACAAAAATAAAGGTGATGCATATTAGTATATTGTTTGCATTATGTGCATGTCTTGTTACACAACGCTTGTACATTAAACTTTAGGATGCCCCCCACCCCTCATTTCCTCTTAATGTAAAAAATGATATTCTCAACGTTCTATCTCACAAGTATAAGGTATCATATCTTTACACTATATGTAACCTAGCGCATGTGTAGCTCTAGATCGCAGAATAATTTAGGTAAGTAAATTATAATTCTATCATGATTTACATAGTAAGAGCAAGTAAGCGAATATTTACTCACGCTCACGAATCAGCTACTTACCATCGATTTTAGAATTGACATATTTGATTATATTCATGCAATGCAGTGCTCGTATGATGACCGAATGCATCGTTTTATCAATTTACTAAATCCATCAAGCTATTCTAATAGACAAACCGAACAATGCATGTCAATGTATGTGGGTGTAAAGAACAATTTAAAGTAAATTTCCTCCTGACAAATCATTTCTATATGTTTAAAATCACACTTACTAGTTATAAATGTATTATAATATCATACCATTATTAAGTATTTATTCGGGCGATCCGTTGACATTGTACATAATTTTATAGATGAGGTATTTATACAAAAATCATAGCTGTTTACTAGTACATATACTATGTAGAAAGCAATACAGTGTTTACTAAACCATAAGTTACAATAAACATTATTCTAAGCCATAAAGCAGAACATGTAGGTACTTTATTCCAACATTGTACCAGGCTAAAATATACTACTAGATATTATAATAGCAATACATTTCATATAAAAAAACTGTAACATGTCTTCAAGTACAACATTTAGTTCATGCGTCAGCATTTGCCGCGTGTGTTTCATGATAAAAACAAATGTCAAAAAAGTCTTCAGAACTGCGGACGGATTTCCGTGTGTGTATAAATATTCGTAAATGGATATAACTTGCACTTGTAGATGTTGTATTTCGTGCAAATAGGATTTCATATAGTTTATATTCCGCATATCATTTAAAATGTACCAAATGACTGTAGTAATACTTATCATGATACGTTGTAACATTTTTGAACACTTAATTATATAACTAGACGTACCCCATCAGGCATGTAGCAATTCAAACTGAATGTGTCATTACAATTGATTGCAACCAGTTAATATTAATGTACATAATAGTAAAGATAAAATATTCTGAGATTTTTTTCTTTAGTGGTTTACCTATAAATAACTAAATATTTAAGTTTATGAGGCAAATCCACTTATACGTCCTTTCTGTTGTGCTTAATAAAAAAGTACTGTAAACTTCATATCCTATGTCTTATTTCCAAGGAGTACTACGAGATTTCAGTTCAAGATTAAACTTATGACACTTGAAATGCACGACACTAAATATATGACACTTTACTGAATTAACAACCAATAAATATTGCAATGAAAACCCACTTTGTAAAATTAATAATGCATTGCAATTTTATATTCCAAGAAAAAGTCGAATTGTAAATAACGACATAAACCAATCAAATAGATAAAATAAAAAAGATATAGAAGTACGGAAGTTATGATGTACTAGCAAAGAAAATGTATGCATAATTGTAATTTGATATCAATTATCATATCAGTACTCGTCCTGAATATTTGTTCATGGTTTACGGGATTAATAGGGTAAGAAGTAACAACAATACCAATAATCATATAAAATGAAGTTTGCTGTGGTGAAACCTTGGTCTGTCTTTAGTTATATCAAGGTGCTTGGCAAGTTATCCCACAGCAATCCATCATAGATTCATATACATTAATACAAGTGTTTCATTATGACTATGTTTGTTTTCCGCCTTCTTGACTGGTTCAGTGTTTGCTATATGTAATATTAATAATGTTATCATAATGTAGTGACGTGTTGAACCTACCTGTTAGATTGATTTTTGATGACCATTGTCTATTGTCGTTGTCTTTTATGAACCAAGTAATGAATATACCTATTCTTCTGATGGTTACTGAGTGAGTGATGTCTTAAACTATCTATTTGATTTCTGTCTGAATTGACAACTGATAGTTTGATTCTGAGCATGGCTGTTTTATTACATTAAATATGTTTCCGCTTGTACATCGGAATTATAATGACTGGCGAAATGAAATTGTATATAGAATAATATAGTGTATGAGACTTGTGTGGTTACTAGGATTTATATAGGTTAATCGTTTATCAAGTGAACCATTGTATGGATTAGCTTTCAGTTAGTTTTACTACGTATAAGCATTTACATCAAAGAACATACAACATTATCATGAATATCTCAAATATCAATTCATAGTTGATATCTTGGTGCCAATAGTTTCCATCATTTCATTATCAAAACGTGTGTTGAACTGTTCATTATGAAACCTACTGAGTTAATATGAGTTACATAAATATATTTCTGGTTTACTATATAGTACACTTAATTCTTAACATGCATTTGTATAATATACACTATATATTAACATTCTATTGATGTGTTTAAAGTTTGTTTTATTAAATTTCAGGTCTTATATGTAAGTATTCACATTTATCTTACCTCCAGAAAGTTTCCTGTGTCTTATTTGACACGTTCAATGAGAATTTGTATGTTCTATTTTCATGCATTTGATGGTAGTAAAATAAGTGGGATAAACGGAATATTATGTAGTCGTACAAACAGACAAAAATAAAGGTGATGCATATTAGTATATTGTTTGCATTATGTGCATGTCTTGTTACACAACGCTTGTACATTAAACTTTAGGATGCCCCCCACCCCTCATTTCCTCTTAATGTAAAAAATGATATTCTCAACGTTCTATCTCACAAGTATAAGGTATCATATCTTTACACTATATGTAACCTAGCGCATGTGTAGCTCTAGATCGCAGAATAATTTAGGTAAGTAAATTATAATTCTATCATGATTTACATAGTAAGAGCAAGTAAGCGAATATTTACTCACGCTCACGAATCAGCTACTTACCATCGATTTTAGAATTGACATATTTGATTATATTCATGCAATGCAGTGCTCGTATGATGACCGAATGCATCGTTTTATCAATTTACTAAATCCATCAAGCTATTCTAATAGACAAACCGAACAATGCATGTCAATGTATGTGGGTGTAAAGAACAATTTAAAGTAAATTTCCTCCTGACAAATCATTTCTATATGTTTAAAATCACACTTACTAGTTATAAATGTATTATAATATCATACCATTATTAAGTATTTATTCGGGCGATCCGTTGACATTGTACATAATTTTATAGATGAGGTATTTATACAAAAATCATAGCTGTTTACTAGTACATATACTATGTAGAAAGCAATACAGTGTTTACTAAACCATAAGTTACAATAAACATTATTCTAAGCCATAAAGCAGAACATGTAGGTACTTTATTCCAACATTGTACCAGGCTAAAATATACTACTAGATATTATAATAGCAATACATTTCATATAAAAAAACTGTAACATGTCTTCAAGTACAACATTTAGTTCATGCGTCAGCATTTGCCGCGTGTGTTTCATGATAAAAACAAATGTCAAAAAAGTCTTCAGAACTGCGGACGGATTTCCGTGTGTGTATAAATATTCGTAAATGGATATAACTTGCACTTGTAGATGTTGTATTTCGTGCAAATAGGATTTCATATAGTTTATATTCCGCATATCATTTAAAATGTACCAAATGACTGTAGTAATACTTATCATGATACGTTGTAACATTTTTGAACACTTAATTATATAACTAGACGTACCCCATCAGGCATGTAGCAATTCAAACTGAATGTGTCATTACAATTGATTGCAACCAGTTAATATTAATGTACATAATAGTAAAGATAAAATATTCTGAGATTTTTTTCTTTAGTGGTTTACCTATAAATAACTAAATATTTAAGTTTATGAGGCAAATCCACTTATACGTCCTTTCTGTTGTGCTTAATAAAAAAGTACTGTAAACTTCATATCCTATGTCTTATTTCCAAGGAGTACTACGAGATTTCAGTTCAAGATTAAACTTATGACACTTGAAATGCACGACACTAAATATATGACACTTTACTGAATTAACAACCAATAAATATTGCAATGAAAACCCACTTTGTAAAATTAATAATGCATTGCAATTTTATATTCCAAGAAAAAGTCGAATTGTAAATAACGACATAAACCAATCAAATAGATAAAATAAAAAAGATATAGAAGTACGGAAGTTATGATGTACTAGCAAAGAAAATGTATGCATAATTGTAATTTGATATCAATTATCATATCAGTACTCGTCCTGAATATTTGTTCATGGTTTACGGGATTAATAGGGTAAGAAGTAACAACAATACCAATAATCATATAAAATGAAGTTTGCTGTGGTGAAACCTTGGTCTGTCTTTAGTTATATCAAGGTGCTTGGCAAGTTATCCCACAGCAATCCATCATAGATTCATATACATTAATACAAGTGTTTCATTATGACTATGTTTGTTTTCCGCCTTCTTGACTGGTTCAGTGTTTGCTATATGTAATATTAATAATGTTATCATAATGTAGTGACGTGTTGAACCTACCTGTTAGATTGATTTTTGATGACCATTGTCTATTGTCGTTGTCTTTTATGAACCAAGTAATGAATATACCTATTCTTCTGATGGTTACTGAGTGAGTGATGTCTTAAACTATCTATTTGATTTCTGTCTGAATTGACAACTGATAGTTTGATTCTGAGCATGGCTGTTTTATTACATTAAATATGTTTCCGCTTGTACATCGGAATTATAATGATGGCGAAATGAAATTGTATATAGAATAATATAGTGTATGAGACTTGTGTGGTTACTAGGATTTATATAGGTTAATCGTTTATCAAGTGAACCATTGTATGGATTAGCTTTCAGTTAGTTTTACTACGTATAAGCATTTACATCAAAGAACATACAACATTATCATGAATATCTCAAATATCAATTCATAGTTGATATCTTGGTGCCAATAGTTTCCATCATTTCATTATCAAAACGTGTGTTGAACTGTTCATTATGAAACCTACTGAGTTAATATGAGTTACATAAATATATTTCTGGTTTACTATATAGTACACTTAATTCTTAACATGCATTTGTATAATATACACTATATATTAACATTCTATTGATGTGTTTAAAGTTTGTTTTATTAAATTTCAGGTCTTATATGTAAGTATTCACATTTATCTTACCTCCAGAAAGTTTCCTGTGTCTTATTTGACACGTTCAATAAGAATTTGTATGTTCTATTTTGATGCATTTGATGGTAGTAAAATAAGTGGGATAAACGGAATATTATGTAGTCGTACAAACAGACAAAAATAAAGGTGATGCATATTAGTATATTGTTTGCATTATGTGCATGTCTTGTTACACAACGCTTGTACATTAAACTTTAGGATGCCCCCCACCCCTCATTTCCTCTTAATGTAAAAAATGATATTCTCAACGTTCTATCTCACAAGTATAAGGTATCATATCTTTACACTATATGTAACCTAGCGCATGTGTAGCTCTAGATCGCAGAATAATTTAGGTAAGTAAATTATAATTCTATCATGATTTACATAGTAAGAGCAAGTAAGCGAATATTTACTCACGCTCACGAATCAGCTACTTACCATCGATTTTAGAATTGACATATTTGATTATATTCATGCAATGCAGTGCTCGTATGATGACCGAATGCATCGTTTTATCAATTTACTAAATCCATCAAGCTATTCTAATAGACAAACCGAACAATGCATGTCAATGTATGTGGGTGTAAAGAACAATTTAAAGTAAATTTCCTCCTGACAAATCATTTCTATATGTTTAAAATCACACTTACTAGTTATAAATGTATTATAATATCATACCATTATTAAGTATTTATTCGGGCGATCCGTTGACATTGTACATAATTTTATAGATGAGGTATTTATACAAAAATCATAGCTGTTTACTAGTACATATACTATGTAGAAAGCAATACAGTGTTTACTAAACCATAAGTTACAATAAACATTATTCTAAGCCATAAAGCAGAACATGTAGGTACTTTATTCCAACATTGTACCAGGCTAAAATATACTACTAGATATTATAATAGCAATACATTTCATATAAAAAAACTGTAACATGTCTTCAAGTACAACATTTAGTTCATGCGTCAGCATTTGCCGCGTGTGTTTCATGATAAAAACAAATGTCAAAAAAGTCTTCAGAACTGCGGACGGATTTCCGTGTGTGTATAAATATTCGTAAATGGATATAACTTGCACTTGTAGATGTTGTATTTCGTGCAAATAGGATTTCATATAGTTTATATTCCGCATATCATTTAAAATGTACCAAATGACTGTAGTAATACTTATCATGATACGTTGTAACATTTTTGAACACTTAATTATATAACTAGACGTACCCCATCAGGCATGTAGCAATTCAAACTGAATGTGTCATTACAATTGATTGCAACCAGTTAATATTAATGTACATAATAGTAAAGATAAAATATTCTGAGATTTTTTTCTTTAGTGGTTTACCTATAAATAACTAAATATTTAAGTTTATGAGGCAAATCCACTTATACGTCCTTTCTGTTGTGCTTAATAAAAAAGTACTGTAAACTTCATATCCTATGTCTTATTTCCAAGGAGTACTACGAGATTTCAGTTCAAGATTAAACTTATGACACTTGAAATGCACGACACTAAATATATGACACTTTACTGAATTAACAACCAATAAATATTGCAATGAAAACCCACTTTGTAAAATTAATAATGCATTGCAATTTTATATTCCAAGAAAAAGTCGAATTGTAAATAACGACATAAACCAATCAAATAGATAAAATAAAAAAGATATAGAAGTACGGAAGTTATGATGTACTAGCAAAGAAAATGTATGCATAATTGTAATTTGATATCAATTATCATATCAGTACTCGTCCTGAATATTTGTTCATGGTTTACGGGATTAATAGGGTAAGAAGTAACAACAATACCAATAATCATATAAAATGAAGTTTGCTGTGGTGAAACCTTGGTCTGTCTTTAGTTATATCAAGGTGCTTGGCAAGTTATCCCACAGCAATCCATCATAGATTCATATACATTAATACAAGTGTTTCATTATGACTATGTTTGTTTTCCGCCTTCTTGACTGGTTCAGTGTTTGCTATATGTAATATTAATAATGTTATCATAATGTAGTGACGTGTTGAACCTACCTGTTAGATTGATTTTTGATGACCATTGTCTATTGTCGTTGTCTTTTATGAACCAAGTAATGAATATACCTATTCTTCTGATGGTTACTGAGTGAGTGATGTCTTAAACTATCTATTTGATTTCTGTCTGAATTGACAACTGATAGTTTGATTCTGAGCATGGCTGTTTTATTACATTAAATATGTTTCCGCTTGTACATCGGAATTATAATGACTGGCGAAATGAAATTGTATATAGAATAATATAGTGTATGAGACTTGTGTGGTTACTAGGATTTATATAGGTTAATCGTTTATCAAGTGAACCATTGTATGGATTAGCTTTCAGTTAGTTTTACTACGTATAAGCATTTACATCAAAGAACATACAACATTATCATGAATATCTCAAATATCAATTCATAGTTGATATCTTGGTGCCAATAGTTTCCATCATTTCATTATCAAAACGTGTGTTGAACTGTTCATTATGAAACCTACTGAGTTAATATGAGTTACATAAATATATTTCTGGTTTACTATATAGTACACTTAATTCTTAACATGCATTTGTATAATATACACTATATATTAACATTCTATTGATGTGTTTAAAGTTTGTTTTATTAAATTTCAGGTCTTATATGTAAGTATTCACATTTATCTTACCTCCAGAAAGTTTCCTGTGTCTTATTTGACACGTTCAATGAGAATTTGTATGTTCTATTTTCATGCATTTGATGGTAGTAAAATAAGTGGGATAAACGGAATATTATGTAGTCGTACAAACAGACAAAATAAAGGTGATGCATATTAGTATATTGTTTGCATTATGTGCATGTCTTGTTACACAACGCTTGTACATTAAACTTTAGGATGCCCCCCACCCCTCATTTCCTCTTAATGTAAAAAATGATATTCTCAACGTTCTATCTCACAAGTATAAGGTATCATATCTTTACACTATATGTAACCTAGCGCATGTGTAGCTCTAGATCGCAGAATAATTTAGGTAAGTAAATTATAATTCTATCATGATTTACATAGTAAGAGCAAGTAAGCGAATATTTACTCACGCTCACGAATCAGCTACTTACCATCGATTTTATAATTGACATATTTGATTATATTCATGCAATGCAGTGCTCGTATGATGACCGAATGCATCGTTTTATCAATTTACTAAATCCATCAAGCTATTCTAATAGACAAACCGAACAATGCATGTCAATGTATGTGGGTGTAAAGAACAATTTAAAGTAAATTTCCTCCTGACAAATCATTTCTATATGTTTAAAATCACACTTACTAGTTATAAATGTATTATAATATCATACCATTATTAAGTATTTATTCGGGCGATCCGTTGACATTGTACATAATTTTATAGATGATGTATTTATACAAAAATCATAGCTGTTTACTAGTACATATACTATGTAGAAAGCAATACAGTGTTTACTAAACCATAAGTTACAATAAACATTATTCTAAGCCATAAAGCAGAACATGTAGGTACTTTATTCCAACATTGTACCAGGCTAAAATATACTACTAGATATTATAATAGCAATACATTTCATATAAAAAAACTGTAACATGTCTTCAAGTACAACATTTAGTTCATGCGTCAGCATTTGCCGCGTGTGTTTCATGATAAAAACAAATGTCAAAAAAGTCTTCAGAACTGCGGACGGATTTCCGTGTGTGTATAAATATTCGTAAATGGATATAACTTGCACTTGTAGATGTTGTATTTCGTGCAAATAGGATTTCATATAGTTTATATTCCGCATATCATTTAAAATGTACCAAATGACTGTAGTAATACTTATCATGATACGTTGTAACATTTTTGAACACTTAATTATATAACTAGACGTACCCCATCAGGCATGTAGCAATTCAAACTGAATGTGTCATTACAATTGATTGCAACCAGTTAATATTAATGTACATAATAGTAAAGATAAAATATTCTGAGATTTTTTTCTTTAGTGGTTTACCTATAAATAACTAAATATTTAAGTTTATGAGGCAAATCCACTTATACGTCCTTTCTGTTGTGCTTAATAAAAAAGTACTGTAAACTTCATATCCTATGTCTTATTTCCAAGGAGTACTACGAGATTTCAGTTCAAGATTAAACTTATGACACTTGAAATGCACGACACTAAATATATGACACTTTACTGAATTAACAACCAATAAATATTGCAATGAAAACCCACTTTGTAAAATTAATAATGCATTGCAATTTTATATTCCAAGAAAAAGTCGAATTGTAAATAACGACATAAACCAATCAAATAGATAAAATAAAAAAGATATAGAAGTACGGAAGTTATGATGTACTAGCAAAGAAAATGTATGCATAATTGTAATTTGATATCAATTATCATATCAGTACTCGTCCTGAATATTTGTTCATGGTTTACGGGATTAATAGGGTAAGAAGTAACAACAATACCAATAATCATATAAAATGAAGTTTGCTGTGGTGAAACCTTGGTCTGTCTTTAGTTATATCAAGGTGCTTGGCAAGTTATCCCACAGCAATCCATCATAGATTCATATACATTAATACAAGTGTTTCATTATGACTATGTTTGTTTTCCGCCTTCTTGACTGGTTCAGTGTTTGCTATATGTAATATTAATAATGTTATCATAATGTAGTGACGTGTTGAACCTACCTGTTAGATTGATTTTTGATGACCATTGTCTATTGTCGTTGTCTTTTATGAACCAAGTAATGAATATACCTATTCTTCTGATGGTTACTGAGTGAGTGATGTCTTAAACTATCTATTTGATTTCTGTCTGAATTGACAACTGATAGTTTGATTCTGAGCATGGCTGTTTTATTACATTAAATATGTTTCCGCTTGTACATCGGAATTATAATGACTGGCGAAATGAAATTGTATATAGAATAATATAGTGTATGAGACTTGTGTGGTTACTAGGATTTATATAGGTTAATCGTTTATCAAGTGAACCATTGTATGGATTAGCTTTCAGTTAGTTTTACTACGTATAAGCATTTACATCAAAGAACATACAACATTATCATGAATATCTCAAATATCAATTCATAGTTGATATCTTGGTGCCAATAGTTTCCATCATTTCATTATCAAAACGTGTGTTGAACTGTTCATTATGAAACCTACTGAGTTAATATGAGTTACATACATATATTTCTGGTTTACTATATAGTACACTTAATTCTTAACATGCATTTGTATAATATACACTATATATTAACATTCTATTGATGTGTTTAAAGTTTGTTTTATTAAATTTCAGGTCTTATATGTAAGTATTCACATTTATCTTACCTCCAGAAAGTTTCCTGTGTCTTATTTGACACGTTCAATGAGAATTTGTATGTTCTATTTTCATGCATTTGATGGTAGTAAAATAAGTGGGATAAACGGAATATTATGTAGTCGTACAAACAGGCAAAAATAAAGGTGATGCATATTAGTATATTGTTTGTATTATGTGCATGCTTTGTTACACAACGCTAGTACATTAAACTTTAGGATGCCCCCCACCCCTCATTTCCTCTTAATGTAAAAATTGATATTCTCAACGTTCTATCTCACAAGTATAAGGTATCATATCTTTACACTATATGTAACCTAGCGCATGTGTAGCTCTAGATCGCAGAATAATTTAGGTAAGTAAATTATAATTCTATCATGATTTACATAGTTAGAGCAAGTAAGCGAATATTTACTCACGCTCACGAATCAGCTACTTACCATCGATTTTAGAATTGACATATTTGATTATATTCATGCAATGCAGTGCTCGTATGATGACCGAATGCATCGTTTTATCAATTTACTAAATCCATCAAGCTATTCTAATAGACAAACCGAACAATGCATGTCAATGTATGTGGGTGTAAAGAACAATTTAAAGTAAATTTCCTCCTGACAAATCATTTCTATATGTTTAAAATCACACTTACTAGTTATAAATGTATTATAATATCTTACTGTTATTAAGTATTTATTCGGGCGATCCGTTGACATTGTACTTAATTTTATAGATGAGGTATTTATACAAAATCATAGCTGTTTACTAGTACATATACTATGTAGAAAGCAATACAGTGTTTACTAAACCATAAGTTACAATAAACATTATTCTAAGCCATAAAACAGAACATGTAGGTATTTTATTCCAACATTGTACCAGTCTAGAATATACTACTAGATATTATAATAGCAATACATTTCATATAAAAAAACTGTAACATGTCTTCAAGTACAACATTTAGTTCATGCGCCAGCATTTGCCGCGTGTGTTTCATGATAAAAACAAATGTCAAAACAGTCTTCAGAACTGCGGACGGATTCCCGTGTGTGTATAAATATTCGTAAATGGATATAACTTGTACTTGTAGATGTTGTATTTCGTGCAAATAGGATTTCATATAGTTTATATTCCGCATATCATTTAAAATGTACCAAATGACTGTAGTAATACTTATCATGATACGTTGTAACATTTTTGAACACCGAGGGGTGGAGTACTCGGACAACTCAGCCAGACAAGCTTGCATCGGGGTTTAATAAGTTCAAATGTAACATTTATGCTAAATAAGGCGTTCAATCAACTGTTGCTTTAATATCGCATATGTAATAATACATAAATGTTCTTAACCAACATGTTACATGCATACATGATCGCTTAATTATATAACTAGACGTACCCCATCAGGCATGTAGCAATTCAAACTGAATGTGTCATTACAATTGATCGCATCCAGTTAATACTCATATACATAATCATGACAACAAAAGTGATACTAAGTTTGTGTGCTTAGTGGTTAACTTATATATGACTAAAACTTACAAGTCTATGAGACAAATTTCTGGCTGTCCCTAATTACATCACTTCTACTTCATTCCTACCGTGCTTAATAAATAAGTACTATAAATTTCATAACATACGTGGGATTATCCAAAAATACGTGGACTTTTGTAATATCTTTTGAACGGCAACGTTCAGTGTGATGAAACATCGAATTAGCTATATTTATGTGTTTTATTGGATGTCATATCCATTTATTTATGTAGATATCGTTAGAAAGCATTACGCCGCTATAGATACGACGCAGAGAATGACGTAATATGGAAAAAATAAAGTTGCATGATCATTTAGTTTTGTATGATTTATTAATAACACCAATACAGACTTTCTATCGGATGCAACAAGCAAGATTGGAAAAGGCAATTTCGCGTTAACTAGTGTTTAAATGGCATAAAAGGTTCAATGAGGGCCGTGAAGATATTAAAGACGATACTGGGTATGAGTGAAAAATAATTTCACCGCAAACAAATGACGTCGTCAAGGTGTGTCGAGTTGCTGACAGACGTCAAACTATTGAAGAAATTTGAAGTTGATCGGCTGGGGTTATGAAACATTATGGCGCATCCTTCATTGAACATATGCACTGACACACACCTTGAGTTTTCACTGATGGAGCTCAAGACAGTTTAACATTCCGTCTACTCACCAAATATGCCTGCCGTGGATTTCCCGATAATTCCGGGGTAGCTTAGTCACTCAACTGATGGGTCGCATAATTTAAAGTGTTAATGTAGCAATAATGTTAAAACAAAACAATAAAACTATTTCTTAATAGATAATACTTTGAACAATATTGATAATTACGGTAATAATATTTTAATAAATAAGTATTAATAGATAGTAAATAAATATGTCGATAGTTTTTTTTATAAATCAATAGTAGTAATATCAATTAAGTTAGAGGTTGCTAGAAACAGTGACTCAACATGTGATATTGACGCTAATAACGTTACGTTATTCTGACGTTGACGTCGGATTATTTCGGAGTGCTCTACAGTCGCCGAGATGTGTTTATGAAAATTCCTGTATTTCTATGATGAATACAGTTATAATCATGAAAATATCTGCGTTTATTTATTACATTTTTTTCTTAATATTGCATAAATTTCGACTAGATATCTTAAATAGATCCTACACAATAAAGAAAGTTCACATAATTTTGGATAACCAATCGTATGCCTCATTATCTAAGGGAATGTAGAGCACAGCGATATTTCATTTCAAAGTTATACACATGACACTTAAAATGTATGACACTTTACTGTATGAAGGGTCATCTCTCGTGAGTTTTTGTGATACAAAGCAGTCAAGCTAAATGTCGTAAAATTCCAAGTTGAAATTATAGTTTTTTCATCATCTAATGTAGTCAACAATGTTATCTAAATGCATGAATAATTTCAAAGTGGCATTTTCTTCATCACGAAATTTTACTGCTTTTACGACATCCGACCAGATTACGACAGTCAATTCAGTTCGTCTGTATATATACAACAAGACTTATTTTGATGCAAAACATCAAAGACGGCGCACATGTTTGGTTCAAGCGTAATCTTTTTTGCACAAGGATCAGTCATAGCGTTTATAACGTGACATGTACAGCATACTGACCTTACATTAACCAGTAATGAATTTGAACTATATTTTATATAAATGAACAGTAGGCCTATGATAGTTTGCTTAAGGTTGGATCATATTATACTGTGACCTCTGGTATGTTCACAAGGTTGTTCTATCATTCAAACGTGTGACTTACTTCCTCACCAAAGATTTACCTCATTCCCGTGTTAAAGGTAAATATTCAGACCAAACTGACTGAAATGGTAGAATGCTATGAATTTTACCAACAACATTTATGAATAATTTTCATAAAGATTGTGTCAAATTGTAATCTGTTCAAAAGCCTTTTCTTTTATCTTTTGACATATTTCTTATGTCCACATGCCCCAATATCAAACCTGACCTAGATTTTATAGATGATCATCATGACAAACTTTCTTCAAGGTTTGGTTAAAAGTCGTTAAAAGTGTAACATAGAAAGAAAAAGAAATAACAAGTATTTATAACAAGGTAACATATTTTTTGTGTAAAAAATGTATCTTTAACAAAAAAGATGAAGTATATTGAAAAGAGTATCTATAATTGGTTAATTAATAGTTACTGCTTGCATCTTGCGTAGGGATGATGGCACGTTTACTTAAGTTTAAATTTTAAGCAAAATAGGCATTAAATAAGATTAATTCAAAAATACACATGAAACAGTACATACACACTGGTAATATATATTCATATACGGTAAAACCTGCCTTAAGTGACCACTTATCAAGTCAATAGTAGAACTTAAGAATATGCATACAGTATTGTGACTCATTAATATTAGGAACAACATCTCAATTAAATGTCATCCCTACACAGTTTGTCAGTGACCTCAAATGAGACATTCTCCGTATCAATGGTTTTCGACATTGGTGGGTTTTCATTGGCTCCGTAATTTCTTTTAAAACACTATTAAATAGCAATGATTTTAAATCTTAGCTCCCCTTTCACTAATACTTGAATGTTGCAAAATGTCATTTACATATTAAAATGTTTATGTTCATCCATACCGACCATCTTGATTATACAATATACTAACATCAATGTTTTTTTTATAAAATCGTGCATTGTTTCTTTCTGGGTGGATAGGTACGTATCTTAAATTATAATTTAATCTTCAGATTTGAACCGAGATCACATGTAGTTGATAATAGGTCCATAACAAATCAGTAGATAAGAAAAAATATGATATGCTGTGTCTCGATAGTAACATGATTATAAACCTTCAAAATACTGTCCGGCATAGTGTTTTGGTGAACAGGGTAGAATCGCTCTCGGCATGCACTGGACATTAATGGCTTTTCATTGCCAATGTAAACATACTCTCATTGACCAACATTCATCGCCACATATTTATACGTTTCAAACTATGAATATTCATGCATGTACTTACATTAAATCATTTATTGATATTTCATTCCCATCATAGGAAATATCCATTCACCCAAAAACGAAAATAAGCTTAAACTGCACAAGTAGTTAGTTATCTTAATTTTTTACTAATAATCTCATCAAATGGCGCATACATATGGTTATTCTAAGAATTTAGAAGTAAATGCACTTGTCGAATAACTTAATATAGTATGTTGTAACAAAATTAGAACTGTTTAGATTTATCTAATTCTGGTATTGATATATATGTATATGGAAGTAACATACAGTGCTTAAATATTGATGTATTTGATTTATTTAATTACATGGTAAATACACCTATATAACCATGAGTAGACAAAACATATTGTTATATTTTAATCAATGTAATCATTGATCATCTTCGTCCTTCCACTCCCACTATCATCATCAAGTGAGGTTCTACCTTCTATAAAACGTTTGTGTCATTTATAAATTTACAGTTTTGCATACTGGAGGCTTCATGCTAGAATCTACAATATCTTGTATTATAAGTCGACGATTTGCTCAGGTTGATGAAATGACTACTATATGTCCGGCGTTATCAACGACGTGGTTCTTTTTTATTGCACAATTCAAACCTACCCGATTTTCCTGAAATCTCTCAATATTGTTAACATTCATTATTACATAAATTATCCGTTATATATTACGTCACAGCCGACGTCATACAAGATGTTCACATTAATTCGCGGAATTTCGAGAATTTCATTCACAACTAAAAGCATGATAGATATCATAACATAACATCTATGTTTTCTGAAATACGTTGTGCTTCATAAACGTAAAACATGGTTTCCATCATAGCAAGCATAGTATTATATACTTTTTCTTGGTCATCTGATGTATTTAGCACCCCTCGCACAAAACATCTAGAGTTTCATTTTATGCCAAAGGTGCAGGATATAGTTTTGGCGTTGTCCGTCTGGTTGTTAATTCGTTCGTCCGGATGTCGGTCACACTTTTTGAAACTTGCTATAATTGTTTTTTGAAATTCAAAATTGAGTTAAAGGTGTACTTATCTAGAAACATAATTGCTATGCATTTTGGCTAAAGTATCCCCCTTTTCAACATAGAAAATTTGTCACTTTCGATGATGTGACTAAAAATAAGTTGGAAATAACTTGGAAAGTACCAAAGGCAACTGCATGAAACTTGAGAAATTGGTAGAGCGTTATTACTAAAAGAGTTCTGATCAAGAGCCATAACTCTATCATGCCTTTCGACTAAATTATCTCCCTTTCTAAATTATAGAAAAGGGCACTTTTACTGTCACTTAAAATTTCCTTAAAAGTACTAGAGGGAACAGAAAGAAACATGAAATATCAGTGACGTGTGATAAGTGGACATGCAGTGAGCAGGAATCATAACTATATTTTTTTATTACATAATTATTGCCACTTTTACTGTTACTTATAATAAAATTACCAAACGGAACTTTGCGAAACGTCTGCTTTAATCAGGTTACAAAGACGGGCGATGTTAATTCGAAAACTTTTCTTGTTCCATGTATTAACAACAAAATATATTTCTGATGAGCTCATTTATCTTATTTTCAGGGCGGATTGGTACGTATTTTTTAATTATATGTCATCCTTCTGCGTTTTATAGAAATCACGCGCGGACATACAAAAGGTCCATATTTAGCCAGTCGATAATTTTAAGACTATTTGTGTTTTGCTGTGTCTACTTTTAAACATTACTCAGCCAGGTTCCTTACGATATTTGTCGGTGACTTGACACGAGACTCTCAGGATGCACTCGATATTACGATTATGTGTTACCTTAGTCAGTGTATATTTATACGGGTAGTGACAACCATTCAGCGCTATGTATTCATTACTTAGTATAGAGGTTTTAAATTGTTAATGCATGCATTTTGTATCAAATACAAGTAATGTTAATACAATTATCAAGGAATGTATTTTTATTTTTTTCTTTCAAATCATTAGTAGTTTTTAATGACTATTGACTAATAAATTTTGAATCCTAAAAGACGCAAACGATTAAACGGATCTAATTCCGGTTCTGTTTACTTTGTAAGAGTCGTACAGCGCTTTTTGGGGGAGATTTATATATTTCAGTTTACCTATGGTTTGCGATAAAGAACACGTTTACAGTGCGATATTATTAAACATGCATAATTTCACTGTCAGTGCTTTTGTTTATTTTTCGCTACGGCACGATTCGGTTCCTTTCGTAATCTGTAAAATAATGTCCGTTATACCTGTTGTTGTATGTATAAGCAAGTATTTAACGATTTGCTAGGTAATGTTACTTAAACATGCGGACGGGACATTCCCTAAGGTTAAAATAAATATTGAGGGAGGAAGTAGGTAAGTATATTCGGATGTCCGTCTGTGACACTTTTTGAAACTTGCAATAACGTTAATACTTTTGAAAGTTTTTGTTTGCAGTTTAGAATTGAGTGGAAAAGTACTTATCAAGAATCATAACTCTTTATGCATTTTGGCTGAATTATCCCCCTTTCCGAATAAGAAAAATTACCACATATTGTTACTTACAATTTCTTTAAAAGTACTAAAAGCTACAGAATGAAACCTGAAATCTAATTAGAATGTGACGAGTTGAAGTGCGCAATGAGCATGAACCATAACCATATATTTCATTCTAAGACTTACTGAATTATCCGCCCTTTAGAACTGAGAAAAATGTCACTTTTACTGTTACTAAATTTTAACGATACTAAAGGGAACTGCATGGAACTTCTACTTTAACCAACTGACAGAGATGCTCGGCGGGGGGTGTAAATGCGATGACTTTTCTAGTTCCATATATTAACAATATTAGACATTAATTTTCTGATAAATTCTTATATTATTTTTCAGGCAGGCTTGGTATGTATTTTTAATTATAATTTTATGGCATCATACAGTTTTTACAGAAATCACGCGCGGACTTCCAATAGGTCCATATTAAGTCAGTCGATAAGTCTAAGAATATTTCTGATATGATGTGTCTCATGTTGTATTAGAGACATTACGACTTGTACCCAGCTTCGTACCTTATAATGTTTGTCAGAGATTAATCACGAGACACTCGCGGGATGCACTAGTAGTCTCTGCTGTCAAATGAAGATTGAATCTTACAAGACGCAAACTGTTGAACGGTTCAGATTCCGGTTCTGATATCTTTGTAAGAGTCATATAGCGCGTATCTAGGAAGATTTATACATTTGAGTTTACATATTGTATGCGATAAAGGGTACGTTTACCAAACTATGTAATACATATTATGGGATGCATGAATGAAGTTGATTTACCCTTGGACAAATATATACGCATACACTTACAAGCTGTTAGATCAATCGGCTGATTAAAGGCATAAACGAAGTCAAACTATTGCAATATAAAGTGATCCAGAATTAATTAGTGTAATATGATTATATCAGTCCATGTTTGTGAGTCCAATTTCAGTTGTATTTCTTTTATTGATTTGGCTTAAACGGTTTTTGTATAGAACTTGATAAAACAAAGTACTGTTTTGATTTATTTCAGGAAAGAAAGGTAATGAATTATTGGTATTGTATACTAGATATTTCTTTTATTATGTTCGAATCTATACATGCAGTTATTTTGATTGACAGAGAAATTTATTACAGCCAGACTGAGTACATTTCAGAGTCCACTGAGGATTCAAAACAAAAGTCACTACTTTGACTGTTGAAATACTTCGTTTTTCATTCCATCAAACCTATGATTAATGAATTATTAAAAATTCTTTGTATCCAATCATCGATACAAAATGTATCGGCTGTACTATATAATATTATATATAATTGTATTATAATGAGTATTACAATAAGTATGCAAATAATACATTTTGTTACATTTACAAACAATTATAGATCATTTAAATGAAAAATCCTTGCACATTTATGATCTCTTGTTATATGTAAAACTGTAACCACGACCATAGGTACAAAACTTGAGATTGGTTTCAGAGTTTGTCTTTTTATATGTCTAAGGAAAATATCATAAAATAATGATATTATTAACACAATAGTCTGACAGCATTAATGATCTGAACATGTATTCAAACAATAAATTGCTCGATCTATTCGACCATAATACTTCGAGAATAGAATTGAGTTTTGAGTTCAGAGACTGTTCTCAAGTGTTTTAACCTCGAGGGCAGGTGACATTTCATGACTTTGCATTTAACCTTCACTTGAAATCTTCTGGACATTAACCTGTATTGGCCAGTCTTCTTTTCAATTGTTGTATAATTGCTTGCATAGTAGGAAATTGGTCGCATGACTTCTTAGTTCGGGTCAGTGGTCAGTGGTAATTGCTCATATTGTCACGTTATGCATGGATTGAGTATGAAATAAACTAGGAAACTTAATAGTTCTCTCACAGTATTCATTGAGTACAGATGGTAGTTGTTTAATTGAAGCAGTTGGCATTTGATTTAGTTGTTTGGTGATGTTCATAGTGATAGTAGCTAACGTGATGTAATAGTACGTTACGTGTGAATGACGAGTTTGGGAGTAAATACCCTACAAACGGGTGTAATTAATGTAGATGAAGAGTTGAAACGTTTAATGATATATGTTGGTAAAAATTAATTTGAAATCAATTTGTAAAATGTGAGGTAAATATATGCATACATTGCATATATTGGTCAATGCATATAGGATGAAGCCACATTGAGTTGTCGTCTCAACCTATATTATTACAAAACGATATTGATAAATATATTCGCATAAATTCACATATTAAGTGAACAAGTAAGCACTGTCTTTGACAGATATATTAGCAGGTGTGCATTGTGTCTTTTTTAATCAATTCAAACAAGGTTCTCCGTCATGTACAATAAAGATCCAATGTGCTAATGTATAGGTGATTACAGTTAATCGTGATTGTATTGAAGCCTTATTAGACAGCATTTACTATTATATTTCATGTCTACAGATGGAGAGTGTACAGCCGGAAAGTAAAAGAACAACTAGGAGCAAGGGGAATAACTGAGGCTGATGTTTCTTAAGTAAAAGCAAACAGTCTTGGTGTGATCATTTTACATTCCTCGATATCACGTGATTGATATTCAGATTGTTGCTATTGGATGACATATTACAACAGTCGTAATTATGAGTAAATAACCAAAACATTGTATATACTGCATGATTACATTTGGAAGGTGCCATGGTTCTTACGCTAGCTGATCATATTGTAATGAACTCTTTATACTATAAGTATTCTGATGTGTTGAGATTGCATGACTGAATACTGAACTAAAAAGCTTGATTATTGTTTGAATTTATTTATATGAAACAAATGTAAGGTAAATGCGTGTTGTATAATATATAGAATTATTGGAAAATTGATGTTGTATTCATTAAATATTTTGAATACTCGATGGTAGTTCACTACGTTATCAGTTGATCCCCGCGGATCTTTTCTCTGTAAAAATCATATCTCGACTCACAACTAAATAGCCTTATTTTGTATGAAATCGTTTATGTGATTTAAAATGATGTTGCGCACCAGGGATTTACAACTGTATGCTACGATGTTGTGAAAAATGTTCATAGTTAAAGTCTTTGATAATAGCTTGAAAACGGGATACTGTTGTTTGCATTTTGTGGCAAATGTTCGGGTGGGACCATTCATAAAAAAACTTTATCCCGCTTTCAAACGTAGATGAGACATTAACATCATGAGCTGTTTTTACCATTCTTTTTGTTACGATAGCGATTATTCGGTGCGCTATATTATTTTCTTTTTACTTTTACGAGTTCTTATTAATAAAATACATTTCATCTCAAAAAAACGACAGGTGCGCGATGACGTAGTGTGCTACCATTGAATACTGCTTCAACGAAACGTACTTATATTTCTTTTATTTTCCTCGTTTTTCTCAAGCCTGTATATGTATAATATTTGCACTTGATTTTGAAATATTCTTGAATTAGCATTGTCAAATTTATTTATTTGTTTTATTGTAATTTATATTGATTGTTTTGATTATTTGTTTCTTATATTCTAGATTATATCATCTATTTCTGGCACCATCTATGATCAAAGTCATAAAATGTGTGCGATAAAATTTAATCATATATCTCTGAGTGACAATGTTAATGATTAAGAATAAGTAATTACTGAGACTCCGTATATTTACTAAGAATGAGAAATTAACCAGTTTTTCGCTGAATAATTCTATATTTATAAATAATAATCAGATCATACGTGTTTGCGTTATTTTTACAATGTTGTATATAGTAAATAGATAAATATATACATATAAAACGTGAAGAGGACAATGTACAAGTACGTAAATGACATGTGTGCTTTGTACATGTACGTAACTAGTGAAGAAATACATATTAGCATATCAGTACTAATACACATAGCGTTTGGTAAATACAATATTGTACGCTTATTGACTGCTCAGTTGTTAATGATATCACGAGATATATTTTAAAATAAAGAATATGTAATCATTGTGTTCTGCATTTCACAAACAAATACACTAATATTTCATTTACTAGTAGAACAGACGTACTTCGTTAAGATGATAGAATTGTAATTTAGAGTCTGGTTAACCATGTATTGTAATACAGCCTTGGTTATTTCTCTTTTTTTGTCATAAGCGATGGAGCTCCTGTTCCCAAAAAATGATTTAGAACGTTAAGACACGTAACTCGTTATATTTAGTTTGAAATATTTCTTATAAGTGTAAAGAATAAAAATACAAATTTCTAAGTTTCTAATTCAGCAATGTAATGTTTGTCATCCTTACAAACCTATATCTTGCCAATGGTTATTAGATGATCTGTCTGTTATGGCGACTTGAGGTAGTAAGTATTGCGTCTTTGGCATACCCATAATGTCAATCTCTATCAAAAGTTCAAAACCACGTTACAGAGCGTCATTAATTTCCCTCTGATACTCAAATGTACATTTCTTGTCATAATAGCTCACTATTACTATTTACTTAACTGTGTTTTAGTTCCATAAAAGTGATCGGGCTTTATAACACAATTATCCAATGTAAACAAAAACATCCCGTCAGGAAATGGTGAATTTATTAAAAATGATATTTCGGTGATTTTCTTATTAATTATTATTCAATTATCGACTAGTTAGCCATTGAAAATGACGTGATGTAAAGCAATGCCTCGGTCAATATTGCATTCTGCCGTGGAGTATCACTTTATATTCAATACAGTAAAATACGGCAATAGTGAACTCAGATAAAGTGAATGATCAGATACAGTATATATGGTTCTAATGAACTCTGATATTGTCAATAGATGACCGTTTTACAGGTTTTATCTAACCTTATTGTCTACACCTGAAGCAGGTCTTAGTATCAACGGACAGGTCCTATGGTGTCATTCATACAGGTATTCCCAAATAATCATGAAGATAAAAATATCATGGGTTAAAACCCCATTGAGTTTACTCGTTCAAATGATCATAATTATGTCACAATGAAAACAACTAATTTGGTCCAGCGGCTATATATGGTCTCTGAATAGTAATCTCTGGCTGGTAATTGAATCCTATCCTGTCTTGACAAATGTCATGTGAGAGAACTTTATAATCTAGGTTACGGTTTCGTTTATTCCATCCATCAACTATTTTATAACACATTATAAACTCAGAGAATAAAGATCATTACATTGCTTTCCCTTCCTTACTTTGCGTCAAGAATCAGAGATTTGCAATTGTAATAGCTGGTATCATGCAGATATTTAACAAGTTAATCAGGCGGCATATATCACATAATTGAGGTGCGGATCGTTAAATGTGGGGCAATCATGACGCAATATACAGATCTCACCCTTCTCTTAGCTCCTAATTACTATTTGTGTTTTTTTTCTACTCATTAATACTTCTAAGATACAGTTTAGTTTCTTCATGAACGACAACTCTGATGTGAGAGCCCTGTGCATTACTGGAAGAAGAAGATATGGTATACGTTAAGAAAGCTTATATACCTACTCATGATTATGTTTAGTGTTGTTGTTTTTATTCCATCCACCAATATACATGTATTTCGTTTTAAATTGATTGATTCCGTATGTATATTCTTCATCTAAATAACACACTGTAGTTTAAACATTCGGGTACCCGGTCTGGGACCTATGACTACGACGCCTGCGGAAATTATAGACGGTCAATTTATTTCCGGACGGATTATAATCGGGTTTTACACAATACCTATATAAACAAACAGAAATGTCTCTCTCCAGTGAAATAATTCGTTGTGTGAATTTTGCGGCTCTAAAGCACAAAGATCAAAGGAGAAAAGACGCCGAGAAAACTCCGTATATCAACCATCCAATAGGTTAGTTGTCATAACGCTTAACTGTCTACTTAGACATGCTACAACACTTTTTGGAATGTCATGTTTTCGGATGGTACATTTTTCGGATACCTTGTTGATTTAGCAGGAATAAGGAAACTGAATTAACGATCACTCACTGGTGAAGCCAATCCTATCAAACTAGCAGTAGCTCAAGCAGATAGTAAATTTCTGTTCAAACTTTCCCAATAGTGTGGTCTAAATAATCTGTTATAGTTTGGGTTAGTGCTTTAAATTAAAAAAAAAGATTTAAGTGAATTAAATTTTAATTGAGTATTATTTGCATCTTTTTTCTGGTGTTGCTAACATATTAACAGAAGAAGCTGGTGTTGCGGATGTGCATGTAATACAGGTATACTTATTCTTTTCATATGTTAATAATTTTTAGTCATTATCATTTTTCCCTTGACTCAAAAATTCCCAATCTATCATTAACCAAGGTACCTTTTCCCAAAATAGGCAGAAAAAGACCTGAATTTTACCATTACAGTATTTAATGTAGCAATGTTTTTTAGCAATATCTTCAATCAGATTAACAGTGAAACAATATGACTTACTCTGTAGGCTGCATTGCTGCATGATACTGTCGAAGACACTGACACTACTTTTGAAGAAATTGAAACAAATTTTGGATCTGAAGTTGCTGGTAAGTTCTTTCATTCTGCTGTGAAAATTGGTAATACAGTCTTCACAAAAAAAAAACATTTTCAAGCACTGGACATCCAGTCTAGTGAGAATACAAACTTTACTGGACAGATTGAACTATAAGTGGACCAAAATGAGTATGCACTCAATTTTATACATTTTGAAGTATATCGCATTTATAATCTGCATTAAGTGATTTGTTTGTTTGTTTATTAATCTTAAATTTGTAGATATCATAAATTAAGTCCTCAAAATTTGTACCACCCTTTGGAACTAAATCATCATCTTTTTATTTAGGCAGGGGCCTAATTACATTATAGTGGACTGGGGTCACGCTTCTTCAGGTAGGGGAATTTCATGTTGTATTGAAGAAAAGGGGAATTTTGTCATTCAACAACAATTCTATCAATATCACTCTACAAAAAGTCAATACCAAGCTTTAACAATAGCTGTTGTTTATTACATTTATTCAAGTATTTCCAAGACACAAGTTGTATAAAGCAAAGTTCAAAAAGCTTCTCTGGTAGGGGAAATTTTCCAGAAAACAGAGGGAAAATGTATACAGTACAACCTCTGTAGAGCAAAACCGTATGGGAGCTGCAAATATTGACCGTTGTTTAGAGGTTGTTGCACTACAGAGGTAAAGTAAATATCAGCTTAGGAAAATTTTGAAGGTGTTGTTATGGAGAGATTGTTGCTATACAGAGGGTCGCTCTGGAGACCTTATACAGTATTATTTGTGGAGGGGAATGGGTCGAATTTCAGCCCTAGAAATCGTGAAAATGAGGGCCCTGTGAGAATGTCTCATAATCGCATAACATTATGTACATTATGATAAGATGACCTTTGGAGTGGTCACTAAGGAAAGTGTTACTCAGGCGTGTCAAATTGTTGGCCTCCTGACTTGTGAATCAGATTGGAATTCCACAATAGTTGGTCTCAAGATTCAAACATTTTGACTGGTCGTGAATAAGATGGCAACAATATCAATATATTTTGATTGGTTAAAATAAATAACAGAGGTGACAATATTCCGAGCAAAATGAAACTTAATTGATGAAAATATCTCAAGAAATGGCAAAGTTATGATCAATTCAATCTGCTGTGAAGGAGTTAAATATGGAAGCCATGTGATTGAAGGCCCCTCTTTTGGCAAAAGTGGTTGGCTGCATATAATTTTCAGATTTTTAGCTCACATGTCACAAAGTGACAAAGTTAGCTATTAGGATCACTCTCCGTCCGGCGTCGTGCGGTGTGCGTCGTGCGTCGTCAATTTTTTTGTTGTGACCACACTAGGGGCCACATTTTTGGCTCAATTTTAGCAAAACTGGGTCAGAACGTTAATATCAACAAAATCTCGGACGAGTTCGATATTGGGCCATTTGGGGTCAAAAACTAGGTCACCAGGGCCAAATAAGGGAAAACCTTGTGAACACTTTAGAAATCACTGTTCTGAATTTATCTTCATGAAACTTTGTCAGAATGATTATTTTAATAATATGTAGGTCAAGTTTGAAAATGGGTAATTTCTGTAGTAAAATAAGGTCACTAGGGCAAATTGCTGGAAAACCTTGTGAACACTCTAGAAGTCACTGTTTTGATTGGATGATCATGAAACCTTGTCAGAATGTTTGTCTTCATAATATCTTGGACGAGTTCGAACATGGGTCATCTTGGGTCAAAAACTAGGTTGCTAGGTCAAATCTTATGAAAAACCATGTTAACACTGTAGATTTCACAGTTATTATTGGATCTTCACCAAACTTTGTCAAATCGTTTGATTTAATGATATAACGGTCAAGTATACATATGGGTCATCTGGGGTCAATAACTAGGTCACCAGGTCAAATCTTAGGAAAACTTTGTTAACACTGTAGATGTCACAGTTTTAATTGGATCTTCACAAAACCTTGTCAAAATGTTTGCCTCAATGATATGTGGGTCAAGGATAAACATGGGTCAGCCGGGTTCAAAAACTGGGTCACAAGGTCAAATCTTAGGTAAAAATCTTGTAAAAGCTCTAAATGTCATGGTTTTTATTGGATCTTTGCCAAACCTTGTCCGATTGTTTGTCTTAGTGATAGTAAAGACAAGGTTAAATATGAGTCACCTAGGGTCAAACACCAGGTCACAAGGTCAAATCTTAGGAAAACCTTATTAACACTGTAGATGTCAAATTTTGATCGTATCTTCACCAAACCTAGTCAGACTGTTTGTCTTAATGATATGTAAGACAAATTCGAACATTGGTCGTCTGGGGTCAAAAACTAGGTCACCGGTTCAAAACAATGTTTTAATGAGTGAACAGTGATTGTCATGTGAGCGATATAGGGCCATCTTGGCCCTCTTGTTTTCAATTTGGCTCTATTGACACCCCTGTTTTCTGTACGTAATACAAAGTATACCGGTATGCCTTGTTTTTTATGTGTAAATATACATATATTTATAGAAATCGTCAGACAAGTTACAGATGATAAAAGTTTACCTAAAATGGAACGTAAAGAACAACAGATACAGCATGCACCTCACAGCAGTCCGAAAGCCAAATTGGTAAAATTAGCTGATAAACTGTACAATTTAAGGGACTTACAAAGACAGGCACCAGTTGGCTGGTCCCCAGTTCGAGTACAGGAGTACTTTGAATGGTCTTTTAAAGTGGTTGCAGGTCTTAGAGGAACCAGCCAGAAGCTAGAAGATCAACTGGATGTTTTATTTAATGAAAGAAACCTTTTATGAAAAAAGTAATCTTGACTTCGTTTGTTTATTTATTTATTCACATTTGATTAATGCATTAGTATTTTGATGTCAACAATGTTAAAAATAATAAAAGCGTAAAGCTAGAAAAAAAGACATGTGTACGGTTACTTTACCAAAATGAATAAGGTAGTTTGCAAAGACATTATTTCAAAATTTCTTAATCAAACCTGTCTGTTGTTTAGGTTCCCAATTTTTTCGTCGTTAGTAACCGCAGTTAGTGACATTTATCTGTTGTTCATACATGTACATAATTATCATAAGTATCCATTGTCGTAATTAATGACTATATACAAGAATTAAAAGCTTATTTGGCACATTTTTTTATTTATTCATTATTTGTATGCCAGTTTCAAGATTTGGGAAAATGTTGTATTTCGTGAAATGTATTGAGTTTTTTCTGCAAATATGACCCCAACATTAAACTGGGCTGAAATGTCGGTATCATTCTCAAAGTGCTTTATTTCCTTTTTAGTTTATATACTTGTTTAACAATTAATTTTTGATCAATTAAGCTGACCGAATAATATATGATCAGAATCATTTATAGCCTGTCTGTTTTCGAAGAAAAGGTGGAGCTATTGTGGTCACTGCTGCATTGTCTGCATCTGTGCCAAAACTAGTGTAAAGACCTACCTCATGAATTAGAAACTGCAAGAGATAGCAACATGAAACTTCTAAGAACAGTACATAATTGTATTAAGTAACATATACACAAAGTATCTTGTTACAAACAAATGAAAATAACAATGACAAACATGTGAGAAATAAATACGGTACAAAGGATTTCATTAAGAGAAAATGAGTGGATAGATCTCACTTAGGTGGTGAATAGACAAGCCTTGGCACAGCTTTGAGATTGTAGACAGTTTCAATTTTTTCCCACACACCTTATTATTAAAAGTATGAGATGGGGTATATTGGAGTCACTCTGTCGGTCGGGTGGTCTGTCCGTCCGCATTCTATTTCATAAGTTTTTGGAGTGAACTACTTCCACATTCCTGAAGTGATTGCAATGAAAGTTGAGATATATGTCATTTCCATGAAGTGTAGAATTTATTAACAAGAATGTTTCTTGAACTATTCACGAATAGTTGAAACTTTACACAAGGGAGGTAATTATGACAGTCTTGAGATTTGTCTTTGTTTGAATTACTTCCCTTTCCTTATTTGTGATTAAATTGTATGTTTCTTGTGTTGATGCATGTATTTGTGGACTGCTTAAAGTCCCATAAGCATATAAATATATTGGTCGTAATAGTTTCTATTTGTCCTATAACAGAGGAATCCGGTGTGTTTTCCTGGCATGCATACTTTATAGCAAGAAGAAATGTTTCCGAAACCGTTACCCTATTTTTTTCAATATCATTGAAATAAATACAATTTATAGAACAGTTGTGATTTATCGCAGTCAAGTTATGCACTAGGCATAAATTGACGTCACACGCTCTATATATTTCAAGTTTACAAAAGACAAATTCACAGTGAAATTAGTGTTTTTAAAAGAAAAGGGACTTGCTTCGTCGGTAATAATTATCTTGGGATAATATCAGCAATTGTTTGTTTTTTGCATATATTTTGTATAGCAAAAAGCTCATGGGGCTGAGTCATCTCGACTACAACAGAATAGGATGGAATTTTTTCATATAAAAACAGTACAGTAAAACCTCTCCAGAAAGGCCCTCTCTTGTGCAGCATCCTCTCCAACAACAACATGATTTTTTCCCTCTGCATGATTTAACTATTAATTTGTCCTCTCTAGAGCAATAACCTCTCAACAACATCATAATTTTGCTTCTCTCAAAGGGTGTTGCTTTGGAAAGGTTGCATTGTATATTATTCATGTGTCTACGCACCTAGCGTAATGTATTTTTTACCTTCGAACTATCCGTGCCATGATGTTTTAAGTTCAAAAATTGTTTTCTTAATTGTCAAAGGTACAATATCTGTCTATGAAAAGACCCTCTGATGTTTAACTCCGAAAATGCAGATTAATTGTTGTTTTTAAACCAAATGATAGATCAGCTTTCCATAGCCGTCACTTGCTTGGTGTGCATGAACTACATACTATGTTTATCTACCTACGCTGCCAGTTTCTATTTCATGTTGTAGTGCAACTCTAATGCAAGTCCAGTTTCCATGAGTATTTTCAGTACTTTGGTTACTACAATTTGACACTGTCTGGACGTACAGAACCAGGCTGACCTAGGCTGATAAGGTTATAATTAATGTTCATGGTTACTTGGTAGATCAAGCAACCGTTCTGTATTTGCTACCATGAGATATAATTCCCAAATATTTTCGTCCTTCGATTTTGTTGTGGGAAATTTATTGATTAACCCCTACCCCCCCCCCCCCCCCAAAAAAGGGTCAGCCCCTAAAAAGGGGCATTTGTTTAATGATAAATATGTCTGTCTATTTCACTCATTCTAATTATACCCCTGAAAAACAGTTATACATACTTCATGAACATTTCATGAACTATTCTTGAACAGTTTAAGAAAAATTCATATTTTTATCAGTTTGATTCAAAGGGGTTGTGTAGAAAACAGGTACTTATACCAGATTTTGCATTGTTCGTAATAATATTCAATATTATGTCCTTTCATTGTAACAGATGAATATAAGTTCTCATGAATAATCAATGCTGATATCAGATATACATTCAAACCTGTGTTAGTGGCCAACTCTGAATAAAGGTCACCCTGTGAATAAAGGCCATTCTTGTAAAAAACCAAATTGATTATTAATTTAGACCAAAATGACCTCTGAATAAAGGTCACTTGTCAATTACAGCCACATTATGGCATTATGAAACATTTGCCCAGAGGCTTTACATTTTATTGATTTTCTAAATTTTCAAGTTGAAAAATTAAGTTTTATACCAAGTACATAATTATACTGTTGGTATAAAACGTAATTTTATCTATTACTATAGATACTATGCAGGTATATGAAGAACAAAATTGGTGTCAAGTACCTCCTGTGCTATGTACCATACATCAGACATAAAAGAAACATTTATAAGAAATATTTATCATTGTCCTGAAAATCAGGAATTATATTAGTATTAACATGTACGGTAAGTCTGAATGTAATGGATTACGATATGCACTGTGCAGTCAAACCTGTTAGTGGCCACCTCCAGATAAAGGCCATCCTGTGAATAAAGGCCACACTGTGAATAAAGGCCACCTGGTGAATAAAGGCCACACTGTGAATAAAGGCCACCTGGTGAATAAAGGCCATCCTGTGAATAAAGGCCATCCTGTGAATAAAGGCCATCCTGTGAATAAAGGCCATCCTGTGAATAAAGGCCACACTGTGAATAAAGGCCATCCTGTAAATAAAGGCCACACTGTTAATAAAGGCCACACTGTGAATAAAGGCCACCTGGTGAATAAAGGCCATTCTGTGAATAAAGGCCATCCTGTGAATAAAGGCCATCCTGTGAATAAAGGCCACACTGTGAATAAAGGCCACCTGGTGAATAAAGGCCATCCTGTAAATAAAGGCCACACTGTAAATAAAGGCCACACTGTAAATAAAGGCCACACTGTAAATAAAGGCCATTCTGTGAATAAAGGCCTACCTGTGAATAAAGGCCATTCTGTGAATAAAGGCCACCCTGTGAATAAAGGCCACCCTGGGAATAAAGGCCACTCTGTGAATAAAGGCCATTCTGTGAATACAGGCCTTCCTGTGAATAAAGGCCACCTCCAAATAAAGGCCACCCTGTGAATAAAGGCCACCTCTGAATAAAGCCCACCCTTAAGATGAATCAAAGCTGAAGTAAGATTTTACTTTTGCACTCATTAATCATTTAGAACAAAATTACCTCTGAATATAGACCACCTACAAATAAAGGTCACATTTCGTCTTTCACAAGGTTGGCCTCTGTTTACAGGTTTGTCTGTACATAGAACAACTGACAGATAAAGCTATTTTCACAAAGTGTTTTAAATTCAGAGTACACATATGTTTATAAGAATAAATAACATACTGCTATAGCTTGGCCATGATGGAAGAATGCACTAAATCAACAGGATACATAATTATATAGTACTTGAGCATGATAAATTTATCATATTAATTATATGTTTCAGTCAGATTTGTTTGTGATATCCATATCCCCTATTTGGCTTAGTGGATTATCGTCACAGACCAAGAAACATACTGTATTTTCATTTATTTTCGTTGGGCTCAATTTTCGTGGTTTTTACTAAAATGGCTATTTGGTGAGGCCATAAATTCCTGGATTTTGATTTTTTGAAAAAAATTGCCTTATCTCTTGGGGGACTAAATCCACGAAATTAAATCCCCAACGAAAATTAATGATTCGACAATAGTCAAGCTATACACACGTAAAACTAACAAATATTTGCTTATTGCCTTATATTGATTGTTTGACAGACTGTCTCACCTGACAGTTAACAATAGAAAAGCACAGTTTGTGTTATTACTTACCACTTTTAAGAAGAAAATCAATACCTGCTTTTGATGTCAGTGTATATGTAAACACATTCTTTAACATATATATGTGCATAATCTTTGTTCCAACTTCTCAGTCTTGGATGATTATTTATTTATGTTGTAAACATCATAAAATGGACATAAGTTACTAGTAATTCTTACCCAGAGAGTAAGGTAAAACATTGATTATTACTTCTATGATTTTACACTCATTTATACCAATTTTGTAGTTTTAGTTTTATATTCAAAATGGGGATAGTATTTCTCTAAGCTACAGAATGTTGATAAGTCCTTAACTTCTGAAAGTCCAGTGTTTAGAACCCACCAGGCGGTTTGGGTTTAATTTCCAGTTGTTATACATTGTAAGTCATGCCCTTCTATGAAAATTTGACAACAATGCTGATTCCTTAAGTTCCTTAAGTTAGTACTGGCTAGAATAATGTCCAAGAATACTGATTAAATTAGGAGAATTGGCCACCGTGCATATCAGAATTTTTTTTTTTAAATGGTGTTAATCCAAAATAATTCAAATAAATGTGTAGCAGTGTGGTATATACCTGCGTATTTGTATTTATAAATTGGCTTGGAATCACCAACCCAATTAGCTCAGATGATAGAGCATCTGACTTGCAAGCAGGAGGCTGTGGGTTCGAGCCCCGCATCAGGTACATTATTTTCCTCCTCCTATTACAAATGCAAAGTGTTCACTACAAGGAGAGAGACAGGCCAGCCTGCATATCTATGCAAAAAGTCTAACCAGGCACTTTACTGTTGGATTGCAATATTCCTTAAATTGATTATGGGCTACTCAAATGTCCATTCAAGATAGACAGAAGGTTATATAAGGATGAATTTGGGCTCTAGCTAGCTCCCAAGTCAGAAGGAAAAGAAAATATTTTATATACATAGTTCCCACATCTACTTTATTTACCTCCCTTGTTTTGAATTGGCGGCCATCTTGAAAGGCAAATTTGACAGGCATTGGTAGAAGATATTTATATTTTTGTTCTTAAACCTGATGTACTTATGGGTTTTTCCAACTTCATGATTTAATTATTTTTTATAACTGAGTTGTTTAATAAATACTTTTCTGTTGTTTTTTTCTATTAAACACAAAAGAAATTTCAGGATAGCCGCCAATTTAAAACAAGGGAGATAATATAGATGTGGGAACTATGTATTAGGAATAAGAATGAAAGTTACGTACCAAATATTAAATTGATACATTTCTATAAATTTGTCCGGATTAAGGCAATTTCCGGATAATGTTGGTCCGGTTTGGCTCAGTGGAAGTGTTCCTCTGTAGATAATTAAGCTTCCTTTGTAATTAATTCACGCACATTTCTATTTTATATCTACACTGACCATCTTTAACTTTGGCCATTTTATTCATGTATCTATCATATTAGTGATCATTTACCTTCCATCGACCGTCTTATTTTGACAAGTGATGGCATGTAGTATTAACTTCTGTTGTGTACTGTACTCCATTGTAACTTAAATATCATTTATTTTTGTCAATTTTGAGTCTCCCATCAATAAGGTATATAAACTGTCTGCTTGAATGCATCTGATTAATGTCTACTTTTATTGAAGTAACAAAGACCTTTGTGTCATTAAAGAAAACTGTTTTGGGATTTTGTTTGTCATTACATAATTGTGTACAATTTATTTTTAACATCAAAAGGAGTATTTTGAAGATATTTTTGTAGTGACATTTCAGGTAGGATGTGCGGTTTTAGATAAATTTATCTACATGGCTTTAATGAATTTTTTATGAATTTTTAATGAATTTGTAATAATTTTTTAATGCATATACTCAATGTATCTTTTCAATGTTGGATTTGAACAAAATCTGACAAGAAATAATATTCAAGACATGTTTTGTGAGTGAAAAAACCCATTCAAAAGGAATCCCTGAAATCTTGAACATTTCTTGCATACTTCATGAATAGTTCATGAAGTATGGATAACAATTTGACAGGGAAGTTCTATACATGTAAAGTACCCACAAGTCTTTGTTCATTTTGTGATGCATTATGGGTGAGCAGTGCTGAAAATGGGCGGGAGTCAAGGTCATTTGAATAGTTCATGAAGTATGCATAACAATTTAACAGGGGAACTTAATACAACTACCTGTTAACATTAATGATAAATCAAAAATATTCAATGTTAAGTTTGAAAAGTTCTGGTCAACATTTGACATTTATTGCTGAAAAAGGGCGAGTGCCTGGTTATAAGGGGTCAGTGGGTATCAGACTTTAGACCTGAAGGGTAAGTGTACAAAACCTACCTTATACAAGGTTCAATGACAAATTTCTTTTTTGAATTACAGTCAAACTTGCGGACAAAGACCTCATTTTCTAACTTAAAAGGAATTTTTGTTTCTCCTTTTTGTCCAACATTTAGGTTTTCACCTTTATCAAAAGTTGATATTTATGTAGAGAATGAAAATGTACAACCTACATGTTTTCATTTTAACAAATTCACCTGAAATATTTTTTTATTTAAAAAAAACAACATTTTCATGAGAATACATCAAAATGAAAACATGCAGCTGTAAATAATATCCATCACTTGACAAAGGCGAAAGTCAAAACCTTGAATATATGGTGAAAAAATACAGAGGAGTTTATTAATGTACCCAACCGCCGATACTTCACTGTGCTAGAAAGAACTTTTAAATAGTGATATTTAAGGTATTAGATGTATAATGCATTACCTCCATTTTGAAGAGTACTAAATTTCATCATTTTTATGTACAATTGACAAATTCCTTGAGGGTCATGGGTTCAAACCCCACTGGGACCAAATTTTTTTCTTCTTTTTTTTAGTTTTTAGGGAATGTTTTGTACTTAGAACATGAATTAACACAGTAATATGAAGGAAAATATATATTCCAAAATATTTTGTTTAGATTATAGGAATTTATACATCGTTAATTAACGAAAATCAAGTAACCATGGATTTCTGACACTCATCTTTTCAAAACCGGATGGTGAAACTTTTTAAAATTTGCTATAGACATTATACACACACAGTAGTTAATTTTGAGAAAATTTCAGGCATTGCCCCACTTTGGTTTTTATCTTAGTGATACTTATCAATTTGTTACTTTTTGGTAATAAGCAAAAATCTTCACTAAATCTTAAAGGGGCGGGGTTATATTTTTCATTTTTTCTGCAACATAGTAGTTCCAAACATCATATTTATACTTTGGATTGACAAAATATTGGTTTCCCTTAGACTTATACACATTTTTGCATTTATTGTGTCATCTGTTATAGAGGTAGATCAATTTCCATAAAGGTGTCTTCATAAGATTTTAAGGTACTATTTTATGTTGGGGGTAGAGGAACAAAAATGGTCGTAACTCTCTTAACTGATGGTGAAAGTTTTTAAAAATTCACCTGTGAGTGTCTTAATGGATATACAAAAGAATGACAATATTTAAAATGCAATCCTGAACACTTCATATTATACATCTAATACCTTAATTACATGATACAGTTAATTTTAAAAAATTCTAAATTTAATTGCAATAATCCCATAAATTTTGTTTGTTGAAATTTCTTCTTTATTCATTTTTGTCTTGTTATAATTGCAGGTTCATATAGTCACATTTTTTACGAACCTGCAATTTTTATTCCCTACCCAAAAAATGTGATTGATTTTTGGATAATCTCTCGGGTTGGGTAAATAACAAATACATTTTTACCTTTAAACAAATCTGTTTCATAGTCAATGTTAGCAGTATGCATTTCTGTTAAATGAGGGGATAATTTTCTTGTGATGAAATGTACCATTGCACTGTTAAGTACAAGTACATGTATGTACATTATCATATGTAATAAATATCTTACGATGTACATGATAATTATGTGGTGTGAGAATTAAGGGTTAATTAATAATGAATTCTCATCATGAAACCAAACTATAGGAAGCTCCACCCACTATCTAATTATTATTAATTACTTCCTCGTTTAGTAATTTCAAGGGCTTGATTTGCCCATTCTTGACATTATAATAAGTTCAGATCTAAAGGATCGGCCTTAACTAAAATTTAGTCAGACTATTATAGGAAAAAGTCCATTTCTCTACAGTAAAGCACAGTTAAAAGGAAATCCCGAGATAGGAATAATCAACTTAATTATTTCTGTATTTCATTATATCGATCCATACAAATACTGTACAACACGGTTATAGTGAGTTCATGGAAACTTGAAATATTTACTTCATTATGTCTATATTTCATTTTATTCATGCTGATAAAATCAAGAGAAGCCGAAGGATAGATAACCATGAAAATTGACCAGTTCCTTGTAATTGATGGTATCAGATATAACCAGGTTTTCACTATTGGTACTGAACATAACCTATAATTCACTACCAGATATAACATATACTTCACTACCAGATATAACCTATACTTCACTACCAGATATAACCTATACTTCACTACCAGATATAACATATACTTCACTACCAGATATAACATATACTTCACTACCAGATATAACCTATACTTCACTACCAGATATAACCTATACTTCACTGCCAGATATAACCTATTCTTCACTACCAGTTATAATCTATTCTTCACTATCAGATATAACCTATTCTTCATTACCAGATATAATAAAATCTTCACTAACAGATACCAACATTTCATTACTGAGTCACCAAAAGTTAATTTTGACAATTTAATTTGTTTCCTTAAGCACTTTCGGATAGAATGGAATCGAGATCTTTCAATATTTCTAAAATCCATTTTTGTATGTAAACTAAAATGATTTGATACATTAGTTTGTAATATGATATCTAAACAAACCAATTTGTTTCTAAACAATCCCAAAAAGTCTTTTCTTTTTGTGTTAACTCCGGTGCTGGTGTACATGGCATGGTCTTTTCTAAATTATATATTAAAGACTGCTTTAATATATTTTATGTATTTCACCATGTATCATGTATTGCCAAAACCTAATATATATAATTTAACCGTCTACATTACAACTTTTCCAGAGTGGCCCTCTATTGAGCAACAACATCTCCAGAGAGGCCCTCTATTGAGCAACAACCTCTCCAGAGAGGCCCTCTATTGAGCAACAACCTCCACAGAGAGGCCCTCTATTGAGCAACAACCTCTCCAGAGTGGCCCTCTATTGAGCAACAAACTCTCCAGAGTGGCCCTCTATTGAGCAACAACCTCTCCAGAGCGGCCCTCTATTGAGCAACAACCTTTCAAGAGCGGCCCTCTATTGAGCAACAACCTTTCCAGAGTGGCCCTCTATTAAGCAACAACCTCTCCAGAGCGGCCCTCTATTGAGCAACAACCTCTCCAGAGTGGCCCTCTATTGAGCAACAACCTCTCCAGAGAGGCCCTCTATTGAGCAATAACCTCTCCAGAGAGGCCCTCTATTGAGCAATAACCTTTCCAGAGCGGCCCTCTATTGAGCAACAACCTTTCCAGAGCGGCCCTCTATTGAGCAACAACCTTTCCAGAGTGGCCCTCTATTGAGCAACAACCTCTCCAGAGTGGCCCTCTATTGAGCAACAACCTTTCCAGAGTGGCCCTCTATTGAGCAACAACCTCTCCAGAGCGGCCCTCTATTGAGCAATAACCTTTCCAGAGCGGCCCTCTATTGAGCAACAACCTTTCCAGAGTGGCCCTCTATTGAGCAATAACCTCTCCAGAGCGGCCCTCTATTGAGCAACAACCTTTCCAGAGCGGCCCTCTATTGAGCAACAACCTTTCCAGAGTGGCCCTCTATTGAGCAATAACCTCTCCAGAGCGGCCCTCTATTGAGCAACAACCTTTCCAGAGCGGCCCTCTATTGAGCAACAACCTTTCCAGAGCGGCCCTCTAATGAGCAACAACCTTTCCAGAGCGGCCCTCTATTGAGCAACAACCTTTCCAGAGCGGCCCTCTAATGAGCAATAACCTCTCCAGAGTGGCCCTCTATTGAGCAACAACCTTTCCAGAGAGGCCCTCTATTGAGCAATAACCTTTCCAGAGAGGCCCTCTTTTTTGAGCAACAACCTCCCTGCAACAACAGCATGTTTATCCCACTTTACAATTTAACTATAACAAGTACATGTAATTCAATCTCTCTTGAGCAATAACCTTTCCTTAACAACAACATAATTTACTACTCCCAAAGGGTGTTGTTTGGGAGAGGTTGCACTGTATCTAGAATGTAAGAGATCTATATCGTTAACTTTGAATACACATTGATACCTATTTCTCGATATTCATATTAAATTTTGTTTCTTTCTATACTTCAGATTACATCATCGTCCCGATGTCATAAAATTGAATGATAAATGTTCGCCTTTCTTCACTGTTGCATCCTAGTCATGTTCTTATGAATCACAACATTTTCTACTTTATCATTTACCTGAAAGCAAACATAATAGGTAAGTGATGATATTTAAATATTATTCACGAGTATGATAGATTTATAGGTTTGATCAAAATCAGAACTGTTCAAATTCTTCACTGAGTCAGAGCCAATCAAAACCTTCAGAAGTTTTGTCTAATCATCCAGAAATAATCACATATTGTTGGATAACTTAATTTATTTCATGAAATGGTCCATAATCTCATGAATTGACTGTGTCTAAAATCTCATCATCTCATATACTTTTTTTTATAATCTCATCTCATGAACATGTCTATAATCTCATCTCATGAACATGTCTATAATCTCATCTCATGAACATGTCTATAATCTCATCTCATGAACATGTCTATGATCTCATGAACATGTCTATAATCTCATGAACATGTCTATAATCTCATCTCATGAACATGTCTATAATCTCATGAACATGTCTAAAATCTTATGAAATTAACTAAATTTCCAGTTTGTTCCTGAGTAAGACAGATTGTTTTCTTTTTTTACTGTTTAACATTCAACGTTCTTGATAAATAAGTTTACTAGTGTCTGACCCAAATTTGTTAAACTGTATTTAAACATTTGTGTGTTCATAAAAAGTTATACCACAGTACTATTGTTTAATTTAATTACCCCACATCTCAACTACCGAGCTATGAACTGTGTCAAGAAAATTACAGGATATAGGTGTGGCATGTATCGGTGCTTTACGCTGGGCAGGATAAGGAACCAACCAAATTATCAAGTCGTGGAAAATATTTTGCGAATGTTCATTTTTCAAATTTATTATCCTTACATGCTGATTTTAGGGCATAATACGTGATATGGTAAATAATTTTCAGTTGCAAATATTTGGTTTTCTTGGAAACTTAAAACAGAATCAGTGATTGCGAATATAAAAATTGTATTAAATAATGTATTTGTTTGTTTCTATTTCAGGAACAGTTCGAGTTTTGCTTTCACAGCGTTAAAGCCCACTTGGACTTAAACAACACCTACTCCAACTTTGTACAGTAACATTATACAGGGGATATATATCTTTAGTTAGGTGTAAATAAACAATATCAAGAGATATAAAACAATAACAATATAACGTGTGTCTGATTGCGTTGTGAAGCATACAGAAACTGTTTAGATATGTAGTGTAGCACTCAATCAAATAATCTGATATATAATATAATACAATTCAAATACATCATAATCCATGCATTAGCAAAAATAAATACTAAGCATGGTAAACATGACGCCGGTTACGGGTACGTGGCCCTTTTACCACGGTAAATTTCTGAAATAATTCAGTTGGCTTGTTTACAGCTTGATGTGTGTTTGTTAGTTAAATTGTTATAAGGGAACAGAAGAACGAATATTAGATTAAACTCAACGCACATGTTGCGGCGTCATTCTACGCTGCAGTAATTGATGTCATCACACATCTTCACGTGACTATAATAACTGGATCACATGACTGTTAAAGTGGCTGTACGCCAAGAAAGAAGCTTCAAGACAAGTTTATTAGAAAAAAGTGATATTACAATTATGATTTAGATTCAGCTAAAACATCAGGGGCCACAATTATATGATATTATTCTCTTACAAATATAGACTTCCCAGTAGTGTTGTTTGTTACAAACATGAGGGGAGATTACTGTGGTTTGTTTACATGTAAACTATGACTTTTTTATTTTGTTACTTTTATTTTTGTCATTATTATTTACTTTTGTACGTATATATATATATGTGTGTGTATGTGTGTGTTTGAAAATAACAATTCTGATATGAGTATGTCGAAACATATCTAAATATGCACATAAAGTCAAGCTAAAATATTGAGTAAATGAATCGTAAATAGATCAATACATACACACAATTTATAGTAAAATATAAAATTAAATCAGTTTTCCATATCAATATGCTTCAAAATCTTACGATAAAGACCAATCAGTGTCAAGGAACATATTCAAATTAAAATCTGATAAGTATCACGGGTGATGTTACTTGTAGTGATTGCTTCATAATTTTGATACTGTGAATTTGATTTGAATGTGGACATATACCAGTGCAAAAAATGAAACAAATGACGTCCATTGAAGCTTATCTGTATATTATGTATATATATGTGTGTAAGTGATCCTTGTCAAATTTATGAGTAGTACATGTTTATTATCAACTAATACAGGTAAATGAAAATTTGACATATCATATACAACAGTAGATTAACAAAATAACTGCTATGATATATCAACTAACGCGATGACAAATCTTACATTATTGTTTCTATTATTTTCTTTTTCTTTATATTCATGATTTATTGTTTTAGTTGTTCATAGAAAGTAAAGGTAAATTTCAATAACCAATAAAAAATCATAGCATCACAATGCATGTGTCTGTTATATTTCTCTTTGCTATCATTTTCATCGTTATCGTTTACAAAGTAAAAGGATTCGTTATTACCTTTACAGTTGTTAACTTCTTAGAAGACCAATCATGTATAGAAACATGTGTTAGCATTTCAAGCAAATTTCTTGCTATTTCTGGTCGTATTTAGTGAATTTCCTCGAAAAGTCAAGTGCAATAGAATCCATAAAAATACAGAGCAACGTAACCAAACCCACGAACACAAATGTTATTCAAATTCTACGTAAAGTATCTTTATTATCATTTGTTTGTTGTTGTACTTTTTCCGATTTTTTTTGTAATCCTACAACATTATTATGAATCTTTTGTACAGAAACTAATGCATAAATAATATATGTCTTTTGTGATATTCTTTTCAATAACAACAAACAGAATTACAAATATATGATAACAAGGAATTAACGCATACAATATAAAATAATCACATCCAGGCTGTTTGCTTTTACTTTGGAACATCAACCTCTGTTATTCCCTTTACACGTAGTTGCTCTTTTACTTTTGTGCTGTACCCTCTCCATCTGTGAACGTAAAAATAGCAGTAAATATCGTTCACCAGACTTCAGCACTTAGATAGATCACGGTCAATAGTGTTAAAATTAATAAGAGTAATACAATACAAACTTGTTTGCACGTCTGTCTAAAGATGGTGTAAACTATCCAATGATACCACCATAATAAATTTACCTACACAATGCTGCCATCTAGTAAACATACATGCATAATAGGTGTGAGACGAGATGTCGAGTATAAATATGTTTTACATCGAGTAGACGTATGGGGACATCCAAATCAATTAATGTATAAGCGTTGATCAAAAATCGTGAACGTTATGTGAAAAATAATAATGTACAAAACAAACTTTTACATGTGTCTTTTATAATCTAAAGATGATGTCATTTTTTCCATTAATTAATTGACAATAATTTGGCGTTGTCATGTTCATGAAAATAATACATGTCTGTATATTGACATTCAATGCGTCATAATCATAGATTAACAAATATAGTTGGATGAGAGTTATAGAAGCTAAACTTGATTAAACTACTTACCTTAATATGCTGCAATGAATGAAAGAAGTACTGATCAGTTGTTAACAAAATCAACGGTAAGCGTTTATCAATAAATGAATACAAAATGTAGTACAATATGGAAAGTATCAAGTACTGAATAGTATTTAATGCCACGATATAAACAGAAAAACTTAATAATTGACGTATCCATACGAATCCTAATAATTGCACATGCATGATACAAGAGAGTACATACCGGAATATAGATTATGAGAACCTGACGCATAAATGTTCCAAATAAAGAATCAAACATTAATTCACTACTGTCGGTACAAATATATCTCGGTATTTTGCTATCATAACTATTACGACAAAACTATTACTCGTTTTATATACATGTAGTTGTTATCAATTGCGATTAGTTTTTGATACATTATTGAAATAATCAGCACATTGTCTTAACAGATAGAAATCAAATATGATATAATTTTCAAGAAGGGAGCACTCACAATGATGGTTTTTCACTGAAAATATAAGAAGCAGAATCCATGTTAATTACTTTTTTACAAAAAATTGTATATGTATATAATAAATTAATACTCAATACGACACACAAATTAACAAAGTAAAAAAAAAATCAATTGTTCACTTTACAAATAAAACCGACATTTGGCTTGAAATACCATGTCAAAACCACTTAATAAGCAACACTTACGTGAATATATCAATCCCATTCGTAACAATACGCCCACTTTTGTTGAGCGTAAATAAGAGTCTTCGATCAAATGCGAGTTTAAGCAAATTAAGTATAAGTCGTCCATCTCCAGACTTATCGGCATATCCCATAACTTCATCTCCTTCATAGGGTACTCCAGGATTCAAACACAGCTTCTGAATAAAGAAACATTAATTTTATTACGTTATCATGTACCAAGAAGAGTATGTTACAGGAGTTAAACTTAAAACAGCACATAACATCTTATTTGAATGAAATATCGGTTTAATGAACATTTTTTTTAAAAATACTACAAGGCAGTGCTGAATATGGAATTGATGATAACAGACAAGTCGTTTGTGTTACATAGTGTCTGCATATATCCCGTTTCTACATCTCGTTCGTAGGGTTTTCCCGGGGTTCAAAATTTCTAAAACATTTACTGTGATAAAAGATGAATTATACAAGTGTAATACAAAATTGTTGGTGTACGTTTAAAGTCTGTAGAATGTCCGTACAAAGAAAACATGTTTCAATTAATATAAACAGACTAATCATGATGCAGCATTTTATGAACGAAATAAGAAATAACCTGAATGAAACATAAGAAAGGAAGAACACATTATTGTAAAACAAATGCTTCGCAAAATTGTATTTTTGCAAAGGTCGTGTTGCAAATAAAAAAATGTACAGTTTTACCGATTGTATTCCTTTGTCGAATTTAAACTTCAACTCGATGAAGCTTGCATGTTCATCTATACTTAATGTACCAGTTGGCTGGTCTGTAATTATATAACAAAAATTAGGCGCGTTTTTCACTCCACTTACAGGCCGATATGAAGTTCACCACGAAATAATGAACACAAACTCGACCATTTAGAAAAAGCACGGCCTCTATGAAAAATACGGCTAAACATAGCTTCGGTGATTCTGATAGGCTGTCGAGGTCGGCCATTATGAAACAGCTGTTATGTTGTATAATTTAATCAAATACTTTTGCTATATTAGACTGTACTGAACTTAAGACACAGAAACAAGCCTCACTGAAAGTTCAGTCACAGACAATCAAATTGTAAGTAAATGTTTTCATAACAGCTTTGATGTTGACTTCAGACAAATAACAAGGCTATTATGAAAACATTTATACTCATTAATAATATCTAAAAGACGTATCAAATAACAATTTTGATTATACAAAACGGTTAGAAATTCTAGCAATGCTTACACAATTGGTTGATAGATCCATAGACTTAATGAACATCGTATGAAAGAAATTAGAAACATTTGTTCGTATTATGTAAAGGAGAATAGAAAGTCATGAGACATGTACGTACCACCAAAGATGATACCGCATGTAGGACATTTGATTGTTCTTTTTTTACTCATCTGATTAACATCAAATACGTGCCCGCATCCAAATATGAACTGAATTATAAAGATATGCCTTTTGAGACTTAATCATAAACATCCAAATACATTGTCTGACAGATATCTATGAACAAACAACGGACGGGTTTGCACAAAAAATATGTTCAGCATGACACCAATAAAGTACTTAACAACAACAAAAAATGGTCTCACTCTACGTGTTTTTACGTTTGTAAATTGTCTGTTTATGACATTATGAACATAATCAAAACATCATTGTAAAAAACCGGGTTCTACATGAAGCTTTTAAACCAAGATACTTCGTTGTAATGCACTGCATATATAGAATAACACGTTTCAAAATACATATAAAAAGATCTTACACCGTTTTTCGTCATCAGTTCGTCAATATTAGCCTGGAGTTTTTGTATTTGGAATGTATGCCTCTGTAATTGTAACAGAATCAATGGTAAGTGATAATTGACATCACAGAAATTGAATATCTGACCTTAGTGATATTCAAAACTCGCAAAGAAATTGTATTTTCTAATATTAGAGAATGAATAACATGCTAACTAAATAAGAACATGTAGAATATGTTTTCCCTGTCCTTGAATATAAAGTTGTTAGAAATACCTTGTTTATTTAGTACACTGTTTTTTTCTATATTCGTGTTATGTCATCTCGTTTAGTTTTCAATTTTGACATTGACGCTCTTTTTTATGTGCAGTATTAAATAAGCAAGTTACACTGATAGTTAGCGTCTTCTCCTGGAAAAATAAGCTTTATTTTTTCTTAAAAATGTCCCCTATCTTCATTATGAATATTGTCCAAATTCACCTTTTTCATGTATGTTATACCCCCTTTACCAGTGCCCAGCGTCTGCCCCCTTTTCCTTAGAAAACCCAGATGTGCATATTTATAACATACTGCGTACGAAATGTTATAATTACTGTACAACCCCCCCGCCTCCCCACAAAACAAAAACAAAAAAACAGAACCATTCATGAGTAGACAATAGTACTTTTTCTTGAGTTGACAGTTGTCGTTTCAGTTCTTTTATTTCCATGCCCTCTCTTTCGTTTGAACTTTCATAATCTTCCTCGTCATCTGGAAAAACACATCTGATACTTCAAATTCTTATATCCGATATCTCAATAACACAAACAAATATTCAATATCATTAATTTCCGTTGGGGAATTAATTACTTAGATTACGTGGTTCGGCTCATCCACTTAATCAATACCCAACAATCGGAAAATGATGGAAAAACAATTAGGTCAAAGTTCTTTTTTTCCAAAATATCAAAATTCACGAATTTACATCCCTACGAAATAGCCATTTTAGTAAAATAACACGAACATTGAGCCTTATGAAAATAAATGAAACCACAGTAACTACATCTTTGTAAATGTCAATTTGTATTTTTCTTAATATAAGATATTCTAAAAATATTCAATTACTTATTTATAATGTTTAATATATATATTATTATATTAAAACACAGCATACATAAAACCTACCTCGCTCGAATTGGGTGTTGTCAGAAAGGCTGCAAAAAGGACGTTTCTCTTTGAACAGAATTTGGATCAGTCTGCTAGGATGGAATGTGTAACTGTCAATGACCTCTTGAAAATGGATAGATTCTAATGTCTCTCGAATCTGGGATAATTTTGGCTTTACATCAACGGCCTGTATGAAAAGCCTATGAATCTTGTCTTCACTTCTGACATTTGAACTTATAGTAGTAATGTCGGACCCAATCCTTCGGAGACCATCAAATAACTTCTCTATTTTATCATCATTAAAGGATTTCTTTGAACCTGCATTCTTGAGTATACGGTTTCCTTCATCTGTTGCATATGATACTACATCTTTCACGAATTGTCGCACATCATTTAGTGTTGTTTCAAACATGTTATCGGATAGTTCTGACTGAGAGGAAATCGACTCAACACAGTTTTTATATATATTCTCTAAGTCTTGAATATTTTCAAGAAACCGAGCCAGATCTCCACTCTCATCGAATTCCTTGGAAGCTTCTGTTATATACTTGTATTTACAAGATTTATGATGGAACAACATACATTCTCCACATCCAAAACATTTGTGATCAGTACAGTAGAGACGTACTTCTTGTTGTGTGTGTTCTGTACACGTTTTAAAATGAACTGTAAGGTCATCTTCATTGCATTCAGATGTAACTCGCAGCACATGGTAATGATTCGTCTTTACTCTAACATGGTTGTCAAAACATACTTGACAAATATAACATCTACATCCAGAACAATATCCTACTGATGCCGTAATTTCACACATTTCACATATATCTCCGTGCTCTATAAGAGTCTTACCACCTACTTCAAAATTGGTCTTCTCTGACTCCGCCATAGTTCTACAATGAAATCCCGATCTATGTCAGCATCTTAAACTTCCGTCTTAATTTCATCTTAAACAGAAAAACGCTTAAGCTAAATTCAATTGTGTTATTGTTCATTAATGTTTTCAATTGTGTTGAAAACTGGTTTACTGTTGATAACCACCTTATCAGTTTCCTTCTTTCCCGTAAGTAACCATTGTTTTTGTGTCCATTCTTTTCATTATGAATACTACATATAATTTCTATTTACAATGTGGACATAACTGTTAACAATGATTCGTTAAATGCGGTAAACCACTGATTACAAACAAACAAAATACTTCTGAAATGTATACGAGTATAATACTTTAGGTGATGTCATAAATCAGTATATAATGACATTTTGAACACAGAAGTGTTACCGCAAATAAATTCAATCATCTGCACGTACCATGTACCAAGACAAATTAAAATCCCTTCTTGTCCAAAATATGATCCCCTCTATTTCCCCTACCCGAATCCAGAGAGCACTATACAAAAATAGTAGACAGAACACAGGGGTGGGTGTATTAGATAAAATATATTTGATGGTTAAACATTTCATCAGTCATACAGTTGATTTCATTCCTCTACTGAAATGATTTAGTATGACGTATGACTTTCCAATTTGATCTCATTATTTGATACACGATATCACTTAGTTTTCAAAGTTTAGTTTATAAGTTAAGGAGAAAATAAAACGCCTAGATAATGAACTATTCCATTTATTACGGTTGTAATATCAAACCTGGTTCTTTGTCCACTCTAAGTGTAAATCCATTTGCCCATGATTTTAGGTGTACCAGGATGTTGAAAATTATTACATAAAATGTGTTTGTTTTTGGTTTTATATGCTCTTTAATATACGGTTGGAAGTGTGTGTGTTTTTTTTGTTTGTTTAAAAGCGTGTGGAACGGTAGAAAAGGGTACGCAGGATGTTCCTATTACAGGAAACAAATCTGTTTACGCCTTCCTGATGAACGCAATCAAGGAATTATCATATGGATCAAAGATAGCTGTTTAATTTGTATTTTGTCGTGAGTAATATGTGAGGATAAAATAATCTTAGTAATGTCCTTGTCCACCTGATTTTGTATAATACCTAATCAAAAACGTATTTGACACGGTAGTTATACCAGTTAATATATTGTATCTCTTAATTGTTGCCCATGGGCCTAATGTATGACTGTATAACATGGCTGTGTGTGTAAATAAGTGATAAACTAAAATTGTCTAATACGATTTCATGATGTTGTATGATATGTTTGAACCATATTACATCGTACGTATATAAAAGGAAATATGCAAATTTTACTAATATTTGTGTACTGCATATGATTATTTACATATAGTTTACCATTTGTAATTCTGGTAGCAGCAACTTGACTGGATCAAAAGTTCTGGTTCCTCGTTTCAGCTCTCAGGTAATCGGTATAAATGTCTATATTTAACGACTAATTTGAAGATATGTTTCCTTCTTCATTTTGCATAGAATATTCATGTACTAATACATTCATATATATATATATATATATATATAAATGGTACTTTAGAAAAGCGGTTGTATTATCAGGACGGTCATATTATCGGACGGTCGTTTGGAAGAAATTTACGGTATACGCTATTCTGGTCAATAACCGTTGATCATATCAGATATAGTTTGAAAGTGTCAATTAACCTGTAAATTAGCAAAGATTATTCATAATTAATGTGCATGAAGTGGTAAAGTTGAACTATTTTCTGAGAACAACGCTCATACTGATTCAAAATAACTAAATGCCAATTGCAGTAGCGTTTAACTTAAGATATTAACAATGGTCTGTTTTCTCATATTGGATAAATTAAAGAAATAATTTGAATAACTTCTATGGACAATGCGCTTAAGCGGAAAGAGAAATGCCTCATTTATAGTTCCTACTTAAAAAATGCATTTCTCGTACTACTTGAGTATACACCAACCTTAAATGAGACGCATTTCTAATTATATGCATTCATTAAGACGATGTTAAATGTCGATCATTAATTTACATAATGCAAGCTAAATAAATTGTACAGAAATATGTCGACAGTCTGATAACAGTCTGCTTAAAAATGATTTTTAAAAAAATGAGTCGGTGGTCCTATCTAGGTATACGCCTGTGGTCTTCATCAAACTGACTGTTGATGCGTCATAAAACCCTAACGATGAAAAAATCGATATTTACAGGGAATGTAGGTAAAATGCAAGGAAAGGCGTTGTTCACGAAATTACCTTTATTCGGAGCTGTTTACTTTGCTTGATCTGTTTATTCGTAAAAATAATGAAACGCTCTTACTGCTTGAAAATGATATCTTCCTTTACGGAATAATATGATCATATCAAGAAAGCTCGAAATTCGACCAGCCGTGATACGTCGCCTGATAAAATTAATACAACAAAAGCGGTAGAACATGCTAGCAATCACAGGAATACAATAAACGATTTTAAACGCAGACTTCAGGTGAATTGTCAGGTAATTACTTGTCACTTTTTTCTTATCGAAATGGTTCAGTCGTATAATTCTTTCCATTAACATAACTTTATCAAGACTATGGTGTAAAATAGTTTTGACTTATATACATTTTACATATTGAAAAATATTTGATATTTCCTTCAACATCTGTTGAGGTTAGAACGTCCCCCAGTTCAGACAGTGATATAAGTTAGTAAGTAATTAGTTAGCACTTATTATTTCAGATAATTAATCAATAGCAATTATGCGATAGTTTGTTCTTCTACCGTTAGCAATCGTTTTGGGTTTGAACGCACGTTAGTTTTTTGATTGGTTTTAAACATTTACTAATTTACTGTTGTTAAAATGCATAAATTTAAATTCTGCTCTGAAACGAATGCATAGTCCATATTTTCGTCTATTTTGATATTATTGAAACAATGTAGTTACAACTTTTGCTTAATGAGTTGACAATGAAATTTGTAATTATAACACGGATGTAACCAGTACATCATCTAAAACAAAAATCAATGTTTTCAAAAGATTTTATCTGTATTTTCATTAATTTTGTTAGCATTTTGCATCTGCATTTGTACCCGGATGTGAAAACTGTGGCTGTTGTGTGAACCTTGTGTGTAACAGAGGATACGTACCCTATTCTGAGACATATCTGGATGACGTCTGTACGGAAGGTTGTATTGATGGTATCAGAGGGGCAAGATGTTATAACAAATGCCATGATGGCTTATTCACCTGTGAACAATATTCCAAAAAGGCATGTACAGCATGTAGAGCAGGACAGTATTTAACATCTTCCAATGCTTGTCCACCTAATTGTAAGTCGTGTAGTTCACAAAACGGAAAGCCATACATGCATTGCACCATATTAGAATGACGACGAAATAACAAATTGTTCGCTATCATGCCCTATGAGTTGTTTGAGCGAAGGCATTGGCATTTGCTCCTCTTGCAAAGATGGATATTTCAATACAAGCTGCCAATGTCTTGATGAATGCCCAAACAATTGTATAACCTGTTCCAGCCGAAGCACTTGCGTCGTGTGCGTTGATGTTTTCTACAATGGAAAACAATTCGACGATTCACCGAATGATATTAAACAAGATTGCTCTTTTCCTTGCAGAGATTAATGTACAAAATGCATATCATTCAATAACTGTCAGAGTTGCAAGCAGAATTTTGAAGGTACATTGTGTGATCATTGTTCAACTAGATTGTATTGACAGCATTGTTCAAAGCAACAATCCAATGATGTGATAAAAAAATGTCATAACATGAACGTAACTACGAGGGAAGCACAGTCACGAGTGTGTACCATGAACATTGTACATTGGGCGTATTTTCAATGCATACCTGTACAAAAGCAAAGCTTTATTATGTTAATTATATATATGTATGATCATGTTATGTGAGATTGATATTTACATGTGCTATAAACTAATTGATAATGAAAGAAATTTATGAGCTGCACCAACAGGATATTATATACCTGTCTTGAATATAAAAAGTTCAAAAAACATTTCGAATATAGATGTATTGGATTCGCTGCCGTCATATGTTTGATTTTCGATTGACCTTTGATTAAAATATGTATTACTAGTACTATAGTAAAACTATATTAATGACGTTCGAACAATAGTACTGCGATGATCTGTTAATATGCATTATTAGTTATATCATAAGTTTAAGTAAGCTATGTTAATTCGAACTCTCGTAACCATGAATATGTCACTTTTACGTGCTATGTTTGGTGTTTGTGGACCGAGTTTTAGCTCGTCGTGTTTTTGATAGATACGCGTTTCCGGAATTTAGAAAACAATGGTTCGTGCATTCATTGAATTAATGTTAATTGTTGTGAGCTGCTTTAGTTCAAAAGTTCTTGTTTCTTTGCATCTTCTAGTTATGTTACCTGACCTAATTTGTGTGGTTGTATTCAGTAAATTATTTTGTAAAGCGTCTTGACTTTCCTGATAATTATTTTCAAATCGTGTATCGTGAGTTGTTTTGCTCAAATTTCTTTGTTTGTAGTAATTTCAGTTTCGACGTATAATTGTAATTCTTCAGTAATGTCATCTAGTACAAAAATATTGCTTTTCATCTCGGTACGTTTTTAAAGTTTCATCGTTTACAAATATACAATATAAAGTTCTAAACCGTGTATTAGCAAATATATAAACGATATACCATATAAAAATACTAAGACATACCTTTAACGAATTTAATACTGTGTTTATTTAATCTTAACAAATCTTTACAATGCTTTAAAGCATAAAAGCTGTACAGACGATCGTTGAAAAGCTTTTGTATGATTTATCATTCAAACTTGCCATTTACTGCAAAAGAAACCAGAGTATATTTAATTATTGGCTAACACATGCATAAAACCGGGTCATCGTATCTCTTTGTAAAATATACTGAAACATAATGTTTTTTTTTTAACATTTTCTGAAGGTTTTGTGCTTTGATATACTTTAGTCAATAAAACCTAAAACAAATGCATGTAAAACTAATGAAACAAAAAATGGAAGTAGAAAACTGTTCAATTCATGACAACTCATCATTCACTGTTAATCTGGATGTTCTTAATTTAAAGGGACATTGATCTGCAATTTAAAGGGACATTGAACATGCATGAAAGTGTTATCTTTCTTTTGGGACACCCTGTAATAAATTATGCTTAATGTGATGAAAATTGAAATTGCACTTATAAGCAATGAACGCATAATCGAAATACGATTTATAAAATGAGTGTAGTCAATACACTGACAAAACAAACAAAAAAAACAAATGACACATTTTATGTTCCATTCATTATTATAGTATTTTCAAATGCGACCAAACCAGGATATGAAAACTGTGGCTGTTGTGTAAAAGATTTGTGCGAGGGGCAAAATGTGCCTTCTGGAAAATATTTTGATGATGTTTGTATAATAAAGGGTGTACAGATGGTATCGCTAGGGCAAGATGTTATAACAAATGCCCGGATGGCTGTTCAAAGTGTGAACAATATTCCAGAAAGACATATACAGCATGTAAACCCAGATACTATCTAACTTCTTCCAACGTTTGTTCTGCTTGTCCACCCAATTGTAAGTCGTGTAGTTCAAAAACAAAATGTCAGGAATGCTTTGTACCATATTACAATGACGACGAAATGACAAATTGCTCGTCATCTTGTCCTAAGAATTGCTTTTGCCAAAGTATCGGTGAGTGCTCCTCTTGTAAAGAACAATATTTCAATACTAGTAATGAATGCCTAGAAGCATGTCCGAATAATTGCTTAACCTGTTCCACAGAAAACATTTGCCAAGAATGTAATGATGGATTTTACTATGAGGGAGTATTCGTCAATGAAACAAGTGGTGCAATTACAAACCGCCCACTTCCATGCTGAGAAACGTGCAAAAAAGTGCACCTCATACAACAACTGTTTAAGTTGCAAGCAAAACTTCGAAGGTTCAGCTTGTGATGATTGTTCTCCTAGTTTGTATGGAATTAAGGTCTTCCCAGTGTAATGGAGCTCGGGATTTATCGGTATATATCGCCACATGCCGCCCGTTCCCGTGATATGACGGAACGTTTTCCGTATACGGCCGTAATGATCCATTGTAAGTTATTTTTTGTACTGAATGGACTATAATACTTTCTAGTACAGAATGTAGGTTTATGCAGGTTAAATCGTACAAAAAATACGCAAGTTAACTTTTTTTATTCTTGAAATATTTATTTTCCAATGACGTCATAGGAATTCCCCAACGCACAAAATGGCGGGCGACAGTCGCGACGAGCACGGTTGTTTCTCGAAAGTGAAATAAATCGGACATATCGTCTATAAAGAAATACCTGTAATGGTCTGCTCGATCATAATTTTATATCTGAATTGTATTGTAATGCACAAGTGTGTAAAAAAAGGATTGTGACACGTGTATGAAGGATACACTTGGGTAACATGTTGATAGAACTGTGTATGGATTGTTGACTTTGAGTGTGTGGATTACAAGTTTACGTCCATGTCAAGCTTGTAAGCTTGGTCCAGTACCATTGTCAGTGTATAGATTGTCAGGAGAGAAGGATGGTATTTATATGTACGTTGTAGTAATATAGACTGTGGATATGTTAACCGTGTTTCATATGGGAAAACACATTGATCACCTGAAACCAAAAGAATATCGTGTTTTGCAGTTAAAAAAAGCTTGGAACTGGTAAGCATAACAACCGTTATAAAGTGTATAGATTACTTTCAAAATAAAAATATATGGTCATAACTCTATATGGTAGCGGTGGTGTGATTTATTTATTATAAATTGGTTGAGATATTCACCAGCTCATCAGCTCAGTTGGTAGAGCATCTGACATGCAAGCAGGTCACTGGTTCGAGCCCCGCATTGGGTACATTATTTTCCTCCATCCCTATTACAATAGTCTGATTGACAGTGTATTTGAAATTCAAATGATCCTTTCTTTCTTTTAAATTTTACTGACAGACTACATAGCAGTGTAAATACAGTCAACAATTCCTGAAAAATCACCCACTTTCTCTTTCAAAGGTAAACAGACTGTTTTCGGAAAATTACTTGTAAACAAATGTATTAGCATGACAGTCATACTATGTTAAAGGGGCATGCCCAGGAACTGCTGTTTCTTGGGTTTTATACACCAAAAATGCGTTTATTACTTGTAAAAACAATTATTACCGAAAAGTCAAAGAAGAATGTGCCTTCAAAAATGGCCCTATAACGCACGCGTGGGTATTTATATGCCGGTTTAAATAAAAGGCTTACAAGCCTTTTATTGACGACAACGATATTTCCGATTCGTCTGAGAATTTAACTTCGCGTGCGCGCTGCCTTTTAAGCAGCAAAACAATGATATTTACCTATAATTGATCGATAGATAAGCTTTATGTCGCAAACAATGAACATGACATGAGCAATACTTACCATTTCACAGTTTGTTGACATTTTTTCCGCTTTTGACAGATCCCGAAAGGGTCGAGTTATGAAAATGACGAATATTTTCTAAGGCGTAATCGGCAGGTTTGGTGAATCTTGAATTGTGTATTTTGAGTCAAATAGCGGGACATTTCGTAAATATTTTATAGGACTTTCATTAATTGATTTTGGCATTCAAATGATACCAATTTGATTTATATTCGGGACGCTTCAGTTCCAGGGCATGCCCCTTTAAACTTATAGTTGTACTTGTGTTGAACATATGTAGTGACCAAGTTTTGAATGCTTTGAATTTTTCTTCCAGCAATGATAGACAACATTGGTGGATGTGTTACTGTTATCTTAGTTCAGCTGTTCCTGATTCTTACATAGATCTACAAAGGTTAAATTGTAAGTTACATTATAATAAACATTTTACAGTATGTAATTATTGTATTTTAATTGCAGCATTCATTTAATGGTTTATAGTATAATTTTGTACGATAAAGCTGACATAAGTGGAATTATTACTACCGAATTCACAGTATGTATTACATGCATTTTTTTCTTCTTTTTGTATCATATAAACAAATGTCACTTTACATCAGGTACATTCAGAAGCTGGCCTATCTCCATGTGTCAAGTATGCTGACGAATGTATGAGAAACTGTGTTGAAGAAAGATCACATTTATCATCAACTAAGCGTTGACCAGGAGCGTGGTAGTTTGCAAGGAGACAATGGGGCATAGGAAGGAGCATCATAGCAGGTAAAACATATCTGATATGTCTGTCATTCATTATATAAGACAGTACTTGTGGACTTTCAATACATGAATCTATTCATCAGCCTGTGTATTCCATATATCAATAACAGCATGTAGACAGTTGAATAAGGCATTGTTATAAATGAACAAGTTTTTATTGTTTACCTGAAAACAGTTCATAAAAAAGTAAGTTTCAATTATGTTATAGTAATTACTGTTCTGTATCAGTATATTGTATTTCAGAAATAGGACATTCTGCTGAGGTCGATGTTCAATAGCTGCCAAAGGTCATTCCACGTGGAAATTTCAAACATGTCACTATGTACGGAGAACCCACATTGATATGGAATTCATAAATATAACACAGCTGAAAATATTGCTGGATCAGGACTTACCATATTCAGTCAAGATGGAGAAGATGGACTAATAAACATTTTCATAGCCCAAAACAGTAAAGGACAACCTTGTCTCACATTTGCAAAGGGAGTTATAGATACTGTCATTCCTAAACTTGTGGAATTCTTTGGCAAGAACTGATTAATAATGTGTGGATTATCATAAGACAATATAAACATACATTCATTTATCTCCCACAACAAAGTTTATGTATATATAACCTTGTCCGTCCGTTTTTGTAAGCGCAAATCCTCCTTAATCATTGACTCAATTTGAATGAAACTTAATACAGCTGTTACTTACCCCTTAAGATGTGCATGCTGCAAAATAATTCAGGTCCAACTTAGATAATAGAGCAGATAATTTAAACTTGTACTTAGAATTGCAGTATGATATGATAATTTTGACTTTTTTATTATTTTGACAAGAGTTGTGGTTCTTGTTTTTCTCTATATAGTATAATAATTCCGACTTTTAAAGTGTTTTTCTTGTTATTTACATGTATAGATATTGATTGATGTCAATGTTTCTTATTATTGCCTTGTTTCTGCAGTCAAAAAATGTCATAAAGTAAATATAAGACAAAAGGCCTATTTCGGCCATTTAAATTTTTATTTTATACATTTAACCCTTACAAGATAAGAATCTCATTTCAAAGAAAAATAGACGGTAAGCCTTTCCAAATATTTTACATTTCATCCCTCCATAATAGTAGATAATTTCAGAAACATGATTACACATGTGCCTTATACTAGTATGTAGCTTTAACTTGTTGAATTATTGATACTTGATTATTTTCTATGAAAATTTCCTTTCTCCGAGCTGGGGGTAGGGGAAAAGTCAGGATTCTCTACTTTCTGCAGCTTCATTCATGTTATGTAAATTAATATTTTCAAGTTCTAGAGTAAATAAGAAACTGATTAATATAAGATACAACATTTTATTGTGATATTTAAGGGAATTACAGAGATTTTTGTATAAGTGATGTTTGTCATTTATTGTGGCATTTGCCGCGACGCTAGCTCAGATGCAAAAATACATATTACTTCCAAATTATACGGTAGAATTAATTTATATTTGAGAAACAATTCACCCAACTGATGTAGATGAAGGATATAATAAACTTTTGTCAATCTGAATTGTTGACCATTAGGCTGGGAAGACCTTAACTGTAACATGACATGCCTTTCGGCAAATTGTTCTGAAGGCAACTGTGATAAAAACACAGGTGAATGCAATTCATGTCCAGAAGGTTCATATGGATTGCATTGTGATCAGGCTTGCTCGCTAGGTTGTAAAAGTTCTTGTAACTTCACAAGTGGATCCTCTCTTGAATGTAGGTCTAATTATTCCGGAGATTAATGTTGCGTGAAAGATGGACATATGTGTTAATGGATATTACGGAGATGTATGTAATGGAACGTGTTCTAAGCATGGTTTAAATTTTAGCAGTGACCCCATATGTGAGAAAGACTACGGTCTCTGCAATAACTGTAGCGCTGTGTTTTATGGACATTATTGTAACGTGACTTGCAGTAGTAAATGCAAAAACAAACGTTGCTTCTTGGAAAGCGGTATTTGTACTGAAGGATCTGATAGAAATTTCGAAGGACCAACTTGTGCTCAAGGTATGCAGTTTTTATATATAAAAAGGGACATTCCTGCAACGAGCTTATGCTGTTTGTAACATCTATATTTTTGTACACAGTCAGATCTGTGAATAAATGCCACCCTTTTGAAGTCTGGTTAGCCTTATTTCAAAGGTTTAGCTTTTATTTTATTTTGCACTAAAATGTAAATTGGCGTTAAACTGTTATATTTTATTCGTTAACATGTTCTCTGATAAATAACATTTTCTATATTTTCGAAACTAGTCTCAGTTACGTATGAGCATTTGTTTTGTCTTATTCATATTTCAGAGTTGGTGAATCAGCCATCATTCTTCCTGTTGTTGGTGGGTCGGTCGGTTCTGCAGTTGTCATTATCAGTGTAGCCATTGTAATTGTCGTTATGAAAAGAGGGTAATATATAGAGCAAACTTCTTACAATAATATTATTCTCAATAGAACCTCTGATAGCCGGTTCAGTACAGACCATGGTATATTCAAGCACTTCAAAATATGACAGATACTATTTCTTTAAAGCACATCGTATTTGGAAGTTATTGAAAAAACTCATGTTTTAATGAAATCCTTTCGAAGTGGTAGAATCTTATTCGATTGTCAAGAATAAGGAAAATTACAAATCACCTAAATGTGGACTAACTTGAGTTTTTATTTCACCATCTTTCGTGATTTTGTAATTTTCCTGATTAGAGACATTCTTTTGACATGTTCATGAATAGTTAAATAAGTACGCATATTTGACAGGGGAAAGTTTCACTGTATTTGGTATATTGTATTACTTCTTACATTATAGATTTGTTTAGCAAGATCATTATTAGCAATACAAAATAGTGTATAAAATACAAATGGTTTTGAATAAGCTGTAAATATAAACTGCCTTAAATATTCGAAACAAAAACACCAGGAAGATATAAGATGAATTCGTAAACCTTTAACGCATTGTAAGAAATAAATAGAATCCATCACCTCAACCGCAGGTTAATAGTTGTATTATTGACTCGTTCTATTAGGAGGTATTTTCTTACTTCATAAATGACAAGGTCTAGCTTGTTCATAGTATGCCTGAAGTTGTATAAATTGTTGTAGGCCTGGGACAGAATGATGTAATAATATATATATCAGGGTCTTGTTACCTGCCTAATTAATGTCTACGCTTGACATAAAGGAATGGTTTGTGCACATAACCTTTGCGCATTTCGTCATTCTTTTCTATATATTTCTGTGTATTCTTTATATCTGAATACTTGGAGGTTGGTGGATCATTGAATTCAAATTATCTTTGGCAAATATATTTACTGTTTAATATCTGCTTTAACAGACAACCTGTCATAAACAGTAATGAGGTCTGACTCGTTTCCAACATAAATGCGCATATCCAAAGACAGCAACGATACGTATACTCTATGGGTTTGGTGAACAATTTAATATGTTGTTTGCATTGAAATCATTTTGAATTGGATGTTAAATATTTGTATTTCCTCTTAGAATACCGGTTACCTTGTGTACAATTTACGATTCAATATGTATTGAAATGTAGTTTCATGTAAACTAATCCCATTTGGCTTTGGTAGGCGACCACATGCTAAACAGCCGGGAAATATAGCGCCCAACTTCCTGGTACGAATGTTAATACCTCTATCTATTGAAACATCGATCCTTTTGATATTAGATATAAAGGGGCAGTAATATATTGCTATAAATGCCTGATGATTTAAAGGAGCTGGTCCAAATGTTCGTCGTTACTGAAACGCTTTTAATGTGAAAATAAATGTTAATTGCATATTATGTAAGACCTCGGGTATCAGATACAAAAGTGAGGCAGTTGAATATTTGAAATTTGCTTCACATTAAATTCATATAATTCTATGTGCTCACCTTCCACTGGGTCAAAATGGAACGGCTGGGTTTAGATACTGAAATGAAAATGGAAATTATGTAAGTTTACAATCATTACAGACGAAGAAGAAACAGACGCCGAACTTGAGAATATTAGTGTATATGGTGATAGGGAATTACCAGAAATCGAAAAACATTATGATGAAGCAATATATGAGAATGTGGCTGATATTTCTGCTTCAATGTTTGCTGCCTATGTCAAAATGAAAACGAATGAGAGTTACAAATCTGAATTCTCGGTAAAAAATAAATTTATAAAATTACAATTCGTGGTGACCAACTTACGTCGAAGATATTGATTTTATTTTACTGTATTGATATCATGATGATTCTGTGCAAATCTTAGCGCCGGGGATATAAATCATGAGAGCAGGCCCTGAGCTCAAATTCGATTCCCTATCAAGATTGTATGATCGAAAAAATAATAGTGAGTGATTTGTAAATACATATTCAGATCAATTATTCGTTCAGGATATTGTATCATCAATGTCATTATTGTCTGATAATAATCAATTCACGTTAAGGAACATGAAAAGGGCAGGCATGTGACTTGAGCTCAGTGACCTATCTTAAGTTTTATTACATCGGGTCCAGTACTACTTTATTCTTCCATGAAGAACCGGCAACTTCTCACGTAACAAAGAAAATCGATTTTTCCCTCAAAGTTTAATAAGATCGATTGACCTGCAGCGACCAGGCATCGAGCTGGAGACCGATGTAATGTTGTATAACCTCGAACCCTAGACAATTGTACCTCGTCTCGGTCGAAAGAAAAATGGCTCAAATCACGTGACAAATAGTGTAGACCGAGAAAATTAAGTAAACAGCTGTGTACATTGAATACTTTTGCTCAAGTTTAGTGACCTTTGTGATATATTATACTGTTTTGTAATGGTATATGATACTTCAATTTTTTGTTTTAGCGATTGAGGTAAAAGTATCTTAAGCAATTCTCAAAATCATTATTTAGTCTGTTATCTAATGGTTGGGGTCTAATTGTTTTCATGACTAAATGTTACGTTATACAACTGTTTTAACCAACATGTAGCAATTACCAAGAGGACTAACAGAGAGTCACGAGGATTCCCAGAACAAGGAAAATGTGGGCAAGAATCGATATGTCGGTGTTTATCCATGTTAGTGTACCATATTTATTTCAAACTGAAAGCAAAGTAATACACAAATCATACATCATAGGCATTTCCCCTAAACACAATCGTGAATGACACACAATGGTCCCTTGGTAAGCCGCCTTCTAGCTTTACTGTTCATAAATCATGTAAGGATTTCTGAATAAATTTATTTTATGTAAGTCAAGGAAATTAATAAACATCAAAATAATTGTATCGCTGCAACTTTCTAGTTCAGCGCTGTTACATGTAGCCTTATTAAAAAATGTTGGGTTTTGTAATGTTAGAGGTGCACATATAAAGCAGTGCTTTCTAATGCATTTGTGTTCAATATCAACCTTGGTTTTAGATGATCACTCCAGAGTGAAGATTAAAAGTGATCCAAAGTTTTACATCAACGCGTGTTTCATTGACGTAAGTATAAAAATAGTGTGTGGACTTTAGACGTAATGGAAAACATGCATCTAGATTTCTATTACAAAAGCAATCATTGCAATATTCTCAAAGTGCCACACTTAACAAAGCCACAGTTATTTAAAATAAACACTCGGACTATATAGACATATTATAATACCTTGCAAAAGGTGCACTTACTTACTTGCCAATACCAAAGCTTTGAAAACAGATTTTATCCAATACACCCATAGACAAAACAAGGCAAAATGTAAAGAAACCAATCCATGTGGCCTGTACCACTTGACAGTTGTCAGTTTTGTTAACAGAATATGTATCACAGAGTAATAAGTCCGTTATTGAAGCGGTCAATGCGATGTGTGTTATCATTTTGGGGATGAAACGAATTGATCATGGCATGGTTAAACTTATTATTGCAGGGTTTCAGAAGACCGAATGGTTACATTGCAACATTGGGTAAGTTAGGACTGTTGAACGTTGTTAAAACTATACATAAGCTTCTATCATTGTATATGGACATAAATATCTACTAAGGTTTAATTTAGTACAAAAATGAAAATTACCAGATGCAAATATAAAGCCATTTTTTCAATTTATAATTTGCTACTCTTTTAAATATTTGGATATTTCAACTTGCCGTAAGACTATATACTAATACGACTATACTGTCATGGTGGCATACATCTGATATGTCTAAATTGTACATTAGATCTGGTAAACCTGCTTATAAAAAACGTGTTCTTCATGTAGAACTGATACCCGTTTCAAAACCTTAATTAAATTAATCGCTGCATAATATAGAACGTCTTTAAACATTTAGGGCCAACGAGAAAAGCAACGAATAAGTTCAACACATTTTGGACTATGGTTTGGCACTTGAACTCGGATGTCATCGTCATGTTGACAAACCTTCGGGAACACAGTGTATGTATAATACTCGGTATGAGATAAAAAACACAAGTATTGACATAGTGAGAAAATGTTATCAACACGTCCAGCATGTGCTCATGAATAAAATGAAACACATTTATTATAAAACAAGAAGTCACTTTAACAATCCATAGGTATTGAATTTATGAATATATTATTATCATAGATATTATCACATTCAAGAACAGTACATACATTTCATTGTTATTAATTGGTAGACAAGATTGGTTTAATCCAGAACATAGACATGAATATAGTCATAGTTTAGATTTAAATTTATTTGTAGGGAAATCAGTGCGTTCAGTACTGGCCGAATCTGAACAACACTAACACATATCAAGATATTACAGTGACTTGTCGAAGTATTGAAGTTTTTGCAGAGTATACTTTGCGTACATTCACAATTGAAAAGGTTAGTGTAGCAACTGTGTGTATCTAAGCAAGTGTATGCATTTACTAGGTGTTCACTTATGTTGTGCAGACATACGTTTAAGCCACACTGTATTTTATACCTTCCTTGTCCGAGTGTCTGTTGACTGTTCTAACTTTTCAAAGCATGATATTTTAGTAATTATTATGTTCCGTTTCATTAGTGTTCGACGTGTTTATTGAGCTGAATATTTTGATATTGGCTGCCGAAGAGCAGCAGATAGGAATCATGTTTTATAATTTGTTTGTGTTGATCAAATTAACGTGACACTAATACAATTGATGTTATATAATTCCAAAGAAGTCGAAGAAGCGAACCATTTAACAACTCCATTACACAGCATGGCCTGATAAGAGCATTCCAAGTGATGTAACAAGTCTTGTAGAAGTTCGACAACGTGTTCGAAGTATCCCTCGGACGCACAAAGGTCCAGTTATCGTGCACTGCAGGTATACTATTAGTTTAGCTTATTAGTGACAATATTGTGAACATGTACCAAACCTTTAAGTTTCCACGGGTTTGAATCCGTTATTCAAGTATATTTCAGTTATTAGCAGTTAAACCTGACTAACTTTAACCAGTACTAGTTACATTTCCACAAGAAACCGGCAACTTCTTTACAAGCAGTGGACAATCGACTTTTGTCAAATGTTCATCAAAGAAGGGTATGACCTGCCGCAACCGGGATAAAAACAAGGACCACCGGGTAACAAGTCCAAAGCATTTGCGACTAGACCACAGACATAATGCACCGCACTAATGCATTGTAACCATTCGATCTGCTGAACCCCTGCTTTAGATGTGAATTGTATAAAATATAAAATTTACAAAAATACAAATGTATTGATGTAATGTGCATTACATTACCTTTTCTACCTGATGACAAATAAACACACATGAAGAATGACTAAATCATGAAGACATATTTTTCATTCTCGCTTCAGACACAGGATCCTTGGTGCTTGTAATATACATTAACAAAGTTAGACGGCTTTAGTATTGCTTTTGACTGAACGAGTAGTTTTTTGTTGACCGCCCATTTACTGAAATTAATGTGACTTGTCTAATTCACAGGGCTGGTATCGGGCGCATTGGAACCTTTATTGCGCTAGACAGGCTGACGGAAGCCGGTGAGGCAGGGGAGACAATCAATGTATACGAATGTGTCAATAAAATGAGAAAGCAACGTGTAAACATGGTTCAGACACTGGTAAGAAAACGTTTAAAATATGATCAAATAATGTTGAGGATGTTTTATTTTACTTAAATTATATGGTAGTTTCTAAACATCTTCATCATTGAGGGGTGATCGATGGTCGGATCGAATGGCAACGCACTGGACTACTTAACGAAGGATTGTGGTTTCGATTCTCGGCTCCACCTTTCGAATTCATCTGGGACGCTGCTTCAGTGTCCCCATCAGTATTTACATAGGCACGATAAAAAACTGGAAAAGATATTCGAAAAAAATTTGGGATATAAATGCTCGATCCTACTGTATATCTCCAATTAAAAGCACATTATTTTATGATAATGAAGCATGTTCAAAACCTATGTTTTGTCAGAGTGCTACATTATTTCTATTGTTCATTATTTCTTACTTTATGATTTGTTATCAGCCACAAATAAGTTAAAAACGATAAGTTGAAAATATATAGGAGATGTATATATCTTTGTTTTTTTTAGGAGCAATTCAAATTAATACACAAGGCTCACACAGGTGAGAAGGAATTCAACGCCAACTTCGAGGTAAGCCAGATCCTTCTCTTTTTGTAATTTACAAATGACCAATATTCTAGTAGACAACTTAAGAGGGAACAAAATATAAATGCGTAAAAAGGAGTAGAGACATACAAATATGATTTTAGAACAAATGTATTCAAATGTAATACAGTGTGCTTAAGGTGAGAGTCAGCTGAATCTCTTAATACATTTGAATTGTTATGTGTATTGAATGTATATTGCAGTTACTTAATACGGTTATTTATGATGAATCCCCTGAAGAGATTCAAGCCAGGGAGGCAAATGGTAGCCATAGCGACAAGAACAGAACAGGAAGTGACATACCAGGTATGAAAAATGTTGTGTTATTCTTCACTTTTGTCACAATTACATTAGTTATACTGTGTTACTCATAGCCAGTACATTCTTATCATCTATGAAAACCGAAGCAATTTCGCCTACAAAGGGGGCAATTCAAATATCGCATGGGCTTGTATTACATAAGAAAATTATTTGCCCTCCAATTATTAAATTGGGTAAAAGATACATACAGGTAAAGAGAATCCATGCTTTTGGTGTAAATATCACTAATAAAGACCGCAACTATGGCAAGGTATGCTTCTGTACACATGCATCAGAGTGATAAGGGGTTTTATCAATGACAACCAATGTTTAAGTGTCTATAAATGATTATCCATTACAAATAGCTATTTCACTTACTAAAGAATACTTATTTCATAGTATTGTCTAATAATCTATTAATATATTTCATTTCAGGTGACAAACATCATCCAATGTTGTACATAGGTCGGACAATCGAGTCCATTGATTACATCAACGCAGTGTATGTAAATGTAAGTGCATGTTTAAAGCATTCGATAAACAAAGTGAAATATGATTGTAAGACTCATTCGATTCTATATAATAGTTTCCGTCAATGAAGAATAAGGAATTAGTTCATGAACTCGGTATAGTTACTTATTTCTGTAATATAACTTTAACTCCCCATTTTTACATTGCTGCAGACCGTTCCAATGAGGAACCCCAGGAGATTGCATTTTGTCAACCATTTTTATGCCCCCGTAGCGATAGATTGGTGCATACTGGTTTTTGGCATCTCTATCTGTCTGTACCAACTATAAAATCATTATGCTTCCGCCTACATTCATGAAAACTGCATCTGTTGGTTCATCATGACAACCTCTGCAGGATTTTCAGTGCAGGGCAAATGTCAAGGTAACCATTAGGGGTATTGTGCTTTAAAAAATGATCATGTTTTCTATTCGTTTCTGTGTTTTGGATTGGTAAGTTTGTAAGAAAGTTCGGATTCTGGTAATGGCGGGATTTTTTATTCCTATGGATACATCCCTGTTTTATCTATATTCATCATAAATGTGACGAACATTTAAATAATGTTTGGTCTATGTATAAATGCTAATTATCTTCAAACGCACAATTCTTTCATGAACAATTTGTCGTCAAGAAGCAACATTACGAAGAAGAAATGCCTTTGTGATCTTTTCGATTCTATCAGATTCATCACACAATCAGTAAAACGGTTCAGTAAAATTTCCAGGGATTCAGGAAAAAGAACCAGTACATCATTGCCCAGTCCCCTCTTCCAGAGACAGTGTTTGACTTCATATGTTTGATTTACCAAGAGAACTGTTACTGCGTTGTGTCTATGGAAGATCCTGATTTAATAGGAAAGGTATAACATTTTGCTTGTCAATTATAAATGGTTACCAAAACAATGTATTGTTTCTGTGTTTTGACTTGCAATTTTGGACTCACATAACAACCTCTTTTTCAACAATAAAGCAATATTAAAATAATGACAACGCGACAACTACATGATCTCAAAACACCACTGAAACATGATTAACATTAAAAATCACATAAGTTACTTAACGTGATAAAATGAAGACACTTTGTTGTTATACAGTACGTCATGGAATAAGAATTCGTACTCAAATTATCGTGTTTTTTTGTGTTTAACAATATACATGTAATACAATTACTGTGAATTCCTACGAAGCAAATTATTTACTTCAATCTTTATTTCACTAAAACCATGGCATTAAAATATATAAAAGAGCTCGGTCGGAGAATAACAATATTGTACTTTATCTAATACTGCACTAAATCTGTATTTACTTTAACTTTGCTTAAAATGTCATCTCATATGTTATTCACTTGTAAATAAAACAAAGTCGTTTCAGAAATGTAGTTAAATGACAGGGCATCGCTGATATATTTAATATGTAAACCATTATCATTAAAAACTTACCATTACTCCTTGGTATTCTCTGATAGACCTAAGGTATTTGGTGCGAAATATTCATTCAAATGGTTAATTAGATAAAAAAAATACGAGCTTCGCCCTGGTGTAAGTTTATGTATGGTAAAGGTATAATATGGTATAGTGCTATGATTTACTATATATGGACTGATAGTGTCTTTAGGAAATTGCGAAGTATACTGGAGATGCCCATCATTCATTCACTTGTGGGAGCTTCACCGTGAAGAACTCAAGATGTGATTCCACACGGCAATATGTACTGCAAAAATTGATCATCAAAAATAAGGACAAGGTTAATATCATTTAATTTACCTCGTGCATAATACTTGCTGTTGATTGGTTGAGTCGGGTCTCGTACTGACCTATTTTTCCATATAAGGTCAGTAGCAATTCATATGTAGTCAGTAATCATGATTTAAAATAAATTGAATTATGGTAGTTGGTTAGATAAATTCATTACACGGCTTCTTACCGACCCAAAATCGTATCATACAGGAATAGCCAATTGTTGTTCGGATCGAGCTATCGCCATATCGGTGTTGAAGCCATGTAATGATGTTATCTGCTTTGTTACTAAACCCTTTTAGATAAAAGTACGAATGTAATTAAGGATTTGTGCAATCACCTAGCATTTCTTCCTTTTCTTTCCTGTACGATGATGCCCAAGAGAGGGATAGTGTACAGTAACAGTAGAAGAAAAAAAGCCCATTTGAGCTATAGACAGTGATGTGTCAAGTTGGAATTACATTATATGAGATCGATGTTCGCCAACTTTTCCATTGACGGATAACTAAGCACTAGCAATAAGGGTCATTCGGTGAATGTAGACCTAGACGTATACATGGATAGAACCACAACTTTTCCTGCGCGATCTGAACATCTTCTCTCTTGTGAAAATCATCTGATCCCGCTTGGGATTCTAACTCATAGCAATGAGGGGCTTGTAGTATTACAAGTATGGGACCATAACCACTAGACCACATAATTCACTGTGTCCATAACACCGATATATTGGTTAGCGAGTTCAGGGAAAACAGTTTACTATAACCGTTTTTTCCGTGATAATTTGATAATTTAAAACCAAAAGTGATAAAATCCAGTTATTTAACAGTAATTGCACCTCATTAACAATTTGTCAATGGAATTTACTGCCACATAGTACTAATACTCTTTTTGTATCTGCTTTATCTGAATATTTAAGTTTACCTTTCAATATATGAAGGGAGCTAAATGGTGGTATGTAATTAAGTGAGCGGGCGGGTGGAATCATGTTATTTTCTTTCAGAAATGGCGCCAAACGGAGTTGTCTATTTTGTGTTATTAGCATTTTATTGGAGAGAATAGATGCAGAGGGTCAGGCTAGCGTGCCGAACACCATAAGACTCACCGGACAAAAGCCATCCCGAACAAGGTAGGTAAATCCTGAAATTCTTATTATTATAGTATTGGCACCTGGAACATACATTGGACATCTGTACATAGAACATATCGTAAAAAAACAAGAAGCTAAAGAGCTACGGCAAAAAAAAAATAGAGTCATGAATCCAAAATTTAGTAAACGATGACAAACAGAAGAAAGACATTGTGAAAAGGTGAACATTCGCATAAAGAACTACAATGTTTTTTTTGAATTGGTATCTAAAAAGGAGGAGCAGGTTTCGCCGTATCTCGATAGGAGTTGCCATGTACATTTAGGTCTGTTAGGTCACATGGTTTATAACATTACAACCAACACACGCACCAATCCTTTTATCATTACATTATAAACATTTTTTTTTATTTTGTATGAATCACAACATTTGCAATAATTATATAAATATAAGTTTATTCTATTTCAGAAACAGTTTGAATTCTGCTTTTGTTGCATTAAAAGCCACATAGAATCCAACGACACTTTTGCAAATTTTGCCCAACAGCATAATTGTCATTGTCCTGGTTCTGTAAGCTCATAGTAGAAACGTTATGGACACGTGTTATTGATAGAGCCGACAATGTCATTATTTTAATTTTACTTAACGTGCTGTATGCCAAAGTCACGTCACGCTCGTTTATTATTTCATGTTATACAATCAAATCTGTGTTTACGACCACTTCCAAATAAAGGCCACCCTTTGAGTAAAGATGATATAATGTTGGGTCTTCTTCCTTCCCAGTTCGCCGCTACGTTTTAAGCATGTTTCTTTTCACGAAAGGTTAAAGGTTGAGTTGTTTAATTTACATCAACTACCATAGAAAATGATTGCGTTATAAAATTGTGTTTGTACGTTTTCAACTTAACGTGAGAAACCTTTAAAAGTTGTTTCGAGAGGTCAACGGGACTAGGGCATTACACAACATTACACAACCTTTTATATCTTCATATTCAGCATGATATGGAGGTCACCTTCTGAATAAAAAAATGATTACGTAATATAATTACGAAATAAGTATGCATACTCCTTCATAATCTCATTTTTAATTTGTGTTTTATTCACAGAAGTATATTTGCACTGATGAAACTTTTAGATTTGGCATAACATGTGTGTACATGTTATTAGCCTTTAATAGGTTTTTGTATTGATTGAAATTCAAATATACCTTCAATGTGTCATTTATATTTTAGTGCAGCCCTTCTTATTGTTTTGTATTGTATCAACGCGTGTTACAATTAGTTTTGAATAATGTTCATGTTTTTTAAACATATGTAACCAAAGCACTGGGAGTACTGTCAAAATCGAAGTTAAAACGTGTAAGATGTAGAATCGATACTACCAATAATCTCAACAAACTCTAGGCCACAATGTTATAAATAAAAACATATATTAACTAGTCTGGACTAGTATATATATAGTTACCCACAAGGAAGAGCAGTTTTTGGCTCAAGGTAATGAAGACATTTAGTAGAGGTGCACTTGTTATGCTTCTAATTCTGTTAAAGCTAATAGTAGACTCATACACCACTCCATGTCCGCTACTAAAGCACATTTGACTCTTAAACTTCCTTATCATATGTAATACTAATAGTGCTCCTTCTTCATTATGGTTTTGTTTCAGCGTCTACAGTGCTAGGTGTCCGGTGTTATTATTAAAACGTCTTGAATTCAGTCAAACGGGTTGTTAATCAATCTGTTACTGTAATAATTCATTGATGCAATACTTTCTTTTAAATAGAAATGTATTATGCAAATCAATTTCACAAATAAAAAGTTCATTTCGTGAGATCGAGTCCATTTCGTACTTTATATCTATCCAATAGGCGAGGTTGCAGTTTATGGCGTAATCTCACTCTACTGATGTCCTCGCTCTGCTGGTGTCTTTTAGTGATTACAATGCGTAGCAATATTGCACTATATTTAATGACTGAAACATTTGTATGGATCACCCTTATGAATGAAACTTTTGTGCGGATGGATGCTGAAATATTATTTAACTAGTTAGTTTACAGTTTGACTTGCCAAAACAATGTAATTATTCCACATGCTTTCAAAATCATTAGAATTATGCAATGTTTCCAACTTGTATCAAAACTCCGAATGGTAGACTTACACAACCGGTGGTACTATTTTCAACGCGAATGTATTGATAAGAGGCGTCAGGTGATTGTAAATAGAAAACTGGATGTATCACTATATAGAATATGTCGCTTCTATAAATGTTACGCATTATCTTGTGCATGCTCTTATGTGACACTGTGCGAACTTAGCAACAGATTTCCAATAGCAACCTAGAGAATTACACGACTGTTTCAAGTGATCTTCGTCATTTAGATATTAAATGACAAATACAATAATACTCATGTGTTTGTTATTACTTGTATCTCCAAACAGAGCTCATAAAGTGTTGACCACCTTACATAAAAAGTATTCCATAAAAGAGGAACAGACGGGAACTAAATAAAATCCAATATGCATACAACACGGGATGGGGAATTGAAATTACTTATAATTTAATTACATACATATTTTGTAATTGTCCCCAGATGAAAATACCTGAGTTTCAGGGCTATTGATTTTTATTGTTTTATCGACGGACAATAAAGACTTACGGCATTGATTTTGTGTAGGCATACCGACATATTTTCTTAGAAATAGATTGGGCGGATAATGTAAAATCCTGAGTCAATCATTTCTCTGATGATGAATCAAAAGTCATTAACCTCGTTTATACCCCTGTCGTTTAGCTCCAGACCGTTCTAAGGCAGAATCTTATAGAAGACAAAGTGTTGTCACCATTTTTGTAATGTCTGTTATGTTAGGTGGGTTTTGGTTTGCGGGATAATTTAAGCATATGTATTGTCTTAAATGACTTACGGGAATAATACAACAATGCGAATTTAACCGAAGTTATATATTAAGGATTTCGATCTCTAATGCATAACCTCCAATTTGAAGGGTACTCAAGTTCATGAATTTTACTGACATATTGACATATTCCTGAGGGTTATGAGTTCAAACCCTACTGGGACCATACATTTTTTTTTTTTTTTTTTTAGTTTTTATGTAATGTTTCGTACTTAGAACATGAATTAATACAGTGTTATGTAGGCAAACATTCCTAACAAAATTTTTGGTTAGGTTTATGGGAATTTATTCATGGTTAATTAACGAAAATCAAGTAACTGTGGATTTCTGACACACATCTTTTAAATCCGGACGTTAAAACTTTTTTTAATTTTTGTGTAGCCATTACACACACATAGAAGTTAATTTTGAGAAAATTTCACGAGTTGCTATCCTTCAGTTTTTATCTGATTGATATTTATCAATTTGTTACTTTTTGGTAAATCGGCGAAAATCTTGACTAAATATAAAAGGGGTGGGGTTACATTTTTCATTTTTTCTGCTACATTGTAGTTCCAAACATCATATAAATAAGTTGGGTGACTAAACAGTGGTTACCCTTAGACTTATACACATTCTTTTAGTGAGGTAGGTCAATTTTCTTGATTTGTCTTGATTTGATTTTAAGGTTCTATTTTACGTAACTCTCTTAACTAACGATAGAAGTTTTTAAACATTCATCTGTAAATGTCTTCATGGATATACAAAAGAATGACAATATTTAAAATACAATCCGTATTACTTCGTATTAGACTTCTGATACCTTAAGCATGAGTCACAATATTTGGCTTGAATTACAAGCATGTACATTATATACTTATATAGACTAATAGCGGCATCCATTTCACAGGAGTTCACTCGATCTATGTATAAGTCTGTATCCATGACAAGTATGATTTTATTTGTCCACTATCAGAGTTTTCACAAAAGCCATCATTAATATAAGATGACTATTCAACGATAATTCATACAATAAGTGTAATAATTCCGCTAATCATGAATCTTATGTAAAATCTACATACCAGTGTATTGATAATAGTATAACACTAAGATTAATAATGATAATGTCAATTGACAAATAAATGTTTATAATAGATGTAATTAAGCGACAACACTGATCTAGCCAGTATAGTATCACGTCAAATACATACCTTACGTACGGTATCAATATTGTTAAAACGCCAAGTACGGAATTGCGGGATTTTAACACATCTTACATACGGGAGATAATTTCTACTCTATGCTATTATTATCACATTATTAACACAATGTTTACATCGGCCATTTCACAGTGATTATACTCAAATTGCTAATAGGAAAGCGGTATGTTTATTAATTCATATTATTAGTTTTGAATGCATATTTTACAACTGAAAGTGATTCAGTTTAATAAGGATTTATCAATTAGAGAGCTTCTCTAGTTTGAGGTATTTTAATTAATGACTTCCAACACATAAAAACAGTCTCATTGAGATTGAAAACGAAAGTACCTTGTCTGAGTTAAACCTATGCTTTTTCTATCCAAAATGTATTTATATGCAGTGTTTAGTCATTATTGAAGAAAATATAATGAATTGCTAAATAGTAATGAAACGAATGTACTCTTTCAAGTCAGACCATGTTTACACTCCGCGGTCAAATTTATTTCGCCATATATGGTATGCGTGCCTACGTGATTATTTATTTAGTTTGTATCATATTCAAAAAGCATATCAGTCAACGTTTCTCATATTTTAAATCGATTTCAAAATCTCACAAAATATCTTTTCATACACTGATTATTTTAACCACGTAAAAATGCATTTAAACGTTTTAAACCGTGTTATGTACATTGTATATTCAACAAAATTAAATCGAGCAGGTATTTTTCATTGGTAGATAGTCAAACTTGTGAACTTACACGGTAGTAGGAAATCAATAAGGCCGATATGAATAACATTCTATCAGAGCTTTATCCCCTCTTTTCTTTCAATAAACTTGAGCTAAAAATAGTTGCTGTTTATATCTGATATGGTGATTGGTTTTGAGGAAGTTTATTTACATGAGTGTAATTTTGTGATTCCGTTAATTAATTTCAATGTCAGAATTTGAAGTATATTCTAAAAAATTGTCGTAGGTGTAAAATACAATACTCATCAAATTGAAACCCCCTTAAAACACAAATATGGTTTCAAAATAAACAACATACGCGTTTATTCTTGAAATTAGTACCCTGTACTTCAATTCGAATTGGAGAAATGCAAATACTTTAATCCGTGTCTGAATTAATACATGTCTTCCGAACAAGCACACAATATGTTCGATAGTGAAAACTTTTAGCATTAAACTTGCAAGAAACAGTCGTTGATATAGTGTAATCATTACACACGGACAATGAAAGTTAGAAATACAAGTATTGTACCATTTATTTTTAGGAATATAACTATTCAAACAGATATAATTCATCAATGCGACTAAATGGCAATCATGAATGTTCAAACAACAGAACAGTTTGTTCTATAGCAAAACAAACATCAAATTTTGATACTGACTGTAAAATGAAATACTTGAACGTGTTCAGCTTACGTTTTTAAAATATATTCTAAAACTAAAACCAAACTACACGATATATGGAGAAACCGGATGAACACCATTAAGTATAGATATCGAAGAGAGAACGATTGTATTTTGGTCAAGACTTTGTAATTATGATATAAACAGCGTACCTAAGTTATCATCAACAATCTACCAAAGTATCCTAACTATTTGCAGATGAATAATCGTTTCAAAGAAAATTCCCAGGGTTATACAATATTGGACGTATTTTAATCAAATGTGGCTTAATTAACGTTTGGTATAACCATGTATTTCCAAATTATAAGTTGCTAAAACTAGCTGTGCCTTTTAAGTTAAAAGATTTGTTCATAAACGACTCGTTTTCACTTGTAGAAACTTCTTCTGACAGAACATTTTATAGAATTTTTAAAACTGACTTTGGTATGGAAAAACAATTACATTATATGATACGATTTAGAACTAGGAATCACCGTATGCCTGTTGAAATTGGAAATTGGTCAAGAACGCCTTTATATTTAAGAATATGCAATGTTTGCAATAAGATCGGTGACGAATACCATTACCTGCATGAATGTTCAAACCTAAATGGCGACCTTATCATTATCGACAACCGAACACATTGAAACTCTTTCAACTTATGTCTGCTACTAATAATACAGAATATTCAAAATTATGTAAACTCATAAAATGTACATTGTCTTCTCACATATAAAACATTTGAATATTCCATTAAATTTGAATTAGTTTTTTATGCTATGTATGATTTAGCTTAACATATGTATTAACCATAACTAATATAATGAATAAAATATACTACTACTGTATTAGTAATAATAATACATGTAATACATACAATGTGACTCTCCACAGAAAATACAATGTGTAATTGATTTTCATGTTTGCTATATGACATATAAATTTATTAGTACTAGTATTTTGATTTTGTTTAAGAGCCTCTTATCATCATTGTTTGTACATTATATTTTCATATATACATGAAGTGAGAGAATAAAAGGTTTTGACTTTGACTTGACTTAATTTTGTTTAGAATAATGGCAGAGTCTGGGATCACCGATTTTGAAGTCGATTTCACCAAAGCAATGTAGCATCTTCATCGCTCGAATAAGTGCAGCTCCAATTTAACCAAATCTGTGTAGCATCCTTTTCACATTATAGTAATCTATGTCGCATCACTTTCACTATAATCAGTGTAGCATCAGTTTCACTATAATCAGTGTAGCATCATTTTCACTATAATCAGTTCAGCTTCAGTTTCACTATATTCAGTGCAACTCCAATTGAACCAAATATCTGTAACATTATCTTTTACCAAATCAGTGTAGCATCATTTTCACTAAATTCAGTGTAGAATCAATTTCACTATAATCATTGTAGCATCAATTTCACTATAATCAGTGTAACTCCAACTGTACCAACTCTTTGTTGCATAATGCTTCTTAAATCTATTTAACTCTGACTTCGCAGTCAACTTCTACTACATAAAAATGCATTTTTTTCTTTTAAATAAATGTACATTTCCTGTAGTCTCATTTTCTCTAAATGTTGGAGTAAGGCTACAGGCATGTTGGACAGGTTACTCATTTGTGAGTAGTGATTATTACTCACAGACGTGACAGGGTAATAATTAACCAGTCGGAGACTAAAACCACCTGAACGATTATGTGTTTCATATAAATATGTTTTGCATGTTCAGTATGTGTAATGTGTGGTATTGTGCAGTTCTATTTTGTGCTTATTCCAATAGCCGATTGAAAAATTAATGATTGGTCCTATGCCTTTTTTATAATCAGTGCGTAGTACCTTAAAAATGTTACCGATACAATTAACATTAAAAATAAATGATTTCGTATCAGTTAACAATTTACAAACTCATAATGAATCATTTTGGCAAATTATAACATGAATATTTTGACATAGTTTACTTTTGCCAAATATTATTCTTTATTGCCTTTATCAAATGAATTTAAAATCTGCGTTCTTAGTGGTTGTCGAAGCAGTAATACATCTCGCTAGAGATTGTCATTTTTCGTTTGATACAGAAACATTCGTGTAATACGCATTGATAATTCGTCGGTTTAACGCCACTTTTAACATTATGTCAGCTATATCGTCGCGGTCAGTTATCCTAACAAGCTTCCCTTGACATTATCAAGGCTTTAACCAATTCTAACCCCATTCTATCCGCAAGCTGTTACCATGTTCCCTTACATAGGTGGATGCAAATCTAACATATAATGTAACATCTTCAGTCAAATTTGTCACGGCCAATGTTATCCTCGTCCGGGGTTCGAACTCACAACCTCTCGATCAGTAGACGAACGCTCTAACCAATGAGCCGGGCAAACAACCTGCGCCGATAATACTGACGTTTTATAAATAATTTGTAAACCACAAATACACAAATACGTAGATCGTCATTGTTGCTGAATCTATTTTGAGCTTGTTTAGCTATTTGTTCGTGTTGTGTGTTTGATATATGTTTATTTTAATGGTTTTGTCTCTTTGCTACTCGAGACTGCTATGCACCGGATTTTTTATCAGTAGACTAATGTCATGGTATGTCGTGCCCTTTCTTGTCACATCATGTGGTATTATGTGATGTCTCCTTATTAATAAGTAGGCTGTTCTCATGAGATAAAGCAGAACTCTCTGATTTACACTGGTGGCCAACCTATAGTGACTGTTAATAATTGCTTCCGCAGCTCTCGGGATTAGTACTAACGAAAATGGCTAAACATGTGTGAACCCCCATTTTTCACCTCCGAGTGTTCAATTTGTTCACATTGTACAAAGTGAAGGGTAGCACTCATTGTCAACAGATAAACATACACAAAATAGAGTAAATGATGTACTAATAATGATTTGAAATCATTTCATTTTTATGTCAATTTGTAGTTAGATCTGGTGAATAGATGATTAGTTTTCACACTGCAGCTCTGTTCTATATTCAGAAAATACTAAAATTTTCAAACAGCAAAATACCGAATTGATTCACCTTATCATTTATATACATGTATTGTGTATATCGTTCTTATTGAAATAACCATGTACTAGTTGATACCCATTATCACCATATATATGTGGTAACATTAATCAGTCAGTCATTAACAACTATAAATGGTTCAAAATCAAGTTCGAACACAATTAAATTAATATGTTCATATCATGGCATTTTACAGGGAAGTACCTCTTATTTGTTGAATGAAAAGCAACATATGTATCAATGTATTATTAAAAGTATCAAATGAACGATTATTTCCTCAGCGAATTGTTCTAGATTTATCAGGGGTTATCAATGCCAGACCACTATCTAAATGTGTGCCATTTCAATCAATGGACTCTTGCACGTTAAAAGAGATCTTGTAGAACTGAAAACGAAAGTACGAGTATCTACTTTATGCTACATTTTGCTGTCAATTATACTTTGCTGTATATGATATGCGTTTCTACGTAATCAAAAAAATATCATATCTGTCTACGTTTTACATAATCTTACATCGCTTTCGAAACCTTACAACAAATAATTTCACAAACAAATTGGTTTAACAACATAAAAATAAAATTTACATTCGTTTAATCAATTGCATTGTGACCTATCTATACTCAGTGATTGTACATAAGTATCTTTACATTATATTAAAAAAAACTACATTAAGCAAGTATTGTTCTTTAGTAGATAGTCAAACTTGTAAAATTATACGGAAGTAAGAAATCAATTAGGCTGATATGTAAACCAATAATCAGATTTTGTCCGATCTGGTCCATTTATATTAGGATAGTCATTATTGGCAAGTTTCACTGAAGTTTGGTGTAATATATGGTGTAATTTCGCGAGTCCGTCAATTAATCTTTTTGTCATAACTCAGAGCATTGTCTCGATAAGGTGTAATCATTATATAAACTGCAAGTAAATAATACAAGTATGCATACATTTATTCATAACGTCTACAACTATTTTAACAAAATCATTTACTCATTCGGCTAAATGGCAATCATGAATGAACAAAACAAGCAAATATTATCTTTTAAATACTGACTGTATAATGTGTTATTTTGTAGAATCATGGCAGAGTCGGGTATTACACATTTTGAAGTAGATGGTGCACATTTTATGGAGCAAGGAGATATATGTGAAATGTGTGAAAATACGGCATCAGTGGGATACTGTTCTGAATGTGAATGCTACATATGTCAATTATGTTTTGATAACCACATTAAAATAAGGAAATATCGTCACCATGTGCTGCAAATAGCTACTGAAAGCAAGGAAGATGACCGTACAGTTCATTTTAAAACGTGTACAGAACATACACAACAAGAAGTACGACTCTACTGTACTGATCACAAATGTTTTGGATGTGCAGAATGTATCGAGTTCCATCATAAATCTTGTAAAACCAAATACATAACAGAAGCATCCAAGGAATTCCAAGAGAGTGGAGAGCTCGCTCGTTTTCTTCAAGATATTCGAGACTTAGAGAATGTTCATCAAAACTGCATTAAATCAATTGCCTCTCAGTCAGAACGGTCCGATAACATTAATAGAACAACCACTCACACTGTGCAACAATTCGTGAAAGATGTAGTTTCATATCTAACTGATGAGGAGAAACTCATAATCAATGTTGCAGATTCAAACAAATCCATTAATAATGATAAAATTGAGAAGTTATCTGATGATCTCCACCGGATTGGGTCCGACATTTCGTCTATAAGTGATAATGTCAAAGAGAATGACATGATTCATAAGATTTTCATCCTGGTCGAGGAGGCAAAGCCAAAATTATCCCAGATTCGAGACACATTAACAGCCATTGATTGCCAAGAGGTCATTGACAGTTACACATTCTATCCTAGCAGATTGCTCAAGCGTCAGCTATCGGATAAACGTCCTATTGGCAAGCTATCAGACAACGCCCAATCCGAACAAGGTATTGTCTATGTAAATTTTGTTTTAATGATTATATGTACTTATTACATTTTCATGACTTAAGAATACAGTAATTGTGGTGCACATGGTAGCTATTAGAATGATATACTCCCGGAATGCGTGAAAAGACACAGAAAATGCATAACAAGATGGAGTGGGCGAGTACTACTAGGAATTGTGATTATGTGTGAATATGACATCGAGACGTCGACGTGCTTCGTAATTCTACGTGTGCGTTTGTTCTATAAAGCGTATATTTGTGTCTTTAAATATGTCGCTCTGATATTTGGCATGTACTCTGTATAATGTTCATGATTATTCTCAATAGTAACGCTGACCACGAATTTTTACGAATGATCCTCATAGGATATGCAGAAATTTGCATTAATAGAGATGGGTTATAATGAATAGTTCTTTGTTATTGAAATCTTGCACAATGATAAGCGCTTAATCTGTAACATGTGTTATTTCAGATGACGTGGATGATTATGAATGTAAATACAAAGCAGGGTGTGCGGAAAATCAACAGCTTCAGCAACAATTGTCATCTCAAGAAAAAATAATGTATGCTCAAAAACAGGACAACCAGAGACTTCAACAAAAACTGTCTACTCAAGAAAAGTTAAACAAAATACTTCAGCAACAATTGTCATCACGGGAAATGGACATTACAAGATGTCAACAACAACTATCTACTCAAGAACTGGAGAATATAAGACTACAACAACAACTGTCTACTCAGGAAAAGGAAATTGAACAACTCCAACAACAACTATCCACTCAAGAACAGGACAATGCAAAACTTCAACAACAATTGTCGACTCAAGAACAGGACAATGCAAAACTTCAACAACAATGGTCTACTCAGGAAAAGGAAATTAAACAACTTCAACAACAATTGTCCACTCAAGAACAGGACAATGCAAAACTTCAACAACAACAGTCTACTCAGGAAAAGAAAATTGAACGACTCCAACAGCAACTGTCTACTCAAGAACAGGACAATACAAAACTACAACAACAACTGTCTACTCAAGAACAGGACAATGCAAAACTTCAACAACAACAGTCCACTCAAGAACAGGACAATACAAAACTACAAGAGCAACTGTCTACTCAAGAACAGGACAATACAAAATTACAACAACAACTGTCTACTCAAGAACAGGACAATGCAAAACTTCAACAACAACAGTCCACTCAAGAACAGGACAACACAAAATTACAACAACAACTGTCTACTCAAGAACAGGACAATGCAAAACTTCAACAACAACAGTCCACTCAGGAAAAGGAAATTGAACGACTCCAACAGCAACTGTCTACTCAAGAACAGGACAATACAAAATTACAACAACAACTGTCTACTCAAGAACAGGACAATGCAAAACTTCAACAACAACAGTCCACTCAAGAACAGGACAATACAAAACTACAACAGCAACTGTCTACTCAAGAACAGGACAATACAAAACTACAACAACAACAGTCCACTCAGGAAAAGGAAATTGAACGACTCCAACAACAACTGTCTACCCAAGAGCAGGACAACCAGGTTTAGAATTTAACATAAAAATGATCTCAGGTAGTTCATGATAGGTCGTACATCGTTGGCATGATTTATCATACAAGCATTGATGTCAAAACGAGGTAAACAAGATGACATGAATTGAGAATATAAAATAACAGTATACCTATTCAAAAGTTCGGAAAACAACTGTATATAAAAAAGATACTACACTTTCGATTTCAGTCAGAATGTAATACGATTAGCGTACGGCTTATTATCATTCATTAATGTATCTGGCTTGGGTGTCAGGTCAAATTAAGTTTCACCAATTTATAGATTTAAAAACTAAACCATAATTATATACTAAAAAAAGCCCATTGTACAAAGTGCATTGCAAGTAATTTGAAACAAATATTACATTTGATTGGTCTTCTATAAACCAATATCGCACGTAATTTACAAATTTTGGAACAACGATAACTACTCTGTATATAGGAATATATTACAACAAGTAGCCTTAAAATGACTATAAATGTATAAAGCAGGGAATCGTGCCTCAGTTTTTTTATAACGTCTTCCGTTCGTTAGATACTTGACTTTAAAGAAATTCCGTACCCAGAACCCCGCTGTTTATTACGTAATACTCCATAGATAAAAAATGAAAACAAGTATCAACATTCTGAGGCACTGTTCCCTAGATTAACATTTTCGCTACAAAATACCAAAAACCGCTTTGAAATCCATCATCAAATAAGACGGCAATGTTAATTCGAAAATGACACCTACTGTGTTTGTTTAAGCTGAGCAAGTAACAATTTAAGTGTCGGATCATTATTGTCTCATGAATTCAACGAATTTGACGCACCCCATTCAATTTTGATAGCCAATCAAAATCGCTTATGTTTACGGTTCAATAATTGAAACCACGCCCAGGTTTGATGTCTAGTAAGAGATTTTATAACAAATGTCTGTCATTAATGAATTAATAGTATCATATCGTACCAATACAATGCACATTACGTTGGAGATTTTTAACGCTGATCAGGAAAAGTCGATAAAGGGGTGCAGTATTTATCGCAATAAAACACCATTTTTGAGCGTTCGGTTAAATTTCTTTGTTGCTTGGTATTAAAGTATGATATTTAATCTTTGTAAATAACGTAAAATATCATTTTACGTTATTTTAGCGATTACATCCTATGCAGATACCTTCATGTCTTTATTTCTATTACAGAGGAAGGCATTGCAAATACTAAAACTCGAACGAGATATTAATAAACTGAGGGAAAATGGCGTAAGTTCTGTTTTCTGTACTTTCAAATGTGTATCACAACGAATGGAGCAATTACAAAGCACTATTAAACTAATTGTACGTTACTGCATTATAGTTATAATTTTGTTAATACGAAAAGTAAAAAAAAAAACCCAGATTGATTCAATCTGATAAAACAATGATTTTCTTGAACTCTAGATAAAATAAATCGCATCATGCAGTTACCAACTTAATTTTTTATTTTCTGTATTCTCGTATTGTGATCGTTACTGTATGATACAGTTGTAAATTGAACGACATTAATATAGTTCCCTTTTACTTCCTAAACTGATGACGGGCTGTTTATACGAGGGTTGTTATTTAAGTCAATAGACTATTGCTATCACATATTTACTCTAAGGTTAATTTCAATTTAGATATCAAAGCTTTTTGTAATGAAAACTTCTAGTTTCAAATATGATCCATTTTTTAAATTATCATGATTAATGCGTTCTAAATTCGTCTCCATAGCAACGGATGTAACGGTACCCGGGATACACCGTTTTAAAAAAATATCGTAACATTAAAAAGTTTCAACCTTCATTTCATTTAACTTCAAATTTCCGCGCAAAATCATATACGTCTGTAATAAAATCATGACATTATTTCCGTGAAATATTACCATAATACGCGGAGGAATGTTATCTGTGCAAGGAAAACAGTAATCAGATCCGCGAGGGTTTATTTTCGACGAGAAAATGACGTCAACCGGCGACTTCGAAACCAAAGTCCTGATAAAATTGTGTGTAGATTTTAGGAAAACACCTAGAGAAATTTTAAAGATGATTACATCCAGAAGTATGAATCCAAAGTGTATATGCGTATTAGTATTCAAATGGTATGGGTGGTGGAAATGGACGTGATTGTATTGAGAATGGTGTAAGGTGTGTGTGCTCGCCTCCCTACGGCCAACATATTGTAATGAGTACTTATAGTATTGTGTCAACTTTCGGTGAGCATTGGTACCAGGCAACCTTTATGTAATAGTTACTCTGTTAACGGAAATGTCTAGAACTGAATCGGGGATTTCTAGGAACGGAATAAGATATTGACAGCAGCTATTTGCGTATGGAAAAACACGAGTTTTTTTGTAAGTGAATATTAACGTTGTTATGACGTCAAATAGTTTCCAATGATTCTTACTTGATTATTCTATTACGCGAGTCAACGTTTTTATACAAAAAGTCTACGAACTTAAACAACAACCCTCGTACTGTTAGACTGTGCAAAATGTTGGATCATAGAAACCTGTTAGACAATTAGCATTACTGTATGTTTGTAAATTAGCATGAAGTAAAAACAACATCACCTCATTTTTTAGTTGATACTTGCATGCGGACATGTATGTGATGTTGCTCGGATGAATAAGAACAGAACAATTAAATGCCCTTCTTGTGATGTCATCTTTGGTGGTACGTACATACTTCATGACATACTCATTGTTTTCCAACATATAATATATATATATACAAATGTAAATAAATACGTCTGTGTTTGTAACCAATTATTTTAACTAAAATGTACATTATGAAATAGATATTTCATAATGTGTTTGATTTTTAACTGTATTATTTAATTATTTGACGATTTTAGTACAATCGATATAGAATCATAATTCTTGACAACGTACTCATAATGAAGAAGAAAACTATATAGCTATCAATATTTATACATATATACGTGTGTAAATGTCTTCCACTTTTATACATTTTATCATATAGTTTCGAACATGTTTTATGTGCACATGTTCGGACTATTACATTCGGTATAATATTGTTGTAACAGATCAGCCTACCGGTACATTGAGTACAGAGGAACATGAAGGCTACATATACTACATCGAGTTGAAATTTAGATTTCACAAAGGCACGCAATCGGTAAAATCTTATTTCATTTGTTTGAAACACGAATTTTGAAAAAAATACACTGATCTATTTTCTGTTCACGAAGCATCTGTTCTTAACTGTAGTGTTTGCTTCTTTAGTCTTGTAAGTTGTGGTATAGTATAATTATTACACAAATGTAGTCTGTTTGTATGAAGAGATACAAAATTATCCTAAATAGAAATGCCTAAATACCTCAAAGTAATGTGTAACGAATTAACTTATTGTTATATTAACAAATACATGTATTTGCATCATCTTCCATAGAAGCTGCAACATGATTGACAACATTATTTACTATCAATTCTATATCTAACATTGTCTATCTAGTAAATGTGTTCAGTCATTAATAAAGCCAATGTTAACAGGTATACGGTTTTATACGAAGTGCTTGTTGATTGTTCTTTTAATTTCAATTACTGTGAAAAATCTTCAAAGTTCTTGATTACGTTATACAGGTTTATGTTATTCTTGCATTTAGAAGTTGAATTTGAATCCTGGGAAACCCTATGAAGGAAATGAAGTAAAGGGATATATAGATGATTGTGGAGATGGACAAGTTATTTTAAAAATGCTCAAACTGGCATTTGATCAACAACTTTTATTTACAATCAACAGACATGGACAAATTGTTACGAACGGGATAGATATATTCGCGTAAGTGTTGAATATCAAATTGTAATGACAGAATATTTAAAGCGGAAATTGTTGTTTATTGAATGATTATTATATGAAATATCGCTTGTAAATGATGTAGGTGTTCGTTCATATTAAACATTTAATTTCACATATTCATAAATAATGTACTCGGAGAATTATCTTGTATAGACAGTACGAATCTTTGTTCTTATTATATATTGATACATATCCTACTCATTCTCGACTAGAGCTTAAGTTAGACATAGATACATGCATGTGATTGTATACAGACACTAAACTTGTTTGGATATCATTCTCTACACATTGCCACTTTTACGCTAAAGATATCGCAACCACTTTACATATACAGACTGTTATACATATCGTTTAGATCAGTGATTGGATTATTTATAGATAATGCCCATAATAAGATTCCGAACGCGCTGCATCTATTTTAACATATTTTTGCTTTACTGACTGTGCCAATAAACGTATATCTTGTACATGTACCAGTTGGTCAAGTACTATGCATGTTCGTGGTTTAAGGGTTTAGTAAGAACACTAGTAACTTAAAACTAACAATCATATAAACTCATTTTTACATTGAATAGTTCCGCTGTGAACATTCGTTGTATCATGTCTATTTTACCATCCTCCGATACACTTTATGCGTCACCTTCATGGTGATGAATATTCATATTTCGGTACAACAATCATTTATATGAGCATATACATTCATATGGCAAGTGATTATTCATTAAATCATTCAATTGAATGCATTTGTTTCTTCACATAATTAATACGACTTTCAAATTGAACGAAACATAATCAAAACCTGAACATTACTTCAAATTCATACATATGAATCAAAGGCTGTTGTCTTTAACAAGCACATATACTTTAGTCGTTTTTATGATATATAGTCATTTGCATGTGATTTTAATATGATATTGAATTATAAATTCTGGGATTTGAAGGAAAGTCAATGTAAAGGTATGTACACAATGATATCGAACTGTCTTTCAAAATGGTATATCTCGGAGTGTAATACTCATCCATATTGATCGATAATAAATACATTATTGATAATGTGTTCGATTATGATGATGTCGACAGAATGTATTCCATTAAATATTACGGTACAAGAAATTTATGAGCTGTGTGTAATATTGAAACGTCCGGGATAGAACTATCAGAAACATGTTATAAACGATAATTTTGGAAAATAATAATGTTGAAAGTTTTTATTGTGCCTGTCTGCTTTATCAATTTTTTCAACAAACATTCTCACGTATGTTTTTCTAAAATAAACAATTGATATGCATTTTTCTTTTTATATTTCCAGTCAACCTCCACCATGGTGAGTGATCTCTTTTATATAACATTTGATTTCTATATCAATTAAAAATGTGTTTTCGATAAGGACCTATATAACAACGATAATTGAAAATATAAATACCACTACATGGGAATGAATAATTGACGAAATATAATTACATTTATCAATTGATTGGTGGGAGTTGTGACTCTGTATTGATACATGTGTGTCACGCGAGTATCATCTTCGATCAATGTAAATGTATCACTTTTGTAAAAGGCTCAAGTTTCGTATAATGGCCACCTTACCTTTTCAAATATTACCCATAATAAATTTCCAAACACGTAATATGAATTTAAACAGACATGTGCTGTACAGACTGTGCCAATAAACATAGTGTGTCAAGTACTAGCTAGGAATGTATAAGCATGGTTTACGGGGTTAGTTGGGAATCTAGTAACTTCAAATCAAACAATAATATAAACTCATTTTTACGTTTAATGGTGCCGCTGTGAAGATTGGTTGTGTCATGTTTATTTTACCATCTGCCGATATAATTTAAGCGTCACCTTCATGGCGATGAATATGTATATGTCGGTCAAACAATCAATTATATGAGACCGAGCATACTTCATAATTATGGCAAGTTATTGTTCATTAAAACATTAAAATTGAACAAAATATTATCAAAACCTGAACATTTCTTCAAATCTGTACAAGTCATCTGAATCATAGATATCACAAACACGTAAACTTGTCTCATTTATTTGCATGTGTAAAATAATTTGCGTAGAATTTATTTTGAACGATTTTGAATTATAAATGCATGCTGGAATTTGAAGAAAATCTATCTTATGTCATATTTACAATAATACCGAACTGCATTTCAAGTGTTTAATTATTATCCATAATGATAGTAATACATTATTGATACATGTGTTCGATTATAATAATGTAGACAAAATGCATTCCTTTAATTTGTTAGATGCAAGAAATTTATTAGCTGTAAATAATATTATCACTTCAGCGATAGAACTAACAGAAACATGTATTGAACGATAATTTTGACCATTAATCATTATTGTTATTGAAATGTTGTTTTGTGGCTGACTTCACAATTTCTACAACCATTGTCACGTGATATGATTTGTTTACATTTGTAAAATAAGCAATTGATATGCATCTTTATTCTCATACTTTCAGCGAAAGAAATACGTAAGTGATTCTTTATTGTTATATTTGATGTTATAGCGGTTTTCGGTATTTTGAAGCGGAAATATTAATCTAGGGAACGTGCCTCAGAATGTTGATACTTGTATTCATTTTTTTATCAATGGCGTATTACGTAATAAACAGCGGGGTTCTGGGTACGGAATTTCTTTGAAGTCAAATATCTAAAGAACGGGGACGTTATAAAAAAACTGAGGCACGGTTCCCTGCATTATACATTTATAGTCATTTTAAGGCTATTTATTGTAACATACATGTATTCCTATATACAGAGTAGTTATCGTTATTCAAAAATTTATAAATTACGTGCGATATTGGAAATCGATATTCAAAAAATTATCAATTACGTGCGATATTGGTTTATAGAAGATCAATTAAATACAATATTTGTTTAAAATCACATGCAATGCACTTTATACAGTGGGTTTATTTTGATATATAACGATGGTTTAGTTTTTAAATCTATAAATTGGTGAAACTTGATTTGATCTGACATCCAAGCCCGATACCTCAATACAATATTATTGCTTAACGGCTGCATCAATGATCTATAGTTATGTAATATATACTGTGATTTGTATATTGACCAGTTGCTTTTTATTACGTCTCTTGTAATTTTTGTTATGTAAGTAGTATGTTGTTTCCCTTAGACCTCCGGCGTAATGAATTTTAGATAAAAAACAATCTCAGAAAAATATCAATAAATGTTAGTAAATAATGTATCGATGAAGCAAGTATGCATTATCAACTTCAGATGACTTTTTGTGTTTCTATATGCGAGTCTAGGCATTCATTTTACAAATATAATATGTTATACATTGTAACATGTTATTAGTATTATTTATGACTGATCAATATTTCTTTAGTTTAATTACAGTGAACCTTTGTATTTTCATTTATATTATCCCCTTTAAAGTTCGTTTGCCTTAACCTATCTACGATTTGAAAAAAAGAACTAATTAGATAATATTATGTTTTACTATATATATGTCTTGGCATTTGTTTATAGAATATCCTATATATTTTAACATATGTTTATGTGAATCATATATGATTTACAGCTGATCAACGTTTCTTTCATTTTATTACAGCGATTTATGGCAAGTATTTTCATTTATCATACCTTCTGTAAGTTTCATGTTTTTTAATTGATAGATGGCTTAAACACGTTACATAATATATATAGTGCTTGATAAATTTTGACAAAATGCAATTTTTTTAATGAATTATAATGAAGTCTAACAAACATACAATGAACATCATGTATGCCTGTTATTATTACATTAGGATCAAACTTTTAAACAACGCGTATAAATCATTCCATTATGATGTCCCCATAGATCTTTTTAATGCTAACTGTCGAAATTTTTAACATCTTATCTCATCCATAATATGTATGTAATGTATCATATCTTACAACATATATGTAACTTAACGCTAATGTAAAATATCGCAGAATTCTGTAGGTTATTATTGCACATAGTGTTATAGATGAGATATTTATACCAGCATTATAATGTTCATTCAGCCTTGGGACTGTTAACATTTAACGTTATTATAAGTTCCAAACACAATATCAACGCCATATTACATAGCATGTAGGTATTTTATTCCAACATTATACTGCGCTCGAATATAATGCATGCTAATTATTATGATAACGATATATTTTATATAATAAAACTGTAACATATCTTCAAGTACAACATTCAGTTCATGTGTCAGCATTGGCCGCGTGTGTTTCATGATCAAACACAACAAATAAATGTACAAGTTAAATGTTTGTACGTCGCAAAATCGCATCCGGCAGTTCAATACTAGAATATGGCCTATGTAACATTTTTGAAGTTTCAAATCAAACGAACTTGTTATTTTGACTTAACTGATCCCGAAACTAAAGTGATCATCTACTCCATCAAGAATACAAGCCGTTGATGTTTCATGAATCTCATGAATCTGGTCATATGGTTCTACAGTTCACGATGCACGAGGTACTCTATATGTAGTCCTTGTTTCCACCCTAAAATTAAAATTAGGGGAAACTATCACCTCGATGTATCAGACGTTGCAATATCTGCTGGGATGCATTTAAAATATTTAAATAAAGTCTCCAAAAATAATATACTCCGTTGTCTGAGGGTACATTGTCGTAAAAACCTGGTATAACGGTCCCAAACATAGATTTTAAACTGTAAAGTGACCATTTATATCGAACCATAAAGTGACCGTCTATGTCGAACCAATTAATTAAGTCATCATTTCTCACCTGATCGGACATTTTTTGTATTGAGCTCCGAAATCGATATTTAATGACAATTGCGTAAACAAGTCAGTGTCCACGCTCGCGATTATAAAATTAGTCTGTGTGAATATGTTTATAATGTTTTGTTTATTTGCGACATGTTGCTAAAATAAATACATCGAAACGTATAAATACCGTGTTCCGTATCTTATAACACGATTAAATGATTATTACAACACAACAACGATCGCTCCAAAATGTAATAAACACAGCGAATTTCTCTAATAATTTATACATCGAAGTTCATTTAGATCGAACAATTTTTCCTAAGTCCTTTGATATAAAGAGTAGTAATTTATAGGTGATTGACATTGACGAGACGACAACGATATGAAACAGCTACTAGTATTCGGTGAATGTCACGTGATCATTGAGACTATTAGCGAGTCCGATTAACAATTTGAATACACAGTCTGTATGTACACATGAACACCACTTAAAAAGTAGTTTTGCTTCATCCTCAGTAATATAACACAATGCTTGATAAATTCAACGCCGTTTGTTTACTATAGTAGGATTTGATTCGGTTCGTTTATTATCAGATGGGCAGATTCATTCCCGTCGACTGCGTCATCAAGCTAACACTAGTTGGTGTGAGTAACACGTGACCTCGCTCTATTTTTCTGTTTTGTTTATATCACGTGATTGACCATTGCGGATATTTCGGGCACTGTCACTAATCTGCTTCGCGCAAGAAGTTGCGATTTTGCATTGCCACTTAATTTCGGAATATTTCGGGCACTGTCACTAATCTGCTTCGCGCAAGAAGTTGCGATTTTGCATTGCCATTTAAAAATAAGCATACCAGAGTGTACGTCGACTTCCGTCGACGTACAATAAGTCTTCAGAACAGCGGGCGGATTCCCGCGTGTGTATAAATATTCGTATATGGAAATAACTTGCACTAAGTCTTGTAGAAGTTATATGTCGTGTAAATAGGATTTCAAATTGTTTATATTCCGCATATCATTTAAAATGTGTCAAATGAATGTAGTAATGCTTATTATGATATAGTGAAACATTTGGGGTTTTAACACCGAGGAGTAATGTTTTCGGACAACTCAGCCATACATGTTTGCCAAAACATGTATTAAGTTCAAATGTAAAATGGCTTGCTATATAAGCTGTTCAATCATCTGACGTTTTAATATCGGATCTGTAACAATACATGGAGGTTCTTAAGCCACATGTTATCTGAATACCCGATCCTTTAATTTCATTACTACATGTATCACATCAGGCATATATCAATCCAAACTAAATGTGTCATTACAACCGATCGCAACCGGTTAATACTCAAGTACATGATAATAACAACAAAAAAGATACTATTAGTAAGTTTGTGTGCTAAGTGGTTTACCTATAAATGTCTAAAACTTACAAGTCTATGAGAAAAATTTCTGGCTGTCGCTTATTACACCACTTCTACTTCCTCCCTACTGTGCTTAGTAAATAAGTACTGTAAACTTCATAATATATGCCTCATTATCCAAGAGAATGGACAGCACTGCGAGATTTCAGTTCAAAGTTATACTCATGCCACCTTACATGTATGACACTTTACTGCATTAACAACCAGTAAATATTGCAATCAACACCAACTATGTAAATAATCTATTTAAGTTTCCTCCAGTAAAAATGGTCACGAAAAAAAGAAAAAAAGCACGATAAAGAAATTTTGCATAAACATCCTTTAATGTATTGGCTAATGCAGACGTGATATATTCAAATGATATTTCCATGGAAACCAAAGAAAATGGCCACCTAGCGGACCGGTATGCTTTTCATTGATTTTCGCGTTATCTTTTGTATTGCTCCGATAATTTTGTATTTAAGTTACGCAATTTATTAACTACCATGATGAATCATTTACAAATCCGAAAAAGTCAATAATATTTCATTTCGCTGTCATTAAATCTTAAAAGATGTCGAGCGAACTCTGCAGGGGTGGCAATTTGCAATGCCAAAAAATAGACATTTTTTCTTACAGTCGCGTCAACAGTGAAAAAACGGTCCGATGATTTTTTTTTAAAACTCAGTAGAATATTCTTAAAATAATTTGAAAGACTTTAAAAAGATAAAAACATATGGTCACCGACTTCGTTTTCGCTACATTGAAACTTATTTAAACACGGAAAAAGGCTAAACACGTTGCCATAAAATACAAGATCGACGTGACGTTAAGCCAAAATATGTCAGTAACAACTAAAAAGTCGCAACGTCACGTCGATCTTGTATAAAAACGTTAACGTTTTAAGCCTTTTTCCAAGTTTAAATAAGTTTCATTGGCGCGAAAACGAAGTCGGTGACCATATTTTTATATTGTTTTAACGTTTTCTAAATTGTCCAAAGAATCTGTTTTGCATTTTTAAAAAAAAATCATCGGGCCATTTTTTCACTACTGACGCGGTTGAAAGAAAAATGTCTCATTTTTGGCATTGTAAATTGCCACCCCTACATAGTTCGCTAGACGTCTTGTAATGTGTAATGGCAGCAAATTGTAACATTACTGACTTCTTCGGATTTGTAAATGATCCAGCATTGCAGTTATGTAAATTGCATAACTTAATACACAATATTATCGGAGCAGAACAGGAAATAACGCAACAATCAACGAAAAACATATCGCTCCGCTAGGTGGAGCTTTTGAGCGGTTTCTATGGAAATATATTTTGAATATATCATTTCTGGGTTAGCCAATACCTTAAAAGTTGTTCATGCAAAATTTCTTTATTGTAAGTTGACGTCTAAAAAAATGACCATTTTCTGGAGGAAACCCGCGATTCCACCTTAAATGTTATATTCCAAGAAAAATATGAATAATAAAGAACGAGATAAACCAAACAAACAATTTATATAAAAATAATAATACAAGTACGGAAGTTCGTTCTGCGAGCGTACTGAATGATGTTTGTGAATCGATAAATCTTAAATATAGAAAAGTGTGTATTGACCATATTTTATCCTCTGAGATATCATTATTTTCTTATTAGAGATGTTTTAGAAAATACTGTTATTTCAACTTATATCGAACCCTTCATTAATGATGGGTTAATCAGTACATACAGATATTTTCTTTATTTTTAATATTTAAGATGAAAAACATTTTGACAGAAGAATTACAAATGTATTTGAATAAATATTTTACAAATATTTGTGCAAACGATATGTTTTTATTTTAATATTCTCACATTATGTCTTGATTTTGTACATTTAATATACTTACATCATTCATTACTTCTCATAAATATATTTTTATGTCTTTTCAGTGTTGTGTGGTACGTATTTTATATTATATTTTATCATACAGAAATCGTGTATCACGTCAATATTAGAAGTTAAGAATATGCATTCAGTATTGTGAATCATTAACATTAGGAACATTACATCTCAGTTAAATGTCTTCCCTACTGAGGTTGTCAGTGACTATAAATGAGACATTCTCCGTAACAACGGTTTTCGAAATGCATGGGTTTTCCTTCGTTTCATGCTTTTTTAATCATTATTGAATGTAAGCTCTCCTTTCAGATATACTCGAATGGTACACAATGTCATTTACATACGGAAATGTTAATGTGCATCTGTACAGTCCATCTTGATTTTATAATATACTAACATTAATGTTTTTGGTAAAATCGAGCATGGTTTCATACTTTCTTTTAAAACATTATTGAATAGTATTGTTTTAAAATCTAAGCTCTCCTTTCACAAATACTTTAATAATTCAAATGGTCATTTACATACTAAAATACTTATGTGCACATATACCTTACATCTTAATCATTCAATATACTACTAACATAATTTGCTTTTGATAAAATCGAGCAATTTTCTCTCTGGATGGATAGGTACGCATGCATTTTTAATTATATTTTAATCTTCAGAATTGAACCGAAATTATGTACAATTGATAATAGGTCAATAACAAACCAGTAGATAATATTTATAAACATGATATGCTGTGTCTCTATAGTGACAGAAATATAAACCTTCAAAATACTGTCCAGGCATTGATTATTTTTGGTGAATAGGGTTGTGTCTCTCTCTGCATGCACTCGTCATTTATGGCTTTTCCGTGCCAGTGTTAACATGCATTCATTGACCAACGTTCTTCACCACTTATTTAAACGTTTCAAACTATGAATGTTTTTATGCATGTGTTTATATTAAATCATTTACTATAGATTCTATTCTAATCTAAGGAAATATTCATTCACCCAAAATTGAAAATAAGCTTAAACTGCGCAAAAAGATATTTATCTTAAATCTTTAATATTACTGTCTAGTAATCTCGACAAATGACACATACATATGGTTCTTCTAAGAATTTACAAGTCAATGCATTTGTTGAATGACTTAAAATTCTAGGTTGCAACATAATCAGCACTGTTTAGATTCTACTGATGCTGGAATTGTTATATACATGTAAGTAACTAACAGTGCTTAAAAATTGATGTACTAAATTATGTAATTACGTCATAAATACTCCTATATAACTATGAGTAGGCAACACATAATTATTATTATTTTTGTCAATGTAATCATTGACCATCTTCGTCCTTGTACTCCCACTATCATCATCAAGTGAGGTTCTGCCTTCTATAAAACGCTTGTGTTATTTATAAATGTGTAACTTAGCTTACTGGAGGTTTCATGTTAGAACCTGCAATATATTTTATATCTGTCAGTGAATAGCTAAGGTTGATTTTTTTAATTGCACAATTCAAACCTACCCGACTTTCATGGAATTACAGAATAATGTTAACATTCAGTATTACATAAATTATCCGTTATATATTACGTCATAGCAGACTTCATACAATATCTTCACATTAATTGGCGGAATTTCGAGGTTTATAATGACAACTAAAAGCATGACATATACAATAAGTTTTCTGTTGTACGTTTTTACTCTATGACCGTAAAGTAGGGATTCCATGGAAGCGAATATAATTTTATATGTCGCATACAGTGTTGATAGTTCGGAAACTGTAATATGACATATTAAAGACAAGTATTGGACATTTTCTTTATTTATTGTATGTATTAATACTAAAATGTATTTCTGATAAACTCATTTAAATTTCTTTTCAAAATGAGTTGGTACGTATCTTTAATTATGTCTCATCCTGCATCTTTTAATAAAAATCACGCTACGGCATACACTAGTTGTATATCATGCAAATCGATAAGTTTAAGAATATTTATGATATGATGTGCTTCGTGTTGAATAAAAGACATCACTAAGCAAATAATGTTACGATGTTTGTCGATGAATAGTCCTGAGATACTCTCATGATACCCTCGACCTGTATGGGTTACCTTTGTCAGTATACATACGTCGTATGTATGCTAACTGACAACCATTCATCACTTTGTATTTATTACTATGAGTTTGAAATTGTGAGTGTATGCATTTTGTATTTTAACGCGTAGCAACTTTATTTGAGTTATGTTTTCTTTTTTACCATAATAATGTATTAAATGGAAGTAATATTTAGACACTAATCATGGCATATAATTAATTTTATTTTTTCCTATCAAATCATTAGTAGTTTTGTTGGTTTTCTTTGACAAATGAGGTATGAATCTAGCAAGACACAAAGTGTTAAACGGATCTGATTTCGGTTCTGGTATCTTTGTAAGAGTCGTACAGTCCGTACTTAGGAAGATTTATGTGTTTCAGTTTACATTTTGTTTACGACAAAGGATACGTTTACCAAAGTATGTAATACATAGTATGGGATGCATGAATCAAGTTAATTTACGCTTGTACAAATATACTTACAAGCTGTTAGATCAGACTGCATTTTGAAGGCACAAACAAAGACAAGCTATTGTCAAATGAAGTGTACCAGAATTAATTATCGTAATTTTGAAAATACCAGTCCATGATTGTAGAGTCGAATTTCAATTGAAATTTTGTTATTTATTTTTTTAAGTACTATTTTGATTTATTTCAGGTATGGCAGGTAATACATTGTTGGTATTGTATATCATATCGTTCTTATTTTCAAATCTATACGTATCTCTCGATGTAATTAGTTTGAATGACACTAATATTATTTTAGCCATTTTTTATAGAGACCAGATAAGATTTCAAATCAAAACTCGACCCGTTAAGTGTTGAAATGCACCGCTTTTCTTTTCGTCAAACTTATGATTAATAAATTATTGCAAATTATTTCTATCCAACTAGCCATTAAAAATTTATCGGCATTACTCGTATATGATGTTTATATAAGTAATTGTATGAAAGTAGATGTATTACAGTAAATAAACCAGTTATACAATTTCTTACGTTTGGATTTAATTATAAATCATTTAAATGAAAAGTTCTTGCATTTTATGGTAATTTGTTAAGTGTGAAATTGTGACCACGCCCCAAGGTTATAAAACTTGAGATCGGACTCCGAGCTCAAATCTCACATCTTGTCTTTTCATATTTCTTAATTATATATCAGACGACAGTGATATAATGGAAACAATAGTCTGACGGCATTAATTATCTGAACATGTTTTCAAACATTAAATTGCTCGATCTATTCAACCATAATACTTCGAGAATAAAATTGAGTTTTGAGTTCAGAGACTGTTCTCAAGTTTTTTAATCTCGAGGGCAGTTGACATTTCATGACTGTGTATTTAACCTTCATTGGAAATCTACTGGACATTAACCTGTATTGGCCAATCTTCATTTAATTGTTGTATAATTGCTTGCATAGTAGGAAATTGATCGCATGACTTATTAGTTCAAGTCAGTGGTCAGCTAGATTGCTCATATTGTCATGTTGTACATGGATTGAGTATGAAATAAACTTGGAAACTTGGAAGTTCTCTCACAGCTTTCATTGAGTACAGATGGTCAGTGTTTAATTACAGCAGTTGGCATTTGATTTTATTGTTTGGTTATGTTCATAATGATAGTAGCTAACGTGATGTAATAGTACGTTACGTGTGAATGACGAGTTTGGGAGTAAATACCCCACAAACGAGTGTAATTAATGTAGATGAAGAGTTGAAACGTTTAATGATATATGTTAGTAAAAAATAATTTGAAATCAATTTGTAAAATGTGAAGTAAATATATGCATACTTTGCATATATTGGTCAATGCATATAGGATGAAGCCACCTTGAGTTGACGTCTCAACCTATATTATTACAAAACGATATTGATTAATATATTCGCATGGATTCACATATTAAGTGAACAAGTAAGCACTGTCTTTGACATATATATTAGCAGGTGTACATTGTGTCATTGTTGAACCAATTCAAACAAGGTTCTCCATCATGTACAATAAAGACCTAATGTGCTAATGTATAGGTAATTACAGTTAATCGTGATTGTATTGAAGCCTTATTCAACAACATTTACTATTATATTTCATGTATACAGATATGAAGAGTACAGCGGGAGAGTAAAACAACAACTAGAAGCAAAGGGAATAACTGAGGCTGATGTTTCTTAAGTAAAAGCAAACAGTCTTGGTGTGATCATTTAACATCCCTCGATATCACGTGATTGATATTCAGATTGTTGTTATTCGATGACATATTACAACAGTCGTAATTATGTGTAAATAACCAAAACATTGTATATACTGCATGTTTACATTTGGAAGGTGACATGGTTTTTACGCTAGCTGATCATATTGTAATGAACTATTTATACTATAAGTATTCTGATGTGTTGAGATTGCATGACTGAATGCTGAACTAAAAAGCTTGATTATTGTTTGAATATATTTATATGAAAACAATGAAGTAAATCAGTGTTGTATAATATATATAATTATTGGAAAATTGATGTTGTATTCATTAAATTATTTTGAATACTCAATGGTAGTTCACTACGTTATCAGTTGATCCCCGCGGATCTTTTCTCTGTAGAAATCATCTCTCGACTCGCAACTAAATAGCCTTATTTTGTATGAAATCGTTTAAGTGATTTAAAATAATGTAGCGCACCAGGGATTTACAAACTGGATGCTACGATGTTGTGAAGAATGTTCATAGTTATAGACTCTTTGATAATAGCCTGAAAACGGGATACTGTTGTTTGCATTTTTGTGGCAAATGTCTGGACGGGACCATACATAAAAATATGTTATCCCGGTTTCAAACGTAGATGAGGCATTAACATCATGAGCTGTTTTACCATTCTTTTAGTTACAAAAGCGATTATTTGATGCGCTATATTATTTTCTTTCTACTTTTACGAGTTCATATTAATAAAAAAAAAAATTCATCTCAATAAAGACAGGTGTGCGATGACGTAGTGTGCTACCACTGAATACTGCTTCAACGAAATGTACTTATATTTCTTTTATTTTCCTCGTCTTCCGAAAACCTGTATATGTGTAGTATTTTAACTTGATTTTGATATATTCTTGAATGAGCATTGTCAAATTTATTTATTTGTTTTATTATAATTTAGATGGATTGTTTTGATTATTTGTTTCTTATATTCTAGATTATATCATCTATTCCTGGTTCCATCTATGATCAAAGTCATAAAATGTGTGCGATAAAATTTAATCATATATCTCTGAGTGACAATGTTCATGATTAAGGATAAGTAATTACTGAGATTCCGTATATTTACTAAGAATGAGAAATTAACCAGTTTTTCGCTGAATAATTCTATATTTATAAATAATAATCAGATCATACGTGTTTGCGTTATTTTTACAATGTTGTATATAGTAAATAGATAAATATATACATATAAAACGTAAAGAGGACAATGTACAAGTACGTAAATGACATGTGTGCTTTGTACATGTACGTAACTAGTGAAGAAATACATATTAGCATATCAGTACTAATACACATAGCGTTTGGTAAATACAATATTGTACGCTTATTGACTGCTCAGTTGTTAATGATATCACGAGATATATTTTAAAATAAAGAATATGTAATCATTGTGTTCTGCATTTCACAAACAAATACACTAATATTTTATTTACTAGTAGAACAGACGTACTTCGTTAAGATGATAGAATTGTAATTTAGAGTCTGGTTAACCATGTATTGTAATACAGCCTTGGTTATTTCTCTTTTTTTTTGTCATAAGCGATGGAGCTCCTGTTCCCAAAACATGATTTAGAACTTCAAGACACGTAACTCGTTACATTTAGTTTGAAATATTTCTAACAAGTGCAAAGAATAAAAATACAAATTTCTAAGTTTCTAATTCAGCAATGTGTTGTTTGTCATCCTTACAAACCTATATCTTGTCAATGGTTATTAGATGATCTGTCTGTTATGACGGCTTGTGGTAGTAAGTATTGCGTCTTTGGCATACCCATAATATCAATCTCTATCAAAAGTTCAAAACCACGTGACAGAGCGTCATTAATTTCCCTCTGATACTCAAATGTACATTTCTTGTCATAATAGCTCACTATTACTATTTACTTAACTGCGTTTTAGTTCCATAAAAGTGATCGGGCTTTATAACACAATTATCCAATGTAAACAAAAACATCCCGTCAGGAAATGGTGAATTTATTAAAAGTGATATTTCGGTGATTTTCTTATTAATTATTATTCAATTATCGACTAGTTGGCCATTGAAAATGACGTGATGTAAAGCAATGCCTCGGTCAATATTGCATTCTGCCGTGGAGTATCACTTTATATTCAATACAGTAAAATACGGCAATAGTGAACTCAGATAAAGTGAATGATCAGATACAGTATATATGGTTCTAATGAACTCTGATATAGTGAATAGATGACCGTTTTACAGGTTTTATCTAACCTTATTGTCTACACCTGAAGCAGGTCTTAGTATCAACGGACAGGTCCTATGGTGTCATTCATACAGGTATTCCCAAATAATCATGAAGATAAAAATATCATGGGTTAAAACCCCATTGAGTTTACTCGTTCAAATGATCATAATTATGTCACAATGAAAAAAACTAATTTGGTCCAGCGGCTATATATGGTCTCTGAATAGTAATCTCTGGCTGGTAATTGAATCCTATCCTGTCTTGACAAATGTCATGTGAGAGAACTTTATAATCTAGGTTACGGTTTCGTTTATTCCATCCATCAACTATTTTATAACACATTATAAACTCAGAGAATAAAGATCATTACATTGCTTTCCCTTCCTTACTTTGCGTCAAGAATCAGAGATTTGCAATTGTAATAGCTGGTATCATGCACATATTTAACAAGTTAATCAGGCGGCATATATCACATAATTGAGGTGCGGATCGTTAAATGTGGGGCAATCATGACGCAATATACAGATCTCACCCTTCTCTTAGCTCCTAATTACTATTTGTGTTTTTTTTCTACTCATTACTTCTAAGATACAGTTTAGTTTCATCATGAACGACAACTCTGATGTGAGAGCCCTGTGCATTACTGGAAGAAGAAGATATGGTATACGTTAAGAAAGCTTATATACCTACTCATGATTATGTTTAGTGTTGTTGTTTTTATTCCATCCACCAATATACATGTATTTCGTTTTAAATTGATGGATTCCGTATGTATATTCTTCATCTAAATAACACATTGTAGTTTAAACATTCGGGTACCCGGTCTGGGACCTATGACTACGACGCCTGCGGAAATTATAGACGGTCAATTTATTTCCGGACGGATTATACTCGGGTTTTACACAATACCTATATAAACAAACAGAAATGTCTCTCTCCAGTGAAATAATTCGTTGTGTGAATTTTGCGGCTCTAAAGCACAAAGATCAAAGGAGAAAAGACGCCGAGAAAACTCCGTATATCAACCATCCAATAGGTTAGTTGTCATAACGCTTAACTGTCTACTTAGACATGCTACAACACTTTTTGGAATGTCATGTTTTCGGATGGTACATTTTTCGGATACCTTGTTGATTTAGCAGGAATAAGGAAACTGAATTAACGATCACTCACTGGTGAAGCCAATCCTATCAAACTAGCAGTAGCTCAAGCAGATAGTAAATTTCTGTTCAAACTTTCCCAATAGTGTGGTCTAAATAATCTGTTATAGTTTGGGTTAGTGCTTTAAATTAAAAAAAAAGATTTAAGTGAATTAAATTTTAATTGAGTATTATTTGCATCTTTTTTCTGGTGTTGCTAACATATTAACAGAAGAAGCTGGTGTTGCGGATGTGCATGTAATACAGGTATACTTATTCTTTTCATATGTTAATAATTTTTAGTCATTATCATTTTTCCCTTGACTCAAAAATTCCCAATCTATCATTAACCAAGGTACCTTTTCCCAAAATAGGCAGAAAAAGACCTGAATTTTACCATTACAGTATTTAATGTAGCAATGTTTTTTAGCAATATCTTCAATCAGATTAACAGTGAAACAATATGACTTACTATGTAGGCTGCATTGCTGCATGATACTGTCGAAGACACTGACACTACTTTTGAAGAAATTGAAACAAATTTTGGATCTGAAGTTGCTGGTAAGTTCTTTCATTCTGCTGTGAAAATTGGTAATACAGTCTTCACAAAAAAAAAACATTTTCAAGCACTGGACATCCAGTCTAGTGAGAATACAAACTTTACTGGACAGATTGAACTATAAGTGGACCAAAATGAGTATGCACTCAATTTTATACATTTTGAAGTATATCGCATTTATAATCTGCATTAAGTGATTTGTTTGTTTGTTTATTAATCTTAAATTTGTAGATATCATAAATTAAGTCCTCAAAATTTGTACCACCCTTTGGAACTAAATCATCATCTTTTTATTTAGGCAGGGGCCTAATTACATTATAGTGGACTGGGGTCACGCTTCTTCAGGTAGGGGAATTTCATGTTGTATTGAAGAAAAGGGGAATTTTGTCATTCAACAACAATTCTATCAATATCACTCTACAAAAAGTCAATACCAAGCTTTAACAATAGCTGTTGTTTATTACATTTATTCAAGTATTTCCAAGACACAAGTTGTATAAAGCAAAGTTCAAAAAGCTTCTCTGGTAGGGGAAAATTTCCAAAAAACAGAGGGAAAATGTATACAGTACAACCTCTGTAGAGCAAAACCGTATGGGAGCTGCAAATATTGACCGTTGTTTAGAGGTTGTTGCACTACAGAGGTAAAGTAAATATCAGCTTAGGAAAATTTTGAAGGTGTTGTTATGGAGAGATTGTTGCTATACAGAGGGTCGCTCTGGAGACCTTATACAGTATTATTTGTGGAGGGGAATGGGTCGAATTTCAGCCCTAGAAATCGTGAAAATGAGGGCCCTGTGAGAATGTCTCATAATCGCATAACATTATGTACATTATGATAAGATGACCTTTGGAGTGGTCACTAAGGAAAGTGTTACTCAGGCGTGTCAAATTGTTGGCCTCCTGACTTGTGAATCAGATTGGAATTCCACAATAGTTGGTCTCAAGATTCAAACATTTTGACTGGTCGTGAATAAGATGGCAACAATATCAATATATTTTGATTGGTTAAAATAAATAACAGAGGTGACAATATTCCGAGCAAAATGAAACTTAACTGATGAAAATATCTCAAGAAATGGCAAAGTTATGATCAATTCAATCTGCTGTGAAGGAGTTAAATATGGAAGCCATGTGATTGAAGGCCCCTCTTTTGGCAAAAGTGGTTGGCTGCATATAATTTTCAGATTTTTAGCTCACATGTCACAAAGTGACAAAGTTAGCTATTAGGATCACTCTCCGTCCGGCGTCGTGCGGTGTGCGTCGTGCGTCGTCAAATTTTTTGTTGTGACCACACTAGGGGCCACATTTTTGGCTCAATTTTAGCAAAACTGGGTCAGAACGTTAATATCAACAAAATCTCGGACGAGTTCGATATTGGGCCATTTGGGGTCAAAAACTAGGTCACCAGGGCCAAATAAGGGAAAACCTTGTGAACACTTTAGAAATCACTGTTCTGAATTTATCTTCATGAAACTTTGTCAGAATGTTTTTTTTAATAATATGTAGGTCAAGTTTGAAAATGGGTAATTTCTGTAGTAAAATAAGGTCACTAGGGCAAATTGCTGGAAAACCTTGTGAACACTCTAGAAGTCACTGTTTTGATTGGATGATCATGAAACCTTGTCAGAATGTTTGTCTTCATAATATCTTGGACGAGTTCGAACATGGGTCATCTTGGGTCAAAAACTAGGTCGCTAGGTCAAATCTTATGAAAAAACATGTTAACACTGTAGATTTCACAGTAATTATTGGATCTTCACCAAACTTTGTCAAATCGTTTGTTTTAATGATATAACGGTCAAGTATACATATGGGTCATCTGGGGTCAATAACTAGGTCACCAGGTCAAATCTTAGGAAAACTTTGTTAACACTGTAGATGTCACAGTTTTAATTGGATCTTCACCAAACCTTGTCAAAATGTTTGCCTCAATGATATGTGGGTCAAGGATAAACATGGGTCAGCCGGGTTCAAAAACTGGGTCACAAGGTCAAATCTTAGGTAAAAATCTTGTAAAAGCTCTAAATGTCATGGTTTTTATTGGATCTTCACCAAACCTTGTCAAAATGTTTGCCTCAATGATATGTGGGTCAAGGATAAACATGGGTCAGCCGGGTTCAAAAACTGGGTCACAAGGTCAAATCTTAGGTAAAAATCTTGTAAAAGCTCTAAATGTCATGGTTTTTATTGGATCTTCACCAAACCTAGTCAGACTGTTTGTCTTAATGATATGTAAGACAAATTCGAACATTGGTCGTCTGGGGTCAAAAACTAGGTCACCGGTTCAAAACAATGTTTTAATGAGTGAACAGTGATTGTCATGTGAGCGATATAGGGCCATCTTGGCCCTCTTGTTTTCAATTTGGCTCTATTGACACCCCTGTTTTCTGTACGTAATACAAAGTATACCGGTATGCCTTGTTTTTTATGTGTAAATATACATATATTTATAGAAATCGTCAGACAAGTTACAGATGATAAAAGTTTACCTAAAATGGAACGTAAAGAACAACAGATACAGCATGCACCTCACAGCAGTCCGAAAGCCAAATTGGTAAAATTAGCTGATAAACTGTACAATTTAAGGGACTTACAAAGACAGGCACCAGTTGGCTGGTCCCCAGTTCGAGTACAGGAGTACTTTGAATGGTCTTTTAAAGTGGTTGCAGGTCTTAGAGGAACCAGCCAGAAGCTAGAAGATCAACTGGATGTTTTATTTAATGAAAGAAACCTTTTATGAAAAAAGTAATCTTGACTTCGTTTGTTTATTTATTTATTCACATTTGATTAATGCATTAGTATTTTGATGTCAACAATGTTAAAAATAATAAAAGCGTAAAGCTAGAAAAAAAGACATGTGTACGGTTACTTTACCAAAATGAATAAGGTAGTTTGCAAAGACATTATTTCAAAATTTCTTAATCAAACCTGTCTGTTGTTTAGGTTCCCAATTTTTTCGTCGTTAGTAACCGCAGTTAGTGACATTTATCTGTTGTTCATACATGTACATGTACATAATTATCATAAGTATCCATTGTCGTAATTAATGACTATATACAAGAATTAAAAGCTTATTTGGCACATTTTTTTATTTATTCATTATTTGTATGCCAGTTTCAAGATTTGGGAAAATGTTGTATTTCGTGAAATGTATTGAGTTTTTTCTGCAAATATGACCCCAACATTAAACTGGGCTGAAATGTCGGTATCATTCTCAAAGTGCTTTATTTCCTTTTCAGTTTATATACTTGTTTAACAATTAATTTTTGATCAATTAAGCTGACAGAATAATATATGATCAGAATCATTTATAGCCTGTCTGTTTTCGAAGAAAAGGTGGAGCTATTGTGGTCACTGCTGCATTGTCTGCATCTGTGCCAAAACTAGTGTAAAGACCTACCTCATGAATTAGAAACTGCAAGAGGTAGCAACATGAAACTTCTAAGAACAGTACATAATTGTATTAAGTAACATATACACAAAGTATCTTGTTACAAACAAATGAAAATAACAATGACAAACATGTGAGAAATAAATACGGTACAAAGGATTTCATTAAGAGAAAATGAGTGGATAGATCTCACTTAGGTGGTGAATAGACAAGCCTTGGCACAGCTTTGAGATTGTAGACAGTTTCAATTTTTTTCCACACACCTTATTATTAAAAGTATGAGATGGGGTATATTGGAGTCACTCTGTCGGTCGGGTGGTCTGTCCGTCCGCATTCTATTTCATAAGTTTTTGGAGTGAACTACTTCCACATTCCTGAAGTGATTGCAATGAAAGTTGAAATATATGTCATTTCCATGAAGTGTAGAATTTATTAACAAGAATGTTTCTTGAACTATTCACGAATAGTTGAAACTTTACACAAGGGAGGTAATTATGACAGTCTTGAGATTTGTCTTTGTTTGAATTACTTCCCTTTCCTTATTTGTGATTAAATTGTATGTTTCTTGTGTTGATGCATGTATTTGTGGACTGCTTAAAGTCCCATAAGCATATAAATATATTGGTCGTAATAGTTTCTATTTGTCCTATAACAGAGGAATCCGGTGTGTTTTCCTGGCATGCATACTTTATAGCAAGAAGAAATGTTTCCGAAACCGTTACCCTATTTTTTTCAATATCATTGAAATAAATACAATTTATAGAACAGTTGTGATTTATCGCAGTCAAGTTATGCACTAGGCATAAATTGACGTCACACGCTCTATATATTTCAAGTTTACAAAAGACAAATTCACGGTGAAATTAGTGTTTTTAAAAGAAAAGGGACTTGCTTCGTCGGTAATAATTATTTTGGGATAATATCAGCAATTGTTTGTTTTTTGCATATATTTTGTATAGCAAAAAGCTCATGGGGCTGAGTCATCTCGCCTACAACAGAATAGGATGGAATTTTTTCATATAAAAACAGTACAGTACAACCTTTCCAGAACGGCCCTCTCTTGTGCAGCATCCTCTCCAACAACAACATGATTTTTTCCCTCTGCATGATTTAACTATTAATTTGTCCTCTCTAGAGCAATAACCTCTCAACAACATCATAATTTTGCTTCTCTCAAAGGGTGTTGCTTTGGAAAGGTTGCATTGTATATTATTCATGTGTCTACGCACCTAGCGTAATGTATTTTTTACCTTCGAACTATCCGTGCCATGATGTTTTAAGTTCAAAAATTGTTTTCTTAATTGTCAAAGGTACAATATCTGTCTATGAAAAGACCCTCTGATGTTTAACTCCGAAAATGCAGATTAATTGTTGTTTTTAAACCAAATGATAGATCAGCTTTCCATAGCCGTCACTTGCTGGGTGTGCATGAACTACATACTATGTTTATCTACCTACGCTGCCAGTTTCTATTTCATGTTGTGGTGCAACTCTAATGCAAGTCCAGTTTCCATGAGTATTTTCAGTACTTTGGTTACTACAATTTGACACTGTCTGGACGTACAGAACCAGGCTGACCTAGGCTGATAAGGTTATAATTAATGTTCATGGTTACTTGGTAGATCAAGCAACCGTTCTGTATTTGCTACCATGAGATATAATTCCCAAATATTTTCGTCCTTCGATTTTGTTGTGGGAAATTTATTGATTAACCCCTACCCCCCCCCCAAAAAAAAGGGTCAGCCCCTAAAAAGGGGCATTTGTTTAATGATAAATATGTCTGTCTATTTCACTCATTCTAATTATACTCCTGAAAAACAGTTATGCATACTTCATGAACATTTCATGAACTATTCTTGAACAGTTTAAGAAAAAATCATATTTTTATCAGTTTGATTCAAAGGGGTTGTGTAGAACACAGGTACTTATACCAGATTTTACATTGTTCGTAATAATATTCAATATTACGTCCTTTCATTGTAACAGATGAATATAAGTTCTCATGAATAATCAATGCTGATATCAGATATATATATATATATATATATATATATATATACATTCAAACCTGTGTTAGTGGCCAACTCTGAATAAAGGTCACCCTGTGAATAAAGGCCATTCTCGTAAAAAACCAAATTGATTATTAATTAAGACCAAAATGACCTCTGAATAAAGGTCATTTGTCACAATTATGAAATATTTGCCCAGAGGCTTTACATTTTATTGATTTTCTTAACTTTCAAGTTGAAAAATTAAGTTTTATACCAAGTACATTATTATACTGTTGGTATAAAACGTAATTTTATCTATTACTATAGATACTATGCAGGTATATGAAAAACAAAATTGGTGTCAAGTACCTCCTGTGCTATGTACCATACATCAGACATAAAAGAAACATTGATAAGAAATATTTATCATTGTCCTGAAAATCAGGAATTATATTAGTATTAACAAGTACGGTAAGTCTGAATGTAATGGATTACGTTATGCAATGTGCAGTCAAACCTGTTAGTGGCCACCTCCAAATAAAGGCCACCCTGTGAATAAGGCCATTCTGTGAATAAAGGCCACCCTGTGAATAAAGGCCACACTGTAAATAAAGGCCACACTGTAAATAAAGGCCACCCTGTGAATAAAGGCCACCCTGTGAATAAAGGCCACACTGTAAATAAAGGCCATTCTGTGAATAAAGGCCACCCTGTGAATAAAGGCCACCCTGTGAATAAAGGCCATTCTGTGAATAAAGGCCACCCTGTGAATAAAGGCCACCCTGGGAATAAAGGCCACTCTGTGAATGAAGGCCATTCTGTGAATACAGGCCTTCCTGTGAATAAAGGCCACCTCCAAATAAAGGCCACCCGGTGAATAAAGGCCACCTCTGAATAAAGCCCAACCTTAAGATGAATCAAAGTTGAAGTAAGATTTTACTTTTGCACTCATTAATCATTTAGAACAAAATTACCTCTGAATATAGACCACCTACAAATAAAAGTCACATTTCGTCTTTCACAAGGGTGGCCTCTGTTTACAGGTTTGTCTGTACATAGAACAACTGACAGATAAAGCTATTTTCACAAAGTGTTTTAAATTCAGAGTACACATATGTTTATAAGAATAAATAACATACTGCTATAGCTTGGCCATGATGGAAGAATGCACTAAATCAACAGGATACATAATTATATAGTACTTGAGCATGATAAATTTATCATATTAATTATATGTTTCAGTCAGATTTGTTTGTGATATCCATATCCCCTATTTGGCTTAGTGGATTATCGTCACAGACCAAGAAACATACTGTATTTTCATTTATGTTCGTTGGGCTCAATTTTCGTGGTTTTTACTAAAATGGCTATTTGGTGAGGCCATAAATTCCTGGATTTTGATTTTTTGAAAAAAATTGCCTTATCTCTTGGGGGACTAAATCCACGAAATTAAATCCCCAACGAAAATTAATGATTCGACAAAAGTCAAGCTATACACACGTAAAACTAACAAATATTTGCTTATTGCCTTATATTGATTGTTTGACAGACTGTCTCACCTGACAGTTAACAATAGAAAAGCACAGTTTGTGTTATTACTTACCACTTTTAAGAAGAAAATCAATACCTGCTTTTGATGTCAGTGTATATGTAAACACATTCTTTAACATATATATGTGCATAATCTTTGTTCCAACTTCTCAGTCTTGGATGATTATTTATTTATGTGGTAAACATCATAAAATGGACATAAGTTACGAGTAATTCTTACCCAGAGAGTAAGGTAAAACATTGATTATTACTTCTATGATTTTACACTCATTTATACCAATTTTGTAGTTGTAGTTTTATATTCAAAATGGGGATAGTATTTCTCTAAGCTACAGAATGTTGATAAGTCCTTAACTTCTGAAAGTCCAGTGTTTAGAACCCACCAGGCGGTTTGGGTTTAATTTCCAGTTGTTATACATTGTAAGTCATGCCCTTCTATGAAAATTTGACAACAATGCTGATTCCTTAAGTTCCTTAAGTTAGTACTGGCTAGAATAATGTCCAAGAATACTGATTAAATTAGGAGAATTGGCCACTGTGCATATCAGAATTTTTTCTTTTTGAAAATGGTGTTAATCCCAAATAATTCAAATAAATGTGTAGCAGTGTGGTACTGTCCAGTTACGATAATGTGATAGTGACGTTTCATTTTATGTATACACAAAAGTTAACATCCATTATCTGAACAGGTAAAGTGGGTTTATAAGAAACAAATACAGTATTACAGTTTAGCAATACAATTGTAGATGTCCGGTTGGCGCAGTTGGTAAAGCCTTTAGAATGTCAAGGAGCTAAACTTTTATCGCGAGTTCGAACCTCGTCAGTTGTCTCTTTTTTCGTTTTCTTTTTCAACTTCAGCTCAGCCGCAAATTGATTGTAGTATATAGGTAGATTTGTTATAATATTTTAGTGGTAAACTGTGAAGAATAAGAATGCATTTTGTCCTGTTAAACGCGAAGAGTGTAGTTAAAAAGTACTTGCAGTATTAGTATGTATATAAGTCCTTGGTATTAGTAACGTGCACAAGTACTTCGTTTACAAACTTATTGACTTACTTCAAATTGACAAACATGAAACAACTACTTGCTCTTTTATTAAAATTCTATGAGGTGTACGTTTCTCCCAATATTTTGTCAAGCCTCACACTCTTTTCTTTGTATTATACGATTATGTATGCTCATAGTGTCATATATATGTACTGACTTGAGAAATAAACATTGTATTGTATTGCCAACTTATCTGAAGGCCAACTACAAAATGTAGCTAAATATGGCTGAAAATAGATGGACTTTTAATAGCGAACCAATCGTAATTACCATAATTACGACGAAATGTCTGAGACTATTCTTTATCATGCTTATTACATGTAACAATATACCGAACGATAAAAATGATAATAATATAAGCACTAGATCTAGTATAATCCTTACAAAAACGAAAAAAGAAAATGACAAAATTGACGAAATTAAAAAAATATATACATAGAAATAGAAAATAATTTGCGAATAATTACTAAATCGCGGTCTCACACCAATAATTTCACACAAATAGGTGTATTAACAGACAACATCGTTACCAACTGCGTTACGCCGACAGTTAATGTGCTGCACGAAATTTGTAAGTCATACAGTTAGCCTACATGTCTACTGATAATTTGACAACGGTTTTACACAATAAAAGTGGACTCGACCCCTGCGTCACTCTACAATTATCCTAACTGAACAGTATATACCTGCGTATTTGTATTTATAAATTGGCTTGGAATCACCAACCCAATTAGCTCAGATGATAGAGCATCTGACTTGCAAGCAGGAGGCTGTGGGTTCGAGCCCCGCATCGGGTACATTATTTTCCTCCTCCTATTACAAATGCAAAGTGTTCACTACAAGGAGAGAGACAGGCCAGCCTGCATATCTATGCAAAAAGTCTAACCAGGCACTTTACTGTTGGATTGCAATATTCCTTAAATTGATTATGGGCTACTTCAAATGTCCATTCAAGATAGACAGAAGGTTATATAAGGATGAATTTGGGCTCTAGCTAGCTCCCAAGTCAGAAGGAAAAGAAAATATTTTATATACATTGTTCCCACATCTACTATATTTACCTCCCTTGTTTTGAATTGGCGGCCATCTTGAAAGGCAAATTTGACAGGATTTGGTAGAAGATATTTATATTTTTGTCCATAAACCTGATGTGCTTATTGGTTTTTCCAACTTCATGATTTAGTTATATTGTATAACTGAGTTGTTTAATAAATACTTTTCTGTTGTTTTTTTCTATTAAACACAAAAGAAATTTTAGGATAGCTGCCAATTTAAAACAAGGGAGATAATATAGATGTGGGAACTATGTGTTAATTAGGAATAAGAATGAAAGTTACGTACCAAATATTAAATTGATACATTTGTAACAAGGTATAAAACTATGCCATGAAATGTTTTAATTTCAATGAATAATTTCATATTGTTATATAAAAATTACTTTCTATTAAGTTTCTGAATATTTTTTATTCATGCATTTTGTATTGTTTTTTGTTTTGTTTTTATTTTAAGACTTGCGTTTAATGACTTTGAATACTGCATCACGTTATGTATTTATATAAAGTTTGCATGTTATAAGGTTATGAAAAAGATATAACATACGAGGGGTTATCCAAACATACGTGGACTTTTGTAATATCTTTTGAACGACAACGTTTAGTGTGATGAAACTTTATCTGTATAAATTGTGATGTATTGATAATGTCTTTACTACAGATTAATATGTGTATAAATGACAAATTTATAATGGTTTAAAACATGCACCTAAACGGTACCCGGAGCACGCTAAAATAAAGAAATACGTAGCCTTTATATTTTGAGTTTATGACAAAAAATTAATGTAGAAACCCCGCTAAACGTACGTTTGTTCCATGACATCAAATTAGCTATAATTATGTGTTTTTATTGGATGTTATATCGGTTAATTGATGTAGATATCTTTAGAAAACAATACACCGCTATAGATACGACGCACAGAATGACGTAATATTGAAAAATAAAAATCGCGCCATTATACGTTTTGTATGAATTTAGTAAGGACACCATCACAGACTTTAGATCGAATGCAACAAGCAAGTTCGAGAAAGGCAAATTTACGTTCACTAGTGTTTAAATGGCACAAAAGGTTCAGTGAGCGCCGTGAAGATGTTAAAGACGATACCGGGTACGGATGGAAAAAAAAATTTCACCTCAACAATGACGACGTCAAGGTGCGTCGAGATAGTGACAGACGTCAAACTATTGAAGAAAGTGTGAGGTTGGTCGGCTGCGGTTATGAAACATTATTGTGCATACTTCGTGAACATCCACACTGACACAGACCTTGAGTTGTCACTAATGGAGCTCAAGACAGTTCCACTTCCTGCCTACTCACCAGATTTAACTGCTATGGACTTCGCGATATTCCCGGGGGTAGCTTAGTCGCTCAATTTAAAGTATAAATGTAACAATAATGTCAAAACAAAACAATAAAGCTATTTCTTAATAAATAAAACTTTTAACAATATTGATAATTAATTATATTTTATAGTGTTTACAAGTAAATAAAGATATTAATATTTTTTTGTAATTCAATAGTAACAATATCGGTTGATTTAGAGGTTAAGGGACAACTGCGGGGCCGTTGATTTGATTCCATTGCAGACTTGCTGAACGCCACTAAACATATTTGTCTGGTCTCGGGGAAGCATGGTTACCCAATGTGTATGGTCGCTTGCTTGCAGGTGGAGATAATTTCGAGAAACAGTAACTTGACATGTGGTGTTGACGCTTGTAACGTTACGTTATTCTGACGTTGACGTCGGATTATTTTCCGAGTGCTCCACATTCGCCGAGATGTGTTTACGTAAATTCCTGTATTTTAATGATAAATACAGCTATAAATATGAAAATTTCTGCATTTATTTATTAAATTTTCTTTTAAGTTGTGTACAAATTTCAGCTAAATATCTTAAGTAGCTCTTACACAATAAAGAAAGTCAACGTAATTTTGGATAACCCCTCGTATATTATTGTTTTTATGTGTTTAAATGAATATTGATTACACGTACATGATGTCTCTTTTATTTGGGTTGATTTCATAATAGGTTCAAGAAGGTTCATGACACGATGAGGCTGGTACAGGAAACAAGAGTTCGAGCAAGTTATATTAACACTGGATTCCCGTCTGAAACAGCTCATGTAGACGAGAATGCAGGTCTGTGTGGTAAGAATGCTGTATTAGGTTTTACATTTTGAAAAAAAAGGTAATGAAATTCATTCTTTTTATAGGTATAAAGAGACACAATTCAACAATAATTACATGGTAGAAAACAGATCCTAATGAATTACTCATACAAATAATGTCATCATTTTTTACTTTCAAAACTGACCATGGTCATTAACCAACCCTCATAGTCTCGCATTAGCAAACTGTTAACGTTATGCAATTAAAGTTTATCATTTAACATCAGCTGAGCAATATGACTTTCACGAAGTTGCACCAAATGATAGGCCTACAATAACATCCATACAACAATGCAACAACAGAGCATAACAGATCAGAGTTTATAAAAACGGACAATGTTATCTTAATTAATCTTGACGTCACAATGGAAGCGTCAAGTACTAGTTTTCCAGGACTTTATTCAAATGTCTAATACGACATTTTCCGGCAATTTACCTTTTAAAAGTAATTATTGTCATCGATGGAGTTAAGTTTGATATGTTATCATGTAAATAACGCGTTGCAACTTTCTTACAGAAATTCAAGAATATGAAGAATTACATGAAATAATCCAAATGAAGACAACTGACTATGATCAAATATGAATATGGATGCATGGAAAATATAAAGAATATATTGACTGAGCTAGCAAATGTTGCTGAATTGTTGCTGAACTTATTTCGAGAGTATAATGTATATCTATCGTATTCGACTATGACAGTTAAATGTCAAGTAATGAGATCATTCATCTGATTATGAATCGCTTGCTAGTTGAATTTGGAATCATCGTTGGGAATAGAATGATTCGCTTAAAACATGTCTGTGTATCTTATACTTATGGGTATCTTTATTACACTTATTAACCGTATACATTGTATGTCAGTAAACTGTTTGCAAATAATTGTCCAGATAAAATCTTGTCTTTATGTTTATGTGACATTCTTACCGTCTATGTTATCTTTACAATCTTGCGTAGTAAACAAAAATCAAAATTTAGTAATCGTGCAGAAAAATTCCAGATTTAAATAGAATAGTTCATGGTTGACAAAAATATATTCTTTTGTTGACAATTACACAAACAGGAAGTTATATCACACGTATACGCTGCATACAATATTTTACCTGATTTTCGTGTACTCTTGCAAGATTGTAATTTAAATATCTTTGGTACTTCAAGATTATATATTGCATATATGTGACGCATCTAACAATTTATGAGGTTTTATCGTCATCTATCATTTGCTACGCACATACATGATGCTATTGTTTAACTGGTTCGATATTTAATAATTACTTTATTCATCAAAGAATATACATTATTTTTCCCAAGATAACAGGATCCTACAGCTATTTTATGTTTCGCACCATATAAAAATGTTGTCAATTGTATTATTTATATCATGTGTTATTCTCAACTGTAATTACCTGTCCGTATATTTATTCGTCATGGATTCAATACATTATAAATTTCACAAAAATATACATGTATTGTATTCAACTATTCTATCATCTGATTGTAACATTGTTGTTATAAATTGCAACAAGGCCTGTTCTGTGTTCTTGTCATTGTTACGGACAATAAAATACATTTGTTAGAAGAATGACGCGGTGTTTACCTTTTGTGTATTGACGATTGTTCTTATTTTGGGTCGTTTATTGTTTTTACCTGACTATAGCCTAGATTGAGATCTTAACAACCAAAGGAATACTAACTTAGGTATTATGCAAGTAAGTTATCTAATCAAGATCTTGATAACAACACGAACTCTTAAATCTTGTACAGGGGTTTTGCTGTATAGATGTTAATCCATGAGCTACCACTCATAGTTTGCTGTATGTTTTTTGTTATTATTTAATGCATTGTCAAATGCATTATAAAATAATAAATAGTAATAAAGTCAAAATAAGTAATTTCTGTCAGTGTTTTTCATCGTGATTAGAACTGATTAAATCGACAATAGTATAACAAATATAAATATTGAAAGCTGAATCTATAGTAACACCAACGTATAAAGCTTGAATTTGAGGAAACGAATTCACTCCATAGATAATGCTTCTGTTTACTGAATAATTTGAAAACCACGTACTGTGTGGTATGCCGACGAAATGTTAAAAAATTAAGCCTGAACAGAAAATGGTTCTTACAATTTTGATTTTTTCTTCCTTAAAGTTAATGAGCATATAGCGTGTTTACAACTACGCTATGAAGAATATAATTTTGTAGCATGATTTGCATAGATTTTTTTAAAACTTAAACTTTACAAAACTTAAACCAAAAATATAGATAGGGGAAGCTGTTGCTGGATAGTTATTTTGTCATTGTCTCGTTTCTTAAAGGGGCATGCCCAGGAACTGCTGTGTCTTTTTTTTCGTACACCAAAAATGTGTTTGTCACGTGTAAAACCAATTATTACTTAAAAGTCAAAAAAGAATGTGCGTTGAAAAATTACCCTATAACGCGCGCGTCGGTATTAATATGTCGGTTTGAATAAAAGGCTGTAAACCGATGGGACTGAGAGTTTAACTGAGCATGTGCGCTGCCTTTCAAGTAAACATACCACGAGAAATACTTACCATTTCAGTTTGTTGACATTTTTCCGCGATTTTTCGGTTTTGACACATACCGAAAGGGTCGAGTTGTGAAAAAATGACGAATAATTTCTGAGGCCGAAATCGGCATGTTTGGCAAATCTTGAAATGTGTATTTTGAGTAAACTAGCGGGATATCTTGTATTTTTTTATAGGGATCATTAATTGATTTAGGCATTAAAATGATACCAATTTGATTGCTATTCGAGACACTTCAGTTCCAGGGCATGCACCTTTAACACGTAATTGTATATACATGTACTTGTAATTAATATTTCAAAAAAGCAAGGGTAATTTCGATAAAACTATAATTATATGTTTTCTACCTTATTTTATACGCAAAAAATATGACCAACAAAATGTACCACTGATCTGCACAAACACTTTATATGTGCGTCAAAATCAAGGTGGGTGGTTAAAATGTTGTTTTTCTTATGTTGTGTATTCCGGCAATGCCATTTTCAAATAGTATTTGATATGATTAGTTATGCACATGTATCTACATGTACTAGAGTTTGCTATATGATTTTGTAGCTGTACCAGGACGTGTTTAATTACAACATCATTGAAAAATGCCACAAAACCTTCGACAACTGTAGAAAGTAGTTTTTACGAACTTCAAGGAGGTTATAAATCATTTATTTGTTGACTGCGCACAAAGTAGTCACTATGAAATAAAAATAAGTGGTATTTGTTATCATAGTACTGTGTTATACATCATTATTATTTATCTTGTTTGGACATTGTAGAATAATCAGGCTTGTCATGGCTGAACGACACAACAAAAAGGTGAAATCACTTTTAAAATAATAATTAACATAAGGACATTAAATGTTATCTGTTGACTTTTGTCCCGATCTATCGATACGGGGGAAGTCTACAAATAGCGTGACGGCACTACTTTTGTCTAACCGCTATAATTGGCACTGATTACAAGCCGTATTTGGATAATTATACATACCCTAAAATATAGTATCGCAAAAAAATAAGTATGTTTATTTATGCAAAATAAATACGTTATATCATTTTCTTCGTTCGCTTTTGTTAATAACACTCATTATTCAATGAAACGCAATGTTGACATACTTGGCTCTGCTTGTTTATAACCTCCATTGTGAGAGTAGTTCCTCCAAATACCCATAATGCCCCGAGCGATGGAACACAAAGATCCTGCTGTCCTTCAAAACATAAATACAGTATTTGTAAGCATACTTAAAACGTCTGGTCCAATATTAGGACTAGAGTGTCTCAAGGACCACGTATCATCGGGTCGTTTTGATTTCAAAGTTTTAATAATGAGAGAAATATGCTTCTGAACTTTAAATATCATCGCACGTATTTAACAAATTGGATCTTTAGGCGTATTATGGTTTCTATATATTTTAGACGATTGTGGTAGATTACCATAATTTGGCATGACATATGCACCGGTTACAACCATCTTTAAGTACAAAAAGACAACGGCTAATATTTTGTTTAGAAAAAGTGATTGATATAAGCAAACTATTTAAATAATGTGTCCACTGTTTTAAAAATATGTACGGTGCAATTTATAACGCTGCCTTATGTTTTCACTCATTTATACCATCATTTAAATGTCATTGATGAAGTCATATTTCACTACCTACTTTTGATCCGTCATTTGCGTCTTATTTCGAATTATTCGAATGGTATTTACAAGAAAAACGTTGTCTCCTTCCAGACATTGTCTTCGCACAAGATGACAAAATTCTGCACAAGACTGTACGTTGTATAGTTGTTACAACAACAAACCACACGTGAGTGCTATCAGCATATAAATCTATTAAAACGGTAGATTCATTTACAGTACTTATTGAACACTTAAGTTGCTTATTTGTGTCGGGAAAAGGGCACCTCTACTAGTTATATGCACTCAGATATCTAGGAATTCTTAGATTAAACTATTGTTTGGTATGCATAAATTAACAAGCAATCTGAATTCAATGTAATAAAACAAACGTCGTTTTGTTTTATCAGTACTTGTATCGGCAACAGAGGAAGGTTGTGAAGACTGTGGCTGCTGTGTCAACAGGATGTGCGAACCAAATGAAATTACAGAGAAGTATTGCACACATGGATGCATTGCCGGTGTCTGGGGCTACAGATGTTCGTGGCATGTTGCAGTCAATGTTTGACTTGTGATCGAAGCAATGGAAAAATTTGCAAGTCGTGCGTAGAAGGGAAGTACCCCAGTTCCGAGAGTTGTATAAATTGTAACGAGAAATGTTATTCATGTACATCAGCAACACAATGTCAGGAATGTAAGGATCAATACTACTACGATGGTGACATCACAGACTGGTCTTTATCATGTCCAGGTAATTGTCTATGTCAAGATAGATGGTTTCTACAATACAAGCAATTATTGTCATGATGCGTGCCCAATTAATTGCAAAATGGGTATCAGTAACAGTAACTATCAGTCGTGTAAAAATGGATTCTATCTTGGAAACAATAATGAAGCAAGGGACTGATCACTTCGTTGTCCTGATTCGTGCTCGAAGTGCTCCTCTTCCAATAAGTGTACACTTAGCATGCCTGGATGGTACGGGAATACATGTCAGTCTCAATGTTCAGTGGGATGTGTCAATGGACAATGTTCTGTCGGAGATGGAACATGTAGTTGTAGAAATTGGTTTACAGGCAATACATGCGATGAATGAAAATCGGGAAGATACGGCGAGCATTGTGAGAAAACATGCTCCGTTGGATGCAAAGACAATGTGTGTGACATGACGCCAGGTCGTTTAAGTGCGTGTAAGTCAATGAATATTGTAGGCGATTTTTGTGATCGATGTATGGCTGGTAAATTGGGTAGTAATTGTACATTTGAGTGTCCAACGCGTTGCAAACAAAGTAATTGCAATAGAAAAACCGGAAACTGTTATACTGTGAAGGTAATTATCACGGCGATAAATGAAACTATTGTACAAGTCTGTCACAAATCTAATGGGACATGCCTAACATCCAAATACAACTTTGCAGGACCATCTTGTAACGATTGTGCTGCTGGATGATACGAAACTGGGTGCAATGTCCCGTGTTCTGCTAAAAACTGCTCTGGTAATATTTGTAGTAGGGATACTGGGAAATGTGTTTCATGTCCTGACGGATTTTATTAATCGCTTTGTGAATTTAACGGTTCACTAGGCTGTGTCAATCGGTCTTGTGACATTGACGGTCCTTGTATTCGCTGTTTATCATCATATTCTGGTGACAAATGTTGTATTGAAAACGCTCATTGCCAACACTGTTTAACAAATACAGATTGCGAAGTATGCGATATAGGGTTTTATGGTGAAGAGTGCAACAAGCCATGTCCAACGACTTGTGTTCTGCTCCAACATGCGACAGAGCAGGCGGCAAATGTTCAACTTATATGGATGGTTTCCATGGTGACTTGTGCAATTTATGTTGCAGCATTCATTGCTTGAACAACCTTTGCCTCGAAGACAACGGACACTGTACTGACGGGTGTGTAAATGGTTTCGAAGGCCCCATATGCGCACTAGGTGAGCCGGGTGTGTGCAAAACTAATTTCTCTGCCAATGTCCAGTATGCACTTGACTTACATGTGAATGTTTATGAAGTATATATTTATCTCTTTGTTAAACATAATTACCCTGTATTACATTTTGATTAAAGCATGACGTATGAGTATTATCCATGCATATTTATGAGTTAGAAAAGCCTCTTACATACACCATGTCTTGTGACAATTTGCAGTCTCTAACGAAGTCTCATGTGTGATTGGTATATCCGTTGGAATATAATCATGGTTGTATTAGCAGTAGCATCCTTCATTTCATTGCGCAGATGGTAACATGCCAATTAAAATTGCTAAAATTATTTATTTTTCATAACTCGTTGTTACATATGACCTATTTCACACATATTTAATATTCTATCGTCGTCTTATTATAGTATTCATTTGGTATTTGACTTTGCATCAAATTCAAGTTATCAGGTTTAGAATGTGTGTTTTATCTTTCAAAAAAAAAACGTAAATGATAGATAGATAACGTAAGTATTATTTGCAAAACAAGTAATTAGTTTTCGTGTATCTTTTTTTTATGTTATGTATGTTTTTTATATCATATACCAACTAAGAAAACGTCCGCATTATCGACTCAATCATCACCATTGAATTACATATGTTTATAAAATTCATTTTCAGTGGTTTCGTCGTACTTATCAGAAAACAGAGAGAATAGCAAAAAAGACGGAATTAAAGATAGAACCATGTTATATGAATATTGAATTACAGACTGTATCTCATCAAAGTGCTCACTCAGATGATGATGTTCATATTTCTAGTAAGTTAGTTTGTAGGGGTTTACTATACTCGTACATGACCTGCTACTTTATTGTTTTAAATTTGAGGCATCGTGTCCAAATCTTGTTGATATGGCATTTTGTAAAATTAAGCCCCAAAACATTAAATCAAGAAGCATATCATACATATTCTATGAAACAATCACAGGGAATAGTGTGATTAACATTTCCTACCAAGTTTTCTTCCAGATGTTAGTGAATATAAACGATTAGGTGAAAGGAAACACGGAAACGTCACTGTATATGAACATATTTAATATGTACATCACTATATATCCAGCATTTTCACTCTGATCTTATTACTTTGACTATATCTAGTGAAGGTCAACAAGTTAATAATAAAAATACATACTGTTGCGAAGGTGATTGACCTGTTTTACAGATATAATGATCAAAGAGCCGATAAACAGAAAATGCGAAAAAAATAGTGTATGCAGAGTTCAGATAAAGTCTTAAGCGTTTTGATGGTCCACAAAGGACTATGTTTGAACACTTTGAGACATGAACTCGTGTATGTAATACTATTAAAGTGCATGTATATAAATTTGCAGAACACATCGTTTTAAAATAGATATACACAAACATATTTGGATGGCTTTGATAAAAGGAAGTTAAAGCTATATTAATTTTACGTTTTGTGTGAACAAAAACGCAGGTCATGTTATACAATACCATCGAAGATTAAATGACAACTACCATACTTTGCTATATTGTAATATCATTTGTATCGTAATTAACGATTATCGTCTGCAATGTATCATTTTATAATATGATATATGCGTATTTAGGTGTGTATGCAATAAAAGTACTGACATGATACTCATAATAAATTAAGCTACTGGTATTGCATATTTCGCACCATGTAAAGCTGTATAGTAATTTATGACTTGGATATCAGTCTTATTGTTACTTCATTATTGTCACAAGGATGATTACAGGTTAAACTAGTTGGTTGGATATATCTTTATTAATGATTACAAGTCTACATAATGTACATAATATCTAATTAAAATCCACAACGTCCGTAATTCTTATGGTCACACAGACCGACGACTAGTCATATAGGCTGACAGCTGGTCACACAGACCGACGATTAACTGATCACACAGACCGACGATTAACTGGTCACACAGACCGACGATTTACTGGTCACACAGACCGACTATAACTGGTCACACATACCGACTATAACTGGTCACACAGACCGATAATTGGTCACACAGACCGACGACTGGTCACACAGACCGACGACTGGTCACACAGACCGATATCGTTACATAACTTCACGCACTTCTTCCAAAACACTCGTCCCTCCCTGGAACCACATTGTAACCTTTCTCTAACCACACAACCACTCTCTCCAAACTATATCTTCGCACTGACTATCCGCTCAACTCTCATACACTCAATCCCCAATTATTTTCCCAGGATACATTGTTTGTATATAAAATGATTGTGATAAACACCCTACATTTACCAACATACGGCCCTTGTTTATACAGTAATTAGAAAGGAAACATTATCAAAATAACTGATTCTGCTGCGTCAGGTTCACATGGCAACATAAGTGCTTATAATTAAACTGGCACATTCTACCAATTCTTTACCTTCATAGAAATTTGTGACAATTATATTATTATGTCATTACAGTATGATATCCAGAAAAGTGTGTCATTGTAATTCAAACCGTGGTTGCTATGGTCGCGAAAACATGAAATTTTCTGATTTCGTGTTATGGTCAGAGATAATGAATGTGCATGCAAGACACATGATACTATTATTGGCTTATGTGCATGGACTATTGTATACATACTGGAACATGTAGCTTTTTATGCAACTAAAGTCAAGATTTGTATCTAAACCACTTAGCTGTTTCCCATTGTCAACAAACGTTTGCAAATAGGAACTTTCCTAAATTGATGTTTTAATAGTCAGTGTAAACAAGTATTCTCATTAAGATCTTAATGATAAAGCTATGTCTTTTTGTTTGAAGTTGTAACAAGGGTCGTTCTCGTTACATGCTGGAAATTAAAAACTTTTTTTTGCATACATTATATCGTCTTGATTTGTGTTTTAATGTTCCTTTACGTAATAAATAACGTAGAATATAAAATTATACGTTTTCGGTTGCAATTTTTTTACTCACATGTTTGTTTTTCATGTGCATTTAAGAAACTTTTAAAACATTTTATATCATTCTAACGAATAAAGTCAAAATAGGAATTTCATTTCGTAAGAATGAATTTAAATCGATGATATTAATACAGAGGTAAATTTAAAGAAATGAATAGCAACAATAACAATTAAAGATATATTTAAATACTTTTCAGAGTTCGAACGTTCTTAGTATACATCATGCATTCGTATTATGAGACCGAGCAGGAACGAACCGTATATGACAACTGGTAATTGCGAAAAACCCAAATACCTGCTGAATTGATAATGGAACATTGGTTGCACGCTGATTAATATGTGTCTATGTTAACAATTGTGACTAGCCAAGCAATTTTTCGTCCAAATGACATACCTGGTCAAAATTGAGTTATTATCATTTTCTGCTACAGAAATATGTGTAGATTCAGAAAACAACACAGTTTTTGACATATTCAGGCGTTTTATGTTTTTTTTGCATGTTCTAACGACTGCTATAGCAACAGAAAAGTAGGTTTTTAGGTAATTTCTTATTATATTTGCACATCAAAAAATCAACGTAAAATATTCATTATATGTTTATTTACTCAAATTTCATAACAACAAGCATACACAACCTTATTAGACTAAACATTCAATGTAAAACAAATATTTGGTTGCCATGGCAACAGAAATGTGTAAAAGCAGCAAAACTGTTGCTTTTTTGGCAGAAACAGCATCTAAAGTCAATTTATTTTGCAGAAATTGTGTCCAAATTTATGTAAGTTCTCAATCACAGTTGTTCATGCATAATGACTTGTGAATTGAATGATCAATCGAATGAAGACCAGTTTACAAACAAAAGCAGTCACCGCCATAAACTGAACATTCTGCAGCATTTCAATTGTTTTTGTGGACATTACTTGCTACCTAGAAAACCACAAATACATATATCTGCATCATATTGTATATGTTGTCTTACATAGATATGGTGCAGTGGTATTTTCCATCACTTTTCAAAAGAAGTATTACTCACAAATGGTTGCCATGATGACAAAAATAAGAAAGAAGAACACATCTGCTTGATTTCCACAAAAACTGTTAATACAGAATGTTAATTTTGCAGTAATTGTGTATAAAGTAAAGTAAAATATTTAATTATTAGTAATTTATATACATCAAATGCCAAAATTGAAATGTCTATCAGTAAAGACTAGTAAGTTACTAATCGAAAGTGGGCACTCTTGTGAAATAAAAAGTTTGTTGCATTTCACTTTAATTCAATTTCACTCACAATCAATATCATCACACAACATACATGTTTTAGCAAGTTTTGTATGTTTTTACATATACTTGGACTAAGTTGGTGCATTTACCTATCAGGAAAAAAGTATTTGCAAAAGTGGTTGCCATGGCAACAGAAATACAAATCGACAAATTTGCTGAATTTTCACTATAACCATGTGAGTATACTGGTTAATATTACAGTGACTGTGTATGCAATAAAACAGAAGGGGTAATTATCAATTCTTAATGTGAATTAAATGCCAAAGTTTAATGAATTAATTAATTTTCATGAATTAAAATGAGTTTTTCATGCATTTCAACTGTTCATTGTGAAAATCACTCAATATAAAGAATATGACAAAACAATATATTTGCAATTTGTACCAATCTGTTTTACATGAAATCACACAGAAATGGTGCTGTGACAGTTCTATTAATTCCTGAAAAATATGTTTAGACAATAGTTACCATGGAGACAAACAAAGAATAAGAGCTGTCACTATACAGCATGCACAACTTTTTTTACTGTTTGCTAATAAAGCAATTCTTCTGTTAGTGAAATGGCAAACCTCATGTATTAAGAAGAGGCTATTCTTAAGTTGTGATAAAATGCAATTCAAAGTACAGTCATCAAACAGCAGGTAAGAATTAGGAATCTTGGACAGTGTTCAAATTTACTGACATAGCCAGATGACCAGTGTAAAGTTTCAGTATAACACCTGTCATAACAGACATATGACGTTACTGGAAAAACTATTAAAAGTACAAAAGAGCCTAAAGTTCATGAAAATGGTCACTGATCATAAATTTATTCCTAAAGATATGTGAAAAGTTTCAATGGAATACCTTCAGCAGTTCTGGATATCTTAAGCCCATGTTCTAATTACATAAAAATTCAAAAATCAAAAACTGATTGTTTTCACATGAGAATTTAGAAGTAAGGGTCTATGTAAAAGAATCCTCAAAAAACATGAATTCATGTGTTGCACAAGTAGACTAGCAACTACCATTCAAGTTTATTAATAACCACACATCATACAAATACATGTATTTGTCCTTATAAAACTCTGTTCACTGAACAAATTTCATCAGTTAAATATGTTTTTCTGTGTGTTGTTCTTATTATGCCCATAGCAGTTGTCCATATGTAACTATGTTCTGAATTTATAATCAAAGTTATAATTATTATGGTCATGGAGCATTGAAGAAACACTATTTCTATATCTTGAGTATTCCTCATCCATCAAGTAGAGAACTTGAGAACCTGCAGTAACAGAACATTCTTTGCATTTATAGATAGTATGAGAAATCACATAAAATAATACATTTATTCAAACAAATTTACTGAAAATATCATTCAATGAAACTTCAGCCTATATATGATTTGGTGGCAGAGGAAAAGATCTGACAGTTTTATAGCTAGTTAATCTATGGAAAGCTTCATTGATAATGACGAGTTTTCCTAAAATTAACCATGTTTCAAATACTTGTACTAGGTATTATGTTTAATGTATGCACCATGTACTATTTGACAACACTTTACAATACAGGGGCTTAAATTCATCAAAATGAAATACCAATGCATTGATATGTGGATATAGACATACATATCCAAATTAGAAGAATAACTTTGAATAGTCTTTCAATAGCCAAATTACAAATGCCTACTTATAAAGTATGTAGTTTATACATTTACTAGTTTCTTCAAGTAACCAGTACCTAGAGAAAAATACCCTTACCTAGTTGAGGCCTCACAGACAACACCCAAAACAGGCATTTTATGTTCTCTTGGAGAACAGTGGCTCTACCTGAACAAATTGACATTACAAAACTAAATGCTCGGAGAAGTTAACCACATGTACCTAGTTGGTACTCCTGAATAATAATTCAATTTTCCTTCACTGAATTATGAATTAAAATTTTAGACATGCCAGATCTTTGCCAAATTATGTGACCTATCTGTAGACAAAATTAACGTTCAGTAAATGCAGACATTTAACAAAATACCTACGTCCCCGTCAGGGGTTTAGCATTAAAGGAAGATAGAAAGTTAAGGTAAATAAATTAATAAACTTGCTTTGAAAACAAAGAGACAAATGAACATTTAACAAAAATTAACCATACCTGTTAGGTAATGTCTGCGTAGAAGATCTGCTGGGCATAATCAAAACTGTAGCGACAGGTGATGAAGCTGTCCTGATAAATAGAAGATCAATTTTATTGAAGTACACATACATTCAAACCAGAGTGAGACTATTTGAAATTTACAAGAAATCCTAGTTCTGGGTCCCATAACTAAATTGGTCTTTTTTATTTCGTCTTGTTGACCATTTTAGTTATGGAATTGTCCTCTTACAATGTCAACAGCTTAAGACGCTTGTTCATGCGTCTATTGAATCAGATCAATTTGCATACTTTCCGGAATGCTACGGACTTAATCCAAAGCATTTACGAGGACAATTTTGAAACTATGGGTATGAAACATCGTTAAAATATTTGATAACTTTCGTCTGTTGAAGGTATATTTTTGGTCATATTGATAGATTATACTATATTTCATCGAATTGTACACAAGTTTTACGGAAATGTGTGCGTTAAATAGGAAAACGAACGCGACTCAGATTGAGTCGTTTACCTGTTAGCTTTTAAAGAACAAGTGGCTTTGACGATGAACTGCAATGCAAACGTATCATCGTCAAAGCCCCTTCGACTAAAGAAATCCTTGATAAAGTTCATTGAAAAATATTTTGATATTTATCATCTTCATATTTTTGCATGTTGAATTCACATTCATTTTCTTTCAGGTGTTCAACTTCAATGCATAAATGTATACAGGTTAGCTTCCCAGATAGCAGACATCAGTTGATATCCGTCAGCGGCACATCTTCGTTGGGCCAACGTTGGGCCATTAATGAATATTAATGGGTTCAAATCAGACATTGGGCCGACAATGGCCCAACAAAGAAGAAAATAGACATGAATACCAATGTTGGACCACCGTTGGTCCAACGAACAATAAAACCCATGTTATATGAATTGTTGGACCAACGTAGATATTTAGGGCGTCAAGATAAGTCGGTGTTGTGCCAACGACGTGATTCCAGAAATAACGTTAACAGTTATTTTTCGTAGTTTTTGTGCTAAATAACGTCTTTTCGTTATGGATCATCTATCCAGTATATCTGCAAATCATCCGTGCACTTGACATATTAACCTTTTTGCAGTGTAGATCTACATATGTGATTTAGTCATGCACAATTTTTTATGAATTTGTGCACTTTTATTCAGCTTTTTAATTGTATCCAGGTCTGCATTGATGATATATTATAATTATGGTATTTTGTACTGTACACAAGAGTGCAGATGTTTTAAACATAATTATATACGTATAGAGCTCTATTGAATTTGTAAAGGCCAAATATTATATAAATATACACTATGTAATGAAAAATAATCAACATTCCGTAGGTATTATATATCATTTAATAGCCGACCGGTTTCGTAATTGTTACACTCATCAGCTGGTGTTAGTCAATGTTTCCGTGTCAAATTGGCCAAATCTATATAGGTCAGACTCAAAGATGCTTTGAATAGAAGTAATTCTATATGTGATGTTTATTCACTGGGAATGTGTGGTTCTGCTCTGACGCGTATCTCATTTTCCTCAACTTTTGACCTTGTAAACAAACAAAATATCAACACTGTGCGAACTTTCATGTACGTCCGAGTACGCATGCAATTCAGAGTTCACTACAGTTATACGTTTTCTGCACATTCTGTAACATTGACATAGGACACAATTGATGAAGAAATAATAATGTTCTTACCTGGCTAAATGCCGTCACTTAATGTTGGAAATCCACGAAGAAAATCACAAAAATATACGAGTCAAGCGTTTACTTTCTGTTCAGAACACCTTCAATCGATATCCGGTCAAAGAGCTATTTTTAGACACAAACACAAATTCAGAAGCCTAAAATTGTTAACACTCGGAGCTGATGACGACAAATAAATGCTGCTTTATCTGTTTATCATTAAAACACTCCATAAGACATTGAAAATGCTATAATTTACGATAAAATCGGTATAAGATTTGCTGATAAACACGTGCAATTTTACAAGCGTTTTACGGACAATGATCAAAATGTCATTTGGACGAAAAGTCGCTTGGCGGACCACAATTAGCAATCACACATCCAGATGAAAATGATTTTTAATTAACTCATAAAAGACAGTCTACCTTTACAAAAATACGATCTTCCTCCAAACCCCCACTAGAACCCTACCCAACATTCAACAAACTAAAAACAAAACACAGTCTCCCGAAGGAATGTTCCGAAAGAAATCTGTATAAATAGATAGTTACAAAGTATTTCATCTTTTCAAAATACAACAGGAAGCTATGTGCATTTGGTAAATATTTATTATCTGTTGATACATTGCAAAATTTAAGCGTTACAAAGATGTCTGTATTCGAACAACTTAAATTGCCCATAATGAAAATATATATTCAGAAATGGCCATTATTACACATTAACTTTAAACCATCATATAATAAACTAGTATTTCCTTCATACGTATCATGTAGAATGCGTAAACTGGAAAAACTAGTCAGAGAAAATCGTCTGGATCACCCCTCGTAGAAGACTAGAAGTAAACTCCAGGACTAATAAATGGGTAGGGATTAATATTTTTTAGACACTTGCGGCGTACAATACGTATACTAGTAAATATGAAAGTTATATAAATCAGCGATGATTTTTTCATTTTCATTTGAAAGTTGTATAATCAATAGGTAAATATAAACTAGTTTCGCGTATAAATAACACGATCGTAAAACTACGCCACTTGCATGAAGCCGTTTTTTGTGCGATAAAGGAAGTTATATTCGCTCGTCAACTTGTCTAAGTTAAATAGAAAACAGGGCGACATTGAACGAGCTGAATATAGTTGTATTTTTGATATATATATCGAATTGTGTCTTAGAACTGCGTTGTCTATATTCAAGGGGAACCATACTTGGACGATTTGAACTACGTACGAATAACACCTCGATAATATCAAGATTACATTTTGGGCTCGAAAGGAACGATCGTAATATCAAAGTGGTGACATGCAACAAATATAAATGTCCGGTTCGAAAATACACTCAGGTAAATAGAATTCATATTTCGGTGATCAAAGTATAAATATACTTTTTGAATTTTTATTGCTTGATGTCACAGTGAACAGTTTATAAATTGTTATGTTAATATGTGAACGTACCTTAGAGATATTTAGGGCGCCCTGTTAGCTTATTTGTTGGAGCATCGATATATTTATCAAAAGGTTGTCAGTTCGAACATATTACACGATATATGAACTCGTCCTTCATCTCTGAATTATGTGAGGTAGCTAGGTTGTAGTTTTTGGATATAATGTATAGAGTACTAGTTAAGGCCTAAATGAAGTCCAGGGAAGATGCTCTTAGCCCGCCACGATATAACTGAACTATTGTTGAAATGGCGTTAAATCCGATGTATGAAATAAATAAACCAGATATAACTATTCCAAATTCTTTTAACATACAAAGCACTCCATTTTGCGACTTTTTCTTCTGGGGTGGTATGGGAGTGAAGTTTGGTAAACAATGTCATCACGAGCAGTGGGTGGTGGATTCCTATCTACAATGTCCGAAAAATATGTGTAAGGAATGTCGATATTGTGAAGTAAACGTTAAGAATTCGTGATTTCTTATGAGCCTATGAATTCTTGAAACACAAAGTTAATGCATCAAATTTAATTTGAACATATTTTCAGTTACTATAACAGACAAACTCTACTTCGATGGCACTAATGTTGTTCAGTATTTTGAATATATTCATCGTTTTCATCAAGCCAGTAACTGTAAGTACTTGTTGTCATTTAAATCTAACTATCTACATAGGAAACTAAGTTAATGCCTTAACTATTACCTAATGATAAATTATTATTGTTAGATATGCGAACAATGTCAAAGTGAGTAATAATATTCTGTATATGTGTCTTTCGATGCAATCTAGTACAACCATTTATAGAAATGTGTTTATTATGATTATCACAATTGAGAGTTTGACTTTACATTTCGTTTTGTTTTGTAATTACAGCTGTAGGTGCAATTGTGGAAGGATGTAAACACTGTGGTTGTTGCATAGACAATATATGCGCAGATGCGATAGTCGAAGGTGGACTCAAGACCGACGTTTGTACATACGGTTGTGTGCCCGGTATTACCGGTAACAAGTGTTACAATAAATGCTCTGATGATTGTCTCACTTGTGAGCGAATCAGAGGCAGAGATTGCACGACATGCGAGACAGGAAAATACCTGACACATATTAAGCGTTGTGTGGACTGCCCAACTAGATGTAAAACTTGCACATCATCAACAACCTGTCAAGAATGTAAGACTCAATACTACAATAGTGGCTCATCAGGAAGTTGTTCCAGTACTTGTCCAACTAATTGTAAATCATGTACATCCAGAACACAATGTCAGGAATGCAATGCTCCTTATTACAATGACGGTAACACAAATGATTGTTCTCTATCATGTCCAGGAAATTGTTGGTGTTTAACACCTGGTTTATGCTCATCATGTCAAGAAGGTTATTACAACAAACAAAGTAATTGTTCGGGTTCATGTCCAATTAAATGTAAGACTTGTTCAGAACAAGAGGATTGTCAGTCTTGCAAAGACGGATATTATAATGGTAAAGAATTTGATAATGCGAACAGTGGTGTGGGGTCTGATTGTGCACTGCCATGCAGGGATAACTGTACCAAATGTAATTCATACAATAACTGTACACACTGTAAGCAAGGTCTTCATGGACAATATTGTCAGAATATATGTAATGTGGGTTGTCAGAATGGTTTGTGCAATATTGATGAGGGGTCATGTGAGTGCAAAGATGGATTTACTGGATCTATTTGTTCTGAATGTACCACAGTTCGGTACGGACAAATGTGTAACGAGTCTTGTCCTGCTAACTGTAGGGACATGATTTGTGAGAGGAGTAATGGACATTGTTTTGGGTGTAATTCCGTTAATATCACTGGTGATACCTGCGGCCAATGTAAACCTGGTACCTGGGATAGTACATGCTCATCAGCCTGCCCAGATCGTTGTTCCGGTAGAACATGCATACGAGAAACTGGACTCTGTGAAGCTTGTGAAAACCGCTTTCAAGGCGATAAATGTGAGAATTGTACTGACGGATATTACGGAGCTATATGTGATAATAATTGTCCGATGAATTGCAATGAATCACATTGCAAGAGAGACACTGGATTTTGTCAAAGTTGCGAAGGCAACTTCGCTGGACCAAAATGTGAATATTGTAAAGATGGATTTTATGGACCAAACTGTGTATTCTATTGTCTTTCAAATCAGTGTTCAGATAACAAATGCAACCGATATACTGGGAACTGTACATCATGCCAACGTCGGTTTTATGGATCACTTTGTGACCTGCTTTGTTCCACAGGCTGCATGTATGGACTTTGTGACCAACGTACTGGGTCTTGTTTTGAATGTTCAACCTCGTTTTCTGGAGATAAATGTTGCTTACAAGGTGATCATTGTCTAGCTTGTTCGTCTAATACAGATTGTGAAACGTGTTCTGATGGTTTCTATGGGGCTGGGTGCGACAAAGAATGTCCATCGGTATGTAAAAATGTGTCTGAAGGATTGCAATGCGGAAGAAAAAATGGAATTTGTTCCAAGTGTAGAGATAGTTTTCATGGCGTGTATTGTAACCTGGCTTGTAGCCATCAATGTTTAAACAATCGATGTTTCAAAGACAATGGACACTGTTCAGAAGGGTGTTTGAATGGATATAAAGGCCCTTCTTGCGATGAAGGTATGATATTTGTAAAAACAAATCTTACGCGCATTTGTCAGGGAAGAATAACCCGTATTTTTTCAATTCTTCGAGATTTGAATGGAACTACGTTTTATATTTTTTTTGTAATACCACCGGTATACCTTTTGACAATTTTAAAACATTTTTGCCTTGTCTAAGAATATGCTTGTAATTATTTTTGCTTGTTCCAAACAGGTAAAATATGAAAACCATTCATCAATTATTGACTGAAATGTTTAGTTTTAATTAAGGTATCAAAAATAATATTCGGATTACACTTTCGTTTTGTTCTTACAGGATTAAACATACTTGGCATATCTATTGGTATTTCCACTGCTGTCACAACAGCCATGATCACCATTATAATTATATCGACTAGTATTATCTTACGGAAGTGGTAAGAATATCACGGGTTACATTATGTAGTAAAACAAAACAAAGCAAAAAACAAACAATTCATGCATATAAGTGGAAGTTAACATTTAACATGTATGTGTCTCCTTGTGATGAAGCTTTTTAGTGTTAGAATAACATAAATATCATAAAGAATTTAGAACTTTGTTTTAGATTTGATATCTTAGATCTGATACAATAAGCGTAAAAACACATTAACTTGTTGTAGCCGATTTAATATTTTAAATGAATATCAATTACATATACAAATTATTTGTCTTTGTGTTTATAACATCTTAGGTTCAAAAAGGTTCATAACAGGATTGAACTCTTACAAGAACCAAGAATTCAAGCAAGTTATGTGAACACTGAATTCCAGCCTTCTGATACAGTTCAGTCTGACGATAATGTAGGTCTATGTGGTAAGTATGTTTTATCAAGTTAATTATCCAATTAATGTGTGATATAAGTGGCTATTTATAAGCAGACTGTCTTACCCACGAAAGCAAGTTATATTGCAATTATACAAATGTCATTGTTCAATTTAGTATGTACTTCTATCATTATTTCTTGCAGGTGTTCAGGAATATGAAGAATTAAACGAAATAATCCGAGTGAATATGTCTGACCATGAACAAATATGATAATGATTGCAAGGAAGATATCAAAATATGAAAAACATATTAAATATTAGAACAAATACTGCATAACATATCAAACGGGATTCAAACAAATATCACAGTTAATGAGTCAATTCACGTGGTTGTGACTCTTTAGTCGTTGAATGAATGAACTCGTCGTAAGAAATACAAATAAACATTAAATTGCATGTTTTGTGCGTTGTTATATATTGTTTCTATTAACACAACACATTGATGCTATAATCTTTTATATTTTGATGAGTGGAATTTCACAACTGAATGCTATTACGTGTACATATAGTAATTTGGGGATAAGCATAATATTTACCTAAATGGAATATTGTGGATATGATAACCTAACTAATGTAACATTCATACAGTCTAAATTCTATTCAATGTATAATACGAACTGGTCTGTAACTATACAAAAATAGTCCAAATTTAGATCTGTATCTTCAAAGGCCAGTTGACAATTACGCAATAGGAAGTTATATCACATGTATACGCTGCACACAATATTCGTACTATTGAAATTGGAGTACTATTGCGAGATATATTTCTTTTGAATATTTTGTGCGTAAGATATTTAAAGATGTATATTACAGGTTATACTATTACTATTAACGCGTTTGATACATTGAGAGGTTTTTGACATCCATCATCTGGTACTGTACATTGCTTTAAATGTATCTAAATACATACTAGTACATCGTGTCAAGAACACATGTATACATAATATATATATATAACTATGGTTTGTGTACTGATTCAATTCTTTATATTTGCGTATTGGTTCAAGTAGTTATATCACCTCTCAATGACTACATAATCCAACTGGTATTTTATGCTCTACTCCATATAAATGTGTTGTCAAAAATGTGGTTCACCAGAACTGACGCATCACTTTCTATAAGTAATATAATTTGAGTATTCGGAAATAGATTGCGTTCAAAGTTGGAACAAAAATTCCTGGTCTAAATTTCAATCGTCCAACAAATAAATGTACAGCATAACAAATAAAATATCACAGCAGAAGTAAAATTTACGTAACTGGCGCCATTACAAGATTAAGTGATGCGTTAGCTCTGGCCTTGAGTGTAGCTTGTTGTGTTATTCTCAACTTAAATGATACGACCGTCACTATATCACACAGACGCTTGTTTAGAAAAAAATACCCCACCCACCACGTTCGCTCTTATGACTACCAATGTACATACATACATAGAAGATAACAAGCTCTAAACGAAAGCAGAACATATTTTTGGGTTTTTTCAAACAAATATTGCACTTGCGTCATTATTTCTGGCTTCTATGCACAATTACATCTTTTTTAATTCTATCGACGCCGCTCTCACACTCAAACTTGCAAAAACAAGTGTAAATTCCGACGATTTCCAATTATTTAGTATCGGGGGCTGCTGCGATCGAGAAAATGCTATTTTTAGACATTTTAAAGCGTTTCCGCCTGACCTACGGTCACGTATATGGTCAATATCCACACAGAGTTGTCGTTCCTGTGCAGTATACACATACATCAATTTGGTACCTAAATCGAATTTTAGTTTCGGACAGTCTTTTGTGCAATATGTGGAATTCAAAGCATTGTGCATCTTGGTAAGTATTTTATAAAATTCTTTTTATGTTCTTTTTGTTTCTCTATTATTGCTTAACGATTTGGACTACCGGTTTAAATAGATTATCTTAACAGTTAATGCATCAAAATATATAATTTTTATATTTCAACTATTACTTGTTATCTAAAAGAGTCTATGAACATTTGTTAAAGTGTCTGGACAAATTTACTGTTACATAGTATTAGTGTGTGTGACAGTGAGTCATTTGTGGAATTTATGAATAAGTGTTGTATTATTCAATGTAACATTGCCTGATTCGTGTTTAGAGTGGAGAAACTGGGCGTCCCAGGCAGTACAGAGTATCTTGTGGTGTCTGTGATATGTGGCAATACAGATCACGCAACACCGGTGATTAAGTGTTTTTTTTTTTTTTTTCGGTTTATATATTATTATATATAATGTCTATAGTTACTACTTATTCTTGATACTAAATATAATGGCTCACTTTATAGCCATATATAAAATATGTATACATTGTACTTATGATTTAAAACTCGTACAAATAGATATGCACACAATATTTCTTCATATATATATAGAAAAAAATGCGTTTTACACAAATTTTCATTTTGTTTCATCATTACTATTGCTGACCAAATACCAATTTTGAATTGTTTTTTAGACATCATCACCGGAACATGTAAATGACACTCGATTTAAGTGTTTATAGGGAGATCACGGTATGGTCATTAAGTGTGAGTTAGCCAAAAATAACTTGGCAATCGTACTAAATATATGGCAATAAACATTAAAAATATTCACCCTACAAGTGACGGCAAAATATCAATAATTATACAACACATAATCTAAAATTTCCTTGTATTTATACTCTGTATTTTCCTTACGCCATTCTTCTATTGCAAGGAGCAATCGATCTATTTTTATGTTTATTTTCATTGTAGCGTTTGTATACTTTTCCATTTGATTAAATATTTGATCAAGTACTGCCTTAAAGTACTTGTAATGTTGTTGGTAAATGTGACATGATAAGTACCTTTTCGTTAATGTAAATAATAATTATCTCAAGTGTAATATATGCTTTATGTTTATATGCATACTATCTGCAGCAACGTAAATACTTCATCAATTCATTAAAGTCCTCTTTATCATACTTTTTCAGATTTGTCATATTGTTCTTCATCCTCAATGAATAATGTTTGTCTTTATATATCTATGTAATCTGCCTTTTTTCTTCCTTTTTTCTTCACGTTTTTGTCATTGTCATGTTTGTAACAAGATAATTTGTGTATAAATTACTTAATAAAATTGTGTTTTGTTCTGTTCTGTTCTGCTCTTGTTCCCAAATCATTGGGCAAAGACACAGACATTTGTTTAGAAAAACACCCCGCCCACCACGGTCGCACTTACCACTATAAATGCATATACTATCTATACTATAATACTATATATGCATTGGACATATACTACATTATTTAACCTGCACTATACGTTGTGTCGTGTGCAACACCCATCGTTCTGCAAGGTCAATGCCACACGTATGCTTAAAAGTAATAATTTTGGTATTTTTGGTGTGTCCGTTCTGTAAATTTGCCATTCATTGAACGATTCTTACATAAGTCAATACATTTGTTCAAAAGGTCATCATTTAGTTATTTTTGGCGTGTCCGTTTTGTAACTTTGCTATTCTTATAAATATTTGATATCATTACATAACATGCATTATACGCTGTGTCGTGCGCAAATCTCATTGCTCTAACTCCAACGTCAATGTCATAAGTAGGGTTAAAAGATAATAATATTTGTGTTTTGGGCGTGTCCGCTCTGCAACTTCGTAATTCATTCAAATATTTTTACATAAATGAATACATGTGTTAGCTGTCATTATAGAAAATGTCGCGCTTAACTCTAAAGGTGAAGGTCACACTTTGAGGTTACAGGCAAAGCATGGATATTTTATCTTATGTGTGTGTGTGTGGGGGGGGGTATTCGTCAATCCTGTGACAAAACAATAATAACTTTTATTTTTTCTTCAATTTAATTACACATGTATATACAATGAAATTGAATGATATGAATGATATATTTTTTTGTAATATAATTTTATTTCCTCCACATAGGTTACAAGAAATATACGAATTCACATCTTCAATTAAGCAGTACTCTTCTGCTATAAAAAAAGAAGAAATGTTTTATGTAGGCATGTCCGAAAAAGATGTCTGCCTTCTCAAAAACAGTAAAAATGTCACTGATATATAATACCATCCCCCTATTTTGTCAGTTCTCAATGTAATGATGAAGTGCATGTTTCATTAATGTTACTAAACATAGTGAAATATTACAAAGAAAAGGAGAAAAATACTAACAAATGTGTATATTAAAGTCCAAAACACCTTGTAAAAATTACAAATAATAAAATACTTACAAATGTGAAATATTTAAATGTCCAAAACACCCGAAATTAAGCCGACACACCGTTTCAACACATCACCAATATATCCAGGTATTCGGTCCCTTACACTGCGTTATCGTAGTTACGAAATGCAGGGAACCAGACAAACCGCGGTACGCGCTAATAGTCTAGTTGTCGCCTGCTTACGTGTTTGTGACAAATGTTCGATCGCAACAGCCCCCACAGTGCAAAACGTGAAAAAGTTGGAATTCTACAATATTTAGTTTAGTAGACCGTGGAAAGCGTGTCAGTTAATAAAGAAAAGCCGTTTTAAATAAGCAAAACAGGATTCCAATGTAAGTGTACCTTTCGTTTGTTAATAAAACCCAAAAATGTGTTCTGCTTTCGTTTAGAGCTTGTTATCTTCTATGTATGTATGTACATTGGTAGTCATAAGAGCGAACGTGGTGGGTGGGGTAATTTTTACTAAACAAGCGTCTATGCTATATCACATATTTCTATCAAATGTGTATATACATATTGTGCTGAATATATAATCATGTAATTATAGTATAAACCGATTGTTTTTTATCGTATAAATTACAATGTGAAGGGTTCTGTTTGCTTGTTATTGTTACAGATAATACACTTATTTGTTGGAAGAATGTATCCAATTTTGGCTAGTGTGCATGGAATATGTAACGTGTTTTATGCAATTAAAGTCGATATTTCTATCTCAAACACCAATCTGTTCCCTATTGTCAACAAGCGTTTACGAACAGGAAATCATATACTAGTAATTGTTGATGAAATAATATCTTCGGTTTAATGTAAGCAATCATTCTAATTAAGAAATTAATTTGAGCAGAGCCTCTTTTCGTTTAAAAATCAACAGTGGCTGTTCAGTGCACTTGTTAGCTCTATGTTTTGTTTATTTTTCCGTTTGATTAATTTTCACATGTACAAGGCTATTGTAGAGTGTGGTTCAGTTTCCGATCTATTACATTGGTAAATTATATATGTGTTATTTCAATGGTAGTACATAACGTCATCGCGGATCTGCCGCATCTAACATGAAATCTGTTTTCATCATAAGAACTCATAACAGTTACGGAAATAACATAGCGCACCAAGGAATGGCTATTGTAACTAGAAGAACTGTAAAAACAGTTTATGACAACGAGATAAAGTGTTTTTTCTGAGTGCTCCCACCTGGACATTTGCCAAAAATGAAAACATGTTTATCCCGTTTCTAGGCCTTAATCAAATATATTATCTACAAACTTTGTTCCCAGCAGCATAGAATACGGTTGTCAATCATTAATTAGTGTGCTACATCGTTTTAAATTACTTAATTGATTTCATACAAAAACGCAATTTTCTGTGAGTCTGGAGATGATATTTCAGAGAGAATGTCCGGGAGGATCAACTGATGACGTATTGTACTACCATTGTAATTTATAATTGAATGTTTTTTATTACATTGCTGAACACTTTTACCTTTCTAATAAATAAAATAAAATTATTAATTTCATTTTGTATACGTATTTCACCCATGTATGAATGCATTTAAATCGACAATAAATATATAATTATAATTACTGAAAAGTGTGTGGAATTTATAGCACGGAATAAAAGTGTGATTCAATTGAAACAAGTCACTTCATATTCATCTTATGAGTAAGGGTGAACACATTATTGAAATACATAAAATTGATTAAATTGATTGTACGATTAACTTAAAACTTAAAGAAAGCCTTCAATTAGCATATATCTTCTTGAACAGTTAATACGCACATTACGCGTTCACATCTGTGCATACTTGGGAAAATCATTTACGCACGGTAAGGGTATTCCTCACTGATCAAACTTTGAAGTAAATAGCAAATTTATTTGAACGGCTACAAAATGGTTTGGGTATCGGGATTGAAGAACTGCCTAATTAATATAATGGACGAACATTGGTGACAACACTGATTAAGATGAATCAACAACTCTACACATGTAAAGTTATAAAGTGTTATCTTTTGTCAAAATCCAACAGGGATTGTGTTTATGTTTCCCGATGTATCACAATAGAAAAACGATTCTATTGTTACAGATATGTCCTGGATAATGTGTTATTTGATAATAAACACTGATAAACTCTAATTAGGCTACAGCGACAAAACCAACTTTTTACTTTATTTCCGCTAACGAATTCATCTTTTTTCGTTGCAATAAAATATTGTAATTTACAGTTTGTCATTACAATGTTGCACGATGCAGTCACATTTTTCCATGGGCTTAAAAATATGTGTACCATAAAATCTATTAAACATAATAATTATAGGGTTGAGACACTGACAACTTTATAGCAGTGTAGCAGTTAACACTGTTAAGTAATAGGAGAGATCGTGTTTGTATACAGGGGTATTCATATGCAAATGTGCCCACCAGCTAGCTATTGGTGAATGGTAGATTACTTTTGTTCATTCATCTGACGGTGGGTAATTTGCATATGAATAAGCGATCTCTCCTAAACATGATAATCACAACTGCTAAAATGTATTCAATGTATTTTTGTCCGATAAAATGATCAATTGAATATATCGAAGTCACATTTTGGCTCACAATTAATAGTTGGCTGAGTTATAGAACAAGTGTTAACTAAGACAAATTTTGGCGATCACGTTGGATGTTGATTTAGTTTGTGTTAATTTCACAACTTCATACCGCATATTGTTTAACATAGTTTTATTCCCTTTAATGAATGGAATGAAAAATATAGGAATATATATTATCACTCGCTCTCGAAGTCAGTAAGGCCTAAGCTGTTTATTGGTTAGCACCAGTCTAGGCACGAACATGAGGAAGTTTTGAAACATTTCAGTTACAACAATAGCTTTGAAGACACTATATAGTAAACTTTTTATATAATTAACGAGTTAATAATTATTTGTTTATTGAATAGAAAAATATGAAGACATTCGGTTGGAAGACACAGATAAGAGGTCTTGAAAATGTTATGATTTGATATGACCAGTATTTAGCTTTCTTATATAACGACAAAATAAATTAAGTGCACGATACATAATCCGAGATCGGAAATCTATTATATATGCTGATTTGTAGTATCATATTATTGTCTTGTACAGATTTGAACACGCGATTGCCATGATAATGAGCAGTGGATAAAAAAGGGGGATTTAAAAACGTTATGCTTACTTTTTCTAACATGACAACGAACATGTGAAAAATGGATGTATATAATTATTATAAATATTTTTAGTTTTATCACTAGAGGAATGATTCTTACAAGTAGAAGCATCTTCAATTTTGTTAATATTTATTAACAATTGTTACAATTCGTTCATAATTATTTCAGTTAAACAAATTAACGATGACGGCACTCGTGATTTTTAGTGTTTTAAATGTGTTCCTCGTTTTCGATCAAGCAAGTAAGTTTTTTACATGTTACAAGGTCACTCATTTTATTACAGGTAGATACGAGTAATTATTAGTAAATATAATGGAAGCGAATGTCTTTGCTGTTAACTAATGTTTAATCTGCCATTCGAACAAGCATTAAGTTAAATGGACCTTGCAATAAAGTTTATATAAAACTTGTATTTAAACCTTATTTTCAATTAAATGTCTTGTTAGAAATTGCAGTCCGTGCAATTGTACAAGGATGTGAAAACTGTGGCTGTTGCATAGACAATATATGCGCTGATGCAGAGGTTCAACAAGCAGCCAAGACCGACGTTTGTACATTAGGTTGCAAATCTGGTATCTACGGCAACAAGTGTTACAACAATTGTCCTGATGATTGTCTCACTTGTGAGCAAATCAGAGGCAGAGATTGCACGACATGCGAGACAGGAAAATATCTCACTTATACTAAGCGTTGTATGGACTGTCCAACTAGATGTAAAACATGCATATCATCAACAACCTGTCAAGAATGTAAGGCACCATACTACAACACTGGTTCAACTGGGAGTTGTTTCAGTACTTGTCCAACTAAGTGTATATCATGTACATCCAGAACACAATGTCAGGAATGCAAAGCCCCTTATTACAATGATGTTGACACAACTGATTGCTCTTTATCATGCCCGGGAAAATGCCAGTGTTTAACAAATGGTGCCTGTTCATCTTGTCAAGAAGGCTATTACAACAAACAAAGTAATTGTTCGGGTTCATGTCCATATAAATGTAAGACTTGTTCAGAACAAGAGGATTGTCAGTCTTGCAAAGACGGATATTATAATGGTAAAGAATTTGATAATGCGAACAGTGGTGTGGTGTCTGATTGTGCACTGTCATGCAGGGATAACTGTACCAAATGTATGTCATACAATAAATGTACACACTGTAAGCAAGGTCTACATGGACAATATTGTCAGAATATATGTAATGTGGGTTGTCTTAATGGTTTGTGCAATATTGATGACGGATCGTGCGAGTGCAAAGATGGATTTACTGGATCTACTTGTTCTGAATGTACCGCAGTTCGGTACGGAGAAATGTGTAACGAGTATTGTTCTGATAACTGTAAAGACATGAAGTGTGAGAGGGGTAATGGACATTGTTTTAAGTGTAATTCCGTCAGTATCATCGGTGATATCTGCGATCAATGTAAACTTGGTACCTGGGATAATATATGCTCTTCAGCCTGCCTATATCGCTGTTCTGGCAGAGCATGCATCCGGGAAAATGGACTCTGCGAAGCTTGTGATGACCACTTTGATGGCGAGAAATGTGAGAAATGTTCCGACGGATATTATGGAACTGAATGTGACAATAAATGCTCAAAGAACTGCAAGGAATTGCATTGCAAGCGGGATACTGGATTTTGTGAAAGTTGCAAAGATAGGTATGCTGGACCAACGTGCGATAAATGCATAGATGGCTTTTATGGACCGTTATGTAAACTTGAGTGTTCGATAGGGTGTGCTAATGTCTCTTGTGACAGTAAAGGCGGTTCTTGTTCTGACTGTCTAGGTAGTTTTTCCGGGGACATGTGTTGTATAGAAAATGGACATTGTGGAACATGTTCAAACAATACGTATTGTAAACAATGTAAAGACGGTTTTTATGGATCAAACTGCAATATATCGTGCTCAACATCGTGTGCAGAAAATGGACAGGTGGGGCGATGTGAACGAACAGGTGGGAACTGTTTGACAGGTACTTACATAGTTTCTATGGATTTCAGTATTCGAAAATTCGGTCGTCCTTCCGAGCGAATATTAGGTCAATTCATAAAGAAAAAACAATATCGTTGATTTCATCATGTTTGTTTTGTTATTGGCGGATAGTGCAGTATCAGCGTAATCCGTATTTCAAAATAAAAACACGACAATAGTGCATGTAAACATTATATATGTCAGTTTCCATGGCGATGATCATTCTGTCAGTCTTAACAACATGTATATTCAATTCCGGCTTGTGAAGTTTAAGCTTTTTACGGAACCGTGTTCTCTTCAATACACAGAGGTCTTATATATTTTAACCGAAAAGACCATCAAACATGTCGAAGCCGGGATATGGCATCGCACAACAGTGATAATTGTTTGGCCCCGCATGCGTTGTTAATTAATACAATTGATTCTTGCTACACTGATAAGTAATTAATGCCCAAGTATACTATACTTATTTTCAAAGATAGGTCGTAATCAAGATCAAACTCCGATACATGTGATATTAATCATATAAAAGCTGAAATGACGAAGAAGAAATTGGGTTTGGGGTTTAAAGATTCAAGAGAGGGTAGTATTTTCGGTAGAATGTGATGCTTTGCATATATTTTTCAAATAATTAATTATATTCAGATTTTGTTCTGTTTAGTTTTATACATTACAATGCAATGCAGTTATATTTCAGCGACGAAACAAAATGGCTCCGCTTATATTGCTCCAGTGGCAGGTGGTGTGGCTGCAACTATCATTATCGTTGTAATTGTTGTTGTAGTGATAGTTGTGTTCCGTAGACGGTTAGTACTCAGAAGAATGGCATATAATCATGCCGACAAACTATGCTCAGACTGGAATAGCAAAATATTTATATTTAAGATAAAAAAATCGGTCACTTTGTAAATGGTAAATGGTGCATCACTGTAAACATTGTTTTGGAACAAAACAATAACTATTTGATGCTTCTTGTAAATTGTATGTGTTCCCCATTAAGATCTCTCAAGAAGACAGTATTATGATTTTTGTATTTTTTCATTGATTTTAGATGGTCAACAAGCAAACACCGTGAAGACTTAAAAGACGAACATAGAATTGTCAAACTTCCTGGTAAGACCCATTTATCAGGAATGCCCTTTGATATTTCAGTCATAACAAAACCCTTGGTACCTAGAGATTACAACAAACATCATATCTAACTTTCTGCATGTACATATAAATCAAATAAGGACTCGAAACATATCTTAATCACATTGTAGAAATACCTTTTGCATCAGTTTACGTATTCATACTTTATAACAATAAAATATTTCAGAATCTTTCAATGCATTATAATGGTTAAGGGCAAATCTTGAACAGGGAAGCTATTGTTATTAAAACACATTGTCAACGATACACTGTTATAAAAATAACATTTTGCAAAGATATGTTTCGTAATACTAGTAAGTAGAAGGTCTAAGTAAACAAAATGATATGTAAGCTAAAATACAACATACCAACACAAGGTAAAAAGATATATCATTCTGTAATATGGTTTTCTTGCCTAAATACACCTATTTGGTGCATCCTTTATATGAATGTAATGTGATTATTGTTTGATGCATCATATGTATAAATGCAATTCACTCTAAAATCATATAATTAGCACCTTGGAATAACAAATGTAGAATGAGTCTTGAATACATGCGTATCTGGAGTTTTTCACTTTGACAAAATAACACGCACACAGTAATGTTACATTTTAATTAAGAAATTGATAAGAACTAGATATTCTAGGCCCTTCATCAAAGCGTGTCGGTAAAACGAGTTATTCAAAAGATAAATCTAGACCAGTTGAGCTTGAAGAAGACATTGATGGACTGGATGGTGACACAATACCGCGAGCCACACAAGGCCAAGATTCGGTGTATGAGAACGTGGCTGGAATTTTTGTGTCTGGTTTAGAGGCGTATGTAAGAAAGAAGTTAAAGGCGGATTATGAACAAGAATTTGAGGTACTAGTATTTATATCTCGATGAATTTTGTTTCACTTTATGCAAAACTTTTTTTAATGAATCTAACATAGAGCTATATAAATTGTACACCCCTTCTGATCAAATTAATTCGGTTGACAAGACTTAGTTTATACAAACTTGGACACGTGACTTTCAAGATTTACAGTCTGTTTGAAAATGACCGTATAGCTTTTCAATACAGCAATTACCAAAGGGTATTACCAGAAGTTGTAAAGATGCAAGAAAAGAGGAAAACGTAGTGAAAATCCGATATAAAGGAGTGTATCCATGTAAGTATAGTCAATTATCAATATAAGATATCAATTTGGTCAAATGGTGCATTTATTCGTGTTTCATATTTAATTGGAAATATACTGTAGGCAGTTTGAACGAATGATATAAAGGCAACTGTGTTACGCCAAAATAAATTAAATATCGACCAAAATGTGAAAACACACGAATTTCCACGTGAACTGATATGCAAAGAAATCCAAACATATTATATATATTTTATATAATTGCAGTGTTTGATTCTGTTATATACCGTATTATTAGTAAGTTTCATATAACATTACGTTATATATAGCGGATTTTCATTTACCCATTCATATCTTAAGGTATTGAGTCGATTTATTTTCTAGTCTACATTACTATATTTCAGATGATCATTCTAGAGTGAAAATAAAAGGTGATCCGAAGTTTTTCATCAACGCCTGTTATATCGATGTGCGTATTTTGAAGTTCAAATTTCTCTTACCTTTCGTTACTAAAGTCCATGTAATATGTCTATTAAATAACTGGGAAATATATGTTGTGAGATTGTGTTGATATCATATCGTGACTCTGTTTTGTGACATAGTGTAATGGCATTGTGTGTGAGAATCCAACCGATTCGTATAATTAGTTTAAGTATTATACAGCAACTATGTACATGAAATACCTGTAACATTTTAGACATCAACCTTTTATTGCCGCTTATGTGTACACAATTTATATTATCTACAGGGTTTTCAAGCACCAAACGGTTACATAGCTTCTTTCGGTAAGTTTATTACTTGTATTGTAAGAAGACAGAATCTAATACTTGCTGCATTTTCCTCGGTGATAGGTTGATGATTGTAGTATATACCAAATGGCATCATTGCGTCTGTTTTTTAAGAAATGCGTGTATTAATATAGTAGTATATTTGACAGATCTGTATTGTGAGGAATGAGATATAAGTATTGAAGGGGGTTCACTTATACATATTTATCATTTATTGATATCATTTCAGGTCCAACAGATAATGCTACCGAAAAGTTCTATTCATTCTGGAAAATGGTGTGGCATGTGGACACTGATGTCATTGTAATGCTAACCAATCTTCGAGAGCCTAGTGTAAGTTAAATTATCGTTTGCTGTACAATTGGAAATATACTATCTTAAATAATACTATAACCCATCTGCCAACGTTTATGCTATTCGTTTTTGTTTTCAATTGCAAGAAAAAATGTACATACCAAATTCTTCATATTCTATTGCATAAAATCACTCATGCCATGGAACTCCCTTTACATTATAAAGGTTTTTCATCGAACAAAGTTTCGTATTATTTAGGAACAACATAAAATATGTAAATAAGATTAATTCTATGTTACAGGGAAACAAATGTGACCAGTACTGGCCGAACCTCAATTACACAAACACGCATCAAGATATTACAGTAATTTGTCGAAGTGTTGAAGTTTTTGCACAGTATACTGTGCGGACATTCACGATGGAAAAGGTTTGTTTTATAATCCCCTCTAAAGCATCATGTTACAATAGATTTTATCCTTTGCAAGACTTTGCATCAAATAGTTTGTTTCCATCGTCTGTATAAGGAAGAGTTGTCAATGGAATGCAGCTGCATGGTGAACAGAGTATATCATTTGGAAAAAAATGCAGTTTATACTGTTTAATAGTTACAAACTGCGCATTACTAAAACCAACAAATAAAGTTTTATATAAAAGGGTCATGTGTTTAGTAGGTAAAGGAAAATAAATATCAAATGTTCGCATTTGTATCTCCCTTCGACAAAGGGGACAATCATCTACTTGTCATACCTTTATTGTTAACAATTATAATTGCAAATCATTGAAGGAAGTTTTCGCATACAAATGTATTCAAGTCGATCGTTTCTATACCTTTGTTAAAATCAAAATAACTTTATGGTTTTGTGGACAATACAATGATTCAGCAATGTATTCAAGGCAGTTTGAAAGGCATTTACCAGTATTACTTGTTGCTTCCCTCAAATCTCATGTTTATATTGCATATTAGGATTTCAAATGTCGCAAAATAGAGGAACATAATGATAAACTAGAACTTACAGTTACATTATATGTTTCACATATGTATAGTAATTGTTTTGTCTACAAGAAATCACGAACAAGAACTGTATACCAGTTTCACTATACAGCGTGGCCGGATAAAAGCATCCCTAATGAAGTGACCAGTCTGGTAGAATTTCGTCAAAGAGTACGAAGTGCTCCACGTGTTTTACGAGGTCCTGTTATCGTGCACTGCAGGTATGAAATAATTGTATATCATGTTATTTGCATAAGACTGACCATATTATAATCGTAAGACACCATGTATGATAAAGCTTGGCTAACTCAGTGTTGAATTTGGTTGCCGCTGTTTAAGTATGAGAGACACTATCATTCGTCAATTTTGTATACACTTCAAATATATTTTAGATATATAATGATATCAATTGTATTGAAGCCTATTTGAATGAAAAAAAAACAAAAGAAAACTTAAGATATATCAGGAACATTAACAGAAAATGTAGTTGCGCACATTGAATTGAAATAAAACACAAACATATCATTTTAACCATCTCCCATAACATCCGTCTTTACGTCTTATATAACATCGACGTTAAATGTAATATATTTCTGTTTGATGAACAAATTTGCAAAAGCTTTTTGATCATGTGATAAAGTACGCGATAACCATCTACAGTCATCAAAAGGTTGCATTAGAAACATTATTAAGGATGAGTTATGACCTTCCCTTTATACGATTTATCTTTTAAAATGTCATGTCGAAAATAGTGCAGTTATGGACCTATTCAAAATGTTGGTTTGAGGTTACGGGACCACAATTGTACAACCAGTAACATTGTTTTTGTTTATAAACATGTTACAAATGCACTGGAAAAGAAAATTAGGAATGTAACAAACTTTTGTCCAAGTTACTGAAAAGCTTTTGAGTCGGGGATACTTAAAAAGGAGTTGGCCAGGTTACTACTATCTAACATTTTTTAAGGATTGCCTTATGATTATTTTGCGTTTATCATTTCTAGTTTGAATCTATACCTCATCAAATACATATTAATGTAATTTGCAGTGCTGGAATTGGGCGAACCGGAACGTACATTGCCTTAGATAGGTTGACAGAGACTGGTGAAGCAGGGGAGGTAATCAATGTGTATGAATGTGTGTACCAGATGAGACAACAACGAGTTAACATGGTGCAAACTTTGGTAAGAAATATAGCAAAGACAACAACGACAAAATTGCCATTGATAATCAACACTAGTCTTAATTAATGAGTAATGAAAGAAAACATTCCAATAATTATAATAAATTTATACCAAATAACCCGAATGGTCATTGAAATATGGAACCTACGTACAGGAATCCGAAGGATTGCCGTTAAGACTACGTAGTACAAATATTCAAAGTTTATTCAGATTATAATGTGTGTAAAGTCATACATATTTGTTATGATCAGAAATGGTCACTGAACAAATATACATAAAAAGGATGTTATAATTTGTTCAAAATGATAGATACGTTACCATTATATTAGAATAAACCAGAATTTTACTAAGCACCATCAATATTAACAAATAAATAATGTAAGAGCTGTATCACGCCCTTTTTCGACTACATGTAATTTGAAGACAAGTAGATAACAGACGGACAAAAAAATACACAAATTTATGTTTATAAATACAAGAAAATATGTAACTATCCCTACTTATAAAGAATAATCATTAGATACAACCGTAAATTAAATATACTTAGCGGTGGAAAAATCTAAAAAAAAAAACAGTAACATTTTCACCGAATTATAATTTCAATAATAATAACATTATCTGGATGATCTGATATGTATAAATGTTTCACACTTGTACACGATAGTTATTAGGGTAATTAATTAAATACTGTATGTGTAGTAATCAAACGGGATTATCAATCTGATATATTCATAATAATATGCTGTTCAACAAAACTATATGCCGTAAAGTTTGTAAACAAATACCCCGGCAATAATTCAATGCAAAGTATGTATATAATTCATGCACATTGTGTAATCTCATTAATGACGTCTTTCATTAATTTTGAAGTTAACAGTTAATGCACATCATATATGGTCATTAATTAGGGTATCTAATCAAAATATGACCGTGAAATATATCAATAACTATTGCAGTAACAATTCCATTTAAAGTATGGTTACACATTACATATCCTTCAATGTTTGCACTCACCCTTTTATTGTGTGTTTTAATAAACGAAAATTGATGAAAAGTAGTTAAAATTGTTACTAAACTTTCAACTCTTGTTGGTTCTTGAGGATTTGTTTTACAAAGACTCAAGGCTTGACGAAACAAACAAAACAATTTTAGGAGCAGTATGAATTCCTGCACAAAGCTCTTGTTCACACGCTGACGTTTAACTGTGCAACAATACATGCCGAAGACTTTGAAGCATTCTTAAGAGACACAAGTGAAAGAAGTCATCATCAGAACTTTAAAGTAAGTGGCTGTTTATATAGCCAAGAAAGGGACTCCCAGAAACAAGAAACCCACCCAACAGAAAGAAGCATAAATAATTAGAGAAAACATTCTCCTGTTATCGAATTAAAACAATAATTAGACAACTCTTAAGCTTAATAAAGAGTTCATGTGTTAGGATATAGTGCCAATGGAACTATTCCATGTTAGGAATGAATGTATGTAGATTTTTTTTTAGTATGAGACCTAAGTATAATTACTTTCCCGCCCATGGTGAGCAAATATTGTCACATGGATCCTTAGCAACTCTAAATAAAGCATAAGTACGCGATGTAATATTTTACAGTTGTCAAAAACCGTGATGGAAGAAGAATCGTCGGAGGAAATACAAGCAAGGAGAACAAATGGTAGTCATGAAGACAAGAACAGAAAGAAAAGTGATATACCAGGTATCTCTTCTTTAAATACAAAAAATACCATTACTTTATACTTTCTTCGGAAGTCTAGTTTTCGATACAGTATTCTATGGCGGCTATAGCTACAACGCGATTAGCTAGTCGGTGATTCTGCCTGGTATTTTAGAAGTGTGAGACATGTTTTAAGGTAATTGGTGTCATTGTTTCCTGGTTTGTTCTGACTAATTTATAGCTACGTAAAGTATGTTGACACAATAAACTGAATTTGGAAAATATTTTCCATAGACCTTCTGCTTATCGCCTTTGTCAAGTGTTATACGCATTTATGTATTTCATACCTAACAATGAGTTTTATTTGCATGCTTAATCACTTTTAGAAAATCAAATTACGTAGAAACTTATTCCAAGTGATGTACGATTACACAAGAACCTCTTAATACCTGTTTGTGAAACATTTTGCAATGTATGTCTAACGTCGTGAATAACTTTACTTCCAAATAGGTGACAGATATCGCCCAAGGCTATACATTTGTCGAAGACTCAATTCCTCCGACTACATCAACGCCGTATATGTAAATGTAAGTTGTTAAAAAATGAAACTCCAGTGTATAAAAGTAGATGTTTGCTATCAGTGTCTTCTTTAACGAATGCATGACACAATGAGTGTTTAAAACGGACACGTAGTCTTTTAATTGTCCTGAATTCTATGACTGCTCAAAAGTTGAAACTTTCAGTTATGAAAATGAGTGATTGTGTTACTTACGTTTGGGGTGCTTTTCAGGGTTTCAAGAAAAAGAACCAGTACATTATCGCCCAGTCCCCTCTGCCAGAGACAGTGTTTGACTTCATATGTTTGATTTACCAAGAAAATTGTTACTGTGTTGTGTCTATGGAAGACCCTGATTTAATAGGAACGGTATAACATGTTTGTACTATCTCATTTGAGATCATGATGAAGCTCTCTGCAGTCAGAATTTATAGTTGACTTAGAAGTCAGTTTTCTGAACAAATTCACGGGTCATTTATTTTTCAACACTCTAACTTATTAGTGTTCTTAAATCTGAAAACTAAAGGTTTATTGTCATAAAATGTATTGTGTTAATTCATATGACGTTTTTTCTATAAGACATTTACAAAAAAATATATTACACATGCTCTGTTCCTTGTATTCTAGCTTTGGGTCATTTTGGATTTGCCGCAAAGAGAGTTTGAATAAAAATTGCATTTAAACCTTACGTTTAACTATAATGTGTGAACCGATATGCATTTTGGTATCATGTAATTTTGTCTTTTTAACGTTATTGTTGTACTTATTATTTAAAGCCGTATGCAAGTTTTATTTATTCAGGAGATAGGAGACTATCTAGGGACCGATAATCAAGCATTGTCTTGTGGAAGTTTTACAGTGAAATCCTCAAGATGTGATTCGACACAACATTACGTTTTGAGGAAACTGAGCATCAAGAACACAGATAGGGTGAATGACTTTTATGTATTTCATTGATTTCTCATTGTTTGTAGTGTTTTGAAATAACCAAATAATCGTATGTAAAACC